>JAJQWJ010000027.1:0-1200000 GCA_023637945.1 Phaethornis superciliosus
TGGCCCTAACCCTCACATGCCACCCTACCCACAGCACCACCAACAATTGGGCTACGGGTTCGTATTTTCACAAAAACCTCGAACGAACCAGCCCTGAAAAATAGGGCTCCCACAACTCCGAACGCTTGGCACTGGCAAAAAGATGCAAAGAGTGACCCCTGAAAACTCTGGCTGGCCCTAACCCTCACATGCCACCCTACCCACAGCACCACCAACAATTGGGCTACGGGTTCGTATTTTCACAAAAACCTCGAAAGAACCAGCCCTCGGCGGCCACTCTCCCAGCCCTGAAAAATAGGGCTCCCACAACTCCGAACGCTTGGCACTGGCAAAAAGATGCAAAGAGTGACCCCTGAAAACTCTGGCTGGCCCTAACCCTCACATGCCACCCTACCCACAGCACCACCAACAATTGGGCTACGGGTTCGTATTTTCACAAAAACCTCGAAAGAACCAGCCGTCAGCGGCCACTCTCCCAGCCCTGAAAAATAGGGCTCCCACAACTCCGAACGCTTGGCACTGGCAAAAAGATGCAAAGAGTGACCCCTGAAAACTCTGGCTGGCCCTAACCCTCACATGCCACCCTACCCACAGCACCACCAACAATTGGGCTACGGGTTCGTATTTTCACAAAAACCTCGAAAGAACCAGCCCTCGGCGGCCACTCTCCCAGCCCTGAAAAATAGGGCTCCCACAACTCCGAACGCTTGGCACTGGCAAAAAGATGCAAAGAGTGACCCCTGAAAACTCTGGCTGGCCCTAACCCTCACATGCCACCCTACCCACAGCACCACCAACAATTGGGCTACGGGTTCGTATTTTCACAAAAACCTCGAACGAACCAGCCCTGAAAAATAGGGCTCCCACAACTCCGAACGCTTGGCACTGGCAAAAAGATGCAAAGAGTGACCCCTGAAAACTCTGGCTGGCCCTAACCCTCACATGCCACCCTACCCACAGCACCACCAACAATTGGGCTACGGGTTCGTATTTTCACAAAAACCTCGAACGAACCAGCCCTGAAAAATAGGGCTCCCACAACTCCGAACGCTTGGCACTGGCAAAAAGATGCAAAGAGTGACCCCTGAAAACTCTGGCTGGCCCTAACCCTCACATGCCACCCTACCCACAGCACCACCAACAATTGGGCTACGGGTTCGTATTTTCACAAAAACCTCGAAAGAACCAGCCCTCGGCGGCCACTCTACCAGCCCTGAAAAATAGGGCTCCCACAACTCCGAACGCTTGGCACTGGCAAAAAGATGCAAAGAGTGACCCCTGAAAACTCTGGCTGGCCCTAACCCTCACATGCCACCCTACCCACAGCACCACCAACAATTGGGCTACGGGTTCGTATTTTCACAAAAACCTCGAACGAACCAGCCCTGAAAAATAGGGCTCCCACAACTCCGAACGCTTGGCACTGGCAAAAAGATGCAAAGAGTGACCCCTGAAAACTCTGGCTGGCCCTAACCCTCACATGCCACCCTACCCACAGCACCACCAACAATTGGGCTACGGGTTTGCATTTGACCAGAAAACTCGAACTAACCAGCCCTCGGTGGCCACTCTCCCAGCCGGGATCAACAGGGCTCCCAAAGCTCCGAACGCTGGAGACTGCACAAAATATGCAAAGAGTGACCAAGGAAAACTTCTGCTGGCCCTAACCCTCACATGCCAGCCTACCCACAGCACCATCAACAGTCGGGCTACGGGTTTGCATTTGACCACAAAACTCGAACATACCAGACCTCTCCCAGCCGGGCTCAATAGGGCTCCCAAAGATCCGAACGCTGGAGACTGCACAAAATATGCAAAGAGTGACCAATGAAAATTTCTGCTGGCCCTAACCCTCACATGCCACCCTACCCACAGCACAATCAACAATCGGGCTACGGGTTTGCATTTGACCAGAAAACTCGAACTTACCAGACCTCGGTGGCCACTCTCCCAGCCGGGATCAATAGGGCTCCCAAAGGTCTGAACGCTCGAGACTGCACAAAATATGCAAAGAGTGACCAATGAAAACTTCTGCTGGCCCTAACCCTCACATGCCACCCTACCCACAGCACCATCAACAGTCGGGCTACGGGTTTGCATTTGACCAGAAAACTCGAACATACCAGACCTCTCCCAGCCGGGCTCAACAGGGCTCCCAAAGCTCCGAACGCTCGAGACTGCACAAAATATGCAAAGAGTGACCAATGAAAACTTCTGCTGGCCCTAACCCTCACATGCCACCCTACCCACAGCACCATCAACAGTCGGGCTTAGGGTTTGCATTTGACCAGAAAACTCGAACTTACCAGCCCTCGGTGGCCACTCTCCCAGCCGGGCTCAACAGGGCTCCCAAAGCTCCGAACGCTCGAGACTGCACAAAATATGCAAAGAGTGACCAATGAAAACTTCTGCTGGCCCTAACCCTCACATGCCACCCTACCCACAGCACCATCAACAGTCGGGCTACAGGGTTTGCATTTGACCACAAAACTCGAACATACCAGACCTCTCCCAGCCGGGCTCAATAGGGCTCCCAAAGCTCCGAACGCTCGAGACTGCACAAAATATGCAAAGAGTGACCAATGAAAACTTCTGCTGGCCCTAACCCTCACATGCCACCCTACCCACAGCACCATCAACAGTCGGGCTTAGGGTTTGCATTTGACCACAAAACTCGAACTTACCAGCCCTCGGTGGCCACTCTCCCAGCAGGGCTCAATAGGGCTCCCAAAGCTCCGAACGCTCGAGACTGCACAAAATATGCAAAGAGTGACCAATGAAAACTTCTGCTGGCCCTAACCCTCACATGCCACCCTACCCACAGCACCATCAACAGTCGGGCTTAGGGTTTGCATTTGACCAGAAAACTCGAACATACCAGCCCTCGTGGCCCTCCCAGCAGGGCTCAATAGGGCTCCCAAAGCTCCGAACGCTCGAGACTGCACAAAATATGCAAAGAGTGACCAATGAAAACTTCTGCTGGCCCTAACCCTCACATGCCACCCTACCCACAGCACCATCAACAGTCGGGCTACGGGTTTGCATTTGACCACAAAACTCGAACATACCAGACCTCTCCCAGCAGGGCTCAATAGGGCTCCCAAAGCTCCGAACGCTCGAGACTGCACAAAATATGCAAAGAGTGACCAATGAAAACTTCTGCTGGCCCTAACCCTCACATGCCACCCTACCCACAGCACCATCAACAGTCGGGCTACGGGTTTGCATTTGACCACAAAACTCGAACATACCAGACCTCTCCCAGCAGGGCTCAATAGGGCTCCCAAAGCTCCGAACGCTCGAGACTGCACAAAATATGCAAAGAGTGACCAATGAAAACTTCTGCTGGCCCTAACCCTCACATGCCACCCTACCCACAGCACCATCAACAGTCGGGCTACGGGTTTGCATTTGACCAGAAAACTCGAACATACCAGACCTCTCCCAGCAGGGCTCAATAGGGCTCCCAAAGCTCCGAACGCTCGAGACTGCACAAAATATGCAAAGAGTGACCAATGAAAATTTCTGCTGGCCCTAACCCTCACATGCCACCCTACCCACAGCACCACCAACAATTGGGCTACGGGTTCGTATTTTCACAAAAACCTAGAACGTACATGCCCTCGGCGGCCACTCTCCCAGCCCTGAAAAATAGGGCTCCCACAACTCCGAACGCTTGGCACTGGCAAAAAGATGCAAAGAGTGACCCCTGAAAACTCTGGCTGGCCCTAACCCTCACATGCCTCCCTACCCACAGCACCACCAACAATTGGTCTACGGATTTGCGTTTGAATAGAAAACTCGAACTTACCAGCCCTCGGTGTCCACTCTCCCAGCCGGGCTCAATAGGGTTCCCAAAGATCCGAACGCTCGAGACTGCACAAAATATGCAAAGAGTGACCAATGAAAACTTCTGCTGGTCCTAACCCTCACATGCCACCCTACCCTCAGCACCTCCAAAAATCAGGCTTTAGTACCAAAACCACAATAATTTTTTTCCTTAGTCCCTTTTTTTGCTTCTTAATTAAAAATGCTGCTCCTCTCTTCATGACACATTTTAAACCAGTCTCTATTCATATAATTCTGATTTAAATTTATTATCAAGCCTCGAAAACTTTTATTAACTTTGATTATTTTAAAATTAATCTGCTTACCTTTTGTAGTGGTTTTTTTTTTTTCTACTTTGTTCAATTCCAGAACTTGAAGAGTTGGATGAAACACCTCCACCCTCTTTCACTTCAGCCACAAAAGCACATGGGTGCTCGTCACAGGTGCAGGCTTTTATAGAGTTTCCCTGCTCCACCTCTTTCCCACTCTCCTCTGCTAAAAACCCTTTTCTCTATTATACTTTCCCCACCTGGGATTAAGAAGCCACAGCTGGAACCAATCTGAGAACATCACCCCCTAAGCCTAAACCCTCCTCCTATCCCTCATCACTCTCCATGCCCACAGCTGCAATTTAACCCCTGGCACTGAAAAAGACACAGAGATATAGAAAACATACACTGACCCAGATCAAAACCTTCAAGAAGTTAGTTAAGGACAAGGTTCAGGGCAGAATAATATGGATTTATTAAGCTTGAAGCAGACACAACCTGCACCACAGATCTATGACATAGGAAAAGTAAAAATCTGATGGAGTGTCATAATTCCTCTCTAATGCTTATTTCAATCCAAAAGGCACGGCTAATAAAAGATACATATTTTCCTAACCCATAACACTGTTTAAAAGTAAGAGTGCTAACCCACACAAAGAAGTTTATAGGGTCCCAAAACACCAAGAACTCTAGACTGGAAAAATAGGGCAAAAAGTGACCAATGAAAGCTTCTGCTGGCCCTAACCCTCACAGGTCACCCTACCCACAGCACCTCCAACAATTGGGCTCCGGGTTTGCATTCTTCCTAAAAACTCAAGCATACCACCCCTCAAGGGCCACTCTAACGCTGCTGCTCAATACGGCTCCCAAAGCTCCGAACAATCAGGACTGCACAAAAAATGCAAAGAGTGAGCACTGAGATTTCTAAAACATAACACTAATTATGTTTGAGCACTCTAACCCTCACAGGCAGCTCTACCCACAGCACCACCAACAATTGGGCTACGGGATTGCATTTTTCAAAAAAACTCAAACATACCACCCCTTGGCAGCCGCTCTCCCACTGTTGCTCAATAGGGCTCCCCTAGCTCCAAACTAATGGGACTACCCAAAAAAAGCAAAGTGAGCACCGAGATCTTTTGCTGGCCTTAACCCTTAGATGGAACTATACTCAAAGCACCACAAACAATCATGATTTTGTACGAAAACCACAAACTATCGAGTCCTCAGTCACTTCTCTGGGTTCCTCATTCAAAATTTTTAACTTTATTTTGTAACACAATGTATACCAGCCTGTATTCCTGTAGCTTCAATGTTACATTTTTGTCAACTCTTTAAAAACATTTAACAACTATGATTTTTTTTAAAGTAATCCACTTACCTTCTTTTACTATTTTTTTTTCCCATCCATCTTCAGTTCTAGAACCTGAAGAGTTTGATGAATCTCCTCCACATTCTGTTGATTCAGCCCAAAAACAGAGTGGAGAGCTAGTCAGAAGTTGAGGCTTTTATGGAGTTTTCCTACCCCAGTTCTTTCCCACAATCCCCTTGAAAACAACCCTCCTCTCCTTGACTCTCCCCACCTGGGATGAAGGAGCCTCAGCTGGAACCCATCTGAGAACACCACACCCTAACTTTAAACCCTCCTCCTATCCCTCACCACTGCCCTTGCCCACAACTGCAGTTTAAACCCTGGGGCTGGAAAAAAACTCAGGACACAGAGAATCTAAAAATGCTCACTAAATCACATCAGAAATTTCCAGCAGTGAAATGGGGACAAGGTTCAGAGCAAAATTACATAGATTTCTTAAGGGTGAAACTAAGGTCACCTGAACCATGGATGGATAAAATCAGAAAGGTGAAAATCTGCCCGAGAGTCATAATTCTCCTAGCATTCCTATTTCAATCTTAAAATACTGGAAATGTAAGATATACAAATTTCTAAAACATAACGCTAATTATATGTGAGCACCCTAACCCTCACAGGCAGCCCTACCCACAGCACCACCAACAACTGGGCTACGGGATTGCATTTTTCAAAAAAACTCAAACATACCACCCCTTGGCAGCTGCTCTCCCACTGACACTCGATAGGGCTCCCAAAACTCTGAATGAATGGGACTGGCAAAAAAATGCAAAGAGTGAGCACCGAGATCTTTTGCTGGCCTTAACCCTTACATGGAACTGTACCTAGAGCACCAGCAACGTGGCTACTGGTTTGCATTTTACGAAAAACCTCAATCAGGTTGATAGCAGTTCCATACTCCCCCATCCCGCATATAAGAGTGGTCCCACTGCTTTTGGTTTGGGAAGTTATAGCTGTGAAAATCGGGGAATCTGATTGTAAATATGGTATTCAGGAAACTGATTTTAATCTTGTAATTATCAGGTAAACTTAGATTTAATACAGTATCAAGGGAAAAAAAAAACAACCCTAGTATCAGAAAAAAAACCCAAACCAAACCTAAGCCCTCTACTAAAAGGTACTGATGCTAAACCTGGTGTTAGATGGAAGAGAACTCAAAAGTAGATCTTGCTCCACAAACTGTTAAGTGAAGATTTTATAAAACCAAACATGAATGCATGACCCTGTGATTCTAAACTGTAGTGATTTAAAAGAAAACAAAACTTGGTGGTTTTTTTTCAGAGGAAAAAAATTTTTGTAAGAAATAAATATTTATAAATATACAAATATAAACAAATATACAAAAATGTAATAATAATGTTTTGAGCTGTTAGTGCATCTTTGTCCTTATTTATTTAAAAAAAAAAAAAAAAAAACAAAAAACAAGTCTGTGTTTCAAGATCTGCACCGGAGAGGGTGAGGGAATAACAATAGGGATGGAAAAAGGTTTGAGAGCACCCCATGGAGAAGGACGGGGAGCAGCCAAGAATGACGTCAGAGCTGCTCTGACCACAGCTGCACCCCCCCTCCCGGTGACGTCAACCCTCTTCCCCTGCGCGTGCGCAGTGCTCCCCCCCATCTCCTCCCTCCGTGGAGCAGCGCCGAGGATGCGGGGTCGGAGGTGGGTGCGGGGTGGGGTTCGGGGTGCTGCGGAGGCTGTACGGTGTGGGTGGGGGCTGCATCGGGGGCTGGTGGCTGTGGTGCATGGGTATGTGACGCCGGCATTACGGGGTGCGGCGGGGGGGTGGGTCGGTGGGTATTTTTTCGGGGGTGCGCGGCGGGTGTTGCTGTTGCTGGGGTGCATTGAAGGGGGGTGTGGATTTTTGGGGAGTGTTGGGGTGCGGGTGCCTCGGTGATTTGTGGGGGGTTGCTCGTGTTCTGAGGAGGAGGGGTTAGAGGGGTGCTCGGCAGCGCATCAGCATGTGTGCACGGGTGGTGCGTTGTGGGATGCGCACGCGCTGCTTGGGGGGGTGGGGGTGCGGGGATGCACTGAGCTGCACGTAGCAGCTGGGGAGGGCGAAGGGGGGGCACACATGTCTAGCAGTGCAGAGGGTGCACAGCTCCGCGGTGCATGCATCTGCGTGAGAACATGTGCGTGCTATATGCCCGTGCACGCACCCACGCACCCTGACACGCATGTGCACCCTGCGGGCATGCACCCCCATCTGCACCTACTCCTTGCACGGGGGCACCCCGTTGTGTGTGCACCCCTCCAGGGGGAGCAGGTTGAGGTAGTGGCACTTTCAGCGGGCTGCTGCTGTCTTACTGCGAGGTAACTACTTGCTTCCTTGGAGGCTACTACAAAGATACTAGCGGAAGACTCATGAACCTGGTGAGGGAGTGGTGGGATGTTATCATGACAGCTGAGATGCTCTCAGGATACTACTTGAATACCACTGAGATGCTCTCAGAAGCTTTTTGCAGTGCTGTCAGATTACTGGCAGCACTAAGACACTCTCAGGGTAGCACTAAGATACTGTCAGGATACTATATAGATGGTACTGGGTTACTGCACGAATGTTCCCTAAGGTACTGTCAGAGTACTACCAGGATATTAGTAGGATATTCCAAATGTCGGTCTAGGGTTGATACTGTACTGAAATTACCACTAGAGCAGTGCTACCACACCATTGTGGTGCTCCCAGGATACTACAGCAGATACATTTAGGTTCCTTTCAGCATGGTAACAGCACACTAGGATAATACCTGGACATTACTCTACACTTCCAAGATACTATCAAGACACTAGCCATGTAGCATTGTACCATTATTAGGATCTTATCAGGACACTGCTCATATACTACTGTGATACTACCAGGGCACTGTTAGAATATAAGTAGGGCACTACAGGGTTGTTCCTGATTTAATGTCAGGGTACTCCTACCTCTGCTACTACAACAATGCTGAGCTTTTTAATGGCTGCTACTAGGATGCTCTCAGGATAGCACAAATGTACTACCAGGATGCTGCTAAGATTATACTGGTAGAATACTCCAACAATACCACTGAGATACTTTCACAATAGTTTTGAGGCACTGCTAAGATATCACAGGGCCATTACTAAGATACTACTGAGATAGTATCAGGGTACTACTGTGATACTCTCAGGCTATTATTACAATGCTGCTAAGGTGCCACCAGGACAGTACTAATTTTTTAGTAGGGTTCTTGTAGAATATCAGTAGGCTACTTCTGAGATACTGCAAGATCACTAGAGAAGACAGTGGTAAGATACTTCTGGGATACTTCAGTGCAACACTCAAACTTTTGGGATGCTGTCAGCAAATTGTTGGTACTTGTGTGGTACTTTCAAACCACTACTTAGATAATAGTGATATAGTATAAAGATACTACTAATTCAGTAAAAAAGGTAGTGTTGAGATATTTGTTATTTACTATGAGGGTAGCCCTAAGATAATTTTGGTCCACTACCAGCACTTTGTTGCTGCTAGTTAAGTACTACTATTATAGTGTTAGGAAAGCAGCACATTTGTATAGCACTGCTAAGGTGCTGTTGGGATACTGCTAGTCTACTATTGGTTGCATAATAGCCCTGGGTAGTAGAGTTTCAGCCAGCACAGTGGTCACAAAGGGAACAGGGAGCCCTGGTGTATTCTGTGAGTATTCCAGTGCCTCACGGGCAGCCTCCTTTCCCCAGCTAGGGCAGCACATTGGCATTGAGGAGGATGGAGGCACCCTTAGTGAGCCTGGAGGAGGAGTTTGAGGAGGGACCTGGGGATGATGGGGGAACCCCGCAGCGCAGCGTGGACCTGGCACTGGTTGAGCTAGAGAGCTTCTCGGCTGAGATTATGAGCTTCAAGTCAATGGAGGACCTGGTGCAGGAGTTCGACGAGAAGCTCACCGTCTGCTTCCGCAACTATGATGCTGCCACTGAGAGCCTGGCCCCGGTGCGGGGGCATCTTCAGGCACAGGAAGAAGAGGAGCGCCTCCAGGATGAGGAGTAAGTAAGGCCCCCTACTCCTGGGGGGCATGGGCCTCCTCTCACACCTGCACAGTCCACTACCCCCTCTGTGCAAAATGGCTCCCTGCATTGGAGCCTGGTCATGCAACACACAGCATTGTGGTTGCAATAATGGCAACCTCTGAGTAAGCCACCTCACAGCTTGTCTGTCTCCTTGCAACCTTGAGAGACTTCCCTGACTAGCTCCCTGCATTCTGGCATAGTCATACACTTTGTCAGAAATAGTGCTGTAGTATCCTATGAGTAGGCCACCCATGGGCTTGCATGGTCATAAGATACAACCCCTCCCCGGGCATGCACACCCACCTACCTCATTGCAGGTAGTTGTGGTAGCACACCAGAGTAGGAGTGTAGGAGCCTAGTAATGCCCCTCTGGGGCCTATTGTACCTCCTTGCATTCTTGCAAGATCCCTGCCACATGGAAAATAAGTCTCCTTCAGTAGCTTGGAGTAGCTGTGTGGCATCTTTGGACCGGCTGTATAGCATCCTTGAAGTAGCTACATAGCATCCTATGAGGAGGCATAGGAGGGGGTGCTGTGCCCCCCCCATAGCACATAATTGGGGGTCACAACAGCCTCAGTCTGTGGGAGGAGAGACTGTAATGGGGTGAATGTAAATACGGAGTAAGATGTGAGGAGAGCTGAGCCTCCTGCTTACAGTGTGTGATATCTGCACCAAGCCAGGGGGCAGCCAGTTTGGGGCAAAATCTCCCCTGTCTGTCCACAATATAGTGGCTTTCGCATAAAAATTTAAATTTTTATTAAAAACCCTTTTTTCTTTTTAGCCAAAAAAAAAATCTTTTGGCACAATTTTTGTGGGGTTTTTTTTTCAGTGAAGTTTATGCATTAACACTTTTCCAACTGACTTTTTTGTGTTAATTGTGATTATCTCCTAGGCTGCCATTCCCACTACTCCATTTTCACCATGCCAAAATGGCTGTTTTCAACCCAAAAGGCCCAAAATCTATTTAATTTTCAGGTGTTTTTTTGTTTACTTTTTGGGGGTTTTTTAACCAAAATCCAGAGGTCAACTTGCTTTGTGGAACTGATAGTTTTTCAGAGGAAAAAAAACGTCTTTTGGCCAGCGGCCAGGAGTGCCGCGCTGTCGCTGCTTTGTGCTGCTTATTGTGGCCTTTTTGGGGTCAGTTTGGGAAAAAAAACAGGGATTCTTTTTCTCCTTGAATGAACCCTGTGTGCAGAGCAGGGAATGGGCTTCAAAGCTGCTGTATATCCCTAGTTATTAACCAATTCTCGTCCTTTTTTAACCCAAAAATCTGCTGCTAGCCTGAGCCCCAGAGGTACTGGCACTTTAAGAGTGGAAAAAAACCACCAATTTGGGGGAAAATAATTTTTTTCCTAATTTGACACATTTTGTTAAAAATGAGAATATAAGGGTGTGGGGTTTTTTACATGAGGGTGTTTTTGGTATGATTTTGGGAAATTAGTGTTTTTGGAGGGAATTGGGAGGAGGGCGATGAGGCAAATACCCAGAAATGAGCCAGTTAGGAGCAGGAGGATGGGGGCAGGTGGTTTTGGGGTGACTTAAGATGAATTGGGGTGTGGGACCATGTTGTACGGGTTGCATTCCACTGAGATGTTTTCTAATCTCTTTTTGTGACTTTTTCCCCATTTTTAACTTTTTTACCTTTTCCCCCGTTTTTCACCTTTTCCCCCTCTCACTGCTTTTCAGCTTTTTTTCCATTTCGCCAATTTTTTTTCTTCTTCCCTTTTCCCTTCACTTCTTCCTTTTTTCCCCATCGTCCTCTTTATTCCTCCTTTTTTATTTTGTCTTTTTTTCCACATTTTCCCCTTAATTCCTCCTTTTTTCTTTTATTTTCTTTTTTCCTCATTTCCCCTTTTTCCTTATTTTTTTTCCTCTTTTACCCGTTTTCCTAATTTCATGCTTTACTCCCCTTCTCTCTCTCCCCCTCCCCTTCTCTCTCTCCCCCTCCCCTTCTCCCCCTGAGATGTTCTAGGCATCTCAGTGGTGGTTGGGGTTTATTTGGAGGTATTTCAAGGCTGCATTTTGGGCTGTTTTGAGGTATTTTGGCATGGTCCTTTGGGACAGCTTTCTAGGAGGCAACATTTTGGGATCACCACTCACCACCCACCTCCTTGCAGGGTCTGGGATGCTCTCACTGATGGCTTTTCCCCCCGGGGCTCCCCCCGGCCCTGGCTGCTCCCTGGGGCTGAGGCCCCCAACAGCACCGACCTCCAGGTACAGCTGTGGCCCCTCCTTGGCTTCCCACCCCCGTCCCTGCATGACCCCCTGGCGATGCTTGGCAGCTATCAACCAGCCCCAAGACTCAGTGACCATCAAACTACTCAAAAATGGTATTGGGGGGGTGGGGGTGGAGGTCAGGCAGGCTGTCCACGTTTTAGGGTGAAATTACATTTAAACGGGCAAGATGAAACATTTGGTTTGTCAAGCTGATCTTTGCCAGTTTGCCTCTGAGCCATGGTTGAGGTGATTGGAGTTTTCTGGGGTAGAAAATGATGTTTTCTTCGTTGTACTCAGTTCCTGCTGTGATTGGCTGGGGTTGGAGGTGCTCCAAAAATCTCCAAAATCCACAGAACTGAACCCATTTGGGTGTTCCACAGCCTGGTGCTGAAGGGAGGGGAGCCCATTTCTTGGGTTATTTTCTGCTAAAAAGGTGAAATAAACTGAAAGGTGGGGAAAAAAGAGGATGTCTCCCTGTCCAGCATCTCCAGCTGTCAGCTCCCCATTCAGTGTCTTCATCCGGCCTCTTCCCCATTCATCATCATTACCATCCTCTCCCTGTACAGCACCCCCAACATCTCCATCCAGCATCTCCAGCACCTTCCTATCCAGTGGCACCATCCAGTATATTAATTCAAACATCTCTCCATCCAACATCTCCGTTCAGTACACCTGGACATCTCCTTGGCCAGCTTCCCAGTCCTGGGTCTCCGTCCAGCAGCTCTATCTTACCTCCTTGCAACACCTCCCAGTGCTTCCCTATCCATCTTCCTCTCCAGTGTCTCCAGTGCCCCTGTGCAAAATCTCATCCAACATTCCCCCATCCACCATTTCCATCGGTCTCAGTCCCTGTCCAGCCTATTTCCATCCAATCTTCTCACCAAATGTCTGCAGCGTTTACATCCAGCATCTCCAACATCTCCATTCAATGCCCTCATCTCATACATCAGTATCTCTATCCAATGTCTCTTGCTTCTGACATCTCTATCCAACATCTCCCCACCCAATGTCTCCCTGTCCAACGTCCCCACCTGTGTCTCTTCACGCAACACCATCCCTGTGCAGCGTGTCCTGAGCTGTGGTTCCCTGGTGGCTCTCCCTGTCCTGTGGCCATGCCTTGGCAGTGGCCAGGCCTGTGGTGCCACCAAGGCCACCCAGCCTGTGTCTCCTGCAGCTCTGCAAGAAGGAGGAGGAAGAAGAGGAGGAGCTCACTGAGAGGAGTGAACAGGATTCGGGCATCAACGAGGAGCCACTGCTGACCGCAGAACAGGTACTTGTGGCCACCCAGGTGGCCTCGGTCCACCCCAGCCCAGTGACCACCAGTTGACAGAACAAACCAAGGGCAGAAGTGTCACTTGTACTAGTGGAGGGAGTGTGGGGGGACAGGGTGTGAGTGCCTAAGGAAGTTAGGTGAAGATGAGAAGGGGAGGATGGATGGGGCGGGGGGGATGCAGATGGAGGGAGTGAGGGACAGTGGGTGAGGGCAGGTACAGGGTGCAGGATCCAGGGTGCAGATAGGGAGCATGATGCAGGAGTAGGGTGCTGATGCAGGTGCAAGGGTGTGGGGTGTAGGTGCAGGGTGCTGATATAGGCACAGGTGTGCAGGTGGAGGATGGGTCACAGTGCAGAGTGTAGACAGCAGGATGAAGGAAGGTGTGGGGTGCAGGTTTAGGGTGCTGATGCAAGTGCAGTGCGTAGGGTGCAGGATGCAGGTGTCGAATGTGAAGTGCAGGTGCTGGATGTGTGTTGCAGAATGCAGACAGCAGGATACAGGCTCAGGGAGTTGGTGCAGGATGCAGGTGCAGAGTTTGAAGTGCAGGGTGCAGATGGAAGCAGGTGCAGGGTGCTGATGCAGGTGCAGGTTCTGGGATGCAGGTACAGGATGTAGGGGGGGAGTGCAAATTCGGGTCAGTATGCAAGGTGCTGTACAGGTTGCAGGTGGTGGGTGCTGATGTAGGTGCAGGTGTAGGGTGCAGGATGAAGACAGCAGGGTTCAGGGTGGTGGTGCAGGATGTGGGATGCAAGCAGAGTAGGATGAAGGTGTTGAGTGCAGCGTGCTGATGCGTGTGCAGCGTGTGGGGTGCAGGGTGCAGTTGTGCAGGTGGAGGGCAAAGGATACAGGTGCAGGGTGCAGGATGCAGGCAGGATGTAGGATGCAGGTAGGATGTGGGATGCAGGTGCAGGGTGCTGATGCACCTAATGTGGGGTGAAGGCTGCCGCTGCAGGGTGCAGGCTGCAGGTGGAACCCCAGCTCCCCCGCAGGTGATCGAGGAGCTGGAGGAGCTGATGCAGAGTTCGCCCGACACGGAGACTGGCCCTGATGCCCCTCAGGAAGAGGAAGAGGAGACAGAGGCTGATGCTGAGGGTGACAGCGAGGGCTCAGACCCCCTCTTCCTGCGGGAGCTGCAGGCTTTCTGCCCGACCTTCAACAACAACTGCTCCCACGAAGGTATGGCCCGCCTGGCCCATGCTCATCACTTTTGGGGACCAGTTCCAATCAATTTGGACAGCTGAGGTTCTCCAGGGTCAGGGCTAACCAGGAGAGAGGGCTCTTGGGAAAAAGTGAGCACCCCTGGAGGGATATTGCTTTGGGTATTGCTTGCAAAAACCACTTTGGTGCGCTAACGCATTTTTGCTGAATTTAGCAGTTTGCTAAGTGCAATTTGGTTTATTTTGCAAAGTGCTCAACACCATCGTGTGCCTTGCACTGCGGGCTTCCTGCATTGTTCTCCCTCCATGCACACAGTTTTTGCTACCCTTGCCTTTTTTTATAAAAAAAAAAAAAAAAAAAAAAAAAAAAAGCCTGGTGATAGCATTTTACTGCTTGCATGTCAGGAATTGCAGCTTCTCGATAGCACTGCGCAAGGGTGCATGCTTCTGACTGCAATGTGCTGAGGGTTTAACTCCCTGGAACGCGCTGGTTGCAAATAAATACAGTGTGCACCAGGTGTTTTCCTGATTGCAGGAGGCATTTTCCGAAATCCCTGCGAAAAAACGCTGGTGCTTTTCACTGATTGCATTGGGCATGCTGCCCAGCCCACCCTCCAGCGTGCCCTCCTAAGTGCACTCAAGGCTGTTATTAATTGCACGGTGCCTGTTTATAATCAACCCCCAGGGGTGTTTTGCTTACCGTTCAAAACTCGTTTCCCTAAATGCTGCATTTCATTCATTGCACTATGCATGGCACTAATTGCTTCAGGGCGTTGTGTAATATCTCCCGGCAGTTCAGTATTTGCACAATGTGGTTATTTATGGGGCATCCCTTTAAGAGGGAGGGGGTTTTGCAGCATGGTTGTACCCCACAGGAGGGGGTTTTGCAGCATGGCCAAACTAATTTCACCATGCAGGTCATTAATTGCATAAGCATGATACCCACTCATTTGCATCAGGCCTGTCACTAATTGCATCCGATGATTCACTAATTGCACTGAGCATGCCACATATTGTTTCCCTTGTTGCACCGTGCATTGCACTCACTGCCCCAAGCATTGCAGCAGTTACACCAGGCAGCTAACTGCAGTTCCTGCATCTGTGTATTTGCACCTTGAGGTGCAGGAAGCTTTTTTGCAAACTTTAGGGTACCTTTCCCCAATTGCACTACACACAGCAGTGATTGCACTGGGCACGTTTCTCTGAGCAGTGCAAGAATAGTTCCAGGTGTGTAGCTGGTTACCCTTTGCACTGCGCTAATTGCATCAGGCATTTAATTCATTGCACTAGGCATTACACTTGCTGTTTGTGCGTTTCACTCACTGTACTGTGTGTTGCACTAATTGCTACAGGCATTTAATTTGCTGCACCAGCCATTTTATTTATTGCACTGGGCATTGCACCTTTTGCACTCGACATTTCACAAGTTGCACTGGGCATTTCATTGATTGCACGGGGCATTGCACTTCCTGCTTCAGGCACTGCATTTTTTGTACCATGCATGGCACTTAATGCTCAAGGCATTACATTTTTTGCACCTTTGCATTGCACTTTTTGCTCTTGGCCTCTCAGTAGCTGCGCTGGGCATTTCACTGATTGCACTGAGTATTGCAGTAACTGGCCTGAGCATTTGACTAATTGCACTGTACCTTGCACTTACTGCCCTGTGCGTTAAACTTTGTGCACTGGGCATTTCCCTAATTGCACAGGACATTGCATATACTGCGGTGGACATCCCACTTTATGCAGTGGGTATTGCACCTATCATACTGGGCATTGTACTTAATGTCCTGGGTGTATTGCATGTATTGCACCATGCATTGTACTTTGTGCACTGTGCATCTGAGTTTCTGTGCCATTTATTGCACTTCTTGTACCAGATGTTGCACCACGTATGGTGCTTTGTGCACCAGGCATTGCATGCTTAGCACAATCCAGTGCATTATTTTGCACTGGGTGTTGCATGCATTGTGTTGTGCATTGCAATTTGCACACGTTGTTCTGTGCATTGCACTTTGTGCACTGGGCATCATGTGTTGCACAGTGTATTGCATTTTTATACTGGATGTTGTACACATTCCTTTTTTTTGTGCACCAGGCATTGCGTGCATTGCACTGTGCACAGCCTTTTTACACTGGTTGTTGCATGCATTGCATTTTTAATTGAAACAGGCACTGCATGCATTACCGTGTGCCTTGCTTTTTTTTTTTTGTGCTAGGTGTTGCACACATTGCACTGTGCATTGCATTTTTGCACTGGATGTTGCACGCGTTGCACTTTGTGCACCAAGCATTGCAACCATTGCATCGTGCATTTCATTTTTGCACCGAGTGTTGCATGCATTGCACAGAGCCTCACACTCTGAGCACCAGATGTTGCACCAGCAGCTCTGGGCAGCGCATGACACTAACTGATGCTGCCTGTCCCGGTGGCCGGCGGGCACAGGGCTGTCCCTCCTGTCCCCGCGGGAGCTGGTGGTGGCAGCAGGGCGTGCAGAGGCGGCCAGCCGGGCGCTGTCGGCAGAGCTGGTGGCCCAGCTGGCGCGGCGGGACGAGTTGGCTTTTGAGAAGGAGGTGAAGACGGCGTTCATCGGGGCACTACTGGCCGTGCAGGGCGAGCAGCGGGAGCAGCGTGAGGCTGCCCGACGCCGACGCCGCGACCGCGGCTCTGGCACACAGGCAGGGCGGCCCGAGCGTGGGGGACACCTGCCACGGAAGGTGGGGACATGGCGGAGGAGGGGTGAGGGACATGAGGCAAAGGGACATGGGACAGGGGGATGAGGGTTGGTGGAGTAAGGGGACAGGGGTGAGGGAGGTGGGATGGGGACGGGGGTACAGGGGGACACGGAACAGGGATGTGGGGATGTGATAGGGGACAGGGCAGAGGGACATAAGACCTGGGGACAAGAGAGGGGACATGGCATGGGGATGGGAGAGTACAGGACATGGGTTTGGGCAGCTGGGGACATCGTGGGACTCAGGGAGGTAGGGGGGAACATGTTTGTGGCAGGGGTGCTGTTGAGTCAGTGTCCCCAGGAGGTGACAGCATGACCCGTGGTGTCCCCAGCGGTTCAGCATGGAGGGCATCTCCAGCATCCTGCACTCCAGCCTGCGCCAGACCTTTGGTCCCGCCACCAACGAGAAGCAGGTGCCAGTTGTTCCTTTTTCCCCCTCAAATTGCCCCACATCCCTTCCCTGTCATCTCCTCTCTGTCCCCTGCAACCTGCTGTGCAAAAATCACCGTTTTTTCACCCCCAAATTCCTTCCCTGAGCAGGGGGGCATGTTGGGCTGGGTTTTACTCCTGCAAATTAAACGCAAGGGTGGGAAAAACAAATTTTGCACCAATTTGGGACAATTTGCAGCTTAAAAAAAAAAAAACATAAAGCAGCAGTTTGGTGCCACAGGGGTGGCTTTTGGGGTGAGTTTTTGGGTTTGGGGTTATTCCATTTGTGGTTTTTTGCAGTACCTGAACACGGTGATCCCCTATGAGAAGAAAGGGTCACCACCCTCTGTCGAGGACCTGCAGATGCTTACCAACAGTGAGTGTTTGGGGACCAGGCTCCAGGGTTGTTTTTTTGAAGGAGAATCAGCTGTTTTGCATCGTGGTGGGTTTGGGGATGGCAGCACAAGGTTTTCATATGCAGTTTCATATGCAACATTTGGAGCCTTGCATTGCTGCAGCGTTTGGTTGCAGTGCAACCAATTTGCATAGCAAAACAAACTTGTAGCATTGCAACATTTTGAGGTGCAATTGACCCGGGTACATTATTGTAACAAAGCTCATTTGGGGAGGGCAGGAAAGATGCTTTTTGCATCACGGGTTCACAGCAGACCCCCCTCCCCCTTTCTGCTCAGCTCCAGTTTGGAAGTTCTGCCCTGAAGGTGCTCTCGTGCTTGGTGCATTGTGGGCAACTGATTTTGGGGGTTGAGAGGGACTTTTGGGGGGGGGGGGGAGGGGGAGAACAGGTCTGGCCTGATGGCCTTGTTCTCCCTCACAGTCCTGTTTGCCATGAAGGAGGGGAATGAGAAGGTGCCCACACTGCTCACTGATTATATCCTCAAAGGTATCAGCTCACCTTCTGTGTCCTCCATGCATCCCCTATGCCTCTCTGCATACTCCCTGGGGCCCTTCTGCATTCTTGTGTATCCCCATGCAGCCCTTCTGCATTCTTCTGCATTTCTCTTGCATCCCTCATGCATCTTCCATGCAACTCTGGTGCATCCTTCGTGCAGGTGCTGTGACTCCCAAGTCCATCTCCTGTGCAGTGCCTCGTGCACCCTTCCTGCATCCCCATGGATCCCTCCTGCACCTCCTTCACCTTGCATCCTTTATGCACCTTCTGTACATTCCTCCTGCATCCCTTGCACAGGCCTCTTGCATCTCATACACCTTCCTAGACCCTTGGGCATCCTCCCTTGCACATTTATGTGGCCCAGCTGCAGCCTCTTGAACACCCATGCATCCCCTCAGGCAACGTCATGCAGTCCCCCTGTCCATCCATCCTGCAGCTCCGTATTTGTTCCTGCCTGCAGCCTCATACAGCTCCCACCACAGCTCTTGTACACTCTGCTGCATCATCCTGGTGCAAGTTGATGCATCATTGTGCACCCATTGTCATCATCACGCGTGCTTGTGCAGCCTTCTGCAGCCCTGTGCATCCCCATACACCCTTGTGTATCCCCACACCCTTTCATGCATCGTTGTGCAACCTTATGCATCCCTGTGTGGGCATCATCGTGCACCCTCAGGGACCCATGTGCACATTTGTGCATCATCCCCAGGTATGCTCTTGCTCCACTGTGCATCCTCATCCATCCCCGTGTACTTATGCACCCCCAGGCACACTCATGCATCACCCTGCACCCCTGTGCATCATCATGCACCCTCTGTGCACACTTGCTCTGCACCTTGCTGTATCTCTGGATGTACTTGTGCACCATCATGCCTCCTCATGCACTTCCTTACACACTCATGTATCCTCCTGCATATTCCTACATGCTTGTGCATCTCCCTGCACACTCTTCCACCCTTTTGCACCCCCTCTGCACACTCAGATGTCATCAACCAGCCTTCTGCATCCTCATGCATCCTCCTGCATGCTCGTGCATCATCATGCAGACTCATGCATCCCTGTGCACCCTTGTGTCCCCCCCCCCACCAGTGTGTCTACACCCCCATGCCCACCCATGCCTTCTCTTTTTGCAGTCCTCTGCCCAACCTGACGCAGCTCTGCACCTCGCCATCCCCCCCACGAAAACGGGGCCAAACCTAAGGAAAATGGGTCACCCGTGGTCCCATCCTCCCCGACCCCGCTCCCCCCGCACTCCTTTTTCCCCCATTTCCCTCTCCTCTCCTCCCCCGTTTGCACAGCAAGGAAATAAATAATTCGTTTCATTGATTAAGCAGCCAGCCTCTGGCATCTTCCTCCCTGCCTCCCCATGCTGCTTTTTGCAACTTTTCGAGAGAAAAATGCTTTTTTTTTTTAATACCCAACAAAGCCTTTGGCTGCAGTGCTCATGAATATTCAGCATTTTAGAACAATATGCAAATTGATGGGTAATGAGCTGCTGGGGGCTGGGAGCCAACTGCAGTGGTGCAGGCAGCCCCCGCCACCCAAAAGGCAAAAATTTAGCCTTAAATTCAATTTTTGAGACAATTTTACCGATTTTTCACTCTTTTCTCAGCCCCTTTTTCTGCTAGAAATTGTGCAAAAATCACTAATTTTTTTCTCCCCCCTCAACCCATTAATTAGTGATGGCTCATTAGGGAATGTGGGGGGTTATATCTTGGGGTGAATCACTCATTTTGGGGGGGTGGCTTGCTTGGGAGAACATCATTTTGGGGCAATATCACTCATTTTTGAGGAGTCTGGCTCATTTGGGGGAAGAATTGCTCCTTTTGGGGTACCATTTTGGGGAGCATCATAGTTTTGAGAAGATCAATTGTTTTTTGAGAGGCACCTTTTGGAGAACGTAACTCATACTGAGGAAGAATCACACGTTTTTGGGGGGCAGTTATTTTTTGAGAATATCAATCGTTTTGAGGCAAGGATTACACATGTTAGTTGCGTTAATGTTTGGGGGGAAAATCAGTCATTTTGGGGAAGAATCATTTTTGGAGAATAACTTATTTTGTGGTGAGCATCACATAGGTGTGGGCATCTCATCTGGTGGTAACATCCCTCATGTTTTAGAGAAAATATCTAATTTGGGGGGAGACTCATTCCTTTTTGGGTTGCATCACTCATTTTTAGAGAATATCACTCATTCTGGGGAAGAATCACTTTTTTGGGGGAAGAATCACCCATTTTTGGAGTTCATTTTGAGCTGAGAATCACGTTTTCAGTGGGCATTAATTTGGGGAGGGAATCACTTTTTTTGAGAAACAACTAATTTTGGGGGAGCATCATTCATTCTTTGAGAACATCCTTCACCTAGGGGTGCACATCATTTATTTTAGGTGAAGGTGTAAGATTTTGGGGCTGCATCACTCAGAGAGAGCCATCATTTATTTTGGGTTAAAATCATGTTGGAACTTCGGGGGGGTGATTACTGATTTTTGGAGAGCAGAATGATTTGGGGAATTAGAAATCCTATTTGCATTGCTTCACTCAATTGTGAATTTGGGTCAATTCACCCATTTTGGTGAAGAAGCTGCCAATAAAATACAGCTGCAAACCCTCATCTCGTAGCACTTTATAATAAATGGCCATGAATTAATACTAAATTACAATGAGTCCTTTATGAAATTACAGATTACATTCACGCCCGATCAATATCGAAAAATAGGCCTTTATGCCCATTGCATCACTCCTTGTTTTTTGTTTTGTTTTGTTTTCCCCCCAGCTGCCCTGTTGTTTTGGTTTTTTTTCTTCAGCTCCTCAAGAGCCAACAAAAAATAAGGACAAAACTGGCAAAAAGCCGCAAAAAAAAAGAAAAAAAAAAAAGAAAAAAAAAGTCCTTTTTACAGAAATCTGCATTTACAGGAGGAACCTGAAGAAGAAAATTTTTATTATTTTTGCCCTGCCTCACCCAGGTTTGCTTTTGTATTTCTCCCTGTCTCATGTTTTAATGTGAAATTTGCCCTTTTGCTTGCATTTAAAAAAAATCCCACTACAAACACATTATTTTTTCACAGAGCTGTCCTCCCCTCGTGGCTCCTTTGGGATAAAACTCCACCATTTTCCCATGTGGATGGACAGTCCTGGGGAGAAACCATCTTCCCAGCAACAACACTGAATTTCCTTCTGCCTGGGTGAATTTGCAGGGAGGGGGTCGCCATGCAATTTTGGGTGAAAAGTTGCATTTTTTTAAAACCAATTTCTTCTCCCCCCACACACCTTTTTTTTTTTTTTCCTGATTCAGTGTCAAAACCACTGGGGAAACTTACTTGCAGCAGCCTTTATCCCACCTCTGCATCCAGTCTCATCCCTTAAGGCTGAGGATGTTTTGGGTTTTTTTCCCAGATTCAATGAGTTTTTAGCACATAAATTAAAGGATTTTGGGAGAATTTCCTCCTTTTTTTTCAGAAAGTTGAGTCTGAAGTCACCAAACAGGGCTAAAGCAGGGAGGCTTGGTCGATCCATTGGGTCAAGAGCACCAAACCCTCCTCAGATCCAACCTGAAGCAGAATTTGGATGCACCAATTGTGTTTGTTTCCCCGCACGTCAATATTTATTCCTGTGAATTGCCTTTTTGAGGGAAAAAGCCCCCAAAAGCATCAGTCCTGGGGTGGTGGTTGTTTTATTTTGCACCAAAAAGATGGACATGTTCGCCCAATGGTGAAAACCTGCTGTCGCCCAACATCATCTGAGCATGGCCTGGGGAAAGTGGCTCCCCCCTAAAAATGCTTTTTCTCACCCAAAAATGGAAGGGAAAAGGGAAAAAAATAAGATTAAAACCTGGAAACAAAAAATTGTTCTGGCCACAATATGTGCCTTGTAAACATGTGTCCTTCACTTCCATGCGCTGAAGTGGTGGTCCCCGCGCTCCTGCGGGCATCTGCGGCATCCGCCAGCATCTCCAGTTTGCTCTTTTCTCACCAATTCTGTTTCTATTCTTGCTTTTTTTCTTTTCTTTTTTTTTTGGCATTTTGGGAGGGAAATTCAGTTCCTGGTCTTGTCACTGCTCTAGGAAGAGCACGGGAGTTTACTCCAGTGAGTCACTGTGGTCCAAGCCAAGGTCGGCACCAGGTGCTGCTGGGAGGCCACCAGGCTCTTCCTGCAGCTCTTCTTCCTCTTCTTCTTCCTCCATCTCATCCTCATCCTCCTCATCTTCCTCCTCTTCCTCGGTGCCATCAAGGGAGTCATCATGGGCCACCAGCATGGCCTGCTGCATGGCCATGGTGGCTGTGGCTGATGAGAGGGGTTGCAGGTTGTCCACACTGAGGGAGCCTGAAATTAAAAAAAAACAAACAAGCCAAAAAATAATACAAAAAGGACCAAAAAAAAAAAGTATGAACCCAAAATAATGCAAGCAAAAAGCTTTACCCAGCTGGAGCATCCTGTAGGGTGTCCCACCCAGCCAATCCCCAAAGTCCATCTCTTAACTTTTTATCTCATGTTATCATCATTAAGTAACAAGAAACCATCATAGTGCTTCTATGAAGCAGTTGAAGCTTGAGGAAGTAGATGCCCAAAATGGTTAGAGAGATCTCTTTATTTCCACCCTCCTGTCCCTTCATCTTCTCTCTTCTCATCTTGTCTGGTCCATCTTCATCTTCTCTATTCCTCTACATTTACATTATCTGCTCCCTCTTTATCTGCTTTTTCTCTTGTCTCATCTTTATCTTCTTTATTCTCTTCATTTCCACCACCTGTTCATCATCATCTTCTCCCTTTCCATCTTGTCTCCTGTGTCTTCTCTTCTCGCCTTCATCTCTTAACATTCTTCTCTTCATTGCATCATCTGTTCTCTCCTCATCTTGACTCATCCATCTTCTCATTTTCAATTTTTCATCTTTTTTTCATTTTGGCTTCTCTCTCCATCCCCCTTTACTCCCTGCCCAGCACCTGGGGATCCCCCATAGTGGATGGCCTTTGAGGCACATTATGCTGAGGAGATAGCAGTTCCTCATTGCCTCCAACTGGAAGGACCTTATTGCATGGACCACCTCTACAACCTGTTCTCCTTCATAGGCGGTTAAAGGGCTCTAGAAATCCTTCACTAATAATTAACGCTGTAATGTAATGCATGACTACCCCCCCTAGGATGGGGCATTCAAAGGTTTGTCCTTACCGTCAGGATTTGTCCCTGAATTGCCACCTTGCTGCTGCAGGACCCCAGCAGCAATGGAGTTGGGCCAGAACCGCTGAGTGGGCCGGTGCTGAGATTTTATTTTCTTGGTTTTGGGGGCTGGGTCTGGGTTGCTGGCATCAAGCATGGGCTGCAGGATGCGTCGCCGGGCATTGATGAACCTTCCCAGGGAAAAGAGAGACCATTGGAGTAGGGAAGAGTCAGCATTTCATTTGGAGTTCAAACAATTCAATGAGCTGCGAAGTAAAACCCTTTCAAAACTGACTGCCTGGGCCCAAAATTTGGGGGGTTTTAAACCTATTTTCTTGGTCTGTGGCACATGACACCGTGACATTAATTTTTCCTGCCATGAGTTAGAAGCTGCTCACCACTGGTCTCGCCACAAGAGGGCACTGAGACATTGCAAACCAATGCTGACAATTAACCCACCCATGAGCTCATCTCCCAGAAATCATCCCAAACTTCCCACGTTGCCCTCCAAAAAAGCATTTATAGCACCATATAGGGTGGAAAAGATCTCCAGAGCCTGCAAGATGCCTGCAGGGGCCACCAACATACTCACCAGTTGTTGACTTGCAAGAGGGTCAGGTTGGTTTGGGCAGCGATTTGCCTCTTCTCATCCTCTGTGGGGTAGGGGTGCTGGGAAAAAGGAGAGACGGGGCAACAAAATTACTTCCCTGCAGGCAAAATGGCAGCCCCGAGTGGGTTGGATTTTTTTCCATTTTTTCACCCCAAATTTAGTGGATTCTTGCATTTAAGGTTGCATCTGAGAATGTCCGGGTTTTCCTGGTGTCCTCAAGGCTTTTTCTTGAAAGAAAACATTTTTTTAAATTTAGTTTTAGTGATTTTCCAACAACACTTGTTACTAAAGGTGGGATTTGGGCTTCAAAACCTGCTGTGGTCAACTATGCTCCTTCAGTGCACCAATAATACAGACTGAAACATCTGCACTAGGAGGCTCCCAGCACTCAAAACTTCCCACTCCCAACTGCGCTAAAATCCTCCTTTCCAACTCCCAAAATGGAATTACCAAACCAGCCCCATGTATCATGTTTTTGGAGCCTCGAGTCAGTGTTGATTTAAGTGACTTCTTTTCCAGCTGTTTGCCCCCAAAGTCTGTTGAGTTCCTTGACAAAACCACTTGAAGTCATGCAGGAGACACCCATCCCAACCAGGCCTCAGTAATGGCAAACTGGCTAAAAATGTCTCTTTTTTGGAAAAAAAAAAAAACCAAACCTCAGTTTTTGGTATATTCCTTCTTCCTGCTACAAAACTCCCAAACCCAAAACACTGATGAGCATTGATGCTGTTGAATTAAAACTACGTCATCTATAATGTCAGATGAAAAAATCCCATGGGAAAGCCTAACCATCTTTTGACCATGAGGACCAGGCTGAGAACAAGAGTCCAACAGTGCAGTTGAAGAATTTTAGGGGTTTTTTTGATCCAGTTTTGGAAATTCCACATCATGGGGTTCTGGGAGCACCTGACAGAACATCATTATTCAGTTTCTAGTCTTGTAAATTCTTCTTCTGCTTGTAAACCTCCAGTCCAACCCTCCAAAATCATGGGAGGTGCACAAACGAGCTTGGGATGGTACTTCTCTGGTTTGGTTTGGTTTGGTTCTTCATGCATTAAAAAAAGTAATTTTGCCACCTGCAGTGAAAACTGTCATTCCCAGAATACTCCCCAAAATAAAAGCCAATGCACCTTGTGTACCTAAATATAAATTGGGACCAATCATGACATCGACCTGTTAATTTGTGGGGGGAGGGGTTGCTTTTTTTCCCAGCTTTCAGGGCATTTCAGCAGCTGCAGTGCTCACCATGAGGTGCTGGAAGAGCCATGAGCGCATGATGTTGGTGGCATGTTTGGGCAGGACACCTCGCTTGTTCTTGGACTTCTTGTCCTCACCATCAAGGAGGGAGGTGAGATCCAGGTTCACCTGCCAGGAAAGAGGAATGGGAAGAGAATTGGCTCTAAACTGTGATTGCAACCCAGGAAGGAGGAAAAACCAACCCAAACTAACCCCAAAAATGAGCAAAACCAATCCAAAAAAATGAGGGAAACCAACTCAAAAAGGGAGTGGTGTGAGTGCAAAACACAGCAAATAACAAGAGAGCATCCAAAAACCTTTCTATTTCCCCCAAAATTTTCATGAGATCCCCATTTCCTCTAGGATCTGTATTTAACATCTCCAATTGTCTTTCTTTCCCCCTATTTCATCACAGAGGACAACAGACTTTTTCTCCACTGTGATGGCACTAGCACAGCTGAGGACCTTGGTGCTGATGTCACCATCATTTTTAATACGCAATTGTGTGGGAAAACACTTTTACCTTAAAAAAAAAAAAATTTAAACCTCAGGTTCAACCTCTGCCCCTCATTAAGCCCTCTGTGAACCTTCAGTCCTCATCCATTCCATTTCCATCACAAATAGAAATGTGGCCATTGAGAAGAGAAATTTGCTACCCTTCCCTCCCCGCCCCCTCCCCCCAAAAAAAAAAAATTAAACATTTTGCTGCAAGAGAAGTTTTAATGAGATTGTGGGAACAGAACTGAAATCTCAGCGCTCAAGCCAAAATGAATTTTTTTCCCCCCCCCTCAGCCCTTCATCAAAATGCTTCTCCTGGATGAATTAAACATAGGGCCATCAGGTCCCTGCCATTCCCCTGGGCTCTGGTTGAACAAATCATGCCTGCGGTACAAGAAGAGCATCCAGAGGTACTTGTCCAGAGCTCCCTCCATGCCCTGATATTCCCCCTGCACTTGCTTTTTGCCTTCACAAAAGGTTTTGCTGCAAGATTTCAACTTTCAACAAGGAGATATTAAAAAAAAAAAATTTTTTTAAATCATTCACCAGGTGCCATCCATTCATCCATTTCCAAAAGGTCATTTATTTATTTATTTATTTATTTTCTTGCCATTGAGTTGGCATCTTTCAAAAAATAAAAAATCCAAACAATTTTCACTGTGGAGGGATTTTTGCTGATCTGTCCCCAGGAAACAGTAGGGCGTTTTTGCCCAAATTCCTGGCCAGAGGCTTGGAAGAGATTCTGAGTCAGCAGAGATAGTCAGGGTGTCTAAATCCATTTGTACTCCAAACTTTCAACTTAATGCAAGATGTAGCCAGACAGGGAAACCCCATGTAGCTAATCACCCCGAAAAAAAAATAAAACCAGACAAAATGGTGAAAAAACTCCTCAAAAATCCAGAAAGCAAGGGAAAAAGCTGAGCTTTTCCTATGAGTACTGTGATTGGTGTAGCAGACAGGTGATGCAGGTGGTCCCAGGTCCATACTATTCTATTAATGTCATATGTAGTGTAATAAAAATAACATATTATAAATGCAGTTATATAATAAATATATTGTAAATATTTATTGTAATTTATTACATTATGTCACATTCTGTTCTATTCTATTCTACTTTATCCCAATTTACCATACTATACTGTACTATATTGTTTAATTTTCATTAATTTTTAAATTAATAATTTTATTAATACAATATTTATAGTATAGCCATAGTATATGCATCGCTATAATTTATTAGGTCTTTGTTAGGACTTGTTCAGGTACCCTAGAGGCACCTGTCAGATGGATTTAATCAAAGTTTCTGCTAATTAAAAATTTAAGATACTCCCAAATGCTGAAATTCATGGAGAAACCGAGGTTTTTGCTCGCCGCAGCAGCACAAAAGAGCCCCTCAAATATCATTTTGGGGTGGGACAGGTCTTACCTGGGCATTGGGGATCTGCAGGGTACCAGGGGCGATGGCTTGAGCAAGGACCTGGCCTTGTGACGTGACCATTGTCACAGGCTGGTACAAGGCTCCACCTATGGAAAAAAAAGGCTCATGGGGCCACAGAACCCCCGGATTTTTACCCCTCCCCATCAACTGTCTCCCCTGGGGTCCCCACCTGGGACGGCAGGTGAGCCGCTGCCGGTGCTCATGGCCAAGTTGCCCGGCGTTAGCGCAGCCGCCGGCACCACGATGCCTGGCGGGGGGTTGGAGGTGGGCGGCAGTGCGGCCGGTGAGCTCTGCAGCATCTCCTGTTGGGGGGGCGGAGGGGAAATAATTAATTAATAACTTGAATTTTAACACATGGTTTTCATTACCCACCCCCCCTCCAGTAAGTTGGACCCATTGCCTTTTTTTAATTTTTTATCACTTCACCATCTTCCGCCTTTTGGGGGAAAATGGTTTTCAGTTTAAAAAACTAAGATTACTCAGCAAAAACTGGGTGCTTTCCTATACACTTGGACTCAGCTTTTGCTAAGTGTCCAGCTAACAAAAATGGTGGAAATATTCATACAAAACAAAATGTGGTGGGGAAAAGCCATCACATAAAGCCAAAGGAGATGAGAGATTTGGACCAGTGTTAAGACCTCCAGCTTTCCTCTCCCTCGTTGTGTTTTCCCATGATTCCTCCAAAGAAAGGAATGGAGAAGATGATATTTGCAAGTGCATTGGGAAGAAATAATTCTGGGTATCAGAAAATGCCATTTCTGTATGTAATGGGCAAAGCTATTTTCAACAGCATTATATAGTGGTAAAAACTGACATTTTTTGGGGTGGCAGGGAGGTGAACTGTGCCAAAACACCAGCTCAGCTGACTGCAAAAAAGAATAATATTGGGAATTAGTAGGGAAAAAAATTAAAGAAATTAATGGTGTTTCTGCAGCCTCACCATGAAGCTACCAATAGAAGAGGAGGCTTAAAATAAACATTGCTATCTACAAGATTAAAAAAAACATACATATTTTTTGCACACTAATTGCCTCGAATTGGCAAATGTCAGCCAACTTGTGACTTTGCTGCAGTGGGAAATGGTTTATATTTTAGAACCTGAAGAAGCTGAAACATTTCTTGCAATTTTGAAACTTGAAGGGAAAATAAACAGGCATCACTAGAGGTCTCTGCAGACCCACTTCTTGGCACCAACCTTCCTCAAATCATTATATCACTGAATTAAAAGTCACTTCAGTGAAGTAAAAGATCTGGTACAAACCCTTTCCTACCATAAGGCAAATGTCAACTTCCAAATGACTGTGTGTATGTGTTAAAATGTGGCACTACTTGGGCTGACATTCTGCTCATGCCTCATGATACAGCAGTTTATTTTGGGGTGTATAAAAATTTCTGCCTCATCCTAACTTTAAGAATTTTATCTGTGTTCAGGTTAAGCTGGGGAAAAATTAGAGTTTTTTGGAGAAAAAAGAAATAGGAATTCACTGAAAAAGGGTTGGCCAAACTCAAAGTAAGATCCATGGGACTTCCTGCTAGATGGATAGGTGAGTGATGGAGATGAAAAAAATTTTTAAAAAATTGCTTTAAATAACAGAAATTCAGGCTTGTCCACAGGCAAACCTGGATAAATTAATATCTATACAAAGAAGTGCGGCACTGAGTCAGGTCAACCCAGCTGGTCAGCCTCCAAACACCAGCAACATGGGGAGGAAGACAAGAAGAAAAAACAGTCTTGGAAACGGCCATATAAATACTGTTGTCACTCAAAACAAGAGCTGAAAGAGGCAAGATATAATCCAATTTAAACAGCCCTGGGAGTGCTGTGATGGAGGTTCCTGATATGAGTGGCTTTGTAGTGATTTTTTTTCTTGCAAGTGAAGACAGCTAGAGAGCTGGTAGGACCACTATGATACCAAAAGAAATTTGAACTGATTGACTTTGAGTTAAATTGGCTTTTCCCACCCTCTGTCCTGCAACAGGCACCTCCCTTGTCTGAAAAAATCAATAAATATTCATTAAATGAGGGGAGAGATTTTAAAAGGGTCCGTACCCTCATTCAAGGAAGAGGAATGAAGCCAACTGAAAAACAAACAAGAAAAATAGAAGGGGAATGGCTCAGTGTACTTGAAGGCCAAAGAGGCTAAAACAGAACAGGTCACAAAATGAGAAAGTGATAGACAAAACAGGGTAGAAAAATTATTATAGGGTCAGGGAATGTTCTCCACACAGAAAAAAACCCAAACTTTTCACCCCAACTTGGATATGACCAGGAGCCATGTCCAGACTTGGTGACATAAGAAGGTTCATAAAGAGTCAAACCTGCTTTCTTCATTTATATTAATCACATTTCTATTATTTAGATTTTAATTCCTAAATTAGTGGCCTCTGAGGTGTTTTACCTGCCTTCAGTGTAAGTTTAATTAAGCAATAATCATCAAAATGATCCCATTCTCCATCTTTTAACTATGGATCCTGTAATTCTTCACCTCTATGAAGCATCCACAGCCCTTCAAACTCAATATCCAGTATTCCACCCCTTCTTTTTAAAACTTGCAGACTCAAGTGTGCTCCATGAGTTGAGGCCCTCAAGAACCTGACATTGCTTAGTTGGATAATTAGAAAAAAAATCACCACTGTATCATCACTGCTATGTCATACAATGACCAGATAAGATGGTGTCTCCTTCAGGTCTACCACCATGAATATTTTGGCTCATGACTGTTTCTTGATCACTAAGCCAGTGTTTCCCCTCCAGTTGGGTCTTTCTTGGGTGTGTTCCTATTTATTTAGCAACTGCCTCCAAATCCTCACTGGAATTTCTCAACTTTCAGGACTTACTCAGACGGGAAATGTCGGTGGCTCCAGGTCTGCAGGAATTGAAGGCTCTTGGTACCTCTCCATGGGCCTGATTATCCAAAGACACACTGCTAATTTTCTGATATGATCCCCACCTCTTTGTGAGGTGCTAAATCCTCATTACTCTTACTGACCGATGCATTATAATTAGATCAACACTTTAAAAAAAAAAAAAAAAAAAAAAAAAAGAAAAAAAAAAAAGGAAAAGAGGGGAAAAAAATATCACAATAGCCACAGGATGGCTTTCCATCTCATTAACTCCTTCACTTATTATTTTCATGAAAATTACTGATAAAAAACGTGCATCTCCATTTGCTGGGACCGGGAGCTTCGTTGGCTCATATCTAACATCTCTCTCATCACCCGGGATGTGAGCTGTTGCCATGGCGATGCACAATAATAGAAACTAATAAATTACAAACGAGATGCTCGTTGAGCAATTATTGTTCGCTTTTATGCAAGTGTCTTGCTAATTCTGATCATAAGGAATACTACCATAAAACAGCAAAGGGATAATAAGTCCATTTTTAGAGATTATTGCAAAATAGAAAGCAGCCAGGTTGTTTTTTGTTTGGTTGCTTTTTTTAAGATCAATGATTTAAGTGGTTTGGTGCTTTCACAAAACCCAAATAAGAAAGAAAACTTTTGGGGTTTTTTGTCCTCCCAAAGCTAGGGGAAGAAAGCAGCTGCAAGCATCACACAATGGGGCACACCAGACTCTGCAGTGCTTGAAGGTGAGATGCTAAATCCGATTTTTTTTCCTTTCCACCACTCTAAAAATGACCTGAAACACCCTAAAAAAGCACACACACCCCTTCTCCTTTTGTGGGGAAATCCCCAAAAGCTTCCCAAAACCTCTGGCTTATTTTGAGTTGGCTGCAGTTATTTCTAGGGGGGTTGGGTAATCCTGAATTTCATTTTCCCAAAAAAAATCCAGTATCTGGGAGAGAGAAATCCCTCCAGGACAGCCAGTGTTGCACCAAGGAAGATTTTTGGGACGCAACCAGCCAACATTCACAGCAAATGCATGTGAAAACACCAACCCATGGGAAACTTCCCCCCAGTTTTTCCAAATATTAAGTTAAAAACTCTTATTTTGTCCCAAAAGACACCAAGGAGCAGCATGGATTGGTCATTTCATTTCATTTCACAGTTCCGCAGTTCTTAGACATCTTGTACATGCGTGCTGTGCTTGAGGCACTGAATGTTTCCTTCTCCCAGATAAAACTCAAAATATGCAAAAAAAAAAGTCAAGCTGGGAAAGCTGGTACCTGTGAGGGAGAACTGAAAGATGTGCCAGGGCAAAAGGAGGAGCAGAGAGGCAAAAAAGGGCTTAGCGAAACCCAAAACTGTGTTCAGTTGCCTTGAAATAAAGACAAGAATTGGTAGAGAGGAAATGGAGAAAATTGTGGTGTTTCTGTCCCTCGTACCAACAAATAGTACTTTTTCATGAAAAAATGCAAATTTCCTGTTCATTTTCCCATGTACAGGGTTTATATGATGCTTTCCCCCCCAGCTTCATTGCTGCAACAACAGACTTCAGAAGTCTTCATGTCTTGGCTTTGCAGAGACACACACTGGGGTTACAGCTCTGCCAAACCCATGAAAAAAAGGCCATGAAAGAAAATAATTTTTAAAAATCACCACAGTATCATTTATTGCGCTATATGAGCAAGTTATGGGTTATTTTTAATTATTTTCCTCAGCTGGGGATGGGTTTTGGTGATTTGCCAAGAGGCCACAAGAGTTGTAGACCAACCTCCCAGCCTTTCTGGCCCAACTTGCCTGTTAGCCAATGGGCAATGGTGGTGCTTACCAGCAAGCTGAAGGTGTTACCTGGGGGTGGAGGGTGATGGAGGAGGGGTTGGGGGAGTAGGGTCCCCCTAGGTCATTCCTGAGTAGGTTGTCACTGTGCATCTTGGTTTTGAGGCAGGTGATGTATCGGTTGCAAAAGTCCTTGCACAACTCATTGACCTTCTCCAGCTCCAGGAGGTGGATGCGCAGAACTTGGATTGCCTTCACCATCTATGCAAGGACATAATAGCTGAGTTAAAATTCTCTGAGTGTTGGAAGAAAAAAGCCTATATATTCTCAATATTCCCACACCAAATCCAACCTCAACAGATCCCTACAGCAGAATTAAATGCATTTCCTTTCTCAACACAACAAAGAAAAAACAAAAAATCTATATTCTCACCCATCCCTCCACCTTCTCCTCCCCATCACTCAAATTTCTGACACCCAAAGAAGCCAAACTACCCAACAATTACTGTTGCCTTCAGGGGAATTTTTCCCCATGCCCTAAAAAAAGTCCAAGCCCATAGCTCTTGCATGTCAAAAACTGTTTGGTTATTCTCTGGAGATCACTTCTTCTAACAAGCTTACAGGGCTGCAACCGTGCCGTACACTGTTGCCAGTGCAAAGCCTGGGCCTCATTAAAACGTGCCCCATAAATGTTGAAAAATTTACACATAAAACATTCCTCTCGCTGAGCTGAAACCTTAAGTTTTACAGCCGCTATTTGAAATCTTGCATAATATATAAAGTTTCAGCTATTCACTCCGGAGCAATAAATTCAGTTTTATGTAACAAAGCGTCTTTGCATTTCAAAGGGTGTTTTTTAACTTGCAAATTTTAGTGGTCATCTTTACAAACTGCCACTCTCCATGGTTTGGAAACAGCCCGAAAAAAAGCCAGAGCCAAACTCAGGTGGAGGTTCCACCATGGAGAAAGTGAATTTCCACTTGGCAAAAACCAGAGATAATGGGTTGTGGCTGGAAAAAATGTTTTGTTTTTTTTTAATTTTCTTGGCTACATTTTGGCACTTTTTTTGGCTTTTCTTTTCCTGTTGGCACAGGCAAAGTGCAAGGTGGAGGCATCGTGCCCCAGCTCTCCCAGAGCTCAATTGCCATGAAAGTCAATATTCAAGGGCAAAGGCAAGAAGACCTGACACATGTACGTATAAAAAATAAATCTCTCAATTATCTCAGCTCATTTGCTTAGGGTCTCATTTTATGTCCCTGCTCCACTGCGCCGTATATCTGTCCGGATAAAGAGTTACAATCCGACGGCGTACGTGTGCGGGGTTGTAAAAAATACAGATGCTGAATTAATTGACTGTGTGGCACTCGGCAGCTGATTGAGTTGATAATGGTGAGATCTGACCTTTTTCTAATTTCTAATTATGCGCATCTCGGTGGTGAGGAATACATGACTCTTACTCTAATGATAGTTAATGCCGCTGGCCTTTTCATCCCTGCTTCGCCATTGACGATTGCCAGGGAATTGGTGGTGGTTAAAAAAAACGAAAAAAACACCTCAAAAATAACAAAAACCCCCCACTTCCTTCCAGTTGGCACATCCCACCAACAGTCCATTGTCAGCATTACGTTAGCCATGTTCTCTGTCTTGATGGAGGCCAACCACCCTTGGATGGCCTTTGGAAAAATTCTGACTAATGGATTAGAATATATACATGCAGATACATCCTCAGTGCTGCAAGGACAACCATGGGATCAGTGTATATCCAAGGCTAAATTTCACCCCAGCAGCAAGAGTTGCTCCCAAAGACAAGACTTGCAACAAAAATATCATTGCTGTGGGGTTTTTTGGAAGAAAACACCAAAAAGCCCGGTGAAAACAGCCTCTCTGGATCTATCTCCTGCCCTGACCTTTTGATGGAGATGATTCACATTGATTTATGTAGGAATTTATCTTCAGGTGGCTTGATCTCTCTCCTCAATGCACCCATTTAATTTAATACATTGGGGGTTTTTTGGTGCATCTCAACATTTGACATGTTCAGTCCTCAAAGTGAAATAATACAGAATGTTGCTTGTTTTATCACTCATCCCTGAGCTGTTTCTGTTCTTGGATCTGAAATTTTGCAAGACGGGCTGTGCGTGGCCTGCAGTTTTTTGGAGGACTCTCCACAGCCTGCCAAGCCACTCTTGATTTAGGGATCTCACAGAACTCCGCAAGCTGAAATTGGGCACAAAAGATGCAGGATTCTAATACATCTTGAGATTGTTTCTTGCCTTTTTTTTTTTTTTTTTTTTTTTTTTTTAAGGAAGTGTTAGTTTCTGCACTTGGACGAGCATCACTTGTTCTTCTTCTCTTCGTGACAGGTCACTGGACAAACTCACCTCCTCTGTATCAGCAGTATCTGGACAAAGCTGCCTGTGAATTGCCTGATTTTGCTCCTTTTCTGGTATGAAAATCCCTCTGCAACATACCCCAACCCCCAGGGAAGGTGTTTTCCTCTTTGCATCACCAGGTGGGCAAAATTGCCTCTTCTGACCTCAAAAATTCACATATGGAATGCTGGAAGGGTGCATCAGGATGATGCCATGAACCTGTCTACCCACTTGCTTTCCATGGAGACCACGTGTGGAGGCTTGGTGGACAAAATAATGGCACTTGGGGATGTTTCCAGAGTTCCCTGGAAGAGAAAATCTCCATTCCAAACAGAATCTTCTGAGGCACCTTCCAACAGCAATGAGTACAGTAGGAAATTTGGGTTGCTGTGACAAGGAAGCTACCAAAAATGATCCAAAGTATCCCAAACCATTGACATGCATCACCATTTTTGGGGAAAAGCTCTTATTTTGCCTTGTTTCTACATCAAGAGCTGGCCATCAGACTTAAAACAAGAGGGTACCAGACAAGAACATGAACTCTATCACAAGCTACATTGAAGAGCAGTAATTCCCAAAGAGATTCCAAATTTTGCTGCTCAAACCAGCCATCAATCTTGGCTGCTCCCAGGAAATGTGTTGTCCTCATGGTGTTTGTGTGGAAAAACTATCCAAAAACTGGGCAGGGGTTTGCTCTCTTAAGGAAAGGTCTCATACTCTTTGCTCTTATGGAAAAGGTCTCAGAGAAAGTCTTGGAGAGGGTCTTGCAAGGTCTACAGAGAACATTGACAAGATGGCAAACACTACAAATGGAGCTCCAAGGCATTGGTCACAATAGCAGATTTGCATAATTTTTTCCTCATCCCTTACTCTCTCCCCACCTCCCAAAAACCATATGCCAAGCCCCAGCTGTCTCTACCAGGTTGTCCAGCTCGGGGTCATCGCTGAAGAAGGGCTTGTGCTCCTGCTCCTGCTGGTGGACAAAATTCTCAATATCAACGTCAAAGCTGGCTGAGGTGATGCACTCGGAGCCCTGCGTCGCCTGCTCGCACTTCTCAAAGAGCAGAGTCAGCAGCGGAAACAGTGGGTGCCTGCAGAGGATAAAGGAGACACCCCCGTAAGACCCACTGCTGGAGGTCCTATGTCCATTTTTACCCCACACCATTCAGTCATTCCGTCACCAGCCTACTGGTACAAACCTTACTCCCAAGCCACTGATGGATGTGGTCCTTCAAGACCTCTTCTAACAACAACAAAAAAGCTTAAAAACTGCACAATTCACCATCTTCCCCACCAGGCAATGACTTCTCCCAATTTCTTGGTGGTTTCCAACATTGCACTAGAGCCCAAACCTCCAAAAAGTTTTTCCATGGCAATAAAGGTTTGGCTTTGGTGTAGTTGTTTCAGAACCATATGCTGTCCAGGTGGCTTTGCATTCTGGGGAATGACATAGCACCTGCTCATCACTAGTAATATTTTACCCCAAAATGTTTCTCTTGGAGATTATGGGGATCAGTTGGTCCTTGCAGCATCCTTTGGACTGACCTTGCTGCGGGCTGCTTCTCCTCCAAGATGTCTCTTTGTGCCTCTGTCAAGCACATCCACATCCACCCATGAAGGGAAAAATGATGTAGCCTCCTTCTTTTTTTTTACCATGAGATGCCTCTTAGAAAGCAAAGATTGACACATCTTGCAAAGCCAGTTTGCTCTGATGATGGTGAAATATAAAATGCAAAAATACAACCAACACCTAAGCATGTGGAGAAGAAGCAGATGAAGACCAGAAATGGGGGAGAAATGCAAGATGCTGCTCCAAGGATGGTCTCTCACAACACCTCAGTTATCCCCAGAACTGACTCCACCACTTCACCTCCAAAAATTGATGAGGAATCCCTTCTCACCTCTCTTTTCTCTCTCAGTTTCAGGTGAAGGGGTTAAACCCCTGGGCTAAATCTTCATTTGCAGCTGCTAATACCGCAGCATATTATAGTTTAATCTGTGCTGATCCCGGTTTAATGCAAGATTCACCCCAGCTGGAGTGGAGAGTGGAGGAGGAGGGGGGTGGAAATAATTTCATAATTTGGGCAGCCCCACCGGGGCTGAGCTGAGGGATATGAAAAGCAAATTCCAGGCGGCTAGCAGAATTATTGGGACTTATGAGCTGGCAGCTCAGCGGTGGGCACCCGCTGCCATTTCCAGAGCTGCTCCTTCAATTAGAAACAGAAACACGGAATGACCCCAAGGATCGGGAAGAATATGGGGGGAGGACTGCAGCCCCCCTCTGGTGGTTTGTAGCTCCTTTCCTCTGAGGGTTTCCAGGTACCAAGGATGGGTAAAACTGGCAACGCTTGGTATTAATAATTGGGGGGAAGACCCCCCCCACGAAGGTCTTGGAGCAATCACAAGGAGGAGGACGAGGTTTGCTGTTTGGTTGCAAATAAAATAAAACCATTTTAAAAGTAAATAAAGAAAAGATACAAGAAATAAAATGGAATGGAATGAGTGAAATAGAATCCAATCCAATCAAACCAACAAATACATTTTAAAAAATTTATAGTGTTTAAAAAAAAACAAAACAAAATGGAATAAAATAGGCAAAATGAAAATAAAATTAAAAATAATAATAAAACAAAACAAGGAGAGGTGCAAACCCCTCAGCCATGGTTTAAGAGAGAGCCCCAAGGCCTGTAGCTGAGTGTGCTGCCCAAGGAGCGGCAAAATTTGGGTTTCTGCCATAAGCTACCTGCTGACTGGTTGTTGCAACTTTTATTTCCTTTTTGCATGCCAAAAAATAAAGCTTTTTTTCCTTATTTCCAACTTTCCTGTGGCCACGACAGGCAGGGGAAGGAACGCCCATCCATGGGGGCTTGTAAGTGGATGTTGTGGCATGAAACTTGATAGCTGGAGCCCATCCTTACTATGAAATTTGGGGTGAAAAACAGCTGAATGTCCACAATATGTGGAGAACCAGGAGGATTTTGGCCACTGAGAGTGTTACAGAGATGGAAAATCACCCCTATGGCACAAGAAAGAGTTTTAGGGCAGAAAAATTTCTTTTGTAGAATATAGTTTTGCAATTTTTTTTGTTTTCCCCAGGGAATCCTCCCAATCAAAAGGCTGAACCAGCCCTGACATTTCCCTGCCAGAGAGAGGTCGTTGGCAGACACAAATAAAAAGGATTTGATACAGGCTAATAAAGAGAGATGAATTCCTCTAATGGACTCGTTCCACACCTTCAGTGGGGTTTGGCCCAACCGACATTTTTTTTTCACCCAGCTCCAATGTACCCCTTTCCCTCATCCAATATACTACAAAAAAGTAGAAACTAAACTTAATGCAAAGAAATCCAGCTTGAAAAAATCCATCTCAGGGTGGCTTAAGAATCAGTTCTCATGGAACCCAAATCCTGACTGGTCCAAAATTCATTGGGATCCATTGGGTTTCACTGTGGCATAAAGTAAATAAAATACTTTCACTGGGAAAATAATTTCATTAGGAAGCGATGCTATGAGACCAGTCCTGGCCAAGCTGCTCCCAGGCCACACAGGGAGGGAGGGAATAGGGGTTTTTTTCTTATTTTTTTCTACTGTTTTTATGGGCTGCTGGTAGAGCACAAAACCCGGTGATGACTTGCCCATTGGTTTTTTATTTCCCACCATGGGAAATAAAAGGGTTTTTTTGGTTTTCATTCTCCCACAAATGTTGCGAAAAATCCATGCAGAAATGCAAAGAAAAGGTGTCTTCTTTTCTGAAGTGACTGCTTTTGCCTTGAGAAAGTTATTTCCAGCATGAGAAAAAATCTGGAGACCTGTCACAAATAATCCTTTTCCTGGGATGCTGGTGGGTTTATCCCATGCCTGCATCCTCTTTTCTGGGTCTTTTGTGATATTTCGATATTTGGAGTTGAAATATTCTAATTCCTTCACTTCTGACCTGGAATTTTTTGGTTGACAAGACCCCATAGCACAGGTTTAAGCCTTAACACTAATTATAATATACATTATTTTTGCATCATTAGCGTATGTATTATAATATTGTAAATAATTGCATATCACTTATAAAATTACATATTACTTACATAATTATACGATTAACATAATTATAATGACACTTATTACAATTATACAATCATTCCAAAGTGACCCAAAAAAGAGGAGCGTCAGGGCTCCTCCACCCCACACTGGTTGCTGCCCACACCCCTACAGATCCATCAACTGCAGATTTCAAGTTAACACCTGACTTTACTCCTTCTGACAGCTTTTTTGTCCCCAAATTGCACGAGTTTGCCCTCAAAAAAGACTAATCTGGAGAGGGGTTGGTGGGGTGAATATTTTGGAGGGGAGGATGCTGCAAAACCAGGTCCATGAAGGAGTTCCATCACTTTACATAGTTATTATTGATAATAATTAACCCTAAAAAGGAGTTAATTGCTAATCCCCACCTCCATCCCCTTCTGTCCTGTTAATTAATGCACTAGAATAACAGTGGATTAATAATGCATTTAAATAACAAACAAATTGATGCATTAACCAATGCATTAATTAATGCCCTGCCAGACCAATGCATTAATAATGGATTATAACCCCTAATGCATTGATGAAAGAATGCATTAATGAATGCATTAATTAATTAAGGCCCACTGCTCGTTAGCTCAGATCACCTGTAGACAGCTCGTTTGTCAGCCTCCAGCTGTGCCTGGTGGTCACCAGCTGCTGTGGGGACCGGGGCGTTGGTGGCCGAGGTGGGGAGATGGACGGGCTGAGCCTTGGTGGGCTGCTGGGCTGTTGCTGTCATCTAGGAAAGAAGGGGAAAAACAATAAAGGAGAAGGGGGAGGGGGGTAAAAAAAAAAAAAAAAAAAAAAAAAAAAAAGGAAAGAAAAATTGAGTTTGTCACATGTTTTCACTGCATTTTGCTGCTTTCGGCGTCAAGTTTTTAATGTTTAAATGGGAGCAGGATGGTTTTGGGGGTAAAAATTTATATTAGCATTTTATCTAATCCTGGAAAGGTGAGGTTTATGTTTTTCCCACTTTCTCCACACTTTTTACTTGGGGAAAACACAGGAAAAAAATTGCCAACATCCTTACTGCAGCAGTAAAGCCAAGGCAGGGGGCTGGTTTATTATGGGATGCTTTGCACAATCAGCTGCTTGCCAAGATTTTTTTCCAAGCAGGTATTACTGTCTAGACACACAGACATTTCCAACCTTCCAGAATTACCTGAGCCTCTTCCAGCTCCCCAAGCCCAGGATGAGTCATTTTTGTGCCATGAGAAAAAGAGAATAATCTTGCCAGTGCCCAAATCACCCACCATTAGCCCCAGACAGCTGATGCAATGGGAACAGGGCTGGAAATCAACAGGGAAAATTCCTTCTGCTCTACTAATGACTAATTTTGGTTTCCTTTTTAAAAATTGCAATTATTTCTGTTCAATATTTGTATTTACAATGGGAGATGTGAGGATGCTGGTACACATATAAAGCACTGTGCATTCCCCCAGTAGCACCCCAAAACCATCGCCTCCCTAAATTGCACATATTTAGAGGTAATTTCTGCTTAAAATAAACAATTACATGAAAGAAATCATTTGCTGCATGTAGGCCAGGCAGATGCCCCATGACACATCGACTTTATTTTCACAAGAATCAGCTAACAGCAAAAATTAAAGGAGAATTTCATTGTTTTGGGTTCAAATGCATCAGCCGCCCCCCAAACTCCCCAGATTTAGTGATTTTACCTATAAACTCAGTGGAAAATTGACACCAAGGGGATGTTTCACCTGCTGTGGTGTGAGGATGTTGTAAAAAATCAACATTTACCTGTTTTCATGAGTAAATCTTCAGTCCTTCATTGAGCTGGGTAGCAAGCCTCTGCCTCTTGCTAAGTATGATACATATAACTTATTTATTTTCTAATATACTTGTACATTCATTTCTGCATTTAGAGATTAAAATATCTCTACATGTTATTTATTTATTTATTGGACTGATATGCATATGTATTTCTGCGTTTATTAATATAGAAAAAAATTTTTATATTCTTTATTTGTCTAATAGAATTTTAAATTTATTCCTGTGTTCATTTATAGAGAAAACCAATCTTTTTATAGATATTTGTCTTATAGAATTCTATATTTATTGCTGTGATTATTCAGATAGAAATGGAATTATTATAACTATATAAAATATATAATAGATAAAGAAATACACGTGAATATATATAAAAATAGATACATTTAAAAAATATATATATACATATATATATATATGGGTCGGTGCCCACATTCTTCTCCAGCCAAACTCACCCCAATACTCAGGTTCTTGGCATGGAAAAAAAAGCAGATTTCTCACCTCCCTTTAAAGCTGCATAAACCCAAACCAGCCCAAAACATGGCCACCTTTTGCTTCAGAAATGTTTGACTTTAATATCTCCTGCCTGACCTTTCGCTGCTGGTATTGTGCTTTTTCTTTTTTTTTTTTTTTTTTTTTTTTTTTTTTTTTTTTTTTTTTAATCTCGTTTATTGTTTCCAACTTTTAAGTTTGGCTCCAGCACCTACAAATTCAAAATTCACCCATTTCAATACTAACTACCCCAGCCCAGCAATGGATTTCCAACAAATGAGTGAAAATCTGGGGTTCATTATCCCAGCACCTGAAACTTATCTCTTTTTCTCCCATTTTCTAATTAAAACCACAGGTTAAGTGGATTTTGGGATGCTCCACCCACACCACAGAATATCTCCCTGTACTTTTGATCTTTTTTCTCCCTATTATCTCAAAAATTACCTTTTTTTGGAGAAAAAATGGCTTTTTTCACCCTTTTTTGATTTTTTTTTTCCCTTGTCATTCTCATTCACAGGAGGCCAAAGTCCTCTTTGCATTCTGCCAACCTGGCTCATTTTCCAGAAAAAGTCTGCAACTTAACTGTGCTATTACCCAAAAAAAAAGGCTCCTCAGCAGCCATTTGGAAGCACTACCCCACCTTGCGCTAAAGAAAATAATTTTAAAAAATAAAAAGAATCCCAAATCGTTGGAAAAAGAGGTGAGAGGATGCTTGGATGCAAGTATTTGCAGCTGGATAGAAATGCTGGGTGGGGAGGAGGGAAAAATTATGCCAAAAAGTGTCTTTATGGAGCAGGTGGGGATGGGAACAGAGGAAAAAGGCAGCAGGTTTCTGGCTCAGGAGCGTCTTGGCATTAGGAAAATGAGAAATTATGGGGGGAAAGAGTGTAGATTTGAGTATTAAAGTTGCAGGTGTCAGAAATTTTTTTTAAGTATGGATTTTTTTTTAATTATTTTTTTAATGACAAAAAAATCATTGCAGGAGGGAAACAAAGGTGTTACTGAAATAACATTTCAAAAATTAGGTAGGGATTATGTCTTCTCTTTTAAAAGTAAAAAACATAAGGTAAAAAAATTATGCAAAGATAGGTTTTTAAAAGTAAAACCGGTTAAAACAATTGTTTCAATTATGTAAAAAAGTAACACAAAAAGGGCCGGGAATGTTAAAAATATGTTAAAATATTCCAAAGTTTAAAAGGTTAAAAAAAATTGTTTAAAATATGCTTAACAATGTAAGAAAAGATGTTAAAAATATGCTGGATTTTAAAGTTCGACAAAATATATTCTACAAAGTTTTTTAAGCTGTTCTAAAATGTAAAGAAGGAAAGTAAATAATCCCTGTATTTTTGCAAGACTCCTGTTTTTCAAAGAAAACCCTTAGATAGAGTCCTGGTATTGCAGGTTGCAGTGAAATTGTCCCTCTTGCTTGAATGTGTTTTGAAGATTAGTGTCAAACATCTCAATTTTGGGGAGCAATCACAGCATCTTCAGGGCAAGAAAATCTCTAGATTTGCAAGATTTACCCAATTCCTTTGTCTTTCACAGCAAAATTTTTCTACCACCATCACAATGGTTCTGAGCCCAAAAATGTGCCAAGGACACCAGGAGTTTGGGCTTTCATTAAGCCCCCTAAAAATTCAACATATCTCCCAATTTTTATTTTGTGACTCTAAAAAAAAGTTATTATTATTTTTTAATATTGCTTTTTTAAGTTTACATTTTTAGCCCCAATGGAACCACCTCAAAAGCACTTTCGAGGGGGGGCAGAGATGCTTTGATCACTTTCTCTGCTGAAAATCCAACATTTCCACACAATTCGTAAGAATTAAAAAAATTTGTTTTTTTTTTTTTCATTTTTGTCCTAGGTGGAACCACCTAAAAAGCAATTTGGGGAGGGGCGAGGGGGGGAAGAGCTGGTTTTAGTGCTTTCTGCCCTATGTTGAAAAATCAACACTTCTACACTATTTTTACTAACGTTAAAATACCTATTTAGATTAAAAGTCAATTACTTAATTAATTCCCTTTTAAAACAATTCTTTCCAATTTTGGTCTTTACAGAACCACCTAAAAGACACTTTTTTTGAGGGGGCAATACCTCTTTCATCACTTTAAGTACTTAAGATGCCTATTTTTAACCGAGTTTTATTTTGATGTTTGATTATGCAATGACTGAAGATTTTCTCTTGGCTTTTAATTTATTATGGTAAAAATACATATTTTTATGCAGTCTCTTTAATTTCCAACAGGTAGAGCTGCTCTATATAAACGATACTCCCTGACACCCCTTTAGCAGCATCAGGTGATTTTAAAGCCATCTTATTTCCTCTGAAAAGCAGCTTTTCCCTTAATTTGTTCCATTTTTGCACAAAATGTGCAAACCTCTTCTCCCTCAATCCTCTTCTTTAGCACTTGGCTCCCGAAAACAAACCCCATGATGACGAGATGGTTGCCTCTCTCATAATTGATGGGTTTTTTCATTGAACCCGACTCTTCCCATCTCTATCCCACCTTTAAGGGGCAGAAAGTAGTGCAATTTGCTTTTCCAAACCTCCAAAATTCCAGTGTTTCACGGGAAAAACAAAGCTGTCACAGCGTCAAGCTGGAAAAAAAAAAGCAATTCCTGGCTGCAGCTTTTCCTTCAAATGCATTAAACTGAAGGAAGAATGCTCTAGCATCCCCATCGATTGGGGGAAAAAAGGAATAATTTGGGCAACGACGCTCTTGAGGGTCCCCAAAATTCAATGTATTAAAAGAATGGGCAGATAAGGGGCAGGGATGAGCAAGGCAGCGGGGACATCTCAGCAAATCTCGGCTATTTTAAAAGTCCCTAAAATTGCCCATTAGTGTTAAAAAGGCGTCGCGGCTCCTTGCTGTGTTAGCGAGCAAGGCGATGTGATTCCAGCCGGGAAAACGGAGGGGGGGGAAGGGTGGAGAGGGAAGAAAAAAATCGGGGGGAGAACCGTCTCGGAGCAGAGCAGCGAAGCGAGCAAACGATGACAGAGAAGTTGGAAGAGCCATAAAAACCCCACCGAGGTGTCGTTTGCAAGAAGTGACCTTTTCCCACCAACAGAGATGAGCAGAAAGGAGACCCGGGTGGCTCTAGGAGGGCCCATAAAAGTCGATTTATTTATTTTAGCTCGCAGAGAACAGGCTTGATTTTTTGATTTTTTTTTTTTTTTTTTTTTCCCTTGGAAGCAGACTTTTTCAGTACATGGGAGAAACCCTCAAAATTTCCCACATCAACTCCCACAGATCAGCTTTGAACCCAGCTCGATTTGAATCACATCCAGTTCAGTGCTCTATCCAAATCACTGGGAAAACTGGAAATGTCATGTCACGTGGCCCCACCCAAAAAACCTCAGGATGGACCATCTCCAAAATCTACCTTGTCCATCCCACTGAGGTGCTCCAGTTGGGTTTCTCTTGGACAAAATCCTCTTTTTTTTAATAAAGCCATAACGATGATTGGAAAATTTATTCGACCCCTTTAACATTGGAGATGGAAGTCTTTAAATCAAAAGGCCAGTTTTCTTTTTTTGCCAGGCTCTGAAATGAGTTCTGGGGTAAAATACTATGTAGTAGTCATTATATTAATTAATTAATGGAGGAGCTAGGAGTCACAAGGGGTCTGGAGGAGCCCATGGGTGCTGGGGGACACTCACCTGTGGGGTGTCTTGGTAGGGAGGAGGGGGCACAGTCTGGGTGGCCATCATTGTCAGAGCCGGTGCTGGGGAGACATGGTGCATTCTGAGTAGGAGTCACATCGAGAACCTGTGCATGGGAGAAATGTCACTAGATTAAGGGGAATCTCCTCCAGGAAACAGCCTTTTGAAAGTTAAAAAACAAACAAACAAACAAGAAAAAAAAAAAACCCGAAACAAAAACAACCAAAACAAAAAAAAAATGGACAGAGAGGAGATGTGATGTTCCTCACACGAGCATCATGGTACAGTGTTCCACCACTCAAAGGAGAAACTCCAACTTTGACAATTCTTTCAGCAATTTGATTATTATTTGCAATGGGTTATTTTGATAAAGAATGCATAAAGGATGAAGTGAAGAGGGTCACTGATAAGGAGACCTTCTCTGCAAAGTAGCCAGGAAAGGGCAGAGGTCTCAGATAGTGGCTGCCATTGGTGAACCTCATTAGATCTTCCTCCTTCTGAACTCTAGGCATCTGGAGGGACACATTTGGGGTCTTCAGATCAGTCTCCACATTTGGGGGGGGGGAGAAAATTCACAATATTCTCAACTTCTCCATAAGATCAACATTGTTTTGGGGAATAATCCCAAAATTCTGGTCTTCTCCATAAGGTACACAGTTACTTGGGGGAAAATCTGTAATTTTCCAGTCTTCTCCATAACATCCACAGTTGTCTTTGGGGAGATTTGCAGTATTTTGGTCTTCTCCACGAGGTCCACATTTTTGGGGGGAAAGATTACCAATATTCTGGTCTTCTCTGTGAGATTTCGGGCTTCGCAGGAATCACCAGGCACAAAGTGCACCACACTTGTGTGGAAAGCCAGTCCTGTCTGCATGGGATGAATGTCAAACACTCATTATTTGTAGGAATAAATTAAAAATAAAAATTTTTAAAAATAATATATGATGGCTTTTCTCACACTTTCCACTAGTATGGCTCCTGTGAGGATGATATTTGGAGAGCACACAAAAAAATTCTGTCCACGGTCCTTGCATGACACAGACCTCTCACAGTGAGGAAGATACTGCATTTATGGGATTAAAAACAAAGATTTTCATCTTATTTCCCCAACAGCAAAATAGCAGGAGGCAAAATGAGCTGCTACTGCCTGAACTTAAAATCTTTGGGGCATTCACATCCTTGAAGGGTGACACTAAGGGGAAACTTCCCCACCACAAGTAGCCACAGCTGGAGAAAAGCAGAATTTAGCACCATGACAGTTCACAAATCTCGGTGGAAAGCTAAAATAAAAAAATCATAGATTGCTATTTTGGGGCAGAAATTAAAAAAAGAAAAAAAGCCCTGCTTGGCATCTATTGTTCCCAGCAGGAGCAAGCGTACCACAAGCATGAGGTGGTTTATTGTGGGGTGTGAGCTTTTCAGCTGAATGTATTCCCAGAAGGTGGCAGTCCAGAGCCCAAATTAATTGTTGATTATCATCTCACCTGCTAAAATCCAGCTACTCGTTTAGGCTGTCTGGACATTTAATTTGTTTGGAAAACAGGACTTGGAGCTGAGTGTGAAAAAAAAAAGGGGTGGGGGGGAAAGACAGATGAGAGACAGATGTTGTCAACAGTGGTGTATTTATGCTGGGGGAAACAAATGCACTTGGGTGCCATAAATATCCAGGGAAGTGCTGGGCACCCATGGGAAAAGCTGGACAGGTGTTTCACTCAGAGCCCCCAGCCATGAATCTTGGGATAACAGTGCAAAGCTGTCAGCTCCTCAAATTTATCAGCAGTCAAAACCAAGGAAGGGTCAAAAGCTGCCTTAATCCTTTCTTCTTTTTTACATTTTTTTTAATTTTATGCATTAATCCTCTTAGATACATATAGGTATATATATATATATATTTTTTTTTTCCCCCCACCACCTTTTAAAACAATTTTAGCCTTGTGAAGCCGTGGCCATAGGCAGCCAGATGACGGAAGGAGTGGAGCACTGCCAACACCTTACCAACCCTGCACAGATCAGCTCAAGGCAACAACCAAATCTGGGGCAAAGAGTGAATTTTGAGGGGCTGGGGGCAAAGGAGGGCAGGACTCGCAGCCAGATCCTGGGGCGTTTGCATGGAGGAAAGAAAAGGTGAGCAATAAAACCCATAAAGGCTCTCTCATTTTCAGGAGCGGCAGTACTTTAGGTTTTTGGCAGCAACTCGAGATAAAAGTATCCTAAATTTCCTTATGCAATAAAATTATTTCAGCTATCACTGAAATATTACCATTAAGCTGGAAATGTATTTCCCAAAGAGCTTGAGTCTACCTCAAAGTCTCAGATTTATAGGCTGCCTTTTTGCCAGCAATTTATTACCTCCTCTTTCAAATAAAAATAATTAAAGACTAAGTTGAGAAGTTGATTTTTTTTCCCAGTGTGGTCACTGATGCCTTAAAACATTTTAAAAAAATCAAAGTACTGCAGACAGTCGTCTGCCAACCCCCTATAGTGACTATGACCTCCTTGATTAACCAAACAGCTATAAAACCATATTAGAAGTCGAGCTGAATGCAGGAAAAAATAAAAAATCACATTGTGGGACCCCATGTTGTTGTTTTCAGCAGATAACGTTTATTTTAACTTTGCAAGGCGCAACTCTAGTTTCTGACTCAATGGGAAAACAGGGATTGTTTGCTCCAGCTCATTCAGCAACTTCCCCACAGCAAAACATGCCACTGGTAACAGAGGTTTCAACAAAATCAAAATAACAAAATCAGCTTTTCAGGCATTTCCTTTTCTCTACCAGAAGTTCCAGAATTATTAAAGATACTAGAGGTTGTTTTGACAGCCTGAGAAAGGTACTTTTCTAATTTTTTCCCTTTTTTTAGGAATTTAGGTAGCCATACTTCCTCTGTATGAACCCAGGTTCTGCACTTGCAGCATCCTTTGCTCTGGGCCAAGATGCTGGTTCTCTAAATGCTGACCTTTGTACCCTTTCTGGCATCCACTTACTGAGTTATTGTCCAGTCAAAAAGGTTTAATTGAGTATGCTACAGCCACTAAAGTAGATGGAGATTTGATTTCTGCAGGATAAACACCAGACTAGAGCAAATTCTTTTTGTTTTTCTCTGAAAAAAAGCTCTTGGCCAATGCATAATCATGAGGGTAAGAGGGAGATGCCACCTTGGATGATGCCAAAAACCTCTTGCCAAGCAGAAGTTTGGTTCATTGTTGAATGGGACATCTCCCCTGGGTGCAGCAGAAAGCAACATTTACCTATTTAATATTTTGAATTTATTGATTTTATGTTTTAATTTCTTTATTAATCTTCTACTGGGATTTGTCTAATATTTGCATTTATTCATTTTGGATTTGCAAATCCTTTCACCCCCAGCTCCATAGAAAGGGGCAAGCCGATATGGTGAATTTCTGAGAACAAGAACAATTACTGCTAAATATTTCTTTTCTCTCCGTAGATACCCATCCCTAAAAGGCTCCGGGGATATCTCTGCAACATAAACATAAGAATAAAATCTGCAAGAGCTAGTTAGAACTTTAGTAGACAAGGTTAATGTACCTTGAACAGCAGCATTAAACAACTTTGTTCTTTGTTTTTAAGTGAAGAGATGAGATACCTACATGGATTTTAAAGTGCTATTTTTATAGAGGGAGACCATTAAAGCACCTTCCAAAACAAACCAGCACAGGGAGACATCAAAGAAGCTTCTTCAAAGTAACCTGAAAATACTTGCATTTTGTGCAAACCAGCCCCCAGTCCAACAAAAGTTCCCAAAAGAGCAAACTGTCATTTTTTTTTTTTCAGAGGGCAAATTGAGAAGCTTTGATGTCAAATGAAGCCAAGGAACCCAAAAAATGCACAAGCTTCCTCTTGCCGGACACGAATTGTCCAGGAAAGGTTTCTGATTGCCTTGAGAGCTCTTGCAAAAACTAGGGAGTGGATTAATTTTCCAACAGTTCTTTGCTACGAGCAATTAACTCTGAATAATTTATGATCAAAATCTTGCCCGATGCTTTCCAGCCTTGACTTGCGCTCTTCGTTTTCCATCAGAACCAGCTGATCCCAGGAGAGAGGAATTGCTGCACGCCCCCATTTCCATCATGTCAACTCCAAGTCACAATCCCACACTGGTCCTGCAATGGGAAGGGCTGATCCTCAAGGTCTCGGAAGGGTTCAAAGGAGCTTTGTCGAGGACAAAGACAACGATGACTAAAAGTGATCAGTTTTAGAGAGATGGGCTGAAAGAAGCTTAAGTGTGGGGCCAAGATAAACGCGGTGCTGGGAAAATGGGAGATTTGGTGTTTTTACACATCTTCTGTCCCACGAGGTAAAGTGACATAAGAGCTTGAGTTTCAAGAATGAGCAGCAAAGAACGAGTATGGTCCAAAAAAAGTCTTCCTTAGCAAAAATTTAAACATCAGCCACATTTTTCCATCCCTGGTTGACAACTGTGGTCATCACCCATTTCTCAGAGAGCCCAGGCATTGCAAAGTGCAAGCAGACCAGCCCTGGTGCAAAACCCACCTATGAGCTCAACAGAGACACACACCAACAAAGGTCCCACCACAAATGATGCAACAATTTCTTATAACCACCATCACGCCCCCCAAGCAATGCCATCATCTTTAATAACACTTTTTTGGAGGTGTTTGATTTGCAAAGCAAAGCTTGAAGGCCTCAGGCAGATCTCCTGACACCTGCAGGAGTAAAAGGCACTGGATAAGGATGGATGGAAATGAGCATTTTGGTGGGCTTGCAGGAACTGAGATAAAAGCAGCAGAACTAACCCAACAGTAGAAATGTGGTGAGACACACACAGGAGCGTGGGAAGCCCTGAAAACAGCGCAGAGCTGCAGCTCACCTAATAAAAACCTCTCCTCCCTTAAATCTGCCTAATTTCTTGCTATATCCTGCTAACAGGCTTGCAAATTTTTCCTCAGGGAGAAGGAGAGAAATCCCTCTGGAGCTAGCTGTTTTTCTCTTTCCTGCCTGGCAGACAAATCAGAGCTCCTGACTTGAGGAATTTCTGCTTCAAATCCCTCTCTTGCAGCTCATCATCTCTCCCCAGTTGTCCCTCCTCCTTGATTTTCCTTTTAAAATGCAAAATTCCCAAGGAGAAAGGACTTGACATACTAGAAGAGAAAAATACAGGTTTTCTTGAGGCATGCCAGGCTTCCTGGTATCAGTGGAGAGTTGTCCCTATCCAAGCCTGGAGCCACGACACCAAAGACTGCGATGTGCGCTGCTGGATTAATTGCTCCAATTTAAATGTCTTTTATTTGCCCATTTGAAAGCAATTTTTGGCTGTATTTCCAGCCTCACCGATGAAAGAGAAGTTTTAGATGTGACACTGTGATTTATACAAGCTCCAGCCATCTAGGGAGTTACAAATAGGTTTGAACTCCTTTAATTACACTTAATGTTGAATACACTGTCATCTCCATTTACCCTGAGTGGTAGACCCTAAAAGACCTTCAGTTTGGTCTGAACTCAACCCAGTGAGGAAACTGAGGACATAACACAACTGGAAAGGGTTTATGGTGTGAGACAGATGTGTCAAATTGGTTTAGCAACTTTTTTTTGCATGGTAACAAGAAGTACAACTTGGCTATGGAGGATCATCTCTGTGGATGTGTGGGCTGGAGGAGTTAATAATGCCATTATTGGCTGCTGTTTATTAACTGGGGCTTCCAGAGGAACCAAGACTCAAAAAAAAAGATGTGCTATGGACCAAATAAAGCTTCTGAGATCCCTTCATCTTAAAATATCAGCAGTTTAGGAAGAAATCAGGCACTTTTTCAGGATATTTACACAAACCGAAGGTGGCACCTCCATTTCCAGAGACTAAAGATTTCTCTTTGCTCCATTAGAAGGAAAGCTGCAGCCAAAGAAGGTTTACTTTTTTGTCACCTGGCGTGTGCCTCCAATTTTGGCAGAGATCAAAAACATTTGCCACTCTGTCAAGCCCTAATTTTAGCCACCAGAGTTGACTAAAGGACTGCAAGACCCTTGGTTTCATGTGCATCTTATTTTAAGCTCTGTGTTTGGGTTATTTTTAGCTGGTGACCATTTCTCTATATCCTACTGATGTGCCAAAATGTGGCAGTAATAACAGACCATATTTCAGGGCATTTTGACAAAAATACGTTTGTGTTTTCCTCCAGGCTGGCCCTGGATTGTAGGGCTCATCATAACATGTTTTCAACACTGGAGTTTTAAAGCCAGCTTCCCTGCACAGCCTGTTTTCTAAAAAATACAATGGAAAACACAGCAAAAAAACCAGCCCTGTGATTCCCACCTCTAAGTGCTCCCTGCACTTTGAGAAAGGGGGGATATAATTTGTGTGTTCCCAAAAAGAGCACAAATTCCCCCAATTAAAGACACGCTGAGGTCATGACTCACCACATCCCACTTGATTAATAGATACATTTGTGCAATGAATATACATTAATTTCCTAATTAATAAAAAACAAAGGAGCCTTACCTTTTTATGGGTGCTCAGGGAGCCACAACCCTGCAAATGTTCTTCCGCCACCCCGAAAACAAGATGCCCTGGGTAGGGATCACAACCTGGGAAAACAAAGGGTGAAGGATTTGAATCCCGCCAAAATATTGGAATGAGAAAGCAAAATCTTATGCAGAGGATGGAGCTTTATTTTCAGCAAAGGCATAGTGGAAAAGTCTTAATGTGCTTTTATTTTTTTGGAGGACACTGGGGAAAATAGAAGGAATCAAGGAAATTTAAGGTGGAAATAACCCCTAGGGGGTGAAAGCAGGGCTAGTGGCTGAGCTAGATCCCAGGGTCTTGCCCAGGAAGGTTTGAGCCTCTCCGAGGAAGACCAAAAAAATAAATCAAAGTTTTAAAGGTCGAACCGAGATGCGTCCAGAAGACAAAGGCGCACTCGTTGTCAGTCTGTATGCAAAGGATGAAGGTCCTGTTCTGTCTTCTTCAGCTCCTGAGGGGTGATGAATCCCCAGCACAGGATCTCACTGAGAGTTAGCAGTACAATCCAGGTCTGGAAAGGAGAAAAAAAGGGAAAAAACAATTAAGTGTTGGCTGTGGCCCCATTTCAGGCAGGCTGTCACCAGCCCCCCTCCATTAACTCAAAATTAGGGGAGCTCCCGGCTGTTATTTAAGAAGGAAAAGTCTACTATCTACCAAGGATATGGCCACTAGGGAGGCTGAGGTTGGGATTTCTGGACCCATGTAAGCAGATCCAATGGAAATACAGAGATTGGCTGAGAAAGGACCAGCATGGTGGTGTTTGTATTCGATTGCAAGAAAAGGAATGAAAGACAGAAAATGCCCTAGATCTCTGCATGCACATCTCTTCCAGTGAGCGTCTCAGCTCTCCAATATCCCTTTAAGAAATGTCCCTTGATATACATCACATGGAGGTATCACCTCTCTGTCAGACAACAAACATCACCCAAGATCTCTGATATATGTCTGCTATATCTTCCTTGATATCTATCACCTGGTGGAGAGCTCCTCAGATCTCCAGCATCTGCCTGGTAGGTGTCCCTTGATACACATCATCTCTGCCAGGCTCCTTGGATCTTCTGTATATAGCTGATACATCCATCCTGATATAAATCACCTCTAGGCAGCTCCTCACACATATCCACCTGAGACATACATATCTGATGTATGTCACCTGGCTGGAGCTCCTCAAAACTCCAGTGTATCTGTTACATCTAATACAACGTAAATCCCCTCTGGAGAGCTCCACAGATCTTCAATCTCCAACTGATACATCTCCCTTGATACAAAGAACCTGGTACAGAGCTCCTCAGATTGCTGATGGCTCAGATGGCTAGTGTATATTTACATATATATTGATGTATGTGCCTTCATCTGCTGAGCTGCTCAGATTCTAATGTACATTTGACACAAGTATCTCTGGATGAACATAACCTCCAGAGAGCTCCTCAGATCCTCAACACACATCCAATAAATCTACCATGATGCAAAGCACCTCATATCTCCCAGGCCATATGATGTGCAGAGAGCTATACCTTACATGGTGAGCCCATATGTGAGATCCATGAGAACCTAACCCAGGTTCCACTGAATGTTCCAAAGGATTTTGAGGCCAAAACTCTTCCACCTCAAGAGCTGCTGAAATATCCTTGAGATTATTTATGATCAGGAATTAAAAAAAAAACAACAACAACAACAACAACAACAACAACAACAACAAAAAAAAAAAAAAAAAAAAAAAAAACACAGGCCCATGCCTGGGAAGAGGCTGAAGAGGCAAATATGCACAGTCTGATTTGGGTTTGTGATGACAAAGCACATGGTTTGTAGCAAACCTTCACCCCACAAGGACTTCTTTCCATCCTGTGTGAAATGCTTTTGCCACCTGGGCTTGCTATGTGAACAAGACTTGAGCAGTGGAAGAAAAGGAGCAACTAAATAAGTCTCTCCCAGTGCTAAGAGAGCTCTGGTAGACTTATTTTCATCCTCAGAAGTGATCAGGGCTGAGGCTTTGGATGCTGCATGCAAGTAGGACAAAAACAGGCTATCTTCATCATTTGTCCCCATCACAATGAGTGCCAAGAGCCAATCCCACCAGGGACATCTCCCTAAACACCCTTGCAGAGGAAGAGAAGTCTTTCTGAGCCAGCACACACTTTCAGCCACTTCAAAAGGCATCCTTTGAAGTGCAGCAGAGACCTTTGAAATACACAAGAGGGAACAGAGGAGATGCCTCCTTCAAGATGCTCCTCAAGATGCCAGATGCCTGTCATGGGCACTCGGGGTTGCATGGAGCAGCTGCCTGAGGATCATAAATGAGACACCATTTAAGACAAGCCATCAGTCCCCCAAAATGCCTAATCAATCCCCCCAAAATTCCCCTAAATCCTCATCTACTTGATCTGAAAAACATCAACAATGGAGGTGGGAACCCAGCATTCTGGCTGCAAAACACCCAGGTCATCCCTGCATCCCTAAGCGTAAAGGATGCTAACAAAGCTGCCGTTAAGCAAAACAATATCCAGGATTTTTGCATAAATCCCAGGATTTTAAATCCAAAAGGTTCTTCCAGGTGTGTGCCTCAGAAAACATGAGCAGATCATGACACTTGGGACCTCATCCTACCAACACTGTTTAATCAGGACTGTAAATTTTTAATCCATTTAATAGCAGCTCTTCTGGCCCAAGTGGAAACCACAAATGCTGAAATCCCCAATAATGCAGCTGGGGTTGCTGAATTATTTTTATACCCTACCTTAGGCCCAGAAGCAAGTTGTACTGGCTCCTAGCTCCACACTCATGGGGACAACCCAAGAAACCCTGTGCAAAATAGCACAAAGGCAGAAATCAAAGCTCAGACTTGAGTTTAACTCTTTAAGAGCTCCGAAGGGACAACCACAAGTCTCCAAGAGCTTTGACAACACCTCCTGTCATCTCCAATGACTACTGGAAGAAAAAAATCTTTGGTTTTGTTGGGTTTTCCTCCCCCTCTCCATGGTGCAAAAAGCAATACAGGATTTCCCTCCTCCCTGAGTCCCACATGTGGCACACCAACCCTGACCTTGCTTGGAGAGAGTCAAATTATTAAGACATGCCCAAACACATGCAATATTGCCATATTTCTGCAAAATTAAAGCTGTTTTGCCACAAAATACTGTCCAGGAGAGACATCGGGGAGCTCACCAATAGATGATTTACATTATCCAAGTGGGAATGTTGGCCACCCCCACTTCTGGCTGTGCACATGTGCACATCTGGAAGTGGGGAACAAAAGCGACCACACTTAGAATCACAGTGATAAATAACAAAATGTCCAAGTAACCCCAGAGAAGCAGCATCTTGCTGCTCAGCCTTGGGCCAGATGGAGCAGAATTGGGTCTCCACAACGTCCAGAACAGCCGGGCTAATAACACATCAATTTTAATGTGGGGTGGTTGGATTTGGTAAGGGTGGTTTTTTTGTTTTTGGTTTTTTTTGTTGTTGGTTTTTTTTTTTTTTCTTTTTCTTTTTCCCTGCTTCACAAACAGCAAAGTGAATGTTTGAGCATCTCAGCAGGGGGTTAATGAGGACTCTGATTAGTTATTCAGATTTGTCAAGGCTGCTTCTTCCATCCATCCATTGTGAGGAGGAATAAGGGGAAAGGGTTGGCAGAAAAAGCTCTCAAAAGATCACTGGCTTGGCTTCAGCAGCTGAGGCAGGCGCAGGTTTCAGGGCTCCCAAGGAACTGAATTCTAAGTGCCAGTCTTTTGGGAGGGAAAGTGCTTCCCATCATTTGGGAGGGGATGGAGAAAGATGCTGAGTGTTGGGCCATGCTGATTCCTATAAAGGGAAAATAATTGGGTTCATGTGTGGTTTTTCTCAGGTGAAAAAACACATTCTTGGGTGTTTTAATAAAATTTGTGTGCAATTATGGTCAGAGCTACATGACCAAAAATCATGGATGTATGGATGCAGGGATGACCGGATGCAAGGTTGTAGAGAAGAAAGGATGCACAGATGGAAGAATGCAGAAAAGAAAGGCTGCACAGATGCAAGAAAAGATGGGCCATCCCATAAGCCACCACTGGTCTGCAAAAATGCAGAATCTTCCACTCCTGCAGTATTTTACACAGCCTCCTGTAAAAGCCTAAGCATAATTTCTGTTCTTGTGCAAAAGTGCCTTATCTCAGAAATATTTTAAGCAGGTTGAGCTCACCTGCTGCTGGTGCATTTTGGGGTTTATCTCCAGATTTAGGCTTTTGTTCTTCACCTGCATCAAGGAAAAAAAAATGAAAAAAAAAAATAGTATGACCCCAGAAAATCAATGGCAGGTACCAGAAATGCTTAAAGGGTGGAGCCAGAGCAATCAAGGCACTGCAAAGAGGCCTCATCCAAAAAACTAGACATTATTTTAGTATTCACTTTCAGATTCATTATTTCTTGGTGAAGAGAAAAATCTGAAGGACAGGCAGGGTGGCACGAGCACTGTCTCAATGGTGAGTTCATCCCAGGGACAAACATTAGTGCTCTATTTCCAACTGGGTACAGAGACCCAGTTGGCTCTTCCTTTGAGCATCATCCAACCCCACAGTCAAGGAGGAGTTTGGGGTGATAAAAACCCCAGTATTCATGTCATTCCCTGCAATGTCTGCCAGAATATCAACAGAAAACTAACCTGGAGATATCCATCTGATTTTTTCAGAGCTGGAACCCACCATCCTTACCAGGCTCCTTCTTCCAGGACTCCATATGCTTCATCTCCATTTTAAATGGTGTGTTAATTGTTCTGAATTAATAGCTCCAGCTGGAGGAGCAAACAAGCAATTTACAACCTTAAGAGAAGGCCCAAGTGATCTGAAGTAAGGGGGCTTTTTTTTTCCCTTTTTTTTTTTTTTCTTTTGAGGGAAAATCTTTCCTTTCTTGTTGCAAAAGCACCACTCAGAGCTGGGCTAAAATCACATCCTGATAAATACACCCATTTAGCAGAAAGGACAATTAGTACAGAGCCCTAGGATGAAGGTGGGATGGTGGGGAAATAAGGAGAAATAAGAAATCTCCACATTAGGTTTTACTTTAGAGACAGAGAAACATCTGTCCTCTTCTCTGCTGGGCAGCCCTGCGATTGTAGTGAATATTTTCTTCCCAACACACTTTTTTTTTCTGTATCCCATTTACATTTTGTTTCAAAACAAATGCTCTGAAAAAAAGAAAAGAAAAAAACAGAAGAAATCTTTCAAGCTTTATCCCTTTGCCCTCTTTAATCTCTTTTTGCATTTTCTTTTTTCATCCTCTGCTAGATGGAGAAAGGGAGAAAGACAACCACAACAGTTATTTGTTTACAAGTCTGGGTCTTCACCATGGATAGACTTCTTTGTTGTTTTTTTTTTTTTAATTGGCCTTTTTGGGACTTTAAATCCTTTCTAATATCACTCAGGGGGTGGGAATAAAGAAGCAAAGTCCACCCTCAACTCCCCACCCTGTCATGCCTGATTTCAAGAGGAACAATCACTGCTGGCAGTGAAAAAAGGACTCTCTAAAAAAGTGATTTCTCCTGTGGGAACATGTAACTGCTGTGAAAATGCAAGAAAAACCATGACTACAACCAAAGGTCTGCTGCCAGATGGGGTGGAAACTCCTCTTCCTATCCCAGCCAAGGCTGAATTGGGAGACAGCATACACTGGCCACAAAAGTGTTGTCTGAGAGCATCGAGGATGGGTCCCAACAGTGTTGTGGATGAAGTCTTGGTCCTCCAACAAGTTCTTCTGCTGAAATGGGGACAGTTTCTCTCCACTTTACAGGGAAAAATGGGTTTACTTGTCCTGTGAGGACACTAAGAAGACACGATGCATCCTTCTCCAATTATGTTCCTCCAAAATACAGACCCAATGCCCAAGGCCATGGCCAATGCTTCTGGGTAACCTTGGATGTCTGGATTCCCAGGTCCCAGCTACACTACCTGATGACCTTTTGGCTCACATATGAAGAGGAGAAGAAATAAATCACTTTGGCATCTTCCCTGGGCACATCAGCCCTCGCTAAAAGCTCCAAATTCATGGGAGGTGGCCCGACACAACACTATTCTCAGTGCAGCCCTATTCTTCAGATTAATCCTTCTTGATGGAAAATCACAATTAGGGCTCCGTCTTAAGGAGATAGCAGCAATCAGATATCTTATCAAATGCCACCTCAATTATTCAAATAATCCCTGGCTCTTAGGTTTGGGTGCTGTTTCGGGAAAGCGGTCCGATGAACGTGCCGCCACTTCCCCCATCACGTCCGACACCCTCAGCTTCAACGTCTGATTACAGAATTTGCATTCAATTTAAATTTTTTTTTTCCATCTGGAGTAAATGAATAACCCGAGTACCTACCCCAGCTTTAATTACATTTGTTAAATTAAAAACCTGGGATGTGAAAAATTTAAATGCATGGAGCTCGGTGGCCAGATGAACCTGCCTGTTCAACCTGCCACCTCCTCCTGCTCCAATTCCTCCTCCTTCCCCACAGCCATGCATCAAAGACACGACAACTAGAAAACAAAAATTCTTTCTAAGTGATGCAACAATAAGATGATCTTTTGACATTTCCAGCACTGTTTGCAGGGGAACGAGATAAAATGTAATAAATTCATATACTTCTGTGTGTTTCTTGGCTCCAGCAGCTCAAATTTCCATCTCTTTATGCAGGAGTCCTGGGGAGCAGAAATCCTTGATAATGCCAAACAATTCAACACTTTATTTTCTCTTTACTCCGCACCACACACAACACAGGCTTCAAGCTGCCAGCTGCTGGGAGTGAAACCAGATGCCACATCCCTTTTCCACATGGAAACAGAAACTGCCCCATCTCGGGTTGGTCAGAGCCCGCCCTCACCCCGGGGTTGCTACCAGCACATGGCAAAACCTCTCTCCAACAGCAAAAAAAAAAAAAAAAATATTATTGCAATGCTGCAGTTGTCATTTTTGACACCCAACTTGGTTCAGGCCAGATCCTGGGGACATCAGCCCAGGAAAATTTTACCCCCAGTCACCGAATTTCTTAATTTTGAAAGAAAAAGGTAAAAGGAAGGGTGGAAATTAAACCACCAAACTTGGTATGTTTTTTAATAGTTTTGGTAAGCTTGCTAAGTTCTCCTTTTTATTTGGAGAAAGTGAAACTTAAAAAGCTAGAATGAACAGGCGGACTCAGGTGGTGGAGAGAAAAGTGTCATGATAATTAAGACTAATTAAACAGCAACGGAAGAGAAAGTGGCTGAAGCTCTGGCCACTTTTGGAGCAACACTCCATCTATCACATGATGGGAAATGTCAAATAAACATATTTGGGTGTTGATTTAGATGTCAGCAACAATGAAAGACAGACTTAAATAATGTGTCCAACAGTAATAACCCACAATATCCCCTACCCCTCACCCCCTGTCTGGGGTTTGCAGGGCCAGTAATAAAACATAGCTAAAAATATTCAGGAAAGCCACATTGGGGTAAAGTGAGACAGGTGAGAGTGGAGCCAAAAATAGCTTTTGCCTTTGCTCCCAGCTTGCTTGCAGCTCAGGCCACATTTCTGCACTCCAGGCAAGCTGGATTTGACTCCACACCTCCAAAAAAAAAAAAAGTCCTCCCAGAGGGGGTGACAAAGAGTGTGTGTGTGTCCCAGCAAAGCAGCAGGATTTGGCCATCAGAGCTGAACAGGGCTGGGTGCCATCTGATGGACGCTGACCTTCCTTCTGCTTTGTTTTGAGTTAACACTTATGGTGCCAGAGGAAAAAACATCATGTTTTAGCAATGACGCTGTTTAAAAATTAATTAGTGCCATGCAAGATATTAGCCATGAATAGTAATTTTAGCTTTTGTACCTACTTCAGTGCCTTCTACACCAGCCTTTCTCCAGCCAACAAGAACCTGATACCAAAGAAACTGTTGCTTGTGTCTCCTGGAAATACCCCATTCAACATCAAACACACACCTCACTATCTGTTCTGTGGAGCTTTTAAAAAAATTCAGGTCATGTGAGATGAGCTGGCTGGGATGAGCTGCTCTGCTCCAGGAGCAGGTCCCATCACCCCAAAACTGCAGCTGTCCAAGGGCATGAGTCTGGCTAAGGCCCCATGGCTCCTAAGCCAGGTGGGTGTGGTATGGAGGAGGCTGTGGTCCTGGCTTCATCCAGGATGGAGGATGGATGGCCATCCTCTTTGGACAGAGATTCTCCACGGATGGATATATCCCATCCCCAAGCATGAAAAACCTTCAAGGATGGAGAGCCCCATCCCCAAGGATGAAGATCTGCCAACCCCAACGATGAAAATTCTTCCCCAAGCCCAAGGAAGATGATCACCATAACCCAAAGAGGGAAGCAAACCCCACCCCAAACTCTGAAAGTAGAGACACACAAATCTCAAGGATGGAGCTCCACATAACACAAGAATGAAGATCTTCCTAATACCAAGGATGGGAATCCTCCCAACCACAGGCATCCCCCAAACTCGCAGGGGGAGCTCTCAAAAACCTTAGGATGGAGACCTGCAAACCTCAAGGATGGTGATCCTCCTAATCTCAAGAACAACGAGCCCCCCACCTCTGAGAGTGTAGATCCCCAAAACCCAAGGATCCTCACAACCCTGTGGATAGAAATCCCCCAAACTCCAAGGATGAAGACCCCCCCCAACCCAAGAACTCTCACAACCTTGAATATGGAGATTCCCCAGGCTTCAAGGATGGAGGTCCCCCAACTCCCAATCTGGAGATCTTCCAGGGAGAGAGAGAGATCCCCTCCAGCCATGAGGATAAAGATCCCCTCCAAAAAGGATGGAGAACAACCCCTTTCCCCAATCCCAAGGTAGGGTAACCCTGCACTGAGACCTCACTATCTGCATCCTTCAGCCCACACCAACACTGGCCAGGATCTGGCACCAACCACCCTACTCTGGTGATGGACAAACCCCTAAAAACAACCCACCATCCCACTCCTATGGGCAGTCAGTGTGGAGCAAGGAACCACGCCATGCTGGCTACCTTCAGGTGGATGAGGGTGGCGAGGGGAATAGGCAGGAGGGACATCTGGAACCGATTCATTTTACTGCATGTTTCATATCACCAACAGGTACTTTGAAGCAGTTAAGTGGTAGCAGGGCAGCACGTCCCCATGGGTGGGCTGTGGTTTGTGCTTTCAGCCCCCACTGCCCCAGCATGACAAAGGGGCTGGGGAGAGGGAGCTGACATTTTTCCAAACACAGCTTTGTGTCTCCAGGGGCAAAGCCAGGTTAAATGAACACCCTCCCGCCCCCCAAAAAACAAAAAAACAAACAAAAAAACCCCAAGTCCCATGTCTAAGTGATGTCAAGCCCCACGCCAGGTGCTTTTAATAGGCCCATCACAAACTGGAAATGGCTCTGATAAATTCAACGGCTTCGCAGCAGTGAGGAATGGCCCTTATAAAAATTAATTTGTTTTGGAAAATAAATTAATCAGGAATTTAAAATCCTTTTCATCAGCTTGAGGCAGAGCCCTGCCAAGCCCATGTGTTGCTGCTGGCACAGCCCCGGTGTGTAGCTGAAAAGTAAAGTTCTCCATCAGCACCTGAAAGTGGGGGGACACAAGTGTGCTCCAACCAACAGGGCTCTGCCACCTCCTCTTCAGAGCCTCAGTTGATGAAGAGTTCTGAAAAGGGGAAGATTTGACCCAAAACACCCCCTAGGGGCAGGGAAAGGCAGCTCCCCAGCCACAATGGGAAATAAGAGGTGCAGGGATGGTAGCGCAGGGAGAGCTCAGAGCAGGGTGAGAAATCAGGGTTGCAGCCCTGGATGCAGTGGTTTTCCCCCAAGCAGAGTGAGCTGCAGTGATTCCCCTGCACTCAGTTGCAGCCCATGCCCCTTCTCCAACAGTAACATGAAATTAATGAGATAACATAAAATTAACATGTTAAACCTCCCCATGTCCAGAAGCTTCCCAGAGGGAGACCTGCTCGCTGTCTACCTCCCTTTCAACTCATGCAAAACTGAAGCATTTTCACCTTCAGACACTATTTGGCAGGCGGCAGCATCTCCAAACCCTTTTAGCGGAAGTTCAAGAGGTATAAAAGATGCAAAACGTCCCTGAATTATTCACATGGCATTTCAATTGAAACCCCATGATGGCATGAAGGATCTGGTGAGAGAGCCCGGACCCTGGGGTGTCTCCTCATCTCTGTTTTGATTAAAAAAAAAATTCTTGGATATACTGAGGATCCAACCAGAGAAGCCCATTTGGCAACACCAAAGCTTTTCAAAACTTGTCCAGGGTGTGAGGAGAAAAATCAGGGAGGCAAGGGAAGAGAAACTGCAAACCAAGAAATCTCATCAAGAAGGTCTAGAAATGATGAAAAATGAGGAAGAAACTCAGAAGTGATTTTGCATTTCAAACACAGGAGATTTTCAAAGAGGAAAAAACCCTAAAAGGTCTTTTTCTTCCAGTTTTTCCTCTCTGTTTTGCTTCTCTCTAGTTCATTGAGCACCCAGGTGGTCCCAAGGTGGGATTTTCATTGCTCCAGCTCCTACTCGGGCAAAACCCCAACAACTCAGTTTAAAAAAATAAAAATAAAAATAAAAAAAAGTAGGACACCAAGCCCTGCTCAATCCAAACTCAGCTTGATACTCACTAATTACCTGGTAATAGTATTTATATGCTTCTGGCAGTCTCGGAAATGCAGCTCCTAATAACCAGGGTCCACATCAATATTAATGTCCCGGCTTGACTCTCAATACCCAGGGACCAACAAGACAACAAAACATCACAGCGAAGTGCAAAGAGGGGCAGAAAAATGCATTTTAAAAGTATTTTCCTGCGTTTGGCAGGAAGGGAGATCAAATGACAAGGATCCCTTCTTGGCGTGCAACAGCAATAAAAGCAAAGAGAAATTGTAGGTTCACATCTCTGGGGCAGAAATCTTCCCCCTAAAGAAGGTTTTTCCACCACCCACCCACAGGCCCTTTCCTGAAGTTTTGAGTTTTCCACAGGTTGAAGCTGGCTGGAAAACCAACTCTTCTTTCCTCGTTTTGGGAATAATCTCTAAAATCCCTGTTTTTCCCTTTAACTGAGTTAATCCAAATCCCCTTCAAATATTCATACCTGCAACCTCAATTGCTCCTGCAAAACTTCCAGGCTTTTGGGTGGGTTCAGCAAAAAATGCCGCTTTAAATCAGCTCCCAGGAAGCCTTTTTTTTCCCAGTGATGCTTTAATCCTTATGGAAAGAGGGAGTGCAACCCCCCAGATTTTCCAAAGATTCTTTTTCACATGAATCTCCACGTGAATATTTGAACAAGCACAGCTATGTGGGGCATGGCGCAGGGTTGCAAATGTGCCCCAGCACCACTTTAATTTGATTAAAAACCTCTTTTCTTAATGATTTCTAGGCAGAGACACTTGGCACACCGGGAGCATTTAGGCAGAGTTTAAATGGAGTTAATAAACTATTAATAGCCTGCAGGAAGGCTGTGATAGATTTGAGATGTGTGTGCTCCGCACGCCTGGGTACAAGGTGTTATTACTGATGCCTGTGCTCAAAAAAAAAAAAAAAATCATAAGACATCTTCCATGAAAAATGCAGTTCTGGGAAACCTGGCATTTCTCCTGGAAATATGTTTGGGTTTTTTTCAGGTTTTTCTCCATCAAAATGAAATCTGGTCATTTGAGATTAATGTGGAGGTAGTCCTTGCCCGAAGGAGCATTGGGTGTGGTGTTAACCCACACTGTTGAGCTGCTAATTAGTGTTTCTCTACGCTTGTTAAGTTATTAATATTCTAAGAAAATTAATGAAAGTCATAAAATTCACCTCCAGAAACTCAGTGTTATGATGTTCCAAGTTTCGGTGCTTTCATTTACATGGAAGCTGAGAATGTCCCTAATTTTTGCCTAATTCCAGGGGAGAACAAGGTAAATCCTGGAATGATACTGAAAACAGACCTTCTGCTTCCCAACAAACCACGGTATGGATCATCTACTGACATGGATATAGTTGAGAAGTTATTAAACAACAGCAGCAAGGAACATGTTGACCCTTCAGAAAAGACCCAAACCTGCTGTGATGACCACAAGTAACCTGCTGACCCTTCAGAGAAGACCAAACCCTTCCTTGATGCCCACATTATATAGAAGCAGGATTTGAGTCAACAGCCTGAAGATTGCCATAAAAATCCAACACCTCTATAAAGTCACTTCAGATATTGCAAGAAATCCCCAGAAAGAGAATATTCATGACCTCATTTGGCAATTTGGGCTGGAAACAGCTCTCGGTGGTTGTAGGCTGTGCCATAAATTCTGGTCAAACTAGCCAAGATCTTTCTAAAAAGTCACTGAGTGACCCAGTGGAAATGGTAATTTTTTAAATGGAATTTTTCTTGATGCTTTAATCACCACTTTATTACATTTTACTAACCATGAAGTTGCAAGAACTGGGATAAAGAAGAGTAAAAGCCACTTTGAAGGGTTCTGCAGCTTTTCAGCTCTCCATTACTGGCCCATCTCCTAGACATCTGCTCCTTGCTGAACAGATGCATCCCACCTCCAACACCATTGGACACTGACCAACGCTGGAATAAAAACAAGTTGGTTTTTGTTGGGCTTTTTTTCAGTTGATGTGTTTTTGGGGGGGATTTTTATATTTTTGGAGGAATATACAGTGGTTTATACACTTTTGTAATTAGGTGGGGAAAGAACTCCTTTGCTGTCTGGTCCTCACCAAAATGCACAAGTTGGAGGGTTCCATTGTGGTGACCAAAATGGGTCAATTCAATACCAAAACTGGGGGAGGGAGAAAATGTGACTTCTTCATCAATAAATGCTTCTAATTTTAAAGAACAGGTTTTGAACGGAGAAGAATAAGAAGAATGAAATTTAGTTCTTGGGTCGAATCTACAGCTCCACTCCGTCCTATTTTCATGCTGTTTTAAGTGGAAATGTCAATTGCAAACTAACATTTTAAAATGTCAAAACATTTCACGTCCGCTGATGGAGCCAAGTTTTTTTTTTTTTTTTGCTCCAGTGTGTCCCAACAGAAAATGCTTTTGGAATTTCACCATTAAAAAAAAAAAAAAAAAAAAAAAGAAATTAGATATATGCATTAAAAAAAAAAATTAAGATACAGTATTTTCTCTAGGACACAAGCAATATTTTCTGACAAGCCATAATCACCAAAAAATAATCTGAACCAAATGTCTACTGCTATGGTCAGTTATAGCTACATGGGGAAGAGAAAAGAAACAGGGATTTTTGTTCTTGTGAGCTCTCGGAACCCTTTTTTTGCCACCTAATTCCATATTTTCCAATTTTTTTCTCTTTTATCCCAACAGAATAAAAATTAACTTGCAAGAAGCCCCATCAAATATCCAGGATCATTTCTAATAGGCTGATTTTCCTTAACAGCAGGAGGAAAGACTTGAAAAAAGATGGGTTTTCTCCTCTAGAAGAAGCAACTTTTGATTTGGGGTGGATTTTCACTGAGTTTTGCATTAATGACACCCCATCACCTCCAGCAGTTTGGAGGGAGGAATGGCCCTGGGAATTTTTCTCGCGCTTGCAGGGAGCACGTGCAGAGGGTGTGTGTTTTTTTTTAATTCAATATAAATGCAATTTTCCAATGATCTCACCTTTTAAATTCCTGCCTTGCTTTGCCAAAAAAAAAAAAAAAAAAAAAAAGAAAAAAAAAAAAGGGAAAAAAATAAAAAAAAGGAGAAAAATTTAAGCAAAATAAAGAAAAGCAACCCAGGCTGGCTGCTGTAAAAATAAATGAGTTTTACTGATTTTTCTGGTTCCAGGAGCCAGCTATAAAAATGCAGAGTTGCAAAATAGGCTGAAAATCAGTAGTTTTGGAGCTGCTGCCAGGCTGTCAAGCAAAGTTTTTCATCCCAAAGCTTGCAACTCCACCATCCTGGACAGAGGGTCTCACCCATACTCCATCACCTTTGCATCTCCCCCATATTTCCCTTTTTCTCTTTTTTTTTCTTCTTACAAACCGGGTCTACGGCCCCGCACGGGGAATAAGCACAATTATCTCGTCTCACCACATTTTTCCAGCCCTGCCTGAGGTTTAATTAAAGCCAAGTGAAAAACACAGAGGAAAAGCTCTATGCTCTGATATCGCCCCACTGCATGCGTCGGGGAGGGAGGGAGAGGGGGGAGATAGGGTGGGGAAAAATAGGGGGAGAAAAAAAAAAAACCAAACCTTTATCACAGATTTTTTAATTCACCAATATTGCTCTTTTATCAAATTTCCTTTAAGAAAAATAAATTAAAAAATAAATATATATGGCTATGGGTGCACACATGAAGTTAAATCCATATATATATAATGCTACACTACACACGTGCCTTCTCCCTATAAAAAATATATATATAAGCACACCCTAATCCCCTGTAATCTCCCTGAATTACACCTAAACCACCCTCCTTGCAGGTGACCTTTCCGGAAAAGGCTGTTTCTATGCCAACAGCATGGTTGGAGGCAGGCAAGAGAAAAACTATGGCACAAGAACCTTAAATTTCCCTTAATTTGGATTTTCCAGCCCTGTCCAGGAGTTGGTTGATGCTCAAAACGCTCCCCATCATAGGAAAAAATTAATCTTAAAAATTAATTAATATCCATAAAGTTTTAGTAATAGGGCAAGATCAATCCAGCATTGATTTTGCCTAAATTCCCAGTGTTGCTTTTGGGTGAAATTCCTCTTGTTTTAGGAGCAAAATTAGGGTTTAGGAGCAAAATTCTAGAGTTTTAAAGTCCTTTTCACCTTAAAATCGACATTTCTATCTCCTGCTTCGACCCAAACATGACCCCAAGGAATCAATTCCTCCCACCAAGTCCAAATACATAAAATTCTGGAAAATCTCCAATTTTGTTCTGTTTTCACCGATTTTTAGGCAATTCCAACAAGGAGATTTTCTGCAATGGAGACTAAAAAGAAAATTACAGTAAACAGCAGACTGAAACTCTGAAAAATTCAGAGAAACTTAATAAAATTAATCAGAGAGGAGAGGAAGCCCAGAGAATATGGCAGGGATGAGATTTATTGGTGTAAAAGCAGCTCGAAATACACCATTTTTCTGGGAATAAAGACAGGATATTTTGATTCCATTGAAAATTCGGGATTGTTTTCCTCACTTTCTTGAGTTCCTCAGGTTTCAACTCAGCCCATGAAACTGCATCCCAACCCAGAGCACTTAACAAAGAATGGGAAGATGGAAAAAACAAGATTTTTCCAGCACAAATTATCCTTCTTTTTCACCTATTTCTGGATGAAAAAGAAATAGGTGCTATATTTCTGGGGGGTTTGGTGTGTTTTAGAGGTTTGCATGAGGATGCAGCATCCCCAAAAGTGGGGTTTTTTGTTGTTGTAACAAGAGGGAGAGCAACAAAACTCCTGCATTTTTTTTTTATTGGCAGGAGGGGATGTATTTTTATTTCCCTCCTGACCCGACCCGAACACTTTTGTGGGACCCAGGGGGGATGATCCTTCCCAATGGTTACATCTCACAAGGCACCAAACCAAGAGGATAAAAATACCAGTTGCCATGGGAACATAAAACTCCAGAGTTTGAAAATACCACAATTAAACCTTCCACTAATTTCACCCCTCTTTTTTCACATCAGTGTTTCAGCGGGTTTGAGGATTTTGGAGCAAAAAATTCAAATTTCAAGCAACCCATCTAGGGTTTAACATCCTGACAGGTGGGCTCATGCAGATTAATTTTATTTGCTCAGAATCAACCGTGGTGACTTAATAAATATTAAATTAGAATAATAAGGCCCAGGCTTGGGCAGAGCATCCCCTGTCCCAGTGGCTTCCAACGGGCTTAAAGTAACTTTTGGAGTTGAGCACAATATTCACCCCAATCAGGGAGACACCACTCTCCAAAGAAAGTAAATCCTTTTGTATTTAATAAGCAGAAGAAATTTGGGGTGGTGATGAAGAGCACAGGCAGTAGGTCACGTAAGAAATTAAAGGCTAATAAAAGGCTTCAGAATTAAAAGGGGACATGGGTGCAAGAAAAGATTCCAATCATTAAACTTGAGTTTCCAAAGGCAACACAGAAGAGGAAATTCATTCCTGGCGTCAGAAAAACACCGACTTACTGGAACTAATTTGTTGGCGGCAGCAATAAATCAGCTGGAGGCTGGCACCTGATGAACTCTGCAAGTGCAAAGATCTGGCAGTGGGATGCAGGTTTTACAATGCAAGGTACTGCAATGCAATGCCAGGGAATTCAGTACAACCCAAGGCAATGCAATGCACTGGTGGGTTTTTGTGAATTTTGCCATGTAAGGTGCTTGTTTGTAAGTTTTCCATGCAATGTGGTGCAGCTTTGCAATGCAATGCCATACAAGGAATTTTCAAGATGCGTTCTGCAGTTTTTGCAATGAGATGCAACACATTTGCAAGTTTCCCAATGCAATGTTCTGCAGTTTTTCCAAGGCAATGTGCCTGCAGGATCTGCAGTGCTCTTGCAGCTTTGCAATGCAATGCAATCCATTTGCAGTTCTTCCAACACAATGTGCTTGCTAATTTTGCAATGAACTGTGCTTACAGGTTTGGACACTTTTGCAGCTTTCCAGTGCTATGTGGGTTTGCATTTTTCAATGCCTATTTGCTTTTCAACTTTGCTTGCTTTTGGGGTTTTTTTGGTTTTGTTTTTTTCTTTTTGTAACTTTGCTTGAACCTTTGCATCACTCCAGACACTTGAGCTAGAAGTTTCCTTAAGTCTCCCACAAAATTCAGGCAGATGTTTTTAAAACCAAACCCCATCTCATCTGAAAAATTCCAGGTGTCAGAGACAATGCAGCACCCTGTTATTTCTCCAAAATCCTATTTCCACTATTTTTAAACCCCAAATAGAGAAGTTCTCTGCAATTTAACTTCCCTAGAGCAACCAAGCCACTACCCTGCTGTATTTTGGGGGAAAGCTCTCGTTTGGGGCATTTGTGGCTTTTAACACAACTGCTGGAATTTACTTACCTAGGCAGTGATTCCTTTTGCAGCGATAAACCCTCTCCCCCACCCCTAAAAAAAAAAAAAAAAAAAAAAAAAAAAAAAAAAAGATTTGGAGGAGAAATGAGCCCCTGTGCCCAGAAAGGCTGTTTTTTACACCAAATTCCTAGCTTGCAGGCTTCGCTGCTTGCAGGAATCTGCAAGAAAAAAATAAAAATTCACAGGAAAGAAAAGCAAGGGGGGGAAAGGAAGGGAAAGCAACAAATAAGGAAAGGAGAAGAAAAATAAAGAAGGCAAAATAAAGAAGGAAAAGCAAAATCAAAGTAAAATAAAGGAAAAACAAACAAACAAACAAAAAATAACAAAAAACACCCAAGTAAAAAAAAGAAGGGAGGGGGGGAAAGGAAGGGAAATCCAATAAAAGCAAGGCAAAAGAAAATTTGGGTAAAAAAAAGGTTGGGCTGGGGCTGGCGGAGGGTTTGCTGTGGCCCCACAATCCCTCACTGTCCCCTGGTGGGCTTGTGCAAACAGGAGCCCAGCAGCTGCGGGATGTGAAAGGGGCAAGGGGCTGGGGTGAGGGGCTGAGCTGCTGGTTTGGGGGCAAAAACGGTGGATTTGGGAGATCTGTTGCTCCCCCACGTTGGAAAATTGGATTTTCCATGTTGGATGTGACAGGGAAACTCTGTTTTTGAAGGCAAAACAAGCACTGCAAAGGGTTGCAGAGGGTATATTCTGAATTAATGTGGATTTGCTTTTTTTCAGTAATGCAGTCCAAAAATCAAGGTAGGGTGGAGAGAGAGGGAGCAGCTATACTATCACCAAATTGCACCATATATCATATATTATGTATTCGATTATGCATTTTATAATACTATGTACTCCATATTCTATAATATATATTAATGGGTGTACATATGTCCTAGATACAATGTACTGTTTATTATATTAATAATAATAAGTGGCAATCATATATATCAAATTATTCCAAGAATATATTAGATATTAACCCCCTACATTATCCATTATCTATCATAATCTATAGAAACAAGAATTATTTATTATCCATTATTGCCACAAATCATGATATACATGAGACGATGGGAATAATATATAATCGATGATGGTTTATTCCTATAAATCTTCTTTTTAGGTTGGGTTGCTCAGGCTGAGCCGGAAGGCCAGGGAGGGAAGTGGGACCCAGAGGAAAGAGGGAAAATGCAAATTCTTCTGCAGGCAAAGCCAGGATTTCCCTAATTGCCCCAATCAACCGCTGGTGCAATTAGCTGTGGCCAACCCAACGGGTTTGAACGTGGCTCTTCATCGGCGGCCACGGCGAGGAGCCGAAAAAATGGTTCATTTTCATAAAAATGACATCGGGACCCTGCAGAAACCAGCGCTGCTAATGACGTGTTTACACAGAAAACGACAATTTCTGTTTAATGGTGATTATCAGGCAGAAGAAATTAAACTTCCCAGAGTCTGTGGGTTAGGGATAATGGGAAGGCAAGAAAGTTATGGAGGGTGTAAAGCAGGAGAGCTCATCTAGGGGGAAAGACATCCCCCACGTGCTGCTCACCAGGAGTCCTGCCTGCAAAAAAAAAAAAAACTGATGGATTTTGCTCCAAGTCTTTCTGCACATGTGAATGGGTTGGAATGGCAGAAAACATCTCTGCACGCACCTGTGCAAATACACACTTGCAACCTTGCATGTGCATGCAAATGTGCAGATGCAAACGTGAACGTGCAAACGCAAATTCACATGCAAGCATAAACAAGCAAACTTGCAAATGAACATGCACATCCAAATATGCACAGACAACCAAAGACACACACAAACATGCACAGGCACGAGCAAACGTGCAAACTTGCATGTAAACAGGCAAATGCAACTGCAACCATGAGCATGCACACATGCACATAGGAACCTGCCAATATGCTGATACACAAGCAGTCATGCACAAGCAAAGGTACAGTCATGAAAATGGAAAAGCACATGTGCAAACGTGAACACACACAGGCAAGCAGAAAAACACACGTGGAAACTTGCTTATGCAGTCATGCACATCCCAACATGCAAACACCCACATGTGCACAGCAGCCCTTGGAGCACAACCCAGACAGATTTTGCTCGCTGAGCTCCCTGGTCTCACCCTGATGCTCCCAGATTCGGGGGTGTTTTTTTTTTTGCTTCTGCAGTGGGAGCAAAAACTGTAAAATAAGGAATTTAAGCATGGAAAAGCAGGTTTTTGGCTCACCAGGTCACCCATGCTGATCCTTCCTATTAATTATTTTTTTAAGTATTCTTTTTTTTCCAGGGTGAAAATTATTATTTCATTCCAGACAAACCCAGCACTCAGCTGCTGACCAGGAAGAGCAAAGGTTTTGTTGTGCTGAGGCAGCTCCCACCCTGCACCAACCCGTGCAAATTCATTTCGCTGTGGGCCTCGCACGTCTGCTCCTTCCCAGAGAGAATATCTGCCAGACAAGCCCAGATGTGCATGGTCATCCCCCCCACCACCTCAAAAGGAGGAATTTCAGCTCCCAGGCAGGGTAGAAAACAGAGTCCGGGATGACTGAATCATAGTGAAATTAAAATCATTAGCAGCAGCTAACAAAGAACACGCTCAGCAAAGTGTTTTGTCAGCGAAAGGACAAAATGGAACGGGCCAAAAAAAATACCTCAATTCAAGACATTCCAGGTGTTGACGGAGTTTCTTGGGCAGCCCTCAGGAATAAATTCATGTGGATTTAGATTTATGTTGATGTATTTACAGAGAGAGGCTGGAAATTGTGTGAATTTACACAGCAGGATGGTGGCACAGAGCAAAGCAAGGTTTAAAATCACCACCTGGAGTTAAACCAGGGGTGATAGAGAGGACCAAAGCAAGGATGAGGGACACAAGCAAACTAGGAATCCTGGAGAGAACCACTGCAAGGATGCTGGAGAGAACCAACCCAAGGATGTTGAAGAAGACCCATCCAAGGATGCTAGGGAAGACCTATCCAAGGATGCTGGCTAGGTCCAACCCAAGGATGCTGGTGAGAATCAAGCCAGGGATGCTAGGGGGGAGCAAACCAAAGATACCAAGGATACTGGCTAGGATCAAACTGGGAATGCTGGAGACAACCTATCCAAGATGCTGGAGAGGACCAATCCAGGGATGGTGACCAAGATGAAGCCAAGGAGTCTAGGCAGGATCAAGCCAGAAATGCTGGATAAGATCCCTCCAAAGTTGCTGGCCAGGATCAAACTAGGACTGCTGGAGAAGACCAACCCAAGTGTCCTGGACAGGATCAAATCAAGGATGCTGATTAGGATATGAACCAAGGACTGACAATAAAGTCAAACTGAAGAGGCTGGTTAAGGTTGAAGCCAAGATGCTCTGTAGAACTGAACCAAGGACATGACCTAAAATCCCATCAGGGATGGTGGTGAGCACCAGAGCACAAATGTTGGGTGGGATTTGCTCAAGGCTGCTGGGATCAAACTAAATCTAAACACAACCCCAGGGATGCCTGTGAAGGTCACAGCAAGGATGCTGGCTAAGACCACCCCAAGGAGCGGGTGGAAGGTGATGGCTGAGATTGATGGATGCCAGAATCAAACCCAGGATGTTTACTGAAACCAAACACAGGATGCTGGTTAAAATCCACCCAAAGAACCTGGTTAAAATCAACCCCAGGATTCCTGAACAAAGTCCACTGGCCTGAAGCAAAGCATAGACATAGTCTAAGACCAAAGCAAAGACACTGGCTAAGAGCAAAGCTTAACAACTCACCACTTTGATCCAACTTTTATAAAAATGCCCATTTTTCCATCTCCCCAAGCTACCAGCAGCCTGGTGAGGCTCAGCACTGCCTGCCTGGTACAGGCATGCCTGAAAGTTCAACTCCCCCAAGCCTACAGGCTATTCTGTGCTTTTTATTCTGCAAAAATCATTTGCTGCCATACTTTTAACTCATCACAAAACCCCAGAGCATAAATTTTGGTCAAAAGGTGCTTTTTTTATCATTAATTTCTTGAAAAACACACTGCTAGGAATTTCTGCACGGAGCTGTTCAATGGGGCTGCTCCTTTACAAGAGATAATTAGCTTTCATCAAAGGCTTCTGCCAACCCTCCCCCCAAAAAACAGGTGTTTAGTTCCTGAGTTCATAGGAAAACCTCAAGATTTGGGTTTGTTGGAGTTTTTTGACACCTGTTTGCATTGGTAAATCAGCTGAACTAAGCACAGAGTAATTCAGTCTGGCCATGTCCTTCCCCACACTCCAGAAAAATTAATACTATTCTCTGAAATTCAATTAAATGCTTTTTTAATAGTGGGTTGGGGTTTTTTTTTAAAAAAAAAAATAGATGGCATTTCCCAGATTATTTTTTCCCCATTCTCTCAGCACACCTGAGCTTGAATTAACTCCCAGAAATAACTTCAGGACAGAGAAAGCTGCCCCAAAAATGGTGTTTTTCCTGCACAATCTAAAAGCAATGCAACACCTGGAGGTAAAAAAACAGTCCCCAGAACTACACCCAGTTCCCAAATAGGACCAAGAACTACTCTGCTGAGCTTTGAAGCCACCTTACAGCATTTTCCTGCCCTGGGATGAAGAGAAATGAAGCCTCAAATGTTGTTAAATGTTGCATCCTATGAAAATAAATAGTTGCAAAATGGTTTGATAATTATTTTAAGAGTGTGGCTGAAACAAGATGCTCTGCAGCTACTTCACATGCTTTTTTAGTTTATTTCTATGTGTTTGAGCACCATAAAGTCACGATCCAGAGCTGGGGAGGTTTGGTCAAGGGGTTAGTTGAGCTCTGTGCTTAATAATTAAGGTCAGGGCACAATGGCTTCACCAGGGGACCCTGCACCAAGTTTGCCTTGGGCTGAGGTTTTTTTGGAGATGAGCATCCCTGGTTGTCTGGTTGCTCATCACTGCAAGGTCACGTCAGAAAAAATTCTATATTTCAGTTTGTGGGCCCAAATAATCTCAAAATAACCTCCAGAATTATTCCAATGATAATGTTCTCAGGTGTGAAAAACCACGAATGCTCTTGAAATTCCTTGGAAATAAGGAGATGGAAGCTTGGAGGGATGCAAGCCCCCCCCCCCCCAAGAGAAAGAGGATGAAGCTGGTGGGAAAATAAGGAGGAAAGCAACGGCGCGCAACCACCCTGGCCGGTCACCGGCTGGTGAGGAGCCCTGAAAGGACAGGGTGAAAATTAGCAAAAAATCATTAAGGTAACGACATGGGGGCCTGGGGCGGTCCCGGCGCTGGGTTAATGGAGCTCTGCAGCAGCAGCTGCCAGCCACCTTTGCCAAAAACCCAGGATTTTGCCCCCAAATGGATGCTAAACCCCACTGACAGTGCCAGGGGAGGGCACTCAGTTGCTGCTCGTTGGTTTTCCCCCTCCTGGCTTCACAAATTCCTGCAAAATCTCTTCTAGGGACAGTTATTTGCAGGGAGGGGGCGGATTCTGCAACTAATTCTTGGGTGCTTCAGTATCATTCGGTGCAAACCGGCACCGCAGCCACGGCCTGAAATTTTGCAATCTTAATTTTAAGGTTTCTCTGGGGTTTGGGTTTGTTTTTTTTTTCTCTTTCTAAAGCTAAATTTGTACCTCTAGGTGGTTAAAGCAAAGCTCAGGTCACCCCACCCATCACGATTCAACTGATTGGCAAAGTTGGGTGGCACCTGCGGGCATTTGTGTGCCAAAAAGATTTCCTATTTCTATAGGAAAAATCCCACCTTGCTGGATGGCAGGGCTCAAAGGTCAGTTAGTTTCTAAAAATACTAAATTTTGCAGTTTTTTTAAAATGCATTTCCTCTCTAAAAGGGAATAAAGGTGAGTAGCCCCAGGCTGAGGATGGCACATGGGAATTTCTCACAGCTCCCTGAAGGATGCACTGTTCAGTATTTGCACTATCATGCCAAACAATAAATATATTTCCAATGAGAAGCCCTTGTTCCTATGGCAAAAAATATGATTTTAGGGTTTTTTGGGGGGGTGTGGTTTTTTTTTTAATGGGGTGCAGGCAGCTTTGTGGGAAGACACATGATGTGTGCAAGACACTGAAGGAAACCACGGGACACAACAGCTTTCCTTCTTCTATAGATGTGAAATATGTTTATAGCTTCATATATATATATATCCACTCAATAAATAGGTTACTGGATTATTGTATATATATAATACAAATAAAAAAATCATATGTCTCTTCATCCTCATTATCCAACAATATCCACCCAATATATAGATTATCCTATTATTATACATATATATATACATATACTCTGTAAACATTAACCCCTCCCGCTGCCATTTTTTAGCCTTTTTCTCAAACTTGCACTTTCCTCACAACAAAACCCACATTTTCTCAAAGTTCTTGGGTTTTCCCCCTCCAGCATGCTGGCAGTAATTCATTTTTCCCTGACCAGCAATCCCCAAATTAAAGCATTTCCTTCCCACTTATTTTGGGGTGCCCCTTGCTCCCAAAAATCATCCTGTGCTGCTGCTGTCTCTTGTGGCACAATAGCCCCAAGCACCCCACCACAGTCAAGGGCTTCATTCTTTCCTTCTTTTTTCAAATCAATATAAAGTCCTGCTGTGAATCTATTCCTTTTTTTTACTGAAAAAATAATCCCTGAGTCCCAGCACCTGACTCTGCATGGCACCAGGACGAATCCTGGATCCATACCTGCCCTGTCCTACACCTGGACCGAGGGAGAGATGGGAAAACACAGAGGAAGGATGGAGAAAATTAAGGGAAAAAATTTTAAAAGTAAGGTTTTAGCAAGAAAAATAACATTAAAATAGTACCTGCTTGAGGAGCAAAAATAATACCCAATTTTCAATCAAAACTTAAAAAAAAGTTTTGCTTCTACCCCTGGCTGCTGGGACAAGATACCTGATTATCAGAAGTGGGTATGTTATAACAATAAAAATACTATATTGAGACAGATAAATAGATAAATAGATAGAAAGATAAATAGAAAGACAAATATACACAACTAGAGAGCAATATGATTATTGCTATAATATTCTGTGCTATCTAATATACAGCAATGGAATTATTCCTAGCAATATATCCCTATATATCAAGCATTATTCATCATTATTTTGATTTTATCAAGTATATTTATTGATATATATTGCTTATATCAATCATATTGTACATCAATATATTGCCTCAACCAATATATCACGTTTACATAATAGTTTGTATTTATATGCTATATATTCATGTCATTTTTATGTTCATGTATTAAATTAGGATATTTTATATTATATAGATATTTATATTAAGATATTTTATTATTTAGAGATGCTATTATGTTGATATGTAGTATCTGTAACAGAAATGTTTATGGCAAAAATACCGGTATACCTATCACCCAAAAAAAGGGGAAAAGCCAGTTTTTGCAAACCTGAAGGAATTTACAGAAAAATAATGCTATCTCCCACCAAAAAAAAAAAAATAACCCCAGTAACAAACAAACAAGCAAACAAAAAAGTTCAAGCCTGGATAAAAGGAAAGCCCATGTGCACCTTGGCAATGTAAGATCACCACTGTCAACCCCACACCCAAATTCCTTCCTACAGGGGGGACTTGGCCTCATTGAAACACAAGAAGTTGTTTAAATCTCTTTTTTTTTTGTCCTTTTTTTTTTTTTAAGCCCACAGAGCTGGAGCTGGGAATCCATTAGCCTTTAATGAAGTGAAACCCTCATCTTGCCGGAGCCACCTCATTTAGCGCAATTGTTTCGCAGCCATTATGGAAAGACAATTACAAGGAAGCGGTGAGAGTAATTGGAAATGCTGGCGGGAGTTGGGCAAAATGATAATAAATAAAAATATTCCCACTAATAAGCTCGCCGGGAGGGGGGTGGGCTGGAGAAAATCAACATAATTAGAACTGAACCTCGATGAGGAAAAACAGACAGCGGGGTGGCGAGTGTGTGGCACAGTGGAAAAGTGGAGAAAACTTCATTTCTCCCCCTCTCCAAATAAAATGAATATTTTTTTCCACCTGTATAAAGTCATGGTGAGGAAAAAAATTGGTTGGAAAGGGGGATAAAAGTAAGGCGAAAACGAACAAACAAAACCAAAAAGGTTGAAAATAAGATGGTTTCGCTCATGGGGTGGTGTGGAGGAGCACTGTCTGGCAACAGGACCCAAAGTTTTCATTTTCTGAATGCAAAATGAAATTATTTTAGTAAAAGGATGAGTTATTCTACTATAAGAATAAAAAACCTATTTAAAATAAATTAAAAATGTATAGGAAAACAAAGCATTATGGATGGCAATTTCTACAGTATTTACTTGAAGAAGGAAGGATAAAAACGCTAAATTATGTTCTAAAACCCTTTCTTCACTCCTTGCTCCTAAAATCCTGTCTTCTTCCCCCAAAGTAAGCCTATTCCCCACATTCGTCCCAGCCAAAGAAGTCCATTAAATTGGAGGTTTGCACCCCAAAATGTTTTAAATGGAGTTGTGCACCCCAAAAAAACCTTTCAAATACAGGTTTGCACTCAATGCCTTCAAAAAGGGGCCTGCGCCCGCCCCCCAAAAAATGCATTTAAAAAGGGTATGCACCACAAAAAACACACTTCAAATGGAAATTTGTGATCGAAAAGGTCTTTCAAAATGGACTGCATCAAAAAAAAAGCCCTTCAAAAAAAAGGTTTGGACTGAAAAATATATTTCAGACAGGGGATGGATGGAAAAAAGTTCTTCAAAAAAGTTTTGCACCCAAAAAACCCCACTTGTTGCATCCAAAAGAACACCTGAAACATAGGTTTGCACCAAAAAAGCCCTCAGAACCAGGTTAACACCCAAAAAAGTTCTTCGAACAGTAGTTTATGCCTTAAAAGGAGTGGGTTGTGCCAAAAAAAAGTCCTTCAAAGAAGGGTTTGCACCCAGACAGCCTACTTTCCTACTAGCCTGTCTTACTTTCCCCAATAGAGGCAAAAGTCCACATAAAAGTTTTGGGGTTTTTTTTCTCTTTTTTTTCCTAATTGGAGACTCTGCAGTCTCTCTGGGATAAGCCAACTAAATAGTCCCCCCAAATAATAAAGTGCCCCAAAAAAAGTAACAAACAAAGAAATAAAATACCCAAATAAATCATAAAGTATCTCTAAATAAAGAAATGCCCTCCGAAAATAATAAAATACTACCAAATAAATACCCCAAATAATGAAATATCCCCAAAATTATAACTTACTCCTACACTTAAAAAAAAGTAAAAATCCCCAAATAACAAATATAATCAAAGTAATAAAATACCCACCAAAATGCCCAAAATAAATAATAAATATTCCCCCCAAGTAATAGAATTCCCTCCTGAGATTAAAATACACCTGAAACACATATTAAATTTTCCCCCAAAATAGTAAAATGCCCTGTTAAAAAAATAAATATTACCCAAAATATTAAAATACACCCCGAAAATGATACGATATCTCAAATAAATCATAAAATATTCCAAGTAAATCCTAAAATTACTCCACAAAATAATAAAATAGCCTACTCAAAAATTAAATATCCCCAAAATTTCATAAAATACCCCCAAAATTATAATATTATCCCCTAATAACAAGAAATATTATTATTTAAAAAAAAAATTTAAAATACCCAAAAATTCAGCTCCAACCCTCCGGTGCAGAGGCGACTTTCATTTAAAAACCATGCACGTTCTTTGCCTCACCACCTCCCACCCCCATGAAGATCATTATCACACAGAGACCAGAGATAAAACCACTTTTCTTTTTTTTTTTCCTTTCTTTTTTTTTTTTTTCCTCTCTCTTTTTTTTTTTTTTTGTGCCCTTATGGTGGGATCTTGCTGCCATGCATCTCCCCTCCTAGCTCCCATGGAAGTCAACTCATGTTGAGAGTTAATGTTTCGTTAATATATATGATTTTTAAAAAAATATATATTTTATATATTAATTTGCCAGATTTCTCCTCAGCTGCCAATTTTTTTTCTCTCAAAGGGGATTTTGGTGTTTTCCCCAATAACTTTTCTAGCCTCCCATAAGCTGCAGGTGATGCTCACGCTGCAAAACTGTGATTTAAACTAAGAATAAATATTATTAAATAGGATTAAGCACTATAAAACTTTATTTGATCTTATTAAAGAATGTGAATTCTTAAATATTATTATCTTATATTATGTCAATATTGTCAATAATATTAAATGATATTTAATATTATTAAATAGTATCACTGTTAAATGTTATCAGCTATTAACTACTATTAAATTAAATACTATTGAATATTCTTAAACTTTATCACTATTATTAAATGTTAAAACTATTATTAAATACTATCAAATGTTATTAAACCTCCTGCAAAGCCCTAGGCACAAATATTTAGGAGCTGCAAAACGCCTGTGGTACCAAGCTGGGACACTGCTGGGAAGGTGTTTGTTGGGCAAAGCTGCTGGAAATTGGGAGAAAATTGAGCTGGTTTTGGAGTTTTTTAGTTTCCTGATAGTAAAAAGGGGAAGAAGGAGGACGTGGTGTGAAAAAATATGCAATAACACTTCTATAAAATACACAGTTAGACATATTTTATATATATACACACACACACACATATATAAAAGCTGTATATTTATTCTATAGTATAATCATACATATATTATCTGTATTATGTTTCCTATATTATCAAGTACATGTATTACAAACACACTAATTTAATATTTTTATATATATACACAATAAAAAGAGATATTACCTATATTATATGTTACTTCTATTATCTCATATATATTGTATATGTTTTATGAAAATCCCGTGGTTCACCCCATATCCTATGTAAAATACACATTTTTAAAGTCAATCCCCACATTTTAGCCCTTATTCTATAGAAAATAGATGCATTTCTTTTAAGTCAGCCTCCACCCTTCGGCCCCTACAGACACCCAAAAAGCCACAAGCCAACCCAAAATCCTTGCCACTGGCAGCAGGCCATACACACACCTCAAATTCAAGTGATTCCAAATCAATTGATAAAAATATTTCATAATGATTCTATTTGAGACACCTGATATATCCCAGTTCTGTCCCTCCATTGAAATCTATTGAGAAATAATAATATTTAAGGAATCTGGGATTCTCATTTCCAGGTATTTGGGAAATTCCATTCTGGTCTATTTAATACAAAGGGAAATTGCTCAGAGATTCCCAGGGGAACTGTGGAAATAGGGATTTTAGGACAAGAAAGGGCATTGTGATACGGAGATGAACGATTTCAGATCTTTGCTCAATTTCCAAGAATTTCCTTCCTGAATTCCCTGCGCTCATTTTGCTGCATTTCCCAAATTCCCAGAAATTTCTGGATCTCCTGAGCGCATTTTCCTGAATTATCAAATTTCTCAAAATTCCTGAATTTCCTGAATGCGTTTCTCTTGAATTTCCCAAATTCCTTGAAATTCCTAAATCTCTTTAATTAATTTTCCTGCTTTTCCTGAATTCATTTTCCTGCATTTCCATATTTTTGCAGGATTTTGCTATCCTAGCACTGCTTTGCAAAAATCCCATTTCTTCCAAAACCTATCTGCTTTGCACTGCAGCACCCCAAGAACCAAACACGAAGAGCCTGAAAACCCCAGGTGGATTTTTCCCCAATTAATGAACCCCGAATAATCCAAAGCCTTCCTGAATTGCAACCAGAAATCCAAATTTTTTTAGATGTGTGGCCGTGCCAGAGCAAAAAGGAGAATACAGGGAGCAAGTTGTCTATATTCTTGGAGATGGAAAAGCTTTTTAGGGTTGCAAAAATTAATTAATTTACCAGGGGGACGTTTGCATCCCGCAGTCCCCATGGGGGAGGTTTCCCAGAGTGGAAAAGGTTTATGTAGCCAGAGGGTTCACAACCATTCCCTATCCTGCCAGGAGAGACTGTGAGGAGATTTAATTAGGGAAAAATCTTGTTAGGCAAATGAAATTATCCATAAGACAATTCTTCTCTGGACAACGGGGGTGGTTAAACAAAGGCATTAATTGCACCAAGTGCTCCAATTTTCACTGCGAGGATGGAAAGGGGAGGGAGTGTCTATTTTTTGGGGGGGTTAATGGTAAGACCCCCAAAAAGCCCTTGAGCATCACATTAGTGCCTTGATTGCATCAAGCAAATGGCACCGTTGGGTTTTCAGGTTCATCGCCTTACAAAATAAGGTAAAAACCTGGATTTTGGAGGCCTCCAAATTCAATGGGTCCCCACTGGGCCCATGGGTCTGTGTCACACTGCTGAGCACTATGGGATGCAAATGCTGGTTTGGGGAGTTATTTAGAGAATAAGTAATATCGTTTTAAATAACATATTCTCTTATATATGTAACATAACGCAATGCAATATACTGTATTGTCATATATATATGTATAATTAATACTGTATAATAATGTATAATTCAAAAACATGTAATGTAATTTAATGCAATGTACTATATATAATACAGTATAATATAATGTGATATTATATGGTATTATATTATAGAATCATAGAATCACAGAATGTCAGGGGTTGGAAGGGACCTCTAGAGATCCCCCAGTCCAACCCCCCTGCCAGGGCAGGACACACATCCAGGTGGGTTTGGAAAGTCTCCAGAGAAGGAGACTCCACAACTTCTCTGGGCTCTCTCCTTCCCCCTTTTTTTCCTCTCCCATTTTCTTTTTTCTGTTCTGTTTCTGTTTTTTCTGTTCTTGCAGTTCCTGGGACCTGACCTCTATGTTACTCCCCTCCCTTGCTTGCAAATGGGATGGGAAGTCTGAAATTCATGTTATAACCCAAAAAGACCACAGCACCAGGGCATCAGAAAAGTTAGTTTTCACATTGGGAAAGTTGTATTTCATAGAATCATAGAATCAGCTGGGTTGGAAGGGACCTCTGAGATCATCAAGTCCAACCCTTTTTTGTGTATTAGTCCAACCTATATTGTGTATCCAAGAAGGTCGATGGATGATTTTCCTCCTCTAAAAGCTTGCTAATTGCTGATTCTCAATCAACCCATCAATAATTATCAATTACATACCAATCAACCCGAGATTTCCCGCTCTACAATCAATCGCTTTTTTTATTATGAGGCATTTGGGATTAAATGGAATTTAACTCAATTTGGGGTCAATCCCCCTCCCCTAAGAAAAAAAAAAAAGGGTATTTATAGTCTCAACGCTCACCCCCAGGGGTTAATTAAATTAGCACAAAGAGGGGCTTGTGAAGGGGAAATAAAGTTTTGAATTCTGCATGGCTCAGGGTTCTTACTAAAGGGGGTTTGCCAAGGGGTTCTTGATAAGGGCGTTCCTGCTAAGAAGTTTTTTCCAAGGGGTTCTTAACTAAAAGGGTTTTGCTAAGTAGGTTTTCCAAGGGGTTCCTACTAAGGGGGTTTTGCTAAGGGGTTCTTGCTAAAAGGGTTCTTCCTAAGGAGGGTCTTAAAGGTCTCTTCCCAAGGGGTTCTTCCTAAGGGAGGTCTTTCTAAGGAGATCTTTGCTAAAAGGGTCTTGCTAAAGGGGTCTTTCCTAAGAGCGTCTTGGTAAGGGGAATTCCAAGGGGAAATGAGCAGGAATTGGAGCTGATAAATTTCCCAGTGATTGCCAACTAGAATTCCCTCTGCCCAGCCCAATCCCAACCAAAATGGCTGCAGGGTAAATAGCCCTAATGCCCCTAAAAATTGCTCCAGAACCATTCGAATCACATCAGCAACCCCTAAAATTGCACCAGCATCACTAAATTGCAGCTACGACCCAAAAATTGCACAAACATTCCCAAAATTGCACCAGCAGCCCAGAAATTGGAGGAGCACCCCTGAAAGTGGAGAAGCATCCCCAAAATTGTATCAGCACCTGTACATATTGCACCAGCACTCCTACAAGCACATGAGCATCCCCAAAATTGCGCCAGCATCATCCCAAGACTGGACAAGAATCTCTGTAAGTGGCCCCAGCATCCCCAAAACTATGTGAACATCCCCAAAATCACCCTTACTGTCTTAAAATTGCACCAGCATGACAAAAAGTTGAACCAGCATCCCAAATACTGCATCAGCGTACCTGAAAGTGGACAAGTGACCCCGAAATAATTCCAACATTCCCATAATTGAACCATCAACCCCAAAATCACACCAGTAACTCAAAAATTTTGGACCAGCATTCCTAAAAATTGAATGAGCATCCCAAATACTGCACCAGCACTCCTACAATCACAAGCATCCCCCAAAATTGCCTGAGCACCCCCAACATTCCACAAGCATGCACAAAATTGTACCAGCATAAAAAAAAATTGTAACAGCATCCCAAATATTGCATCAGCACTCCTAAAAGTCAACAAGCATCCCTAGTTGCACCAGCGTCCCCCAAATTACACCAGCATCTCCAAAATAACTCCAGCATCCCTAAAATTGCACCAGTACTCTCAAATTGGACAAGCATCCCCAAAATCACACAAGTGTCACCAAAATTGCAACAGCATCCCCAAAATTATGTGAACATCCCCAAAATCATACCAGCAACCTAAACATTTCACCAGCATCCCTAAAAATTGGACCAGCATCCCAAATATTTCACCAGCATCCCTGAAATGGATTACATCAACATCCCCAATATTCCTCCAGCAACCCCAAAATTGCACCAGCATCCCTAAACTTGCACCAGCACACCCAAAATTATATGAATCATCCCCAAATCCCACCGGCATCCCCAAAACTGGATGAGAATCGTAGAAAGTGCACAAACTTCCCCAAAATAGCACCAACATACCTAAATTGGATAAGCATCGCTTAAAAGTGCATGAGGACCCCCAAAATTGCACAGCAACCCCCAAAATCATACCAGCACCCCCAAATCACACAAGGACCCCCAAAATTGTTCCAGCATCCCTAAACAATGAAACATTATCCCAAAATGGGGAAAAAATGGGGGGAAAGTGGGAAAAGGAGGAAAAGGGAGAAGAAAGGGGGGAGGGGGAGAAGGGGGAAGAGGAGAAAAAAGGAAAAAAATAATAAAGGAAAAAGTGAATAAAGGAAAAAGCAATAAAGGAAACAGGAAAAGAGGAAAGGGAAAAACAAGAAAAAGGGGGAAAATTAAGAGGGGAAAAAAGGAAAGAAAGGAGAAAAGTAAAGGACAAAAAGAGAGAAAAGGAAAAAGAGGAAACAAGGAAACAGGAAAATAGAAAATAGGAAGAAAAGGAAAAAGGTCCAAAAAAGGGATAAAGGGAGAAAAGAGCAGAAAAGAGGAAAAGGGGAAGAATACATTCCAGGGGTGCCACTGCAGCTGCAATTCCTGACTGGGCTTAAGGGGCTCCTCCTGCCCCAAGCCACCCCCCCCCAAAAAAAGGAGAACTAGAATTAGGAACCTTCCAAATCCCCAAAAATTTGGATTATTGTGAATTGGCTCAATGGGATTCAGGGAGAGGAAAAAGGTAGAAGCCAGGCAGAAAAAAAAAAATAAACAGCTAGTTAAATAAATAAATAAATAAATAAATAATATTTTTATTATTATTTAAATTATTACCTAAATCATTATTATATTTGCTATTTATCTTTTATTACTTTCTCCTCATCCAAGTAGGAGTTTACATCATCTTGGAGGAAATCTCTTCCGCCTGCATTAGAATAATGTGAATTTGAGGGAGAACTTGGAATTTTTCTGGCGTTTTGATGGGATGACCTGGATATTTGGGATTTTCCTGCCTGGATTAGAGCTGGTAGATGTGGGATGGAACCGGCTGAACAGTACAGAATGGTTGAAGCATGGGGAGGAAAATAAAATTATCCAAAAACTTAAAATAAAATTTAAAAAAAATAATAGAAAAGAAAAATTAAAACTGGAATTCAAAATAAAACGTGGAAAGAAATTAAAAATAAATAAGGGTGGGGGCGTTTAGAGATGTGGCTTAGTGATGGATATGGTAGTTGCACTTGATGACCTTAGCAGCTCTTAAAATTATCTAAATTATTTTAAATTATTTCAGGATTTGATGATTCTATGAAAATAAAAAAATAAAATTAAATAACTAAAATTAAAATGAAAAAAAAATTAATAAAATTAAAACTTTTTGAAACAAAATTCACCAAAACACCATTATTTTCCCCAAATTCCTCTCCCCATCCGCACGGAGCCATGAAATCTCAAATCCCTTTTTACTTTTTGTGGGTGTGTGTGTGTATTTTCTCTTTTCCTAGAATCCCCACACACACACATACACTTTTTTTTTCATGCCTGTGATGCCAAACCCACCGACTCGGCTCTTTGGGAGGCTTCGCCCCAACCGTATCCATTGGGTTTTCCCTCTTCCTTCCCGCCAGTTTTTGGGAGATTTCATTATAAAATAAGGGGGGGGGAAGGAAATTTTAAGTTCTTTCACTCCTTATTTTTGCTCCTTGTCACCGGCAGACAGCTACCCCCTCATCCCGGCCAAAAATAATCCATCCAACCTCCCCGCCCCCGGCTCTTCTCTCTGCCTCTCCTCTAATCGCTCCGGCTGGGAGTTGGAAAAGATCCCACCGGGTTTAGGGTTTCCCATTACCCGAGCAAGGAGATACTGAGGAAAAAAGATCCTTGGGAGCCAGAAAAAAAAAAAAAAAAACAACCATAAAATATCGTGAGGAGCCCAAACAAAGAGTCCAAACTGAGTATGATAAAATTAGGGAGGAGGACGGACACACACACACACAACGGCACCGCTTCTAAAAGGTGTAAAGGCGCTAAAAAAAAATTAAAAATACATAAAATTGTAATTATTTAAAAAAAAAAAAAAAAAAAAAAGCCCCCTCCGGATTGTTAGGAAGCTGTGAAAATGGGAGGGGGGGAGATTATTTATCCCCTCTCAATGGCACACAGGGAGGAGCTGTCGTAGGGTGCCCCGGGGTGGAGGGAACCCCAGGGGCTGCTAAGACCCCAAGTGTGTCCCCACCCCCAGGTGGTGCGGGGGGGGGCAACCCAAAGTGAAGGGGTGCCACATGAAGCTCACACCTCCCCGCCCACATGCAGAGGGTGGGGGAAACTTCCCAGCTGCAAAATGTTTGGGGGGGGAGCTGCAAGTCGCCCCCCCTTCCCCCCCGAGAAGGGGGACACTGCAAAGGGTCAGGGCGGTTACAACCACTCGGGGGGGTTGCCACCCTTAAGGGGGTCTGCAAAACTCCCCCCCTCGCCGGACATTCAACAGCCTAAGGGGTCTGCAAACCGCCCCCCCTCCCCGGGGAACATTGCAACTGGCTTGCAACCAGCTGGGGGTGCTGCAAACCCCGGGGGGGCACCGCAAGCAGCTGGGAGGTGGGGGGCTGCAAGGGGTACTGCAACTAGCGAGGGGCTTGCAACCCCCCAGGAGGGGCTCTGCGAACAGAGGGGATGCAACCTCGTAGGAGGCAAAGCAAGCAGTCGGGGGGCTGCAGAGGGGATTGCAGCTGGCCGGGGGGGGCAGGTCGGAAAGTACCCCAGGGGGGGGGGGCAGTGCAACCGGTTTGAGGGTTGCAGAGGGTCTCACAATGGGCTAGGGTCTCACCCCCGGGGTGCAAGCCAAGCGGCCGGGGGGCTGCAGAGCGGGACTGCAAGTGGCTTGGGGGGGGGGCGGGTTTTGCAAACCCGGTGGGGGGCGGGCATTGCAATCGGTGGGAGGGTTTGCAACCTCTTCATGAGTATTGCAAGCGGTCAGGGGGGGGGGGGTTGCAACCCCCTGAGGGACATCACACCCGCTCGGGGACCTGCAGAGGCAACCGGCTTGGGCAGTTGCGAAGTACCGGGGAGGGGGTTACAAACCGGAGAGGAGGGGTTTACAATCGAGGGAGGATAACAACCGGGGAGGTTTACAACCGGTGGGGGGGGGGAGCTGCAATTCCCCGGGGGGTCGAGGGTCTGCACAGGGTATTGCAACGGGCCGGGGGGATTCAGGGAAACCGCAAAGCCGCCTAGATGATTGTATACACACGGCCCCCAACCCCAAATTATCACAACCGGCTCGGGGAGGGGGAAGGGAGGGGGGGGGTCACCGCAGAGAACCGCAACGCCAAACCGCAGCGGGCTGGAGGTTAGCCCGGGGGGGCGGGGGACTGGACCCTGAGGGGAACACACAACCACCCACCCGGCAAGTTACTTCCCGCACCGAAGGGGCTGGAGGCGGAGGGGAAGGAGAAGACGGGGCGGGGGGGGATCCCCACCGCCGCACGTGCCCTGCCGCCCGGGCCGCTTTGTCCGCCCGCCCCGCCTCCCCCCCGCTTCACCCCCCTCCCCTCCCTCCTTCCCCGGCCCCGCGGTGAGTGACAGCCCGCCCGGCCCTACCTGCCCGCCGAGCCGCATCCCCCCGCGCCCGCAGCCCCGGCCGCACCGCCGGCCCCGCCGCCCCCGGCCCGCCGTGCCACAGGCCCCGCCCACACCGGGACACGCCCATTCGCGGGGACACGCCCCCCGAGACAAGCCACGCCCACCAAACGGGACCCGCCGCGCCGTCGCTGCATGCCGCGCCCACCCCATAACAAACCACGCCCACCGATCGAGACACGCCCCCGTCCCGAGACACGCCTGCCGCGAGAGCGCGGGACAGCGCCCCCTGGCGGCTGGCAGCAACAGCATCCCGAGCAGCGTGGAAGCATCCCTGTAGGGTGACCCCAAAAACACAGCATCTGCCCCAAAAACACATCTGCCCCCCAAAAAAACCCAAGCCAGCGGGAATATTGAGTGGGAAAATACCTGAAAAAAGTGTGATTTCTCTCCCCACACTGCTGGTTGAGAAGGGTGAATGAAGATGCTGCGGGGTCCTGAAGGAAAATCACTGAAGAAATGGCAAATTGGGACTCTTTGGACAAGGAAACCAAATTCCCTCCCTTCTAACATTGAATTTCAACGTATAACAACTCCACGGTTGGTTCTTGAGGTGCCCTATACAAGGAGAGGAGTTGGACGCCATGATCCCGATGGATCCCTTCCAACTCAACGTATTATATGGTTCTAGGACTGTGATTTTTGCTGCTCCTCCCTGCGAGGAGCTGATGGACTGAGCCTTTTCTCAACATTTCCAAGACAAACAAAAATGAGGATGAAGGTGTTCAAAGCCACTTACCTTCAGCTCCTAGGAAAGCTTTGGAGTCCATTTGCTGGAGATGAGAGCGGCCGGTTGAGTTGGGTTGGCTGGGGGAGAAAAAAAATCTAAATAATCATTAAAATAAAAGACAAATCAGAGTGGGTTAATAAATCACTAAAAAACCCTCGATTTCTTTTTTCCTTGGATTTTGTTCAGTCATTGGGTGCCAAAAGCAATGCTGGATCCAGCCCTTTTAAATGTCAGCTCCACCTGAGATGTTCCTTCACCTTGGAGCCAACCACCAGCCCAGAGAGAGGAGCAGTGGAGGGAGAAGCAAGGAGATGATCACAACTCTTTAATGATGCAAATTGAGAAGCAGCCATCACAATAAGGGAGGGCTGTTAATTCGCCAACGAATATGCAGATTCCAACGCCAACTTTTTCCAAGGCTTATTTATTTTCTTTAGCAAGAAATTTAATACCGGCTCCTTGAAGCAAAGAGACAGATGGACTATAAACTTTGAATTTTGAGTAGCTTTACACACGTAGGTTGGTGTCGTCTTTTATCTCTCCTGAAATTACATCAGGGAAAGTTTGCAAAGATTGAATTCTGCTTTTCTTTACAGCCCCGTTTGATCAGCTGCCTTTTAATTTATTTGGGTGCTTTTTGCGTGGCTCACCCAAAAGTCCCTTAAATACTACCTCAACAATCCATATCCTTGAAATCATCTCAGAGACTTAACGGTGGACCTTAGAAAAACCTGAGAAAACCAAAGCACTATATAATATAGGAAAAATAAAGTAAAATAACTTTAATGCATCTATTAGGATGCAAAAAGATGTATCCAGGACCAAGACCCCACAACGGTGCCCTTGAAGAAGAGGAGTACATGGATTTTGAAGGCCCACAACCCCATTTAGGTCTAGGAGGTTTTTCTCCTCATCTGGACCATATTTCGCTGCAATATCACCCAGGGCTTTTGATCCCATGGGGTAATGTCACCCAACATGAGCACAATGACATTTAAGAGTCCCCAGAAGACAACTGTAGGACTTTCAGTGGGCTTTTTTAAATGAACACACACCATGGTTACTTTAAATTTGGAGACCCTAGTCCCAAACAGACTTTTTTGTGCTCAGGTACAAATTTTACTGGGCTGACTTCAATTTGCAGTTAGTATCAAAGACCACAGAACCAAAAGAAAAAAGAAAAAAAAATATCCAACTTCCTCCCACCTGGGAGCATTTTGAACCACAATGGATGATGATGGAGCCACTCTATTCCTCCCCATACACCTTCTCCAAGGGGTGACTCAACCCACCATGGGAAATTATCCCACCAGCAGAGGCATTTTGGGGCTTTTAGAGGTATCTCCTCTGGCTGGCTTGGTCTTTCTTTCTTTTTTTTTTCTTTTAAAAGTGAATTCATATTCCATCTTATTATTTTTTCTGAATTGTGCAGGATTTGTTCTGTTTGAAGTCTTACATCCTCATTTCCCACCAGGACGATTAAAATTGATTTCCACCATCAGCAAGAGAAAGATAATCCAAGGCAGGTTCCTGCAGGAGGGAACTCTATCCCCACCAGAGCCATTATTTTAACTCCCATTCTCTGAAACTTGCTTTTCTTGGGGATTTGTCTTTGGAAAAGCACAACTCGGCTCTTCTGGCCCCTCAAAAAAAGTTGGGGAGAACTATTTAACCTCATGCATTTCCAGTGCAGCAAGTGGGTCAGGGGATTTAAATAGCTCTTGTTTACCACCAGCAGCCCTCCCGGAGGTATTTTTAGAGGGGTAATTGGATCTTCTCCACTCCTTCACTTTGCTTTTTCTGCATCCTCCAGCTCCAGACCTGCACCTGTCCTGGTTTGTATCCTGGCAAAGAGAAATGGAATGGGTTTTCCCCATCACGTTCAGTTGGGGAGTTCCCAGAGGCTTTGTAGAAGGAGGATGGAGGGACTTGGGTTGGTAAAACATCTCCAAGAGGTAAACCCTCTGGTTGATGAAGAAAAAAGTGGAAAAAATGGGCACAGAGAGCGAGCGGTGCTTGGGGGGGACAGCTGTGCCTGCCTCTAATCAGCTCTTAAATCACATAAACCTAGAATATCCTCAATTAAAAAATCAATCTGCATCGCTAAAATCAATTCATCACTTTTTTTAAATCACAGAATTTTAGAATATGCTGAGTTGAAAGAGACCCATCAGGATCACTGAGTCCAAGTCATGTAATTCAATTAAAATCAATTAAATCAGTTTTAAAATCAATTCAACACAGTCTAAAATAAATCACAGAAATGTAAGAATTACATTAAATCCATTTTAATAATTAATTAAACCCAGAATATCCTAAACAAGTGGTTAAACACTCCAAAAACACCCCCAAAACACAAAGAGCCTCTTTCCAAGCTGGAGCAACCCAGGACCCAAAACTATTCCACTCTTCCCTGAACCTCTGTAGGAAAATTCATGCAGATGAATGGGCCTGCAGGTCCCTGTAGATGAAATGATGGGTTTGTACCACCACTGCAAGAGCTTTGCTTTCCCCAACCACCATCTGTGGGCTCCAAATCCAGGAGAAGCCATCCCAAAAAGGGGGTCCCAAGGCAGGTCCCCCCATCTAAGGGCATCCCCAGAGTAAGACTTAAATATCTTTACAAGAGAGTAATTTAACGCCATCCCCAGCTTAAGCTCCATATCTACAGGGCGTGAAATTAGTTCCAGCAAGCTGCAAATTTGCTGCTAATAAAAATATCTGGCAATTCGCTAGTCTTTAAATCAGGAGCAGAATATTTTTTTCCTTGCTTGCCTCAATGCCCGTTTCTTTTTTTTTTTTTTTTTTTTTTTTATTCTAATATTGAAGCATCAGGGAGCTCTTGCCCTAAACCTGTGAGTTTTATGACTGGGTGAAGAGTTTTAAATCAATTCCTTCTCCCTGGCACTTCCAGCTCCAGTTTTGTTATTTAATATGATTTGATCTTGGTCATTTTGGCCAGGAGGATGACTACCAGGGTCCAAGAATACAAATAAATTGGGAAGAAAAAAATAATAACTTTTTTTAAAAAAATGTAAAATCAGGAGGAAATTCTGAAACAAGAGCAAATTTCCTTCTATAAATTTATCAATAGGACTGACAGCTGGACTCGATGATCTTGAAGGTCCTTTCCAACCATGATGGTTCTATCATTCTATTCTGCAATTCTATGATTATTTCTGCCTTGCCAGCAAGGAAGCAATGGGGAACAACAGAAGAGAAGGAAAACTTGGTGAAGACAAGACACCACCAACACGGTTCTTTGCATGGAAAAAAAAAACCAAACCCAAACCAACCCTCCCTGATGGGATTAACATCAGAAGGAGAAGTTTGCTATCACCCAGGGGCTGTTAGGTGTTGGCAGGCATCTCCTGCTCAGTGCCAAGTGTACAGGCAGGTGCTGGGGACAGTTTGTGCTCTGCTCACCCGGGTGGGTGCTGCCAGCCTGGCACGGCTGATCCCATCACAGGTGAAAGCAGATCGGTGCCGGGTGGAGTAATTAATCGCTGTTTTATTCCTCCCATCTGAAGAGAAAACAGAAAGAAAACATCAGGTACCTGAGATTTTATGCAAAGTGTCACCAGACGCCCAGCAGTCAAGAGGAAAAAGGGAATACATCAACTCATTTATGTTTTTTTCCAAGTGAGCTGTGAGTGCCTGGCATAAAGTCACCCACCGGTGACTTTTTTTGGGGGGGTGGGGGAGAGACAGGATTTAAGCCTTTCTTTGGCAGAAGCTGGGTTAAAATGGAAATCCCTCTTCACCTTACAAGCTTCTCCATGGATTTTCGAGCTCCTTGGTCTGGCTTGGAGACCCTTGACCCCTGAGGTGGCTGTCCCACGGCTGCACAACCCGCTGCTGTCACCAGTGCCACTTCCATGCCTGTTTTAACCAAATCTGCTCGGTTGGGGGCCAAATATTTTAAGGACGCTGGCAGCTTAGTCGCAGCGTTTTGGGAGTTGAAACATCGCTTTGAGATGCTCTCTGCAGCGGGCTACGGCAAGGAGCAAGCCTGGGTTAAACAAACATCGCTCCGTTTGAAAGCGGAGCAGAAATTCCGGAAAAATCCCGTTTTATTGGGACCGGGAGCAAAGAGGACGCGAAGGAACAGGCAGGAGGAAGGTCCTGCGAGGTCCCTGCCGCGGGAATCGGGAAGGGGATCGGGATGGGGATGGGGATGGGGATGGGGATGGGGATCGGGAACGGGATCGGGATGGGGATCGGGAACGGGATCGGGATGGGGATCGGGACCCCCTCGGCCCCGCCTCCTCTCCGCTCCCCTCAGCCAATGGGAAGCGGCGGTGAAGGCCGCCGCTGATTGGCTGATTCTGCGGAACGCGGACGCGGTTGCTAGGGAGACGCGGCGGGGCGGCCATGGCGGCCATGGCGCTGGGGCTGGGGCCTGGGGTGCTGCTGCTGCTGCTGCTCTGGGGATTGGCGCTGCTGCTCGGGCTGGCGCTCACCCGCGCTGCCGGCGAGGCCCGGTGAGCAGCGGGGAAAGGCGGGGAGGAGGAGGGGTGTGGGGGGGAAGTGGAAGGTGAGATCCCCCTGTGCTGAGCCCCGCTGCTCGCCCCGCTTGCCCTTCCCCGCAGGTTCGGCGTGGTGCCGGTGGTCCTGGGAGCCGCCGTCCTCAGCGCCGCGCTGCTGCTCTTCCCCCGGGAGGGCGAGCACCCGGTCACAGCCGCCGCCGATGAGGTGAGCCCGGGGCGCTGGGAGCGGCGGGGCCTTACCCCGGTGAAGGCTCCGAGTGTCGGCCTGAGGCCGCGGGCATGAGCCTTCACCGCAGGGTGCGTCTCAAATGCCACCCCCAGAGCCCGGGGATAGGGTTTTATATCAGGGATAGGCCCCGTGGGCTGCCCCGAAGCGCCGGGGTGGGCAATTTCCTCAGGGCCGGTCCCAGTTGCTGGCCTAGGGCACTAGAGATGAGTCCCAGAAAACATCCTGAGGCTCCAGGGATGGGCGTTTACCTCAGGGATGCATCTCAAATCCCCAGAGACCCTGGGGATGGACCCCTGCTACCTTTTTGGTTTCTGCAGCTCCTGTCACTGTGTCACTCATGAGCTGGGATCTGTTTATTTCCTTAACAAAGCCCCTTATGGAGATGCTGTGGCAGGTGACTGGTGGGTTTTAGCTCCCATCCTCCTGTCCCCAGGCCTAAGGGACTCTGTACAGGAATCACACACAGACTTCTATCCTTTCCAGCGTGGAGCTCTGGCAGCTTCTGCCCCCACCTCTGCCATCCCCTTTTGGAGCCTGGTCCTGGCTCTTTGTGCCCCCCCTGCCTGCCTCCACCTTCCAGCACACCCCACAAACACTGACAGCCACACAGCAGCTCCTTTAGATAATTTTCTCTCTAATGCTGAAGCCTTTTGGTTTCCCCCAGCTCTGTTTTCTATTTGAAAGCTTGGTAACTGCATTTTGGCTCTCTTGTAGTTTATTCCTGCACTCCAGAATGGAGTCATCTGTGATTTCAGGCAGCCCTTTGTCAGTGTTGTCAGGCACAGGGATCTCCCCCAGTTTCAGGTTGCATCAGCGCTGCCATCTTGAGCTTTCCCAGAGCTCTTTGAGCTTTGAATACACAGAAGTTTTGTGGTGGTTGAGGTGCTGTTTCCTCTTGTTTTATTTTTAATGCACATTAGTTATTGCTTGTCTTGATCTTGATCTCCGTAAATCCCTACTAAAGATCCTCTCTAGTCTTTCTTTCTTCGCCTTGCATGGGACCTGCTCGTGTAAAGGTTGGAAGCAAGATGAAGGGCAGGCGAGAGCGTGTTTGCACCCAGGAGGCCAGCAGAATTGGAGAGCTTTTTTTTTTTTTTTTCTTTTTTCATATCTTCAATTGGACTGGACCTGCCCTAACTATCAATAATACATGACCTGGTCTTTCTGCACTGAAACTCTGCTAATTGGCTAATTAAAAAGTGAAACGTGCAGAAGGAGCCAACGCGTCGCTCACAAGAGACTCCTGCAGCAGCAGCATCAAGGCTGAGCGTGTGCTAATGTGATTTATAAAACTGAGACGGGGGTGAGTGAAGCTCTGGGGCAGTCTTAGGAGCCAAGAAGATGATTTTATAATCAGCCTTCTCACTGTTGCCTCCTCACTGTGTCTTGCCTCGCCGTAGTATCTTCTTTAATCTTTTGGCTTTTTCTTTTCCCTTCTGGAAGGAAAGAATTGTGCTCAGTTCCTTGCAGCGCCAGGAGGTTTGTGGCCAGGGGGTGCTGCTGCAGGTTTTGCCTCATGTTTCTTCCCTGTGCTTGGTACTCAGGCAGCTTTTTGTTTCAGAGGAAAGGGATTCTTCTTCCAAGCCTTTGTCTCACACCCCACTTGCCACAGAAAGCATCTGTATCAGGAAGGCAAAGCCAGAGGAAAAAAGTGAGAGTGATTACCTCGGACAATCCTCTTCTCCAGAATGTGACATATTCCCTCCAGGCTCCTGGAGAAGACCAAGGCCTTAACATGGATTTTTTTTATTTTCCTTCTCCACAGATTGTGGACACCTTCTTCATCGGCCGCTTTGTCCTCCTGGCTGTGATGATTCTGGTCTCCCTTGGGTGCCTGTTTCTGCTCTTGGTTCACCACCTCATGGAGCCAGTGTATGCCAAGCCACTCCACAGGAGCTAGCAGCAACTGGGGGGCAGTGAGCCCCACCAAGAGAAACCCATGGCAATAAAGCAGGAAGGCAGATCCAGGAGGTGAACACAAATGAATTTTATTCCAAGCTCAGAGCCAATGAAGCAAGCCAAGTGTGTCTCTTGCACCCAGCGCTGTCTCTTGCATCTTTAAAAGCAAAACTTTGGACAGAGTACAGCTCTTTCCTCTCTGGGGACTCTGCAGACTGCAGAGGTGCTTTAACCTCTCTCCTTTTTTTCTTTTTCAGAGAGCTGAAACCCACGTACTTCGTGCCACACTTGAGTCTGAACTGATCTGAGCCTGGGTGGTTTGTTATCATTCCCCACAAGAGATGAGTTGTTATCATTAGCCACAAGAGATGGTTTGTTATCATTCCTTTTTCCACCTGACTTTAATAAAACTCTCTGAGAAACCCCTGACTCCCTCTTTAATTATTCTCCAGGATAATCACTTTTTGCTTGCCCTTCAGTGAGTGTGTCTCTGAAACCCATGGCAGACCTGGGGTTCTTTTTTTAGAAATTCAGTGTCTGGTTGTGGCTCACTGGGGACAGTCCCTTTGACGGGACACCTGAGCCTTTGCAGTGGGGAGGGAAGAAAACTTGGATATGGATTTTATTTTAATCTCATTTTTTAATTTTTTTTTTTTTTTTTTTTTTTTTTTTTTTTTTTTTTTTTTTTTTTTTCATTTTGAACTGACAAAGGTGAGCAGTGAATAAAAGAGCTGCTCCTGCCAGCTGTCAGTCACAAACTATTGCTATTAGGACATAAAAGATTAACAAGACAGAGCTGGCAGGCTCAGAGACAACTTTTCCCTTGCAGAAAATGCCCCGGAGCCCTGACTTGGTCAGCTAAAAGCCTGTCAGTACATTTCAGAAGAAGTCAAAGGAGAAACATCTCCACTTCTGGAGCTATGGAAACACTCAACCCCATCCTCCCACAGCCCGTGTCCGACCATAGCATTGAGGAACACTTTGAGCATTTATGCAACACAAACGCCTTGGTTCTTCTGCTGATTTTGAAGTGAATGCCTCAAAACTGAATCCGTATTTAATTCATCATCTTAATAACATTTAGGAACAACCAAGCTGGGCTTTGCTGCTCACTCTGGCTCTGTGCCTGCCATGCCAGTGCAGCACTGGCTGATTTGTGGAGCCTTGGTGAGGCCAGGGGGAAGCCAGGACAAAAGCAGCTGGGGCACTCAAAAAAAAATCCCTAAAAGCAGAAATGTGAAGCTTTGCACCACAAATAAACCCAAGATATTTGCTCTTTTTTTTGTCCTTTCAATCCATTTATAACTAAAATAAATCAAAAGGCTCCTTGTGCAAGGGGATTTTGGAGCAGGAGGGATGTGGTGGCTCTTCCATGAGGCTCTTTCCGCACTTTCACAAAAATCCTGTTAACTGGGGAAGGAGTCCTGTGTGTTTTCGCTGCCCTCATGACATTTTGAGCTCTGTCTTCATCCTCCACCCTTGGTGATGGAGATCAACCATCTGGATGAACTCAGCCTGGGCTTTCTCCCTCTATTTATTTATTTTGGACAATTCTGCTCCTCCTCCCCTTGCAGGGGCTTCCCAGACAGTTCCTGTTTATTTTTGGGAAAGACCACGTCAAGGAATTGGTATGAGCCAGAGCTGCTTTCCAACCAGCCTCAAATTCTGATTTATTTTCTTTGCTGCCACTCCTGCATCCCAAACCTCCAGCTCCTGCAGGATAACCCCTCACTAGCACATCTGCCTACATCTAGAAACCTGATTTTTTTGTTTCTTGGTTTGTTTTTTTTTTCAATTAATGTGAAGCAGAAGGCAGGTTTGACTTAAATCCCAACATCCCAGTCACAGATAAAAGTGTAGCCAAGCAACCCTGCTCCGGCCCAGCTTTCTCCCAAAATTGCAAGTAAATAATGCCGTTTTCTTCCAGAAATGTGAGCAAATAATCGCAGTTTTCTCCCTAAACCGGGAGCAAATAATCCCAGCTTTCTCCCCAAAGTATGCGCAAATAATTTTAGTTTTCTCCCAAAACCTTGAGCAAAGAATCCCACCTTTCTCCCCAAGCCATGAACAAGCAATCCTAGTTTTCTCCCCAAACCACAAGCAAATAATCCCACTTTTCTCCCCAAAACTGTAAGCAAATAATCCCAGTTTTCTGTTGCAGGGAGAACCTTCGGGTGCTCAGCATCCTGAGGAACCAACTCCATGGAAGGAAAAAATTCCTCTTAAATCCCAGCAGGAGAAAACCTGCCCTGCCAGAAGGGATGTTTGCACAAGACACCAGGCGGAGGACGGCCAAGCTGCTTTGGGGTCAGGTGAGAAAAAAACCCTATTTTCTCCCTTAAATTCCCTGCCTGGCTCATTAGAAATGAGCAGGGATGCTCCTGCCCTGACAGTACCTGGCTCCCGAAGGCTGGAGCTGGTGGGAGATCAAGTGGCTGTGGGAGAAACTCCTTGATTTAAGGTCCTTGAGTGATTCTGCCGGCACTTAATTACCTTCCCTGGTAAAAGGGAAAAAAAAAAAAAAAAAAAAAAAAGCCTCTTATTTCCACCTTGACTTTGCTGACTTCAGCTTCCCTGCTGCTGAAGCCTAGCTTTGCCTTTGGCTGCTAATTAAAAAGCCCTTCAGCCTTGGCCACCTGCTCCTTGCAGAGGTAGTTACAGCCCCATGCCCCAGCCACCTCTTCACCTTCACAGGATTTCCTCCAAAATATCTGCAACTCCTTTCCCAAGACACCTCCCAGCAGAAAGTGTCACCAAGAGAAAAAAAAAACCAAAACCAAACACCCAGAGAACACGGGGTGCTCCCATGCGTGCCACCCTCACCCCAACCTCATCACCAGTGGAGAGCAGCCCTTGAGCTATAAAATCCTGGTTTTCTGGGCCATGTGCTAAACCAGCAGGTTTCAGATTTAGCAACAGGGCTCCTAACCAGCTCCTTTCAGGTTTTTTTCCCATCAGCAGGACAGTGGGGGGCACATGGTCTAGCTCCCACAGTGTGCCCAAGGGGCTCATGGAGGGGGAAAGGCAGCGGCCCCATCACCAGAGCAGGAGGATCGAGATGGGGTGAATCTTGCAGACTTCTCCCACAGATCAGCTCAATTTCAAGTCCTTTGGCCAGGAAAAACCCAGGGGATCCCCCTCTGCCTTCCTGCCCACCCCTCAGTCTCTTAAAATCTCTGCAAGATCTGGAGTTTTCTTTGGGATTTGGCTCCCTTTTTTATTATTATTTTAAGTTTAAAACTGCTGTGGGCTGTCTGCCCTTTCTCCTTAGGCAATGCAGACAAAGCTGCTCAGACTTTCCAAACACGAGCGGGACATGGCCCAGGCCTAAATTTGTCCTGGAAAAACTATAAGCAGCTGAAAGAACGGGCAGGAGGTAGGGGGTGGGCAGGGAAAAAAAGGGAAGAAAACCAAACTAAGTTGCTTCTGCAATGAGCCCCTGTGAGTGTCAGGGTTCACATATTTTTGCTTGAAAATTTATTTCAAGCCCCCCCACGAGGCGGAATTAAAAGCAAAGCCAAAGCTGGATCACATGTGCACTGAAACTACCATTCTCAGCCTGGCATGTGGCAGCCCCTTGTGCCATCAAGGCCAGGAGACACATGGCCTGCCATGGTGTCATCCGTGTCCCTGCTGAAGACAGACCCTGTCATGACACCTCAAGACAGGGTTATTTCCCCAGGGAAAAAAAAAAGCCATTTGGGGATTTTGCTTTTCTCTGTCTGCCTCAGTTTCTCCTGAATTTCTCCCTCAGGGACCTGCAGGCAACTGGTGAGTTTTCAAGCTTCGCTGAGCACCTCCAACCATCATCACCACCCAACCAACCCAGACTTGATGCTGCCTCTCTCCAAATTGCCTGTCCTCCCCCTCTGTCACCTTTCTGGGCTTTGCAGGGACCTGAACCAACTAGGGTGATCCCTCCATGGCAAGCAGGGTGGGAACATGATGCATGGCTACAGCCCCTTCTTTTGGTGCTAAATAGGCTGAATCATGAATTTTGAAAAAAAATAAAAATAAAAAATGCTGGTTTGTTGGGTTATTTTGTTTCTGGTTTTCTTGAAATGGGATGAGGAGCAAAACCAGCTGAATCTGGGCTCAGTGAAAAGCCCCAGGGATGTTCTCTAAGCAGAACAAACGATGCTTTGTCCATCAGGCAGTGCCTGGAGGGGTTTGGCGCAGTCCTCCCACTCCCATATCCTGAAATACTGAGTGCCAGGATGGGGGAAGCTTACAAACCAGCAAAGCAAGAAGAAGGATGTGATCACTACACCCCCAGCTCATGCAGGCCTGGCTGAACCCCGCCAGGGAAGCGGCAACACAGATTTTGCATATTTTTATTAAGAAAAATGGCTGACAGTGAAGAATCGGCCCCGAGAAGCAGCCGAACAGGGCCCTCTAACTGCTCCTGGCTGCTGCCTCCCTCCCAGGAAAGCCATGGTGACCCCCAGAGCCCCCCGGGGCTGTGCCTCGGCTCTGCCGAGACCAACACACGCTCCTGGCGTGCCCCAGACTCTCTCTTCCCTTCAGAGCTCTCAGCTCGGGGTCTCTCGCGGTGGGGACAGACTCAAAACTCCTTAAACCTGCAGGGAGAGACGTGAGCGGCTGAGAGCAGCGGGACAGAACTGTATGAAAGGAAATGGGCTCTGCAGTGAGACCCCAGCCCCATGTGAATGACAAGCCTGGAGGAGGAGATGGTGCAAAGAGAAGATCCAGCCACCATTTAGTCTCTGTCCAAAGCTGAAACGTCCCCAAAAAATCCCCAACGCTCCCAGCATTTGAGTCTCCTCTCCACAAGCTGCTCTGGAGACACCGCACTCCCCAAAGCCCTCGAAGGTGTTGCTGGATTTACACAAACTGAGCAAACTGCTTCTCCCCCAGCACAAAACAGCAAATTTTTGATGCAAATGGGGACAGTGCCGACCTGACCAGGACAGTCCTCACCCCATCCAGCCCCGGCACAGGAGAGCAGAGCCCACAGCCCTCTGCCGGTAGCCAGAGAAGATTTGGGCCGCACTTACCACAGCATCAGGCCCAGATTATTGGTCTTTCACCTGCAAACACAAGACATAAAGGACCCAAAGTTCATGGGGGGTGTTTGGCACCCCACTGCTGGGACTGCCTGCAGCCCCTTCCCCCTCAGTGCTCCACTGGTGCCAAGCAGAAACAGGCTGGTGCTGATTCAGGTATTATTTACACCCTCACTGCAGTGATTTGACCACAGATTTGGTTAGCAAGCTGGCCCTCTGTGAAATCAAGCTCATTAGCATGGGTGGCCAAATTTAGCCATATCCAGTCCATTAATCAATGTTTTGCTGATCATGAGTCAGCCAGAGACAAGTGTCTGCACACTCTCTTCTCCGTCTGTCACGATTTGATCCCTTCATTCCCAAATCTTGATCTCAGCCCTTAAATTATCAGTGGAGCATCTGATTCTAGGCTGACAAGCAGAATTCAGGATCAGGGTGAATCAGGCTTGTGTTTGCATTTACTTTTGGGGGCTCAAGTGGAGGTACTCACACAGAGCTACTTCCCATCCAGCACTGACTCTGTGAGCTGCACACTAGAGCTACAAAGACACAAGGATGGAATGTTTAGCACCCAGACTGGTTTAATGAAGTGCCAGTTGGATAAAATCCCCCGGGTGCTGCCCTGCCTTGAGATGGAAACATCTTTGTGCCTAGAGGAGTGAGGAGTACAGCAGGCACGTTGCCTGCACCAAGATGCAGCAGTGACAGCAAGTGACAACAGACATCTTTCCAGAGCAACACCATCACTGTGTTTTGGGATGGAGGAACCAGAGGCCACTCCAGCACCACTTGTACATACCCTCTTTTCCTCACCATGAAGCCACACCACCCACGGACCTCTTTGACCACCACACGAGTGAGGAGCTGCAAGAGGAAAGGTGGAGGATGGTGAGGTCACTGATGGCTCCACAGCCACCAGCATCAGCATTTCCATTGCCAACAGGTGAATTTTAAGGCTCTCCTTGGGGAAGGTGGCATCAACTACAACGATGCGTGGAAGAGGTTGTTGGGACAAGCCCCATGGAGGTTTGGAATCAATATAGGGCTTTGCAATTCACTCTGTGCCTGCTGTCTCCCAGGGACCATCCCTTCCTGGTGAAAATTGATCCTTTGAATATTCACGGTAGCAAAATGAGTCTCTTCAGGGAGGGACCTACCAGGCAAGCCAAGACATCAGCTGCTATCAGCATGTAGAAGACATTATTCCAGCCCGTGGGGGAGATGAGCCCTGCCAGCAGCGGCCCCAGTGCAGCACCTGTGAGGGTGCACAAGTGACATTAGCAGGCACCCTGTGCAGAGGGGTGAGAGGGTCAGGATCCTCCAGCACAGCAGTCAGAATTTCCTGACTGTACAGACCTACAGATCCTGTCCCATCGATGATGGCTGTGACAGTAGAAAGGGCTCTGGAGTTGCCTTTGAGAGACTCATGGGTTCCCTGTAGAGATGGAGGAGCAAAACTTAAGGAATTGGCTTTAGGCAAGTCCTGGTCTGAGACCACTCACATCCCAGGCAGAAATTCTCATGGATCAGACTCTGCCATGGCTGGAGAAGACTGAACTTGGACACTGCCAGCAACCAAGCTGCAGCAAAACCCAGATTTTCAGGAGAAATTCCAGGTGATTTCCCAGCAAATTTTTCCACTGTGTGTAGAGGAAGATGCTGCAGGGCTGAAGCGGAGTCATGTGGCCAAGGTGAAAAAGCACCAAGAAAAAAAAAAAGCCTTGTTTAGAGGAGGGTGCAGACCTCAGCATGAGGTGTGACAGCCCGTCCCTTCTGGGCTTCAGAGGCATGGAAAAATAAAGTTAAAAGGCAAAAATCCCAGCAAGCATCCCTGCAGGAGAGGGGGAGCAGCTTTAGGGTGTGCAGGAGCAGTGTGGCGGGGGACTGAGGTGCTCTTCTTACCAAATCTGCCGAAACTGCTGTGGTGATGAGAGCGTAGGGCCCATTAACCAGGGCACCGCAGATGATCAGCATTGCTGTGAGGAACAAGACAGCCCCAGGGGTACCCGGGAAGAGATTAAATCTTTAAGTGTAGGGAGCATCAGGATGTTGGGCCCATTGTCCCCAGCCCTTAGTGGACATTGCTGTCCTGCACATCTCCTTTTCCACCTGGAAATCCCACTCAGCAGGCAGCAAACACTCATCCAGAACCCCACTCCCCCAAATACTGGACTGGGAACCTAGACCCAGAGAAGTGAGGGCAGGTGAGCTTCCAGCACCACCCATCGCTGTTTTGGTGACACCCCAAGGAGCTGCTCACCTACTGATGTTCCAATACCATTCTGGCCAACATGGTTATACAGGAACAGCTGGAAAAGAGATGCCATTTCAGGGCTATTCCAGATGTTTCCCCAAACATTTTCCTTGCAGCAGAACCCCAGGGACAGGACAGAGAAGGTAGGGACCTGAATTATCACTGGCATTGAACTTCACCACCCGCTCAGATCCCCAGCATTGGAAGAGAAGCAAACCAGCCAGCACGGGGAGCCAAGCGAGCCCTGGGCTCTGCATACCACTGGCTGCCTGCCAGATAAAATACCTGGCAGCTGGCAAACCGAGGTGCTGCCACGATTTACAGCCCCGCTGGCTGAAGCCAGACAGTCATTCACCCACCAGCACTATTGCAGGGATGAGGAGGTGACACAGCTGCTCCACTGCCAACTCCTTTGGAGAGGAGAGGCTCGTGCCTCAAAGCCAGCCAGGCTTGGGTTACAGATAATTAACTCTGGGGTTTCTGCAGCAGCAAAGCCATACAGGTGTTCAGAGAGGACATCTCAGCCAAGCTCAAGGCCATCCATGCGGGAGCTTTTGGGATGCCAAACTACAGTGAGCAGCTCAGGAGGCCCTCCAAAGCTTAAAGACAGAGCAGCTATAGCAGGAGGGAGGAGAAAAACACCTCAAAAGAGGTTGTTTGTTTGTTTTAGCTGTCAATGACTATACAATTCCCTCCCAGACCCCGACATCTGGACATCCAACCCGAGAACATCCTGGCATCCCAGCTCTCAGCTGAGCTTGTGACCTCCTGGGCACTTGGGAAGAGGAAGGTGGCTGTGACTCAAAAGAGCTGGAGGAGAGGAAACCCTCATGACCAGGTTTTTTTTTTTCCCCGCACGTGACAACGCACCATGGGAGCAGCAGCAACCAGCATCACACAGCACGTGGTGGCCCTGCCACCAGTGTAGTCAGAGATGAGGCCAGCAAAGATCCCCCCTGCGAGGAGGAGAGTCGTAGGTATCAGTCAAGCCACCCCAGAAGCAAAGCTCTGCCCCAGCTTAACAAAAAAATCCCACAGGACGCTGTGCTGTGATGCTCTTTCATCCCCCAACTTTGGAGCAAAATGCTCCCAAGGTTAAACGTAATAATAGCAGAGGGAGGAGTTTTGACTTATCCACACAACTTTCTCCCAACCCCCTCTGCCCAGATACATCACAAACCTAAAATGCCCCCAGCGTCAAAGAGGGTCGAGAGGTCGCCAGCTTCCTTGGCACTGAAATGAGCTGTGAGAGAGAGGTGAGGAGTGAGGAGATGCTCCCCTTGCCGGGCCTGCTTCTGCCTCACCATTCCCCAAAACTCACCAATGTTCACAATGTAGAGGGGCAACCAGTAGAGGAAGGTGTAGCTCACCAGCTTGGCAAAAAGCAGGCAGAGGGAGAACTCCACCACACCCTGTGAGGAAAGGAGAAGGCATCAGACAAGCCTCCTTTTCCCAAACCTCCTCCAGATGGGGGCTTTTCCCCCTGTTTTCTGTGCAGTGGTCACTTCATTGATGGGTGAGCCTTCCTCTTTGCTCTGTCCCTGCAGGGGACATCCCACAACTCACAGGGATCCGGAGAGCCCCGAGGAAGCTGATGGCTTCGGGCTCCTCAGCTGGCTCCTTGGGGCTGTCGCAGAGATCCACACTGCTCTGTCCCATGATGCTCAATGGCCCCTCATTGGAGATAGCCCCCTCAGGATCCTTCTGGTTGGATGTCACCCCTCTAGCATCCTCTTCATCAGAGGCCATCTGAAAACAAACCAAAAGCAGGAGAATTAGAATCAGAATTAGAATAAGAATTAGAAGTAGTAGAATCATTTAGTTTGGAAAAGACGTCTAAGATCTAGTCCAGATGTCAACCCAACACCACTAGCTAACTAAACCATGTCCTCAAATGCTACATCCACAAGTCTTTTTGACACCTCCTGGGTGTTCTTAACACCTGTACAGCAACCAGCACCCTCCACAATAACTGAGTATCACTCTAACTTCTGCCCTTATGACCCGACACCCCGGTTGTTTCAGGACAAACTGAGGGACCACCCAGCCCAGGACAAGCCAGTTGGGAAGTGTTTCAACTCACATGATGGAGAGGTGGACTGCAGCCAACATCCTCAGGATCTGCGTGGAGAAAGAAGGTGCCATAAGAGCCTGGATCAGCCCCGCTACACCTGCCCTCCTTCCAGCATCTTGTGTCACAGGGGACAAATGTGAGGCTGGGCTGCATCTCCAGGTACCCACTTCCCATCAGAGAAAAACTGGAAAAAATTGCAAAGGGCTTCCCAGAAAATTTCCTAGGAAAGGCAAGCTGAGAGGAGCAAGCCCAGAGGGGCTGAGCCTGCCTAGATGACCCCAAAGGATGCTGAGTGACCCCATGGTGGCCAGGTCCACATCTCCGCTTGCCACAAGCTGGAAAGAAATACTTGGGAATGCCAAAACCACTTGGAAATGAGCAAGAAGAAAGATTGTGGCTGATCCTGGCATTCCACTGGGTGTCAGCTATGCTCCAGGTGGTGGCACTCACACTCCACAAGGAAGAAGAAGCAGATGATGCCCACAACAGCAATGATGATGCCAGGCACGACAAAGGACAGGCCCCAGGTGGAGGAAACCCAGACACCGGCGATGAGCGACCCCAAGATGTTGCCAACAGAGGTGTGAGAATTCCAGATGCCCATGATCAAACCTCTCCTGGTGGGGACAGAGTCAGGGTCGGCATCACCCGAGCCAACAAGGACCAGGACTGGGGTGGGATGTGATGGAGTAACACTCACTTTCCCTTCCCAAACCAGTTCCCAACGCAGGCTACGACGGAGGGCCAGCCGGTGGTCTGCACCAGCCCATTGCAGACCTGGCAGGAGACAAGCAGCACCGCGCCGCTGAGCACCAATTTCACCCACTGAACTCAACCCCATCCCAAAGCTGTCAAAAAAACACTGGATTTGGGGGTATTTTTCCCAGCCAGGGCAGTCCTGGAGCTGTTTTGCATCATTTGTGTGGCTAAACTGGGAGCAGCTGGTGTTGCCAAGCCAGCCGCCCACCCTGCTGGGCGAGATGGGTGTGGCCAGTGGTTTCGGCACCCACGCCATGTGCCAGAAGGTTTGGCAGGGAGAGGAAATACCTGGTGTTCTCCCACTGGGAAACTGGGCCACCCTCTCCCTCATCCCCCCCCCTTAAAAAAAAAAAAAAAAAAAAAACCCCACAACCAACATGGAGGTAAAAATCCATATCCTGAGTATCCTCCCACACGCAGCCTGTACCTGCACGATGATGAAGTACCAGAGGACATGGATGTCCCAGAAGTAGCCGAGGCCAAAGAGCGCGGTGAAAAGCCCGCTCAGCACCATCCCCCCTGCCAGGTAGTAGCGCAGGGGCAGTCGCTCCCCGAAAATGCCACTGGGGAGAGAGAGAAGAGCATGGAGAGGAGCTGCCACAGCACCCATTGGTGGCATCCCCAGCAGATCCCAGCTCCTGGCTGCTTTCCCAACCCCATCTCCATGGAAACCTCCTGGTGCCAACCGGTTTGCAGAGGGCAAGGTACCTGATAAACATCCCGATGGCGTAGGCCACCAGGAAGGAGTTATCCAGAGCCCCAAAAAGCTCCTTGTAGTTCTCCCCATCTGGAAAAGAAATATTAAGGCCACGTCAGCCTGGCCACCCTCTTGTTTACCCTCCCTGTCCCCAAACTCCTCTCCCCCCTCCCCAGTGGGGGTTCTCAGAGTGTGACAGAGTGCCATCGGTGCTGGGACCTGATTTCACCACCCACCACTGCCCTTTGGCCCACTCCTTAATTACCTCCGGGTGCCTAACGAGCCAAAACCTCTGGGCATGACCTGGCTTAGGGCACAGGGCAAGGGGGAGCCCGTTTCAGCTGCCAGGAGGGTGATTTTGGGGGTGACAAGGGGGGGTCTCAGCCTTACCAAAGGGTGCCCAGCTGCACCATGCACTGTTGTTGGAGTCATTGTGGGGGTTGGGGCCCAAGGCTGTGCAGTTGGGGTGCAGCTGGCTCTGCAGGGAGAGAGAAAATTTGGGGATGGGGGGTATCAGGACCCCTGTTTGTCCCCACGTCCCTGCGGGTGGGTGAGGTGGGAGCTAACCTTGACAATGCTGATGGGTTTTCGGGAAAGGTGGTAACTGGTGTAGCAGAAGAAGGTCAGCACCAGTGTCAGCCCCCGATACCTGTGGGAGAAAGGGAGTGGAGGGGTCAGGGGAGGGGACAAGGGCAGCTGGCATGTCACCATCCCAGATGGCAAAACCCACCCCAGCAGGGACATCTTAGCATCTCCAGCCTTGTTGTTAGCTGTGCTAACATCAGTCCAGGGGGATGAGAGCCCCCACCACTGAATCCACTTGGAATTTAGGATGTGCACACACAGCTCTGCCACTATTCAGACTTAGAAAGGGGAAGAAGGGGTTCACTTCTGCTCATTTCCATGGCAAAATATCCCCTTGATGCCCAGTGGGGACAATTCTACCAGATCAGTGAGCTGAACAAGGTGGTAGGGGGTGTGACCAGCCCCCCAAAACAGCCAAGGATGAGGCTTGAAGAGCTCAGCTGAGGTTGTCTGGAAGGGTTTCCCCCTCCTCCAGCCACCCTCCTTGCAAACCACAGGGTGAGCAAATGGGTCATGGGTGGAAATGGGGCACGAGAGGGTGGCTGATTCATCATCACTCCCCGAGTTAATTAAAGACAAGGTGGAAAAATTAAAAAACGGGGGGAAGGGTAGATATGCATCAAGAAAGATCGGCTCTGGTTCCTTCATCAAATAGTGACTTTTCTCTCTTTTGTTTTAATAAAATGCAGGAAAATAGGCTCAGGGATAAGGATGTAATTCCCAGCAAAGCCAATGGTGGAAACCTGGAGCATCCCAACTAGAACCCAGCACCCTCCAGAGTGGAGTGAAAACCTCCAGGGGGCCCATCCTGCATTTGAAGTTGGTTTGCAGAGAGCTTTTTGACAGCTCAGAGGATGTGAGTGGTCAGAGAGCAGCTCCGGCCTCCAGATGTGTCACGGGGTTGCGCCAAGGAAAAAAAAAACAACAAAAACAACAATCTTTTTTTTTTCCTGCCCTTCCCACTCCTCTCTGCAGTTTCACTTCTTTATGTGACTCCAGTGATTACAAACACCCTGCACAGCTGTAGCAGAGCTCTGTGTTGCCAGCTCCACAGCTGAAAATCTGGTTCCCAGCACTAAAAAATAACTGAAACCCCCCAAAATCACCACTGACCTGAAAGGAGCAGAGACAAAAGGGAAAAGAAACTTCAGGGGTGGTACCCAATGTGATTTTCTTTTCTTACCCCATGTTCCAGTAGTTGCTGGTAAAGCACAGGGGGATGTTTGGCAACAGGCTGCCAAAAATTAAATATATCAAATAAAATTGAACCTGTCACTTTGCCAAAAGGGGGACGACTGGTGGGATCTCTGTGCTGGCCACATCGCGATGAATTTTGAGGGCCTGGAACAGCTCGGGGCTTCCTCCCATCTTGGGAGGACTCAATGTCCTCATCCCCCAAACCAAACCCCTGGGCAAGGAGTGGGTGCTCACAGTGGACTCAGTGCCCCAGAGGTGATGCTGGCCCCTGGGCTAGTGACCCTCAGTCCAGGGCCAGTCCTCAGCCTGGTGCTGGTCCCCAGACAAGTGACCCCCAGTCCAGGCTTAATCCCCAGGAGACTGACACCCAGTCAATCCCAAACCCAATCCCTGGGCCAGTCACCACTGCTCCAGCACCTGTCCCTGCTCGAGGAGCAGTCCCCAGCAAGTGACAGCCCCCAGCTACAGTGCTGCTCTCCGGGCAAGTGGCCCCCAGTCCAGTGCTGGTCCCCGGACAAGTGATCCCCGGTCCCCTGGACCCCATCCCAGTGCCAGCCCCTGCTCCAGCACTGGGGCTGAGTGACTCCCTGGTCCCAGAGCTCCAGGGGCTGATCCCAATCCCGCTGCAAGTCCACAGGCGACCATCTCCCGGTCCAGGACAGCTCCCTGGGCCAGTGCCCGTCCCCGTCCCGCGGTCCCCAGGCTGTGTCCCCCCTCTCGCTGTCCCTGTCCCCCCTCACCGGCTGTCGCGGGGCAGCGCTCGGAGCAGGCGGACGCCGGGGGCCAGCGCTGCCCTCATGGCGGGCGGTGCTGAGCTGCCCCACCGCCCCTGCACCCTCCTTATCAATCACCTCCTTATCACCGCCCCCGGGACCGCCCCGGACCCGCAGCCCCCCCGGGGGTTGAGCTGCAGCTTCCCCTCCCTTGGGGCCCCAGCTCCGAGGGGGAGGGAGGTGGGAGGAGAAAAGGAAAAATCTGCTGGAGAGGCGGCTGGAGGGAAGGAAAAGTGAAGTTGTGGGAGGAGAAGTCTGTCGGACACCCCGCCCCTTCCTCGGAGTGTGGGGATTTTTCCTCCGATTCTTTTTTTCCAGCGGAAAATGCTGATTTTTTACTTCTCTGTTCAGTTTTCCAGCGCTTCTCGAACGTGGTTGGGTGGCCTGATTACACCTCACCCCCCACACACACACCCAGCCCCACTTTTGGGGTTTATTCGCAGAGATTTGAGAAGTCTCACTCCGCAAAGTGAGTCTCATGCCCTCCAGGATCATCCCCCTGAAAGGATCCCATTGAAAAGTAGCAGAGCAACGGGTCACACTCACCTGGAGATCAAATGGATCTTTTTTTTTTTTTTTTTCTAGGAAAACACTTTTTCCAGAGCAAAACAGGGAAGAAAAATGAAAAAGGAATAAATACCTGGCTCTGGCTTGTGACCCAAGAGGCAGGGGCTGGTGGGAGAAAAGGGAGAAACCTTCCTAGGTTTTAACTCTTATGAGATTCTGGGATGAAACTGAGCAAGATCAGCAGGAGGTGGAGGTGCCAGCCTTGGTTTATTTTCACTCTCAGTTCTCTGAACCAATTCCAAACCAGCCCCACAGCCTTCGGGGAAGGGAGCAGGGGGTGCAAACAGGGGTCCCCAGGTTGTTACCAACACCCTGTCAAGGAAACTTGTCCTCAGCTGTCCCCCAGCCTCAAGCTCCACCCTGAAACCAGTCAAAAAAACCCACATTTAGAGCTTTAGCCCTTTGCTTGCCCCAGCCCCTGGCACATGTGAAAGAACAACCTCCCAGGCTGGATCCTGCCCTTCTACAAATCCACCTCCAACCCCCTGGAGACTTAGATCAGTGGAGTCTTCCCCTGACGCAAAGGGGGGTTAATATATATATATTAAAAAAAAAACCAAACAAAAAAAAACACCACATCATGAAATGGTTCAATAATTCTCCAGGAGGAACAGAGCAGCCCTTGGCTGGGAGCCCGAGTGCCATCTCTGGCCCCAGGGTTGTGGGTTTGCTCCAGGATGACAAAGGGGAAACAAACAAACAAAAAAAAAAACATTGGGCACACTTGGCCAGCTTGTCCTTCCTGCCAGGGTTAATATTGGACAGGTGGCAAGAGGGCAGTAAATATTAATGCTGGGTGATGGTGCAACCTCTATCCAGGTCAGTGTTACTGACCAGGGTAATTTTTTCCAAGGAAAGACACATGGGATTTAAATTCAGGGAGAAAAAGTAGCACTGCAAAGGGTCACACTCACCTGGAGGTCAGATATGGGTTTTTGGTTTCTTTTCCCTAGGGAAAATAAACTTCTTTCCAGACCAAATGGGTATCCAACTGAATAGGTGCTACTGGAGCAGAGGTCTCCCCCAAGAAGAAAAGGAAAAGGGCAATAAATACCTGGCTCTGGCTTGTGACCCAAAAGGCAGGGGCTGGGGGAAGAGAAGGGAGAAACCTTAAGAGATATTTGACCCCACCAAGCTGTAGCTGAGCAAAATCAGGAGGAGGTCACTCTCAGTCCTCCGAACCAAACCCCAGAGCATCCCCACAGCCCTCAGCTGGTTTCTTTTTTTAACCCTGAAAGATACTGACTCCACTTCTCCTTGTTTCACACTCCCAAGGAGACACCCAACCCTTGAAAACTCTTTATTCCACATCTGAAGGCCAGAAACTCAACACCTGCCTCTAAACCAGCCCCATGGAGGGATGAGGCTTTGCAGCAGGGGGGACAGGGCACATCCCTGCTCTCCAGGGAGGACACAACCCCCTGTCCCCTCTCCTCACAAGTGCTGTCCCCAGCGAGCGTAGAGAGCAGCCAAGTCCTGGAGGCGCAGCCGGGCCGCGGGGCTGCGGGCAGCAGGGATGCAGGAGAGGAGCAGAGACTGCAGGGCATGGCTGTAGGCTGGGGAAGGGGACAGAGGAGCAGAGTTAGAGGGAGAAGAGAGCCACACACAGCCTGAAACCAGAAAACCAGAGAGACAAAACTTTTTGAAATAACACCTGCAGTTCTCCACGCTTGTCTGCACACTCATGAGTATGAAGAGATACAAGAGCCTAAACAGCAAAGCCAAAGTTTTTTCTGGAGCCCAATTTCTTTACTTTTTTCTCCTAGAAGACAGCTCCAAGTATTTTTCCAAGATCAGAGTGCTCCATCACCTAACAAACAATTTCCACCACCACCTTTGTGCATCCTCACAGCAGAAGATTAAGGCAAGGTTTTCTGTGCCCCCAAGGAGCCATTTTGCAGCAGTTTCCTTACACTTCTCCCCCACCAATGTGTAAGCATCAGAGATGGGCTGGAGCTTTGCTGAGGGACCCCCGTGCTGAAGGGACAGAGGGGTAGGTACAAGCAGCAGAGCACCAGACTTGGAGAGTATTTGTGGGAATGCCTCAACCCAGCAGTCCAGGACCACAGAAGGGTCCAGGCAGGTTTGGTTTCTCCCCATCTAACCAGGGCTCTGGGCTTGGTGCCTCCTGCCCTCCAAGCAGGAGCTCCTACCTCGGTGGTTTCTGTAGAAGATACAGTTGTTGGCACAGGTATCTGGGTGGGAGTCCCAGAAATCGGACCCGCAGGAGCATAGAGGTGGCAAATCGATGCTGGAGAGTTTGATCTTCTCCCTCAGATGGGCTCTCAGAGCTTCGAGGTACCTGCAAGGGGAGAAAACCTTCACCAGCCCTGCCAGCAACACCAAGCCCCACGCGTGCAGCAGGCACCTGCCCTACCTTGCATTCTCCTTGTTTTGCTGCTGCTTCTCCTTAACCTTTTTCACTCTCCTCCTCTCCTCCAGCTGATGCTGGGCCAGGGCTTCCCAGATCCCCTCTCCATGGCGGGGCTTTGCTTGGCCAGCAGCCTCCTGCAGCCGCTGCTCTTCCACCCACCGCTGGTTCTCCTTCTTCCCCTTAATCCTGCAGGCACAGACACACTCAGACCACGAGCTTCCCCATCCCACTCTCCCTTCCTTGCCAGCTCCTGGCTGGAAGATCAGGGTGAGGGAATTTAGATGCTGCTGCTCTGTCCTTCCAAACCCAAGAGCAGTGCTTGGGCTCTTCAAGATCCACCAGAAACCCAACAGCTCAGATTCCTCACTCCTGATTTCTTCTCCTTGTGGGTCCTACCATGAGCTGTAGGGTCCATATCACTGGGTTTTACCAGCTTCCAGGACAAAGAGCACAACAGGGCTGTAGAGGCGCACCAGGTACAGCTCCAAAGATCCTACACCTACCCCAAAATAGGCTTTTTTAACCAATTTTTCCTGGATTTCCCAGCTCTCCAGCCCTTTGGGTAGAATCTGGGTTGTGTAAGTCACAGCACAGGTGATGCTGGTTCCCTTGACAAGCAGCAATTACTGAGAACAAAGCTTTAAACTGAAGCACCTGCCATTTTCCTCCTGCTGATGAGGACCAAATGCAAGAACATGTTACAGGCTGATCACTGCCAAAAGGCATTTAAATAAAACTATATATATATAAAAAAAAATAATAAATCAAGGCTGTGCAGAAGCCAGGGGTAGAAAGCATAATCTAAGGTGACATTTCAGATGTTACTCCCCTGGGGGGGGGGGGGGAGGGGGCAAATCTTTACATCCGGAGGGAAAGTGCTGAAGCCAAGTCAAGTTATAAACTCCAAAATGTTTTTTAAATGAAGTGGTAATCGAGCCTTAACTATCCTGCCATAAATCTTTCTGCTATAGAAACTGAGGCTGAGGCCAACTTCAGGCTTTACACAGGGTAATTACAAACCCAGCTCTTTTCCGCAAAGGCTCCCTGCAACCAGGGGAGAAAAAAGAAGAAAGTACCATAAAAAGATACCACACTAACTAGGAAGTCCCTGGTGTCTAGCCAGCAGCACTTGCAGGGCAGACGAAGGTCTCCAAAGCTTCAATTTAAATGTCAGGAATGTGGCTGGAGGGGCTGTTTCTTTAGACTGGCAATTTCTCTCCAAAAAGTGACAATGAAAATCCTGCCCTGCTCCCACCAAGCCACTGCAGGGACAGTCAGAGCTGCAGTGCTTTATTTTCGAGCAAGGCAGAGACAATAAAACCCCTGGAGTCTCCTATTTTGGTGTGAATTTGCAGAGCTCCTCCTTAGCAAACTCCTTTCAAAGCGAGAGGATGACTAAAGCACCAAAACCAGGTGCTGGCACTTTTACACAGATACCAACTCTGGAACAAGTGCAAAGAAATCTTTTTTTATTACCTTTTATAGCTTTGAAGGTGAAAGGTCTGATATTAAAAACCACGGAGATAAGAGAGGTGTAACAACAAAGTACTTACCCCAAAGTACTGACTGTGACAGAGGGGCTCAGGATCAGCTATGCTTTGGTGAGCTGCAGTTCTTACAGCCTGATGGTTCAGCTCCTGACTCCTATCCAGCCTGCCCAGGGGCTCAGAAAGGAGCTAGAGAAGGACCTGACGTGGCCCAAAGGTCTTTTCTGGAGGGCTGGACAAATGAATCCCACCCCAGAGTTAATAGACTGGGCACTAAAATAAACCCAGGGGAAAGCCAGGCTGTGTAAGTGGCACTGGAGCATCTTTCAATGCGCTCCACAACTTTTAGAATGTTGATAAAGTGTTTTTTTTGCCCAGCTCACAGAATGTTACCCATCGTGTGGGTGTTTTTTTGGTAACAAGCACGAAATTATCCTCAAAACCTCCGCAGTGGGCTGCAGAAGTGCTTTCCAAGAGCTCTTTTCAGCCCAACAAAGGGCCCTGCCTGTGACATGGAGGTGACATGGAGGGGACAGTGCTCACATACTCACTCAGCGATTCTCTTCTGGCTCTCCCTCTGCCTCTGCTGCTCCTTCACTTGCTCACGCTCGATGCTCATGAAGAGGCGTCTGTGCCTCAGGAACTCGCTCTGACGCTGAGGGAAGAAAAGAAGGACATCTGGGATGGGTATGGAGTGATATCTTGGTTCCTGGAGCTCCTATCTATCAGGTCAGAAACCTCCCACCTTCCCCAGGAGCCTCCCAGTGAATGTGTCTCAGGACTGGGAAGCCAGAGAGATGATGGGAGCCAGGAGAAGGGGACCAAGACATCTCAGAGCATCCAAGAGCTTTGTCCCACTGTCCCTCAACTCATCCTCCCTACAGATGGAAGCTCTGCCATGGGACATCCCTCAACTCTTCTTTTCCTGGGGGTAAAAAGAGCTGGTTCCCACTTCAGCCCCCTCCAACAGAGATACAAGGCTAAAGATTTCAGGCTGGTGGCTCTCTCCCTGCATCTCCAAAAAAATAATGAATGTGCAACATGAAGCTGGACCCACTGAGAACCCCAGGGGTGGCAGAGTCATTGCTGAAACAAATCCAAGGGCCTCACAGCAGATAACTCCCTGCATGTGGGGAGGTTCAGTGGTTTAACCTCAGTGATGGGACAAGGGCAGGGAAACCTCCTGGCTAAAGCTCACAACAGAAGCCTGTGAATTCCTCAGGGTGCATCTCCACAAGGACAGAAAGTTTCAAGCTGGGATTATCCCTCATTGACACCAGGAATTTTGGGATGAATTTGTCCATCCTAGCCCTGCACAGCTGGAAGTAAAGGAGCAGGAGAGATGACCAGACTGAGAGCAGAGAAAACCTGACAGAAAAAACCCGGAAGAGTGCTGCAAAACCAGTTATCTCCAGGTGGATCAGAGCCAAGGAGATATAAATAAAGGGGCAGAGAGACACACTGGGGGCTAGAGCAGCCTGATGAGCCCCAGCTGCTGTCACAACATCTAGAAACCACAACTGGATTGGGGAAAAATGCAGGGAAGGGGCAGGAAAACCACAATTTTGCAGAAGCATGGAACGGTTGCACTTCTGGTCACAATGGATCTCAAAAAAGTAGCCAGGAGGTTTGCCTGAAGCCTGAGATCCCCCCACCATCAATGCTGAGAAACTCGGAGGAAAGGGAAAAATGAGGACTTGGCTCTACAGACAAACCTGCTTCTTGGTTTCCTCCTGGTCTACACCAGCCCAGAGCACGAGAGGAGTTTGGCCATCAGTGTGGGACCTCTGAGGAGACTTAGGTGAGAGAGAGTTCTTCACTGACTCATCCCAGGACTGGAAAATAACCCAAGAGAGCGATGTCAGCATCTTCACAGTCCAGCTTCTCATCTTCCCTCATCTAGAACCACATCCTCTACTTGAGGATCCCTCATGTGGGGCCACCTATCCACGAGCTTTGGTTTTTTTCAGGGTATGGGTTGGTCATGGGCAGGAGAGACACATGGGGCATGCCCCTGCAGGAGAAAAAGCCCAAAGCTTTGCCAAAACACCAAGGACATCCTCAGAGAAGATTCCTGGCCTAGTTTAAGTATGGAACAAGCTCCTCCTGAGGGGTGAGAACATTAGGCTTCAAGAAAAGCTTTAAGAGAGGCCTGAGACTGCTCTACTACAACAGGAGCTGCTGAAATAACCCCAAATCTCAACGATTCCAACACCTACAGGCCAACTGTGCCAGCTCTGCATGAGCCTTACTTTTTTAAACTCTATTTTGATGTAGAAGTCCTCATCTTGCTCAGCCCGAGGCAGGGCCACCTCCTGGTCCTGCAGCTCTGCTGGGAGATCATGATGTCCTACCAGAAGCAGCTCCTCACTCTCCTCTTCCAGGGAAGGCTCTGCTTTCTGGAGAAAAAATTAGAAGCCACAGGGTAAATATGGAATTAAATTTGCTGCTTTGGTGTTGGGGGCAAACTCAATGTCCTCCTGCAGAGGCCAGGAGCTGCATGAGGCCAGTTGGGATCTGGCAAGCAGCAGCACAATGGGTCCAAGAACCACCTCAGGGCAGGAGAACCAGAAAATCTGAATTTACCTTGAGATTACCAGCCACAGAAAAGGGAAAAAAAGGAATCATAGCAGGTGAGGAGAACACCTCTCCTGGTGCTGCTGGACAGCTGCAAGGAGCTGGAGAGAGGTGGGATCTCAGGACTGACTTTTCTCCTTCAGCTGGGAAGTAGGCAGGCTCCCTGCTGGCAAGCAACAATATTTTGAAAGGCAGCAGATTGTTTCCTACAAACTAAAAAAATCCAAATGCCAGACACAAGCTGGGAGCCAAGACTGACTTTATTTTTTTTTTCTTCCTGCCTTGCTGTCCCTTTCAGCATGCCCAGGAGGAAAGAGGAGAATCACTGACAGGGAGAGAGATCAACAAGAGAACAGGTCAAGGCCAGGGATCCCATGAAGGACAGAGGATAGCCCGGAGTTAGCCAGAACACAAAATTATTTAATAATTACTCTATCAACCCTGTTATGACCAAAACACAACACCAAAAAGCTGCTTTGGTGAGGCCAAGGGAGCAGAGAGGAAGGGTTACTGTTCTGCAAGGATGCTCTGAAGCCCTGAAGGTAGAAGGAAATGAAACTGGGGGGAATAAAAAACCAACTAAATTTTAGGGAATGACCAGCTGGGGAACAGAATTTGGGTGCTGTCACCCTGGGGACCTAGAGTAGCCTACCAAACCCTAAAGACCTAGTGAACAGGATGATGGACATATAGGAAATGGTCACTTCCAGGCAACAGCCTCCTTGGTACCTGCTTGGGAAAGCATGGAAGAAACTCCAGGAATGTTTTTGACTTGAAAAGAAATCTCTGGAAGAGAAGAGTTCCTCAGGGAACAAGGACTATTTATCCTCAGGAATGTAACTCTTTAGAGGGGGGGAAAAAAGAACAATGCAGTAAAGAGGATGAAAAGAGAAGCAAAAACCTGTAAAGGGAGCAAATGCAAATGTCCAGGTTATCAGGAAAGATAGCACAGGGTCTATTTCTAAATAAAGGAGAGGGAAAGCAAAAACTAAAGAGAAGGTGCTGGCCTCAAGAGTTTAACTGCCTGGCTTTTGGAAAAAACAAGAGGAAATCACCTTGCAAACAGCCCGTGAGCTGCTAGGAGACAAGATAAACAGCATAAATTTGTCAAGAGCAAGTCAGGTCTAGCTGGTTTGTACTTCTCCTCCAACAGCAGAAGACCTCTCAATTTGAGATTTATTGATGTCAAACACTGCCCAGGCCCCTTCTCTGGGGCCCAAGGCACAAAACCAGAGTAAAAACTGGGTGTGCTCTGCTTGATAATCTCATTATCAACCTGGATGATGGAAGAAAGACTTGTCTTGACTACATTTACCCACCCCACCAAGCCACCTGAAGTTGCAGGAGTGTTTTAGAACAGGCTACAAACACTTGTGTTCACACCAAAGGGATGAGATCGAAGAGGCAACACCAAAAAGGACCAAAGCCAAAGGCAAGGCATCAACAATGACCAGGGTGGTTGAGCCTTTGCATCCCAAGGGAATGAGCTGCTGAACTGTCAGCATGACCAACTTTTCCCCCAGGAGAAAGAGTCAGTTCACTGTTACAGCCGTTTTTTTTTTTTCCCTCTTCTATCTGAGAGGAATAAACCAGATTAATGCAATGAATCATTAAATTCCTGCTGAGAGTAAGTGGCCTAGGGAAGCTGTAAAATCCTCAGTCCGAGTGCATCCAGGACTTACACAAGTTCTGAGGTAGATAAGGAGGTTTTTGAAGCCATTTCACTGCTTTGGTAACTCATGTTCACAAAGTTGACTTCCGTGAACAGAAAGCCACCACTCCAGGGAGGAGGAAGTGACCAGCCCTTTTATAAAATGTGTTCTAAGAGCCATCCAAGATTTATTTCACCTTTTACAAACCCAAGAAAGAGACGGGAATGAGGAATTGCAGGACAGGCAGGAAACTGACTCCAGAAGAGACAATAAGATGAACTACCAGGTTGGATTGTTGCTGGGCTGCTGCAGAACTCATGGGTGGACAAACTATGTCAGTTGAAAGCAAGGTCTTGGCAGAGAAAGCCGGATAAAAGCTGCCACAAAGAGCTGCTCTTGAGAAGTGAAGTGACACGAGCAAAATGAACTTAAACAGAACAAAGGGTGAGGACCTCAAGGCTGACCTTCTCATGTGGCTACTACACACTGCTTTGAAGAAAGGTGCCCAGAGCCAACAATTTTTCAACAGCAACCAGCCCTGGGTGAGGAAAACCCTCCAGATCTTTGCCATTCACACAAAACAAGTGATCAAGGCAAAGGAAAGAGTTGTTGAGGTTTGCTTAAGAAATAAAGGCATCTGAGGGAAGGGCTGACATTCCTCCCAGATACCCAGATCACAATCTCAGGTTTGGATTTGCTAACTAGAGTCCAACCTCCCCAGAGCTAAGCAGGTAGTTCTTCTCACCCTCCCCAGGCTCACCTCTCTCCTCCAGACCCCGCCAGGGAGCTGGGTGGGACCTGCTCCTGCTGAGATGGTCCTGCAGGACACCAGCCTGCGCCGAACCTGCTTCATGGCTTTGCTCAGCTGCCGTTGGAAGGGAAGGTAAAGACAAAAGAAAACAAAAGGTCAGGAGTTTTCCAGGCCAAGAATTTACCTGCATAGTGATGTCTTCACGTCCCCTGCTCCAACCAAGGTCCTTTCATCAAGGTAAGGTGACTCAATGCACAATAAGGTCCACAAATCCAGGGGACCTATAACCCCATGTGTCCTTCACAGCTGACCCAGTGCCCTGAAATCCTGATTCCAGCCTGGTAAAGGGCTGAATTACAGCTCACCCACTCTCAAACTGCTTGGCTGAGATGCCACAAGTCCCAGATCCTTGACTGTCTGGCTAGAAGGAATCCTCTGCCCCAATAAATAACTCCAGGTCCCTGCTGAATACACGTGCTTTAGAAATGCCAAAGGCAGCACAAACATCACTACTCAAAACCAGACCCTTGGGGAGGTTTTTCCAACATTCCACCATCTCATATTCTTGGTGTGCATGAGACGAGCTGCAATGAGGTGGCACCACCTAGTGCCACCACTCCCCCATGACAGGGCAGCACAGCAACAGGGCCCTCTGGCCACAAGCCTGGGGCAAGTTTGGCCACTATGTCCTCCAAGAAGACCCTGACCACAGGCTGCCCCAGGGCAGTGGTGGAGTCCCCAGACCTGGAGGTATATAAAATCCGTGTAGATGTGGTGCTCAGGGACATGGGTTAGTGGGGGTTGGAGAAGAGAAGGCTGACGGGAGACCTTAGAGCTCCTTCCAGTACCTGAAGGAGCTGCAGGAAAGCTGGCAAGGGACTTGGGACAAGGGCATGGAGGGACAGGATGAGAGGGAAGGGTTTCCAGCTGCAAGAGGAGAGGGATTGAGATGAGATCTGAAGGAGAAATTCCACACTGTGAGGGTGGTGAGCCCCTAGTTACCCAGGTTGCCCAGAGAAGCTGTGGCTGCCCCATCCCTGGCAGTGTTGAAGGTCCCAGGCTGGATGGGGCTTGGAGCAACCTGGGTTGGTGGGAGGTGTCCCTGACCATGGCAGGGGGTGGCACTGGATGATCTTTAATGTTTCTCCCAACCTAAATCATTCTGGATTCCTCTGTGGCTTTGGCAGTGACAGATTAATCATTGGACTTAGGTGATCTGAAAGGTCCTTTCCGACATATACAACCCCATGGCCAAGGAGGGGATCTGCTCACCTGGGAGGCTCGCTGCTGGAAGGGCTCACTCTGCACCCCATGGTGCTGGGCTGGGCTGGGGCAGCAGATGGTGGGTGTGGGGTGGCTCCTGAAGAGGCACGTGTCCTTCCTGGGGCTCCAGCCCAGCCCCGAGCCCGCGTACTGCGCAGCCAGGCAGCTCTCCCGCTCCGCCTGCCGGGACACAGTGTGACCAAGCCACCAACAAACCACCCACCAGCCCTCCCAGACCATGCAGGAGCTGCTGCCACAAGTTGGTGGCATTTCTCTTGAGGGATATTTTGCTGAGAGGGTCACAAAAAAGGCTGCCAGAAGCTTGCCCTCTGGAGCAGACACCCGAAGACATCCACGTTCAACTCTGCTCTGGTGAGACCCCAACTGGAGTACTGTGTCCAGTTCTGGAGCCCCTTTTACAGGAGGGACATGGACATGGTGGAGTGTGTCCAGAGAAGGGCCATGAGGATGATCAGAGGGCTGGAGCACCTCTCCTGTGAAGACAGACTGAGAGAGTTGGGGTTATTCAGTCTGGTGGAGAAGGCTCCAAGGAGCCCTTATTGTAGCCTTCCAGTATCTGAAGGGGACTACAAGAAAGCTGGGGAGGGACTTTTTAAGATGTCAGGAAGTGACAGGACCAGGGGGAATGGATTCAAACTAGAGGAGGGGAGATTTAAATTGGATGTTAGGAAGAAGTTCTTCACCATGAGGGCGGTGAGACACTGGCACAGGTTGTCCAGAGAGGTGGTGGGAGCCCCATTCCTGGAAGGTTTTAAGGCCAGATTGGATGGGGCTCTGAGCAGCCTGGGCTGGTGGGAGGTGTCCCTGCCCAAGGCAGGGGGGTTGGAACTGGGTGAGCTTAAAGGTCCTTTCCAGCCCTGACAATTCTATGACTCAACAGAGTCACAAGAGAATTTTAAACAAACCCATGGGGGAACTGGGACATGGAAGCAGCATGGAAGTGCTGATGGCAAGGAAAAGGTACGAGATGCTTGATTTCCAACCCCACCAGGAGACATCCCCAAAGTTCCCAGCTCTGGGCCTGGCTATTTTTTAACTCAACCAGGACTCGGGTCTGCCACTGCCCCAACAAGCCAGCGACCTTTCCACAGGCAGCCAAAGGGCTCACAGAAGCACCTTCAGCACCCAAGTGTCACCCTGACCCTGCTCCAGGTGACAAGAGACTTGCCATGGCCACAAGTCCCCTTGTTTTTTCTCTCAACTTAAGGTCTGGTGAGGTTTTTTTTTGCCCAATTTCAGGGGTGTTTTCTCTGCTCACCGCCTCATAGGACCTCTGGAGCTGCTGCTTCCTCCTCAGCCTGACCTGCTGGTTCACTCGCCGCTTCACCTCTAGCTGGAAGCACCTCAGCCTGGCTGCCTTCTCCTTCTCCTGCTCCTTCAGCTCCTCCTCCACCCGCAATGCTGAAACCTGGGGGAAAAAATTAATAAACCAAACCTCTTGCCTGAGTTTTGCTCCATGGCAGCACCTCAAGGTGCAGCTTCATCCCAGAGAGAAATCAGTGCTGGGAACGAGACAGAGACAGAGCAGCACAAAACGGTGCCAGTGACAGCTTGCTCGGTGTGAATCTATCTATTTCCAATCTAAAAATCTATTAAATTAGCTCTGAAAACCCTGTGAAGCTTCACCCAAGAGCACACAGGCCCCCCCAAGCAGCTGGGAAGAGTTCAGCTCCCCCAGAAGTTTCTCCAATGCTGAGCTGGAAGTAGAGTGGCATACAGAGATGATTCATTTTCATGTATTATCTCAACCTTTCAGGATTTAAATTACTCTCTGGAAATAAATCATGGCAGGAGGGCAGGAGCTTCTGTAACATTCAGGCATTAATTACAGGGGACTGAACTCATCATCCTTACATTTAAAGCACTTTTAGGCCTCTTATAATAACCCTCAAAGCAGAAATCACCTCCATCAGCAGTGGGAATGATCCTCGGTAGTGTTTCTAATAGGGTGCAGCAGAGATTGCCTCTGGACCCTGAAATATTCAACTTACTGATTTATACTGGTGATATATTTAACAATCAAACATCCTTTAACAGCTGAAGTTCCAAACCTGATGCTGATAAAGCAGGGAAAAAACTGATGGGGAGGGCACAAACCTGTAGAGTTTTACCTATCCTGGAAGAAGCTCGGAGTTGAAAATGAAGAGGTCTGGCTAAAATTAAAAGCCCCAAGCATGCTGCACGGATTAATTAATTAAGTAATTTATTAGGGCACTGGCTGGATTCCCCACCTGGCTGACGTTTAAAAATTATGAGGTTTTCCTCAAACAAAGCAGTTCATTTGAGGGGAATCAGCTCGAACGAGGACACCAGCCACAGCAGCGGCTTTAACCCTCCCAAAAATCAAGAAAATAAATGAACCGGGGGAGATCCAAGAGGAGGTAAAGATGGTTTGTGGGCTCCAAAACCTCCTTGCAGAGGACCCCTGGTGGCACTCACATAAGCCAGGCTCTGCTGGGGCTGCCCCAGGGCACTTTCCACCCAGACGCCCACTGGGACCACGCTGGGGCTCCTCGGGGCCAGCACCCGGCTTGGGGCTGGGGGTCTCACCCGCTGATCCTTGGAGGGGGGCAGCATCCTGGTGCCACAGGGGGGTTCAGCCCTGGGGAAGGAGCAGAGAGGGTCAGTGGGGACCCCCACCACCCTGATCTGCACCCACAGTCGCCCACCCTCCTGCCTCCAACCCCCTCCCTCCCCTTGTGCATCCCATAGTGCCCCCCACACCTTCATCTCCCTGAACCCCACCCGAGCTCTGGATAACCCCTCAACCTCTGCACCCCACCTCACCCCTGAACCCCCTCCTCTGCCCCTCTCTCCTGAGCCCCCCAACTCCTGAATACCCCCAAATCCTTGCAACCCCTCGTCACCCCTGAGCCCCCCCCCCCAACACTGAAGATCCTCCCTATAAACCCTGCACCTCTTCTCTTACTGGATCCCCCTAAACTCTGCACCCCCACTCACCTCTGATCACCCCCTGTTCCCTCTCCCCTCAGCCCCCCAACCCTTCCAGCCCCCCCAAATCCCTGTCCTTCTCATCCCTGAGTCCCTCCAAATCCTGCACCTCCCTCTGGGCCCCCCAACCCCTGCACACCCCCTCACCTCTGAGCCCCCCCAAGTCCTCCCCAGCTGTGCCCTTCACACCCTGCATTCCTCCCCTCAACCCTGGACACCCCAACCCCTACAAACCTCCTCACCCCTGAGCCCCAGACCCTCTCCCCCGGACCCCCCCAGACTCTTCAAACCCCCCCACCCCAAATCTGCACACACACCCGAGCCCCCCGAAACCTTCACCTCCCCTCCTAGGGGAACACCCCAACCCCTTCACCCCCGATCCCTCTCTTCTGCAGCCCCCCAAACCCCACACCCCCTGATCCCTCCTCACCCTTTTCCGCTCCCCACTTCTCCCCCCCCCCCATAACCGCCACTTCCGCCTCAACCCACATTTGAATCGCGGCGCCACTTCCGCCCCCCCGGACACAACCCTGGGGCCGCGGGTTCGAGTCCCGGCGCCGCTCACTGCCCCTATAGTGCTTCCCCCACACCCTATGGACCCCCCCCTTCAGCGCACCCCCCCAAATATCCCTCCAAATATCTCCCCAGAGCCTCCTTTCCCTCTAGCAAACCCCACACCCTATAGCACTCCCCTACAGCACTTCCCCATAATGACCCCCCCAAAAGTTCCCCCCTTAAACTCCTCCCCATAGAATCCACCCCATCATGTGTGTCCCCCCAGGAATCCCCTCCAAACCCACTAGGACACGATTTCTAAAGTGTTCGACCCCTTTTTGGACTTTGGGAGGGGGGCTTGGAGGGGGGGCTCACTGGAGTGATGAGTTTGGAAGGGCTCAGGATGGGTGGGGGTTCAGGGGGGGAGGAAAAAAAGCTCTGGGCATCCTGCCCCGTATCCCGCTGCCCTATTCAACGCTTCCCCGGGAACCGGCGCTAATTGGCACTGGAGCTGGAACGAAGCCTGGGAAGAGAAAAAAAAAATTGCATGAGGGGGGAGCGTGAGGGGGGGAAGGGAGAGAAATTGCAAAATACCTCCCCCCAAAAACTAAAAAATATAAAAAAGCAACTTAAAGTGATGTTCTGAATCCCATGGGATTGTCTCCAAAGCTCATCCGCGCTCTCCCGAAGCTCGCCGGGGAAAAGATGGGAATAGAAGAGGGGAGAATTGCAAATCTGCGTGTTTTTCCCCCAAATAAATGTCAGCTCAAGGCCGCCGGGGAGGCGAAAGGCGGCGGGGACACAGGGGCCCTATTGAGAAAGGCAAGAACAAAAAAGAAAAGGGAAAAAAAAAAGAAAAAACCCACAACCCAATAAATGAGCTGGGCGAAAAGCCAAAAGCCGGGGAAGCTCCGAGGGACGTGCCCGGAGCCGGGAACCGAAGGGATTCGGGGGGCCTAAAAAAATACAAACAAAAAAAAACCCCAACCTACCCGAAATGTGGGGAGCACCCATCACCCCCGGGGGTCATCCCACTCCCCCCGGCCTCCTGCCTTTCACCTGCCTCCTGGCGCTGCACGCAGGTAGGGCCTTTTTTTCCCCCCTTTTTTTCCCCATTTCCCCCCTTAGTTTATTGACGTTTTTTGGAAGGGTTTTCCTTTATCCCCCCCCCCAGTTTGATATAGGGGTTTTGGGGGGTTGCGGGATGGAGGGTGGTGTCGGATGGGAAGGAGGAGGTGGGAGCCGGTGACAGTGCGGTTGAGCATCCCCTCCACTTGGGAAAAGGGAAAAAAAGGGAAAAGTGGGAATAAAAAATGGGAGAAACACTTTTTTGGAGCAAAGTAGGTCCCAATGAGGGGGGGAGGGGACCCGGTGTCGCCCCCCCCGTGCTTCTCCCTGACTTTTTTCCTTCCCCAAACCCTCTTTTTTTACTTATTTTTCATTACCCCGATTCTATTTTCTACCCCCAAAAAGCTCATTTTCCACCCCATTTTGCTACAACTCCAGTTGCACCCCTCATTTATTTCCAAAATAGCCATATTTGGGGGGTTCAACCACCCCCAAACTGCCCCATTCCAGGATCTAAAAACACCGGGAAAATCCCCAGAAAGGATTTTTTACCATTTTACTAAAGTTTGGACTCTAACCCAGTAAACCAATAAGGATTTACTCCACAGGATATTGGGAAAATGAGGAGTTTAGGGGGCATTTTTCAGGAGAAATGGGATCCCCTCATCCCTAAGCCAGGAATTCCATAGGAGGTAGGAATATTCCCTGATTTGTGGTTCAACACCATGATTTATCCACCTGGAGCAGGAAAAAAACAGGTATTGGGTGAAAAAAAGGGAATAAATGGTTAAAAACAACGATTTATGGGCGTTAAGATGCACTAAAAAACAAATTCCAGGGGTTTTCCTGATGGGATTCCCTAAATTTTCCTGCCTGGGGCATGTTCTCAGTGGGACAGGAGCTGCATACCAATAGGTCCCATGACTTTTCGGGCTTGTTTAAAGCCTTTTTCTTGCTCTGGCGTCAGTCTGGGGTTTGTACACCCTGGGGAGGGTGGTATGTCAAGGGAGGGCTTCACCCAGGGCAACCCTGATGTCAAAAAGGGAAGTGAAGAAGCTGTTGGGGGGGGGGGGGGGAAGGTGTTAATTTTTTTTTTTCCCCATTTTCTCTGCTTTTTGAGAGATTAAAAGCAGCGACGAGCAGCTGTGCACATGCACCTACCCCCGAGTTTTGCAGATGGGTTGGACTGGAGCACCCAGTTGGACTTGAGGGAGATGCAAAAATCCCTTCCTAATCCTCTCCTGCAGATTTTGGGGTGATGGATGCATCTTTGTGAAGCATTGCATTGGCACGGGCGTGCTTCCCCCCCATGCATTTTCAGGGAGCCATGCATGTATTTTGCAAAGGGTTGCATCAAACTGAGGGCAAAACCACTCCCACCTCCAGTGCTCTTTCCGGGAGCAATGCATCCATCTTTGCAAAGGGTTTTATTAACCCACCTCCCATGCCTGATGCACTTTTTTGGGAGCCATGCATGCAGTTTGCAAAGCATTTCATCAACCTGGATGCAGGAGAATCTCCCCAGTGCAATGTTTTGGGGGATGATGCAGGCATTTTGCAAAGGCTTGTATCGGCCTGGACGCCAAAACACTCTCACCCTCAATGCAGTTTTGGGGTGTCCTGGCTGCATTTTGCAGAGTTTCATCTACCTGGGTGCAGGAACTTTCCCTAGTGTATCTGGGGGAGGGGGGGCATGCATGCATTTTGCAATGAGTTGCACCAGCCTGGGTGCAGGAGCACTCCCACCACCAATGCAACTTGGGGGAGCGATGCATCTGTCTTTGCAAAGCTTTGCAAAATGCCTTTGACCTTGCCCTGGGTGCAAGAGCACTCCCACCCCCAGTGCAATTCTGGGGGGGGGCATACATGCATTTCCAATGAGTTTCATCAACCAGGGTGCAAACCCCCCTTCGCCCCCCTACCCCCTCATGAAACTTGCTGGGCAATGCCCCCATCTTTGCAAAGAACTGGGAGGTGCAGTTTTGGGGATGCTCAGCAGAGCTCCAAGAGGACACTCTCCTTTTTTTTCCTCCATCTTCAACACCACTCCCGCTGTTTTTCCCCCCTACCCCAAGGTCTCCTGGCAGGGGTGAACATCACCAGCCCCACGGCACTGGTGCGGGGCACGGCCGGCAAAGCAGCGCTGCTGTCGGTGCGCTACGCCAGCGCCAGTGCCGACAAACCAGTGGTGAAGTGGCAGCTGAAGAGGGACAAGCCCGTCACCGTTGTCCAGTCCATCGGCACCGAGATCATTGGCAACCTCCGACCCGACTATCGCGACCGCATCCGGGTGCTGGAGAACGGCTCCTTGCTCATCAGCCCCTTGCAGCTGGCTGACGAAGGCGCTTATGAGGTGGAGGTGTCCATCACCGACGATACCTTCACTGGCGAGAAGACCATCAACCTCACGGTGGACAGTAAGCACAAGGGTGTCCAGTGGAGGTGGGGTTCTCCCCACCGCTTGTTGGGAGGGTTCTCTCTAATCAGGGGGTGGTCGGGAGGCTTCAAGCACTCCATGCATCCACACCACGTCCCCGGGGGGAATTTAGTGTCCCCTTCCCCATCACCTGGGCCCATCCATCCCCCAGGACATGGCATCACCCTGGTTCTCCTGCTCACCCCCAGTCCCCATCTCGAAGCCACAAGTCCTGGTGGCTTCCTCAACGGTGCTGGAGCTCAGCGAGTTCTTCACCCTCAACTGCTCCCACGAGAACGGCACCAAGCCCACCTACACCTGGCTGAAGGACGGGCGGCCGCTGAGCAACGACTCCCGCCTGCTCCTCTCTCCAGACCAGAAGATCCTCACCATCACCCGTGTCCTCATGGCTGATGATGATGTCTACAGCTGCCTGGTGGAGAACCCCATCAGCCACGGCCGCAGCGTCCCCGTGAAGCTCACTGTCTACCGTGAGCCACCTGTCCCTCCACCTCACATCCTTGGGGTTGGTCACCCCTTGCAGATGCTCCCGGCTAAAATTTTTCGGGGGGCGTTGTCCCCCCCCATTCCTCTCCTCCAGGCCGCAGCTCCCTCTATATCATCCTCTCCACGGGTGGCATCTTCCTCCTTGTCACCCTGGTGACAGTTTGTGCCTGCTGGAAGCCCTCCAAGAAGTACGGCTGCGGGTAACTGGGAGCCAACAGGGTTCCTCTTATCCCATCCTGTCGTGTCCTGTCCCATCATGTCACATCACATCATTGCGTCATCACATCTCATCCCATCCTATCTTATCTTGGCCCATTTTCTCTCATCCCTTTTTAGTTCCATCTCATCACATCTCATCTCATCCCTCCCCAATCCATCCCACCTTGTCCCACCCAATCTCATTCCAACTCATCCCAGCCCATCTTGTCCCATTCCATCATCCCATCTCATACTGTCCCTTCTTGTCCCACCTTATCCTATCCCACCCCTCCCTCACGGCAGCTCTGTGCCTTTTCCTGGTGGACCTGCCATGCCATGTCCCCACCTCCCTACCTCCCACAGGGAGAAGCGCCAAGCGGAGTCGCAGCCGTCCCCTGAGTTCTCTGAGCAGGATGAGGAGCGCCTGAAGCATGAAGGTGAGTGACAGCCCCACCACATCCATGGTGCCGTGGCCAACCCCAACACCTTGGTCAACACCAGCACTTTGACCACCATCAAGTGCCTTGGCCAACACCAGTGTTTTGGACAACACTTTGGACAGCACCAACACTTTGGCCAATACCTTGGCCAGTGCTAGCACCTTGGCCAACACTGTGACCAACACCAGTGTCTTGGTCAATGCTTTGGCCAGTGCAAACACCTTGGCCAACACCTTGACTGATGCCAGCCTATGTAAACAACAATGTCTTGGCCAACACCAATGCTTTGGCCAACACCAATGTCTTGGACAATGCCTTGGACAGCACCAACACTTGCTAACACCAACACCTTGGCCAATGACAACACCACCACCACTTTCCCTCTCTCCGTCCACGCAGCTGAGGGCATCCCACGGAGCGGTGACCATGACCGCAAAAACCCGGTGGCCTTGTACATCCTGAAGGACAAGGTGAGTGGCTGGGAGCACATTTGCAGGGTGCCACATCTCACAAGCTTCACTCCACGCTCTTGCTGACCCTCGGTTTTTGCCAGGACTCACCGGAGGCAGAGGAAGATTCACTGCCCGAGCCCCGTGTGGCAGTGGAGCCGGGTTACACCAGCTCACCCTGTCCAGCTGCCGGCCGCTCGCCGGGCCCACCGGTGGCCCGCTCGACTCGCCGTTACCATCGCTCTCCGGCACGCTCGCCCGCCTCCACCCGGACCCACCGGTCACCCCCTGGCTCCCCAGCCCGTTCCCGCGGGGCCCCGCGGCTGCTGCGGACTGCTGGCGTCCACGTCATCCGGGAGCAGGAGGAGGCCAACGCTGTGGAGATCAGCGCCTGAGCAGGGGGACATTTGGGCTGGCCAGTGGGGACACCGGCTGGGCCACCACTGGGCTGGGCCTAAAGTCACTAATTCACTATTGATCCCCCCAGAGCTCCCCGCGTCTGTCCCCCGCCTGCCCGGGGCTGCATGGCGTGGGGGGCTCGGTGGGACGAGCGTGGCGGGAGCATGCGGGAGAGAGAGGGTGAGGGGGCAGGTGGGGAGCACGTGGAGAGGGTACACGGAGTGTGCAAGAGGACATGCGTGGAGTATTCATAGAGAGCAGTCATGGAGCATGCAGAGAGAGCATCCACAGAGCACGTGAGGGGTCACACACTGAGTGTGCAAGAGGACACGCACGGAGCACGCAGAGAGAGCGTGCAGAGCATGCATGGAGTGTGCAGAGAGAGCACGCATGGAGCATGCAAGGGGACATGCCAGGAACTTGCAGGGGAGTGTGCACAAAAGGTGCAAGGGTATGCAGGGAGTGTGTGTGCTCTGCACACTGCATGCACAGAGCATGTGGGAAGCGTGTACATGGAGAACATGGAGAAAGTTTGCATGGAGTATGAAAAGGGCATGCACATGACTGTGTGGCATTTGTGAGAGTATGCCGGCATCCCAAGCATGCACAGGGTGTTTGCAGTGAGCATGCAGCAAGTGTGCAAAAAGTCTGAAGAGGGAGCATGCAGGCCGCGCGTGCAGCTAGAGTACATGGAGCATTTGCAGACAGCATGCATGCAACGTTTGCAGACAGTGTGCGTGCAGCATGCAACAAGCATGCCAAAAGCCTGAGGAGGGAGCATGCGTGCTTGGTTGCAGACAGCATGGATGCAACATTTGCAGAGAGTGTGCACGGAGCATGCAGTAAACGTGCGAAAACTGTGAGGAGGGAGCAAGTGTGCGGTGCTCGCTGCGGGTGTGCAGCTCAGGAGCTCATTGGAGCTCATCTCAGTGCATGGACTGCGTGACGTGGGGCTCCCCTCTCCTCATCCCCCGTAGCCCCCGGCTGCACCATCCCCTCACCCAGGGGATTTTCCGTGAAAATCCCCAGATTTCGGGCTCTCTGCCCCAGGGTCTTCCTGGGAAATCGGTTTGGGATGAGAAGCGGTGAGCAGGCGGTCGAGCACGCCAGGCCCCGGGGGGCGTAGGGGGGGTGGGTGGGTGGGGGGTGCCAGGGCCTCCCAGGGCGCTCGGGGTGCTACTAACCAATAAACTCAAGGTCCCGCCTGTTGGGTGCCTGTGGGTGTCTTTGTGGGGCTGGGACCCAGCAGGGTGGGGGGAGGCATGGAGGTGGGTGATGTCTGAGACCCCAGTGAACTTGAGCCCCCCAGCTACCAGCCAGACGTGTGGGTGGGGATCATTCACTCTGGTCCCTACTCTACCCCTGGTGTCCCCAGCTGCTTCGGCTGAATTCGGCTTTAAACACCGTTGGGGTGAGGGGAATTATTCTGATTAAAATGTTAACCATCCCTGTCCCCAGCTGCCAACGCGCTCCTGCCACCTAACTCTGCGTGTCCATCCTCTCTCAACCTCCACCCCCCCAGCTTCCTGGCCGTTGCATCCGGTTATTGTTCCCCCCATCCGGAGCCAGCGCTGCCGCCGGGGCGGGGGGTTAGGATTTGGGGAGGAAGCGGGAAGCAAAGCTGGGCAGGAGCGGGCAGGGGCAGGCAGCAAGGCTGGGTAGGCCACACCATGGCGGGCGGCTGGGCCACAGCGCTGGGCCTGGCCTTCTGCCTCGCCGTGGGTGCCGAGTGTGGCCCCCCACAACCTGCAGCGGGTAAGGACAGCCTGGTGAGTGGGGAGACCCCAAAAGGTCCCACGCCACCCCACCTCGCCACGTCCCTCCCCGCTGCAGCACTGCTGCGGGACAATTTCCGCCTGCAGCCGGGTGACCTGGTGGCCACGGCGGGGCAAGAGCTGGAGTTGGACTGTGTGCCCCCCTCTGGCCACCCTGAGCCCTGTGTCACCTGGAAGAAGGACGGGGTGACCTTGGACCTGGCTGGGGAGCGCTACGTGGTGACCGAGGGGAAGCTGCGGGTGATGGCGGCGCGACGCAGCGACTCCGGGCTCTACGTCTGCGTGGCGGCCAACACAGCGGGACAGAGGGAGAGCCGGGGTGCCCGCGTCACTGTCCTGGGTAAGCCAAGGGTGCCCCCTGGGGTGGTGAACGCATCTCCTGGGGTTACGTTCCTCCATGTTCCTCATCCCTGCAGAGAAGCCCACCATCACGCAACACCCAAGCGACACAGTGGCAGTGGTTGGTGGCACGGTGGAGCTGGGCTGTGGTGCCCAAGGGGACCCGGTACCACGGGTGCAGTGGCACAAGGAGCGTGGGGACCTGCCCTGGGGCAGGTAAGATGGTGTCAGGGGGGAGGTGACCCCTTGTTGATGTCTCCTTGGGGCTGACAGAGAGGTGGTGATGCGCAGGCATGAGGTTGACCAGGACCACACGTTGCACCTCTACTCTGTGACACCCGCCGATGCCGGCACCTACGTCTGCACAGCGCAGAGCCAGTTGGGCACCGCTGCCGCCACCGCTCGCCTCTATGTGCAGGGTCAGTGCCTAGCCCTCTGTGGCCTCCATCCCTATGGCACCCAGAGCCATCTGGGGGGACAAGCAAGGGGAGATATCCAACAGGGTCCATCTAATGGTCTTTGATCAAGGGGTCATCCAAAATGGTTATCCAAGGGGGTCTTCCATGGGGAGTCTATCCAAGGGGGTCTATTCAAGGAGGTCCTTCCACAGGGAGTCTATCAAAGAGGGTCCATCCAAGGAGGTCCATCCAAGAAACTCATCCATGGGGAGTCTATCCAAGGGGGTCCATCCAAGGAAATCATCTATACAGTGTCTATCCAACGGGGGACATCCGAGGGATTACATCCATGGAGTCGATCCATAGAGAGCCTATCTAAAGGGGTCATCCATGGGGAGTCTATTAAAGGGGGTCATACAAGGAGGGTCATCCATGGGGAGTCTATCCAAGGGGTCTTTCTAAAGAAGTCATCCATGGGGAGTCTATCAGAGGGGGACCATCCAAGGAAGTCTGTCCACAGGGAGTCCATCCAAGGGGTCCATCCATAGGAACCTATACAAAGAGGGTTCCAACCAAAAGGTGTCAATCAAAGGTTGTCTGCCCAAGGTGCCCATCTAAGAAGGGTCCATCCAAGAGGCCCATTTGAGTGGGTCCATCCAAGGTGACATCAGGGCCTCTAGATACGAGTATCTGAGGTGGGTGACTGGGCAGGTGCTTCTACCTGCCCAGCACTGTCATTAGCTTCCTGTCTCCCAGACCAGCTGCCAACAGGCCGGCGGGAGCCTTCACCACAGGACCTGCTGGCCACGAGGCTGCACCTGGAGAATGGCACCACACTGCCTGCTGGCACCGTCTGGCTCCACTGGAGGGTTGGTGTGACCTTGCAACATTCTCACCTGAGGGGAGTCTGTCCAAGGGGATCCATTCAAGGAGGTCATCCATGGGGAGCCTATCAAATGGGGTCCATCCAAGAAGGGTCCATTCAAGGATGTCTATCCAAGGAGGACCATCCAAGGAGGTCTATCCAAGGGGTTCCATCAAAAAAGGGCCCATCCTCTGGGATGGGATGGGGAGATGAGGCTGAAACTCCAACCCCTGCCCTATCTGCATCCCACCACACCTCATCACACTTCCCATCCCTTCCAGATGGTGACACCAGTGCCTGCACCAGAGGGCTACATGGTGCTGTACCGCAGCCTGCTCCCTGCCAGCACCTCCTGGCTTCAACACAACGCAGGCAAAGAGCTCAGCGCCACCATCCCTGCACTCCGCAGGGGCCACCAGTACGAGTTCAAGGTCCGACCTTACTCTGGAGGGACCCAGGGCTTGGACAGCAACAGCAGAAACCTCTGGATACCCGAGGAAGGTGAGTTGGGTGTGAGGTGCTTCCCGGGATAAGTGGGTTGAGGATGTGGGGGTCGGCTGGGGGTCTCAGCATGGTTGTCCCGGCAGTGCCAAGTGCGGCGCCCCGGAGTGTCACCGTGGCTGAGAAGGGGAATGGCACAGTGGTCGTGAGCTGGGAGCCACCACCTCCTGAGGCCCACAACGGCATCATTCGGGGCTACAAGGTTTGGGGTGATGGGGCTGGGGGGCTTGTGGTCAAGGAAGGTCCATCCAAGGGGTCATTTGGAGGAAGGAGGGGGTCATCCAACCAGATCTAAGCCAAGGAGGCCCATCCAAGGGGATTCAAACAAGGGTATTCGTCTAAGAGGTCTGCTCAAGAGCGATCTATCAGTGGAGGCCCATCACTGAGGGTCCACATAAGAGGCAATCATCCAAGGGGTGTTCATCCAGGGTTTTCCATACAAAGCTGTCCATCCAAAGTGGATTCATCAATGGGGGTCCACCAGGGGTCCATCAGTGGGGAGGGCCATCAAAAAACCCTCCCATCATGGAGGGTTACAACTGTGAGTGGCCATCCAAGGAGCTTCATCCAAGAAGTGCTCATCCCAGGTGGATTCACCAATGGGGATCCATCAAGGTGACTCATCTAAGTGTCCCCATCCTTGGGGCCTGCCAGGTCTGGTCAATGAGCGAGGGTTGGCAGCACTCCACCAACAGGACCGTGTATGGAGTCACCCATCAGCTGGAAGCCCCCCTTCCCACCTCTGGGGTTGAATTCTGCGTCCAGGTGGCGGCTTTCACCAGCGCGGGCGTGGGAGTCCCCAGCAACGTCACCTGCAGCCTCCTGGGTAGGGAAGAGAGCACCAGCTGGGATTTCAGGGGGGTCTTGGTGGTGCCACAGGGGGTGACACCAATGGGACCCTCACAGGGTGGCCAGCAGGGAGCAGCAGGGTGGTGCAGGTGCTGCGGCAGCCCGCCGTCATCGCAGCCACCAGCTCACTGCTCTGGGTGGCCTTGGTGCTCCTCCTCCTCCTCCTCTGCCAGCGCCGTGCCGGCCAGGACAACACCACACGTGGAGGGTGAGCAGCCACTGGGGGGGGGGGGACATGGAGGGTCCCTGGTGTGAGAGGAAGGGTGGGACCCCCTTGATGGCACCTGTTGGTCCCAGCAGGCTGGTGACCAGTGACTCGCCCTGGCTCAGTGGCCCCTGGAAGCCTGGCTGTGCCCCTCACAACCTCAGCAGCAGCAGCAGCCTCAGCAGCCGCCTCCTGGGCAGCGATCCCCATCCCTCCTGTGAGCCTTGGGACCACCCCAGACCCCCATGGCACCCTAACCCAGGGCCATGTTCCCCCCCCCTCTCAGTGCCCCCACCCCCCAGATGCCCCATTACAGGGACCTGGGGACAGAAGGGACAGGAAACACACAGCTGAGCACCCATGGGTGCTCCCTCCTCTCTGTCTCCCTCCCAGCCCTGTCCTTAGAGCATCCCAGCCTGGGGCCCCCCACGCCCCCCCCCCTGCAGCAGCCGCAGTGGGGGTCACCTGGCAGCTCCTGGCGACACAGGGACCTGCGTGAGGGGACACTTCGGGGTGCACAGCTCCCCCAGCACCCCCACCCCAGCACCCTGGGAGCGTGGACACAAGAGAGGTGAGGACACAGGGGACAGCAGGGGACATGGGGGACAGCAGGGGGGACATGGGGAACATAGGGTGGACATGGGGACAAAAGGGACACACAGTGGAGGGACACGGGACGTGGGAGACACAAGGTACAGCAGGGAATATGGTGGGACATGGGAGGACAGTGGGGACACATGGGGGGGACATAAGGGACATGTGGGGCACAGAAGGCACATGGGGACACATTGCAGGTTCAATGGGGGGACATAGGGGACATAGTGGAGATGTGGGACAGGAAGGACACAGGGAACAATGGAGATATGGGGGGACATGGTGGGGAAAAGGGCAGGGAACAGTGGGTCTGTGGCTCATGTCCCCGTGTCCTCCCACCCCACCCAGAGCTGCACCCTGTGCACAGCACCCCAGCGCTGACAGGTGGCCCTGGCCATGTCCCTGTCACCAGGAGCAGAGACAAGTTGGGGACAGACCTGGGGCTGGTGGCTAGGTGGCCTTGGGCGAGGGGACCCGAGGGTGACACCGGAGGGGACCCATGGCGACTGCCAGCCTTCAGCTCCCCCAAAGCCCCCCGGCCACCCCAGGCCTGGCACCCGCCCGTCACCCGGTGAGTCTGGGGGTGTCCCCAGCCTGGGGACACAGGTGGGTGACCACCCCTACCCTGTGCTGCTAAAGTCACTGTGTCCCTTCCACCTGTAGGTCCCCAGCCACTGTGTGCCCCAGCAACATCTCCCTGGTCACTGGGTGCCCCAAGGACATCTCCCTGGTTATCAGACGCCCCAAGGATGTGTCCTCAGTCACTGGGATCCCCAGGGACGTGTCCCCTGTCATCAGGCACCCCAAGGATGTGTCCTCAGTCACTGAGATCCCCAGGGACGTGTCCCCTGTCACCAGGCACCCCAAGGATGTGTCATCAGTCACTGGGATCCCCAGGAACGTGTCTACAACCACCCCGCGCCCCAAGGACACATTCTTGGTCACTGAGAGCCCCAGGGAGATGTCACCTGTCACCAAGCCCCCCAGGGAAATGTCCCCAACCACCAGGCACCGGAAGGACAAAATCTCAGGCACCAGGCACCCTGATGAGATGTCCCCAGTCACCAGGCACCCGAGGAACATGTCCCCAGCATCTGGTCACTGCAGGGACATGGTCCTGGGCAGCAGGTCCCCCAGTGACATGTCCCCAGCCACCAGACACCCCAGGGACCCATCAGTGATGACCAAGGACCAGAAGAACACGTTCCTGTCTGGCAGGTACCATGAGGACATGTCACCGGTCACCAGGCACCCTGAAGAGATGTCCCCAGCCTCCAGCCACCACAAGGACACATTCTTGAGCAGCAGGTACCCCAAGGGACACATCCCTGATCACCAGGCACCTCAGGAACCCATCCCTGGTGACCAGGCACCCAAGGGACATGTCTCTGACCCTCAGGTACCCCAAGGACACAAGGACCAGGCTCCCCCGGGACAGGTCCCCCCTCCCTGGCCGCGTCTCGCCAGCTCTCAGTGACGGGGTCCTCACACCACAGCAGGTGGCTGAGGACCTGGAGATGGACCAGGCCACCATCTGCCCCAGGTCTGCTCCATCCTCCTGGGACACCACCACGGCGGCCGAGGACCTGAAGATGGAGCAGGCCACCACCGTGTCCCCCCATAGCCCCCCAGTGCCACGGTCCTTCTCACCAACACACACCTATGGCTACATCTATGGGCCACCAGCCTCTGAGTTGGATGAGGGGGAGGAGGAGGAGGAGGAGGAGGAAGAGGAAGAAGAAGAGCAACCAGGGATGAGGGGCTCTCTAGGGGGTTCCCTACTCAATGGCTGGGGGTCTGTCTCAGAGGACAACTTGGCCAGTGCCCGCTGCAGCTTGGTGAGCTCCTGCGATGGCTCCTTCCTTCTGGATGCCTCCTTTGCCCGGGCACTGGCGGTGGCAGTCGATGGCCTCTGCTTCAGCCTCGAGGACACCGATGGGAGCTACAGGGGTGAGACAGGTGTCCCCAGACATCCCCTCTCTGGCCCCTGGTGGTGTCACCTCTTTGGTGAAGGCGGCCCCATCATCCCACCATGGTGATGCCACCACCTCCCCAGCAGGTCCCTCACCACCGCTGTCCCCCTTGGAGAGGATCTTCTCCCCGGATGTCCCCATCCCCACCTGGGACTGGGGGACAGTGCTGGGGGTGCCACCGCAGGGTGAGTTTCCCCTTGATGCCAGAGTGAGGGGCACCGGGGTGTGATCTGTGGGAGGGGGATGGAAGATATCCCTTTTGCTTTCCAGGTGGTCACAGGACAGGGATCAGCAGCGCCTGGGCTGGGGCAGGTGACAAGCCCAGGACAGGGGAGACAGAAGTGTGGCGGTCCCCAGGGGGTAGGACACGGAAGGTTCAGAGTCCCCTCAGCTCAGCAAAACTCCAGCTTTATTAAAAGGTTCCCCAAACAGGGGCAAAAGCCACCCAAAAGGGTGGGGGGCATCAAGGTGGGTGGGTGTCCCTCCTTCTCCAGTGTCCTTGTCCTCCTCAAGTGTCTCCATCCCTCCTTAGTGTCCCCATCCTCACCCTCCCCAGCACCCTCATCCTCCCCAAGTGTCCTCATCCCCTCCCAGTGCCCTTGTCCCTCCCCAGTGTCCTCTCCTTTCCACACCATCCTTGTCCCCAACCACCCTCACCTGGCCCAAGCACCATTGTTCATTGTGTCTTTGTCCTTCCCCATTGTCCCCTTAATGTCCTCATCCCCACTGACTACCCTCATTCCTTCTGGCTCTCCTTGTCCTTCCTCACCATCCATATCCTTGCTCGGTGTCCTTGTCCCCACCTGGGCCACCCTTGGCCCTTCCAGGTCTTTTCATCCCTCCCAAGGGATGACATCCTTGTGTCTCCTCCAAGTGTCCTTGTCCCTCCCAGCCATCCTCATCCCCAGGGTCCTCAACCTTCCAAAAAGTCCTTGTCCCCAATGCCTTCATCCTTCCTGGCCACCCTTTCCCCCCCCTGCTGTCCTTGTCATCTCCAGCTGTCCTCGTCCCCAAGGTTCTTGTCCCTCCTTAGCACCTTTGTCCCTCCCAAATGTCCTTGTCCTCAGGGTCCTCACCACTCCCCAGCATCCTTGTCGCTCCCGAGTCTCCTTGCCCCACCCTGAGCATCCTCATCCCCCTCTCCTGCTGTCAGCCTCTGGCCACTGGCTTTGTGTCACCCTGATGCCACTCAGAAATTAAAGATCCCCCCTACCAAGTCCCCCCCTGCGTTTCCCCATTCCCATGTCCTCAACCCCTGCTCCCCCCCCCACCCCGTCATCGTTTCTCCTGCGCGTGTGGTCCTGGGTGGCGGTGGTGGCCTGTCCCTTGGCTGCGGTGGCCTGTCCCTTGGCCACGGTCCCCAGGGGTCCAGGCACGCCCTGAGCTGTGCCCACGGGAGCTGGTGGAGCCACGGGATGAGACACTGCCAGTGGTGGATCCACCGCCAGATGCTTGACCCCAGGGTGGGCCAAGGGCTTTGCCATAGGGGACTACCTCGTCTGCAAGAGAGGGGACAGAGTTGGAGAGAGGGCTGGGGACACCCCCAGGATCTGGGGCACGCCAGCACTGACTCCATCTTACCAAGGCTGACGTGGTGCTGGGCCCCATTGGGCTCCAGGGGGTGGCCTGGGGACTGGCCTGGTGGTGGCACCGGTGGTGGTGGCAGCTCTGGGGCAGAGTGGTGAGGAAAGCTGAGTCCCCCCTTGTCACCTCTCCCTGAACCCTCCCATTTCTCCCCAACTCACCCCCCAGCTGCTTCTCCCGGCGGTAGCGGCTGCATTTGGGCTTGGGGTGACATTTGGAGGCGTCCCCACGGGTTGTCCCTGAGGGGGGATGGCAGTGTCAGTGTGTCCCCCACCCACCCATCCACACACCAAAAATGGACTCTGCAGGGCTCACCTGTGCCAGGGAGGCGGCGGGCTTGGGGCAGGGGAGGCCCAACGGCATTTGGGCTGGGGGGCTCGGCACCAGGGGGGGTGGTCCTGTCAAAGAGGGGGGGAAATTTGGGGAGGGGGGGAGCAGGGGGAGGGTTGGTGGCCACCATGGCGCTGGCACAAGTCCCCTGGTCTTGTCCATCCAGTTAGATGGCAGGGCCACAGCTGTGCAGCAGGGTGGGTGGTGACAAGATGGGTGGATCATGAAGGGACATCTGGAGCATGGTGGGACATTGGGACCGTGGTAGGACATCCAGACTCTGGTGGCATGGTGGGATCATGACAGCATAGCAAGACTGTGGTCATGACAACATGGCTGGATCCCGATGAGACATCCAGACACCAAACCATGATGGCACAGCAGGGCTGGATGGTGACAGCATGGTTGGATTGCAATGTGACATTTGGACCATTGTAGGACACCTGGACCATTAGTGGGACATCCAGATATTGACGGGACATCTGGGCCATGATGGCACAGCATGGACAGATGGTGACAACATGAGTGGACTGGGATGGGACATCTGGACAATGGTGGAATATCTGTATCCCAGTTGGAGACCCAGACCCCTGTGAGATATCTAGACCCCAGTGACACAGCCAGACCATGATGGCCTGGCAAGGTCAGATTGTGACAATATGGCTGGATGACAATGAGACACCTGGATCATGGTGGAACATCCAGACCCCAATAAGACACATGGACTCTGAGGGCATGGTTGGACCACCATGGCACGACATGGCTGCGTTATGGTGGGACATCCAGACCCAGATGGCACGGCTGGCCCAAGTGAGGCCCATCTCCTACCGGGGCAGGCGGGGGCTGTGGAAGTCACGGAGGCGGGGGACATCCTCGGTGGCACACGGCGACGGCGTCAGCGTGGCAGTGGATGGGGAGGACACGGTGGGTGAGGATGGGGTGGTGGTGCAGGGGACATCCTCACTGGGGCACCACTGCTCCATCCCCAACCTGCGAGGTGGAGAACAACAGGGTGCATGTTGGGGCCAGAATCCCCCAGCATCCCCCATCCTTCCACACTCACCCTCCAGCCGCCTCTTCCTCTTCATCCTCCTCCTCCTCCTGGGCACAGCGGCTGAGCTCGCTGGCCGAGGGCGGGGGGGGCAGCAGATCTGTCCAACTCACAACCGGTGGCTTCACCTCCATCCAATTCACCACTGGTGGCTTCACCGACTGCCCCAGCTTCATCCCCTTGGCCCCTGCGGTGCACAAGAATGCCAGGAGGGCACCACCCCACCAGCACCCATGCGTCCACCCCCCCCATGCACCCACCCCACCTCTTTACCATGCTCGGTCCGGCTGCGGGGAGCTGGAACCTCCATGGGTTGGGGACTTCCCGTGGGGTAGAGGGTCCCGTGCTGTGAGAAGGGGCGAGGGAAGGTGCCGGGCTCCTCACCCCCCGCTCCGAAGAGCTCCGTCTGGGCGATGTACCGGGTGATGCCGGCGTCTGCGGGAGCTGACCGTCAACTCAGACACCCCCAGCTCCAAGCCGCCCCTTCCCCAGGAGGACCCCTCACCGTTGTAGTATCTCTCGGCTGTTCCCAAGCCCCCGTGCCACGCGTCCGCCAGCCATGGGTGACCCCCCCCGCCCGCTGCCCTGCATGGAGATGGGTCCAGGGATGTGGGCACGGGGGGCGGTCGTGGGTCCAAGGGAGGGGAGAGCTGAGGAGGGGGAGGTTACCTGGAGCCGCCACGTGCCGGGAAGGAGACTGAGGAGAGGGGAGGGGGCGAGGGGCCAAGGCGGGTCCTGGCGGCACCCATCGGGTCCCCAGCAGGCGTGTAGGCAAAGGATGCTGGGAAGAGAAACGCAGTGGGTGTGCGGGTGGGTGGCGGGGAGGGGGGGGGGGGAGGGCTAGGGGGTCCCCAGGGGTGCCACCCATACCGGTGAAGTGGCTCAGCTCCTTCTTCCTCCGGCGTCGGCTGTAGAGCCAAACGGCGAAGGCAGCGAGGAGGAGCCAGGCGGCCACACCGACCCCCGCGATGAAGGCGGGGCGCCGGGCAACCTCAGCCCAGCGCTGGGCCACGCTGAGCACACCGGCCGGTCCCGCGTCCCGCTCTGCCGGGGGGGCTGCAGGGGACACGGGACACACACACAGACACAGAGGAGCCGTCCCCAGCAGCGAGGTGACCGCTCCCGCCACCCCCATCCCCGGGAACGCACAGCAGGGACTCACCCGTGGGGATGGGGAGAGGGGCACTGCGGGCGCCCACCCCGGCCCCGGTGACGGCGGCAACTTGGGCGTGGTAAGGGACCCCGGGGACGAGTCCCCGCAGTATGGTGGCCAGCACCGTCCCCTCCACGCTCTGGTTGATGTGAAACCGGCTCTCATTGCCCAAGCACCAGATCTGAAGGAGGAAAACACCCATGGGGACACCGTAACGTTGTGTTGCAGGAAAGAGGGGACAAGAGAGGATCCTCCGCCCCCACCTGGTAGTGGCGGATGATCCCGTTCTGCTCGGACACCGGCGGCGGCTGCCAGGAGATGCGGACGCTGGTGCCATTCCAGGCCACGCTGACAGCTCGTGGTGGGGCGCTGGGGGCTATCCAGGGGACACACAGAGGTGGCATCACCTCCAAGGGGCCCCTTGGGGACCACCATCACCCTCCCTCCCCCCCTCAATCCCGTGCTCACCTGCCTCCGGGGTGCGCAGGGCACGCACGGCGCTGTCGGGGCCGTGGAGGTGGTGGAAATAGGGCTGGACCTTGACCTGGTAGTCCTGCCCGTGGCGCAGGTGGGTGAGCAGGACCCCCTGGTCCCCCGGCACCACCCGTGCTGCCCGTGCCTCCTCCCAGTGCCCGCTGTCACTCCGACGCAGCAGCACCCGGTAGCCCGCAAGGAAGGGGGCTGGGTGCTCCACCTGGGGACCGAGGGGTGGGAGGGATGAGGTTTTGAGGGGTGCTCGGCACCAGGACCCCCATCCTGGCCCAGCAGATGGTGGAACTCACAGTCCAGGAGAGGCGTACAGTGCCTGGTGGCAGCACTACGGGGTCCTGCAGGTGCACGGTCACCTGCGCCAGCTCCCGCTGCACCCACTCCAGGTCCAGGCCTGCCTGTGTGGGGCTGGTGGCTGCTGGAAATGAAAGGGACATCGGCACTTCCATCAGTGTCACTGGGCTGAAGTGCACCCAAGGGTGGATGGGTCCCTGGGCACCTCCACTGGCATCATTGGGTGGAGGTGCACACAAGGGTGGTGGGCCCGTGGGCACCTGCGTCAGCATCACCAAGCAGGAATTCATCCAGTGGTGGTGGGTCCATGGGCACCCCCACTGGTGTCACCAAGTGGATATGCACCCAAGGGTGGTGGTTTAATGGTCACCTCCATTGGTGTCACCAAGGGATGATGTACTCAGGGATGATGGTTTCGTGGTTACTTCCATCAGCATTGCCAACTCGGGGTACACCCAAGGGTGGGTTCATGGACACCTCAGTTGAAGTCACCAAATGGAGATGCAACCAAGGGTGGTGGGCTTATAAATACCACCACTGGTGTCACCAAATAAAGATGCACCCAAGGGTGGTGGGTCCATGGGCACCTCCATCAGCATCACCAACTAAGCATGCACCCAACGGTGCTGGGTTTATGGTGAACTCCCTTGGTGTCATGAAGTCAAGATGCACCTGAGGGTGGTGGTTTCACAGACACCTCCACTGGTTGTCACCAAGTGAGGATGCACCCAAAGGTGTTAACGGTCCCTGGGTACCTTCATCGGGGTCACCAAGTTAAGATGCACCAGAGGATGGGTTTGTGGACATCCCCACCCATGTTGCCACCAGGTCTCACCTTGGGTGCGCACGGGCTCTGAGAGGCCGCTGGGGTCGCTGAGCCCATGGGCGTTGGCCGCCCGCACCAGGAAGAGGTAAACAGTGCTGGGGACGAGGCCGCTCACCGTGTGGGTCTCCCCCTCCACGTCAGCTGCCACTGTCTGCCATGGGCCACCCGCTGCCTGGCTGCCAGGGGACAGGGGTGACCCACGGCAAGGTGGCACCGGGCCACTGTATCACCCGGAGGGGACACTTGTGTGATACCTGAAAGCCTCCACAATGTAGGAGGTGACGTTCGTGGCACTGCTGTCCACATTCCCTTTCCAGCTGAGGGTGACACTGCTCTCGGTGACGTTGGTGACCACAGGGGTAGAGGGTGGCCCAGGGAGGACCCCAGGTTCAGGAGATGGTGGGGAGAGGTTAAAGCCATCACCTGTGGGATGATGAGAGGTGGAGTTCTGGGGTGGTTTCATCCCCTCAGTGCCGTGATGTCCCTGGTGTGGTGACATCTTTGTGACCCACCTGGCACCTCCAGGGACCCACCCCAGGGTGTCTCACCCTCCAGGCTGGTGGCCACGCACTCGTAGTGCCCCAAGTCCGTCACCTGCTGGGGGAAGAGCTCCTGCCCCATCACCCTGAGCACCCACCACCCCAAGTAACCACACCCTGAGCACCCACTCCCTTGAGCTCCAACTGCCCAGTGGGACCAACACCCTTCATTCCCACCCCCTGCTGTACCCACACCTTGAGCTCTCACCACTTGGTGGGACCATTGCCCATTGCACCCACTGCCCCAAACACCCACCCAATGGGTCATTGGAATAATCCTGAGCACCCACTACCTTGAACACCCACCTTCAACTGCTACCATCACCTATTTTGCCCACCACCCGTCGTTCCCACCACCCACTGGGACCATCACCTGTTGGTACCATCATCCCAAGTACACACCACCCACTGGAACCATCAGCCCAAGCATCCACGACCCATTGGAATCCCCACCCATCGCTGCCGCCCCCCCATCCCCTGTGGGTGCCCCCCCAGCTCACCCTCAGCTCACTGCTCTGCAGGGTGCTGTTCTCCAGCAGGTTGGTGCTGGCTTGGGTGGTGCCCAGGGTGCTCCCATCCTTCTGCATCCCCCCGTTGGTGGGGGGGGGCCCCGTGACCCACCCCCCGGCATGGCACCCTCCGGTTGGTGGGACCCCGGTGGGTCACAGGTGGGTGGGGGGTGGGTGCCATGGGTGCAGGGGGTGTGGGGGGGTTCTGGGGGGACAGGAACTCACCCTGGGCCACCTGGAGGGTGGCCCGAGCCATCAGGCTGCCGGCCACGCTGAGGGCCTGGCATAGGTAGGAGCCGGCATCGACGCGGGTGATGTTGGTGATGGTGAGGGTGCCGGTGGGGGACACCCAGAGGTGGGTGCTGGGTAGGTGGGGCTGGCCTGGGAACAGCAGGGTCTGGGGAACGGGACAGGGGTGGGCATGGGGACAAGAAAGAGGATGGCGACAGGATGGGACAGAGGTGGGGAGGGGAAGGGGATAGGGTGGGGATATGGATAGGGTTGGAGATAGGGACAAGGGTGGGAAATGGAACAGGGATGGATGGGATGGGATAGGGACAGAGTTGGAGACAGGGGTGGGGACAAGGATGAAGATGGACAAGACAGTTATTCAATGGGGACAAGGATGGGGATGTTTGGGGTGGGGACATGCATTGGGACAGGGCTGGTTTCAGGGATCGGCTGGGATGGGGACGGGGACGGGGCTGGGGACAGTGATAGAGACAGTGACAGGGCTGAGTCCAGGGCTGAGGCAGGGACAGACCTGGGTGCCCTCCTTCTGCCAGAAGATGGCTGGTGGGGGGTTGCCCCTGCTGCGGCAGGGGAAGGTGACATTCTGCCCAGGGGTGACAGTCTGGTCGCGGGGGCCGGTGACCAGCTGGGGTGGCACTGGGACATGGCAGAGATGGGGTGCTTCAACCACTCCACCAGCACCCATGGGTGCTTTGGGGAGGGGGTGGAAGTAACCCCTTACCATGCACAGTGAGGGTGGCCGAGGCCTGGACACGGCCCACCCCATTGTCAGCTGTGCAGGTGTAGGTGCCCTTGTCCTCTGGTCGCAGCGCCCGGAGCCTCAGGGTGTTGTCAGGGAGAACATCCCACCTGGAGGCAAGGGGGGGGACACCGGGGCTGGGGGGACCCAGGGTGACAGGTAGGATGGGACAAGGACACCGAATGTGATGGGCACACTCAGTGCCACAGGGCACGGTGTGGACATGGAATGCCATGAGGACACGGGACACAACGGGGACACGGGATGTGATAGGGACACCTGATGCCACCAGGAGAGGGGAAGGACGGGGACCACCGGCTGCCCCGTGTTGCCCCCTTTCCCCCTCACCTCCCAGCTGGCATGGTGCCCTCCTCCTTGTGCCACCGGACATCGGGCCGGGGGTCCCCCCCAGCCTGGCAGGGGAACTGGGCCGTGACCCCCACCAGCACTGCCTGGTCCTGGGGACGCCGGCCGAAGGCTGGGCGCTCTGTGGGGACACCCCAGAGGGGACATGTGCGTGTCCCCAGCACCCCAAAAAGTGACACATGCACACCCCAGGACTCCAAAAGTGACGTGTACCCCCAGACACCCCAAAAGTGACATGTCCCCACAACATCCCGAAAGTGACATGTGTGTCCCCCAACATCCCAGTTGTGACAAGTGACCTCTGTGTGCCCTCCCAGAACCCCAAAAGTGATGCATCCCCACACCACCCTGACAGTGAAACGTGTCCTCCCCAACACCTTCAAAAGTGACACGTGTTCCCCAGCACTCCACAAGTCACATGTCCCCCCCTATCCCCACACACCCAGGACCAGCAGGCGGGCAGGAGCGCTGTCCCTCTCCCCGGCCACGTTGGTGGCCACGCAGACATAGAGGCCGGTGTCACTCTTGCGGGTGGGGGCCACCATCAGCTTTCCACCACGAATCTGGAGGGTTGGGGGGGACACACGGGGGATGAGGACCCCCCCCCCAATATCCAGGAGTATTTTTTAGGCACACCCCCCAGGTCTCACCGTCAGGCGCTCGTTGTCCCTGTCCCCCAGCCGAGCACCATCCTTCTTCCAGGTGACACTGGGCTCAGGGTGGCCACGGGGGGGGACACACTCCAGGACAGCCGGGTCACCCAAAGCCACTGCCACATCACCGGGGGGCTGACGGAAATCCTCCCGCAGCACTGGGAGAGGACGTTGGCATGGGGGGGACATCAGCAGGGGAGGGGACGGGGACACATGGGGGACACTGGTATGGGGAGGACATGGACAGGTGGGGGAAACTAGCACGGCAGGGGACATCAGCATGTGGGTGACATTGGCATGGAGGGGGGACATTGTCATGGGAGGCGACATGGACACATGGGGGACATCAGCGTGGGGGGGACATTGACATGGGGGGACACAGACACAAGGAGACTTGTCACGGTGTGGGACACCAGCACAGGGGGAACACTGGCATGGGGGGCACATTACCATGGTGGGGACATTGCTACAGATGGGGACATTGGCGTGGAGAGGGACATGGACACGTGGGTGACTTGACATGGGAGGGGACATTGACAGTCCCAACCCCTTCTCCTCCCCTCTACCCCCCAGGACTGACCGGCCAGCTCCAGAGAGGCGTTGCGGCTGGTGGCCACCCCCAGGTAGTTCCTGGCCACGCAGACATAAACCCCTTCGTCGGTCCTGCCCCTCCGGCCAGGGAGGGTGCGGGGGAGGTAGAGGGACCCCCCTGGCAGGAGGGTGCGGTGGGAGCGAGGGTCCTCTCGCCCCGTCCCTACCCGCTCCCCGTCCTTGTACCACTCGACAGCGGGTGCTGGGCGACCCTCGGCCCGGCAGTGTAGGGTGGCCGGGTCACCTCGGGACACCAGGAGGTCCTTAGGGTGCTGAATGATGCGGGGGGCTGTGTCCTCCAGCAAGGGGTGGGACCCTGGGGGGAATGCAAGGGGTGGTCCTCACGAGGGTCTTGGGAGGGCGGATTGGCACAGGGGGTCCCTCCTCCCACCCAAGAGGTGAGGTGACCCAGGAGTGAGATGAAGTGGGCCAGGTCTCAGCCCAGTTTACCCTCCCCAACCCATGTGGTTGCTATTGGGATGGGAACGGAACCAGGAAGGGGTTGGACCTGGGACACCCTGTGGGGCGGACAAGGCCCGGGGGATGAAACGCCAAAGTCCCCAAACAGGGACTTCCTGCGGCTGTTTGGGTTAAAACATAAACATCTGGAGTCTGAGAGGTGCCTCATGGCTGGTCCTTAATGGAGGGGAATTAATGCTCATTAACGGGGGTAATTGATGCTCCTTAACGGGGAGAAATTAACGCCCGGCCCCCCCCGGAGCGGCTGTCCCTGCAGTTCAGGCTGCGGGCGCTGAGTGGCACTGCCGGCACGGGGACCGCGGCGACACGCGCGTGCATGCCCACGCCAGCACACTCACGGACACGCGTGTTCGCGCAAGCAGTCACGAAGGGGCGGTGCGTGCACTTGAAGACACGCACATGCGTGCACACGCGTGTGCAATCATGCGGGGAGTGCGTGCGCACACGTGCACACGCTTCCACACGCAGGCACGCGTGTGCATTCCTGCAGGGACACGCACACACACATACACACCTGCCCCCCGTTTGCACACGCGTGGGTACAGCCCCAGCACTGGGGGGGCTGTGTGGTGGGCAGTGTGCTCTGATTTGTGTGTGTCCCCCCCCCGGGCCGGTTGCCATAGGGACAGGGGGGACGCTGCGGGGGGGGCCCAGCGGGGGCGGAGGGGGCCGCAGCTGGAACCGGTGGTTAATTGGAGCAGGAGGGGGGGGGGGGGGACAGACCCGGCCCCCTCCTGTGTGTCCTCCACCCCATCCCTCCAGAGCCAAACGAAGGGAAGTTCAGAGTGAAAAAGAGGAGGGAAAGCTCAAGAAGAGGTTAAAATGGAGGGGAATGTCCCTGGTACCCGCATGCCCGTCCTGCCTGGGGACACGGAGCTGCTTTGGGAATGTGGGATCAGTGTGGGGACACGGTGACTCTCCTGACTGAGGATCGGGGGACACCGGGGGATTTAGGGGACATGGGGAATATCCTGACTCAGAGACTGGGGACAGAGGGACAGTTTGGGGACAGCGGGGTCCTTCCTGGCTCGCGTCCGCGGGGCTGGTTCGGGGACACGGGGGCAGTCTGGGGACACGGGAGCTCTCCCGATTCAGGATTGCGGGGACACAGGAATAGTTTGGAGACACTGGGGTCCTTCCTGTCTAGAGGACACGGGGCTGGTTCGGGAGCTCTCCTGGCTTAGGGTTTGGTGACACGGGGACAGTTCGGAGATGTAGGGTTGCTCCTGATTTGGGGTCTGAGGATTGGTTCGAGGAGACGGGAACAATGTGAGGGGATCGGGTCAGTCCCAGCTCAGGGTTTGGGGGTCGGACATGAGGATAGTTGGAGAACAAGGGGTCTGCCCCTGCCCGGGATTTGGGGACACCGAGTGGGTCATGGTTTGGAGTCTAGGGGAGTTTTGGGAACACGAGGTCACTCCTGACTTGAGGACAGCTGTGTGGGACCCTGTGGGAACACAGGATCACTCCTGGCTCCTGGTCCCGGGACACGGAGCTTGTCCCAGAGTGAGGACACGGGGACTGTTCCGGGGAGAGCGGTTCGGTCCCGAGGTGGGGACACGGGGCTGATTGGGGTCCCAGCTTGGGGCTGCCAGCTCGTGCCAGCGTCACTCGGGACAGGGGGACACGGGGGACATCGGGACAGGGGGACGGCGGTACAGTGGGGACAGCGGGACATGGAGACAGCGGGGCAAGGGGGATCCGGGGAGGATGGGACAGACACGTACCATTGCCGGGGCCCAGGAGGAGTGGGGGTCCGGGGGGGCCGGTGCCGTTGGGGTAGGGGTCGGGCAGGAGTCCGGAGGAGTTGGAGCCCTCGGTCCCCAGCGAATCGGCGAAGAGATTCATCTGGAGCAGCGTCTTCAGCAGGTACCGCAGCATCGCCACCCCGCTTCTGGTACCCGGCACGGTCCGACCCAGTTCTGTTCAACCCCACTCGGCTCAGTCCAGCCCGGCTGGGTTTTCTTTGCCTGAGCTGGGCCGGGCTCAGCCGAGCTTTCCACGGTCCGCTCTGGATCCTCTCGGCTCGGCTTAGCCCAGCCCGACTCAGCCTGGTTCGGTCCAACCTCAGCCCGTCCCGATTCAGCCCAGTTCTGCTCCTCTCGTCTGGGCTCAGCCGGTCCGGGCTCCCCCAGCCCGCGGCACCGCCCCCGAGTCCCTGGGGGGAGCGACCAGACCCTGCCCCCCCTCCCCATCTTCCTTTGAGGGCTCCCAGGGAGGGTGGGAGGGGGTTGGGATGACTTTGGGGAGGGGGGGCGGAGGAAAGGGGGGGGGGTCTCAGGGTCGTGTCACCTCACCCCAACCAAAGGCTCCCCCGGGACCCCCCTCAGTGAAGCGCGATACCGAGGGGGGCGATTTTAGGGGGTGCTGGGACATCCAGTGGAGTTGATCTTGGGGGGGGGGGGGGGGTTAGTGGACCCGTCTGCACAAGGAGGCCTCCCGAATTCTTAGTGAGCAATTAGAGGCTTAATTAATGAGGGGGGGATGTGTGAAGCAATGCGCCTGCCAGCCCCCGTTTGGATGGAGGAGGAGTGCGTTATAGAGGGGACAGTGTTATGGGGGGGTATAGAGGGTCGTAATAGGGGGGTGTTATTGGAAGGGTGTTTTGGGGGTGTCGTTATGGGGGGTTGTTGTGGGGGGGTTATGGAAGGGGGTTTATGAGGAGGGCTTGTTATGGGGGGGTTGTTATGAGGGGATTCGTTTTCAGGGGGTCGTTATGGGGGCGTCATCATGGAGAGGTTGTTAAGGGGTCGTGACGGGGGGCAAACATCTGGATGGCACAGCTGGGTGAGCACAGGGATGCCCCCACACATCTGGAGAGCTGGACACATCTGGAAATGGGGAAAAGAGGTGGGAGCACATCTGGAGGCACATCTGGAGAGCGTGAGGGAGAATGCTCCCCCCCCCCCGCCCAGACCTGGAGACGTGCTGAGGCCTCAAACGGGTGCACATCTGGGTCCCCCCACAGTTCACATCTGGGTTCCCCGTGCACATCTGAGGCCCCCTGTGCACATCTGGGGCTTCTCAGTCTTGGGCCTCACCACATCCCATTGGAATATCCTGGTGTCTTGGGGAGGGGGTCAATTCATCCATCCCCCCACCCCTCAGATGCAGGCCAGGAGAAAGGAAATAAATATGGATTAATTTTTTAATTTAATAATTTATTAATTTGTTAATTTATTAAAACGCCTCCCCCCCCCGAAAGCTTCCCCGTTTCTCCTGCAGTGGTGGCTGCCCAAGGAGGAAGAATTTTTCCTTCAAACACCGGATTTATCCAACTTTTATTCAAATAACTGCAGGATGGGAATTGAGGGTGATGCCAAAATATTAAACGCAGTGGAATTGCCCCCCAACCCCACAGTTCCCCCCTCCCCCCCTCCCCCCTTTATTTTAGGGAGGGGAGAATTTTTCTCGGGAATCCTCGAGTTGGTTTGTTGTTTAGTTTTTGTGTTTGTTTGTTTGTTTGGGGGGGGGTGTTGGATTTGTTTTGTTTTGTTTTCTGGAGAGGGCTCTAAGCACCTCCTGGTGCCAGGGCGCTGGGGAAAGGAGACAAAGAAGCCGCCTCCTCCCGCTGGATAAATTCCACGGCCCCCCCCGGGTTTATCCCGGTTAATCAGATGGGCAAACAGAGCACGGGGGGGGGGGCAGCGCCTCCTCATTAGCGCCTTGATTCCACCATTAATTGCCCTTTGATTCTGCGATTAGCGGCTGTTTGCCCAGGCTTTGCCTAAACTTCTCCCCGCCGCGGCTCAGAATCTCCACACACCCCCTCTTCTTTTTCTTCGCGGGGGGAGCTCTTTCCCCTCGGTATTCTGCCTTTTTCCCCCTTAATTCCTTCATTTTCTCAACTCGGGGAAACTGAGTCAGGCGAGTGCTGGCGGTAATGAGGAGCGACGGGATATTTGTAGGAGTAAACGAGGGGTTGCCCCCCCCCCCCCCGCTCTGCCCGTGTCTATTCCTCGCAGCCCCCCCATTACCATCCCCCCGGGAGCCCCCAGCACGGAGCTTTGCCGGAAAATGCAGCGGTTTGAATATTTATGGAGGTTGGGGCTGTAAAGGGGGTGGGAAGGGCGGGGGGACCAGGGGGGTCGGGGGAGGAGAGGGAGAAAGGTGGGGTGTGGGGGAAGGGTGGAAGGATGGTAATACTGGGAATGTAGTGGTGGCACTGGGACGTCAGTGTCAGTGAAGGGGTTATACTGGGATGCTGTGAGAGAGGACACTGGGATGCTGAATGGGATGATACTGGGATGGTTTAGAGGATTATACTGGGATCCTTTAGGGGATGATACTGGGATGCTGCAAGGGATTATGGCACTGGTGATGGGGGGATGCTGGGATGGTTTAGGGATGTCTCAGAGGATGCACTGGGATGGTTCAGACGAGATACTGGTGGGATGGTGCCGGGATATTTCAGGAGGTGGTGCCGGGCTGGTTCGGGGGATGGGGCTGGAAGTGGCTGAGGAAGCACTGGGCTGCTGGGAGATGGTGCCAGGCTGCTGCCCAGACAATGCCAGCGGTTTCTGGGATCCTGCTGGGAACCTGCTGGAAGGCAGGGAGCAGGGGGGGTGTTCAGGAACACTACGGGGGGGGGGGGGGAGTTGGGGCTGGGACACTGCAGGAGACAATGGTGGATGCTGGGGGGGGGGTGTGGAACTGGGATGCTGGAGGAGTGCGAAGGGGAATGTCTTCTGGGTGCAAATTGTGGTGTTTAGGGGTGTAAACTGGGTGTAAGGGGAGGGGAGGGTGCTGGGATGTGCTAAGGGATAACTATGGGATGTGCTAAGGGACATCTCCGGGATGCTGCAGGGATGACTGGGATGTTGTAAGGATAACACTGGGATTGTTCGGGGATAACTCTAGGATGTTTTAGGGATAACTTTGGGATGTTGTAGGGTTAACACTGGGATGTTGCAGGGATAATGCCAGGATGCTGCAGGGATAACTCTGGGATGTGCTAAGGGATAACTCGGGGATGCTGCTGGGGAGCAGCTGGAGATCCTTTCGGGTTGCCCAGGGGTGCGGTGTGGAGCGGGTTGCCGCAGAGGCAGGGTGTCAGTCAGTCAGTCAGTCAGTCCGTCAGTCTGTCTGCCTGTCCGTCCCTCCCGGGCCATCTCTCCCCCTTCTCCCGCCCCCTCCTCATTACCGGCGGCTGGGGGGAGCAGGAGCCCATGTGTTTCCCGAGCCGGGGGTATATTAACATCCCATTCCCAGCTCTTTAATCTCCAGTTTGTCGGGCTCATTTATCAGCCCGGGCTCCCTCCAGGGCTGGGGGAAAGCGGGGCAGGGTTGGCAGCTGGGACCAAGAGGCACTGGAAAGCCCCGGAGGAACCCGGTTCCAGGTCCAACAGGTCGTGGACTCATGTGCGAGGAGTGGCTTTGGGTTGGGGGGTTCATTGGGAAAAGCTTCATCAAAGCTGGGCTTAATTGGCTGGCGGGTTGGTTCGCAGGGGTGGCTAAGGGGGGGGGCGGGGGTTGGGGGGGAGCAGCTCCGGCCCCACAAAGCCCAGGCAATTACCCGCCTGTCTGCATTATGTATTAACCCATCTGGGGCCGGGGGGGGAGCGGGGAGGGAGACAAAGGCCGGGGCGGAACCGGGCAGCCCCCCCCGCCCCTCCGGGAAACCCCCCCCCGGGGGCTCTTTGTGCAGCGGGATGCGGGGGGGCGGCTCCCGGGCAGAGGCAGGGGGGGCCCTCGGCAGCTCGGTGACTCCTTCAGCATCCCCACCCCCCCTCAACATCCTCACATCCTCCCCAGCGCCCCTCGCAGCACCTCCACATCCCTTTGATTATCCCCCTCAGGACCCCCACATCGCCTCTCCCCGGCATCCCCAGATCCTCCTCAGCACCCACGTACCCCACACCTCAGCACCCCCATATCCCCCCCCCCTTATCGTCCCCTCAGGACGTCCACATCCCCCCCCACCTCTCCCTCTCATCACCCCTGTATCTCCCTCAGCACCCCCCACATCCTCCTCAAATCCCTCACATCTCTTACATCCCCTTTAGCATCCCCCCACCCTCCTCAACAACCCACCAGCACCCCCACATCCCCCTCAGCACCCCCCCCAGCATCCCCACATCCCCCTCAACTCCCTCACATCTCCCTCAGCACCCCCAGCACCCCTCCACACCCCCCTCAGCACCCTCATGTCCCCCCCCAGGCTGAGCACAGCCACAGCTCATCACACGGGTGAGTCTAACCTGGGGGAGGGGGCTGAGGACGGGCTCTCTACAGGAATGATCCAGGACTACACCCCCCCCCCCCCCCAAAATGTCACTGCCGGGGGTCACCCGGGACGCGTGGCCGCATCCCAATCAGCTGCTGCAGGGATAATGAGTGGCTCAGGTCCTAATTACCCTCTGTCCTTATTTGCATCCTGTCCCCGCCCAGATCATTGCGAGCTGAGGGGCGCTGGGGGTCTGCGGGCTTGGGGACACTGCAGTGGGGACATTGAGGGATGGTAGTGGGGACAGGGTGGCAGCAGGGACACCCTTTGGGGGGCATTGAAGGGTGGCAGTGGGGACATTTGGGCTTGGCAGCAGTAGGGACACTGTTTTGGGGACACCCCTTTGGGGATGCTCGGGGTGATGGCAGAGATACTCCTTTGGGGACACTGAGGAGTGGCAGCAGGGACAGTGCTTTGGGGACATTCAGAAGTCACAGTGGCACTTCTTTGGGGACAGTGTAGCGTCAGGGACACTTGGATTTGGCAGCAGGAAGACTGCTTTGAGGACACACGGAGTGGCAGTGGGAACATCTCTTTGGGGACACCGAGGAGTGGTGTCAGGGACACTCTTTTGGGGACAGGGTGGCAGCAGGGACACCCCTCTAGGGACACTCGTGTGTGGCAGCGGGGACAGTCCCTAGGGGACACTGAGATTGGCAGCAGGGACACTGCTTTGGGGACAGTTGGCGAGGCAGTGGGGACACTGAGGGGTGGCACTGGGGACAGCCCTGTGAGGCGGGCGCTGCCCTCCCCCCTGAATCCCGCTGATTCCCAGGGCTCAATGAACTGCCCCAGCTCCCGCCCTCCCCGGCCATTAACCATCGGCTTTAATTAACCACCCCCGGGACCCAGCCCCACGGGCCACAAGCCACGCCCCATTTGTAAACCACGCCCCATAGAACCACGCCCCCCTCGAGCCACGCCCCACCACAAAACCACGCCCCGTTCACAAACCACGCCCACCCCGGCCCCTGCCCCTTCCTGAATCCCCGCCCCCTCCCCAAACCACGCCCCGTTCTCAAGCCACGCCCACAACGCCACGCCCGCTCGCCTGGCCCCCTCTCCGTATCCCCGCCCACACCGCCCCCTCCCGCCAATCCCCGCTCACCCTCTCCCCTGACCACGCCCCCTCCCTCTCGGAAGCCCCGCCCCCTCCCGCCGCCGCCGTCACTTCCGCCCGCTCGGCCCGGCAGCCTCCAAGATGGCGGCGCCCTGCGGCTCCTCGCCCCTCCCGCCCGCCGAGCCGCCGCTGAAGATCCCCAAGATGGAGGTGCTGTCCCCCGGCTCCCCCGCCGCCCTCAGCGATGGCAACCCCAGCCTCTCCGATCCCTCCACCCCCAGCGGCGCCTCCCCGCTGGGCCCGGGGCCGGCGGCTGGGGGGGCCGGGCTGGGGGGCCGCGGCGGGGCCTCGCCCTCCGTCTCTTTTTCCCCGGGAGGAGCCGCCGCAGCCGCCGCCGCCGCCGCTTGCCGGGGGATGTCGTGGACACCGGCGGAGACCAACGCGTTGATCGCGGTCTGGGGGAACGAGCGGTTGGTGGAAGCGCGGTACCAGCAGCTGGAGGGCGCTGGCACCGTTTTCGGCAGCAAAGCCCCCGGGCCCGCCATGTACGAGAGGGTCTCCCGCGCCTTGGCCGAGCTGGGCTACGAGCGCACCCCCTCGCAGTGCCGGGAACGCATCAAGGTACCGCGGAGGGGAGGGGGGGCGGCTGGGGATCCTGGGGGGCGTGAAGGGGGGAGGCCCGGTGCTGGGGTCACCTCCAGGGTCTGTCTGGCCCTGGGCTGGGGGGCGCCGTGTCCCCTGGGATCAGCTTTTGGGGGTGGCTCCCGTGTTGGCAGTGTCCCTGAGCATCCTTGGATTTGCCCCCAGGGTGTGGGGCCACCCCCTCCCCTGGTATCACCCCAGTAGGGGCTCCCCACACCTTTTTCCGGAGCATCCTTTTTCCTGGCTGCAGTTTGCTCAGCCCAAACTTTGCTCCCAGCTGCAGGGCACCCCGGTTCCAGCTCCCAGTCAGCACCTCCTGGCCAGCAGCATGCTGGGTGCCAAGTCCTGGGGTTCAACCCTCACACCCACAGCCTCCAGCAGCATTTTTCTCCCCCGGGTGCCCTGTCCTTGGGGGGTTCAGCTGCTCAGTTCCCCCTGGGACAGCCTCCTGTGGTCCTGTGTGTGCTGGGGACACCATGTCCTGTGCTCTCAGGTCTCCTCAGGTGGGTTTTTGGGGCACCCCAATCCTGGGTGGGTTGACTCACCCCCTTTCAATGCCCTTCAGCATCTTCTGCCTGTGAGGTGGTGGCACTTCCAGGGAAATGTTTGTCTGGGAATCACTGGGGGAGAGGTTCAGTTTAAAACACAAAGGCAGCTCATGAGGGGGGAATTAAACACTTCCATCTCCCTCCAGATTTTATTTTCCCAGTTTATCAGCTACCCGTGCAGCCCCTTCAAAGGCCAGTTGGTTCCAAAAGTCCAGTTGTGTCACTGGGCAGGATCAGTGGTGCTGAGTGCTCCCCTGTCCCTCCCCTCATTCCTTCCACCACCCTCAGCCAGGCTGAGATTCTCCCCATTTCTCCACCTGGGCTGCCTTTGAGTTGGAAAATACGTGGAGTAAGGGATTCTGCAGCTGGGAGGATGCTCAGGAATGAAAGAGAGAGAGGAACTCACCCTCCAGCCCCTCTTTAATTCACAACCTTTGTGCTGGAATAATTCCTCTCTGGGATCAGCCGATGGAGGAGTTGCTGGGGGTGGATTGGGTCCCCAGGTGTGGGAATGGGGGGGGGGGTTAGAGGCAGGTGGTTTTTTCAGTGGAATTGTGGTGAAACGAGCCCTCATCAGACCCTGAACTCTCTCCTGAGAGCCAGGAGTTGTCCCTGTTGCAGGATTATTGGGGTTGCCAAGCCTAAAATCCCATTTTTTTTGAGGATTCCGAGTGGAGCTGGTGCTGCTTGACTCTTTTCTGCTTGACTTGGGGAGGCTGCTGGAACACAGAGAGGTCACGGGCTTCAAAATCCTCTAGAGCCACAAGGAGGACAAGGGAGGGTGTTGATGAAGGAGGATCTGGCTTCATAATTCCATTTTATATCCATTGTTTCCATGATTTGATGGAATACTTTGACTTAGCTCCCGTCAGCGGGAGGATTTGCTGGTGTGTTCTAACAGTAAATCAGCTCCAAAGCCTGTCAGATTCCACTTAACTTTATAAACACATTTTAGATAACAGCTCAAGATTACCTTTCTTCAGCCAACCTGCCTTCCCCAACACTCCAGAAGTGAGTTAGGAAGCAAAAAAGCCCAGAAAAAAGAAACTTCTCCTGTTGGGAAGACGCAAATGTTCCCCCATCACTTCCTCCCCTCATTCATCCAGAGTGGTCCAGCCCCAGGTTCCCCCTCTCCCTGCACATCTGCATCTGCTTTCCTCACATCCCCCATGTGGAAATGCTGTTGGGTTTGAGCTGCTCAAAAAAAAAAAAAACCAAAAAAAAAAAAAAAACCAACAAAAAAAAGGGTCTGTTTCAAATTTAGGGGTCTGCACGTCACTGCTGTTCCAGCAGCTTTTTTTTTTTTTTTTCAACTCAGAAAAAAGACCCCAAGTCCAAATCAGTGGCTCTGAGCTCAGGGGGTTTGGAACTTAGAGGATGGAACCAGCTCAATTTCTGCCCTTTTGGTTCCCAGAAGAGCATTTTATGCTCCATGACCTCCTCATTATTTTCTTCATCCCAGCTTTTTTTTTTTTAACACCCTTAGACCATCTCCACGCTCGTTTTGAGTTGTTTCATCCAGATTTTCTCTCCTAAATAAAAATTTCACCTCTTAAAACTTACCACCTGGCCACAGAGAGCTTTTAAATGTTAAAATTCCACATTATCCCCCAATGTTTGGGGGAAATCGATGGAATGTTCAGCAAAACCCCTACCAGGTTTTACAGTCGTGGAGAAAAGGGTAATTTTCAGGCAGTAAAATCTTCTTTTATTTCAAGATTTGGGCGTTGGTTGTTTGGGGTTTTTTTTTGCTACCAGATCTGGTGGATTTTTTTTTAAGCTTTTTCATTCCAAGAGGAGCAGCTCCACCCACCTGAACTCCCTCCTGCAGGAATTCCCTCCCATCCCAAAACTTTCGGGGGGGATTTTCTGTCAGGGGCAACCTCAGGATGGGTGACAAGAGCTTTCTGCTGCCTTGTGGGTGTCCCCTCAACGTGGAGTTGGAGTTTTAAAAACCCCAAAACCCTTAAGGAGGCCGATGGAACCCTCAGGGAGGGGAGAAGCAGGTGCCTCAAACCTGCATGGAATGGGGCAAAAATCAAGTGCTGGAGTGCTGTGGCTTCCAGCAAGATGCAAAGCTGTGGTTTGAGCTGCTTCACCACATCACCAGCCTGTTCTGAAACCTTGCCTGAAGGTGTTTTGATGGGGCAGAGTTCAGAAGAGCTTTGCCAGCTTGGTTCTTGCCAAGTTTCTGGTGGTTATCTCAAACCCTTTGTCCAGGTAGCTCCTCCCGTGGGTGCAAGGAGGGTTTGAATTACCTCCAGATCTTCCTTGGGTTGAAATATTTCAAGATGTGGTGGGGTTTTCAGGCTTGGGTCATTCCTTAAATCCTCTCCAGGTCTCACCAGGGGATCTCATGAGCCCCAGTAGGTGGGAAAAACATAGCCAGGAAAAAAAAAAAAGTAAACTCTTTGGTGATAAAGGAGAGATTTATTTGGCTTACTCCTGCATTTAGAGGTTTCTCTCCACCCTTAAAGTTCTCTTAACACAACTGAAGTGGTGTGGACCTTCCTCTAGAGCCCCTCAGTCCCAGGAGGGGCTGCAGCACACTGAGGTTTTGAGTCTGGAGCTTTCTGACCAACGTGAGTGGCCCTCTCAGGAGTTTAAAGTGCTTTTTCTTCTCCTTTAGCTCCAGACTGACCACAGAAATAAGGCTGCTGGTGGTGTTAACCCTGATGTTCTCCTGCCTTGCACACATCTTTCGACCTAAAAGTTGATGAGCTTAAAAAAAAAAAAAAAAAAAAAAAAAAGCCACCAGACTGCTGCAGTCTGTCCTATCATAGAACCATTAAGGCTGGAAGAGACCTTGAAATTCCTCAAGTCCAACCATCACCACCTCACTCCCCTGCCCACTAAACCTTGTCCCCCAGGGCCACCTCCACACATTTTTTTTAATCCCTCCAGGGATGGTGACCCCCCCAGTGCCCTGGGCAGCCTCTTCCAGTGCTCGACCACTCTTCAAGTGAAGAAATTATTCCTTAGATCCATTTTGAACATCTCCTGGCACAATTTGGGGCCATTTCAGGGTAAAATAATCCAGTTTGCAGCCTGGGGGTAAGAATTAATTCCTGCTGGGCTATGACCCAGCGTAAGGTGGAGAGCAAGTGGCCATGGATTTTGAGCCTTGCCAAGAGTTTGGGTGGGTTTGTTTTTTTTTTAAGCTAATAAACTCAGCCAGCAGCTCTAAATCCATCTTAAATCAACTGGGGCAGTGTAAAAACTGGCTTTGGGAGATATGTTTGATATACAGAAATCCTACTTGGATGGTTTTTGGGGTTTTATTTTGAGTGTGGGTTATTTATGACACAAGCAGCTTAAAACTGACCGAGCAGTTTTGCTTCTGCCCCCAGGGCTCTGAATATTGCGAGGAAACTGCTTAGAAATCTCTTCCTGGGGCTGTCAAACCAGTGTCTGAGGAACAGTAGGTAGGTTTTGAGCTTTCTGGAGGTGTCAAAGTGCCTTTTGGGGGGAAAAAACAAGGAGATTTTTTTTTTTTTGCCCCAAACCCGGGGGCACTGCATTATCTTTCAGAAGGAGAATTCAAACCACAGCATATAAAAGGTTGTTTTTTACCCCCAAATGTGTGTTGCTCCAGATTTAGGGGAGAAACGTGGAGGGAAATTGTAGGCTCAAAGAGTTTTTACACTCTGCTGAAGAGCTCAGCAAAAGCAGAGCAGGTTTTGGCACCTGCCCGGGAGGTTTTGGCCTCAGCCAAACCCATCCCAGCCTCATTTCTTGCTGGGGGGTTTGGGAATGTTATTGATTTGATCTCTTTTAAATTTCAGCAGCTTCAGAGGAGTCAGAGTGAGTTAGTCAGGAAGGCAGAACCTGTAAGTAACACCCTTTTTCCTAGCTGAATAGCTCAGGCATCTACATTTTTCTACCTCGTGTCTTCCCACCAGGTTGGAGCAGCTTTGCTTTGGGGATTTTCCCTTCTCCTTTCTCCCACCAAGGAGGACACCAGCTCTGCTTCCTCCTCCTCCTCCTGGCAGGTGATTATTTCCCTGCCTGGTTGCTGTATCTCACTGGGAGGGGTCTCAATATTTTTATTTTATTCTTTTTCCCTAACATCACAGCAAACCTGGGGATTATTTTTTTCTCTTTTCTTTTTGTTTTGAAGCAGGGGAGAGGCTAAATCCCTTTAACCTGGCCAACCTGTCCATCCCCAGCAGCAGAAATAAACTAAAAAACCAACCCTAAACCCTAAGCTCAGCCAAACAAGTGTCTGTCAGCTTTCCTCACTCTGGCACCACCTGATTTCCTGTTGGTTTTTGTTCCTCTTTCAGACCCTTCGCAGATGTTACAGCCGTGTGAAGGAGCATGGTGTGGGGAAAAGGAAAAGCAGCTACACCTTTGAGCAGCTGGAGCAAGTTTTTGGACAAGGGGGTTGGGATTCCCAACCCTGCCAACCCGTCCTCATCAACAGCAGTGGCTTGTACCAGGAGCTGGAGTCAGATGGCAGCACCATGGAGGAGTATTCCCAGGAGGATTGGGGCAACCACAGTCAGGAGCTTCACTGCTACCAGACAGGGGAGCAGGAATTGGGTAAGAAATCCCATTTCTACCCCTTGGGAAATCCAATTAATTTGGTTGAGTTTGACCTGTTTTAGTGAGTCAGACTGATTTTGTCATCCCTCCCCCTCACTCAAAGCAAACATTTATTTTATTTATTTTAATTTTTTAAATTGAATTTACTTAAAAAAACTAAACAGGCCCAGGACCATTAACAATGGGATTTTACCTTTCAGATGAAATGCCAACCACAAAAAGGACATTGAAGATCAAACAGGAATCTTCTGAAGACACGCAGTAAGTAATTTCTGAATGGTTTTAGCCTGGAATGTGTTTCCCTGGGGATGCTGTGCAGGAGGGGAAGATATTTGAAACTTCTGATGAGAATTAGAAAAGCATTGTCCAAGACTGTTCAGACAGTTGAAGGTACTCTGTGGTATGGTTTTTTTTTTAATTCTGGTTTCCTCAGAACATCTGAAAAGCTTCTCAGCTCTTCCTCATGCTGCAAACAAAACAAGGCTTCAAACCAGAGTAAAAAATGAGGATTTTTTAAGCTTTAATTTAATTTTTTTAGAGCTTTCCAGACCTGACTTGTAACCTTTTGGATGAGTTTAATCTGAGGAATAATCGAGTGCTTCCAATGCTTTGAGAATCTTCCTTGCCTGGCCAATAGTAAGGAGACTGTGCTGTGTTTTTCTCAGACCAGGGCTACTTTCTTCAAACTTTTTTGATCTTTAAACCCATCAGGGGACTATAAATACTAAAATTCTGGGTAGCTGCCACCCCCCCAGACCCCTCTACAGTGATTTGAAGTATTGGCTTATGTCAAACTGGGATTTCCTCTGCTGGAAAATGAGCTCCTGTAGGGTGGGAGATCATCAGCACTGTATATTAACACAGTGTCCCTGGTAGGTAATAAAAAAAAAAAAAAAATTCATTAAAAAAAAGACAAAAATCATTTAAAAAGCAGCTTCCATACTTGTGGAATCCATTTTAGGTGGATTTTCACCATACCCCAAGGTGACCATGGAGCAAAGAGAGTTTAGCCACTCAAGGGTGACCTAGAGAAAAAGAACTTTTTCTTAGTCTAAACGTTGTTATCTCCCATTTAAACAATTTCTGGGTAATTTCACCTTTTAATGTGAATTACATAGCAATTATCCTGAATTTTCTTAGGTGGAGGCTCAGGGCCACCCAAATCTTCCCAGTGGTGTCAGATGGGTTGGACTTGGTAGATGAGATCTTTCAGAGTTTTTTGGTTTGTTTTTTTTCTCTTTCCCTGCCAAGTTTCCTACAAACTGGGAGTCAGAAGCAACATGGCTGTAGGAAGATCAGCCCAATATTTATTTATTGTCTGAAAAAAAGAATAAAAATAAAATGAGAGATCATTCCCTTTGCTGAACCTCACACTGCCCCGTTTGGATGTGGAGAAATCCCCCTGTGGCCATGCTGGACTATGAGCACGTGTATGGCTTCAAAAAATCATCTCTTTGCTTCCTTGTTTCTTTCCCCTGGGATTTTGGGAGGACGTGGGGAAGAATTTGATGGAGCTTGCAGAAAACCAGTGGAGAAAAGGTGGATGAGATAATGATTTTCCCAGCAGAGAGGAGTGGGAGAGCTTGGCTAAGATGCTTCCTATAGGAAACGTCTCGCTGAGCTTCCAGCTGCTGGATTTTAATCCAGTTTTTCTTTTCCAAAAGACAAACACGTGAAGCTGCTGTGGTTATGGACTGCCCACCAGAAACGGAGCTTTCTTTGCTCCCCCCACTCCTTGCCTCCAAATAAATTACTTTGAAAAGCTCAGTAACGACTCCGTCCCGCTGGTTTGAAACGTGGGGGTTTTGAGGGTTTTTTGGCTTTGTTGAAGACGTGTCCTTCACTGCACACCAGCTTGGAAGTTTGGGTCTGGCTGGGGAACGGCGCCTTTGGACAGATTGGTCTCCATCTCCTGGCTCTTCCCTTGTTTGAATCACAAAAGCTTGGAAGGAGAGGGTCAAACCCAGCTGGAGGGCACCGGCTGCAGGTGGAAAATGAGCTGTGAGTTTTTCTGCTGACAACAAAACAAGAGTAACAGTTTGACTCTTTGCCACTTACACCTCTGCTGGAGGCAGCCTGGGCGGGCACTGCCAAACCCTGCTGGCAGTGGGAAGAGGCAATGGAGAAGCCAAATTGAAGCTTTTTAACTTTGTTTTTTTCTTTTGATCCCCTGGGGCTTTCCTTGAGGTGACGGATTCCCCTTCTCCCCCGGCTGCGATCATCTCGAAATGACTCCTCTTTCCAGCAGGAGCAGTTTGATGAGTGACTAATTTTTATTATATATTGTTTTTTAATTTTTTTTTTCCCCCCCCTCCACCAGCTCTATTTTGTGCCGAGCTAAACTTAGCTGGAGTGTTTACAGTGTAATTAATGAAGGTGGGGGCTTTTCTTTTCGCTCCTCAGCTCCATTCCTCCGCTGTTGAATGAAAACCTGCCCACGCTGCCTTCTCCTCTCCTTGCCTTCACGTGGTTTTGCTTCCTTCCAATGGAGTTCAGCTGTCGTGTCTCAAGTGGAAAACCTGGTGAGACACCAAGACAGCCCCATCCCCTTTTCTCTCCACTCCACTCCACTCTCCTGGCCCTAGAAGGTGAACTTTCACCTTCATAAATCCCTCCCCCCAAAAAACATTTTCCCAGCGTAGACACTGAAGAACTTTCAGGGAAGCTGTGGAGAAGCTTGTTGAAGGTCTACCCAAGAGATCTTCTGGCCTGCTGGATGGTTGAGAGAGGCGACGTGCTGGTGGATCTGGTTCCCCCTGGCAATGTGAGGAGTGATTGGGACCAGCCTGGAATGCTGAGGTTGAGAGAGCTGATGGTGCACCAACCAGACTGCTCCACAAAGAGCCCCCGGTGCCTTCAGCCTACCCTGAAGGGCCAGCAAAGCCCTTGGAGAACGTTCCCAAAAATGACATGCATTGTGTTCACACCCTATAAAAGCAGGGTTTGGAGATGAGGTTGGACCTCTCCCAGAGCTGTGGGAAGGGTTTAAAGCTCCCAAACCTTCTGTCTTTCAACCTTTATACAGATATGATGAAGAAGAGACCTTGGGTTCCATTTTTGGCTTGAGTCTGGACTCTGTGTGGTTTGTAGGGCATCCTGTCTGTTCCTGCTTCAAGACCATCATGTCCCTCAGGCTTAACTCCATGGGGAAGCTGATGGTGGAAAAACTGTTGGGAAATCCCTTGGTAGAAACTTGTTCCCAGGCAGGACATTTCCACCCCATGGGGCTTTTTGGGAGCAAAACTCTTTCTTGGAAGTTGAACTTTGTGACTTCATCAGCGCTTGTTTTCTTTAGGAGGTTCTGGACTTGCTTGAAATCCCCTTGAGATACCAGGAGGAGTTTGGGGGGAGTGGGTTTTCATTTGGCTTAATTAAAAACAAGCCATCAGTGTGGTATTAGAACCTGCAAGCTCACTTGTAGTGCTAGAATAATTAAATAATCACTAAAGAAACATCTGAGGGAGCAGAAAGGGATGAGTATTTTTTTGAACATTGGGCTGCTTTGAAGCATTACTGATGTCTTCATCCTTCTCTCCGTTTTGTTTTGTTTTTTAATTTACTCCCCAGGAAGCGTGACGTGATGCAGAACATTATGCAAATCTTGGAGTCGGTCCAGTTGAAGTGGGAGCTGTTTCAGAGCTGGACGGACTTCTCCAGGCTCCACCTTTCCAACAAACTGGCCATTTTTGGCATCGGGTACAACACCCGTTGGAAGGAGGACATCCGGTACCACTACGCCGAGATCAGCTCCCAGGTCCCGCTGGGCAAACGCCTGAGGGAATATTTTAACTCTGAGAAACCTGAGGGTCGGGTGATAATGACCCGAGTTCAGAAAATGAACTGGAAGAACGTTTACTACAAATTCCTGGAGATCACCATCAGCGAAGCCAGGTGCTTGGAGCTGCACATGGAGATCGATTGGATCCCCATCGCCCACTCCAAACCCACCGGCGGCAACGTCGTCCAATATTTATTGCCAGGAGGGATCCCCAAAAGTCCCGGCTTGTACGCCATCGGCTACGAGGAGTGCCACGAGAAACCCCCCTCCCCTCTGGCTGAGCCCCAGGGGGGGCCTGATCCAGGCAATGAGACTCCGGGGGAGCTGGAGGTCCCATCTCCCCAAGCTTCCCTCCGGGTGGACGTGGAATCCGCTCGGATTATCTACTGTTACCTCGGGATTGCCGAGGTCCGGACTCTCCAGCAGTGCCTGTTTTTACATTTTCAGGCCAACACCAAAACCTTCAGCAAAGATTGGGTGGGGATCAACGCCTTTTTATCTCAGAACTGCCTCGTCGAACCCGGTGTCTCCCCCAAATCCATCTACATCAAATTTGTGGAAGTGGAGAGGGATTTTCTTTCTGCCGGCTCTTTGGTAGAGTGCCTGGAAAAAGCCATCGGGTACCCCTTAAAATTTAACAACTGAGTCTCGTCCTTCATAAGGATTTGGGGGGCTTTCTGCTCCCCTTTTGTTTTTTTTTTTCCTTCCATCTCGCTACCAGATGCTTTGAGATCCAGCCCCTTCCCAGATGGATGTTTTCCTCCTGGAAATGAATTTCAGGGGTTGCGAAGAAGTTTGGGGGCATTTTCCACCAGCTCATCCCCACCCTGGGGATGGGGCAAGGAGAAAACCCCCAGTGAAATGACTGCAGGTACATTCCACACAGGACAAAGCGTGCACATGTGGTGTTTTCATACAAAAACACCTATTTTTTTCGTTTGATTTTCTTGTTGGTTTTTTTTTTCTCTCCACGGCGTCTTGTTTGTACGTCTCTCGTCAGTGTTATTAAGGAGCTGAATAATTAAGCAATAGATCATGGCAAAGTCGGACCCTGGGGGGCAAGGAGACTTTTTTTCAGAGATACTATTGTATATAATTTAGAACTTCACTTTTTTTTTTCTGGGGGGGGGTGTTGTTTGTTTTTTTTTCCACCCGTCAAGTGTTTCTCTCCAAACAGTGTTGCCTGCAAAGAAAAAAAAACAACAACAACAAAAAAAGACTTTGGTTTCTGTGATGTCTCCCCCTTTCCTAGTAGAGTTGCCATATCCACTCTTATTTTATTTTTTTTAAAAACATTAAAATAATTCCTCAGCTTTTTTTTTTTACCTTTTTGTTTTTTCATTTCCCAATTTTTGTGTGTGTCTTTTGTTTTCTTTTTCAGTTCTCTCGAGGGAGCAGAACCTGGCAGCTGGGAAACATTTCAATTTTGTTTCTTTTCCTTTTTTTTTTTTTTTTTTTTTTTTTGTTGTTGTTGTTGTGGTGTTGACCCATGCTTATGGATACAATCAAAGCTGTGAGAAGGGGGAGGGGGAAGGGGGGGTTGGGAGGGGAGGGGACACACGGGGACAGCGGGTGGGGGGCAGGGGGACAAGGGGGGGGACACATGGAATGCCTTTTCCAGGCGTGTGGCTCTGTTGGCCCCATTATCGGGGGGGTTTATTTTCCAAAGCTCATCGATCGGTGACGTTGTGACATACGATGAATGTGTCGGTCCTAATAAAATCCAACAAACACGGCCCAGCCTCCCCACCTCTTTCTCCTCCTGGGATTTATCTTTTTTTTTTTTCTTTTTTTTGGAGGGGTGCAGGATATTCCCCTCCTCCCCGGAGCTTCGTTTCAGGGCTCGTTAGGCTGAGAGATGGTTAATGAATCGATTTTATCAGCAATAATTAAATGATTAATTGATTTTATCGGTGCCTTCTCCTCCTGGAGCTGCCTCAGGTTGTGGGAGTTCAGTTGAGCCTCAAGATGGTGGAGGGAGGAAGAGGAGGAGGTCACATGCACACCACACCCCCCCCAGTGCCCAGAATGGGGGGAATTGCCCCCAAAATGGGGTCAGCCCCCCCCTAGCAGGGGTAAGTTGCTCTGAATTGCCTTGAAATGGAGTCAATTGGCCCAGAATAAGAGTGAGGTGCTCCTATAATGGGGTGAGTTGACCCAAAATGGGGTGAGTTTGACCAAAATAGGGTAAATTTCTCCCAAACACAGTGTGAGTTGCTCCAAAATGGGTGAACTGCCCCTGAATGGGGTAAATTGCTGCAAAATGGGGTGAACTGCCTTACAATGGAGTGAATGACCCAAAATGTGAGAGTTGCCCCAGAATGAGGTGTGGCTGCCCTAAAAGGGATAAATTGCTCTGAAATGGGGGAATGGCCCCAAAATGGGGTGAATTGCTCTGAGTTCATGTGAGTCAACCCAAAGTGAGTGGATTCTCCCCCAAAACTCCCAGGTAGAGTGACCTGCCCCAAAATGGGGTTGAATTGCCCTGAAATAGAGGAAGTCCCTCCCAAAAAGGGACAATTTGGGGAGAATCATCCCACAGTGGGTCGAACCGCTCCCCACAACCAAGGTGAGTGCCTACCAAGGGGAGCGAATCGCCCCTAAAATGAGGTGAATCACCCCAAAATGGAGTTAATTCCCTAAATGGTGGGAAGGAGGTGGGGGGGTGGGGGAAGGGGGGGTCCCGGTGGGCTCCCGGGTCAGACCCCAGGAACCCGGCGGCAGGGATGGATTTACGGGGGGAGCCGAGGGCGAGGAAGGATTAATTCCTCCCCCCCCCTCCCCGCAGCCTCCTCCTCCTCCTCCTCCTGTCTTAATCTCTCCAGCTCTGACCCTGCTGGGAGCGAGGACCGGGATAACCTCGGCCGAGCCATGAAGGATTCAAAAAAAAAAAAAAACCAACCCACAAACCAATAAAAAGAGCCTTTGGGGGGCGATATTTTTATTTAGATATATATATATATATATATTAAGTTTGAGGGGTTAAGGTGTTCAGGCAGGGGAGGGGGAGGCAGGGGTGACCCCGGGGGGTACACATTGAGGTGTATCATAATAATAAAAATTAATAATAACCTCAATAACTAATTAATGTCCCTGGGGAGGGGGGGCTATTCGCGGTTTGGAGGGGCAGTGCTCGGGACCCCCATGGGGTGGGAAGAAGCCCTTCCCCTTTTCCCCATCCCCCGCCCCCTCGGGGGCCCCGCCTCCCACCTGGGGGGCCGCCCCCCCCCGCCCGGTTCCTCCCCCCCACATCCCCCCCCTCTGTCCCCCCCCATTTCCCCCCCCCCCCCTCCCCTCAAGGAGCGGCCCCGGCACCTGCTGCAGCTCCGGTCATGGTCGCGCTGCTGGCGCTGGCAGCGCTGCTGGGTGAGCCCCGGGGAGAGCGGGGAGGGGGACACCGGGGGGGGGGGGAGAAGAGGGAGGTGGGGAACGGGGGGGGCAGCGGGGGGGGATCCGCGGGGACCGGGGAGGGGACGTGGGGGGGACCGGAGGGTAACGGGAGGAGATAGGGAAAGAGGAGAGCACCGGGCAGGACCGAGCGGGACCCGGGGGAACCGGATTGACACCGGGAAGGACCCGAAGGGACCGGGGGGGACTCAGGGGGACAGAGCGGGTCCCGGGGGGACCGGAGAGCACCGGGAAGGACACCCTGGGGACCTGGGGGGGGGCACCGGGCAAGACCCGAAGAGCACTGGGTGGGACACGAGGGGAGCGGCGGGGAGGAGCCGGTGGGACAGGGACAGCACCGGACAGGACCTGAGGGGACCGGAGAGGACCCGGGGGGGCGGGGGGGCACCGGGCAGGACCCGGGTGTAGCGGGGGGGTCACCGGGCAGGACCCAGTGGTACCGGCGGGGTGACCCGGTAGGATGCAGCAGAATCGTCACACACCGGGCAGGACCCAGGGGCATCGGGGGGGTCACAGCACCCACTGAGCACCCCACGCAGGAGGGTGCTGGGGGTGAGGGGAAAAATCAGAGTGCCCTGGGAAAAAGCACTTTGCTCCTTGGAGCTGCACCTTCCAGCATCCCCATAGCAAAAGCCACCCCATGGGGCGGGGGGATCTTTGGGTACACCGAGGGATCAGAGCCGAAAATTCATCCTTTTTTTTTTTTTTTTTTTTTTTTTTTTTCCCCATTTCCCGACAATCAAAACCTGCTTCTCCCCTCCTTTCCCGGGTGTTTCAGCACCACCCTGCCTGGCTTTAGGGTGCAGGCTCTCAACCTTTCTCTTCCCAGGGGATTTTTTTCCCTTTCATTTCCCACCCGATTTCTTTTTTTTTTTTTTTTTTTTTAATTTTAAGTTTTGGAGACGCCACAGTTGCTCCGACGGGAAACATCCCTTGGCATTCCCAGCCAAGGAGAGGCCTTTGGGGAAAGGAAACGGCCCCAGAAACAATGGCAGTGGCGTTTCCTCCCGGCGGGACACGGGGTGGGGGTCCCAGCTCCCTGCTTTTCCCTCCTTGAAGGCTTTGGGTTTTTTGTTGCTGTTTGTGAATTCCCGGACGTTGGGATGAGGCTCCAGGGCCCCCTCATCCTTCAATCCCACCGGGATGCTCCCTGGGGGCACTGATTGCACGGGATCACGATGGATCTCCCTCAAAAAATCCTGTCCCTGTGCCAGGACCTGGTGCTGTAGGCACCAAAGAGCACAAAAATGCAGCCAAAAGATTTTTTTTGCCCCCAAAAGGAATGGTTTTCCCTGAGGTTTCCTCTGGAACACTCCGGTGGGTCTGGAGGGATCAGGATGGGGAAAACCAAAACGAGGGGCAATGATCCACATTCCTATCCCCATTTTGTACCTGCAGTCCCACAATCCTGTCCCCATCCTCATTCCCACCCCATCTCATCCCCCAGCCCCAATCCCACCCGCATCCCAGCTCGGATCTCAGCTCCAATCCCATTCCATCTCATTCCCAACCCCACTGCCACCCCCAATCCCATCTCCACCCCATTCCTATGCCCTCCATATTCCCAATCCCATCTCATTTCCATTCCCTCTTATCCCAACCTCTCCATTCTATCCCACCAATCCCATGCCCCTAATCCCATCTCTTCAATTCCATCCCCAATCCTCTCCCTTCTTCTCCACCCCATTCCCATCCCATTCCCAACCCCATCCCATCTCCATTCCCCACCCACCCATGGCCTCCTCCCTCTCAGGGTTAACGCTCGCTCCTATCTGCAGCAAAGTCATGTAGTACAATTATTATTATTATTTTATTTCTTTTTTTTTTTCCAAATTTGGCCTCTCCAAAGGCTCCAGCACTTTCTGCCCCTGCCCCCAGGGTCATGAGAAAAGCCAACAGGGATTTTCCCAAGGGACAACAGCTCCAAGCAGCCCCGGATATAAATAGTTGGAGTTAAGGGAAGAAAAAGGGAAAAAAATGAAGAAAAAAAGAAAAAAATTAAAAGTACCACAGGAAAAATTTTTTCCATAGGGAAAAAAACGAAAAGTGAATTTAAAGGGTTTTTTCCATAGGGGAAAAAAAATGAAAGGTGCTCTAAAAGGTAAACTTAAAGGTGTTTGTGTTTTTTTCTCCTAGGGGAAAAATTTTAAAAGTGAATTCTAAAGTATTTTTTTTTTTCCTCAGGGAAAAACTAAGGGCATTTTTTTCTTGAGGGAAAATTAAATTCAAAATTCAACTTAAGAAAAATTGAAGGTGTTGGGTTTTTTCTTAAGGTGGACTTAAAGGGAAATTTTTCACTATGGAAAAAAATTTAGGGTATTTTTCGATAAATATAAGGATTATTTTTTTTTCTCCCTCTGTAAAATTTAAGAGTATTTTTAAAGGAAAAAATAAGGGATTTTTTTTTTTTTTTTGTGCCTGGAGAAAAAAATGAAAGGTATTTTTTCAAGGTAAATTGAAAGGTGGTGGGTTTTTTGGTGGTTTTTTTTTTTGTTTTTTTTGTTTGTTTGTTTGGGGTTTTTTCTCACTGGGGAAAAAAAATTAAAGGTATTTTTAAAGTCAAATATAAAGATGGATTTTTTTTTTCTCGCTACAGAAAATTTGAAGGTATTTTTAAAAGTAATTTTAAGGTGTTTTTTCCATAGGGAAAAAACAACAACAAAAAAAGCCCTAAAGGAATTTTTTTTTTTTTATTTTTAAAGTTAAATTTAAAGGTGCTTTTATTTCCCTAGGGGCAAAAAAAATTATCTTGAAATGCAAAGATAATTTTTTAACATAATTTGAGTTAGTTTGGGGTTTTTTTCCCCCTAAGGAAAATATCCTGGCAGATGGGAGGGAGCTGAGGGAATGCACCCGGGCAGGTGCTTAGCTCAGGGCAGCTGGAGGAAAATCCAGGTTTTTCAGCCCAAACGAGCAGCCAGGAGGTCCCTATCTCCGGGTCCCTCCACCCCAAAGGCATCGGAGATTAATTTTTTGATCTGGTTAAAGCATTAAAGGATTTGGAGCGGGGAAGGTGGTTGGGGCTGGAGCCCAGCCAGAAGGTCCGGTCCCGTGCCGGCAGCTTGGGGTTTTTTTTTGTTTGGTTTGGGTTTTTTTTTTTTTTTTTGGGTGTTGTTTTTTGGGTATTTTGTTTTGGTTTTTTTTTTTTTTTTTTTTTTTTTTTTTGGGGGGGTGGGCGGAGGCAGAGGGTGGTATTTTGAGGAAATAAGGGTGAATTCGGCTTAAAAAAAAATTAATATATTTTTAGGAAATCTGGATCCATGCCATGGGGTGGGAAAGGAGGTGGGAGGGATGTTAATTTCAGCATCATTAGGGTTCAGAGTTAACGAGAGCAGCCTGGGGGTGACACCCGGGAGGTCCCCAGGTTTGTTTCACACCCCAAAGCAGCTTTTCCCTCTCTCCAGAGCTTGGATGAGTAATACAAATTATATTATTATGATAATATATTGCTCTAATATTAATATTATTAATTTGATTAATAGCCCCAAGATTATTAATATCATCCTGATGGTCCTCATTATTCTTCTGCAAATGTAATTATATTCATAATTATTCTCTGCCATATTACCTCTTCGATCACAGAAATTAATAGCCATATATTTTCCTCTCAAAACCAGTATTTTCCTCCATAACGAAGATTTTCCTCTAAATTATCCCAATTTAATACAATTTGATTTATAGTGAGGGAGCCACTGAAAAAAACTCACCTGGATTCTCCCTTTCTTGGGGGACAAATGGAGGTTTAGGAGCTGTGGAGTCCTTGAATGATGCTCATAATAGTAAAAATAGTAATAATTATATTATTATGATTATGATTATTGCTATAATTAGAATTATTAGCCTCACTATTATAATTATTGTTATAAATATAATTATTATAATCACTTTGACTCTTCTTATCCCATCTCTAAGCACAAAATCCACATAGATTTAGGATTATTAGAGATGTTATATTATTAATTCTCCACTTTATCACCCAAATGACCAGATATTTAATAGACACCACCCATTTTTTAACATTTTCTCTCCATTTAATCATCATTCTTGACAGAACCCCATCCAATCCAGACCAAATTCCCCTTCTTTCCTCACCTTTTCTTTCCCGTTCCCTCCCCCAGCTCAAGGCTGTTAATAATATTAACCAGATCTCTGATTTTTTCCCCCAATCTGTGGCTGCCTCCATCTCCCGACAGAGTTTTTCTGTGCCAGGATTTAAGGATTTACGCTCTTAACCCATGGGATCTATTTTTAAGCCTCTTTGTCGGCTCGGGGTCTGTTTTCTCCTGGTTTTTTAATTTTTTTTTCCCACCAGAGAGGGGAAATTGGACTTTTTTTTTTTTTTTTTTTTTTTTTTTCTTTTTTTTTTTTTTTCATTCCTGGGAAGACTTTATCAACCCGAGCAGAATTTCCTGCCCGGAGCTGAAGGCTCCGTCCGGAAACATCACGAAGGAGGAGGGAGGGGATGATGCTATAAATACCTCCCCCCCCAATCTCCAACTTCATGTTTTCCTCTTCCTACCCTGGAAAAAAAAATCCCATGAAGCTCTCCAAGTCCATAAATACTCCCCAAACCTTTTAAGTCCTGGGATTTCTTTCCAAACCCCAAAGTGTCCTTGCCATCTCCCACAGCCCAACCCAGAGCATCCCTGGTGGGATGAGGGACATTTGGGGACATGGGATGGAGGTCCCAGGGGATACAATTCCAGCTTGTGAGGGCACAGAGAGCATCCTGCCCCACAGTGGGGATCCTGGGGAGTCTGCCCAGGGAAGGGGGGAAGGATGGATTTAGGGTGGGGTGGGATAGGATGGGATCAGATGGAGGATTTGGGATGGAATGAGACAGGATATTCAGGTTGAAGTGCTTGGGATTGGGTGTTTGGGGTGGGATGGAATTTCTGGGATGAAGCGGGATGTTTGGGATGGGATGATTGGGATGGGATGTTTGGCATGAAATGAGGTGGTTGAGATGGGATGAAATGGAATATTTGTGTTGGGCTGGAAAAACCCATCCTGAATGAGAAGAAAGCTCTTCCTGGCCCAGCCTCCTGGGATCATTGGGAATGAGGAGCGTTCCCAACAAGGGGTGGGTTCTTCCCTGGAAAACTGAGTCCCATCCCGTTTTTTCCCTCTCCCTGGTGGTGGGCAGGGGTTTCCTCGGCTGCGCTGGAGGTTCACGTGGGGACCAGCTCCGTCTTCTCCGTGGAGGGGCAGCAGGCAGTGCTCCCTGCCTGGTTCACCAGCCACTCCCAGAAGAAACCCTACGTCACCTGGCTGCTGGACAAGAAGGATGCTGGCCCCTTCCAGGTGATGGAGGAGATGAGACAGGAGGTGGCCCTGGAAAGAGGGGTGGGGGGTGTTGTGGTGACCATGAGGAGGAGGTGACTGTGATGGGGAGGGGGGTTGATGATCATGATAAGGAGGTCCCTGTGATGAGGGGGAGCTCATGGTGTCCACGATTGGGTGAAGCTCATGGTGCCCACCATGGGGTGGTGCAGGCGGTGGGGGAGATGCTCGTGGTGTCCATGATGGGGAGGTGCCCCTGATGGGGTGAAACCCATGGTGGAGAGGTCACCACGATGAGGGGATGCTAATGGTGACCACCACAGGGAGGTGCCCACCATGGGCATCATGGGGGAATGCTTATGGTGCCCGGGATTCAGAGATGTCCAAAGTGTCCAATTGTGGTGTCCATGATGGGGAGGTTCCCCAGTACCCATGTTGGGGAGGTGCCCAGCATAGTGCAGTTGCTCGTGGTGCCCATGATGAGGTGTTTGCTCGTCGTGCTCTCAATAGTGGGGTTCGTGTGACTGTTCATATACCATGGATGCTCAGGGCAGGTCAGAAGGACCCCATGCCCAACTGCTGCCCCCCAGAATTTGGGATTTGGGGGGGGGGGTGTTTTCCTCTCTACCAACACCATCCAGAGGTGACCAAGCAGATGTTCTCCCACCATGCAGATCCTGACTTACCTGGATGGGGTGGTGAAGGTGGAGGAGACAGAGCTGAAACCCCGCCTGGGCTTCCTCTACCCCGTCCTCACCCACAACATCTCCCTCTTCATCAACGCCACCCAGGAGCGTGACTCGGGTCAGTACCTGTGCACTGTCAACGTGGTGGATGACGTCACCAGCACAGGCAAGAACGTCGGGGTCATCAACCTCACCGTCCTGGGTAAGGTCCCCACCCTGCCCCCCACCCCCCCTTGTCCTCTGCCGTAGTGGCCCTCTCCGTGACGTCACCGGGGGGCCGCAGTGCCACCAGCCCCCCCCACCTGCCACCTGCAGGGTCACCCCACTGTGGGCGCCAACGTCACCTTGAGCTGCACCTCAGAGAAGGGGAAGCCACCACCCACCTACCAGTGGCACCGCACGGCTCCCACCACGCAGGTCTTCTTCCCTCCCGCCCAAGGTGAGGTGCCACCGAGGCCTTGGGGACACCGTGTTGGGGGAGCTTCACGGTGGGGACCCACAATTTGTCCCCCGCAGACCAGGCCAAGGGCATCCTCAAGTTGACCAACCTCTCCATGGAGATGGCGGGGCTCTACGTCTGCATGGCTGAGAACCGGGCAGGGTCGGCCGAGTGCAGCGTCCTCCTGGAGGTGCACTCAAGTGAGTACGTGTCCGTGGGGAAAAGCTGGGTGGTGACCCGGTCACCACGGGGAGGGCCCCACGAGGTGCCCCGGTGGCACTAAGGGGGAGTTCTCTCCAGCAGCCAGCGCCAAAGCCGTCATCGCCGGTGCCGTGCTGGGCTCCCTGGGCGCCGTCGCCACCGTTGTCTTCTTCGCCCGCCGGGTGGTCGGCTACCGGCGGAAGAAACGGGACAGCCAGGAGGAGGTGGCCAATGAGATCAAGTGAGGAGCCGCCCCACCACAGGCCCTTCCTCCTCAGACCACCATCATGAGGTTCCAGAGTTTACGGGAGGTTGTGTGTGTCCTCCACCCAACCGTCATTAGGTTTCAGAGTTAACAAAACCGTTACCCCCTCTTCTGGGCTGAGGGTGGATTGGGGGGGGGGGGGGGGTGGAACACTTGGGGTTTCACCCTCACCTCAACGTTGCCCCCTCACCCCACAGGGAGGATGCCGTCGCCCCCAAGACCCCCACGTGGGCCCGCAGCCCCCCCGCCGACGCCGTCTCCAAGACCAGCACCTTGTCCTCCATTGCCAGCAGCGCCCGCGGAAGGCCTTACGGCGCCCACCCCCTCCCTGACACCCACCGGGGAACCCCCCAGCGCCTCGGGGGGCGCCCTGGACATCCCCAAACCCTCAACGGGACCCCACCCCGACGCCATCCCAACCCCCCCAGCCTGGCACGGGCAGGCGCCGTCCCTGTCATGGTGCCAGCGCAGAGCCGGGCCGGCTCTTTAGTGTGACACCCCCCCAAAAAAGGGGGTGCCTGTAGTCCCCTCCCATTTTCTGGGGTGTGGTTTTTTCCCTTTTTTTCTTTTGTTTGTTTTTTTGGTTTGTTGTTTGGTTTTTTTAATGTTTTTTTGATTGGTTTCTTTCTTTTCTTTTTTTTTTTTTTTTTTTTTTGAAAGACATTGCGAGCAGCTGGACTCATCGTGGGGTTGTTTAATGGGTGGGGGGGCAGGGGGGCCCGAGAGGGAATGTTTTGGGGAGGGGGCGCCCCGGGGGGGGGGGTGCCAGGGCTCCCTGTAAATAGAGCACCCCAAAAGTGCCCAGCCCCACCCAGGGGGGGAGGGGGCTCATTTATATATATATATATATATATATCAGTCAAAACGTGGGATATGTCATAAAAGAGCATTAAAAGGGAGGGAATGCGGGGGTGGGGGTGTAAAGGGGGGAGGTGAGGTTGGGGAGAGACTTTTTTTAGGTTTTTTTCTGATTAAAAGGTGGCTGTGCTGCCTGGTGCTGCGTTTTGGGGTGAGTTTGTGGGGATTTGGGTTATGGGAGGGGGACACTTTGAGGGGGGGTGGTGGCCTTGCCACCCTCTGGGTGATGTCACAGGGGTTGGGCGAGGGGAAATCAGCACTGGGCTGGGGACCCTGGGTGAGGTCACAGTGTGGGTGCGTTGTCACCCCATTGCTGTGATGTCACAGGGGTGTGATGTCATGAGTGAGTGGCATCGTGGCAGCTGACTCGTGCCTGTGTGACATCACACTGGCTGTCACATGGCCGTCAGTGAGGGCACGTGTGATGTCACAGCCACCACCAGCCAGCCAGCAGAGGTGACACCATCCTGCATGACATCACACCCACAAGCAGGGCTAGCGGTGATGTCACACGCCCTCGTGTGATGTCACGCTGGTCATCCTACGCCCGCCGGTGACATCACCCCACCCAGCTCCCGCCACGCCCACCTGCGTGACGTCACAGCAGCCGGTGCGCACGCCCCGCAGTGATGTCACACGTGCCTGTCACACGTCACACCGGTGGCAGGGATGACATCACATCACCCACCCCCTGCCCATCCCACCCCCCCCCGCACCACCGTGACCTCACCGCTCGGCCAGGTGACGTCAGAAGGCGCTGAGGCCGGGCGGGACCCCGGGGGGGTTTATTGGGAGGAGGCAGGGGCAGGGCCCTGGGGGGGCCGGGGGTACATGCAGGGGCCAAGCGGGTGCAGGGGGGGCAGCGGAGGGTCCAGGAACGTTGGCAACCTGGAACGAGAAGAAAGGCAGAGAGCTCAGCCCTGCCTGCACCCTGCTGCACCCTGCTGCACCCCACACCCTCGCCATGCCCTCTCCCCTCCCTGCACCCTGCACCCTCTCTGTGCCCCCCTCTCTCCTGCCTGCACCCTGTCTGCCTCCCACTGCCACGCTCACCAGCCTCACACCCCACAACAGCTCCACACAACACACCACACAACACCTCACACCCCACAACAGCTCCACACAACACACCACCTCACACCCCACAACAGCTCCACACCACACACCACACAACACCTCACACCCCACAACAGCTCCACACAACACACCACCTCACACCCCACAACAGCTCCACACCACACACCACACAACACCTCACACCCCACAACAGCTCCACACCACACACCACACACCACACACCACACAACACCTCACACCCCACAACAGCTCCACAGCTCCTGCCCTTGGCAGCTGCTGCCCGACTGCAGCCTGGGTTCCATCCCACTGCATCTCCCCTGGAGCCCCAGTTTGTCCCCCCTGTATCCCCAGTTCAGCTCCAGTTCATCCCCCCCCCTGCATCTTTGTTAAATCCTCACTGCAGCCCCACTTCATTTCCAGTGTATCCCCAGTTCCTTCCCACTTTATCCCCAGTTCATCCTTATTGCATCGCTACTGCATCCGCAGTTCCTTCCCTCTGCAGCCCCAGTTCATCCTCACTACACCCCCAGTTCATCCCCCCTGTATCCCCAGTTTCTTCTCACTGTATCCCCAGTTTGTTCCCACAGCATCCCCAGTTCATCCCCCCTCCGTATCCTCATTAAATCCCCACTGCATCCCCGCTTCATCCCAGTTCCAGCAGCTCCATCCCACCCCAATCCCACATTCCCGCTCTCCAGCGCGTTCCTCACTCCCACCTCTGGCACATCCCACCCCCCCCGGCCCCAGCCCCGTGGGCGCGTGTTAAATTTACCTTTTTCCTGCCGGGAGAGGGTGACACAGGATTTTAAAAATAGCCTCGCCCGGGCGCTGCGTTGCTACGGAGAAATCCCAACCCTGGGCCTTTGCTTTCCCACCCCACAGGCACCAAAAACTGGGGCAAACAACCCCAAAACTGACCCAATTTTGGGGTGGGATGAGTGGGATCCAGGGTTGCATTCACCTTGCTGCCCCAATGACTCAAAAATTGGGGAAAACGATGCAATTTTGGGGTGGGGTGAAGGGGATTTGAGGCCCGTCCAGGCTTGCCTTCACCTTCCCGCCCCATTGACATCAAAATCTGCACAAACACCACCAAAAGGATCCAATTTTGGGCTGAGCAAGCAGGATTTGGGGCCTGCCCAGGTCTGCCTTCGCCTTCCCACCCCAACGACATCAAAATTGAGGCAAACAGCTGAAAAATGATCCAAGTTTTGGGTGGGAGAAGTCTGGGTTCAGAGCCTGCCATGGTTTGCCTTTGCCTTCCTGCCCCTGCAACTCCAAAGTTTGGGCAAATGACCCCAAACCGACCCAACTTTGGGGTGGGATGAGGAAGATTAGGGACCTGCCTTCACCTTCCCACCTTGGTGACACCAAAACTGGGGCAAATGACCCAAAGCTCACCGACTTCGGGTGGGATGAGGGGGATCTGGCGCCTGCCTTCAACGGGCGGCTCTTCTCTCCAGAACGGCGCCAAAACTGGGGGCAAACGACCCAATTTTGGGGTTTAGGGGCCTACCTAGTCGCCGTTGCGGAGGTCGCCACCACGGGGGCTGTTGGCGCACTCGGCCTCCTTGGTTTTCCGCTCCATCTCCCCCCCTTTGATCTTCTTGCGGGTCATATGGCCACGGAAACTCGCCTGGATCTTGGCGGCCGCCGCGTTGGCGTCGGGATCGTCCAAGGGGATGTCCAGGATGTCCTCGTCCAGCTTCGTGCAGGCACCTTCCTGATGGAGGCAACGGGGGACGCGTGGACACCGTGCCCCAGAGGGGGACCCCTTCCAGATGGCCCTCAGCGGGCTAAAAATTGGGATGGTTTGCTAAAAAATGAGGGCTGCCGTCTAAAAGGTGAAGGTTCTCTTCTGAAATGAGGGTTCCTTGCTTAAAGATCAGGGATTTTTGCTAAAATTTCGGTTTCCTTGTTAAAAAGGTAGGTATATTTTTGCTAAAAAAGTAAGTTTCTTTGCTAAAAAAATTGAATTATTTGCTAAGAAGTAAAACTCTTTGTGGAAAATGGCATTTTTTTGCAAGAAATGAAAGCTCTTTCCTAAAAAATTTAGGTCCTTTGCTAAAACATTAGAGTTCTGTGATAAACATGAAGGTCTTTTGCTTAAAATCAGGTTTCTTTGCTAAAAAGTAGGGGGATTGCTGTAAAATTAAGGTCTTCTGCTAAAAATTAGGGTCCTTGGATAATAATCGGGGGTTTTCACAGGAAAAGTGGGTTCTTTGCTAAAAAGTAGGGGGTGGGTGCTAAAAAATTAAGGTTCTCTGCTAAAAATGAGGGTCTTTTTCTAATAAAACTTGGCTTCTTGGCTAAAAAATGAAGGTTCTTGGCTAAAAAGGAGGGTCCTCTGATTAAAATAGGGGATTTTTTGCTAAAAATGAGAGCTCTTTGCTAAAAATGTGAGTTTTTCACGGAAAGAAAAAAAAAGAAAGCAGTTTCTTTGCTAAAAATCAGGCTGCTTCACTGAAAATGAGGATTCTTTGCTAAAAATCCAAATTTTCCATCAAAAATGAGGGTCCTCTGATAAAAGTCAGGGTCCTTTGCTAAAAAAAATCATTTCTTGGCTACAAAAAAAAAAGGGGGCTTACTTATTAAAAAATTAGATTTCTTCGCTAAAAAAATAGGTTTGTTTAAAATCAGATTTCTTTCTTAAAAATGAGAGTTCTTTGCTAAAAATGGGAGCTTTTCACAAAAAAAAGAAGGTGCTTTGGTAAAAATGAGGTTCCATTGCTCAAATTGTGGGTTATTTGCTAAAATTCCATGTCCTTTGCCAAAAATTCTGAGTTTCTCACTAAAACCGAGGGCTTGTTGCTAAGAAATCCATTGTCTTTGCTAAAAATTTCAGGGTTTTTGCTAAAAACGGGTGTTCTTAGCTAAAACGAGGGTCTCTTCCAGGTGTCTTAGTGGGTTTTCAGACAAAACTGCAAATTTAGGATCATCCCTAAGCCCCCCCTTGGCCCCGCAGGCTGCAGCCCACCCCGGACCTGAGGGTTGGGGTGTGGGGAGAGGAGCCCGGGGGGGGCTGGGGGACTGGGGAGGGGGACACTGGGTGAGCTGAGCTGCTGTGCCTCAGTTTCCCCTTCCCTGCTGCATCTCTGCCAGGGCTCTGGAGAGCAGAGGTGGATGCTGTGTGTTGGCTGCAGTGTCCTGGAGGCTTTAGGGGATTTTAAGGAGTTTTGTTGCTTGGTTTTGAATTTTTCCTTTTTTTTTTTTTTTTTATTTGTTTTTTTTTTTTTTTTTTTTTGGGGGGGGGGGGGGGGGGGATGATTATTCAAAATCTGCGGATTTGGGAGGGATTGGGGGTGGGGGGTGGGATGCTCCTGTGGAGCGTGTGGCAGCTCCAGAAAGTTGCTCTGGGTGCTTTTCCAGGGTGAAAGAGGAGGAAAAGAGGGATGGAGGGTTAAGTGATGTATCCAGGGTAGAAATGATACAGCCAGGGTGGAAATCCTATAGCCAGAGGAGAAATCCTATAGCCAGGATGGAAATCCTATAGCCAAGGTGGAAATCCTATAGCCAGGGGAGAAATCTGATAGCCAGGGCTGGAAATCTTACAGCCAGGGCTGGAAATCCTATATCCAGGGGAGAGATCCTATATCCAGGGGAGAGATCCTATAGCCAGGGCTGCAAATCCTGTAGCCACGGTTAGAAATCCTATTGCCAGGGTGGAAATCTTCTATCTAGGGGGAGCAAATAATCTATCCCAGGGACAAATCCTATATATGAGGGGCTCAAACCTATAACCAGGGGAGAAATCTTATATCCAGGGTGAAGGAAATCCTATATCCAGGGGAGAAATCCTATATCCAGGGGAGAAATTCAATATCCAAGGGGTCAAACCTATAGCCAGGAGAGAAATCCTAGATCTGAGGGGTGTGGGGAACCTATATCCAGGGTAGAAAGTCGATATGTGGGAGGAGGGTGACCTATATCCAGAGGAGAAATCCTATATCCAGAGGAGAAAACCTGTATTTAGGGGGGGGGGGGGGGTATATCCTAAATCCAGGGGAGAAATCCATCTGGAGGGGATGAACCCCCTGTATCCAGGGAAGAAATCCTATATCCAAAGGGGACAATCAATACCCAGGGGGAGAAATCTTATAAATGGGGGAGAAGGGGGGTGGGGGGAGTGGAAATCCTATATGTAGGGGGGGAAATCCCGTATCCAGGGGGGATAAATCCTATGTCCAGAGTGGACTTTGGCTCAGGGATGGGAGATGGAGGATTCTCTGTGCTGCTGCCTGAGCAAGAGGGGTGGGAAGGGGAAAAAAGGGGGAAAAAAGCTGGGAGGGGGGAAGAAGAAGAAAAAAAAAGAAAAAGAGGGAGAGAAAGGGAAAAAAAAAAAAAAAAAAAGGAGGGGGAAGAAATAAATGGCGAAAAAGGAGGGGAAAGAAATAGGGAAAAAAAGGGGTGGCTTTGTGCTGGCAGCAGGGCAGCAAGGGGTGCTCAGGCTTGGGTGCAGGGGGGGGCAATTCCCCTCAATTCATCCCTGTTCCTATAACCCCCCCAAAAATACCACCTGGAAAATAATCCCGGGGAGGGTGCGTGAGGAGCAGACCCCCCGCTCTCTGCCCCATGGATTTGGGGACCAAGGGGGGGACATTCCCGAGCGGGACGTGGCCAGGTTCTGAAATGGGAGGGGGGGGTGTTTGGGGTGGAAAATCCTCCCTGGGGGGGTTTTGGGGGGGCACAGAGAGTTGGCTACAAACCACACACAGACCCCCAAACCCCCCCCCGTATAAAAATATCATTAAACACCCAGACCCAAAACATTAAATTATGAAAAGTGGGGACACACATAAAAAAAAAAAAGAAGGGGGGGGCCACAGGGTACTTACATTGCAGCAGTCCATGGCGGGGGGCGGGTGGGCGGTGGGCGAGGGGCTCGGGGGCTTCGCTTGCCAGCGGCTTCTCCCGGCGCGGGTGGCAAGTTGAGAGCGGAGCCGGTTGCCTACGTCAGGAGCTTTCCTGCTGGGCAGCCTATCAGCCCCTGGCCCTGCCTGGATTTCAAGGAGGTTTTTGGGGGGGTGGTGGAATTGGGAGGGTTGGGTTTTGTTTTTTTTTTTTTATTCCCTCTTCTTCTTTTTTTTTTTATTTTTTTATTCCCTCTGCTTTTTTTTTTTTTTTTTTTTTTTTTTTTTTTTTTTTTTTTCTTAACCTTCCTCCAATTTTCTTGGGCTGCTTAAAGGAGCCGGGGCTCCACGCGGAGTTGTGAGAGAACGTTCCTCAGGGTCATGCCCAAATTTGCTGCAATGGTTATTAATTTTTTAGAAATTAATAATCAGAAAACAGGGACATTGGGTTATATATATATATTTTATTTTTTTTTGGGGGGGGGGGGAGGGGTTGACGAGGGTTGCTGGTCCCCTCCTTGGGTTTGTTTCCACGGGGACCAAAACCTTCCCGACCTATTTTAGGGCTCGTTCCTGAAGGATGGTGAGGAGGAGGAGGATGGTGAGGATGAAGAGGAGGATGAGGATGGCAAGGATGAGGGTGATGAGGAGGAAGATGAGGATGGTGAGGAAGGCTGAGCATGACCTGCTGACCCCCCCCCAAACGCAGGGTCCGCGGGGAAGAGGGGTGGGCTCCACTCTTGGGCTCTGGGGTGGTCCCTTCCCTGCCCCCAGGAGCCCCCAGCCCACCCCCCTCCCCCAGATTTGGGGAGTTTCCCCCCGAACCTACAAATCCATCTGTTTCCCAGCCCTTCACACACCCCATCTCCACCCTGGGACCAAGAGGTGAGGCCCCGGGCAGGAGGGGGGGACCCCCAGGGTGGGTTTGGGGGGTGCAGCCTCATCCCTCCCAGCTCCCCGCTCCTCTCTGCTCCGGGTTTGGGGTTGCTAAGCAACCGCACCAGTCACCGGTGGGCTCAGCGCTGCTGCCGGCTCCAATCACCCCCCAAATGCTGTGTGACCCCCCCCGAGATGGGCATCAGACACCCCACAGCCCCCCTTGGCTGGGCTGGTCACCAGGCTGGGGGCTGCTGGGGGGGGGTGGCCTCTGTCCCATCTTTACTGTCACCCTCAGCACCCCTGTCCCATCGACATCACCACCCCTGACACTGGTGACACTGGTGACACTGGTGCCACCATTCCCAGCCCTGTCCTCAGCCCCATCCCTGATTCCTGTCCCCATCCATGTCTCATCCCCCTTGGCATCCCCTTCCCTGTCCCCATCCTCATTCCCCGTGTCCCCATTCCCAGCCTCAACCCCATCATCTTTGTCCCCAACTTTGTCCCTGTCACCACCTCTGTCCCTGTTCTTGTCCCCATCCTTTTCCCTGTCCTCTGCACCATCCCATTCCCATCCCCGTCCCTATTCCCATCCCCATCCTTGTCCTGTCCCTTTCTCTGTCCCAGTCCCCATCCCATCCCTGTCCCCATTCCCACCCCACAAGGCACAGGGAGGGAGCAGCCCACCCCTTGCTACACCCCACAAAACCCAACTTCCACCCAAAACCTCATCCACTTCACCAGGATTTTGAGCTGGGAAAACCATCCCTTTTACATTTTTTCTTTTTTTAGGATCTCCAGATCTGCCAACCCCCACCCCAGCAAGGGGAGATGGGAAGTTTTGGGGAGCACCAAACAGAAAGGGAGTTTGGGAATGGAGTATCCATCAGGGATGTGGGGAAAACAGCCTCAGAATCCCAGGATGATCACCCCAGGACCAATAAGTCCCCAACAGATCCACAAAATCCCAGCACCCCCATCCCTAAAAATTCTCCCTGGCCACAGCCCCCCAGTCCTGGCAGAGGCGCTGAGCGCCGGCGTCTCCCGCAGGATGTGGCTGCGGAGGAGGGAAGTGAAATGCCAGAACATTTCTAATCATTAACGGAGGGTTTTGAGCCCATTCCAGGATTGGTGGTTTTTTTCCCTTCATCCCAGAAAGTAAAAAAAAAAAACAACCAACAAACCCAATTCCAGGGATGAAACATGGAATATTTTGTGAGGGAAAGAAAAATTTAAAAAAAACAAAATTTTTTTTTTTTTCCAAAATCCCAACAAAGCAATCAAGATTTTGGAAAAGGGGTTGGGTTGGAAGGAGCAACCCTCTGGCATGGTTTGAGATGGTGGCCCCGAGGTGTTAAAAAACCTCCTTAATTAAAAAAAGAAATAAAAATAAAAATAAAAAGGGACATTTGATGCTGAGAGGGGAACGGTGCAGGCTGGCGAGGCAGGATCCAGCTGCTGGTGCTGAGGGTCATGGTGGAGCTGGTTGGCATCATTCTCTTTCTCCTCCATCCATCCTTCTTGTTTTCCCTAGGAGAATCAGGGAAAAAACAGGATGAGAGGAGGGGACCCAGGGATGAAAAAAATAAAGAGAAGGATTTGTCACGAACCCCATCGCTCCTGATTTCTTTTGGATTGGAAAATAAGAATTTGAGAGGTTGGGATGGGATGGAAGGGGACAAAAATACCTCAAAATGCCAGAGCCTTGGAATTTAAGGGGGGGAAAAGAGGAGCAATGTCACATCCCTCCTTCACGAGGGGACAGTGTTATATTCCTGTTGTCCTCCTGGGATCCCGGTGCTTAAATCCAGAGCCTGAAAATATCACCTGGAGCTGAGCCCAGCTTGAGGAACCTCCTGGGAATGTGGCTAATGAGGGCGGGGACCTCATTAAGAAGGATTCTCATTAAAAAAAGTGCCGCGGGGAGGGGTTTTTTCTTCAATTTTTTTGAGTTGTGGCGCCTCGTTTTGGAGTCAAAAGGGGAATTTGGGGTTGGCTCTCCAAGGAGGTGTCCCCTTTTCCAGAGGGATCTCCTCCTGATGCAGCCCAGCAGGGATTTTGGGGGAGGAACCGTGGTGTTGGTGTGGGTGGTCACCTTGGGTTTGGGTTCAGATCAGCTCGGTTTGGTGTCACTTACTGCACCCGGAGATGTGATGCTGTCTCCTGGCTCCTTGCCCTGCTCCTCAGCCTCCTTCACCTCATCCTGCTCCTTGGCTTCCTTCTCCTGCTTCTCCAGGGCTGAGGAAGGAGTAGGGAGCAAACACAGTGCCGTGGGTGATGGGTACAGAGGGCAGGACTGACACCACAGCGATGGGCACAGGAGCCTGACGCCACGGTGAGGGGCACTGGGACAGGCCTGGCACCTGGGGTGTTGGGGAAGGGCCTGACGCCACGGTGATGGACATGATGAGTGTGATGAGAGCACAGGAAAGACCTGACACCACGAGTGATGGACATGATGAGTGTGATGAGAGCACAGGAAAGACCTGACACCACGAGTGATGGGCTCCAGGGGCAGGCCTGACGCCCTGGTAGTGGGCACATGGTCCCAATGCACTTGGTGATGGGGTCAGGCCTGGTGCCTCGGTGATGGGCAGACGGGGCAGACCCCAGGCCATGGGTGATGGGCACCGGGGGCGGGCCTGATGCCCTCAGGGGAAGGCCTGACGCCATGGGTGATGGGCAGCAGGGTCACTCACCTTCCCTCCTCTCCAGCAGAGCCTGGTAGTGCTGAGCAGCGAAGGCCACCACGTCACTGGGCTGGGCTCGCAACACCTCCAATGCCAGCCCTTCCAGCAGGTCCTGGAAGCCCTCAGGCAGCCTCAGACTGCTGCTGCAGAAGGAGGTGGACATGGTCTGCTTCTCGGGATCCCCTGCAGCGGCACACTCGGGGTTCATCCCTCCCTCACACCACCCCCGCCGGTACCGACGCGGCCCGGCCGGGACTCGAACCCGGGGCCTCGGGTGGCTGAGGGCAGGAGGTGGCTGTACCGCCGCTGGGGGGCGCGCCTCTCACACGCGCATGCGCAGCACGGCCTCGCTGTGATGATGGGGGGGGGGGGGGGGCAGCGTGTGAGCGATCCCCTCCGACCCCCCCCCCCCCCCTCTGTGTGTGTCCCCCCCCCCAGCCCCCTCCCCACACCGCTTTCCCCGCCAGACACCCCCAGCCCCAACCCCGGCCTCCCCCCCCAAAAACCCCTCACACCCGGCTGGGCCGCGCCGGCGCCTGTGGTGAGACCGCGGTCGCTTAGCAACCGGTACACACACACACACACACACACACACACACACACACACACACACACACAACCCACGCGCAGGGGGCGGGGCCTGAGGGGCAGTGTCACCGCCCCCCCCCCCGGGATGTCACCCCCCCGCTGTCACCCCCAGGATGGCGGCCTGGGCATTGCTGCTGGCGCTGCTGGCCCCGGCAGGTAACGGGCTGGAGGGGAAAGGAGGAGGAGGAGGGGGGGGGGGAGCAGTAACAAAGCCCCCCTCACACGGGGTCCCTCTTGGGGGGCACCCCCGGACCCGCTGCGGGACACTTGGCACTCCCCGGGGCAGACTGTGATACCCTCTGGAACCCCCCAGACCCAATTCCACACCCTCCCCCCTTTTTGATTCCCTTTTATTCAGCCCAGCCCCATTTTGACACCCGTACCCCCCAGCCCCTTTTTGACACCCTTGGCACCTCCCAGCTCCATTCTGACACCCTCTCTTCCTACCCCAGACCCAATCTGACACCTTTTCCCCTCCCCAGCCTCTTTCTTATACCCTTTCAACACCCACCCCCCCGCCACTCCACCCTTGACACCCCCCACGCCTCATTTTGATGCCCTTGGCACCCTCCTAGCTCCACTATGTCACCCCCCAACTCCATTCCAACACCTTTTCCCCACCCCCTAACCCCATTACCCCATTTTAACACCCAGGACACCCTCAGCCTCATTTGGACACCTCTTCCCACCCCCCCCAGCCCCATTTCCTCGCCCAGGGCACGTGGCTTTACGTAAGGTGGGAGTCACACGCGGCTCCTCACCAGCATCTCATGGGCTCTGCTTTTTATAGACCCTTCCCAGCCTCTCGAGCTTTATTTTTTTTTTTTCCTCCTCCAATTCCTTTAAAAAATTTTTTTTTTGCCTTTTTTTTTTTTTTTTTTTTTTATGTAACTCATCCATCCCCAGAGCCTCATGGCATGAAATGGTGGGACTGGCCTTGAGGCTGGTTTAAGAGTTGCTGAGTACATTGTTTAAAATTAAATCTTCATTAAACCTCCCCCAAAAAATGGGGACTTTGGGGGTGCTGGGACTGAGACTTCTGCCACATGCCCACCCCACTACTTCCCAAACTTTTTTTTTTTTTTGCAAGAAAAAATAGGTCAGAGCATATTTATTAGCTAGTTGAAATGCTCCCATCCTCTTACTAGAAGAATTTTGACCAAAATCTGCATCCAAACGCAAGTACCTACGCCTTGGGAGGTGACTTCCCCCTCTGAGAGACTTGGGGACTTCAAGTCCTGCCTCTTCCTCACTTCCCTCATGCCTTAACCACCCAAAAATTGACCAGGACTGAAGTAATTGATGAAGGAGAGCAGGATCTCAAATAATCCAGATTGTTTTCAGGGTTTTTTGGTTTGGTTTTTTTTCCTCATTGCTTTTTTCTTTTGCCTCTTGGAGATGGTTTTGTCTCTTGATCACAGGGGCAACGCTGAGCTTTGCATCCTACTATGGCCACCACATGGTGCTGCAGAAGGAGCCCCTGGGGGCCCTGGTGTGGGGCTACGGGGAGCTGGGGACCAGGGTGACAGTGGCTCTGTCCCAGGACAGTGGCCTCGTTGTCATGAAGAAGACAGCAGAGGTGAAAGGTTGGTCCTGGCCCCTCCACCCTTGTCTTGGGGGTTGGTTCTCCTCCACACCCTGGCCTTCCAGAGGTGACACTGATGGTGCCATCTCCAGCTGCTTCACCCCTGGGACCTTCTGCAGGGGACTCAGGTGTCCCCCTCCCCAACAACGCTGGGGTGGGTGGCAGGGGGGAGGCTGGAGCCCAGTGCTGAGGCTGCCCAGGGGAGAGGGGAGTGGATTTAGCTCTTCTCCTTGTCCAAACCATCTCCAGGGATGGTTTTTCCCTCTTAGAAGATCCTGCTGGAGATCTCCAAGCTCTGAAGGACACTGCGAGGGGCTGATTGTCTCCTGCTAGGGGGTGAAACTACTCTGGAGAGCCTGGAGGTGTCTTGCAGGAAAGCATTCATTGCTCCTGGGAGATCTGCAGGATCCAGCCTCAACCAGGGCCAGAAAAAATCCACGCTAAGCTCCAGCAGAATATCTTTACACCTCGATTTGGCACCTCTAAAATTAGCCAGAGCCATTGCAGTGTCACACACACCCCAAGCTGCTCCTGTAATCCTGGTTCCTCCCAGCAAGCTTCTACTCTGACACACATTTTGGCTCCCAGATTTTCCTTTTTTTTTTTTTTCTTAACCCTCAAATTCCTGCAGCCTCTGGTGGTGGTGGAGACCTTCCCAAATCTTATTTCCCCCAGCTCCCCCTTCATGGTGGGGAAGCTTTCCCTCCATGCCTGTCCATCCCCACTGGTTTTTGGACATCTTTTGGTGAAGATCTCAAGATCTTTACCAGGAGCAGGAATGATAAACACCATCCTCTTCTTCCAGGACCTTCTGGGACCTGGACAGCCCTCCTGGACCCCATGGAGCCAGGTGGTCCCTACATGTTGACAGCCAGGCAGGGCACAGAGAATGTGACGCTGCAGGACATCTACTTTGGGGACGTGTGGCTTTGCAGTGGGCAGAGCAACATGGCAATGACAGTCCTGCAGGTGAGCATCCACAGGGTGGCCCTGGACCTGCTGGGATCATTCCAGGATGCTCCTGGTGTGGTCCCAACCCTTCCTTAGATCACCAACGCCAGCCAGGAGCTCGCTGCAGCCGCTCACTACCCCTACATCCGCCTCTTTGCCGTGGCGCCCGCCCGCTCCGACCATGAACTGGAGGACCTGGAAGGAATTGACTTGCCCTGGTCCATCCCAACAGCTGGTCAGAGCAACCCACCTCCGAAAAAAACCCCCTAAAATGGCTTTTTGCCCCTTTTTGTTTTGTTTTGTTTTTCCGCTCCTGTTTTTGCAGCTGTTTCTTGCACAGAAATCCTGGGCCATGGGAATTTCACCTACTTCTCAGCCATCTGCTGGCTGCTGGGGCAGCGGCTCTACGAGACCCTGGGCTACCCCGTGGGGCTGGTGGAAGCAGCCTGGGGGGGCACCCCCATCGAAGCCTGGTCCTCCCCCAGGGCACTGAGGGCCTGTGGGCTGCCCGAGGAGATGGGGAGGTGAGGGGAGTGGTGGGGAGGGATACCTCCTCCTCCTGCTCTGGGGGGGCAGCCTCATCCCCTCCATCCCAAACCACTCTGGAGCAGGGAAGTAAGTGGGGGTATCAGAAGGACCCCAAAGCCCCACTTTCATGCCTGTCCCCATGTTTTGCCCCCCTCTAAGCACAGTTTTATCTTCCAGCCCCTCAGGCCCCCATGCCCCTTCAGTGCTCTGGAATGCCATGATCCACCCCCTGCTCAACCTGACGCTGCAGGGGGTCGCCTGGTACCAGGGTGAGCCCCTTCCCTCCCCCCCATTTTTCCCTCTCTCCTACTCCTCCTTATCCCACCGGGCTCTCACCAGCTCCTCACTTTTGGAGCCAGGGGAGGCAAACACCCTCCTGAACACCGACCTCTACAACTGCACCTTCCCTGCCCTCATCACCGACTGGCGCCGTGCCTTCCACGCCGGATCCGCTGGGCAGACCCATCCACTGCTCCCCTTCGGCTTCGTGCAGGTGAGGAAGCAGGTTTGGGGGGGCTGGGACCCCCACCCTCCCCCCTGGGGTGGGTGGTTTAACCTCTCCTTGCTGTCAGGATGTCCCCAAGTCCATTCCCAAGTTCTCCCCCTTCCCACCTCCTAGCTCTCCACCTACCGCCGGCAGAGCCCCGAGGACTCTTTCCCCCGGCTCCGCTGGCACCAAACGGCTGACATGGGGGTTGTCCCCAACGCCAGGATGCCCAACACCTTCATGGCAGTGGCCATGGACCTGGGTGACGAACACTCACCCTACGGCAGGCAAGGACACCGACCCCCTCCTTCTCCCTCCTCCTTGATCCTAAAGGTCATTTCCAACCCAAAACACTTTCCGGTTGGAAAAACCTCTCCCGCAGCATCCACCCGCGGGACAAGCAGAACGTGGCCCACCGCCTCCACTTGGGTGCCAGGGCCGTGGCCTATGGGGAGAAGAACCTGGTTTTCCAGGGTCCTTATCCCACCCGTGCCCTCCTGGAGGTGACCAGGGCTCTGCTGAACATCACCTACACCCAGGAGCTGGTTTGGCGCAGCAGGGACACGACGGCCTTCGAGGTGAGGAGGGGGAGAAGCCACCAACCCCCCCCCCCAGGGCAGGGTGAGGGAAGCCCACCCTGACAGAGCAGGGTTTATTTTTCACTCCCAGGTTTGCTGCTCCCGCCAGGCGTCCCCGTGTGAGTGGCTGCCAGCCCCCGTGGTGACAGTGCAGTCCCACCAGGTGACACTCTCGGTGGCTGGCTGCAGGAGGCTGGTGTTGGGCTTGCGCTACGCCTGGGCTGAGTGGCCCTGTGACTACCAGGCCTGTGTTCTCTACAACCCCGGGGGGCTGCCTGCACCCCCCTTCCTCCTCCACACCTCTGGAGCTGGGGAGCTGCTGCTCCAACCCAGTTTTGGGATCTGAATCCCACAGGACTGGAGTGAGGGGACATCAGGAGCGTGGTGAGGGGACAGTGGAGGGTGTCAACCCTTGGGTGAAGCCAGCACCATGCCATGCTGACATGGCTTGATTACTGGCTGATTAATTAAACACTTCCCAGCTCCTCTTGGGCCTGTAGGGAGGGAGTGGAGCACCAATTTACAATGAAATTGCTAAAAATTTGGGGGAAAAGCACCAGTTTACAATGACATTGGAAATTGTCAGTTCCCCCCCTTTTTTACCAACGAAATTGCTAAAAAGTCAAGAAAAGCAGCAGGAGACAGGGATGGGAGGTGAACCGTTCACTGCTGCTTCTCACCCCTTGCCTGGACACTTGGGGCATGGACAAGAATCTGCTCTATTAATAAATACTTTTAATTAAAACACACACTTTCTTCTTTTTTTTTTTTTTTTTTCCCCCCTCTTTCAGCAAAGCAATTGGGTGTGGATGAGTTACAACATGGCACACAGTGCTTGGAATCAGCTGAAAGAGTCTCTGCCCTCCCCAAAATTGTTTTTTTCCACCTTCTTTTATTTTTTGGCTGGAGAGGAGGGACAGATCAACCCCCACCCCAAAATCAACCCCAGAGCTCACCTGAGGTCAGGCAGAGCCCAGTGAGTCGCGGGAAGCTTTTCCTATGGCTTCTGCTCCAGGTTTGGGTTCTAAGGCAAGAGAAGGAAAAGGAAGAACTGATTAATCACAAACTGGGATTTTGGGATAGCCCCAGAGTTGCCATGGCAACAAAGGGGTTAAATCCACTTCAGTTTGGGGGGGTTTTGTTCAAACACAGCTCTCAGGGGGCCAGGAAAGGAGCCCAAGCCTCCTGGCACCACCATGACCCCCATGAGACCCCCAAGGAGCTTCCTCAAAAGCCCAAGTGTGGTGGGGAGGGCACGGCAGGGCTTGGGGCAGCAAGAGAAGAGCCAAGAAGTCTTCTCCAGAGTGACAAAACCCAACCCACCTGGAGCCCCACCACCGTTGGCCTCGGGGTGATGTTTGGGTTTGGTGGTCTCCAGCCCAGCCAGCAGTGTCATGAAGTCAACAACGGTGTCAATGTCCTCCCTGTTGGGGGTGGCTTCTTTGAGAGCGCTGACAGCGTTGAGGCGGCTGAAGGAGGTGACCTGGGAGATGTTGGCCCGGAGGAAGAGGAGGAGGAGGTTGAGGTCATTGAGGGGGCAGGTGAGCATCTTGCGGCTGAGGAGGTCGAAGGCAGGCAGCATCTCGTAGACTGAGAGCAGCCCCTTGTCCCACTGGCAGAGCTGCAGGGCATTGTAGATGACAACGGGGAGCAGGAGGACGTAGACACCACCGACAGTGAGGCTGAGGAGCTGGAAGATGAAGAAGAAGACCAACTTGCAAGGGATGAGCAGGGGGATGTGGGGTTCCACCTGGAGCAGCCCCGTTTTGATGGAGCAGCTGAACTCATCCTGGAAGGAAACGTTGAGGTGGAGGAAGATCAGGTAGAGGCAGGTGGCAGCCAGGAGCACCAGAAGGAGCAGGTTCCTCAGCATGAAGATGAGGGTCAAGGAATGGGCGTGCTGCTTGCAGAGGAGGTACCGCTCCAGCAACGGGAACTCAAAATACCTCTCCTGGCGTGCCCTGGGGACAGAGGGGACACAGCAGAGACTCGCCCAGCTCCATCCCCAAGGTGGCCATGGCCACCCAGCCATGTGGAAGGACACATCCCAGCAGTCTCACCTCTCGTATTCCTCCCAGAACCTCTCCGGCTCGGCGCTGGCCTGATGGACCTTCCTCATGTGCTGGACCAGGCGGACGGAGCGGTTGTAGGATTTGTCCAGCTCATCCATGACAAAGAGGAGGTCGGAGCGGAGGGAGGGGACGGCAGCGTAACGCCAGAGCAGGGAGGGCAGGTACATCAGCACCCCCACCACCAGCAGAGAGTAGGGGAAGACCTGGGGGGGAGGAGAGGAACGGGCACCAAGTGACACGGAGCTCCTGAGCCTCCCCCAGAGGAGACCCAGCCCCCCCCAGGACCTACCTTGAGAGCCCAGAGGGACTTGGTGACAGCGTGTCCCTCGGTGTCCAGGCCGTGGTGCAGCAGGGAGTCCCAGCAGGCTGTGTCCACGTAGGCTGACTGCTTCCCGGTGAAGTTGGTGGGAGGGAAGCAGCTGATCTGAGAACCTGGGAGGAGGAGATGGTTGAACCACAGCCAGTGCTCTGTGACCTGGTGTCACCCTGTCTGAGGTGGTGTTTTCAACTACAAAAAGCCTTTTTCTGGGGGGTTTTGCAGCTGGCCCTCCCCACGGTGTTCTCCAGTGAGGCTTTTTCCATCTCCTCCTGAACACAAACCCTTTGAACATGGCCAGGGGGGGAATTATGGAGCGGCCAGAAAGGAGGCAACCCAAATCCTCCAGGGGCAGCCCTGGGACATAGGCCAGGGCTGGTTTTAGCCTGAGGTGACCATGTAGTGTCAATGCCACCCTCTGTTCCCCTGACAGCATCCCCTTCCTACTCAGAAACACCCAAAGATCCTGGGGACAAGACACGGGAACCCCCCAGCCCTTCCCTGGGCTTTCCCAGCCACCAATAATCCATTGAAAAAAAAAATAATTAAAAAATCAATAAACACCCCCCAGCTAAAATAATGATTTTTACCTTGGACCACGCCCAGGAAGGGTCCAAGCTCCCATCCCAACTCACCCGTGGAGAATTCCCGTGCAAAAGCCAAGGAGACGAGGAGCAGGGGCAGCCCCACGGTGACAAATTTGAGGAAGCGGTCGCTGGGCAGCTCCAGACGCAGAGCCCTGGAGTGGGAACCCCCGGGATCAGGGAGCAGAGCATCAGAGAGCATGAACTCAGCTGCTGTGTGTGAGAGGGACATCTTCAACCAGCAGGAAACACAGCACTGCTGCTCGGGTGCTGTCCCAGAGGTTTTGTAGGGCTGAAGGCAAACGCTCCCTGCCCAGACACAGCTCAGACAACCCCTGAACAACCCCTAATTACAGGGGAAAGCTTCTCTTGCAAATAGCACGCACCAAAATAGCAAAAATAAACACAAGTGGTGGCCATGGAGCAGGGCTGGGAGGCTGCAGCCACTCCCCAGGGTTTTATGGCTCTCTGTCATCTGCAGGGTTATTTCTGGTGGAGCCTTGGAGGGGCCTGGGGCTCCCCCTCCTCTGGTTGTTTTCACCCCAGATGAGGAGGTGAGGATGGGGCATGGGGTACAAAGAGCCTTTTCCTGCCCCCAGACCAGCCCTGAGAACTCTGGGGACCAAAAAGCCACCAAGCACTGGGAGCTGCTGGTCTGAGGGGAGAAAATCAACTGCAGTCCCCCCAGATTTCCAAGAAGGGGAAGGGAAATGGCTCCAATTCAAGTTCTTGAAGGAAAAGTGTCCTGATAATGGGACCGGTGAAGCTCCAAAGAAACATGGATACCAGGATCTAGACACAAAGGATGGGGAAAACGGGGTGGTGGGAAGGAAACATTCCCAGAGGCAGTGCCCTGGAACCAGTACCAACACCTCTGGCAGCACAGAGCTGAGGGAGCCCTGGAGCTGCTGGGCCAAGCCAAGCAGAGGAACTCCCTGGGCAGTCTCTCAGCTGCTGCCAAATTGCACTTTCGATGGATTTTCCAACATTGGGAATCTCCAAATCGGAGCCTGGAGTGCCAGGATGGGAGGGAGAGACTCCTGGAGAGCTCTGGAGGGAGGAGCAGAGCCATTACACACCAACCCATGGCCTCCAGCAGGATCTGCATCTTTTATTCCTCAAAACATGGCCTGGACAAAGCCCAGTTCCTCATTTATCCAAACAAGAGACTTTCCAGCCCAACTTCTGCACCAAATCAGGGCAGGAAGCACGGGCAGCTCCCTGGTTTGAAGCCAGTGACACTGGTACCGACCCGGAAGGGTTCTGGAAAGCAGCAGAGACCCTAAATTCCATCAGTCCCACTCCCTGCCTGTCTCCTCAGTCATTAGGGACCTCCAGCTCCAACTTCTTCAGGGTCTTCTGGAAGAAGAGGGGGGGTTTGCAGACGAGGTCTATGCCCTGGCCCAGGGGCAGGGAGAGGCGGTGGGCGTGGAGGTGGAGGGGGAGGTGTCGAGCCTTGCTCTGCTCCAGCTTCAGCCTCTTCAGGGTGATCTCAGGAAGTTTCTGCAGCCAGGAAAGAAAGAAAAAAAAAAAATCCTTTCCGACACCTCATCCCTTCAAAGTGGGCCCTGGGTTGGGGGATACAAATGGGATTTAACCTGCCTCACCTGGGGTGCCAGCTTGCTCCAGTGGGAATATTTGTGATCCCCCAGGATGGGGCAGCCCAGCCCGTAGGCCAAGTGAACCCGGAGCTGGTGCTTCACCCCTGGGAAGGGGAGAGGGAAGGGGAGAGGGAAGGGGAGAGCGGAGAGGGGAAAAGGGAGAGGGGAGAGGGGAGAGGGGAGAGGGGAGAGGGGAGAGGGGAGAGGGAAGGGGAGGAGAAACATGTCAGCCAGCTACACCATCTCCCCGGGGTAGCTCATTCCCAGAGGTTTAGCCCCCCAAAAATAAATCATTTCAGTCGTGTCTAACAAGTTCCCCAGAAAGCAGACCCCCCAGCCCCAGGACCCCCCATCCCAGGCTGACCAGTGATGGGCTGGAGCTCCAGCAGGGAGCAGGCAGCAGAGCGGGCCAGCAGGTGGTACCGGGTGACCGCGGTCTCAGCGTGCCGGTTCCGACGGGTCCTCAGCACCTTGCCCTCCTCTGGGGACAGGCGGTAGTTAGGGGCCAGGGTCATCTGCAGAGGAGGTGAGAGGGTGAGCTGCTGGAGGAGGGAGTGACAGGGTGGGGAGGGTGGCCCAGGGGACATCCCGCTCACCTTGTAGTGTGGCTGGTGGCTCCGCACCTCCTTCTCCACCATGGGGATCTCCACGGTGCCCTCAGAGGGGTCTGGGTCCCCCAGGCTGATCGCCCTGGGGAGGGGAGCCAGGTGGGTGCTGCTGTGTCAGCAAGGGAGCCCCCCTTATCCTTTCATCACTCCACCAAGCCCCACATCCCCACGCCCTGCTGATTTCTCCCTTCTTCCCATCCCTTTCAGCCCTCAGACCTTCCCCTACCAGTAGATCTTCTCCACCTGACGGGTTTTGAAGAGCAGACGGATCTTGTCAGCCACCTCCTTGTTCCGTGCCAGCACCATCAGGCCCGTGGTCTCTTTGTCCAGACGGTGGCAGAGGTGGAGGGGTTCAGCTCTCATGTTCTCCAACATCTTGGCCAAAACTGGCAGCACATCAGTTATGCAGTTCTTGATCCTGGGGCCACCTGCAAAACCCCAGAGAACAAGGGAGATGTTCAGCTCCCTGGAATTACCCCCAGAATGCTACAGCCTAAAGGAGACAAACTCCCCACACAGGGAGGATGGTGACAAAGAATCCATCATCAACACCAGAAAACCAATTTTTTCCTCAGGGCCCGTTTCTTCTCACCATGGACGGGGAGGCCGTAGGGCTTGTTGATGACCACGATCTCCTCATTCTGATAGATGGTTGCCTGCTTGAGCACTTTGGCCAGGACGTTGGGGTGAACCTGCTGCAGCTGCTTGCTCAGCTTGGCGAGTTTCTGCACCCGGCGTTGTGCCGGATCTTTAGGGACCTGAAGAGAGAAGAAAAGAAATCTTGTTGGTGGAGAAGTTGATAAACGGCTCTTGTCAAAGCTCCTGAGTGACCTCCAGCAGCTCCTGTGGGTGCTCCTGAGGAGGATTGTTATGAACAGAACTGAGCAGAGGGACGCGGGGCTGAGGGGACGTGAGAGGGCAGGGCCGAGGCGACTGAGGGGACACGATCCGTGGGGAGGGGACACGACCCGTGGGGATGGAGGGGACACGAGGGGCAGGAAGGGGGTCCCGGCCTCACCCCCTGTGGGCTCCCGTGCCGCGATGCATGCCGGGAATCGTAGTCCGTCCCCTCAGCCCCGCGGTATCTGCCCCTGCCCCTGCCCCTGCCTCCCTTTTTCACCTCCTGCTTCTCCCCCTCACTCTTCCGCTTCCGCAGCCGCTCCGCCAGCTGCTCGGCCCTCAGCTCCGGCTCCGCCGCCCGCCCGCAGACGGTCCGCACCGCCCGGCCCAGCCACACCGCTGCCCGCGGACACATCCGCCCGGCGCCCGCCGCCGCCATCTTCCCGCCTCCCTCCCTCCCTCCCCTCAGGCAGCTTGGGAGGCGGTGCTTCGGCCGGCTAGACCAATCGGAACGGGGGAGAGCAGGAGAGTGACAAGGGAACCCACCAATAGGAACGCGGATGGCGGGACTGAAGGGGGAAGCGGCTGGGTGTTTAAACTCCGGTGACGGTTGGCGGGCGGCAGCGGAGCGGAGCTGCGGGATCTGTGAGGTACGGAGGGACAGGGAGGGACAGAGAGACCCGGGGAGGGCACAGCTGTCCCCCTACAGCCCCAGCAGCTCCCCCCTGCCCAGGGGATGGGGCTGCCTCACTGTGAGGTGGGGAGTTCCGCGAGGAACTCTGAAGGGGTCTCGGAACCCCCCCCCTAAACCGGGGTGAGGGGTCTGAGGGGGTTCAGAATCCCACACTGGGAGATGAGGGGCACCGAGGAATCTCAGAGCCCCCCCGGTAGTGAGGTGAGGGGCTCAGGACCCCCATCAGAGTGGGGTGAGGGGCTCTGAGGGGGCTTGGAGGCCTTCAGAGACTACAGGGGCTCAGAACCCTTCCTAGAGTGAGGTGAGGTGAGGTGAGGGACTCTGAGGTGCTCTCCATCCCCTCCCAGACCAAGTCACGACATCACCCCAGAAGATTTCTTAAAATTTATAAAAATAGCACTGGAAAACTGTGTATTTTCATGTAAAAAAAGCCCAAAAACAAACCAAACCAAACCCCATCCCCAAAAGCAGCCCCTCGAGCTGCCCTTCTCCCACCCCCATCACTCTCTGTCTTTGCAGACCCTCTTAGGGGGTTGCTCCGTGTCCCCAGCAGGGCCATGGCTGCCCTGGGTCCTCTTGCTGTCCATGGGGAGCTCCTCCTCCTCCTCTTCCTCCTTGTTCCCCCCCATCTCCAGCCCGGGGGGGGTCTCGATGCGTCCCCTCCTCACGAAATGGCGGATGCGCTGCTCCAGCCCCTCGCACTTGGGCCGGGCCAGCAAGGGTTTGTAGGTCCTGGCTTTGACCCCCTCCACAAAGCCACTGACCTGGTTGTGGAGAGGAGGCTTCATATCCCCCCATGGGACAGCGGTGGTGTTCCCTGGGCCTGTAGTAATTAAAAAAAAAAAAATCTATTTAATTTCCTCTGTTTAATAACTTTTGTTTTTAACCTCTCCCTCCTCAATCCCACAAAAACCCTCCCTTACTTTTTCCAGCAGTCACTGGAGCAGCATCCAGCCCTTGTAACATGTTCCGTAGCACCTGAGTTTTCACTGCCTGGTTGGCCCAGAGCTGCTGCAGGTGGGTGATGTTAAATTCCTGCACTTCTGGGTCATAAAACCACTGCAGGTTTTCAAACTCACAGTCATAGAGGACGAGGGGAAACTCGACTGCCATGCTGGGGTAGAGAGAGGGAAGGGTTTACCATCAGGAGGGGCAAAAAAAATTATGTTTCAACCTGTTCTTTCTGCCCAAACCACCCGTTTTCTACAAAACTGATAGAAGGTGTATTAATTTTAACCAAATACCAAGACAAAAGCTCATCCAGGAATAAAAACCCTGAGATCCTGAGGGATACCTCCCAGAGAGGTTGCTGGTGGCTTCACCTCCCAGCTGAGGAGCCATTTGCCAGTGGCTCTTGGCACACAGCCACGGCTTGCCCTACCTGTACTGTGGTTTCCGAGGGTTCTTCTCCACATCCAGCAGCTGGTCGATGATCTCCGGGCTCTCCATCCTCTGTCCAATGAGGAAGAGGATGGCCATCATGCAACGGACTTGATGGTAGAGGAACGCTTGTCCCGTCACTTCAAACTGGCACAGCCGGAAGGGATCCTGGAGCTCTGTTCCTCCTCCTCCTCCCTCCACCCACGTCACTTCAGCTCTTAGGATGGTCCTCTGGAAGTTGACCACCCCGTTGGCCACATCCATTTTACACAGATTTCGGAAATCGTGGGTCCCCACGTACCTCCGGGCCGCCGCCTGCATCAGGGCCACGTCCAGGTCGGCGCAAGGGAAGAAGTAGCGGTAGGTCCTCCTCAGGCAGCTGAAACGGGCACTGAAATGGGGCTCCACGGGGGCCCAGGCCAGCACCCTGATGTCAGGAGGCAGCACCCTGTTGAGGATGTGGGTGTATCTCAGCTCCTCCTGCCCGTTCAGCTGCTTCCCCTCTGACAGGTTGGAGCGAAGATCCAAGGAAATCACCTGCAGCGGGAGGCGGGCAGGGATGAGACGGCAGATGGGAGGCAAAGGAACCCGGGAGCTCCTCCAGCTGAAGGAGGCTGAAACCAGGAGGTTTTACCAACTCCTTCAGCAGGAAGAACTGCTGCAGAGGTTCTCAGAAGATGCTCCCTGTGCCTTTAAATAAAACAGGGAAAGCTGCAGGCGCCTACATCCCACCCTCCTAAAACAGCTTCAACTTCAAACTTCAGGCAGCGTTTTTAGGCTAGAATCTGCTTTTTCACCTTAATCCTGAAGGTGATAACTCACATCCTGGCTGGGAAACCTGCATGGAAACCTTAACCCTTGAAACAGAGCAAGACAAAGCAACTTTAGCCCTGATTTTGTGCAGCCAAACCCTCCTCCTGGTAGCCACGGAGAGGGGATGGCCGCCTGCCCACCCCACCGGCTGCCTGCCTCCTCTTGCTCCAGCTCCCACTCCCACGCTGCCTTCCGCTCCCCTCCGACCCTCCAAACAGGAATTCTACTGCCTGCCTCCCCAGGAAGCCAGCCAGTTCTCAGATTTTCTTTTTTTTTTTTTTTTTTTTTTTTTCTGGGATTAAGTTAAACCAGCCAAGAAGGCTCTGCCAAGAAAAGGGGGAAAAAATTCATTTCATCCGCTCAAAACAGGAAAAAAAAAAAAACCCCACCAGTGACAAACACTTTGAAGGTCTGAAATCATCCTTCCGCAGCACGAAGCCACGGCCAGGCTCATCTTCAAGGTTTTAAACACCAAACCCAACCTGTGCTCATCCCACCCACCCACAAACCAGGAGACCCCCAGGAGGGGCTGATCCTGACCTGCCCGAAGGCGCTGACCCCCTTGTCGGTCCTCCCACAGCGGTGGTAGTTGGAGCTCTGCCTCTCCTCCACCAACCTCGTCTTCTTCAGAGCTTCAAAGAGCTTCTCCTCGATGGTGTTGCTGGTGTTCTCCTGGCTGGCAAAGCCCTGGTAGCCCCAGCCCAGGTAGGCCACCCTGAGAGCCACGTGCCTCTGCCCGTGGGCCCCGAAGTCGAAGGGACGGCGCTGGCGTTTCCGCCCTTTGGTGGCTGGAGGAGCCTCGTTGCCCTCAGCACCTTTCTCATCCTGGCCAAGCTTCTCCTGCAGCCTCTTCACCTCCTCTTCCAGCTCCCTCACCTTCCTCAGGAGCTGCTCGGGGTCGGTCACTGTGCTCCCCTCAGCCATCACCTCTGGAAGGAAATCAGAGAATTTATCCTTTTTTTATTGAGTTTTTATCACACCCGGAATAATTCTTTAGGTTTAACACCTCAGTCTTCCCAGCAGAGCCCAGGAAGGGCTGAACTTGGGCAATTACATCTCGCTCATGATGCTTTTTTGGGGGTTTTGTTGTTTTTTTGGCACTTTCTCATCTCTCCTCTTCCCAGCTCAGCTCCAGCAGTGCCTTCCCTCTCCCTTTTTCCCATCCACACTTCAGACAGCCTGCCAACGACTGCCACTCAGCCCACTGTGCCATCTGCTCCAGGATTTCATAACAACACCCTCAAAACTTCCATTTTTTTTAATCCATAAAAGATCTCCTAAGCCTGGCAAAAAGCTTCCTTAGTTCTTTAGTTACTCCACTTTATCATAACCAAAATCAGGCAGGTTTGGTGGAGCCACCCACATGAAATGACTGCCCCTGACCTCATGGAGTGGACTCAGAGCCACTTTATTCCTGCATGGAATTAATTCAGGTTGTTGTTTTTGTTTTGTTTTGTTTTTTCCTTCAGGATCACCCCAGTTTGGTGAAGACCATGGAAGAGCCAAGAGAACTGGATGAGTATCCCTGGGATGATGAGCTGCTGGCCATGCTGACCCACAGCCAGCAGCCACCCCAACACCACCATCCCTGCGCCGAGGTTTCTGTCCCCTCAGAGTCACCTCCTGCCCGTCCCCAGGCCACCACCAGGCAGCTGGTGATGAAGAGGAAGGTGCTGAGGCACAGACCTGATGGTGGCACCCAGGTGTGGGACGAGCCAGCAGGTGGGGAGGTCACCAGTGCCCCACAGATCCATCCAGACGATGACATCTCTGAGGGGGAGATGGAGAGCAGCAGCAGCTCCCTGGAGGACTCCCCGTGTCACCAGTGGCCCCAGGAGGACAGCCCCATTTCCCTCCCAGGGGATTTTGAGGAACCAAGTTTTCTCAGTTCCCAGGACACCCCCATAGGACAACCCAAGGCTTTCATCCCCCCCCGTTTGGAGCTGCTGAACCGGGCTAAAACCGACCCGGTCAACAAATATTTCGAATACAAACGGGATTGGGAGAAATTCTGCATCCCCGGGGAGGTGCCGAGGCAGGAGCTGCGCTGGAGCGTGCGGGAGCAGATGCTCTGCCCACCCCCAGCACCCCCCAAGCCCCAGCCCACCCTGCACCCCAACACTTACACCATCCCCACCCAAAAAAAACGGGCGGCCCTGCGCTGGGGGGTGCGCTGGGACCTGGCCCACGGCCTCCTCCCACGAAAAACCACCTGAGGGGGCTTGGGTTTTTCATGGGTAATCTGGAAAAATCCCCGTTTCCTTTGTGTTATCAATCACTGTTGTTGTTTTTTTTATTTTAATAAAGGGTGTGGATGGATTTGTTTGTGTTGGGGGTTAATTGAGAAGGGGACCCTCCCCTGAGGGGTTCTGGCACCCCAGGAACCTTGAGGGGTGGAAGTGGGGGGGATCTCTGCTTCCAGCACCCCTCAAATCCCAGGGGGTACAGCGGCAGCACCCTACAGGGTCCCCATCTCCAGCCAGGGACCCTCCCTCTGCCCCAAGTCCTCCGGAGTCCCTGTCCTCAGCACCCTGCAGACCCCCCGCACCCATGGGGGATCCTTGTCCCCAGCACCTTAGGACACTCCACCTATAGGGAGGGTCTTTGAGCCCCCCCAAACCCCAGGGGTGACAGTGCTATGGGATTCCTGCTCCTCCTGCCCGCCGGCACAAAGGTCCCACTCCCCACTGTGGGGTCCCGGGACCCCCATGCCCCTGTGGAGGGGGTCTCTGCCCCCCAGCACCCAAGGGACCCCTGAATCTTCATGGGGGACAACACCAGCACCCTGCAGACCCCCCCCACACACCCTATGGGAGATCCTTGTCCCCAACACCTTAGGGACACTCCGGACCCTATGGGAGAGCCCCTGTCCCCCCAATAAACCCCCGAAACCCCATAGGGGGGGCAGTGCTGGCACCCTACCGGGTCCTTGTCCCCAGCAGAGCACCCCCCGAACCCTGCGGTGTCCCCAGCACCTCAGGGCACCCCCCTCACCCTATGTGGGGGTCTCTGTCCCCCCTCAGCACCCTGCAGCCTCCCACGACCCTATGGATGGGGTTTCTGACCCCTCCAGCCCCAGCGCCAGCTCCTCCAGGTCCCCCCCCGGCCCTACCTGCGGGGCGCCGCCGGTACCGGGTCCGTGTGGGTCCGTGTGGGTCCGTGTGGTCCCGGTACCCCGGAAGCTCCCGCCCCATCCGGAGCCGCGATCCTCCCAGCCGCCAGGGGGCGCTGCCTCACCCACTCCCCACTCCGCAGCCTCTGCGGCCGCCAGGGGGCGCTGTCTCACCCACTCTCGGCCGCCAGGGGGCGCTGTCTCACTCATTCTCAGCCGCCAGGGGGCGCTGTCTCACTCACTCTCAGCCGCCAGGGGGCGCTGTCTCACTCACTCTCAGCCGCCAGGGGGCGCTGTCTCACCAACCGCTCCACTCCGCCGTCCTCCCGGCCGCCAGGGGGCGCTGCCCGCGTGGCCGTTGCCATGGCGGAGGCGGGGGACAGCGGGAGGCGGATGCGGTGTCCGAGCCCCGGCCTCAGCCCCCGGCCCCGCTCCGCCATGGCCGCGGCTTTCCCCCGCCTCTGGGCACCCCCGAAACGCCCTGACACCCGCCTCGTGTCCCACAGCGGCGTGGGGAAGGAGCTGGCCCCGCCTCAGCCCCGCCCGACGGGCAAGGGAGAGGGGGAGGAGGAGGAGGAAGAGGAGGAGGAGAGAGGTGGGGCCTGGAGGCAGGGGGAAACTGAGGCAGGGTAAAGGGGAAACTGAGGCAGGGTAAGGGGGGAAACTGAGGCAGGGTAAGGGGGGAAACTGAGGCAGGGTAAGGGGGGAAACAGGCAGGGTAAAGGGGGAAACTGAGGCAGGGTAAAGGGGGAAACTGAGGCAGGGTAAAGGGGGAAACAGGCAGGGTAAAGGGGGAAACAGGCAGGGTAAAGGGGGAAACTGAGGCAGGGTAAAGGGGGAAACTGAGGCAGGGCGTGGTGCTGAGGGGTTCTGCGGCATCCCCCGCTTTCAGAGGTCCCTGGGGAGTGTGTGTCCGCCGTTTTTACCGTGTTTTTTTTTCCTCCCCCTGCACCCCAGTGGCGGCGGCAGAAGCCTCCCTGCTGAACAAGCTGCTCCGCACGGCGCTGGTGGAATCCAACCACCGCGTGGAGATCCTGCAGCAGGACCCCACCTCCCCCCTCTTCTCCGTCAAATCCTTCGAGGAGCTGCCCCTGTGAGTGCCCCTCCCCGACCCCAAGCCCCCCAAATCCCTTTTTCTACCTTAATCCAATTGTTTGTTTGTTTGTCCCAGGAAAAAGGAGCTTCTGAAAGGAATTTACATGATGGGCTTCAACCGCCCCTCCAAAATCCAGGAGACTGCTCTGCCCATCATGCTGGCATACCCGTCAGTAAATCCTCACACACACCCCCGGGGTCCACCCCCTGCCCGGAAAAATCTCCACCCCCCTCTCACTCCTCCCCCTTTTGCCTTTCCAGCCCCCAGAACCTGATTGCCCAGAGCCAGTCAGGCACAGGGAAAACGGCAGCGTTTGTCCTGGCCATGCTGAGCAGAGTCAACGCCGCCGAGAAACACCCGCAGGTAACGGCGGGATCAGGGAAAGCAGGAAGGGGGATCCCCCTCTCCCCCCAACCTCTTGGGAAAAAACCTACCCGGGCTGGGGGTGATTTTTTTGTCCCCATTTTCGGTTTTATCTGCTGGGACAACAAAGCCCCAGGGCAGCAGCAGGGAGATGCTTGCTCTCGGGAGGTGCTTTTTTACTTTGGCTAGAATTTAATTTTCAAACCAGGTGACTGCTGGTTTTTTTTTGGGAGGGGGGAGGCGTGACAAAATATCCCCTCGGGGGGCAGGCTCAGCTCTTCCCAAGCTCCAAAATGTCTTTGCTCCAAGGGGGAAAACTTTCCCCCCTCCAAAATAATTCATCCCCTGACCCTCCAGCTCTGCCATATCCCCAACTCCCTCACCCCCAGCACACCCCCTGCCCCTCCGGGGGGGTTTCCTCTCCTCAGCCCCATTTTCTCCTCTCCCCCCCAGTGCCTCTGCCTGGCTCCCACCTACGAGCTGGCCCTGCAGATTGGCCACGTTGTGGAGACCATCGGGAGGTTCTGCCCTGACCTCCGGGTCACCTACGCTGTGCGGGGGAAACGAGGTGAGTCCTGGACAAGTTTGCCTCTCAGAAACCTCCAGCACAACCAGCAAGATGCCTGTCCCACTCAAAAGTCTGTTTTCCCCAACCACTGCCTGTTTCCAAACTCACTCCTTCCCTCTGGGGATGGTTTGCACCTTTCTTAAGGGGAAAAAGGGGGATTTTCATCAAGTTCGGTTTGGCTGTGACTGAGGTGGGAGCAAAAAACAGGGATTTTCATCAAGTTCTTTGTCACAACCAAGGTGGGAACAAAAAAAGGGGATTTTCATCAGGTTCCTCCATCAGAGGGTGGGTGGTAACTGGGCAGCTCCTCCACAGTCCCGCGGGGCACAGTGCTGGAGGAGCAGTTGGTGATCGGGACGCCGGGGACGGTGCTGGATTGGTGCTTCAAATGGAAGTTCCTGGACATCAAGAAGATCAGACTCTTCGTGCTGGATGAAGCTGACATCATGATTGACACACAGGGACTCGCCTGTCAAAGCATCCGTGTCCAGAGGTGAGGGTTCCCTGTGGTTGGTGTCCCAAAATTCCTTGGATTTTCATCCCTCTGGGCTTTCATCTCGCTTCCCTTTCTCTTGAAGATGACCCCAAATCAGCTTAAATTCCTGAGGGTTTGGGGATTCTAAAACCCCATTTCCACCCTGGGCTGACACTTCCTCTTCCCTCCACCTCAGGGCTTTACCTCCGGGCTGTCAGATGCTCCTTTTTTCTGCCACCTTCAAGGAGACCGTGAGGGCCTTTGCCATCCAGATCATCTCCAACCCCATCGTCATCAAACTGAGGGAGGATGAGCTCACCCTGGCCAACATCCGACAGTTTTACTTTGTCTGCCAGGGCCGGGAGGAGAGGTACAGAGCCCTCTGCAACATCTATGGTGGCATCACCATCGGTCAGGCCATCATCTTCTGCCAGGTATAACCCCGTGGAGCTCCTGAAAACCTTTTCATCCACTTCATTTTTCCTTCCTTTTGAACCTGGAGCTCACAAAAAGAAACAGGGAGGGACTTGAGAAGGTGGAAAATACCCGTGAGGGGCTGCTGGGCACGAGTGGAGTGGTGGTGACACCTCCTGGGCACGAGTGGAGTGGTGGTGACACCTCCTGGGCACGAGTGGAGGGAGTGGTGGTGACACCTGCTTCTCTCACCACCTCCCCAGACACGGAGGAGTGCGCAGTGGTTGGCGATGATGATGAATGATGATGGGCACCAGGTTGGAGTCCTGACAGCAGAGCTGACCGTGTCCCAGCGTGCAGACGTCATCCAACGGTTCCGTGATGGCAGAGAGAAGGTCCTCATTGCCACCAACGTCTGTGCCAGAGGTACCACCAGGAAACACGGGACATGGGAGGCTCCTCCTCTTCCTTCCAGCAACAGCAGCAGCACAGGCTGGAGTTCCAGATCCTTCCTGGTTTGTAGAGATCCCTTTTTTCCCTTCTTTTTGTTTTTATCCAGGGATCGATGTGCAGCAGGTGACCATCGTGGTGAACTTCCACCTGCCCACCACCTCGAGGAACAAACCGGATTTTGAGACCTACCTGCACCGCATCGGGCGGACGGGGCGCTTTGGGAAGGACGGCATCGCCTTCAGCATGGTGGAGAGACACAGCATCCCACTCATCCACATGATTGAGGAGCACTTCCGTGAGTACCCACCAGGAGCCTCCTCACCACCAGGGGGTTTGGAGACCTCCGGTCCCTCCCCACCTCATTCTCCAGCTGCAAACGAACCCTCTTGGGCTGCTCCTCCATCCCAATTTTCCTTCCACCTCCTCACCCTCCTCACCCCAAAGAGGTTTCTTTCCAGCACCTCTTTTTGTCTTTTTTCCCTCCTTCAGGCATTTTTTCTGGCTTCACCTTCCCAAGCCCTGAGCTTGTTGCTCAGCCCTGGCTGTGGGAGAGCTGGAGTCACCCAGGTCCTTCCCGAGCACAAACCCATCATCACTCGTCAACATCCAGAGGATTTTCACAGGAAGATACTTGGGTGTTTTTTCCAAATCCCAGTGAATTTTTAAGAGAAAAGAAGGTCCTGGAAAGCTTTTGGCATGGCAGGAAACCACTTCCCTGCCTCATCCTCATCCTTGGAGTTGCTGAATCCTCTTGGCCTTCCTTAAATTTCAGTTTCATCCTTTACATTTAAACACCATGGAGGAGACATGAGTGGAGTTTTTCCAAACAACTGCAGTGAAACACTTCAAATAACCACCAGGTGGACGAGTCCAAGCATCAGCCAGAGGAGCCCAACGTGGGGCAGCTCTTGCTTCATCCACACCATTCCCATGGGGATTTCTCCCAGTTTGCACTGGGAATCCTGCACCCAGTGCCTGGCAGGAGCTTTCTGACTGGTGGGGTGTGGGGTTGGACTGACACTTTACTGACACTTTTTTTTATTTCCTTCTTGCAGAAACCACCATCAAGCAGATGGATCCAGATGACATGGATGAGATTGAGAAGCTTCAGAGCTGAGTGAGGAGCTGGAGGGGGGGGGTTTGCTCCCTCCTCAGTCCCAGTTTTGGTTTGAAAAAGGGAGGAAAAAGTTAAGGAGCAAAGTCTCCCAGTTCTTGTCACTGTTGGGCTTTGTTGAGATATTTTAGGAGAAAGTGAGGAGGTATAAATCTCTCCTTGGGTTTGTTCTGTGTTTTCTCTCTGAGGTTCTGTTTCTGTAGCCATGACTTGAGGCTACAAAGTGGGGTAACACTCCTCAAAAAATGTGTTGGAAAACAGGGAAAATCTGGTAACCGGCCCCTAAAAAATCTCCAGGCAGTGGTGGGTGGAGAAAATCTGGAGAAAAACTTGGGTAAGAAGAACTTGGGTAAGTCTGGAGAATGGTTACTAAAAAATACTAAAGCGGGGCCACTAGAGGGCAGCAGAAACCCTGCCAAACCCCAATGCCAGCGTTTGGGGTGCTAGAGGTGTGGGGGGGGCGAGGTTGGACCCCCTCGGGGGGTGTGTGTGGGGATTTTCCCCTTGCCTGTCCCTCAGCTCATCAGTAAAATGATTTCTCATCACCCAGAGGGCTCCTGTGTGAATTTTTCCCTGATTTTACATGATTTTACTCTGCCTCCCCCTTGCCTCTTGGTGGCCACCACTGTTGGGAATGGGATACACCAGGTTCTGGTGTCCCCTCCCCAAGTGCCCCCCACCCCTCAAAATCCTCTGGCGTTGCATTACAGCCCGGACACCCCCCATGAATCTTTGATGGGAGATGAAATATCAAACCCCGCCAGCACCCGCCATGCTCCCCCCCTTCACCCCTCCCTCCACCTTTTCCCAACAATTTTCCCCTTTTTAAGCAAAAATACAAACGGGGAGGGGGCTGAGTGTGTGTGTGTGTGTGTGTGTGTGTGACACACTCAGGGATTCAGTCCCCCCACTCAGGGATTAATTAACCCCAAAAAGGGGGGAGGTGGAAGGGTTGGTGCCATTGATGCACCGAGTGTGTGCGGCCTCAGCCCTGATTGCAGCAGGGTTGGGTTTCCCCCTTCCTCCCTCCCACCCCCCGCACATCCCTGTTATTTAATTATCAATAATTAACGGTTAATCAGGGCTGGGCTTCATTCCCCTCCGTGGGGGGGGGTGTGGAGGACTTGGAGAGAAAGGGAGAGCTCAGCCCTGGACATGAGAGGGCCCTGGATCCTCTGCCTGCTGCCAGCGCTGGTGGGGGGTGAGCAAAACCCAGGCTTTTCCCCCAGAAATTGTCACGGGGGGGGGGCGGGGGAGTTGGGTTTGGGGGATTGTGGGGAGGGGGTGATCAGAGCCCTGAGGGGGTTCCTCTCCCCACCCCCCGGGTCAGGGCAGCCGCTGAGCGCCGTCCCCGGGAACTACGAGGAGCGACGCGTGACCGGGGTGCGGGGTCAGGCGGTGGAATTGCGGTGTGGACCCCCGGGGCTCAACCCCTCCGTGGTTTTCTGGAGCTTCACGGGAGGTCCGGGCCCGCCCCGGGCGGTGGCCGTGGGCAACGGTCCCGAGGTGTTGGTGGCCCCCGGGGCTGTGGCGCTGCTGGGACGGGTGACACTGAGCAACGGGAGCCTGGAGCTGCGGGAGCTGCGGGTGGGAGCCCACGGGAGGTTCCTCTGCCAGGGGCTCTTCCCGGAGCCTGGACACCTCCGTGTGGGATACGGCGCCGTCCTCCTCAACGTCCTGGGTAAGCCACCCCGCTAGCCACCTCGCTAGCCACCCCACTGGCCACCCTGCTGCTCCCGGTGGGGTGGGTGGTAGCCACTCACCAATGGAGTCTTTTGCTGGCTGCTGAGCCACGGAGGGCTCTGGGGGCTCCTGGCAGGAGGGAGAGGGGGCCAGTGCTGTCAGCTCGATGGCCACCTCCACCTGGTTGCCCCCAGTGCCCGTCTCCAAGCCCTTCGTGCGGCCGACGGCATCGGCAGCGGTGGAGGGGACGTCGGTGGCCCTGAGCTGCACCGTGCGGGAGGGGACGGAGCCACTCAGCTTCTCCTGGCAGCACCAGGACCCCCGGGGGGTCCCCTTGGCTTCCCCCCCAAACCCCAGGGGCTCTGGGGACCACCTGGACCTCAGCCCGGCCAACCGCAGCCACGCGGGCTGGTACGCCTGCACCGTGGGCAACCAGGTCAACAACCAGACCAGCGAGCCCATCTACCTGGACATCGTCTGTGAGTGGCCCGGGGGCTCGCTCACCTTCCCAGGAGGGCAGCTGAAGGGTGGGAGGGACCATCATGGTGTGGCCATGGCCACCAAGAACTCTGCTGCTAAGGTTTGGCTGTGGCCCTGGCTACTGTAGGCCCTCCCACCAGGATGCCCCCATGGCCACCAAGACACATCCATGGCCACCATGGACCTTCCCACCATGCTGGCTCCATGGCCACCACGGTACATCCGTGGTCACCATGACACTTGTGTGGCCACCATGGCGTGCCCATGACCAACCAAGCTGTCACCGTGACACAGCTATGGGTGCCCTGCCACCTCCATTGCCACCGCAGCAACTGTGCACCATGCCCAGCATGGTACCACCATGGTATATCCACAGTCTATCTATGGCTACCATGGTCCATCCATGGCCACCAAGCACCATGCCACCAGCATCCCTCCATGGCCACCACAATGTGCCCACAGCCACCATGCTGCACCCAGCCCCGTTTCCCACCGGTGGGAGGACGCCCTGGGAAGGGGACAACCTGGTGGCTCCATGTCCCCGTGTCCCCACAGATGGCCCCGACGAGCCAACCATCATGGTGGAGCCCTTCTCCCCCGAGCCGGGGGGCTTCTCTGCGGGGGAGCGGGAGGAGGTGGTGCTGAGCTGCACAGCCCCCTCCAACCCCCCCAGTCGGTACATCTGGCTCCACAACGGCTCCCAGGTCCACACTGGACAGACCTACATCATGGCTGCCATCGCCCGCACTCAAGCAGGCATCTACACCTGCCTGGCCGAGAACACCCAGCTCCAGACCCGCACCCAGGCCACCATCCTCCTCACTGTCTACTGTAAGTAGCCACCAGGCAGGGGGAGGTGGCCCAGTGGGTCCCTCCCAGGGAGAGATGGACCACGGTGGCTCCCCGGTGAGGCTGTGGGTGCAGGGGGCAATGTGGGGTGGGATGGGGGAGGCAGGTGTCCCTCCCGGCCCGGAGCTGATGGTCTCCTGCAGATCCACCACCCGGCAGCCCCAGCTGCTCCGCCCTGGCCACCGAAGACCAGCGGGCGGTGGCCCTGAGGTGCCACTGGCCAGGGGGATTCCCTCCTGCCCGCCTGCGCTGGGTGGGACCGGGGCCCCCCTGGGAGGAGGAGGAGGAGGATGCAGAAGAAGGGACGAGTTTTTCAAGGGCTACCAGCATCCAACCTGGGGTGGCCACCAAGAACAGCAGCTTCTTCTCCTGCCTGGCCTCCCACCCGGCCCTGCCGCAGGGGGCTGCCTGTGGGACCACCCTCTGTGAGTGCCAGACCCCCAAAAATCCCCTCTTCACCCCCAGTGGCACCGCGGTGACCCCGGTGCCGTGGAGCAGCCCCTGGGCTGGCGCTGGGACCTCCAGCCAACCCAACATGAAGCTCGCCCACCCTGACCTGGCCCCGTCCCCAGGGGTCCCGGATGGCGGCCCCTCCTGCGCGGCAGCGGCCACCAAGGGTGATGACTACGTCATGCTGCGGTGCTGCTGGGAGGGGGGGACACCCCCGGTCACCCTGCGCTGGTGGGATGGCCAGGGCAAGGCCTTGGGTGACCCCGAACCTTCCACCGCCCTCCTGGTGCTGAGCGCCGGCGGCAGCCTTGGGGGAGAGGACTTCATCTGCGTGGCCACGCACCCCCTGCGCCCCGCCGGCGCCCGGTGCCGCCTGCGGCTAGGTAAGCCGGGCCTGTCCCCCCCTCACCATGAGGTGACACCTTCCCCCACCTCACCCTGAGGTGACACATCCCTCCCTCACCGGCGTCACCCAACGCAGAGGTCCCCGTGCTGGAGGTGGAGAGGAGCGAGGTGGCGGTGCTGGAGGGCGGCGAGGCGCGGCTGGCGTGCCGGCGGGGTGGCGGCGTTGACCTCGGTGCCACCATGGTTTGGTATGACCCTCAAGAGCGGGAGGTGACCCTGGGGATGGCCAAGTACCAAGTGGAGCAAGGAGAAGCTTGGCTCAACCTGACGGTGCGGGACGCCGAGTGGCCGGCGGACAGTGGGACTTACCGCTGCGCCGCTGCCAACGCCGTGGGCACCGCCAGCTGCCCCGTCCACCTCCGTGTGGAACGTGAGTGCTGGGAAGGGATCCAGGGGTAGGAACCTGGGTGACTTCCTGCAGGGGGGTTGGACTAAGTGACCTTCAGAGGTCCCTTCCAACCCATATTGCTCTCAGCTCCGGGACAACTGGCCACTGCCAACTCACCACTGACCATTTTTCTGGAGTATTTTCTGCAAACAACATTTAAAAGCCCAATTCAAAAATTAAATACTTTGAATACTAACAGAAAACACATGGAAATTTGAATCATCCCAAGACACTTTCTAAAAGTGATGTCAAAGACACACAAAACCCATCCAAATACCTTTTTTTTGAAGTGACACTCATGCCTGCCAACCCCTCATGAGCTGTTGGAGACATGACACAAAAAGGTGACGGCATCACCTTCACCTCATCATTCATTTCACCTCTCAGACATTCATAGGAATTCCTTTAGAGCCAGAGATTCATTTCCCAGCCCTGCACCGGTGCCTCACACTGGGGCGGTGGCGAGTTGTCCCAGTGGCCAGTTGTCCTGGTGACCAGTTGTCCACCTGCCCCTTACCCTCCCGTCTCACCGCAGGGTACCCGCCCCCCCCCAACGTCACCATCAGCAAACTGCGCTACACGCGGGCGCGCACGGAGGTGCGGTTGGAATGGCGGACGCAGGGCGCCGGCAACCTGACCGGCTTCGTGGTGCAACGGCGCCAGGCCAAGGGTGCCCCCAGGAGGGTCCCCGGCCCCTGGGAAACGGCGGCGGGTGACATCGAGCCCCATTCCCGCGACCGGCGCCTGGGGGGGTTGGACCCGGCCGTGGTCTACGCCTTCCGCGTCCTGGCTGTCAACCACCGGAGGGCCGGACACCCCTCCGAGGTGCAGACGCCAGGTGAAGGGGGTGGGGGGGCACCCACGCTGCTCCCTGGGGGCACGGCGGGGCCGGAGAGGAGACGGGCGCATCCTGACCGCCGGCAGTAGGTTCCAGAGAGAATGGGAAGAAGCTCCCGGCTCCCTCCGGCATTTCCAGGCTCTCCTGACCCTCGCGTTGGGTGGTGGTGGCCCTCACCCTCACCTTCGCTCTCTGCCTGGCTCCCACGGCTCCCAGGGCAATGAATTAATTAGTCTCGGGGTAATTAAGCGCTTGCTCTCTTCCAGCCGAGCCCCCATTCGAGGCCTACCCGGCGGTGACGGGAGCGGCGGTGGCAGGGATGCTGGTGGCCATGGCAGCCTCGCTGCTGGCCGTGCGCTGGGTGGCCCACCACCCCGACACCCTCCCACGTGAGTGCTGGAGGGGAGCAGGAGGGGGACACCAACACCCCCCCCATCACCACCACCACCCCCCCTGACATCCATCTGTCTGTCCCCAGGCCTACATCACCTGCTCTTCCGCACGTGAGTCTCTCAGAGCCCCCGCCCCGGCTCTGCCACAACCCCCAGGTGACACCAGACGTGTCCCCTCCCACCAGGGCTGGCGCCCAGGAGCCCATCCACACGCCTGAGGATGCTGAAGCGGCCGCAAGCAGCGAGGAGGGAGCAGAACCAGCACCCACCCCTGGCCCAGCAGCAGGTAACATCACCCCAGGGGTGACCCAGGGCTAAGCCACCCACCTTGGCCACCCAGCACCCACCTGGTGTCACCCACAGCCCCTGCAGAGCCACCCTCAGCCCCACCAGAAGCCACCGAGGACCCCATCAACGTCACCACCACGGTGACAGCGACGCCATGAGCCCTCCAGCTTTTCCTCCTTAGTGGGAGGATTCCAGCAACTTCTGGAGCTCAAATAAAGATTTAGGAGCAAAGAAACATTTTTCTCACCGATGGAAGAGGCAAAGAAACCCCGCAGGGTGAAGCCTGGCATTGGCTGGGTGGTGTTTCAGGGTGACGCTGGGGTTTGGGGAGTGTGAAGATGTGGTGAGGTGGGGAAGGGTCTTCACCTTCATCCCAAATTCCTCCTTTCTCAGACCAAAGCACGAGGTTTTCAAAACTGTGGTTCGTGACAGGAGGGTCCAAGGGAAGGGTGGAACAGGTCCTGGCTTGGGTTGGTTTCTCTGTTATTTGGTGAAGAACCTGTTGGGAAATAGCAAAAGTTGAGAGCCCATCTCATTTCAGGATTAATCCCCAACTCCTGCCAAAAACCACAGCATCACTCTTTATCAAATCACCCAAAAAAATTAAACTCTCCACCCTAAACCCCTGCCAAAATGAGATGGTTTCAAAAATCCACCCAATTCCCAAAGGCATATTCCAGCTCCTTAGGAAAACAGTGTCTATGCGGTTGCTTAAAAAAAAAAAAAAAAGTGGTTAAATCTTGGTGTTTTGGGAAAAGGAAGCAGCCAGGGGTTAAACCCCAACCACTTGCCTGCCAAACAGACTTGGAAACCAGGGCAAGCCTTGAGCAGGAAAAAAATCCAAGGAGCTGAGGAGAGGAGATGAAGCTGTGCAACCTTAAAAAACAAAAGGCAAAAAATATATATTTAGAAAGCATGCAATAAAGAGGAAAAAAAAACCACCAACACTTAAACACAACTCAGTGCTGGCAGAGATGATTGCAAGAGCTTCCTCCTGGAGGAGAAATTGCTTCCCAAAACTCATTCCTGGGCTGCACCTGCAGCACCTTCACTCCCTGAGGGATCCACAGTGGTTCCAGCCTTGTTTCCTCCTTCCTGGAGAGGAAAATCCTGGTTGGGTGAAAATTCCTCTAAACACATGGCCCTGGGGCAGTTGTAACTGATTTATGCCCCTCCTGGTGGAAGTTTAGAGGCTCCTGGGTTGATTTTTAGGGGGGAGGGAGGGCTACAGGCAGCAATTTGGTTGAATTTCCTCTGATGAAATTTGGAAGGCAGGAGCTGCTTTGACACGAGCTGGTTTATTTTTGAGGCTTCTCAAAGCTCTCCAACCCCTCACAGAGAGGGGTTTGGCTCCTGCCAGCTGGATTTCACCCATAAACCTGAGGCTTAGCAACCACCTGAAGGCAAAAACAATGGTTCTGCTCCTCCAGACAGGCTGGATGGACTCAAGCCAAGTTTATTTTCTTTATTTATTCACTTCTTTACTCACCGGGATCTTGGTCCATGGAAGGAGAGGTCCAGTTCTGTACTGCTGAGCTGTGAACATGACATGGAAACCACACTCTGCAGTTCCCATCCTTTCTTTTTTATATTATTACAATTCTTTTTGGCTTAAGGTTTTGGTTTTGTTTTTTTTTTATAGTGTTGTTTTATACACATAACCAGGCAAGTTTGGCGGGAGATGGGAAAAGGGAATTTCAAGGCATAAATAATATAAAAAGGCAACCATCTTGTTTGGTTTGTTTTGTTTTTCACAACAAGATACATTCATCTGACCCTACTACAAAAAAATAAATAGTGACTCTCTCTGTTATAATTAACATCCCTCCATCACTCCCTTGGGTGCAGCGACTCCGCTGTGCAGTTCCTGGCGTCAAAAGTGGGGACAGGAAGGTCCCTGCCCTCAGGTCTCCTGCAGCTGGAGCTGTCGAAGGTCCCCAGAACCATTTAAGATGACTCCAGATGAATTCCATCCTGTTTTTTCCTTACAGTCCTTGGAAAGAGGGTGCAGAATGAGGGGACTCCAGCTCAAAATGGGGTTGGATGTCTCCGAGTGCACGCAGTTGTCGCCTGCAAAGCAAGAACAGGGTGGGCTGCGTTGGTTCAGTGGTTGCCTGGTTGGTTTTTTTTCTCTCTTCTTTCAGCTCAACAGACCCACAAGCCCCAAAGATTCAAATTAGTAAGAGCAGGTGATGGTCTTTTTGCTCAGAAAGGTTTCACCTTTCTCAACAAGCCTATATTTTTTGGTGGGCTTCATTTCAATCTGCTTCTTACCACCAGTGCAATCCCCGGAGAGATGATTCCTGCCCTCCCAACAGCAGGAATGTTGGGTTGAGGGCTGCTCCATTTTCTCCTTGCCATCCTCCTCCAGCTGGGCACTGCACTCTGGGATGCTGGAGGCCAAGCACATGGCCACCATGACTTGGGGGTTCAGAGGTTTCATCTCCAAACCCTCCTGCTGATAAGGTGCGACGATGGGCACGGCGGGCAGAGCGGTGCTGCCAAAAGTGCCATTGGTTTTGGTGAAACACCTGAGAGGGGGAATATGAGGCAAAGCTGGGTTACTCAGAGCTGCTTCTGCCCACCACTTCCCTTGAGAAACTTAAATTTTTAAGTTCTTTACTCCATGTCATTCACAATTAAATAGACATTTCTGGATCAATCTTGATGTTAAGAAAAGGAAAAAGGGGGTTTTAATCCTACTGGGCAGCCAAAACCACTTGAAACACACACTCAGTTCCTCCCCCTCATTATTGTGTCCCTATGACCTGACTTGTGAGTCCATTTTATCCATGAAAGCAGCCCCACAAACCAGGTTCTCCCTGCCAAGAAAAACTGCTGAAGTTTGGAACCCAAACAACAAAATGAAAACACCTCCAGAAAACAAATCCGGAGTTACCAGAGCAAACGCTCCGGCAAATTAGAAAAATACAGCATGAATATAAACCATCCCCAACTCTGTAACTTGGACTGTGGCCCCTAGAAGACGTGGGTGAAATGGAAGTGAAATGGCTGTATCAATTGTTCCAGCCAAGATATTTAACCTGAAAACAAAAAGGAGCTGAGCATTGAGGTTTTGTATACCATGGAAAACGCCGCTGGTGCTCAGAGACCCAGGAGCAACGTGGCCTCAGCCAAAGTTTCTGTTTTATGGAAGTAAGTCCCATGTAAGAAAGCTCCAAAACAAAACAAAACAAAAAAAAAAGCCCACTTCAGTGTGGTTTTTATCCAAACCATAATTACCACAAAAATAAAAGGTTTGTTTGTAAAGCTGCCATGAATTTTAGGAAACCAACCCCCAAAACGCTCCGGAACAGAAAAGAATGGAAATAAGGATGGAGAAGCTGAGCCCCAGCAATGCTCCAAACGCCCCCGTGGAGGCTAGACAGGCTTTAAGTATTTTATAAGCTGCTAAGAATACATCTGAATAATCATTAATTCTTATTGTTTTGCTGCCACATTTACATAAATCCACCACCTGCTCTGCTGATGGGGCACGGGGAGTCCCTCCAGCCCCAAGATGGAGCAGCAACAACCTTCTTCCCTCTCCAGTTTTGTCCTTCCCCTCCTAGAACCGCCTCCAAAATCATTATTCCAAGTACCAAAATACCACAGAAGCCACTGAAGAAGCCACATGAAACCCAGCTGGGCTTCAAACAAACCCATTTATTAGTTTGCAGTGCTGCCCATGGAGGTTTCGACTGTGCTGGTTTATTACTTTTTTTTTTAAAAAGTCCTCCCAAACTATCATCCTGACTTTAAAAGTCCACACCAGGAGAATTTCGATTTTAAAAAGCTGGAAAACAGCCCCTGATGGTGGTAAATTTGAAGTTTTTAGTTCAAATTTCCCCTCAGAATAAAGGTAATTTGCAAATAAGAGGTGTGCAAAAGCGGCAGTTGCTCTGCAACCCCTGGGGGTTTAGCAAGTTTAATGTAATAGCATAAATTAAAATAAAATAAAAATAAACCAGGTCTCAATCCTACAAGCACAAACCACACTCGTCTCACCATCCCTGTCCACAACAGGTATCCACCTCTCAGCAGCTCCTACCCCTGGCAAACCTCCAGCAAAGCACCAAGTGCTAATTTCAACAGAAAACCTGAGGGATTTCACCACCATAAAAGAAGAAAAGCTGCTGGGAGATGGCTCTTCCTGAAAGCAGCCCTGGTAGGCAGCTCTTAAAGACCTCCAGACCTTTAGGATTTGTTTGCAAGTGGTCCCAGTTCAAAGGTGGGGTGAGGCACAGCATCTCTCTAGCCCTGAACTGCTACCAGGTTGGAGAAAGGGTTAATGGCTGGACTGGATGATCTTCAAGGTCTTTTTTTCCAACCAAAATGATTCTGGGACAGAACTCCAGCCTGAAATCCAGGCTTTCCTCTTCCTCCTCTTCCTCACCCTGGTCACAGCCCCAGCTCCCTGGCCCCTGGTGTGACACTCCAGCACGTTTCTGGTCCTCCTGGGTCCCCTCTCCCATGTCCTCCTTCCATTCCCCAGCCCTAGGCAGGGCAGGCAGCTCGCCTGCCAAAGGGAGGGGAATCTCCCCTCTGGGGTGAAAGCAGCTGGAGAGGACAACTTGTTTCTCTATCAAACCAGTCAAATATAGAACAGGGACGTGAAAATTCCAAGTTCAACCCCTGCTGATGAGCCAGCTGGGAGATGAGCACCAGTTGCAGGGGATGGAACCCATTCTCCTTCCTTTCTTCTTAAAAACAGCACCCCCCCAAAAAAAAAACCCCAAAAAACTGCAATAAAAAAATTAAGTATGTTTCAAACTGGCAAGCCAAGCTCTGAATTACAGCTTAAATTAATTTACACATGTGCCAGACACATCTTGCTGACTGGTGTTCCACAGCCTGTCCTGAAAAAAAATCCTTGGGAGGGAAGAGGAGCCCACTTTCCTCAGGAACTAGCCCCATGCAGCCATGAGTGCCCAGCTCCACCTGCCAGTGCTTATGGGAAGGATTTCAAGCTGATTTTAAATTATATTTTCAAAAGCAAAGCCCCTGAAAATTAAGCAAAACGGGGTTTCTGCCTTAATTCCAACTTGGCTCCTCCAGAGGGACACCTAAACGCAGCTGGCAGGTTGGATAAGAGAGAAAATTCAAAATGTAATGGAAAAATCATCTAGAATTCAGCAGTGGGAGCAGCCCTGACTTCCAATTTCTAGTCCTATTTTTAGTCCTTAAAATAACCAGAGATCTAGAATTGGGATCCTGGAAAGGATATTTCTTTAACACTTTCAATGGCAAAAACCAGAATAAAAATCCAGACTCGCAGCTCTGAGGCAGGAGGGCAGATTTGCTTGTTATTATCCAAAAATCCTTTTTCTCATGTGAAAAAAAAAACCAAGAAACAATAAAACTCTCGCCCCCCCCCCCCCCCTCGACAGTGAGTGTGTCAAACACCCAAATCCCCATGTTTTTTCCAAAGAAAAAGGGTTGTGACAGCAAAGCTGCGGAGCAAATCTCTCTGTGGGGCATGGCAGGAAATGTAAAATCCAGCAAGGCAACAAAATCCTCCCTGACAAACCCCAGCTGGAGCCACTTTCTTATCTCAAAAATTGAAAAAACCCACAGGAAATAAAGTGGGGAAAAATCAGAATGTCCCCAGTGCCCCACTTGCCTCCCTCACTAGAGAGCACCCATGGAGCAAAATGAGCCCTGGGGGGGACATAATTTATTTTATTCCACCCCACAGCCACAGCCTGGTGTGGAAATATGCTTTTTTGAATTTTTTTCCTGCAGTTTATGCTGCTTTTTGTAGCTCACCTGTTGTTGTTGTGACAATTCCTGCAGCTGATGCACTCGGAGGGGTCAGCCTGGGGCACTGCTGTGTAGAGCCCACCACCCTGCAGGGAGGGGAAGCCCAAAAGAGAAGACAAAACAGTCAGTGATAAATAACAAACCATCAAAAGAAGAATTAATCAATTAGATGTAATAAATAATCAAAAAGAAAAGTAAATAAACTATGATGAATAATCAAAAGAAGACTAAATAATCTGTTATCATTAATCAAAATAATTAGTTATAAAAAATTAAAGACTAAGTAATTGATTATAAATACTAAAAAATAATTGATTAGAAATAGTAAATATCAAAAAATAAATTAGAATAATAGTAAAATTATTATAAAAAGCAAATAACAGAATAATCTATTATATAAAAGAGTAATTAATCAATTATACATAATAATCAAAAGAATAATCTATAGTAATTAAAAATCAAGAGAATAATCAATTATAAATAATAATAATGATAATGACAAATAATCAAAATACGAATAAAGAATCAACTAGAGATAATAAATTTTAAAAAGAAAAATAAATAATCGATTATAAATAATAATAAATGATCCATTATAAATAATAAATAACCAAAAGGATACATCAAAAGAATTAACCCATTATAACTAAATAATCACAAAGAAGAATGAATAATCAGTGGGGAATTCAGCTCCAGTGTAATTTTCATTTTTCCCCATTCTCCAGGTGTGGCATCCACCCCTGAGCCCTCACCTGAGGGGTGACACCTTTGTGTCACCTCGTGTCCCAGCACAGCCAACACCAAACCAGGGTGAGGGTGGTGCCATCCCTGCCTCTCTCTGCACCTGGGGGGGCTCAGGTTGTAATTTCACAAACACACCATAAAGAGGTGTTGTGTTTCTGTGTTTTTCGTTTTTTCAGGGCTGAAACCTGCTCATTAGCAAACTTTCTTTCTGGGAGGGGGGAGCCTGCAAGCTGCAGGGCTGATGTCACCCCAGCACCCATCCCAGTTTTCCTGTAATTACCCCGATTAGATCAGTTGACTTGGAATTATTTTGGTTTTTTGAACCACTCTGTATTTTCACAGATGGGGTCACTCCTTCGCCAGCAACGACTCAGGGAGGGTGTGGGGGTGTGTGAGGGATTTGGTGGTGTTGGTTTTGGCTGCAGGGACCATTACAAACCAGTAAAAATGCCCAGATTAACACATACCTCATTGTTACACAACTGCCTGCAAAAAAAAAAAAAAAGGGGGGGGCTGAGGAGCCAGGCTGCAGCACTGGGGGTGGGGAGCAGGTTTGGGTGAGCTCACCTGAATTTGGACATTTTATTTCCAACAATCCTTTTTTTTTTTTTTTTCAAAGATAGGGCTTCGAATTTCTTTCTTTTTTTTTTTTTTTTTTTTTTTTTTGGAGGTAGCTCAATCCACCAGAGAGCAGTGAGGAAATGGCTGATGGACTTTGATTGCCACCCATTGTGCTCTTCCTCATTAACCCAATCAATTCAACAATCAAGAGAAGGGTAAGGAGAAGGAGAACATCCCCTTCCCTGAGCTGTGTCACCCCCCAGGCCACTCCAGGTCCTTCTACAGGAAAAAAGGTTGAGTGACTCAAAAGTTTCTACGATGTGGAAGGGGAAAAAAACCAAAAGAACTCAACCAGGACAACCCCTTGCAGGGCATGTCCCATATGGTGGCACAGAGGAGCTCCACATGTGTGTTTTCTTCCCCAAAAATATAAATTGGAGGGACAAAACATCAAGGTAAACCCTCGAGCTTTCTCATAGGTCAGCTGTCCCTTGGAAAGTTGTAGATTTTTGGTGTTTGTTGGGCAAGGAAAAAACCAATTTGGGCCTCAGTTGAAAGCCACCCAAAACCAGCACTGGTTGCTCCAGGAGGAGAGCAAAGAGAGAAGCAGGTGAAGAACCAACTGGTTTGGACTCCAAGCTGGAGCTGAACTCAAGTGGCAACTACTGTGCAAGTGCTAATTTGTTGTTCAGCAAACCCAAGAGCTTGTGTTCAATTACCAACACAAACAATGGCCCGTTTTGTTTTCCTCTCCTGAAGCAGCATGGGTTCTTCAGACTTTTGAACTTTTTCTTTCAGTTTTCCTGGGCAATGTTCACAGTTGTTTTTTGTTTTGTTTTGGTTTATTTTTTTGAGGAAGTTTCAGCAAGTTTGAATGCAAGCCATCTGTTTCCAGAGACAATAATGAAATCATTATTCTCTCTCTTGGACACATTGCAGAGAAGGGCTGTTTTTTTTTCCACAGTGGCTGATGGCAGACTTTAATTAGTTTATTTTATTTCCAATTTCAAAACAAAATAAAACAAACAAATAAAAAAAGGAGCCCGTCTCAACAGTCAAAAACAAGGGAGTAAAAAAAAAAAAAAATGAAAGAAGAAGAGGGAACATTGGGGGCACTTTTACTTTCTGGGACCTCCTGTTCCATTCGTGCCTGGCCATAATTAATAGCACTGCTCCAGAGTTACAGATCTGAAACAGGTGTGGGGAAAAGAAGGAAAAAACCCCACCCCAAAACGGGTGATCCATAAAGCTGCAGAATAAGCAGCTATAATTAAATCTCTTTAACTTGAAGATTGAGAAATACCATATGTCCAAGGGAAGGCTCTCAGCCCAGGGCTGGAGCCTTCTCAGAGCTTCCACGCTGCTCAGGAGGAGGAGGGCAGAGGCAGATTTCCCAGAGCCAGTGGAATTCTTGCTGTCATCCGATACTCTCAAATGAAAAGCATGATGTTTGCATCAGAAATCTCAGCCCAGTTGCTTCCTCTGGGATAAGGAATTTGGTGAAACTGGCTGTTATCAATGGACGTGTGTTTCCCCACACACACATCCCCCCACCCCCCAAATTAACTCTGCTTTTCCAACCTCACAATAAAACCCAAGGGGTTGGGACTGAGCTTACATTGAGGAGCTGGTGGGGATGTTCACAGTCCAGGTGGGTCCCTGGGTAGAGCCCAGCTCCTCCCTTCATCATCCCGTTGGTTCCATTCCCAACTTGGTGGTGGAGGTGGGGGCAGCCATTGCCCAGGAAGCTGCTGTGGATGCTGCCGGTGACCCGGCTGGTGCCAGGCAAGGTGGTGTACTCCATCATCTGCCCGTTGAGCTCTGCTCCTTGGTAGAGGCAGCCAGGAGAGTCATACTCTGCAGAAGAGATGGGCAGCCACAAGGGATTGAAGGACAAGCAGGAAGCTAAATGGGTGGCTTTAAATCAACAGAGTGGCTCAGGTTGGAAGGGACCTTAGAGATCATCTTCTCCAACCTCCCTGATGCCTCTGAGGTTGCTCAGAGCCTCATCCAACCTGGCCTTGAACACCTCCAGGGAGGGGGCAGCCACAGCTTCTCTGGGCAATCTGTTCCAGAGTTTCACCACCCTCCTGCTGAAGAACTTCTTCCTAAGATCCAGTCTGAACCTCTTCTCCTTCAGTTTAACTCCAAGTCCCTTTGTCCTGTCCTTGGACACTTAAGGAAAATCCTCCCTGAGGAGGGGTTGTCCTCACTAACACCTCTCTGAAAGGCTTGGACCATCAAGAAAAACTGCATCACAAGAGTAACCCCCCCAAAAAAACCCAGCTCTTGACCCGAGGCACACCTCTAAAGCACAAATCTCCCAATAAATCCCAGTAGGCTCCTCACAGGCAATGCTTCCCCTGGAGAGCACGCTGACTGACTCCATCTTCTCACAACCTGAAACAGGCACCCCAGCCACACACTCACTCTGCATGACGTTCTGCTGGCGGTTCTTCCAGAGGCACATGGCGATGAAGATGATGAGGATGAGGACCATCACCCCCAGGACACAGCCCACAATCAGGTACAACATGTCACTGCTCCGCACGGGGCCGTGGGACACGCCGCTTCCGCTGCCCCCAACCCTCTCTGGGGGGCTTGGGAGGGTGCTGAGGTCCCTCAGGGGGTATTCAGATGCTCCTGGCACACGTTTGACTGGGGGGAGGAAGAGAGAAGGATGGGGATGTTGGCTGAACACCTTATTGAAATTGTGCTGGCTTTTTTTTTTTTTTTTTTTTTTTTTTTAACATTCTGAAGTGAAAATAATTCCAGCAGAGTTCAGCTCCTAAAGGCCCTGGAGAGAAAGCTTCCAAGTCAATAATAAAACCTGTCAGGAGAAGGCCAACTCCTCTTGGGTAATCACTGTTTGCCTTGGAAAATGGTCATCTGGAGGTCAACCCAGACTTTTAATGAGCAACTCGAGGCACGTGGGGCTGGAGCTGGGCTCACTCCCTACTTGGAAGTGCCCAAATCTTTCCACTTTTGAGGTCAAGGAATAAATAAATAAAAAAAAAGAAACCCACAACCTGCATTTCTAGCTGCCAGGTGACCTACTTTTATCTGAGGTGAAGCCTGCCCAGCCTCCTTCTCCAAACCATAATTTAAGATGCTAACAGTTGAGCAGAAAAAAAAAAAACGCTGAAAACAAGATGTTGGTTTCACTGATTGAATTCACATTACTTTTCAGCACAAATTTGTTTCATTTCAGGCTAAAAATCTAAGAGAGGTGCCTGGCTGAGGAATGGAGCTGGTAAGAGAGACACAAGCACGCGGGTGGAGATGGGTTAGAGGAGATGGCTCACCCCAGGGGAGCCTGGAGGAGATGAATTTTCAGGCAGAGGCAGTTTGAGTGACAGATTCTAGCTTGCCAATTCTAAAATTAGGGGAGAAAGTCGTATTCCTGGCAGGAGGAAGAGCAGCCCTGCAGCTCCCAGCCCTTCTTTTCAAAGGCTTTGCTCCTCACTGAGCTCAACTTCAACACTTCCACTCCTTCAGGGCTTTTTTTTTTTCCTCTAAAAAATTTTTTTTCATTCCTAGCCCTGCATTTGAAGTTTTACTGTCTGCATTTTCCCTTTACAGCCTTCCTTGGGTTTTTAGAGATTAAAGGAGGCAGAAATTCTCTACAAAATAAATGTGACTGCCATATCTGACACTTCCAGGGAACAGTGCAAACTTTGTGCCAGAGGCATGCAAGGATTAGGGATGGAGCCAGCCAAGAGAACCATCAATTGCTCACGGGCTGCACTTACACCCTGTGTCACAGAGCCCCCTGAGACAGAAAACAGATGCACAAATCAATCCTGTCATCTATCAGAACAAAAAAAAAACAACCCAACCCAGCCCAACACTCCTATCTCCTCAGCCAGGCAGAGCTTTGCTAAGAGCAACTTCTCCCTTTCCAAAGGTTCAAACCAACCCCAGCTCCATGAGACAAAACAAATCCCCAGAACCTTCCAGAAAAATCACTTCGGCACTGTAAAAAAACCCGAACGATCCCAAACTAAACCAACACAGAATAATAGAACAATATTTAACAAGAGGTTTTGGGGCACAAAATGGACTCTCTACCTTTGGTTTCACAGATCATGACGTTGCTGTACTCGCTCTCACCCCCCTCGTTGTAGCACTGCATCTTAATGTCATAAGAGGTTTCAGGCTGCAGGTGATTTATCAAGTGCCATTGCTTGGTACCTGTGGGGGAAGAGAGAAAATAAATCCTGGAGGCAAAGTCAGGTAGGAGGAGATGTCTTCATACAGCACAGGGGGTGGCAGCTTCTCCTGGGAGCAGAAAACTTTTGCTTAACCCTTTATGGACATCTCTGAAATCATAATTTGTGATGTCCTGCAGAACACAGTCTTGGAAGAAGAGAGAACAACAACCTACTCATCTGACCTTTTGATGAGTAAATGTTTTTCAATTGATTCTTTTTTAAAAAATATGTATTTCCCCACAAAAAACCAAACCACACCAAACCAAACCAAACCAACCAGAAATCTAAAGTGAAAAAGCTAAACTCAAAAACCAGAGATCCAAGTTTCTACTGAATTTCCACCATCTGTACATTGAAAACCAACAGCATTTCTGTGCTGCTTAGATATGAAACTGCCTTCTTCTACCCCCAAAATGTTCTGGGGTATTTTTACAGATTAGTTTGTATAGGGAAATCTTTCCTTTGCTGGTGGCACACAGAGAAGGGAGGGGTTTAGGATGAGGTTTGTTAGCTATTTAGAATGCACTAGGAAAAAAGAAGGGAAAACAGGCAGGGAAAGCAGATGAAATGGGTCAGGGGGAACCACCAGGGATAAAACCCTCTCCCAGACCCTGCAAGATCCCTGGAGGTACCACCTGGAGCTGCCCGTTCCTGGCAGGAAGGATCCATCTGGGTTGCTCAGCTAAACCACAAATAATTGAACATGGGTTTTTATTAAACATGAGGAGGAAACCAAAACTTCTGCCCTGCAGAGATGGGTCCCCAGCTGAGCAATCTGGGAGAAGGAGGGATTTTTGTCATCTCTGGCCCCCAGCCAGCATTTCATTTAGACACCCTCCTGAAGGACTGAGCACTTCAGGATAAATCACTCTCAGTTTTTACTTTCACGGGCTCGTGACAAATTTTAATAAACAGCAACCCTTTTTTTTTTTTTTTTTTTTTTTTTTTTAAAGGGAGTTTAATTAACTGTTTGAGCACTCTTAAGCCCTCCTGGAAAATCCCACCTTGAACTGTTTCCACTGTTTCTAAGAAACTGTCATACCACCTACTGATTTAAGCATTAATAAAACAAAAAATATATCTAAAAAACCCCTTCTGAGCTGCCCAGAGAGTGGAGAACTGCTCCAGGATCCAAGCCCAGGAGGACCCCAGCTCTTTTTAGGGAGCTGAGGAGGGGCTGCACCACCCAAACTCCATGCTGGGTGTCCCAAGTGAGGGCTGAGGAGCTCTGGGTGAAGCTGGAAGAGGCTCTTTCCCTAAATCGAAGGTTTTTTTCCCAAGATTCATCCTGCCCCACCCCCAAGCATTCCTTTGGGTAATTACTACCCAGGTTTTAGGTTTCCTCTCGAAACCATTAGTGGAACTGGAATCAGCACAGGCACTTTAACTGTCCTCTCCCTGCACCATTAGCAAGGAAAAACATTTTAACAACTGACACCAGGCCGAATTTACAGTGAAAATTTCAACTCCCAGCCCCTGGAAAAAAGAAAAATCCAGCCCCTAGATGCAGGAGGAGGCTTGCTTGTGTTTGGCTTTGGCTGCAAGATAGTGAGGAGCCATCCGAGTGGAGCTTTTGGGTTTGTTCCTTTGCTTGAAATCAAATCTGATTTTCCTCATAGTGGGATTTTATAAAAAAGCTTTCTGCCCAGTTTTGGGTGTCTCGAAAGACATGACTTAACAGGAAACAGGGAAAGGAAAGCCTAAGGGCAAGTACTTTGCTAATACAGGCATCACAACACTTTTTTTTTCCACCACAGTCATTTCAAGATAAAATTCCTTGTCAAAAACCAAACAGATTAAATCAAAGGTGAAAAAAAAAAAGAGAACAGGTAATTTATAGCAAAAATACCTTAAGTCACATGGTGCTCTTCATATTTCCCATCAAATTCTTCCAGTTACATTTTAATTGAAATTATATATATATTTTTTTAAACCTCCCCCCCTCCTTCCCCCAAAAGCTCATTTAGGGGCATGCAGCACAGAGAAGTTTTAAATATTTCCAGCAAACGAGTTTCTGTTCCCCCAGCTCTGGCAGAGCTGAGCAGCTGCTCATGGTTTCAGACTGCCACAAAGAGTTCAATACAGGCACAGGCTCTTGGAAAAAAAAAAAATAAAATCAGAAACAAGCTAATTTCACAGCACGGTGGAGCCCACTTAACTAAGAGCTTAGTGGATGAGATTTATAAACACACCAGCTCAAAATACCTTCTGCAGCTGAAGGTGAGCCTTGAAAGCAAGTCTCCCAGCTGAAACTCTGAGTCTTTAACAGCTTCAGAGTGTGCGAAAGCTGAGGTCAGGCAGCAAAGTATTGTGTAGCAGGGGGAAAATTTTCAAAATAAAGGCCCATTCCTCTTGTAAGTGAAATAAATGAGGGGAAAAAAAATAATGAACGTCACTGGGAGGGAATGAGATCACTGGGTTTACTCAGCCCAAGCAATAAGGCTGTTAAGTAAAATATTTTTTAAAAAGGGTTTTCCACTTATGGACTAATACAGACATTATCTAATCACTTCTTCCAGGAAAAATGATGATCTAATGTGCACTGGGGGGAAAAAAAATAAAATACAACTTGATTAAAGGTGAAAGGCAGCCCAAACATACCTGAGTTTGCAGCCTACTTGGGGCTAAAAGTAACTTCCTTGTAGCAGGAGCAGCAATTAAGAGAGGGAAAAGGAGAGGAGGGTGATTATACACCTTAGAAAATCCAGGCTGGGGTAAATCTTCTCAAAAGGCATCTGGATATGAGCACTTACCCTGCCTTAAGTCTCCTTCACTTTCCCTTTCCTCAGCCTCTTTAAGCTAAACCAGTTTAAAGCCATCTTGCACCAAGGATTTTGCACACAGGACAACCCCACAAACATCAACCCAGTGTTTAATTCTGGGGTTTCCAGGCTGAAAAGGCTTTCAGTAAGAAAGGAACAAGTTGATGTGTGAGCAGAGCTGGAGGTCAGTGCTGGGGAAGCTACCTCTCCCCTTCCTCTTGCCCCCCACCCCTCAGACATTGATGGACATTTACTAGATCCCCTCTCAGCCTTCTCCAGGATGAACAGCCCCAGGACTCTCAGTTGTGTTTCACATCAGAGATGCTCAACTCCCTTCCTCACCCTCCCAGCTCTCCCCTGGACTCTCTCCAGTAGATCCCTGTCTCTCTTGAACTGGAGAGCCCCAGACTGGATCCAGGACTCCAGGTGTGGTCTCACCAGGGCAGAGCAGAGGGGGAGGAGAACCTCCTTAGATCTGCTGGGCACACTTTTCTGATGCCCCCAAGGACAACACTGCCTCTTGGCCACCAGGGCTGAGCCATGGAGAATTTACTGTCCACCAGGACTCCGAGGTCCTTCTCCACGGAGCTGCTTTCCAGCAGGACATTCCCTAACCTGTACTGGTGGTTGGTGTTATTCCTACCCAGCTGGCCAAGGCTTTGTTTGGATTTAATAGAAACACAACCCAGCCTGCAGTGGGACCTCTCCCTACCTTCCACAATGTCCCTCTTGTAGTCGCTGTCGTTGTCGCTGTCGGTGGGCCGGTAGTAGATGTAAAAGCCTTGGATGGGGGTGTTGTTGTTGCTTGATGTGATGTACTACAAGAGAATTTTAAAAGGCTGTGTCAGAGTAGGGAAAAAAAAAAAAGGGGGGGGGGGAGGGAATTGAAGGCTCAGCCCCTTGAAACAGGGATTTATTTTTTTTTTTAATAAAGTTTCTTCCACGTTACTCTCCCAACTGTCAAAAATCAGGGTTTGACCAGGAAAATCCATGTGATTAAATGGCAATGGAAAAAAAAAACTAAGGCCATTTCTACTTCAGAAGGAGTTAAGGTCACTCTCCAATGCAGCTCGGGAATATTTTACTTGAAGTTATGCAGCCCCCTGAGGAACAAGAGGTTATTTTAAGTTTATTATCCTTAACATCTCTTCAGGCTGAGCGAGCAGAGCAAACTAACACCGGGAACCCTGCATGTTAAATCCTCCAAAGTATACCAGGGGGTTAGATTTCAAAACAAGAGCAAAGAATTTCTGTGGCTTTCAGTAAGGACTTTAAAAGTACTTGTTTACAGAAAGAGGAGGTAGAAGAGAGGAAAGGGAAAGAACGTTTCTTGAACACGAACCTCCACTGCCCGCAAGGAGGGAAGGCAGTGGGGTTGGATTGACAAAAGCAGGAGGGATTGCAGGGAAGGAAGCCAACTCATGGCATGAAGTTTGGACAGAGTTAAGCCCACTGGTGCCTCTGGCTCTGCCAGTGCCAGAGCAGGTGGACAATGGCAGCCACGGCCTCCCCAGTTGGGTTCAACATCTGTCGTAACCCGAGGAGCAACCAACCCAGGGGGCTGGCCAGAAGGGCGAGCGTGGAGGAGGAGAAGAGGAGCTCATTATTCCACCTACTGTCCATTTCAACATGATCTGGGTGTCACTGATGGCCTCGGTGTAGGCGATGTGGGGGCCGGCGATGGGGCGGTTGGAGAAGCGGCCGCTGAAGCCCGACACCTGGTAGGGGCGCGAGGCGGCGCTGCGCGGGCTCTCCCCGTAGGTGTTGATGGCGATCACCCGGAACCTGTACATCTCTCCTTGGGAAAAGAGGGAGAAGAATCTTATCAGAGATTGGTGCAAGCTGGAGAAAGACCTCCAAGACCAAGTCCAACCGTCAACCCAACACCATTGTGACAACTCAACTGCCTCCTGAACTGCCAGGTCTACTTGGGCTTTGAACACACCCAGGGGTGGTTACTCCAACCCTTCCTTTCCTGGATGACCACTGCTTGACCCCAGAAAGGAGATGTCGTAGCAGAGCAAGCACTTAGAAGGGAGAGAATAAGCAGATGAGGGAGTACATCCAGCAAGGAGAAATGCAGGCACTGGAAATATGAACAGCTTCTAAAAGTGAAGGGGGAAATTCACACCAGAAGCTGCTGCACAGGGATGGAGATGCCTCCATCAGCTCAAGAAGTCTGAAAAACTGGTGGGAACCCAGAAGATGCTTCCAGGGATAGTCATCAGCATCTGTTCTCCCTACTCTTGGACTCTTTTCTTGAGCTTTCAGAGCTGGATGCTGTGAGAAATCAGGCTATTAATGCATTTTTCTCTTGCATCCTGAGTGCTTGCAAGGAGGACAATTAAGTTAAAAACAGCAATAACACACAACCCTGAACAAGTTTTTATTATTAAATTACAGTGGTTTTTATTTTCCCCACTTGGAAAACCAGAAATCATCTTGAACCAACTGCGATTATACACACACAAACAAAAAAAAAAAAAAAGAAAAAAACCAGAACAAACAAACCCCAAACAGAAACAGGATAATCTGATGAGAAGTCCCAGTGAAGCAACCAAAAATGTGAAATACCTGGCTCCAAGCTCCGAACTTCCACAGACAGCTTGGAAGGAGAGATGTTGTCAGCTGCAACCATCCAGTCGCTGCTGCGGCCCAGGCGTTTGTACTCCACCTTGAAGGCAGTGATGGGGGAGCCCCCGTTGGCTCGGGGTATCCAGGTGACATAGACAGATGATTCTGATGCTGTGGAGATGGTGGGTCTGTCAGGAGCTTCTGGCACTGAAATAAATTCATGTTAGAAGGGGATCAGAGTCAGCTGAAACTTGGGTTTTCTGTGGGAAGAGGTTAAAGCAGTGATTGGATTGTATTTTGTGTTATTATCAAGGAGAATCTAACACCCTCCCGTAGTAACTACTCCCCTTAAGTCTTCTGGAAGAGAAGCTTTAAGAGTAAAAAACAGGAATCAATAATTTTATCGAGATAATATGGTGTTGCACTACTTCTACACAGGAACAAAAACCACACACAAAGCCAACACGAAAAAAAAATTAAATTGCTTCTTTTCAAACCCCTTCAAAATTCTCCCAGACCCAACGAATCGTTGACCCATGAACAAAGAGCAAAACAAAGCATGCAGGGGATGATGTACTCACTGACCTCACTTGGAGTGACAGCAGTGGGGCAGAGAGAAGGGAAAGAGGCAGGGTTAGTCAGTCCAGCACCAGCTCCTCCCATATTTACCACTGTTGCACACATGCAATGCCCCTCACCTCCCTTATTCATCCACCTCTCCACTCCCCTCTGGTTTAACCCCAAAAATGTACACACCTCCAACGAGGTCTCAGCCTGAATCAGGCCAATGAGTTCAAAGGCTGAGGTGGGGTGAAAAAAGGACTCTACATGAGTTGTTTGCACTGGAAACAAAGCTAAAAATCACACCCATTGGGGAAGGGTTTAATGTTCTTGCCATCAGGGGACAAGCCTACCCTTGGGAAGGCTCAGGAGAACCTTCAGAATAGATTTAATACATTCTGAGAACTTAAAACTCCCATTTCCACTCCTGCTCTGGCTCCTCCAGAGAGAAAATTGGGGTATTTAGCAAGAAAACACCAGCAGGCTGAAAAGGGAGCAGCAAAGATGTGGAAAATTGTAGGTTTTTTTGAGAGAGCCACCTTGGAAATGCTGTATGTTTGTGAAATTAGGGTGTGTATTTGCTAAATTCACAGAAGAAAAGAAAGAAAACCCTGTATCAAAGCAGCCTAGGGGATAAAAAGGACCTAGAACAAGGTGACACAAGCCCCAAGAGCAGAAATAAACACAAATGAACTGGGATGTTTGAGTATGTGGCATGAGTTTCAAGCCCATGGCCTACAAACCATCCCTGCACCCACCTCCGCTGTGTCGAGACAGGTCTGGGAGGATGACTCCAAAATTATTTGTCCCTTCGTGCACGACAGAGTGTTTGGGGAGGCCAAGAGGGGGAAAGGGAGCCTGAGTGTTTTTCGAGGACGATGTTCTTTCTGAGAAATGTTGGAGAAAAGAGCACATCAGGGAGGGGAGCTGAAAATGTTGGTTAGTGCCACAGCAGCCCAGGCTCCAAATCAAAAACTGAACCCTCAGGAGAACAGTTACTTACTAAGAGCCCAGGCAATGTTCAGGGAAGTTTGCCCCATGATTTCATAGAATCACAGAATGTTAGGGGTTGGAAGGGACCTCTAGAGATCCCCCAGTCCAACCCCCCTGCCAGGGCAGGATCACCCAGGGCAGGACACACATCCAGGGTTTGGAAAGTCTCCAGGGAAGGAGACTCCAGCACCTCTCTGGGCAGCCTGGGCCAGGGCTCCTTCACCCTCACAGGCAAGAAGTTTCTCCTCAAGATGAGGTGGAACTTCGATGTTCTATCTTAAACCCATTATTCTTTGTCCTGTTCCGGGGCACCACTGAACAGAGATTGGTCCATTCCTCTTGATCCCCAGCCCTCAGACATTGATGGACATTTACTAGATCCCCTCTCAGCCTTCTCTTCTCCAGGATGAACAGCCCCAGGGCCCTCAGTTGTGTTTCACACCAGAGATGCTCAAGTCCCTTCCTCACCCTCCCAGCTCTCCCCTGGACTCTCTCCAGTAGATCCCTGTCTCTCTTGAACTGGGGAGCCCCAGAATGGATACAGCATTTTAATTCTTAGAGAACCCCATGTTAGCAATGAAACCAGCAGAGCACTTCCCAGCCAGACACCATCCAGCTGAGGCAATTGGAACCAATGTCCCCTGGGAAGAGGAGGACAGAGGGGACCTTTGCAGCACCCACCTTTGCTGGTACGGAAGGTCAGCATGGCAGGCTGTCCCTCCCCAGCAGCACTCCTGGCCACCATGAGGACCTCGTAGAGGCTGGAGGGCTCCAGCTCGGTGAGGCGCAGCTCGTTCTCGCTGCCGGGGACGCGCACCGTCTGCCAGCCGCCCGCCGAGCTCACGCTGTCCTCCAGCTGCAGGGGACAGGAGGGGGAAAAAAAAAGCTCAGTCAGCACCCAAGTCCATGGATTTCCCCACCTTTCCTTGTTTCTGCTGCTTCCAAGTGTCCCAAGATTCCCGCAGAATCCCAGAGGGTCACAGAATGGCTTTGGTCGGAAGAGGCCGAAATCGGCGCTTTTGAGGAACGTGGTTTGTTTTCCCCTCTCTGCACACACGTGCACTGTTTATAGGGGAAAAACAAGGTCATTTGCAACTGTGGCTCAAACTAGCAAGGGATGAAATGATCCTCCCCAACACTAATGTTTCTTATGATTCATTTTCAAGCTGGCAGAGCATGGGACATTAAAGATTGGACCCAGCACCCTCACAAGAAAGAGATGTTCACCAAACTATCCCAGCTTCTGCATTTTAAAGTATTTGCTGGCTCAAATAGGCACCAAAAATTTCATCGTAGTTACTTCTCAAGGTTCAAAATATAAGTCAGCGGGGAGATTTGGTTTGTATTAATGCACATTTCCTTCTTTTCTTTTTTTTTAACAAAAAAACAGTTTTAAATTCAACAGTGAAATCTCCAGAAAGGAAGGAGATTCAGGGGGGTCTCTTAATGCTTGGCCTCTGCAGCACAACACCACCTCAGATCAGAACACCATCTCAACAAAAAATGGCAAGGATTCTACCAAAAAATAAACTACTAAACAACATAAAGCTTTACTAAAGCATGGAAGACCAGAGGCTGAATGCTTTGGATTACCAAAGGTTATGCCTTCTGAAGCCACCACTCTTCCAAGGTTTTGATTCTCTTTTTTTTTTTTTTTTCCTTCGAAAGAAGAAAAGCCATAAAATAATGTGATGACACAAAAAGAACTCCACCCTGAACACCCCACAGCAACCTCCTTGCTGATAAACATGCGAGTGAGCACATTGGAGGGGGGGAAAGATTGTGGTGAGCAAAGGGGAAGCACCAAAAGGGTCAAGGGAGTCTTCAAAGCTTTCAGCCTCCAGGTGAACCATCCACCTTTGGAGGAGAAATTGTATCAACAGACGTTGGCACAAGGTTTTCAGGAACTAACAGGTCAAAAATCTAAGCATTCCCTCCAGGCTAAGACAAGATCAGGATGTAGAGGATTAAAAAGCTTAGGGAAAAATAAACCCAGCAGCTTTGCCATGCAGCAAACTGTTTACTTGGGAGAATGGGCGGGGGATTTGTTTGGCTCTGCTGTGAAACCAGGAGAGGTTTGAGAAACGGGACAGTGCAAACTGCAGGAGGTTCAACAAGGCAAGGCCCAAGGTCCTGCAGCTGGGGTTGGGACAGTCCCAGGCAGAAGTACAAGCTGGGCTGGGAGCAGCCCTGAAGAGAAGGATTTGGGGGTCCTGATTGAGGAGAAGCTCCACGTGAGCCAGCACTGGGCTCATGCAGCCCAGAAGGTCCAACCCAATCCTAGGATGCACCAAGAGGTGCATGGCCAGCAGATCAAGAGAGGATTTCCCCCTCTGCTCTGCTCTTCTGAGACCCCCACCTCAAACACCGTGTCCAGTTCTGGTGTCCCCATCACAAGGACATAGATCTGTTGGAATGGGTCCAGAGGAGGCCACAAAGATGATCCAGGGGCTGGAGAATCTCTGCCATGAGGAGAGGCTGAGGGAGGTGGGGTTGGAGGAGAGGACTCCAGGAGCACCTTAGACCTGCCAGTACCTGAAGGGAGCTCACAGGAAGGCTGCAGAAGAACTTTTCCCAAGAGAAAACCCTGTGCACTGACGGGACAAGGGGAAACGGTTTTAAACTGAAGAATTGGTTTAAACTAGATCTTAGGAAGAATTTCTTCAGCATGAGGGTGGTGAGGCTCTGGAACAGATTGCCCAGAGAAGCCGTGGCTGCTCACTCCCTTGAGGTGTTCAAGGCCAGGTTGGATGAGGCTTGGAGCACCCTGGGCTGGATGAGAGGTGTCCCTGCCCATGGCAGGAGGTTGGAGGAGATGAGCTCTGAGCTCCCTTCCAACCTAAGCCACTCTATGATTCCAAAGAGCAATGGGGTGACCAACTCCAGTTGTCCCCAGTCCATTGTGGCCCACCTCCACTCTATACCCTCTCTGTCCCCACATTTTTGTTAACAATTTCGTGGTTTTTCCCCAAACCCAACCCACCCAAAATCCACCCACCCACCTTCCGGTATTTGACGAAATAGGCGTTGATGGGTGAGCCCCCGTCCCGCCCCGAGCGCCAGACCAGGTGGTACACATCAGGCTTCAGGGTCTGTGGGGGGCTGAGGATGATGGGGGCTTCAGGGGGAGCTGCACCCAGCGGGGATTTGGCAGGAGGCACGCTTGGAAACGATGTTTCTGCACCCAAGTCCCTTTCGCTCTCATCCCTCTGAGCAATCTCCACCGGGATCTCTTTGGTTTCTGGAGGAACTGGGGAGGAGGAGGAAGAGGTTACACCCTCAGCACCTCTGCCCCTGCACACAGGGGGCACTGAATTATTTAAAAACATTGTTTCCCATCGTTTTCGTGGGGGATTTTTTAGGCTTTTTTTCACCGTAGCAAAGAAACCCAAGTCTGCAGGCACGGCTCGACCAGCATCTCCCATAAATTAACTGGCTGCAATGCATGTTAAAAGAAAAAAAAAAAAGAAATATATAGCTCCACTTGTGACACAAACGGAGTAATTTTAAATTAATTGCAGTCGGACAAGGAACTTTTCATGGCCTGAACTGGCGGGCACACAAGAGGACATTCTCCTCCCTCCATTTCTGAGGGTTTTTTTCTGCTGTAATTTCAATCAGCTTTGAAAGCTGCACGACTCAACTGCTTCATTAGAAAATTTATGCTGTGAATAAACTGTTGGGTTTTTTTACCAGCAGATCTAACATGCAATTTAATCCCAATGCCGTCCTAGAAGTCTTGCTCCATCCTCCATATTTACTTTGCCTGGTATTTAAAAAAAAAAATAAATATATATATATGTAGAAAAAAAAAAAAAAAAAAAGCACTTTTGGGTTGACACAAGGGCTGGTGAGCATCCCAGGCAGGGAAGGGGTGGCAGGTTGGACATCTGAGATTATCCAGGACAAGTAAATGTCAGTGCTTAAAGCAAGAAGGTTTGGGAAGCAAGGGAGCTCCTCATGGTGTCAGGGCTGCAGCAGCTCTGCCAGATGTTCTCAGCCCTGTCCGTCCTTCTCAGTTCTCAGATTTGTAGAGGTTTATTTTACATGCCCAGGGTTCTGCAAAGGGGAAGGGAATGAAGGGAACTTGGTTTACAAAACAAACAAATTCCTTGGTAATGTAAAGCCTCGGCAGCGTTAGCCTGCCTGACTCAGATTCCTCCAAACCTCCATTAAAATACCAGCAGCAAGTGTGGCTGCTATTTTTGGCCTCTTTTTTAAAAAAGCTGGGGAGGAAAATTTCTCTTTTTCTTTTTCTTTCTTTTTTTTTTTTTTTTTTTTTTTTTTTTGTTTCAAATTGAAGCCACACTCTCAGCAAGCATCCCTTGTTTCTCTCTTCCCATTTATTTAGCAAGGCCACAAAGTTTGGCGACAGGAAGAACGAGGCCATCCCCAAAGCCAGATGGAGTTGACTTAGGAAAAAAAAAAACAAAACAACTTAAAAAAAAAAAACAAGACAACTCATCAGCCACACACTCCACCCCCCGAAGGATCTCCAAGTCAAAAAGATGCACCAACAAGATTGGAACCAAATGCTGTCCCTGCTGGGGGGAGGCGTCGTGGTGGACCTGGGGGGATTTGTGGGTGGGCACAGGAGGGTCCATGAGGGACACGGCCTCTGGGGTGAGCAGGGAATGAAGTTGTGGTTTCTGCTGGTGACAGGAGACCTGCAGCCACTGCTGTGTTTATTGCTGTGGGAGGAGAGGCGTCAGCCACTGGCGAGGAGTTTGGGTTTTGCTTCGGAAAACAAACCCACACCCCCCCGGGGTAATAATTTCCATTAAGCAATTTGGGATCTAAGCTCTTTTTACTGAGCTGCTGGCAGGGCTGCTGCCCGTGGAAACCAGCACGTCAGGCTTCTCCTTGCTGCTCTGGTACTAAGCAGCTTTTTTTGGGGGGGTTGTTGCTTTTAGTGCCAGCCTCTTGCCCTTAGCCATGGGGACTCGCTCCCCAACTCCATGAGTAGCACCAAGTCAGGGCAGAACAGAGGTTGTAGGCATCCAAAACCCCCAAAAAAGGACCAAATGTCCCAAATTTGAGCGTTAAAATAACACATTCTCCAGAATACCCAGTATTTTACAGCTCTCTCTCGTGTCTCCCCTTCACCTGCCTCATTTGAAAGGTGAGGAATCCTCAACTTTTGTAGCCTCTCCTCCTGCAGAAACTATTCCACACCCCAACAAAACCACCTGACACATTTCCCAGCACCTTTCCTTGTTCTTCTACCTCCTTTCTTGAAGGAGGGGTGTGAAGTCACCACCAGATTCCAATCCCCTGGCCTGCTCTGGGTTTGCAGGGCAGCCAAGCAACTTTTGTGTTTGGTCTGCAAACAGATCATGTTCCCAGGAGCTGCCTCCCTGCTTCTGGAAGAGACAGAGGAGGATCCCCCCTCCTAGTGAGCTCCACAGCACAGGCTGGGAAAGCACTCTGGAATCTGGATGTGGTGAAGTCACCCACCTACCTACCTAAAATAAATGTGTTTGACACCAACCTGCCTGCTCCTCAGGCATCCTGGAGTCGATTTGTCTCCTTCATGAAGCTATTTTGGGAGAATTAACCCTGTGTTTCAGAGCTCTGGGAAGCTGCTACCATGCCTGCAACCCCCACAAGTGTCTAAAAAAGTCTTAGAAGTGAGTGCTGTGGGTAAAGGATCCTGAGGCTATCGTTTGACATGCTGGTGGTTTCTCGCTATGACGGTGGCTGGAGTTGCCCTGCCTGCTTTTCAGCCTGTGCAATGAATCACAGCGTGGAACAGATCCAGCAGAAAGGAAAAACATTTTTAAAAAAAGGAAAAAAATTATCTTTTTCAGCCAAATAAGCTCCCCCTCTGTGTGCTTGTACAAGGTGAATTACAGGAACAAGCTGCTGAGGCTGAGAGATGAAGTTGCTCCTGCTCCCAAAAAGAAATGTGCTGGAATTGGAGTTCAAGTCACACTCAGGCCCAGATTCCTCATTAAAACATGGAAATGTTGGAGCATGCTGAAGGTTGAGAATGGCTCTAAAACCCCAGCAGCTCCCCAGAAATGACTTTTAGATCAATAACAAATCAAGGACTTGCAGATCGAGACCAAAAAAACCTCAACCACCCCTTGGCACCAGAAGCAGCAGCAAGTACGTCGTAGAAACTGATCAAAGTTAAGAAACAAAACATGAAAATGGAACTTACTGCCCAAAAATTCTGAGGCAGAGCAGTGGGATTTTTGCTATGTGACGCAGCCTGAATTCTGGGATGATATGTAGTTTTGTTTTCCCACTCCATAATGAATTCTTTTGAAAACTACATGATGGGGTTACTTGTTTGAGGTCTCTTTTTTCCCCCCTCTACGTGAACCTTTAAGCATCTCTCCAGATTATTGACATGGGGTTTTAACTCTAAAAAAAAGTCACTAAAACTCGGTATTTTTCCTCTTATGAAGGGATCTTGGGAGAGCTCAAGCCTATTATTAATAATCACATCATATTCCAGTGTGCATCCCCACCCTCCCTCCTTCCTGTAAACAGCTTGTTTTGAGGTATTTCTCCCTAAATCAGGGAGCAGACTGTGCAATTTCACACTTACCAACTGTGAGGAAAGCTTTTGACACCGTGGAGCCGTGCTGGTTGATGGCTTCACACCTGTACTCCCCGGCACGCTCGGGTGTCACATTCCTCACATGCAAGGAGCTCCAGCCCGCCTGGGACAGGGAGGAGGAGGTGGGATCCAGAGGAGGGGTCTGTGGTTTTGAGGGAAGCACCTGGGAAGGGTGGTGGTGGAGAAGTCCTCTGCTGTCATACCAACGTATGAGGGGAAGGGGCAGGCCAGTGGCATTGCAGGAGAAGGTGACATCCCCGCCGTCCCTCACGGTGACACTTGTTGGGGGAGAGACTATAACTGGCCTAGAGCCTTTGCCTGAGGGGTGGGGAACAAACAAATAATTAATTTGGCTGAGGAAAATGATGCTTAGTGGCCAAAAGAGCAGTTAAGAGAGTCATACATGCATCTTTCTAACCACTTTACCAGTTATTTCTTCCCTCCCCAGGCTGCAGGGATCAGTTGAGCCTTAGTGCTTGGGGTAGGCTTGCAGGCAAACCACACTCCAACCACACTTGAGATTTTCTAAATTAGGAAGATTGGATTGTCTGGGAGGAACACAGCACAGGCAAGGCCATCCTGGTCCACTCCACAAGCAAGAAGGTCACAAAACATCTCCTCAACCAGCCCCAGGCACAGCTCTACATCAATCTTAAGAGGTTGAGAGAAGATGGAAGTCTTCAACTCCAGTGCTGGGGGAGAAGAGGAACAGGGAGGGTCTTGCCAACAGCAGAAATCAGGTTCTCAGGGTCTGAGAAAGTATCTTAGACTAAGAAGTGACCAAAAAGACTGCTGGCCTGACATGGGCTGCATGTGTTAACCCCAAATCTGACTGATGATTGTTTTGTAAACTTGAGGATCCAGAACAAACATAATCACTCTTCATCCAATACTGCTGGGAACACCATTTCATCCAGCACTCTAATTCTGCTTAGTAAGAAAACAAATCAAATTTAACCATAAGCTGATTTAATTGTGGCTGGGTTTAAGCATCAAGTAACCACCCTACCTACAGCTCTTAAAAGCAGCTGCTTAGGGAGATTCACTCCCAACTGTGGTCAGAAACAAATCAACAGACAAGGTGGTGGGGAGAAAAAAAAAATCAGAATAAAGCTTGAAGTGATTAATTCAGAGGTGCTCCTACCTGTCTGGACATGAAGCCTCCCAGTGGAGTGTGCAAACCCCAGGCCATTGCCTGCCAGGCACTGGTAGAAGCCAGAGTCCCCCGGGGTGACCCTGCGGATCCGCAGGCGGCTGCCCAGGAGCTGATGGCGGGGAGAGGGTGGGAGGGGAGCAGCATTGTGCAGCCAGGTCCAGGTGGGAGCAGGGCTTCCCTGGGCCTCACACCAAAAAGTCACAGTGGCTCCAGCAGTGGTGGTTTCATCCTGCAGGCCCTTGGAGATGGAGGCAGGTTCTGTGGAGGGAAGGAATTTCATTTAATGTATTTATCTATGCCTTGAGCTGAGCCCCCCTGAAAAAAAAAAAAAAGTGCTGCCAAACATTCTGTCAACTTCTTGGGTACAAAGGCCAAAAGCAAGCCCCACAGCCTTCTCCTTCTGCCTGAAGCTGGTTTCCTACCTTAGACTTGATTATTTTCACAGTCTCTTCTAATCTGGTCACCTATTTGCATTAATACCATATATAAAATGGTTTGAATTCTCAAAATAATTCTCCAAGTGCCACCCCCGTAACAAAGGTATTATTTGGTGTCAACAACCTGCTTTTGGACCTACTCTGAAGTTTAGATTTCCAAAAACAAACTGTTGGGTATTTTCCAGAGACACTCATGGAGACAAAAACCTCAAGCAACAAGAAAATCTGCCCTAAAGGAAAGGGGAGATCAGGAGTGACTTGCAGCCAGCCACATAAGAGGCCCAGTCTGCTCCTTTTGCTTTTGTTTTTTGTCCTCATCCAAACATATCACCTCTCCTCCACAGCTTTTTTTTTTTGTCTATACAACCTCAAAAAGAGAAACATCTGATCCCTGGCACATTAACGACACTGTATCCCACGTGCACTGGGCAGAAAAATAAATAGGCAGTGCTTCCCTCCCAGTTTGTTCTCCTTTACTGTTTAATTATTTCAGACTGTGGAGGACTGGAAGAAAGAATTAAGGGTTTCAGCCTGGGAGATGAAGAGATATGGTCGTTATGAACAGATCTTTATTCTTTGTTTTAATGTGCTTTAGGTTGAGAAAGAATATTGGGCTATTTGTAATCAGATGCCAAAAAGCAGCAAGTACACAACTAGACCCTTCCTCGCCCTGGACCTGACAACTTCCTGCTGTCTTACCAAGCACAGTCAGCGAATAGTTCACGTATTTCACTTCTCCAGATCCACTCCCCACCAGGCAGGAATAATTCCCAGAGTCTGAGGCCTCCAGCCTGTCTGTCACCAGGTGGGAGTGCAGCAGTTTCCACCTGCCTCTTCTCAGGGCATCTCGGCCATCTTTAACCCAGCGGAGGGAGGCAGGAGGAGGTGACCCCCCCACCACACACTCCAGGGTCAGGGGGCTGTGCTGGGGCACCACCAGGCTCTGGGGGGACAGCGGGTGCAGGATGTGGAAGCCACCTGAGGAAGGGCCTGGAGGAAAGGAGATGAGGCTTAGCAACAACTTAAACTGCCCTCTCCCAACCCATCCCAGCGGTCAAGTAACGCTGGCTTCCAGAAATCCTGCTCCAAAATGGACTGAATTATTAGTGACTGAATCATGGTGACTGAATTATTAGCAGAATCCCCTTCTCAAATAAGATCCCCTCTCCTCTTGGGAGCTGAAAAGCAGCCATGCTGATTGTCCTCCACAGAAGGTGAAAAAAGGATCAAATGCACAAATAACGCAGGAGAGAATTTACAGAATGTGGTGTCGGAGGCCAGAGGGCATTTAGGCTGATACACCCATGCTAAAACTCATCAGGATGTTATTTATTCAGCTGGAGAGGCATTAATTCTGGAAAGATTAATTCTGGAAAGCTGACCTGAATACTCACATGTGACTATGAGCTTCTGTTCAGTGGGTTCTACTCTGAGATCATGAGTAACTGGGTTGTAGGCTGCACACTTGTAGGATCCTTTGTCTTCTAAGGACACATTCAAAATCTGCAGGTTTCCAGATGGAAGAATTAGGTAGTTGTCTAAACAAGGAAAAAAGAACATTATATTTAATACTTTATTATTTTTTTAATAATTTGTCAGATGCAGCCCTGTAGGATCATAAAGAAATCACTCTGCCACGCAGAGGACATTGATTTACAGAGGTGGGTTTACACAGAAGGAGTTCTGCAAGCTTCTGGAGTAGCTAATTTTTTATCCTTTAAGAAGCTTGAAGCTTTTGTTGGATGTTTACATTGCTGAGCAGTGGCAGAAAACATCTCACCTGTTGATTGTTCCAGCCATCTGCCCTGCACTTGGAAGCGAACCTGTGCTTTTGGGTGGCTTTCAGGCACCTTGCAGCTGATGAAAGCTGAGCCTCCCTCCTCTGCAGAGACAGCAGCTTTCACTGACAGGGCAAAATCACCCAAACCTGGAAGAGAATTGGCAAAATTTGTGATTAAAAAGCAGCTGGGTCAGCTGATGACCTCCTTTGGTGCAGCATTTGGACACTTATAGCAACAGACATAATATATTTTCTCTCATCCACTATAGAAATGTTGTCATTAACACCAAGTCCAGTGCCACCAGCAAAAAAAAAAGCCTCCACAGCCAACAGCACCTCCTGGTTTGCTACCAAAACCTCCCCTGGAGAAGAAGGAACACATGAGAGCCACTCTTCTCCCTTTCTCCTTCAAAGCATCTTCTAAGGTTGAGAAGTTTTTCTATGTTTGCCACCCTTACAGCTCCCCTGAGAGGGTCTGGCCATGGGTCAGTACTTTACCAAAACACTCACTTCTCACCCTTTTTAGAAATTTTCCTCCCAGGAGGGGAATTTTTGCACATGCTCCATAGATGAGGTGGCCCTTACAGAGAAATCACTCAAATCATGCTCAACAAAGGTCTAACTCAGGCAGCCCTGACTCCCCCAACAGACAAATGGTGCAAATTTGGTTTTGACCAAATGAAGCCAAATAAATGAAAAGCAAACTCTGCAGCTCCCGCTTCTTTCCCAGGGAACAATTCCCACTTGTTTCTCCTCTTTTCTAATCATGCTTCTGCCCCAGCATGACAGCTCTGTCACTGTTTCAAGCTCCTTTTTTGATGAGAAGCTTTTGGCAACCTTGTATTTTCGCATCAGTTCACTGAAACGAATGTTATTTCACTCAATAATATTTCTATTTGCTTGGAAGGACTCTTGAGGTCTCCTGCCCAGCCTTCAGCTGGAAATGAAGCTGTCACCAACACAAAATCAATCAGCTGGGGGTTTGTTTAGCTGAGTCTTTAAAATCCTCTAAGGATGGAGATCCACAGCCTCCTGGGGGGATGCAAGATCACCTGACAGGTCTTAGATAACAGAGGAGGAAAAAAAAAAAAAAAAAAAAAAAGAAATAAGTGAAAAATGTACAACTAAGCACTGTCTGAGGGGAAAAAAAAAAAACCAACAACAACTTAAAACTTTGCTACAAGTCAAACAAACCATACAGATCACTTGAGGTCTAGTGAGTGAGGAACAGAGAGAAAAACTCCAACTTACTGGCCATGGACACGGTGGCAGGGCTGCTCAGGACAGCGCCCAGGCTGCTGTTGGCCACACACTGGTAGTGCCCGGAGGTGGAGAGGCTGAGGGAGAGGATTGTCAAAGATCCTGGCTGGATTTCCACTTCTCCCACCTTGCTGGCCAGAGGTTCCCCATTAAAGAGCCAGGAGAGGCCAGTTGTGGGGGGTTCAGCTGAGCAGTGGAGGTGGACAGGCCCACCAGGCTTCTGGACAGTAGATAAAGGCTCAGAGAGAAAGTGAGGAGTTAAATCTAGAAGGAAAAAAAAAAAAGGTTATTCAGTCAGTGAAGAGCATTTTGCATCAGCACATGATGAGGTTCATGATGCATCAGCTTGCACAGAAGATTGACCAGGATCTGGTTTACACTCAAGTTTTCTCTCCAGCCTCCTGCCACTGCTCACAGAGGTGGCAAACTTCTTCCAACCTGCGAGATCTTCCTAACAGATAAAATTTAGTTCAACCACAGCCAGCAAGAGGGGCTCTAAATGCCAAGTTGGTGACACTCAAGCAGGTGTCACCTTCTCCTCCACATGAGGACAGATTCCCACTGTTTCCAGGGACAACTTCAAACTTCAAAACCCATGCGTGGGACATTAAACCAAGAGGTCCAGCATCTGGGGGGGGAGGAGAGATATGTCCCCAAGGCAGCACAAGTTTGGGCCAGCAAAACCTGCAAGCCCACTGGTTTGATGTGGAGGGAAAGAGCAGCCAGAACCTGAAGAGAAGGAGCTGGGGAACAGGCAGCTGGAGCTGATCTGTCCCAGATGAAATGGGCCTGGATGTGACTTGTAAAATGTTAGAAATGGTAGCAGCCTGCCAGGTATTTCTGCAGACCCGTCTCCCAGTCTGCAGAACTAATTAAAAATTGCTGGATAGGAAAAAAAAAGCTGGATGAACAGCAAAGGCTCTTGTTAATTCCAAAGACATGGACTTCATCAGGAGGAGGATGATGAATTGGGCATCCATTATCTTTACGGAGTAAAGATGACCAGAAACAGGAAAAGCTGCTAATAAATAAAAGGTTCAGCTACACAAAACTTGGTTATGAGAATCCATTTATTTGCCAGAAGAAAATTCCTGCTTGTTGGAGGAAATTTTTTCCTACCCTGGCCAATCAACCACTGGGAATTATTTCCATTTGTTTGTGAAGGAATTCTCCTCTCAGGATTTCTGGAGGAAGGGGGCAAGCAGAAGGCAATCAACACCCAGTGACTCCGAATTGGTTTAGAAATACAGGAGGGGAAGAAATAAATTAAAAATAGGTGGGGTGGCAGGGGAAAACAATTCAGAGTTTGTAAATAAGTTGAGGAATTCCAGATAGCGTGGGTCAAGGCGCTATTAAATGACATCCAAGCAGAAGAGTCTGCTTGAAGGTGGGGCCCTCACAGCTCATGTTTGCTGCTCCAGTTAGCCTGTCCAAGCTCTGCTTATGAGTTTCAGATGAGGAACTTGGGCTTTTTTTTTTTTTTAACAGAACCATAAATTATCTGCCTGAGCAGAAAATAAAACCGGGAATTCAAGCATGGCTTCACTTACCAGAAAAAGATGAAATCCATAAAAAAAGGGGTTCCAGGCATTTCACGAGTACTCCAGATGGCCGTTTGTAGCTTTTTAATTAGAAAACTGTTTTTCCTCTTAAGTTCAGTTTGGAATTTCCAGGGATAAGAGCAAAGCAGCAGCCCGTTCAGCTTGCTAGCTAGGAAATTTCACTGTCACTTTCATCTTCGCCCCTGCCCTCGCTCACAACACCAACACTTTGCACTGGGTGTACGAGTCAAAATTGGTAGCAGTGACCCTGCAGCTGGAATTTATCTCCTCTGACTGCTTGAAAAAATAAAATTTATCCCCTCTGCTCTTAACGATCAGCTATGAAGTGCTAAAAGTAGTAAAAGCTTCTTTTTTGTGTGGTTACGTTAAGACAAGCTGACTACACGGAGCAGATGTGTCAATTAAAACCATCCCTTCTTTATTTTTTTTTTCAAGGCCCGAGCTGTTCCAACTGCAGCCAAGCATTAGCCTTTGCCTCCCAAAGCTCTGCTTCCCCTTCCCTCTCTCCAAATTTCAAACCCTTCCCAGAAAAAAAAAAAAAAACAACCCAGAACAAGCAATGCCCTCGGAGATCCCAGAAGAACAAACTATGTGTTTGCAGCCAGACTTCCAAAAAAAAAATCAAGCCCCAGATTCCACCCAAGAGCCACGCTTCCTTTGGAGCAGCTCATCCACCCTTGGAAAAGTTTTTCAGAAAGAAGGGTTCAACCTCCCCAGCCTGTTTAGCTTTGAGTTCAGGCCTTACCTGACCTGGTGGCTGTGATGAGAGCAGTGATGCAGAGCAGTGCCTGGAAGTGCCCGGGATGCGGATGCATAGCGCCAGCTCCCACCAGTGGAAAGGCTGAAGCTCCGGATTAAGAGGAGGCACTGAAACAGCTACAAAACAAACAAACAGATGCCTAGTGTAAATCTCAGTGTAAAAAACTGAGACAACAAAGTGGTTTAAGGGTTTGAAAAAGACGGCAGCCAGGAAACAGCCAATATTCCTTGCAATATAGGAACCATCTGTAAAAATGAGTGAGGAGCAGAGCCTAAATTTGCAAGGACTGTTGGTCTTTTTCTTCCCAACTGTCCTGCCCTGATGAATGAAAACTACTTCCCACCCAGAGGAATGGTAATCCAAAGTAAACATCTTATCTGCTGGAGATAATATTGTTTGCAAACAATAACTGTTTGACCATCTGTCACCAGGCTACACTCATTTCACAAGTTTTTACGAATCTCCAACGCTGCTCGGGATTTGCTCTGAACCTGCTCACTCCTCCCAGTGTAAAAAAATCCACCAGTATTAATCTCCTAATTTATATTCCCAAACCAGTCCTGCTCTCTCATCTGCACCACTGGGGCACCCATTATGTGTGTTTTTATCTACCCAGCTGCTGCTGCTACAAGAGGACAGCCCTCACCTTGCCCACATCACCATTTGGCTTTATCAAAATCTCACTTTCGGCACACAAAAATCACAAACTCAATCCCCCAAACCCCTAAACCCCCAAACCCAGCAGCCTAACTTGCAGAGGCAAGGCTCAGAATCAGTTTGTGATGCTCAGCCTCCATCAAATGCTCTCTTCTCCCAGGCAGAAAAAAATAATTTCAATTTGCTGTTTGCGTAACATTATGACAGATAAGACTGGAGCCTGTTTAGCACAGTTACTCCATTTATCAGCCCAGTGCTGCTGATAACACTCAACATGTATTTTAAACATCTCATCTATCAGACATGGGTACAAACAGGCATCCAACACACTTAAAAAAAAAACCTGTGAGCTCCTCCAGCAGCAGAGAAACAAGTGCAACAACCCTGCACCTGGGTCCTGGTTTCTTGGATGTCCTCTCCAAGGTGGATCCACATATCAACAGCAAAATTATTTAAAAATAACAGTGTTTTATAATCAGAACCTGCCTGTAAAATACACATGCTAAGTGAGCAGCAGGAAAAGACTCTAATAACAAGAAGGAGAAGAAGGAGAAGAAGGAGTATAATAATAATAACAATAAAATAAAACAACAACAATAATAGTAACAATACGGGCTTCTCTTGGAAGGCTACAAGAGTCCTGTTTTTTGGGGGCAGTTTTTTATCTGATCTGCCCACTTTAGTTCAGCTGTTGGGGAGATGCAGTGGCAGGGCTGTTCTGGTGACAAAAGCCTCTGGGTTTATTTGAATTCTCCTCGGGTTCAAGGGCAGGAGAAGCCGCTCCACCAGGACAAAGTAAACACCCCGAGAACTTGTTAACATCAAAACACTTGCCTGAAGAGGGGCTGGGGGGGGGTGGTGGTGATGGGGGCAATGTTGCTTTACTCCAAGCCTTCCCTGGGTTATTTATTTATGCAAAGCACTGAAACGTATATTCTGGCTCAACTTTAACCCCAGCACATGGAGCTACCGGGTTCTTTCGCAGCTGTCTGGTTTAAACAAGGCCAGCTCATTATCTTTAACTAAACTTTATCTTTGGAGATCTACTTTATCCGGGGCTCTGATTTCTCACTGTTTATCTTTCTCTTCACATGTTCCTCGCTGCCAGTGTCAACAGCTACTCCTCCTCTGACCTACCAGTTTGGCTTGTGGAGCTTGCGGCGGGGGGAGAGCGACTGGAAGGCAGGGAGTGCACAGAGCAAGCCACAGAGACCAGAATTCTTTGACTGGAGGGGAAATAAAAGAGAAAAATATTCCCTTTAATTGGAGGAGAATCGTTGAGGAACGACACGCCAGCAGCCCAACATCTGCTGCTTCTGAAGGCAATGCAGAACCCTCTCACTTGGGGGAAGATGAGATGCACCATCCAACAACCCCCAAAATATCCAGGGCATTTTCCTATTTTTTCCTGCAGATGGTGTCCCTCCAGAAGCCCCTTGCTAGGCACAGAGGTCCCACTGGGGAGGTACCAGGCAGGGAAAGAGGAACACTGTTAGATGTGGCTTCATTTCAGTGTCCTCAGCTCCAAGCTGGGCTCACTTAGGAACAACTCAGCCCTATTCATTGATCCTTGTTTGAGAGGGTGACTTCACCACTGGAAGATCAGTCAAGGTTATATTTGACTTCTAAAGTCATAAAGACCTCCCTCCTCAACAGCCACCAGAGCTATACAGTCACCACCACCAACCCAACTTTCACCATCCTCTGGCTCCATCACTCCCCTCCAAAACTCACAGGGCTTCCACGAGCCATTAAGTGTGAAGCTAAAGGAGGAAAGGGTTTCTTCACTACCCAAATGCACCAGGTTCCATAAAAAGGAAAAGGAAGAGGAAGGAAACACCACACTGGGGAACAGAGGGAATTATTCAGGTCGACTGCTCCACCTCTGACAGCTTTTGCTGAGAAGCCGAAGGAAAAAGAGATGGAGGCAGCAGTGCCACAGCAACCTCGGAGCCAGCCAGCTTTGGATACTGAAGATTTCTCATTTTTCCTCAACAGCAACAACTCAGAGTCATCTGAGCTCTCTTGATTTAACACCTAAAGCACAGCAAGATGTTGGTTTTTAACCTCCCCTCTACTCTCCAGAATTACCAAGAAAAACTTCATTTTAAGTTGCTCCCCCAAGACTGTTTCCGTCAGCGTAACAGAAATCCCTGACTTTCAAAGCACCTAAATTGAGAGCAAACGAAAACCACACACACCCCCCCAAAATTAACTGAACCTTTAGTGCCAGCAAGCCGAGTTAGATCATTAAATCTCACACCAAGACACCTTAAAAAAAAAAAAAAGGTATTGAAGCCTGTGGCATTCCAAGAGAAAGCAATCAGACATTCCTGCAGCTCGGCTCCTCAGTGATCTCCGAAGCCTTTGATCACGGGCTGTCTTCATGCTGTCCTCCTGGGGTCTGGCAAAATGAGTGTAACAGCTGGCATATAGACTTCATTAGCTTTTTGTGCAGGGGTGAGCAGCCCCAAAACCAACCACTGAGGTTTAGCCCGGGGTCTTCTGGTGGGTGGGAAAGGCTGGGAGAGGTCCCCAGCACCCACGCGCCGGGTGTGAAGAGGTTGGGTGAAGGATTATGGTGAGGGTTTTTTTTATTTTTCATGCCCAGCGGTTTGAGCTGGCGAAAAAGCCAACCGAGGCTCATTTTTATGAATGCTTAATGACCACTCAATCATTAAGGCCGAGCTTTAAAAAGCAAATGCAGCACCTACAGTGTTCATTACCCTCCCCCTCCCCCCTTTTCAGGGTCTCAATCGAGGCAGTCAAGCGTGCAAACCGATCCTGTCGCCAGCAAAAGCATTTCCTTTCACTGTGGTCAGCCAAAAGCAGGGGAAGAAAATGGAAGTGACTTGGAGTTATGGCACCAAAAAGGCCAGACAAGCAAGGAAATAATCAACTCCACATGAGCCACTTCGAGCCCATCACAATGAAAAGGGCCTACGACTAACCCCAGGAAAGGTCAGCGGGACTATGGGGGTCAGAAGCTGAAAAAGGCAATAGCCAGCAGCTGCCAGCTGCAATAAGAATCAATGTGTTCCTAATTACGTGCTGAGGAGAGGGCTGGAGCACCCTGAAAAGTCCTGCTGGAGTCACAGCCTGGCCTAAAAGACAAAAAAAAAAATTAAATTAAAAAAAAAAAAATTAAAAATTAAAAAATCTCAAGTGGTCCCATTTTCCCGTTTTCCACTCTCTTCTCCAGCCCTGTGAAAATGCAGTTTCTGTGTGGCTAAATTACAGGAAGCCAAGGGAGGGAGATAAGGAGCCAGGCAAGAGTAGGGTTGTTATTTTGTTTTGTTTTTCTTTAATTTAAATACCATAATCAGGCATTTGCATTCCAATGGTGGCATCAGGACAGGCAGGGTTCTGTGAGAGCTGAGTCCCAAAGTGACACACTTCAAAGGGATTTTGTGTAGAAGCTCTCAGCACACAATCTCAACTCTGCAAGGGTTCTTCTCTCCCCTCAAAAATCAGCTGCCCCCTAAAACCAGGTTGCTGACAGCAAGCCTGTAAACCAAGTGTGAAAGACACCAATGGGTCAGGCAGGGAAACCTACTCACAAGGCATCTCCAGGGAGAGGAGTTCAAAAATCACCAAGGAATACTGATATTTACTGATGACATTTTAAACAAATAAAAAGTGTACTCTGTCTCTAGATCCTCACTGTAACAACCCAAAGGAGAGAAATTAATTGTGCAGTCCTCGCCTCCACCAACATCTCCAAGTGTCTCCTAGGCATCTTCCCATTCACTATCTTTATTTTTATTCTTTTTAGGTAATTTAAATTTTTTTTTTCTTTTACTCTTTTTGAGTCTATTTTTAAAACTTTTACTCTTTCTGTAAGGAGTGTGTATGGAACCTCAACACTTGCTCCAGACAACTTAAAACCCCTGTGAGTCAGTGACGAATCCCGAGGGCAATTTGGGGGTTTTGGGAGACTTAAATATTTTACAGATTGTGCAGCCCTGGGTAACAGCACCCTATTTTTGTCAAAATGAGGCCTGAATGTTTGCTTGGGGCAAGCAGATGGCAGAGAAGAACAAACAGGACTGAGCAAACGAGACAGGGACTGAGTTCCTACAAAGATTGGGGACTTTAAGTCCTGGTGGCTTTCCTTCCTAAGACATGGGGGTCTTTCCTAAGCATATAAAACATCCATAATTTACTCCAACTCTGCTAGAGGTAAGCTCCAGTGTCACAGGACAAAGGTGACACCAGGAAATGTTAAGCAACTGAGGGAAGGGGAGACAACTTTGCCTAAAAACACAGCCAGAACGCAGTGGAGCTGCAGATCTTTTGCCGACTTGGTCGCTGTTATTTTTTTTTTTTTTCTCTTTTTGCTTTTCAGGCCTGGAAAGTCTCAGGGTTGGTTGGTATCAGCTGTTGGACTCTGATCAAAGTTTAGCTTTCCATTAATCCTTCAAGTCATACGTGAGGCTGATAGAAAATTTTTTTGTTTTTTCTTTTTAGGAGACAGTCATGATTACTCAGATACTCAGCTTGCACTCCAATATTTCAAAAACACCTTGACTTTAAAAAAAAAAAAGTCTGGGAGTACATATGGTCTTGATAGAAGAACGCATGCTTTGGCATGGACTGGAAAAATGGATTTGTGAGCAGAGGGGAGAAAATTTAACAGTTTGTGGACTGCAAGCCTGGAGCAGAGGCAGCTGAACACACTCCTTTAGCCACCAAGATTTCTACCCTGCTGCAGCCACGAAAAAAAAGAAAAAAAGTGATGGTAGAAGCCACACTTTCCTCCCCACAAACAGGCAGAACAATTAGATTAATTTTATTATTAAGTTCAGGGTAAAAAAAAAAAAAAAAGGAAAACCAAATCTGAGACAGTCCTCCTGCTGCTATGCTAATGAAGTGGGAATGGTTTTTGCCTCTTCTGGCATCAGGGGAAGAGCAAGGAGAGAGCATGAGCCTGATGTACAGTTCAGGGGCTGCAATTATGTCTGAAGTGCCTAAATCAGGGCTTCTAGACCCTGAGGGAGCTGAAGGTGTCATTTGTCCAACAGTCCCACGGTGGTAACTGAAAAGCCAAAGGCATTACAAAATTCTCCCCCTTTGCTCCTGGAGGATCTTCACCCAGGATTGTGTGGCCACCACCTGAATCAGATCCACTGAAAACTCAGCCAGAGGAAAAAAGGAGGTTTGGGTTTCAGCTGGATGAGGAGCAGTTGCAGCCTGAGGAGTCCAAAGGAGGGAACAGGAAGGGAACTTTGCCCCCAGCAGCATCCTGGTGTCTTTAATAAACCCTGAAATGTGGGCAGAAGTTAACCAAAAAAGAGATGAAGCTCAACTCCAAGGTGAGTTCTTCTTGGGTGAGGGAGAGGACTCAGTGTCCTCAGCATCCATGAGCAGAGGCTACAGCAAGCTTCAGTACTGCCTGGGGCTGGGGCTCTTCCTCACCCCAAGGTCTGCATGTTGCCTGTCAAGGATGATCACCCATGGTTTATCATCTCCCTACAGCTCCTCTAAACAGAATCAAGCCCAACTGAAATTAAAAAAAGGACTAGAACCATGGGCTGGCTCCAGAAACACTTGTCAGATCCTCAGACAAAGGAGCATGTGTCCACACACACCACCTGAAGCACTCCCTGGTGGGTTCAGATGGGAGAAAAGGTTTGTGGAAAGCAGAGCAACCCCAGCTGACCTCATTCCTAAGGTGATTCTGCATGAGCCTTGTCTAAAAGCTCTAAAAAATTTCACTGGGTTGGTTTAGCTGCTGTACAACCCCCCCCCCCCACCTCAAAGAGTCCTACTGGGTCTGTTGTGACTTGCAGGGCTCCACACTGCTCCCTTCCAGGAAAGGAGGACGATTAAATCCACACCTGCAGCCGGAATTTATAGCGAGCCCATCGCCTGCTGCCTGACATCATCAGCAATTAGGAGCCCTCAACTCCAAGCTGCAGGATATGGGAGGCCCGGGGCTGTTAGTCACCCCTCCAGGACTGGCTCTGACAGCTGGAACCAGACACCAAATGATCCATTTGGGCTCAGTTTCCTGACCTGAAGTGCTGTCCCTCCACTCAGGATTGCTGCTTGAGTTGCTGCCACCCAACCCCAGCTCCAGGGTAGAAAAAGAAATAAAAAAAATTCCAGGTTTGCTTATTAAAAAGCAGTGACAGCTGAGGGAGAAGGCAGGGAAAAGCCCATCCTTCCCCACCCTGACTGCAACAAGCCAGCCACAATCCATCCCTCAGCCCCACTGGGCAGTTGGGTTTTACTGCTCCCTCCCTCCCACCCGCAGCTCCCCAGACCCAAACCCACTTTCAAAACTGAATTACAGAACCCTTCCACATTTCTTAACCTCGAGGGGAGGAATACCTGACACTGACACATGGCTGACAACATTCCCTCAGCCCAACAATCCCCTTCACTTCAGGTAAAGGCTGCCTCAGCACAAGAACAAGGAAACAAATGAGGACAAAAATCAGGTTTGCTATGAGAAACTGAGCTGGCTCCTCGGTGAGGAAGGGGAGAGGGGCTTGGGGCTGGATGTGCTCAGAGGTGAGAGCTGGTTTGGGGTGTCCCACCTTCTCCCTGGTACCAGTGGCACTGCAGGAGTGGGTGGATCCAGGATATGGAGGCAGCAAGGATCACCAAAAACACAGCCTGAGGGTTCAGCTTCCCCAGCTGAGCCCCACGCTGTCCCCCAGCCCAGCATGGATGGGGCATCTCAGGGCAGCACCTCGGCCTCCTCCCACCACCAGCAGAACCAGTTCCAGGATGAGCAGCTGGTAGGAAACCAGTTGGGTTTCATCATGGGTACCAGGGAGAATTTCACCTGCTTTCACTCACATGGACGTGTCCTGAACAGGATTCCTGTTCAGATGTCCAACAAGCAGAGCAGAGATGCTGGGAAGGCACCCAGAGGGAAGGAGGGACACGGGTGCTGGGGCTTCAGGAGGTAGGAAGAAGATTCCAGACTCTCTGCCAGCTCCCCCACATGACTTTAATGCCGAGCTCAGCAAGAGGCAGGGGCCCTGCAAAGATAACGGCTGCCGGGATTGATTCCATCCCACGTTAGCATCCATCAGATAGCAAGAAAAACAAGATTAAGCAGAACCACGGCATTAGTCTTCATTTAAACTTGGCAAAGAAAGTGAATGTTTCTCTTTTTTTCTTTTTTTTTTGTTGGCTTATCTGTGTGTGTTGTGTTTTTTTTTTTTTTTAAGCAAACTCAGAGCCAGCCAGAGAAAGGTGCCTGGACTTTTTAATATCAGGGGATTAGAAGAGACAACACTTGTACACTTGCCAGGGCCCAAATAAGTGGGGAATGCTGAGGCTGAGCATCTGCCTCCTGCAATATATCCATTTGCCAGAGTGAAAATAAACAGCTTCACACCTCTGGCTGGGAGAAGGACTTCAGCTTCTTTTTACCTCCCCAACCTGCAGCTTCTTCACTCCATGAAGGGGGTCTGGATGGTGAGGGTCACTGGCAGGTCCCTCACTCCGACAGACAAGAAGGCTGGAAAGTTTGGGGCTCCTGGAAAGTTGATTTGGGGTTGGGTGTTGTCTCACTGGACCCAGAGTTGTTTCAGACACACCATGCCCATGAGGAGACTCCAGCCACAAAACCACAATTGGTCAAACTTCAGTGTCCACCCTTGCTGCTCCCAGGCTCCTCTCCGGTTGATCCCGACACTCACAGAGTTTTGTGCCCCCAAACTGCCTGAGTCTGAAGAGCTGAATTCCAAATGCTATCATTAAGCCTGGAAATTTCAACATATTTTCACGAGTTTTGCTAATAAGGGTTTTGATTACATCCGTTGCCAGCTTCCTTCTACACCCTGAGAGATTTTTCAAGTATACATTCCTCCTTCACTCTGCAACAAAGATTAGTGGCAGGAACAGAAAACATCTTCTGTTCCAAAAACCCCTCGAGGTTTTCCTCCCTTCACTGGTGTTTCAGGAGAGGAGACTCAGATCCCCACTGTCACTGTGAAGAAGAACTGAAGCAGCAGGGATCCCAGAGCACCTTCTGGGAACAGAGATCTCCTCAGGCAATGGCAGAAGTGAGAGGGCTCCTCAGATGGAACAAACCCTCGGCAAACAGGAGGAAAATCTGAGCCCACCACACAGTGCTGTCATGGGGAAACATTTGTGAGCTCTTATCAGAGGAAGGAGGGGGGAACAAAGGGAAACCACATGCTATTGTATGGCTTCACCTACGTGGAGCTGGAACATTACATGGCAAAACCCTCCAGCTACCTGAAATTCCATACAGACACCAGCAGCAAAGCTCCTTCTCAAAGATGGGGGGAAAACCCTGGTTTAAAGATCTCCTCTTTGCCCCTTCAGATGTTCTCCAGGACACAGCTGTCACCAGGGCTTCCCACCCCATACCCTGAGGACACCAAAGACCCAAAGCTGAAGAGTTTCACTAACTTGACCTTGAGCTATCAGAGCTTCTGCTGGTGACTACAACTAGACAGGGAGGTGCTGAGCAAAAGGAAGACCTGCCCAGACACCTACAACCATCACCCCTCTTTGAGCCTGTCAACAGGATGGACCCTTGATGCCTTCAAAGATGTTAAAGCTGCCAAAGAGTGATTCCAGTCTATCCACAGGGATGGGAACAGCTTTAGCTGCAGGAATTCCATTCCTGATGTTGTGCAACTCCCTCCCCAGCCTCACACGTGTGTGGTCACAGGGACTGAACGCCTCTCACTGGAAGGAGATCTTTCAGCAGGAGGCTCCAAACAACCCTGAGAAGCTCAAAACCCAGGCTGCACACAAGGTGTACAACCAGACCCACCTCAGCACCACCTTCCTGCACATCACACTTCTAAACTACCCACTGCCACCTCCAGAGTCACAGAATCATCACAGGATGTTGGGGGTTGGGTGGGACCTCCAGAGATCATCAAGTCCAACCAACTCCTTAAGTCCCAAGTCCAACCCTCAGCCCCAAGCTCATCCTCCCAACCCCAAATTCCCACCTTCCTGCATCCAACTTTTTTCACTGGGTGACCCTGAGGTGTCCAAGCTCAGCCCCCTCAGCAGGGAGGACATGCAGCTGGGTGACACCATGGGCAGAGCAGCCCACAGGCACCTTCCTCTCTCCAACCTCAGCCTCTTCCAACACATCTCATCCCCCTGGCCCTGTCCTCATCTCCCCTGTCAGCACTGGGTGGGGGGTTGGCTGCAGTGTCCCCGAGGTTGCTGCAGAATGAAAGGGTGAAGAAAGAAGCTTCTCAGAGGGGGAGGAGAGGCACACACGTATTAAACAGATCATCTGTTTGGGAGCACTGGCTCCTGCTTGTTCTCGGTTATATTATTCACTCAAGAGTGGATTAATCCATCACTGCAAAGGAATCTCCTGATCTCAGAGATAAAGGCAACAAGTCATGCACTGACTGTCTGTGGATCCTCTCCTGGAAATGGCCAGCCTCTCTCATACCCTTATTTGGGATGGTCTAGCATCTCTTAACAAACAAGGAGTTTAAAAAAGGGAATAAAAACTGAAAAAAAAAAAAAAATTAAAAAATACCACCTGGTAACAGGATTTTTTTTCTCAGGGCAATCTAGTCCAGAAGCAAGTGGGGAATTTCAACTCAAGAATCAGTCAGGTTAACCTTGTTGTCATTCCCCTGGTCTTCACAAGAAGAAAGGTCACCTGGGGCATCTAAAAAAAAAAAAAAAACCAAACAAAAACCAACCATCCTTTCTTCTAAAATTCTTCAGAGTGAGGCCTCTTTGGCATTTTGTGCTGCAAGGTGAAGCCCTCTTTGAATTGCAACAAATATTGGGTAAAATGAAGGGGGGATAAATCACCAGCAGGTTGGGACAGATAGGTGAGGCCACGAGTGCGTTTCACCTCCTGGCCAAGCCAAAGGCAATGCTGGTTGTGGCCAAAAGGGATGGTCTCCTCATCCGAGAGTGCCGGGGGAAGGAGACCATCCCTTTTGGCAGGAAAATATTCCACCATGAGGCAATGGGGTTTTATGAGCCAGCAAAGCCAATTTAAAACCCCTCTGCTGCCAAAAACCAAAATCAGTTTCCCCTCCTCCTCCACCTCCCTTCTGTCCCCCAAGGCCAATCATTGGGGTGGAAGATTTAGCAACTCTGTAACCGTGGGGCAAGATCCAGCGGGAAAGTTTTTTGGGGCTTGGTGTGGTTTTTATTTTTTTTTTTTTATATTATAATTGTTATCATCTGAAGGGTTGAGCTGGAGTCACTCCCCTAAGGCTGCTCTGGATTCCCACAGCAGGGAAGAGGCAGGAATGTACCTGCCACCTCCTGCAGCAGCCAGTCCTTGGCTGTAATGTGAAACTGTGCCTGCCCTCCCACCCCCCCCCCAAAAAAAAAAAGGAAGGGGGGGTGAAAAATAATAAAAAAAAATCAAGTCCCACCTGGCTAGAAGAGCTCAGAGACATCTCCTGGCTATGGGGAATGGGAAAACAACCCACCTTGCATGATGATTTTCCCCTCCCATTGAAAGACAAATTATTTCTTGCATGGCAAGAGCAAAGTGGGGGACTAATGGAAAAGACAGGTGTGGTGGGGTGCAGTCTGAAGAAGCAGTTTTCCCCCCAACAAACAGCAACTGTCACCAGAGTCACCATCCCCAGCGAGCTGGGGGAGCTGAGTGGAAAACTCTGACACACTCAGGGCTGAGCATCCACCAAGGAAACTGGGAAGAACGCTCAGATGGACCAAAAATACAAATAAAAAATATCTACAGGCTCACAGAGGAAATTATCTCGTCTAAAAATCCTGGAGTGAGCTAATTAGCTGAAGTAATACAGCAAGGAGCTTTGGGGTTTTTGTTTGTTGGTTTTTTTTTGGCTGAATTTGCCAAGGACAAACAGGGAGAATGGGACACACACCAGCGGGGCTTGACTGGGGAGAGCACCAAGCTGGAGGAAAAGGCAATACACCCAGAGAAGTGCCTCAGTTCCACCTCACTATCTCCAGATGAGATAAAAGAGCACATGGAGAACAAGGTTTGAACCCCCTGTAGCAGCTTTAAGAGTCAGGGATGCAAAAGACAAGCTGGGAATTCCCATTCAACGAGGAAATTTGAGCAGCTGCAAGATTTAAAACCTTTGAATTTGAAGCTCTGTACGGCAGGATTTTTGACCAGTCTCACCCCAGCTGCAGGGAGGAATTGGCTCAGGAGCTCCCCATCCCACTGGAACACTGAGGAAAACCAGAAAACCCATAGAAAAACAAGTGGGGAAAGCAGGTTGGCTCAGCGGAAGCGGAGCCTCTTATGGGTTGTAAGCAAAAGCAGCAGACAAAAAAAAAACCCAAAACAAAAAAGCTGACCCTCCATCTCAAGGTCAAGTTTACAGTATCAATTAATTCATACAAATTAGATGTTGCCTGACAAAAGGCGTTGGGCAGGTTTGGAAGCTGTGATTCCATGGAGAAAAACGTTATCAGGGATTCCAGATCTCAACAGGTTTGTGGGTGAAGCCTCGCACAGGGCTGCTGGGACTGAACCAAAGGTTTCAGAGCATCCAGATTACAAATTTTTTGTTGTGGTCTCTTTTTTTGTGCCACTTTGTGGTTTTGCCTCAGCAGCCACCAAATTAACTTCAGGAGTCTCAGGAGGATAGAGGTGAAGCAAATCTGCTTGGGGACAGGGGGAGGGGGATTTATGAGATGACGGAACAGCGGTGCAGCTTTTGTTTCACAGTTTCCACATCTGCCCCGGCAGCTTTGAAACGAGGCAGTGTTATTTTTTCTGAAGGTCTGACAGTTCAAATCCTTGGGTGACACCACCTGAAGCCAGAGCACAGCTGCCTTATTCTTCTGGCACACCAGGTAGCCAAAGTAAGCACAAGCCCCAGCTCACAGAGCACCTTGAGCTAATGGAAGGGCTGTTGGGGTCTGCCCCCCCGCAGCAATCAGGCCTCTCCTTAAGTGGGTTTTTCTTCCCCTCGGTTTTGGGGTGAGAAACGCAAATTTTAGTCCTGCTGCATCCCAACTGAGCTGCCCACCAGAGGGAGCAGACCCAAACACCACTTTGCCACCATCCCAAGAAGGCAAAGAACCAACTCAAGCCAGTGTTCCGGTGCTTGAAAAACGATGAAAAACAGCCAAAAATCCCCCCTAAGCCCCAGTACAAGCTGCTTTCCATGGGGTACCAGAGCTTCCCACACACCCAGGCACGACTCTTTCCAAGCACTGGGAGCAGCTTAGGGGTGTAAAGCACATTAATCCCAGCAACAAAGCCACCGCACTCACCCTGGGGTGAAGCACTAATCCCTCACCACTAGAGCCGGGCCCACCTTACTTCCTCCTCCTCCTCGGAAAAAATAAAACACCTTTTGATATGAAGCAACCAGGTAAAGCAGTGTGGCCCCTGCCCCGGTATTTCTATCCCTGGAGTCCAGCTTTAAATAATCAAATAGTTTTGAGCACCCGTCACAGGTTTCTGAGGCCACTCCGTGAGCTGGAGGAGTTTTCTGGGATGCAAACCCGAGTTTATTCTTCCCTCTTGTTTTGATGAGAGGAATGCAGGAAAAAAACCTCAATAAAATTATTTATTCGTAACAGAGTTATCAAGGCCTCTCCACAGACAGGCTCATCACTTGTTTAAAATGAAGCAGGGGGTTGGTTTGGGCACTCGCCATGTAGCTCAGCTCAGTGCAACGAGCACACGCGGGTTGTAATCAGGGCCTAAAATACCAAATTTCATGGAAAAGAGTTAAGAAATTATGCCATCAAACACTCGCCACTGGTTGAGCAGAGAATTTCTGGGGAATACGCAAGAGAGCGGGCTGCTGCATCCAGCAGCCACAGTGACAGAAGCACTTTTTCTCCTCATGGAAATCACAAGTGTCAAAACCCCGGAGTGCTTGGGGCATCTCAGCTTGAAGCCCCAACACCACGGGATTTACCTGCTTTGTTCCAAGGAAAACGGGTGACAAAACCTCCAGGGAATAAAAGCAGGGGCGCTGCCGGTCACCTCAGTGACAAGCGGTGTGTTTGGGTTTAGTAAACCGTGTTTCTGGTGGATGTGTGAAAGATACAACTCGCTGAGTAAACACCGCGTCAGAGCTGACAGCTTTACAGCCGCAGCTACTCCTTGTCGGGAGCCTCCTCACACCCAGACACAGCAAATCCTTTAGGAAAGCAGTTTAAAAGGGGAGGGGAAAAAACAAACAAACAAACAACAAACACCCTACATAAAGCCATCACATTTACCCATTAAAAAAAGTTACGAGGCTGGGGCAAAATAAACACGCCGCCTGTTTTCTGCCCCAGCAGTTGAAAAGTTGTGTGTTATGTCTGAAAAACATTTCCCTTTGGGTTTGAAAACATCAATATTGAAAACATGCAATAAGGCGACTGGAAAGTTCTTTCATTAAAAGCCAGAGTAATTATTACTTTTTTTTTTTTTTTCTGGCAAAGGCAAAAGCAAGCAGAAGTAATTTCAAACTCAAGAACTGGGCGGCTTGAAGGATGGAGGCACCTTGATGTAAAAAGAAATAAATAAAAAAAAATTAAAAAACGAGTTCGGATGTCACGATGCGTTAGATTCTGAGACATCGCACCCACCTCTTGCTCCAGGAGCTGACAAAGTGACCTTACAGATTAAAAACAAGCACCGAGATGAGCTGTTTTCAGGCTGTGAAGAAGCCAGACGCGACCTCAAGCCCATCCCTGCCGAGACTCCAGCAGAACAGCGTTTTAATGACAAATACAGCAGAGCCAGAGTAACTTTCACTGTGAAATAAGCCCGTAAATCAGTAACAGACTGCAGGCAGAGCAGTGAAACTGCGCTCTGACGGGTTGGCTGGTTGATTTTTTTAGGTTTTTTTCCAGCTCTCCACACAGGCGCGACTTTAATCTGCTCTCCCGCTCAGCCTCACAGACCGAGGAGACGAAAACAAAACCCAAAAGGCAACCCGAATTCAGATGGTTTGAATAAACCCCGTCAGATAAACCCTCCTTGGGTCGTGCTTTGACTTCTCTACACGGCTTTTCCCCACACACCCAGCCCGGCCGGCGGAGAGCCCTGAGGAGCCGGGGACACCTCAGCCCCCTCAGGGCTGACAGGAACGCCGGAGTCCCGCCGAGCCGCTGCTGCCACCTGCCCGGCTGTGCCCGGGCTCTCCCCTCACAACCTCCCCCTCGCAGCTCCCCCGAACTCCCCTCACAGCTCCCCCGAACTCCCCTCACAGCTCCCCCGAACTCCCCTCACACCGCCCCGCGTCCTCTCCCCTCAGCGCGGCGGGAAGCGCTCACCGCCCCCTTTACCTCTCGCCAGCCGCTTCTCCTCCTCCTCCTCCTCCGTCGCGGCCCCGCTCCCTCTCGGTGGCGGCTCCCCAGGACATTCCAGGCTGGGGCGGGAGACCCGGCGGTCTGGAGCCTCCATCCACCGCCGACCGGCCCGGACCCGCCGCTCCCCTCACCCTCCCCGCCCCGCTCCCGCCGCCGGCCCGGCTCGGGGAGAAGAAGAAGGAGGAGGAGGAGGAGGAGGAGGTGGCTCCGCCCCGGCCCCGCCCCGCCGAGCGTACCACAGCCCGCGGGGGGGAGCGCCGGGGGCAGCCCGCACCACCGGGGCGGCGGGGAGAGCGGCCCCGAACCTCCGAGAGCCCGGGAGCTGCGGGACGGGGGAGGATGGAGACCGGGAGTGGGCTGCATGGGCACCGCGGGACACCGGCACCGAGCACGCCTGTGCCCTGCATCCATGCACCAGGCACACACCCGGTACCGTGCACCCGTGTCCTGGGCACCGTGCACGCACGCACCGTGTACCCACGTACCGGGCTGTACACTCACCCACCGTGCACTGTGTGTCCTGGCAAATGTGAACCCTTGTGCCGTGCATGGTCTTCGGGGTCCCTTCCAGCCCAACCCCTTCTGTGGTGATCCCCCCGTGCACCTGTACACCCCTGCACACGCTCCCAAGGCCCCTGCACCGTGCAACCTCCCCTCGTGTGCGCTGTGCAAAGGTCACGGCCATGCCCAGGCTGCTTGTTTGCACACCCGAGCAAGGGCTTGGGGTACCTGTTGCAAACCCTTGAGGGGTTCTTAGGCCTCTCTGCAACCCGGGGCAGAGCTGTGGCTCCTCTGCACCCCGTTGCAAAACACTCGTGGGAGCAGGAGAGCGGCTCCAACTTTTTTCAAATTGTTGAAATAATGCTTCAGCACACTGTGCATCATCCCCTACTGGGTAACACCATGGAGAAACCCCTGCTTGGGCGAGACAGGGCTGGAAAGCAGAAAAAAAAAAAAAAAAAAAAAAAAAAAAAGAGAGAAAAAAAGAAAAAGAAAAATTGGGTTTTTGGAGGTTTGGATAGCATCCAGCTGCAAACCGCAGCCAGATCGCGGAGAGCGTGGAGGAAGCTCCCGTCATTTGCAGCGTAATTTAATATTAACAGCTTGCTAAATTGCCCAGCATTAGACCTAATCGGTGGGATTAAAACTGGTGGAATTGGGGCGTGATGGCCTCCCCTTGCACCCAAACCCTGTGCCCTTCCGGCAAGGCCCCAAACCAACCCAGAAAATGCTCCTGTTGTTTAGGGATTTGCTAAATTTTGGGTCTCATCTCCACGTGGACTGAGAGGGAAGGGGACTTTGGAAAGGCTCCAGCAATGAGCCGTGAGGAAACACAGCTCCTGTGTCTAAAAATAAGAGAGGAATGGGCTTTTCTATAAAACAAAAATAAATAAATCACCCTTAGAACAAAGACTGGGGGTGTGTGAGAGGGCAAACCTGTGAGACCAAAGGTTTGTGCTGTCTTTACCAACCCTAATTTTATCACTCTGGAGGTTTCCTGTGGGATGTCGTTACTTCCATAAGTGTGGTAGGGGAAGAAAACCTAGAAAATAAAGGCTTGAAAATCCTCAAGGAATTAAAAATCCCATTTAATCCAAAGAAAATGCCCCAAACCCAGAACGGGATTACATTCCCCTCCCCATCTCCTCCTCAGGCGCCATTTGCATGCAAATACCCTCTTGGAAAGGGGAATTGCTGGTTAATTAACAACCAGCAATGGCTTTAATTAGCACGGTGCCATGCTCCCTGCTATTTTGCATGGATTCAAATGAGATGCTCATTAGGGAGCAGGCACCCAGACAAGCTGTGTGTAACCCAATTAACCTCGGCGGAGTGAAACCCTGATGGGTTTGTGCTGGGAGGGGTGATGGGAGGGATGGGGGCTGAGCACACCTGGATGGTACAGAACCACTGGCCCTGTCCCTTGGCTCTGTTCCTTAGGCTTGCCAGCTTGGCCTTGGCATGCCAGGCTTGCTCCAAACCATCACTCCTGCCTTCTCCTGGGATTGGGCTTTGCCATGGTGGGATTTCCTCCATGCAAGGTTTCCTTCCTGCAGCAATTTCCTCCATGCAAGGTTTCCTTCCTCCCAAGTTTTTTCCTTCTTCAACGTTTCCCTCCTTCTCCTCTCTCACTCATTTTGGGGGGTGTATGGGGCACCCCCCCAACCCTCCATGGGGACCCTCAAACATGGCAGGGGTCAGTTGGAGAGGGACACACAGCTGAGGCCGGTGGCATCCAGGCTCTCCTTTGTCTCCCTGTGCTCACAAGGATGATTTAATTTTTTTTTTAATTTCTTTCTCCTGCCCCATAATCTCTTTCCCTCGTCTCAAGGAAGCAGGGGGCTTGCTCCAAACAAAGCCCCTGGAGCATCCCGGGCTCCTGGAGGGGGTTTTGCAGCTGCGCCTCGGAGCATGACCGATCGGGAATGAGCCTTCGCGGCGCGTCTAATGCTGCTGGGACAGGAGCTTTTCATCCCCCCGTGGGAGCTCCAGTCCTTGGCACTCCCAATCCCGTGGGAGCTGTCCGGCTCTTTGGGATGAGTGAGGTGAGGACCGACCCCAAGCCTCTCTCTCTCTCCGCACTCTCTGCTGTAGGTGCACAGCTCAGGGCTGGTGTGGGAGATGCTCTCCATCACCAGGGAGCTGCCAGCAGCACCCTGTGCTGGGCTCCTCATCCCTGTTCTGACCTCCTCCTGGTCCCCACTGCTCTGTGCCTGGTAGGTATCTTGTCCTGGTTCCCATCACCCCATCCTCAGAAGGTTCCTCAGCATGGTCCCCACCACCTCATCCCAGATAAACATCATCCTGACCCCAGCAGGTACCGTGTCCTGGATCCCAACAGACCATCCCTACCTCCATCACCTTGTCCTGGTCTTCACCACCCCATCCCAGTCCTCACCCCCTTATTCTGGTCCTCAGCACCCTATCCCCATCCCTTTCCCCTGCCCTTCATGGTGAAGGTGGTGTTGGGTGCCATCAGCTACTGAGCCTGCCCTGCAATGGGGTGGACACTTGTACGAGTGGAGAAACTGAGGCATGGAGCACATGTGGCCACAACTCATCTGGAAAGAGAGGATTAAGGGCAAGAAGAGGTGGAGAGATGAGAAGATGTAAGAAGCTGAAGATGGTGAGGAGAAGAAACAAGATAATGGAAGGAGAGGAAAAGGGGTAGAGGAGGAAGAGGGCAAGGAGAGGAACAGAAGGAGGACAAGGAGGATGACAAGGACAAGGAGGAGGAAAGATCCTGGAGCTGCTCCTTGCACCTTCAGCTCTGCACCAGCAGCTCCCACCCAGCCTAGAGCCCTCTCTAAGCTCAGCCTGGGGGCTTTACTGGGCCATACTGGGCTACAGCCCCTATAGATGCTTCCTGGGATAGGGAACTGCAGCATTCCCAGCCCGGCCAGGATGGAGTTGAGATGTTTCCCCACCTGCAGGGGCTCAGGCCTCTCCCCACATCTGGTGGGCAGATGTGGCCCCATGCCCAGGCTCTGCTGCCCATATGGGGAACAGGGAGGAAAAATGAAAACCTCTACAGGGTTCCATACCTTTGGAAATCTGCATTTCCTGGCTGGCTGAAGCTCCAGGCTGGACCATCCTTTGTCCTGCAGCCCCCTCTGCATCCTCAGTCTTGATTCTGCCTCTCAGGACCTGCATTTTCCATCCCCACAGCTTATATCCTACCAGTACATACCCTAAATCCCTCTTCTCCAGCCCAAACCCTGCCTCTGCATCCCAAATCCCACCTCTGCATCCTGGTCCTGCATATGCACCCCAAAGATCCCACCTCTGCAGCCTGAATCCAGTTATCCCAACTCCTCCATTCCAGACCTGTATCCTCCACCCCATGTCCTGCATCCCCATCCCAAATCTTTTGTCCCACCTGTGTCCTGAACCCTCCATTCCAAATCCTCCATCCCACCTGTGTCCTGCAACCCACATCTCCATCCCAAACCCTCCACCCCATGTCCTCCACCTCTATCCCAAACCCTCCATCCCACCTGTGTACCCTGAACCCTCCATCCCCACCTACCCCCCCCTGGGTAAAACGGTAGCACCATGAATTTCTGATGAGGGCTGGGGGCTGGGGAGGGGGCTGAAGGGGACAGGTGGTGGTGGTGGTGTGGGGGGGAGGACACGACCCATCAGCCCAGGCTGGGGATAATGTTGGTTTAAGGCATTTGTCACACTCCAGTGCCTCTCTGAGAGCGCCCTGTCCCCAGCCGTGCCGCACAATGGGCGCTTTCAGCACCCGCCTCCGCTCCACTGGGAAGAGAAAAAAATCTCTTCTGCACCCCCCACCCCCCCCAAAAAAAAAAAAAAAAATAAATTACCCAATGTGGAAGATCAGCCCCTTTAAAAATAAATAAATAATTGACCCCTCCAAAAAAATTGGGGGTGGAAAATAATTGGGATTGTATCTGGGTAATGCGCAGGGGAGGAGGGCGGAGCAGGCTGGGGTGAATGGGCCCTGTCACCCCCCTTCATAATTATGATTATTAGATAATTTAATCATTAATAGATTAATAATAATTCCCCAATTATCCTTCAAAATTTCCCTTCCACTAATGCAACAGATTGTGCCCAGCCTCACCCCTCCCTCCTCCAAAAATAACCCATTCCTAATGTTTTCCCCCTCTGGAAATATAAATTCCAGGGGGGAGTGAAGCAGAAACCCCAGGTTTTTAGCCTAATTATCCCCCCCTCCCTCGGCTGCAATCCGTGATCTCTGGGACAATTAAAGGAGCTTAATCCCGCTTGAAAAGCAAAGGAGGTCGGAGGAGGTGGCTTCCCTCTTGCCCGGGGTCATGTAATTAAAAAATCGCCGCTAATTGCTTTGCCAAAGGGGGAGGAATTAAAAAAACGAGTTAGGGAAAGGGAGATTAAAAGGTGAAACAAGTTAAAAAAGCATTTTCTAGCCCCAAAATCTGCTGCTGGGTTTGGGGAAGAGACTGGAGGGGTCTGTGTTTTGGGGGGTGTCTTCCCCTCGGGGTTAATCCCCAACTCCTCACCCCTGTTCCAACACTAACGAGCCCTGGCAGCTCCTGGCTCATTAGTCCTGCAAAATAGTAATTAGAGAGCTTGGGTAATGAGGGCAAGGGGTGGGAAAGGGGGGGTGTCACCCCCAGATTTTGCAGGGGCGGGGTGGGGAACAGGGTGGTTTAGGGCTGGAGCCGCCTGTGGCATCATCAGGGGCAGGAGGTCAGTAGGGTTCAGAGTCAATAAGGTAATCTGTAGGGTTCAGAGTGAACAAAACCCAACCCCTCGCTTTGTTCCCCCCCAAGGACTTTATTGAACCTTTAAAACAGGAAGCCCTGTGGTGGGTGGGTGAGGAGGAGGAGGGTGAGGGGTGCAGGGCTCATGTGGCAGGCAGCCAGACCTTCTGGGTGCTGATGATGTCGCTGAGCTTGCCCTTGATCTTCAAGAAATGCCTCTTGAACTCCAGCCCGTCGCCCTGTGTGGGGAGAGGTGGGGTGTGGGAGGGGGTTGGGGGGCTCCTGATATCTGGCAGGTACCCCCTCCCCACCTCCCACCCTTGGTCCTGAACCACCTTGTGTGGTCCATGCACCCACCTCACAGGGTTCTGCCTGCACCCATGTTAGGTGGTCTTGCAGGACCCTGCACCACCTCACCCCCCACCCCGTGCTCCCCCCCTGCTCACCTTGGAGAGGCGGAAATCCACCAGGATCTTGCTCTCCATCTCCACCAGGCTCACCTTGAAGAGGAGCTGGTTGTTCCTCCTGTCTGTGGTCGAGATGGTCACCTGCAAGCGGGGGGTGGTGGTCCCCAAATTATTTGTAGCCAGGTTAGGATGAGGGATGGGGGTGGGATTCTGCCCCCCACCTCGGGTTCTGCCCCCCCAGACCCCACCTGGTTGGTGCAGGACTTCTTCCACCCGTAGCCCATCTTCTCACAGGCTTCCCGCAGGGCGCGGTACGAGCCCTCGGCGTCCAGTTTGGTGAAGAACCGGGTCATCCTCTTCACCAGCCTCTGCCACGGGCTCTGCACCCCCAAAACACACCCCAAGGGTCACTGACACCCCGAAGGACAGCCCCCAAACCCTGCCCGGCTGCTGCCACCTGCAGGAGGACAGGGCCCGAGGAGCTGCACCCATGCTGCAGACTCCAAGCACTGCAAAGCTGCACCTCCCCCAAATACTTTGAATTTGCACCTCAATATTGCAAAGCTGCACCCCAAATATTCAACAGCTGCACCCCAACTATTGCAGAGCTGCACCCCTAAGTCTTCCCAGCATTGCAACGCTGCACACCAAGCAACCAAAACATCAAGAGAGTTGCAACCCCAGATCTTCCCACTATTGCAAAGCCGCATCCCCGAGGTTGCCCAGCCGCCCCCCGAGGTTGCCCAGGCACACCTGTGAGGAGCCAGGGGTGCCGAGGAGCTGGCTGCTGAGCAGCATGTGCTCGGGACGGGCGGGCTGGGAGAAGCTGATGCCCTGCACCAGGCGGTCGATGGTGGCCGCTCCGCTGTCCCACAGAGTCCCCAGCTCCGGCTGCGAGGTGGAGTAACTGGTGCGGTCCTCTCTGGGGGGGACACGGGGGGCGAGTCAGGGATGGAAGAGAAAAAAGAGGAGGCACAGGGCAGAGAAGTGCAGCCTGCGAAGAAATATGAAGCTGCAAAAAAAAAAAAAAAAAAAAAAAACCCGGCCCAAAGCAAAACAAAACCTGCAGGGTGCAAAGAACTGTAGCGTGGAAAAAAGCTCCCGAATCTTGCAAGATGCAAAGAACTGGAAAGCAGAAAAACCATGCAGAGAAATGCACAGTGGGGTCCTGCAAAGTGCAAAAACTGCAGTGTGCTGAGAGCTGTACAGTGCAGTGTCTTGTAAAGAACACAGAACTGCAAAATGCAAAGACCTGCAGTGCGCACAGACGTGCAAAGTGCAAAGAAATGCAAAGCAGAAAGCCCTACAGTGTGCCAAGAACTGCAATGTGTGAGGAACTGCCCAGTGAAAAATCTTGCACACTGCAAAGAACTCCCCCGTGCAAAGAACTGCACAGGGAAAAGCCTTAAAAACACCCAAAGAACTGCAGCATGCAAAGAACCACACAGAGCAGAATCTTGCTAAGGACCAAGAACCCCACGTGCAAAGAACTGCAGCGTGCACACTGCACAGAACTGCCACGTGTACAAGAACTGCAGTGTAAAGTCTTGCAACGCAGAAACAACTGCAAGGCCAAAAGCCCTGCAGTGTGCAGACAACTGCAAAGAACCACAAAAAGGAAAAGAAATCCAAGAGGCCAAAGACCTGCACGGTGCAAAGCCCTGGAACATGCAAACAACTGCAAGGCACGAAGGCTCCGGCGTGCAAAGGACCCTGCGAGGTGTGAAGAGCCACAGTGTGCAGAGCCCTGCGAGGTCCCAACACCTGACACGGGTTGTGCCAACACCCGACACGGGTTGTGCCAACACCTCCTGCCAGCAAAGCCCCCCGGGGTGCCACTGCAAAAAGGCAGAGCCCTGCAGAGAGGGGCCTCACCCCAGCGCACTCTTCCCCGGCGAGAAGTCCATGTCGGAGCGGACGGGCTTGGAGAAGCCCCCAGGGGAGTCACAGACCCCCCCTGAGGAGCCCTGGGCCCGCTTGACACCTGCGAAGGGACAGGGCACCCTGTCAGCCCCTCAGCCCAGGGGGTGCTGGGACAACTGGGTGCCACTGGACACTCCCACCCTGCCAACTCACCCCTGGGACCACCGGTGACCACAAGTCAAACAATCAGCCAAAAAAACCCCCTCATCAGCAGCCAATCAGGGCCAGGTGTCCCAGGAAGAGTTGGTGGTGTCCAAGTGTCCGGTGCCCAGTTGTCCTCTCCCCAAAGAGAGAGGGGTCCAAGCACTCCCTGGTCTCCCCAGACCTTTTTTGAGGGGTCTGCTGAACCACCGGTCCTTCTTGATGTCAGGGATGGTGATCCGGGCTGAGGGGCTCTCCATCAGGATCTTGTGGAGCAGAGCTGGAGGAGATGGGATGGAGATGAGGCCAACATGCTTCTTTCAACACCACAAAACCACCCAACACTTTCTGACCTTGCCCACTGGGTTGCTGAGGTGGGATAATTGGGGACCTTCTGGTCCTGGTGTGGCTAGATGGGCCAGGGGCTGGCTGCTCACCCAAAGGTGCTGAATCGATCTTCTTCCAGGGTGGGAGGTAGGTCTTGTGCTCCTTCCAGTCGCTGTACTCCTGGCAGGTGTCACTGGGCTGGTCCCAGGGCAGCTCTGGGGGGAGAAACCACCAGGGGGATGGATCCCAGAGCCAGGGGATGGAATGGGAAACATACATCCACTGCTCCTTATCCCATCCACCCCCTCTGCCCCTCAAACGGACCCTTCCCCACCTCATCCATCCCTCCACAAGTTTCCCCGTTCACTTCACACATCCAACCCCATGCCAGACATCCACACCTACTAATTCCTTCTGTCCACCCCTACTCCTTCCATACTTCTCCCCAAATCATTCCAAACGTCCACTCAATACTCATTCCATATGTTCACGCCTACTCATTCCACATCCACCCTTACTCCTTCCAGACTCATCTCCTGCTCAGTCCCACCATCCACCCCTCTTTACTCCACACATCCCATCCCCTACTCATCTCATACTTCCTTCCAAACATCCACCCCTCCTCCTCCCAACTCCCCAACTCTTCCCATCCTCCTCCCTCCACCCCCCTGCCCTGCCCACCCCCAGCCAGCATGGCAGTCAGCACCACGCCGCAGGCCCAGACGTCGACGGGCTCCGCGCGGAACTCGGGGCGGCACAGGAGCTCGGGGGCCACGTAGGGGAGGGTCCCACACATCCGGCTCAGCCGCCGCTCCCGACCCTGGTGACGGAAAACGGTGGCCAGGCCGAAGTCAGAGATCTTCAGGTTGTCTGGAGCCCGGCAGGAGCAGAAAAGAAATGTAAGAGGGAAATTTAACTGAAGAGGGAAAGGAAGGGGCGGAGAGGGGTGGGGTTGGCCCTCTCCTACCGCGCTCATCCAGCAAGAGGTTCTCCGGCTTCAGGTCGCGGTGGGTGATGCCCATGCTGTGCAGATAGACCTGGGGAGGGAGGGAAGGCTGATGGGGTCACCAGCACCATCACTGGGCTCCCCAGCACCACCACCGGGGTCACCAGCACCGCCAGCATCACCACTGGCATCACCAGCATCACCACCACCATCATCACTGGCATCATCAACATCACTGCCAGCATCACCGGTATCACCACCACTGCTGCCAGTATCACCAGCATCTCCACTGGCAGACCTTGCATCTTATCTGGTATCACCAGTACCACTGCCAGCATCACCACCCTCACTGCCAGCACCACCACTGGCACCACCAGTACCACTGCCAGCATCACCAGCATTGCTGCCTCTATCATCAGCACCCCCACTTGCACCTCTAACATACCCTCCAGCATCACCAGTGGCATTACCAGCATCACTGCCAGCATCACCAGCATTGCTGCCTCTATCATCAGCCTCTCCCCTGGCACCTCTAGCACCACCCCCAGCATCCCCACCAGACTCACCACACCAGCGATCAGCTGCTGGAAGAACCTCTGCGCCTCGTGCTCCGGCATCCCGATGTCGGGCTCTGGATGGGAAGGAGAACCCCACCCCCAAGCTGTCAGGGCTGGCCTCCTCCTCCCCCAAGACCCCGTCCCACAAGAGCTCAGGGCTGTTCTCCACTCACCGATGCGGTCGAAGAGCTCTCCCCCGCTGCAGTACTCCAGGAACAGGTACTGAGTGGCCCCTTCCCGCCGGTGCCCGTAGAACTTGACGACGTTGTCGTGGTTGAGCATCTTGTTGATGCAGATTTCCTTCTTGATGTTCTCCGGGCACTCAGCTGCTCGCTTCATGTCCACGATCTTGACGGCCACCGCCTCCTCTGTGCGGCGATTGACAGCCAACTGCACCCTGGGGGGGACACGGCAAGGGGGGGGCAAGTGGTGGCCACACAAGCGGGAACATTAGGGAGATGCTACAGGCAAGGAGGGGGCAAGCAGTGGCCATGCAGTGGGGACAGAAGAGGCAAGGAGGGGGCAAGCAATGGCCATGAAGTGGGGGCAAGTTTAGGGCAAATGGTGGGCAAGCATGGGGTGAGTGGTGGGCAAGCTGGGGCCGAGGAGGGGGCAAACAGTGGCCAGGCAGGTATTGAGTAGGGGACAAGTGGTGGGGTAAGGAGGAGACAAGCGGTGGCTATGTAAGGGACATGCAAGGGACAAGCTGAGGTTAAGTGGTGGGCAAGCAGTGGCCACGTAGTGAACAGACAGGGGGCAAGTGGTGGGCAAGGAAAGGGTGATTGGTGGGCAAGCAGAGGCAAGCAAGGGACGAGCAAAGGGCGAGTAAGGCGCTAACAGGGGGCTAGCAAAGGGCGAGCAGAGGGGCGGGCAGGGGGCGGGCAATCTCCCCCCCCCCCACTTTCCCCTCCCCGGACTCACTCCCCGTAGGCGCCTTCTCCCAGCGTCTGCACCAGGTCCCAGTCCTCCACGAAAGGTACCGCCATCCCGGAACCCGGAACCGTTACCGGTCCGGAACCCGATACCGGACCCGGTCCCGCCACGCTGCTTTTTCCCGCCAGCGCCACTGGGCCCCGCCCCGCCCTGCGCGCGCAGGATGAATGGGCCCCTCCCCCCAAGGGTCCCTCCCCCCCCCCGGGTCCCCTCCCCCCCGGGTCCCTCCCCCGGATGCTGGGTCCCCTCCCCTGAATCCCTGCTGGGTTGGGTTCCATCCACACCCGCCACTCCCCCCCCCAAAATCCCTCCCCGCGCGCTCTGGGAGTGGGGGAGAGAACCCAAAAATGTCTTCTTTTTTTTTTTCTTTAAAATTTAATAATTATTCCTCGTCATCGCCTGTTGATCAACCCCCGGCTCGAGCTGTTGTCTCCCGATTTGGCAACGGCTCCGTGTATAAAAAGCCCTCCCAGGCGGGCAGGGGCGGGGATGGGTGTCGTCCCTCGTCCCCCCCCCCCCATCTTCTGCCTGCACTTACAAACGGTAGAAAACAACCCACCCTCAAAAAAAAAAAAAAAAAAAAAAGCAAAAACAACCCAAAAGAAACCCCCAAAACTTCTGCTTCACAGGCCCAGGTGGGGTCAGTGCGGTGTGCGGCGCGCGGGTGGCTCCTCTACGTCCTCGAGAGGCCACGGTTGTCCAAATCCTTCACCTGGGTGGGGAAAAATAAGGTGAGTTGGGGTAAAAATCCCAGGTTTTCCCAAATTCGGAAGGTTTACGGTGGTTTTGGGGCCGCACCTTGTATATTCGGACCAACCAGTGCTCTGTGGTGTAGGCCTCCTCCAGCACATCCAGCTCAAAGTCCTTGTTGCCGATCTCGGCGTTCCTCACCCGGTCGTAGCCGGGCGGTCGCTCTAGGAGAGGGCAAAGGAGAGGGCAGGGTCACCCCTGGGGCAGCCCAAAATTGTGTCCTCCCCCCCCGCTGAGGGTTTCTGGGGACTCACTGGCCTCGGTGTAGACCTGGCCAAAGCGGTAGTAGCACATCTTGTACATGAGGCAGTTGAGGAGCACCGGGGAGCCCTCGCGGTCGACGCGGAACTCCCCCGTGGGGGTGTAGTAATCGTGCTCCTTGATGTGGCGGCCGGTGTCGGTGCTGCCCCCGATCCGCACCATCCACAGGAACTTGTTGATGTCTGGAAGGTGGAAGGAGAGAGGTTGAGGCCTGGAGTCGGGTGGGGGGTAAAAAGGGAGGGGCTGGGGGCAAGGAGTGAGGAGTTGTTGGGGGCAAAGAGTCAGAGGTTGAGTTGAGGGCCACAACTGAGGGGCTGAGTTGGGGGCAAGACGTGCAGCTGCCAGAGAGGAACATTTTGGTAGTGCCCACTTCACAGCCAAGCTGCAAGCGGGAATTGGCTCCTCCAAGAGCTGCTTTGGAGAAGCCTACCCCCCCAGTGCCCCGTGGGTGGCTTTGTCCCACCTCAGAGTGACATCTTACCATCAGATGAGTACCCAGTGAGGCCTCCAAAGATCACCAGCACGTAGCTGACATCCAGCTCCCTCATGATCTCGTAGGCTTTCTCCTCCGTGGACGCCATTGCCTGAAGTGGAGGAGGGGTCGGTCACGCCAGGTGTTGCCCCCCCAGGAAGGACAGGAAAAGGGAGTGACTGAGGGAAGGACCCACCTGCCCCACACGGGAGATGTGAGTGTTGTTCCAGGTGTTGTTGTCCACCAGGATGGTGCGGTTGGCCATGGCTGTTATCTGGTACCCGTAGTCCCACCAGGACATCACCTTCGCGTCCTGCACCCCAACACCAGAGGTGCTGTCAGCTTCTCAGGGGACAACCTGGGCTCCCCACCACCAGATTTACCACCCAGTTACCTCTGGCGTGTTGTGACGCAGCCAGTAGTAAGCTTCTCTGAAGTCATCAAAGATGATCCTGCTGCCGTCCCCACCCCGGGCAGAGAGGACAATGGAAGGGGAGGAGTAGGCCTCGCTGGTCACCCAGGTAGAGTGGAAGGTGTAGGTGATCAGGAAGAAAGCCATGACCAGGATCATGCCACTGGCAACCTGGGAGAACAAATCAGGGTCAGCACCACCAGCCTCCTGCAGTCACCCCCACCAGGGCTGGGTGTCTCCTCCTTTCACCACTCACTTCGTTTTTGATGGGGTAGGTGGAGTCTTGCTGTTTTTTGCTCTTCTTGTCCGGCCTGCTGATGTCCAGGTTCTTCATGTAGGTGGACAACACCTGAGAAACCCCAATGCCAGACAGGATGCACATCACTGGGGCCAGCACCAGCATGAGACGCACCTAGGGGGGATGGCAGAAGAGTCAGTGCCTTTTGGAGAAAAAATCTGGACAGAAATCAGAGAGAAGAGGGAAATGAAACACCATCTTTCATCCAGCAGAAACATCAGCCTGGAGATAAACTCAGAGCTGATTTTTTAGTGGGTGAAGGCTGGGAGCTGCAAGCACCTCCGAAAGCCCTAGGGGAAGTTCTCTGAAGTCAAACTGGCCAAGTGACTTCAATCTAACACCTTCCAGCATTCTGGGTTGGAGCCAAGAACAAGATGCCTCCACACCAGAACTCAACCCCTGCTTAGGGCATGCAGTGCTAGAGCAAGAGGGGACATGGGCTCATGAGCAGGCATTGGTCACCAGTTCCTCCTCAGATACCTGGAGAAGTTGTTTGGATTTGCAACTCAGCTATGGGAGACCAGGAACCGAGAGATGTGGTGGTGGACAAAGCCAGTTACACCAAAACCAGTTAAGTTTTGTGACATGGCTGCACATAAGCCAGTTTTAAGGAAGGGAAAAAAGCCCCATGAAGGTTCCAGTGGGTTCTGTCATCCTGCTGGTGCTCAGCTCTCACCATCACAGCTGAGAAGTACATGCTGGTCACCCCATACATGATGATGAAGATGCGGGCGTCTGAGAGGTTGCTGAAGCAGTAGTAGAGACCCACTGCAGGGAGGAGAGAGAGAGAAATGCCTCAGGGGTGGAGAATAAGGGAAAACAAAACCTTCTGGTGATGTCATCAAGAGGGTCGTGATGCCATCCTGTGCTGTGCTTACCTGGGAACATGAAAACGAGGAGCTGGAGGTCAAAGTAGTAGGAGGACCACGTGGTGGGCTGGTGCTCGGAGACGGAGGCGATGATGGGGATGTTGTTCTTGGCATAGGAAGGGTCCAGCAGGGAATAGAAACGTCCTGTCCATGGGGAGATTTTCCCTGGGGAAGAGGCCACAAAAATAGCATCAGGTTCCAGCAGGGAGCAAGAGGCAAGGCCAAAGCCTTGCTTCTCCAGAGCGACACTGGGCTTCAGAAGTGGTCACTGCTACCAGCCCAGGGCTACCTGTCAGCATCAGCACAGCCCCGATGGAGAGGAGGACGAAGCCAACCAGGGAGATGACACTCCTGAAGAGGATCTCAAACTGCTGGGGGTTCAGCTTGCTCCTCAGGTAGTCAACAAAGGCGTGGATCTGACACAAGCCAAAGACCCCAAGGGCGGCCATGTGCTCCGAGGAGAGGACAGGCTGCGAGGAGGAGGAGGAGAATAGGAGCCACCAAACCAAAAAACAGACTATTCCTGAGCCTAAAAACCACCCTTGGTCCTCACCTGGAAGCCGACAAAAGAGATCTGCATGGAGAGGATGGTTCCCAAGCAGTAGACAGTGCAATAGGCCACATAGATCCTGTGGGAGAAGCGTCCGGTCAGCATCAGCACCAGGACGTGCAAGGGGATGAGGTTGATCAAGAAGACGTAGCCACCCCATGAGGAGACCTTCCAGGAGAGAAAAGAAACAGAAAACCCACAAGTTTCAGGAGGGAATAGGTCACACGGCAGGGGTGAAGGGCAGCAGGTTGCTTTCTCCAGGGGTTCTGGCCCAGCAGCCTCTCCAAGGACATCCCCAACAGCCCCAGCTGCCAGAAACTCCAATTTTTCAAAGCTTTTCATAAAACCTCTCCCAAAAATTAGCTGGGTTGAGGGGAGTGGGAACAAACAAGAATAAACCCATCTCATTCCCGTGCCAAACCTTCCACCTTCCAAGCTCCCTGAGGACCAGGAGGACTGCCTGGGGTGTATTTTTTCAGTCCCCCTACCCAGAAGCTCACCATGTAGAAGTAAGCCAGGGCACACATGGCTGCCCAATAGATGGAGCCGGTCTTGACAGCTTTGATCCACATGTAGTAAGTCAAGAGCATGCAGAAAATGGCAATACCTGGGTAAGGAAGGATAGGAAAAGGTCACAGCAAGCTTCTTTCAGCCCAGAAATGTCAGTATTTCAATGCCAGGGTGCACCAGATATTAAAAACATAATGCTTTTGATGCCCTCACATGGAACCAGAGAGACATCAATGGGATGAGAACCAAAATTATTGCCAGAAGAGCAATGAAACTCTGGAGGAGCCCGGCAGCAGCTCCAGCCCTGAGCAGAAGAGGGAAAACCCTGCAAGTCTTTTGAAGGTTTCCCTGCACTTGTGAGACCCCACCTGGAGCACTGTGTCCAATTCTGGAGTCCCCAGCATAAGGACATGGAGCTGTTAAGATCTTATCCAGAGCAGAGCCACTAAAATCCTCAGAGGGCTGAGCACCTCCCTGGGAAGCCAGGCAGAGGGATTGGGGTTGTTCAGCCTGGAGAAGAGGAGGCTCCCAGGTGACCCCATAGCAGCTTCCCAATATCTGAAGGGAGCTACAAGAAAGCTGGGGGAGGGCTTTTGACACAGATGTGTAGTGAGAGGACAAGGGGCAATGGTTTAAAACTTGAAAAGGGAAGAATTAGGTTGGACATGAGGAAAAAATTCTTTGGTGTGAGGGTGCTGAGCCCCTGGGTTGTCCAGAGAAGCTGCGTCTGTGTTGAAGGCCCCGGGTTGGATGGGGCTTGGAGCACCCTGGGCTGGTGGGAGGTGTCCCACACAGAGGGGGTTGGATCTGGATGATCCCTTCCAACCCAACCCATCCTGAGTTTCTCTGCTCCTCACCCTCGTTGTCGTAGGAGCCGGCGACAGAGCGGGAGATGTATCCGGGCACCACGGCGATCATGGCGGCGGCGAGGAGACCCGCACCGGCATCCTGAGGGGACAAAGGGGGGAAAAGGGGTAAGGTTTTAGGGCTGGCGTGATAACAAAACCCCCTGTGAGCCGAAAGGAAATGTCCAGGTGTCTGTCCTGACCTTGAGCTCCTTGGTGAGGTGGTAGGTGACGATGGTGGTGAAGGAGGAGAAGAGGGGAGCCAGGAAGACGCAGACGTTGCGGATGTCGATGGTGACGTGGAAGAAGTGCAGGACGTGGTAAATGGCTGCAGAGGTGATCATCAGCCCTGGGGGGACAGCACCATTCTCAGGGGCTGCTGGCAATCACCCACAGCCTGGCAGCTGAAGAAAGAGCTCTGCTGGGGGGGTACCTGGGTAAATGGTTCCCCCGATGATCCTGCCCAGGGGGTACCAGGCGCGGTCGTCGAACCAGTTGTGGAATTTGTAGAAGCCTTCCTCTGCCAGGAAGCGGGTGGTGCGGTAGTTAAAGTACCTGCAAGGGTCACAAGCTCTCATCTCCAGAGGCAGGACCTAACCCTCCTGCCCAAACCTCTTCACTCTCCACCTGACGCCACCCAAGTTCCAGAAGAGACAAAAAAAAAACCAAAACCCACTGAGGAATGAGAGAGGGAAAGCACTCACGGGTCAAACTCGTGGATGACACTTTCAAATCTCAAGACGGAGAAAAGCCTGGTGGAGAAAGCTGCAAAGGGAGAGAAAGGGCAGAATGAGTCTGTGAACCAAAGTTTTATCTACTATTTTACTGACTTAAAACGGTTTTTGTCTGAAACTTGTCACTGGGAAGACAGAAAAACATGTTTCTCCAAGGAACGGGTGTGGAGGTTGGCTTCAGGAAAGTGAGAGCTCCACAAAAGGTGAAAAAGGAGCTGAGGTGGTTCCATCCCCAAGATGTAAAAGAAAGAGAAGGAGCTGAGGTGGCTCTATCCACAGGAGACAAAAGAAGAGTAAAAAAGAGGAAGGAGCTGAGGGAGCTTCATCCACAAGAAGGAAAAGAAAAGAGGAGCTGAGGTGGTTCCATTCATGACAGGGAAAAGAACAGGAAAAAGCTGAGGTGGCTCCAGACACGAGAGGTAAAGGAGAAAGGAGCTGAGGAGGCTCCATCCCAGGGTGCAGCAGGACAGGGACTTACAGAGCACAGCTGCCATGGAGAGGATGAGGAGCTTGAGCAGAGTGTCCTGCTTCTCGTAGGACAGCCGGAGGAACCCCAGCTTGGTCATCTTGGCATCAAAGGCAGAGGCTGAGGACTCTCCTGGAAACAAAGAGGGGAGGTGAATACAGAGTGAGCCAGCCCCACCACGTCTCTAACCTTTCACAAAAGAAGACCTGAAACACTCCACTCCTGCCCCAGGAGGCTGTGGCTGATCCCTCTCTGCCCTCCCAGCCTCCTGCTTCCCCTCCTCACCTGAGCTCCCAGCTCTGGGCTGAGGTTTTACTTTGTTTCACAAGGAGCAGAACTTCTTTGGGGCAGATGATGTTTCTGTTTCTCTGTGCAAAAAACACAACCCAGGTGTCAGCTTTGAGCTGATTTTTCCCTAGATTTCAACCACCGCCTCTAGACCACACATTAAAACAAAACAAAAAAAACCCCTCAGGATTTCTTCTCTTAAAAAAACCCTCTGCTTTAGTTCAATTACTTCATGCAATAAATCCAGAAAAAAAACCCAAACAACACTCCCTGCAGGTTCCCTCAGCTCCCACCCCTGCTGAGTTAGAGTGGATGTGGCCAGGATGAGCTTTAAAAATAAAACACCAACTGGGCCTGACAAACCCATCTCTCTGTGACCCAGAAGGGATTCTGCTGCTCTTTTGTCACTAATTGCTACAGAAATCATCCTCGTGTCGTAATTATCTCCCCGGGGATGATGATGATGATCAGCTCTTAACAAGGGGACACCTCCTGGGCAGGAGGGCCTCTGCCCACCGGGTCCCACCCGCAGCCACCCCAAACCCCACAGAGCTGAACACCCCCCACCCCACAACTCTCTCACTCCAGACCCCACAAACCCTTCAGCTCCACAAGGCCCCAGCACCCCAGAACCCCACAGCCCGGGGCCCCCCGCAGACCCTCAGCCCCACAACCCCTAAACCCCTCACCCCCCAGCCCCAGGCCCCTTATAACCCCCCAGCCCCTCACCCCCCAGCCCCAGGCCCCCTCACCCCAGACCCCCCCAGACCCCTCGGCCCCCCAGGCCCCGTCCCCCCTAAACCCCTCACCCCGCATCCCCAGCCCCATCCCTGCCCCCAGCCCCCCGAGATCCCCTCCCGGGACCCCCCCGCCTCTCACCGGGGCTCCGCGTTGGGCACCGCCACCCCGGCCATCCGCCCCGCGCGGCTCCTCCCGCCCTTCTCGCTTCCCATTGGTCCACACGGACGCCACTCTAAAAGCGGCGGTTCTGATTGGCCGCCGCGCCGGGCGCTCAGCCAGAGGGCGGGACGGAGCGAACCACCCATGGAGCTTCCCCATTGGTGGAGAGCGGGAAGGGGCGGGGAGAGGGGCGTGGCCCGCGCGTGAGCGAGCCGTGACGTGTCCGCGCGGGCTTGGGGCGCGCCAAAGGGGGCGTGGTCACACAGGTCACGTGGGCGGAAGCGGGGCGGCCCCGCCACGTGGGTGGTGCCCCGGGAAGGGCAGAGCCGGGACACGGTGATGGGGGGGGGGGGAATCGTTCCGGGTGGGGTTTGATGACGTCACAGGACGTGACGAGCGGTGACGCCACGCAACGGCGAAAGGGAAACCTCCCCCCCCACCCCCGGCGCAAAAAGAGAGGCAGGCACAGGCGGCTGCGAACCGTCACTGTCACTCCTCCTTTAATGTTTCCGTGTGAAAATACTAGAGAAAAGTCGAGAAACCGGCCCAAAAATAAGCCCCGGGGTGGGGGTGTGGGGGGAAGTGGTGTCGACGTCATCAAGTGCCTCCCCCCGCCACCCTACAGAAACATGCACGAGGTGGGACACGGACACACGGACACATGTGCACACACACATGGACACACACACACGTGCACAAACGTGCACACACACACACACACACAGACACACACAGACACACACACAGACACACACACACACACACACACACAGACACACAGACACACACACACCGTGCTTGACCGCAGCAGGACACGCCCCTCCCCCCCCCCCAAATACACAAAAGTGTTAAAAACCCGCGTTTCCCCCCCAAAATCCCGTCAGGGCGCGGGGGGGGGCGGCGGTGCTGACGTCATTGGCGGGCTGGAGGAGAAGGGGGAGACAGAGGGGAGGGGGTTGTCCCCATTGTCCCCTCCCCGGGGTTAGGGGGGGTTTGGTCACTCAGTGGCCGGGAGCAGACGGGTGCTTGGCTGGGGAGGGGGAAGAGGAGGAGGAAGAGGAAGAGGAGGAGGAAGAGGAAGCAGCGGTGAGGGCAGACTGCAGGTAGACGGTCTTGTGGAAGAGTCTGTTGCTGAGGAAAACCACCAGGGAGAAGAGCCGGAGCTGGAAGTGGCTGTGAGGGAAGGGAGGAGCCCGTCAGCCTCCCCGCCTCCAGCCCTCCTCCCAGGGTTTGGGGAGAAAATGTGGAGTTTGGGGTTTCTGTGGGGATCTGTAGAGGGTTCTGGTCACTCACTAGGTCTTGGCTGGGGTCCTGGCTTCGTTGGCGCTGATGATGAAGAGAGGGAAGAGAATGGAAAAGAGGCAACCGCTGGGGAAGGGAGGAAGGAGTTAATTGTTAATCAGGGGGCGTGGGTAAAATGGCCGCCCCAGTGACGTCACAGTGACGTCAGACACCTCACCTGATGATGTAAGAGGACTGCATGGCTGTCAGGAAAGCCAGTGGCAAGCCGAAGCCAAAGTAGTAGGGCCAGTTCCTCTCAATGTTGGATAAACGTTGGTGCATCTCGATGCCTGGGGAGAGAGGGGAAAAATGACCCCAAAATGTCCAAAAACGGAGGAAAAATTCCGGAGGAAAAGGTAAAAACGTCAGTGTCACCTTTGTTGAACCATCGGTACTCGAAGCAGTAGAGGGAGTAGAGCAGGGCCATGTGGAGGAGCCCGATGAGCTGGCCAATGAGGTCAATGGGGAAGAGGCTGACAATCATCCCCTGGGGAGGAGAAGGGTTGGGGGGGGAAGGTCACAGCCCACACAAACCCCACCACAACACCCCATCATCCACCCTGTCACCCACCCCAACACCCCATCATCCACCCTGTCACCTGACCAACACCCCATCATCCACCCTGTCACCTGACCAACACCCCATCATCCACCCTGTCACCCACCCCATCACCCCATCATCCACCCTGTCACCCACACCAACACCCCATCATCCACCCTGTCACCCCATCACCCGCCCTGTCACCCCATCACCCATCCCATCACCCCACCAGCCACCCCGTCACCCCGGGGTGGGGGTGTTGTTGTTGTTTTTGGGTGTTTTCTCCCCATCTCACCTGGATGAGGAAGAGTGTCTGCAGCAGGAGGTTGAACAGCATGTCAGCGATGATCTTGCTGACGCTGGGGAAGGGGTGAGGTTTCCTGCCAGACACCTCGAAGGCCAAATCCGCGATGTCCTGTTCCCCCCCCCCAAAAAAACAACACAGCCATGGGGTTAGGAGGAAGGAGATCCCAAAGGATCCACCAGAACAGATCCAAAGTCCTTCAACCCACCTGGAACCAGATGGCATTGACCACCTTGCTGAGGACAAAGAGGGGCAGGACCCAGAGGGCGCTGAAGATGGAGGTGAGGATGAACTCCAGCCAGGACCAGACGTCACCGTGCAGGGAAGGGTCACCTGGAGGGGGGGAGGACATCACGTCAGGGGGACAGGTGACATCAGGAAAGGGCAGGATGTGTCCCCTCACCCCCAGGAGCCCCACTCACCGATGATCTGCGCCGTCACCGACTGCAGGATGGGGATGAAGACGCGGTAGAACAAGAAGAGGCTCAGCTGGGGGAAGAGAAGCCAGAAGGTATTTGGGATCTGGGAGATCTCAGAGATCTTCTCCAAGCTTCCTGAGCACACCTCTGGCCATGGCTGGCACCTCACAGCCTCCAGTTTCCCTCCCAACATTCCCACAGGGATTCCTGTGTGGCCAAGGACCAGCCTGAGGCAAACCCCTTTGAGCTCCTGATGGCCATTCCATAAAACCCCAACATCCCTGGGGTCCTACATCCCACCAAACATCAGGATGGGGGATGTCACAGCTCCCACCAGTCCCCGGGGGTCCCTGGGGTGGTTTTCATGGATTCATTGTTTAATGGATAACCATGGAACAGGAACAGCAGCAGCTTTACCCAGAAGACGCCCCCGTTCCAGGCACAGCACTGGAATATCCGGCTCACGATCCGGGGTTCCCTGCAGGGTGGAATTAGTTTGGATTTATTTATCCCATGGATCTGCACCCAATCGTTATTAAGTAATTTTTAATCGTTATCTTAATTATTAAATTCGTTATTACTTAACGAGCCCCTGCTCCCCCCCTTTGCAAAGCTCCCCACGAGATGCTGGAGCTTTGTTCTCCTCCAAAACTCCCACCAGGAGAAAATCCAGGTCCCCACAAGGATGGGGACCCACAGGAGCAGGAACCAAGGGGATTATTTTTTGGGGGGTGTTTCCCCAGCCCCACCACTCACGCCTCTTGCTTCTTCTCCTCCATGTGAAGCCTCCGCTGGGCCAGGGCGCTGCTGGCTCTCCTCCTCCTCTGCTCTTCCCTTTTCTGCTGGATCCTGGCATCCAGCTTGGAGATGGTGCAGATGCCCCAGATGGAGTCCTTGATTCCCTGTGGGATTGGGTCAAACCATCACCCTCCTGCCTCGTGGGCTCAGCTTTGGCCCTGAGTGCTGCTCCAGGAGGGGGGACACTCACCCTGACGAGGTCGTGCAGGAAGGTCTTCACACTGTCAGCCATCTCGCCTCCAGCATCACCTCTGGTTCCCAAACTATCAACTACGGGGAGAGGGGGAGAGCCCAACCCAAACCTCTCTCATCCTGGAGGGATGGGGAACCCAGGGAGTCTGGGGTGGGGGCAGAGGACAGGCGAGGCCACAGCATTAATTTTGTCACCTTCCCCCTCAGATCAAGTGTGTGGGGAGGGGACAGTGACCTCAGCACTGCCCCCCTGGAGCTCCACGGTGCACAAAATTTCTCAGGGTTGCCCCACAATGGCCAAAAATTCTATCAGGGGTCCCTCAGCTGCCCCGTGGTCCCCTCAGCACCATCCCCAGGGAGGTCCCCAATGTCCAAAACTATCTCGGGGTTGCCCCACAGAGCCCCTGGAGCCCACAGCTACCTCGGGGCTGTCCCCAAGGAGTGAAACTACTGCAGGGTTACGCCACAGAACACAAAACTACCTCAGGGATGCTCCATGGAGCACAAAGCTACTTCAGGGTTTACCAAATTTTCTCAGGGTTGCCCCACAATGGCCAGAAATACATCAGGGGTCCCTCAGCTGCCCCATGGTCCCCTCAGCACCGTCCCCAGGGAGGTCCCCGATGTACAAAACTATTTCAGGGTTCCCCCACAGACCTCCTGAAGCCCACAGTTACCTCAGGGCTGCCCCCACGGAGCCCAAAACTACCTCAGGGCTGCCCTACAGATCACCTGAACCCCACAGTTACCTCAGGGCTGCCCTACAGATCACCTGAACCCCACAGTTACCTCAGGGCTGCCCTACAGATCACCTGAACCCCACAGTTACCTCAGGGCTGCCCTACAGATCACCTGAACCCCACAGTTACCTCAGGGCTGCCCTACAGATCACCTGAACCCCACAGTTACCTCAGGGCTGCCCTACAGATCACCTGAACCCCACAGTTACCTCAGGGCTGCCTCCCCGGATCTCCACAGCGCCCGAAATACCTCAGCATCGTCTTAAGGGCGGCAAATTTACCTCAGGATCACCACTCAACCCACCATTACCTCACGCTAACCCCAAAGACCCTCCCAAGCCCACAGATTACCTCAGAGCTGCCCAACAGGTCCCTTGAGGCCCGCCGTTCCCTCAGGGCTCTCCCCCACAGCCCTCTCGGCGGAGCCCCACGGTAACCCCCGGGTTGTTGTTCCCCCCATCTCCTCCTCCAATCCTTTCCTCTCCCCGTGCCCTGCACTCACCGGGGGTGGCCGTACCGGGGCGCTCAGGGCTGCAATCCCGGCCCAGCTCCCGGCGGCACCGCCGCCTCACAGGGCGCATGCGCGGGGCTCCTCCCGCCGCTGCGCGGGAACCGCCCCCCGGCCCCAGACCACGCCCCTTCGCGCGTGCGCGGGAAACGCCCCCCGCCCGAGACCACGCCCCCTTGCGCGTGCGCAAAAAAAAAAAAAAAAAAAAAAAAAAAAGACGCGGGTGACACCGCCTGCTGCTCCTCCGCGCCGCTAGGGGGCGCCCCAACGGATGTGGAGGGAGTGGAGGGGAACGGGGACACCGGGGGGGGGGCATGGGGACAATGGGGACACTGGGGGTAACGGGGACACCGGGGGGAATGGGGACACTGGGGGGAATGGGGACACTGGTGCTGGGGGGCACTGTGGGGACAGTTGGGGTGGGGATGCTGGGATATAATGGGGACAGTGAGGGGTAACGGGGTGAAAAATGGGGATATTGGGTCTGGGGGTACTGGAGATACTGGGAATGGGGGCACTGGGACATAGCGGGGGTGAACAGGGGGAAGGGGGCAGGGACACTGGGGCTGGGGGAAGAAGCAACAAGGTCCCTATGGGGACATGATGGGGACAGAAACTGGGACTGGGGAGGGGGAATACTGGGGTCACCTCTCCCCTCCCCCACATTTCATCCCCACCACACTCCTCACTCCGCTCTTTTATTTCCACAGCCTCAAGGGAGGGGGAGGAAAAAAAAACCAAACCAAAAAATCTCCATGCCTCAGTTTCCCCAGCAGCCGCGCTTCGATTTCCACCCCCTCAAAAAAAAACCTAAAACAAATCGAAAAGAAAAAAAAAAAACCAAAAAAACCCCCAAATCCCTCAAACCAACCCCTCTTCCTTCAGCGGTTGCCCCTCCCTCAGCCTCCCCCAGCCCAACCTCTGGAGGTCCAGGCTCTGGTAGCCCCCCTTGACCACCAGCTCAGCCACAGCCTTGCCCGCAGCCGGGGCGTGCTGCAGCCCGTGCCCGCTGAACCCCGCTGCCACGTACAGGTTCTCTAATTTGGGGTGGGGGCCCAAGACCCCGTTCCCATCGAAGCTGTTGTGGTCGTAATACCCCGCCCAAGACCCCCGAGGTTTTAAAGATTCAAAAGCTGGGACCCTCCGGGCTAAACGAGGCCAAATCTGCTCCTGGAAAAAACTCTCGTCCACAGAGAGGTCGCTGGGGTCTGGTTCCTCCTCCTTAGGGGAAGGGTAACAGAACGGGAGGGTTAAAAACCATAAAATAAAGACAATAAACTGCTAAGTGATGTAAGAGGCTCACCTCAGGGGGGCTCATGCCCCCCAAATAGTTGCCAGCGATGCCGTCACGGCGGAAATAAGCACCCGAGGTGTCGATGAGGAAGGGGCAGGAGAAGCCAGGACCATCAGGGCAGTGCCAGGAGAAAACGTATCTGTGGGGCAGCCCCAAAATACAGCTGTGACCCCCAAAATACAGCTGTGACCCCCAAAACACAGCTGTGACCCCCCCCTCGTGAGGATAAAGGGGGCTGGGGAGGTGTTGTCCCCACCAGAAACAACAGCGTTGAGGGGTTGGTGTGAGGGGTAAAGGAATGGGACACCCCCCCCTCCCAAAAATAATAATAATAATAAAAAAAGATTAAGGGTTTCATTGCCCCCTCCCCTCTGGCAGATTGAGGAGTGAGGGGTGATGGGATGTGACCCCCCACCAAAAAAAAAAAAAAAGCACTAAAGAGTTTAAACCCCCTCTCCCACAAAAAAAAATAAAAATTAAAGGGTTCACCCCACCACCCTTGAGAGTGAAAGGGTGAGGGGTGCAACCCCAACAAAAAAAAACACCAAAGGGTTTACCCCCCCCCAGAAAAAAGGACTAAGGGGTTCACCTCCCACCCGTGAGGATGGAGGGGTGGGAAGTACCAGGAGGTGACTCCCCCTCCCCAAAGGGAAAGGATTAAGAGCTTCACCCCCACAAAAATAAAAGACTAAAGTGTTCATCCCACCCCCCCTTTGAAAATGGAGGAGTGGGGGGTGCTGGGATGTGCCCCCCCCACCCTAAAAATCACCGAGGGGTTGACCACCCCTGTGAATAAAAGGGATGACACCCTGTGTGTGATGCCAGGACCTTCCCCCCCCCCCAAAACTTCCCCCCATCTTTTTCCTGCACCTCTTCCTGGGCTGGATGGGGAGGGGGGGCCCCTGCAGCCCCCCTGGCAGCCCCTTTGCCCGCAGCAGCTCCCCAGCCCAGGCTCCAGCAGCATTGACCACGACGGCACAAGCCACTGGTTGGTACTCCAGGCTGTCTGCCATGTGGACCTGGGGGAGGGGGGGAGACAGACAGACAGACAGACAGACAGAGAGGAGGGGGGGGGTCAGGGATAATCCTGGAGGCCCCCCCGGGTTGGTTTGGGGGTCACACACAGACACAGACACTCACATGGACGTATTTGATGCGGGCAGTCTCTGGGTCCTGCAGGGTGCCAGCTGAGGTGACAAAACCTGGAGGGGTTTTAAGGGGTGCAGTTGGGGGGGGGGCACCCCAGTGTGTGCCAAACCCCCCCCCCCATCCCCTCTGCTGACCTCGGACCTCCCCGCAGCAGCTGCTGACCCCCAGGGACGTGGCTTTGCGGCGGAAAGCGTGGAGCAGGGCCCAGGGGTCAAACCAGCCTTCGTTTTCCAGACCTGGGGAGGGGGCAAACATCTGTGACCCCCACTCAAAAAGAAGCGTGACACCCTCCCCAAAACAAATCCCACCCCTTTAGGAGGGTTGGGCCCCCTTTCCCCCCCCCCCCCCAAGGAAGTGAGGGTGCAGGATGCTCGTGGAGGGGATGAGGGTGGGGGTCTTGAGAGGGGGTCCCCACACTCCCCCTCATGACCCCTCCCGTACCGTAAGACCCCACAGCCACGTCCTCTGTGCTCATCCAGGGGAATTTCTCCTTCAGCTGAGTAGGGGACAGCAAGGCCACCTGTGCCCCTTCATTCCTGGGGTTGGCATGTGGAGGGGAGGGGGTTAAAATGAGACAAGCCCCCCTTCCTCCCCCCAAAAATAAGAAAAATTCACTTTCTGTGTGTCACCCCCACCTCTGGAGTTGGACAGCAGCTTCCAGCTCTGCAGCATCCTTGGGGGAGGCGAGGAAAAGGTATCCTGAGGGTTGGAATTGGAGATCAATGGGGGGCTCGTTGGGGACCCCCAGGTGCTCCTGTAACAGTGGGGGTGTGGGTTTTGAGTCAGCAGAGCTGGATACAACAAACCCCCCCGCATAAATAACCATCCCCCCCCCCAAAAAAAAAAACAAAAAACCCAAACGAAACAGACAATAACCCCACTTACATCAATATTACGGAGAAACTTGGCAGAGAACAGAGACATCCTGATATTTTCTGGGAGGGAAAATTGCTGCCGGATCCCCCCCACCGACAGCACGGTGGAGGCTCGGGAATACTGAAAGAAAACAAGTGTGTGTGGTTTTAAAAAAAAGAATGTAAAAACCCAGGGGTTGAGGAGGGGTCCCAGCCCAGCCTGGGGGCTGTCTCCTCACCGTGGGGTCCCTCTCCACCACCAGCACCTTCATCCCGTGCCGCCGGCCCTCCAGCACCTTCAGCCAGTAAGCCACTGACCAGCCCACCACGCCGCCCCCCACCACCACCACGTCGGCTTCTTCAGGGGGTCTGGGGCCCAGGGAGACCCCCAGGGGGGTCCAGCCCTCCCCGGGGGTGTTGCCCCCATCCAAAGATGGCAGCAGGTTCTTCAGAGTCTGGGTGAAACTCTTCAAACCCGGACCCAGCTCTGAGGGGAAAGTGGGGAGAGGGCTGCCAGGCATAGGGAGGGAGGGGGGGTACAGCTGGCAACCCCCCCAGACCCACCTGGGACCCCCCCCCAGCTCCCTGGGTGCATCTCCCAGTACTCCTGGACACTCCCCAGTTCATTCTGGGACCCCTCTGGACCCCCCCAGTTCATTCTGTGATCCCCCATGACCCCTCCCAAACCCCTCTGGGATCCCCTCACTCCCCTGGGATCCCCCCCCCCCCAAGGTTCCCTCTGGGACCCCTCTGGACCCCCCCAGTCCATTCTGGGATCTCCCATGACTCTCCCCACCTCCCCCTGGACTCTCCCAGTCTCCTATGATCCCCCCACTCCCTTCTGGGAACCTCAGCCCCCCACCAAGTCCCCTTGCACCCCCTCTAGTCCCCTCTGGGACCCTTCAAGACCCCCCCAAACCACCTCAGTCCCTTCTGGGACACCCCAGGACTCTCCCAATTCCCTGGGACCCCCCGAGCCCCCTCTGGGACCCCCCTACACTACTCCCCCAGTCCCTCATTCCTCTCTGGGACCCCCCAGTCCTCCCCCCAGTCCCCGTCACCCCCCCTATTCCCCTCTGGAACCACCCCATGACCTCCCCAGTCCCTCTGGACCCCCCCAGAACCCCCATGACACCCCCTGTCCCCCCCGTCCCGTTCCCAACCTTTGTACCCCCCTCCATGTTTCCCTCCCATCCCCGCTCCCCGCTCCCTTCTCACGGCGGAAAATGTCGGTGCTGAGGCGGGGGGAGCCGGTGCTGAGGGGGCGGGGGGGTTCGGGACCCCAACCCCGACACCGGGGGAAGCGCCGGAACCGGCACACAGCGCGCGGGGAACACAGCATGGCTGGCCACGCCCCCTCATTTGCATAGACACGCCCCACAGGACGGTGAAAGATATTTTGCATAACCACGCCTACCACACGACTTTCATCTGCATAACCACGCCTATTCGATGACGTCATCCTTCATCTGCATAACCACGCCCCCGGTAGCGCATCAAAATAATAATTTGCATAACCACGCCCCACTTTCCGTCCCCTCATCTGCATAGACGCGCTCTCATTGCCCATCGAGACGTTAATCTGCATAACCACGCCCCGGTTTTACTTTATCTGCATAACCACGCCTCTCCATTGTATACCAAAACGATGATTTGCATAACCCCGCCCCTCGTCCCACAAGTGCATTTACATAACCACGCCTCTCCATTCAGTTATTCATCTGAATAACCACGCCCTCCGCAGCCACACCCTTCATCTGCATAGCCACGCCTCCCTGACCATACACGAACATCAATTTGCATAACCCCGCCCCCTCCGCTCCGTCATCCCTCATCTGCATAACCACGCCCATCCGTCCTCACACTCCTCCCCCGCCTTCCCATTGGCCGCCGCCTCTCCGCTTCCCTCCGCCATTCAGGGCTGACTTCCGGCGGAAGCGCGGCGGGCAGTGCGACGTGTGCGGGGAGCCGGGCCCGGCCCCGCCGCCGCTGCCGCCGCCGCCATGCTCGATTTCTTCACCATCTTCAGCAAAGGCGGCCTCGTCCTCTGGTGCTTCCAAGGGGTCCGCGGCCCCGCCGCCACCGCCCCCGTCAACGCTCTCATCCGCTCCGTCCTGCTGCAGGTGGGCGGGAAATGGCCCCCCCGGTGTGAGGGGACAACGGGCGGGAGCACCGGGTGGGGGGGGGGACACACGGGGGGAACCCCCGGTCACGGTGTGGGAGCCGGGGGCGGGGGGGAATGTGGCGGGAGCGCCTCTGTGTGGGGTGGGTGTGTTTGGGGAGGGGGAGGCGGCGGGGGGCACCGGGTGGGTGGGAACACTTCCCTGGGGAGGGGGGATCAGGGGGGGATCTGCTGGTTGGGGAGGGGGGGTCTGCTGAGACCCCCAGGCTGGGGAGGGGGCGATGGGGCAGGGACCACCTACATGGGATCACCCTGATGGAGGGGGGGGGTGTAGGCACAAGATGGGACCCCCTGGTTGAGATGGGGACCACCTGGGCTTGGGATGCTTTGGGGAATTGGGGGGGGGGGGGGTGCCAGGGATGGTGTGTGGGGGTCTCCTGGGTGCTGACCCCCTTCTTCTGATGGTTCCTCTACCCCAGGAGAGAGGTGGCAACAACTCCTTCACCCATGAAGCTCTCACGCTCAAGTACAAACTGGACAACCAGTTTGAGCTGGTGTTTGTGGTAAGCTGCCCCCAGACCTTGAAATGGGAGAGAAAACTGCCCCAAAACAGAGGGGAAACGGCCCAAAAAACGTGGTGCTGAGGTGTCAGGAGATGTGGGTCTCATCCTCCCTGGTTCCAGAAGGGTTCTGGGGAGCTGAGGTGGGATACACACACATGGGTACACCCAGGAGTGGGTAAAAGTCATTAAATCTCAAAAAGGAGCCTGCAGCTTCCTAAAACCTTTATATTTTATTAAATTTGGTTAAAAATAAGCATGACCTGTGTCCCCCCGGGGAGCAGCTGCCCACCTTCCCCTCACCTCTTATCTCCCCACGTGTACCCAGTGATAAGCAGAGAGCTCTCAGCTCTGTGACTGGGAACCCCACACTTCTTTGTTTGGACAGTGCTGAAATCCAAGGCTGTGCCTTTTGCTTTCTTTTTTTTTTTTTTTTTTTTTTTTTTTGTGGGTTTTTTTGTTTTTTTTTTCCCTTTCTGAGGTGGATCTCGGGAGCGGGGGCTTCAAACCTCCTCCCCTGCAGGAAAGATTTCTGGAGCAGATGGAAAGATTTTTAAGTTCTGCTGCTCAGATGTGATGAGAGTGGATGGAAGAGCCTTGTCTGCTCACCTTGCAGGTGGGGTTTCAGAAGATCCTGACCCTGACCTACGTGGATAAGTTGATAGATGATGTCCACAGGGAGTTCCGGGACAAATACCGCAACGAGTTCCAGCAGAAGGGCACCCTGGGGATCCTCAATGGCACCTTTGACTTCAAAGATGACTTCATGCGCCTCCTCCGGTACCACAGCTGGGGTTCCTGACCTCCTTAATCTGGGATTAATCAATGAGTGTTAATTATCGTGGAGGGTAACGAGCGGGTGTCTCACAGGGAGGCGGAGGAGAGCAGCAAGGTGCGAGCTCCCACGGTGATGAAAACGTTTGAGCAGTCTCTGAAGTCCCAGAAGACTGTCAAGTGTATGATAGAAACCCGAGGAGAGAAACCAAAGGAGAAAGTCAAGAACAAGAAGAACAAAGGTTCCAAAAAAGAAGGTGAGTGGATCAGGGAGGAGTTCTAGAAGAGGGAATTAATATTTTGGAGTTTTTGTGTCTCGGAGGTCATTCGGGGTTCTTTTCCCTCAGGAACTGAGGCTGTGGCAGCAGCTGGGAAAGCCTCAGGGGGTGAGAAGCAGTCACCCTCTGCAGCTGGGGACAGGGAGGAGCTGACCAAGGACGAGATCCTGCAGAAGAACCGTGAGGAGTTCTTCAAGAGACACAGCAAAGCAGGGGAGAAGTCCAGGTGAGGAACCCAGGGCCTGGCTCACTCTCTCCACACTTCAGACCTGGTGGGCTCTCTCCTTCCTTGGGGAAGCCAAACCTTGGCTGCACCCACCCACCAGAAATCGTTTTTTTGGTCTTTTTATCTCCCCAGATCTCCCAAGCCTGAGGCACAGAAGGAGAAGGGGAAGAAGCCCCGCGTGTGGGACCTGGGGAACTCCAATGCCAAAGTGTTGGATTACAGCAACTCTGCCAGCAACGGCAGCACCGAGGCCTCTCCCCTGAAGGAGTTTGACCCCGAGACAGTAAGGAGAGACAACCAGGTCACCCCTTGGCCTGGGTGCTGCAAGCCCAGCCTGCTCTCCACGTCCAGCTGTGGAGGTGGGAGACACAGGGGTGCATCCTCCACCCCCAAACCTGCCACCGGGATGATCTTTGGGGTTGAAACGCAGAGGTCCACGTGGAGCCACCTCCCCAGGTGGTTGTCCCTCTTCAGGGTCTGTCTTTCCCCCCCCCACAGGCCCTGGGGGATCGGAACCGGGAGCCCGGACGCCTTTACGACCTGGAGTACGAGAGTGATGATGAAGCTGAAGAGGAGAAGGTGGTTCAGAACCCTTCAAAACCCAGGTAGAGGTTCCTGCAGCCCTCACTTCTCCCTTTCTCACCCCTAACTCCTTTTCCAGTCCAACCAAGGGGACAAAGAGGTGGAGTTTGGGGTGGGCTCTTCCCGTGTTTTTTCTCCAACCTGAAGGTCACCCCTCTGCTTCTCTCCAGTGCCAAGAAGGGCGGCTTGGGGGGCATGTTTGGCATGCTGAAAGGCCTGGTGGGCTCCAAGAGCTTGACCAGAGAGGACATGGACCCCGTGCTGGAGAAGATGAAGGATCATTTGATTGGTAGGTGTCAGCAGGTTGACATTGAGGTGGATCCCCACGGGCCCCAGCGTGGGGCAGCACCCGTGGCTCGGGCTGCTCTTGCCCACAGGAACTGTGGTGGGTTCCTGTCTGGCTTCTGGGGAGCCCGTGACCAGGTTTGTCCTGCTGGGGATCCACCATGTGGACTCTGTCCTCCCCGTGAGGCTGACCTCCAGTGCACGTGACTCCCTCCCCTCTCTCTTTTTTCTCCAAGCTAAAAACGTGGCGGCGGAGATCGCGGTCCAGCTCTGTGAGTCGGTGGCCAAGAAACTGGAAGGGAAGGTGATGGGGACCTTCACCAGTAAGTGATGGGGACCTTCACCAGTAAGTTGTCTGCGGGTGCCTCCCTCGAGGTTTGGGGCTCGGGAGCCTTCCCCCGAGGTGTGACGGGTTCTCTGTGTCTCCTCCCTCCCAGCGGTGACCTCGACGGTGAAGCAGGCCCTGCAGGAGGCCCTGGTGCAGATCCTGCAGCCCCAGCGCCGCGTGGACGTCCTGCGCGACGTCATGGACGCCCAGCGCCACCGCCGCCCCTACGTGGTCACCTTCTGCGGCGTCAACGGGGTGGGCAAGTCCACCAACCTGGCCAAGGTGAGGAGAACCCCCCTGAGCTCTTGTCTCTGCAGGGAGCAGTGCTGAGGCGGGGAGCTCAGGGAGGGGAGGTTTCACCTTTGGTCACCTCCAGATCTCCTTCTGGCTGATCGAGAACGGTTTCAGCGTCCTCATCGCCGCCTGTGACACGTTCCGTGCCGGGGCGGTGGAGCAGCTCCGCACCCACACCCGGCGCCTCAATGCCCTGCACCCCCCGGAGAGCCACGGGGGCAGGACCATGGTGCAGCTCTACGAGAAGGGCTACGGCAAGGACGCCGCCGGCATCGCCATGGAGGCCATTTCCTACGGTGGGTGAGGAACCGCCCGCGGGTGCCAAACTTTTTGCAGGGCAACCCGTTACCTTTTGTAACCATTATGTGACTTCTGTAACTATTAACTGTCCTCTCCTTTTGGGTCTGTTCCAGCTCGCAACCAGGGCTTTGACGTGGTCCTGGTGGACACGGCGGGGCGCATGCAGGACAATGCTCCTCTGATGACAGCCTTGGCCAAACTCATCGCTGTCAACGCTCCCGACCTCGTCCTGTTCGTTGGGGAAGCACTGGTGGGGAATGAGGCTGTGGATCAGCTGGTGAGTGGTGTTCCTGAAAGACAGAGGGGGGGGAGAATCCACTTTTGGAGGTTTCATTGGACCCTTCTTGGATCTGTTCTTTCCCTCAGGTCAAGTTCAACAAGGCCTTGGCTGACCACTCCATGGCCCAGACCCCGCGGCTCATCGATGGCATCGTCCTCACCAAATTTGACACCATTGATGACAAGGTAAGGAAATGGCTTCACACACAGCTTCCTCCTGGTGTCCAGAGTAGGAGGGATGACAATTTTCCAACACAGCTGTTCTGCACACCATCCTTCACCTTCCTCTTCCACATTTAAACCATTTAATATTTATCAGTTGTATTTCCTTGAGGGAAATCAAGGACTGATATGTACCCAAAGAAGCTTTTCTATCTTCTGAGCTGGATTTACAGTTTTAAGGAGGGTTTCTTGTCCTCCTGCAGGTGGGAGCAGCCATCTCCATGACCTACATCACGAGCAAGCCCATCGTTTTTGTTGGTACCGGGCAAACCTACTGTGACCTGCGGAGCCTCAACGCCAAGGCCGTGGTCGCAGCGCTCATGAAGGCCTAAAAAAACAAGAGGAGGAAAAAACCCAAACCCCACCAAATTGCTGTCTGCAGATGGCCAAGAAGAACACGCTTTAGTTTTTCCCGTGTAGCTCAGAACCAAATGAGGGGAGCCCAAGGTGGGATGAGGGGTTTTTTTGAGGGGATAATATCCCTTTTCTCCAGAAAAAACCTTTCCCCCTGGGTTCCTTCGTTGAGAAGCCACGCAGGCTCCCAGGTGGGAGGTTGGACCCAGAGCTTTGTATTCTTTGTGCTGCACAGAGCTGGGGGGCAGCGTGAGGGCCTGCTGGGCTTTTTTTTGGGGGGGTGGGGGGATGTTTGAAAGTGATTTTTTTGTTTTTTTGAGCTGCTTTTGATCATTTTTGCTTCAGACCAGCTGAAGGAGTGGTTTGAGTTGGCAGAGTCACTGGTTAATGGCAGTGGCAGGGGTAGGGCTGGTTGGTGATGTTGCTTCTGTGGGCAGCTCCACCCAAGCTGATAAACCAAAAAAACCCAAAACAGGTTGGGAGGGAAGGGGGGGGGGAAATGCAAAATTTGCCTTAAAGGTCCCAATTTCTGTCATCCCCAGGACTCTGCAGCAGGGTCCTTGGAGTGGTGGGGAGGGAGAGCTGCAGCAGCTTGGTCCCATTGTGCTAATCGTGGCCTGGCTCCTCTGATTTAGTAAAAAGGAGAAAAAAACCCACAAATTATTTAAAGATTCTGGTGGCTGCTTGCTGCTTTCCTGCCCCCCCTCCTTCCCCCCTCCTCGAGTGCCTCTGGAAGTGCTCCACAGAATAATACAAACCTCTCTCTGATGGTGTCTTGTAGCTCTGTACCGCAGGTGTGCTCTAGTGCAATAAATCCAATGCTGTCTGCTCCAAGAAGACATAATTTATATAAAAAAAAATAAAATAAAATTAAAAAACCTTGGGGAATTTGTTCTCTGTGGATAAATACAACTTCCCTCCTGGAAAGGGGAGAGGGGAAAGGGTGTGTAAAATCACATAACCAGGCACAGCACAAAAAAATAGAAGCAAAAGAGGGTTTTTTAATCCAAAAAACAAACTTAGAAAAATGAGAGCTTCAAGTACAAAAACCCACTCAAAGTTTTATGTTTGTTGTTTTTTTTTTTTTTAATGGAAAGTACAGAATACAAAAAGCACTAAGTATGAAATCAGAATTTCGGTGGCTGCAGCTCCCTCGGAGCGACCTTGCGTGAGTCAAAAGACAATTTCAACATGAAACCAGGTGTCTGTCCGTCCATCTGTCCCTCCCAGGAGGCTCGCAGGGGTCCCAGGCAGGTGGGCAGCACCAGATTTGGCTCCTGGGCAGAGGCTGATGCTCAACTGCTGTGTCCTGTGGGAAGGAGAAGGTGCTGCCCAGCCTGCTTGGGGACCCATGGAGCCCCTGAAGGGGTCCTGAGGTGCTGGGGGTGGTGGGGAAACCCCTCAGCTTGGGGGGGGTCTCACCTGTTAGGCCACCAGCAGAGCCATTGAGCTGTTGGACCTCCTTGGGCACACCTAGGAGAGACAAAGGAGGGGGTGTTGCACACCACAAACCTTCCTAGTTGGGTTTTACCAGCAAACTCACTGCTTTTCCCCCGTTTTTAGGAGGAAATCATGGCAGACATGGGTGAAAAATAAGATAAGGAGCAGCAGGGCTGTTGGAAAACCCTATGACATGTGAAGATTTCATCAAAGGAAACCCCAGATCCAGACAATTCTCTTTTTTTGGGGGGGGAAAAAAAAAAACAAAAAACCCCAGAAGCTTAGAGAAGAATAAAAGCACAAAGAACAGGGGCTGGCAGCACTGTCCATGCACAAAAGCTTGTGGAGCTGGTGAAGAACAATGTCATGGGAACCCTGAGGTGACAGAGCCTCCCCTACCTGCTCGTCCCCGTGTGGTGATCTCACTGGCCAGCCTCTCAAAGTACTGGGGCAGGTCGGCGTAGTCGTCCCCGTAGGAGATGACTTTGATGCCTTTGTCCAGCATGTTCTCCCTCAGCTTCTTGAACTCGTCCACATCTCCCCTCCTCACCAGCATGAAGTGCTCCAGGTCCGACTTGTGCTTCACAGCCTCTAAAAACAGGGCCTGAAATGTGGTGTCATCAACAGTCCAACCACAGCCCAAGAACAGGAAGGACTTATTCTCATACAGCTTCTGAATCGCCCGCTTTAAAAAAGGGAAAGAGGTTCTTAGTCATGGGTTTATCTCCACAAGGCACAAGAGACAGCATCTGCCTGGCCACCGTTCAACCACCCTCAACCCAAGCGTGGGGAGGAGACACCAAGGCATGGCCTCCAGTTGCACCCAGGGAGGTTTAGATCAGACATTCAGAAAGTGGTCAGCCATTGGAAGAGGCTGCCCAGGGCAGTGGTGGAGTCACCATCCCTCAAGGTGTTCAAAACCACGGGGACACCGGGGGACGTGGTCCGGTTGGCGTGGTGGCGTCGGGTTGCCGGTTGGGTAATCTCAAAGGTCTTTTCCAACCTTAATGTTTTTATGGTTCTATGAGGTGTTCTAGCAGCTCAGGGGGCTGGAGGCTCCATCTCTCTTCTTCTAAGCCACCAAATTAAAGGCTCTGCCACCCCCCGAGGGGAGGGACCCAGCCTCACCATGACCTCCGTGTTGCGCAGGACGTTCTGGTAGCCGGCCGGGTGCAGGACGATGCCACTGGGGTTGGTGTAAACACCATGGATGTGCAGGACACTCAACCTCCTCTTCTCCTGTGCCCACTCCAGCACCTGGGTGAAACAAAAGCCCTCTGGAAAGGTTAGCAGTTCAAAACACCCCTTCGTGGTGTTCTGCTTCCTCCTCATCTTCCTCAAGAGGTCACCAGTCTGTCCATGGCCTATGGCACTTGTTTGGGCCAATGTTTAGGGGAGGAGACCAACTCAGCACACAGGAGTAAACAGCAAATGCAGGTAAAACTACACATACTCTTTTCTAGCCTACAAAGTTTTATTTCCCAGACACTGAGAAGCAGCAGGAGCAACCCAGCCCTCTCAGGAAAAGGGAAGCCTCGAAGCCCTGCGAAGGCCCAAAAAGCACCTGATAAAAATAAGAGAGGCAAGCTTTGAGCTTCCTGTGCTGGTTAGAAACATCATCCCAAGGCTGAGGTGGACAAGGAGCATGCAGGTCCATCAGTGAGGCCAAGGCAGGAGTTTCAAGGACAGAGATGAAAGGAATCCCAGACAAAAAAACCCCGAAACATCATCCTCATTTACCTTCTTTTCATCTGTCAGGTCAAGAGACTCCAGGTGCTTGCCCTGGTGGGATGCATACAGTTCCAGCAGGTTATCAAAGTTGGTGGTCAACACCAGAGCCCCGTTCTCCATCAAGTCCAGCACAGACTGGAGCAGCTGCTTCCCAGAATCTTCCATCTTCGATTCCAGGTCATCAAACACCTCATACAAACAGTCCTTGAAAAAGGTGGAGCGGACGTTGCTTGTGCGCTGAGAGGAGGAGATGAAGATCAGAGCCTGCTTTCTGCTAAGGCTGCAGGTGTTAAATACCCACCAAGTTCTTGAAAACCTCCCCAAAGCTGCAGTTGTTAAATACCCACCAAGTTCCTCAAGACCTCCCCAAGGCTGAGATGGGTGCTGCCTCCTCCAGCATGTTCCCAGTGAATTCCCCCAAAATCCAGTGCCCACAGCTGAGCTGTTCCAGGCACCCAGCACAGCCACTGTGCTGCTGGTTCCTTGTAGCCAGAGGAACTTGGGGAGATGGAACTTGGGAGAATGGGAACTTGGGAGATGGGGGGACCACACTGGAAGACCAAATTTGGGATGTTTCCTAAAAGGAAACCCATCCACTTGGGGCTGGGTGTGGAACAAGGACGCTCACCGGAGACAGCTTCTGGATAAGGTCGTGGGCAAGGTGAACCAAGTTCTTGTCTTCATGGAGACACTTCTGAAAACGTTTGCTCTCTTCATCTTCCAGGAGATCAAAGTCAACAGCAGCATCCAGGAGGGCTTGGATTAACCCCTTCCAAGACTTCAGGGCCGGGACCTGGGGAGCAACAGCGGCGCTGATTCCTGTCCCTATCACCAGCACCAGTTCTTGAGGCTTCTTGGTTTTGAGGCTTGGCAGCAGCTTCCTGCAGGAGGAGAAAAGAGCCTCATCATCCATGGAGGGACATCCTGGGGGGTGGAACGGGCAGGCTGAGGACAAGGGAGGTACCTTCTGCCTCAGTTCTGCATTGATGCCTCCATTAAGGTCCTCTGGTCACCAGAGGGTGGCTGGTGAGAGGACCTGAGACCTCCTGTGACCTCCTCTCACCTGAGAGGAGCAGCTTGGTGTCAGTTAAAGCTGGAAGATGGCAGAAAGCCCAAATTCTCCTTCCTCCTCCTCCCTTTTTCCTTATTTTTTTTTTTCCAAATTATTATTTATTCATTAGCTGTGCTTCTTCCCACTTTGCCTGTGTCCAGTTGCTCTCCTCAAACAACTGCACCTTGCTGGTGGATGGAGGCAGCAGCTCAGGGAATCCAGGAATGTTTTTTTAATCTATTTTTCTGTCTGATATTTAACACAGAAGGGTGGGGGAATAAACCAACCCAGGACAGATGGAGCTTTTCCTTGAGGGCCCTCCTCTCTTCTTGAGGAGGCTGAATCGGGGTGATGAGTGGAGGTTTTATTTTGGGACCACAAGAAATAAATCCATCAAGCAACAAATAATGTTTCCAGCCAGAAAAACTGGAGACTGAAACCCAAAAGAATAACAAAATATTCACATGTTAAGGTCTGTGGAGGAGGTGTGTTCCCACTCTGAGGAACACTCTTGTTTCTACCCCCCAAGGAAAAAAAATTAAATCTCCCAGCCCCTTTTTCTGCTCATTCGAGACTCAACCTTGAGCTCCCTCCCAGAACCTCTCCTCGTCAAGAAAGCAGAGAAGTGGAAGGCAAGCTGAGAGTTAGCTGAGGTGTTTGAATTTTGGGTTAAAAGTCAAAGCCCCAGCTCCAGCCCTGGGTGGGGAGCAGGGTGGGAATGCCCCGAGTCAGCCCCACACTCAGCTCCTGGTCAGTGTGGGGCACCCAGGTGGGATTTTGGAGCATTTACATGCAGGAAAATTGTATTAATTGGAGCAGTTGCCCATCCTGCCAGGAACTGGAGTTGATCTGAAAAGAAGCAGCAAGATTACCAGACTGGAGGTGACCTGGTGGGGACTCCAGCTCAAACCATGGAGACAGAAACTGTCCAGGCAACCCCACACCCTGGCTAAGGGGTTAAAAACCAAGCAGGTTCTGGGTGTTTGGGCTTTTTTGTTTCAGGCACTGCAGGAAAACAGAGGAGTTTTCTTGGCCCAAGCAACTGAAAAGGATGGCTGGGGGCTGGCTGCCAAGTGTCCTGCTCTGACAGAACAATGCAAGGAGGGAAAAAAACAAAAGCTCTTGTTAGAAAGTGCCTGGAGTGACATTGGAGTTACCTGGGCTTTTTGGCAGGTGGCATTCCATCTCCCAATGCTGTCTCTTTACCCAGGCTGACTGTAGAAGCCATCCAGTTCCTAGAGTGCACAAAGGACACAAGCAAAGTCAGGATATGAGTGTGGCACAGTGGGGGTGTTTCTCTCCAGCCAGCTTCTCCCAGGCAGATAAATAATCCCAGAGTTTGTTATCTTTATGAGATCACCTTTGGGCTGAGAACTGCACTTTTTTTTTCATGTCTGAACTTTGCCCGGCTGCTCTCAGCCACTTCCTTAACTCCCCTTACAACAAAACTTGAGAAAATCAGACAAAACTGGGCTGCAGGTTGCCCCTGGCAGACCACTGGCTCCCTGCTTCCAAGGCCATTCCCACTGGGACACAACGGGAGGGAAGAAAGAGAGAAGGATCATCCTGCATCTACAGCCCCTGGGGTATGACCTTAAAAACTGTTATGGGGAGGAAACCAAGCTCCTGAAACACCACCTGGCATCTCAAATAATCTGATTTTTAGAGACCCCCAATTTCAGATCAATGTTTCAGATGGGTTTAGGAAGGGAGGAGCGTGGCTGCCCCAAAGTGCTCAGACCTCCCGGGGGTTTCACACCCTCCAGGGCTTCAAATCCTTCCTGAAGGTTACACCCTGTGGTTTTCCAACCCAATTCTGGAGCCTCACAACCCCCCTAACACTTGGGGGGAACCCTTTTAGGGTGGAAAAACTGCTGGAAAAAGGGTGACCCCCAGGGGGTGTCTCAGGGAGGACACATGCAACTCAGCCCAAGTGTATGTGGCCAAGCACAGTCGGGGTGGGAAACATCAAAAGGGGAAAAAAAAAAATAAAAAAAATCAACATTTCCTTTCTACTCAGTAGGGTCAGAGCTCTCCTGTTGGATCAGCTGATTCTTTTGGAAGAACAGGCTGATTCCACAAAGCCAGCCAAGTTTTAATGAATGGTGCAAAGACATTTCAGACATGGGACAGACGTGTGAAACCTCACAAAAATATCTGTGAGGAGCAATGCCCTCAATTCCCACTGAGGAATCTCCCCCAGCTTCACAACTCGCTCAGTTTATGGATAGAATTGCAGTTTAGATCAGCTTCTGGGGGTGAATTATCTGCTAAATCCCAAATATCACCACTTTGTGTGGTGTGTTCTGCTGCCTGAGCACTGCTCCTCTTCTCCTCATCCCACTGAACAGCAGAAATGTGTCACCAATTCCATTTTTAAGCCACTAAAGCCCTAAGGACATCTCAAATGTCATACTGAACTTCAGGAGAAAACACTTCTTGTAATTACAGTTACCAAGAAACAGTTGTTTCATGTCCCAAACTTCATTTCTACTTACTACAGAGAGCTACAAAAGATTAAAAACCCATCAGAAGTCATACCTAAGCTGTCTTCTGTCTCCGAAAAAAGTGCTTATTTCTCCTGAGAACAAACCTTGGAGATTCAGCCAAGCAAGGTGAAGCTGCAGCTCTGCTGCCCAGGGGAGGCTCAGCTCAGCTGCAGGCTCCAGGGATCCGAAATCAGAACCGAAATCAAAACGTGTCAGCACCTCAGGGAAATCAGCCCCAGGGGACCCGGCCCTGCTGTGGAGGAGGGTGCCAGCAAGGAGAAGGAGATAAGAAGCTTCTCTCCTCCTGGAGACACCGGGAATTTTCCAGTTATTTAGAGTACAAGGAGCCAGAGAGAGAGTAAACACCCAGCTCTGGAGGTTCTTGGCTCCCCTCACGTCCCTGTGTGGCTTCACAGCCTCCTCCCCCTCCACAAATCCATTTAATTCACCTTAAGAAACCTTGAGGTTTTCAGCAAGGAAATGCCCCAGATCAGGAACAGTAAATAAACCCAACAGAGACAGCCAGCAGCAAGGGGGTCATTCAGATCTCCTTCTCAAAGAACCTTCAAGACCTTGGAGGTGACCCAAACGTCACATTAAGAGTTGAAAACCTGCTCAAAGAATCCTGAGTTGTCTCTGATGCCTCCAGCTTTGTCCCTGCACAATTGGACCAAACTGCTCAAAAAAAACCCCAAGCTCTGTCCTCTGGGAAAGGGACAAGCTGCAGACATCCCAGGGACAACCAGCCCTGTTTGTGACAATGCACCTGAGTCTGCCTCCTGGCTTGTGAGCTAAAGCCCACCAGAGGTTTGGTTTATGTTTCTTTGTTTGTTTATTTCATGTCACGATTCTCTGGGGGCTTTGGGATTCCTGAAAAATGAGAGGGAATGACCAGGAGCAGCCTGGGAGAGGTTTGAATCCTGACACCCTGCGAGCCTGACAGGTGCCAGGCCAAGGTGTCCAGGCAAAATTCTGCCCGGTTTTATCCCCAGCAGGGATCCTGCAGGCCAGGCTGCCATTCCAGAACCACCTCTGGGAATAAATCCAGGCTGGAGATGCTGCTGGGTCCCACCCCCCCAGGGCTGCCCAGGCCTTACCTTTCCTCTGCGCCGGGCCCCCTCCTCCCCCTCTCTGACATTAAACCTGAGGGAAAAGCAACAAGAGGGGATGTGAGGAGGAGGAGGAGGAAGGGGAGGAAGGCCAAGGAAGCGGCTGTTAAAGCAGAACCCCGGGGCGGGGGGTGCTGACCGAGCAGCGCGGCTGGGACCGGGCCCTCCGGCCATGATGCGGTCCCTCCCCCCGTTATCCCGTGTCTCCCGGGGTTCCCTCGCCCCTCTCTGGGGAGGGGATGGGGACGGAGCCCCCGCCTCTCCCCGGGGTTCCCCTCATGGCCGCCGCCATCACCCGGGGCCGCCGTCTCCATGGCAACCGCCGCGCCCGCCCCCCCCCACCCCCCGAGCACGCGCGCGCACGCTCCCCCCTTACCTGGCGCCGCGCGCCCGGCCCCATGAGGAGACCCCGCCCCCTCCCCTGCCTCTCGCGCAGGCGCCCGGCGCCGAGGGACGGGATTGGTCCGCTGCCTCCCGCTCCCGCGTTCTCATTGGCGAAGAGGGGAAAGGGGGCGTGAGCGAGAGCGGCCGCCATTGCTCTCGCGATGTTTTCCCGTCTATATAAGGAGAGGCACGGAGTTGACACTCCCCCGGTTCCGTTCCGGGGCTGCGCGGGGCGGGGAGTGCGGGACCCCCGGGACATCCCGGCCCTCACCTCACCCTCACCTCACCCTCACCTCACCCTCACCTCACCCTCACCTCACCCTCACCTCACCAACGGGGGAGTGCTGCAGCTGTGACACCTCCCGGGGACACCTCCCGGACCCGCCTTTCCTTCAGCGCTGCCCATGCAACGATGTCTCCGTTCCTCTGAGGCGGTAAGAGCGGGGCCGGGCCGCCCCTCACCCCGGCCCCCCCCCCTCACCCCTTCCCCCCCCCTCACCCCGGCCCCCCCCCTCACCCCGGTCCCCCCCTCACCCCGGTCCCCCCCTCACCCCATCCCCTCTGCTCTCTCTGTTACCGGGGAAGGGGTGGCAGAGGCAGGGGTGGGGGGTGCTGTTTCCCCTCAGAACCCGGGGGGTTTTGGGGGGGCTGTTGGCCCCCGGGGACACGGGAGGGGTCCCTGTCTCACGGCCTCCTTTGGGGCAGGGCTGGGGTGTTGGGTTTTGGGGTGGTGACAGCAGCAAAGTCTCCTCCCCCGGGCAGGAGGAAGGGTTTAGGGGAGGGGGGTGAGTGCCCCTGGGACACTGCTCTGCCTGGGGCTTGGTGCCTGGAGGAGAAGCAAGGGGTGGGGGGGTTCCCTTTGGGGGGGTTCCCTTTGGGGGGGTTCCCTTTGGGGGGTGTTTGTTACCTCTCTGGGCAGGGGCTGCCCCCATGCCCCTCCTGTTCCTCTCTCTGGGCCTCGCTGGGCAGAGGGGAGCGGGTGCCCCCCAGGAGCCTTCCAGGGCTTGTGGATGTACCCAGTGGGGAAGCCCCTGAGGACAGGCAGGTATTTCGTATTTTGTATTTTCTATGGCAAGTGGTCAAGGCACCACAGAGGTCACCTCCTCACCTTCATCTCAGCTGCCTCTGGGTTTCCTGCCCACCGAATGTACGCCCCATCTGGGTCTGTCCTCTTGCCAAAGGCTGTGGGCAACTAGACGTGGAAATATCTGTGGAAAAAAAGCACTGCCTGACAGCCACAGACAGTTCTCAGCATCCCTCAGGGCCCCTCAAGACCCTACCAGACCCCCCTGGAGCCCATTTCCCTCAGGCTGTTGTCCAAATCCCTCAGAGCATCCCTGAGGAAGCAGCAGTTGGGTCCCTGCTGGGGGATGGAGGATGCAGAGGGGATGAAGGCTCCGGGTGTTGGTGCCAGCAGGGCTGGGTTATGGAGCCAGAGACCTTCCCAGAACCAGTGAATGGATCTGTGCTGCATGCTGGGCTGGGGCAGGGGCAAGAAGAGGTGGGAGGAGAGGTTTTGGGTTTGTTTTTTGGTTTTTTTTTTGAGGTTTGGTGACTGTAACTCCCTAGAGAGGCAGAGGTGGGAGCCTGGGGTGTTGGGTTGTCCCCGGGGGGAGGAGCAAGGAGTGAGGTTGGGTGTGGGAGGAAGGGGTTGGCCAAAGCATCTCCCACAACTTCCCTGCCCCTGCTTCCGTGCTGCCCGGGAAGCTCAGGGAGCTGCTGGGTGTCCCCATTTCACCCCACCCCGGGGCTGCTGTGCATGGGGAAGCTTTAGGGCTGAGCCACCTCGGGCTCATGAGGCTCCAGACCTCACCCAACCTCTCCTTCCTCCCCCCTGGACTCCTCACCAGGAGCTGATGCATCCCTGTTCCCAGCTCCCACACCACAGGTAGGCACCTCTCAAATTCCATCCCTGCTTCTCCTTCCCCAGAATCTTCTCCCCCATCCCACTGATCCCTGCTTCTCCTTCCACAGGATCCTTTCCCTGTCACCAGGAATGAGGGGATCTCCTGCCTGTCACCTCTTGGCCTTGCTCCCTGCAGGTGAGTCCTCCAAAGCCTTCCTTGACCTCAAAATGCTCCTGCCCAGCAAAATTTTGGGGAGGTAGATACAAAAAAACCTCCTGATTGTGAGCACCCAGGCACTCCCTGCCCCTGGATCAACCCCTCCAAATCCCGCTCTCCTCATTTCCCAGGTTTTTACCCCGTTTTTCAGAAGAGGTCTCAGGCCAGCAGGTGGTGGCTGAGCAGTGCCTGCCATGGCTGGTGAGTTGGGGTGGTCTCTGGGTGGCATTGAACCCCCCCAGCTCTGCCCCCTCCCCACCAACATGGGGGGTGGTGACAACCAAAGCTTTGGGGACCAGGCTGAGGTCCCACCTGCTGGGGGTGCTCACCCCCTCCCCCCAAAACCCTCCCCCTCTTCCCTCCCAGGCTGGTTTAGGCGTTTCCTGCACAAACCCAAGCCCAGCTCGTTGGAGAGCAACCCCTCTGCTTCATCCCCACCATCCTCCTCCTCCTCCCAGAGCTCCAGCTCCTCTCCCAACCCAACCCCGGTGAGATCCATCCCGGATATCAGCGCCGGGGGCAGCGCCCGCTGGGCCAAGAGCTACGATGTCTGCATCTGTCACAGCCAGGTGGACCTGGAGCTGGTGGAGGAGCTGGTGTCCTTCCTGGAGGGACAGCCACAAAGCTTCCGCTGCTTCCTGCAGCTGCGGGACGCGGCCCCGGGCGGCGCCGTGGTGACAGAATTGTGTGAGGCTGTGCACAACAGCCACTGCTGGGTGATGGTCATCACCCCCGCCTTCCTCGGGGACCCCTGGTGTAAGTACCAGATGCACCAAGCCCTGGCAGAAGCCCCCCTGGCCAACGGGAGAACCATCCCGGTGCTGAAGGACGTGGAGAGGAAGGATTATCCCCGGGAGCTGAGGAATCTCTATTACATCTCCATGGAGCTGAAGGAGAGGAGCTTCAGGCAGATCAGGGACACTGTGGTGCGCTGTGAGTCTGCCCCAGGGTCCTGCCCGGGGAGGGGTGGGGTTTTGGGGTTGGTTTGGAGGGGGTTTGGTTGCTGACACGGCTCCAAACCAAACCCCCAGACCTCCAGGAGCTGTGCCAGAGGATGGAGTAGAGGCAGGAGCAGGATGTGTGCCCAGCCTGTGCTGAGGGATCCGCACCAGGGCTGACAGCACCGGGGCAGGATGCGGCCCCATGGACCTTGTGGGGTGGAACCCAGCACCTCGGAGCAGAGGATGAGGAGATCCCAACATGGATCCAGTCACCTGTCCCCACGAAGCCACCACCACCCCCCTGGTGATGCCACCCCCCCCCCTCAGGGGGACAGGAACAGCTCCCTGCTGCTCAGCACCCAACACTAAGCTCCCACCTCTGGTGGGTCTGGGGGTCTCCAAACTCCTCATGGGATGTTCCCTCTGGGGGGAGGACACTGCCCGGGGGGACTCAGAGGGTGACATTGCTCCTGCCCCACGGAGCTGCGGGCAGGCCTTTGGGACAACGAAAACTCAGAAATTTAAAATTTTGGGGTTTTTAAAAAAAAAAAAAAAATCCTGTGGCTGTTGGGTTTGTGTTTGAAGGAAGACAATGCCTGAGTGTGACCCCAAAGGGAGAGCTCGATCACTCACCCTCGTGGGGTGGGTCCTGTGCCCATGGGGTGGTGACCCTGTGGGGTCCTGTGCCCGTGGGGGTCCCTCTGCCCGTGGAGTGGTGTCACTATGGGTCCTGTGCCCATGGGGTGGTGACCCTGTGGGGTCCTGTGCCCGTGGGGGTCCCTGTGCCCGTGGAGTGGTGTCACCATGGGTCCTGTACCCGTGGGGTGGTGGCCCCGTGGGGGTTCCCGTGTCCGTGGGGTGGTCCCGTGGGGGTTCCCGTGCCCGTGGGGTGGCCCCGTGGGGGTTCCCGTGCCCGTGGGGTGGTGGCCCCGTGGCTCCCGTGCCCGTGGGTCCGTGTGAGGTGGCGGTGTGCACCTCCGAGGCGGCAGGGGGCGCTGTCGGGGCGGAGGCGCAGGCGCGGTGCGGGCGCAGCGATGGCGGAGGCGGAGGCGGAGGCGCTGCCGCGGGGAAAGAGGCGGCGGCCCCAGGAGGAGGAGGAGGAGGAAGGGGCTGCCGGGGATACCCCCGGGGAGGGCACCAACAGCACCAGCACCCCTCTGCCCTTCCCACTGGCACAGCTGCAGCTGCGGCGGGTGCTGCGCGAGTCGGCGAGGGACAAAGCGGTGTTCCTGCACGGGCAGGTAGCGGGGACAGGACACCCCCCCTTAATGGGGACAGGACAGCCCCTTAATGGGGACAGGACACCCCCCCTTAATGGGGACAGGACACCCCCTTAATGGGGACAGGACACCTCCTTAATGGGGACAGGACAGCCCCTTAATGGGGACAGGACACCCCCCTAATGGGGACAGGACAGCCCCTTAATGGGGACAGGACACCCCCTTAATGGGGACAGGACAGCCCCTTAATGGGGACAGGACAGCCCCTTAATGGGGACAGGACAGCCCCCTAATGGGGACAGGACAGCCCCTTAATGGGGACAGGACAGCCCCCTAATGGGGACAGGACAGCCCCCCTTAATGGGGACAGGACAGCCCCTTAATGGGGACAGGACACCCCCCTAATGGGGACAGGACAGCCCCCCTTAATGGGGACAGGACACCCCCTTAATGGGGACAGGCCACCTCCTCCCCAGGGGACAGGCCACCCCCCTCCTAATGGTGACAAGCCACCTCCTCCCCATGGTGACAGGCCACCCCCTCTCCAGGGGACAGTCCCCAGCAGGAGCACCCATGGGGACAGGCCACCCCCTCCCCATGGTGACAGGCCACCCCCCCACAGGTGACAGGTGACCCATCCTCTCTGTCTCCCCTCCCTGTAGCCCTGCCTGTCCCCTCCCTGCTCCTCACATCCCCCCCTTTCAGACTCCTCCATCCCTTTTCTGCCCAAATCCCCCCCCCGGGAAGCAGAACCCTCAGGGTGGAATCTCCATTCCCAGCCTGGATGTTCTGTGTCCATCTGAGTTGTTCCTTTGGGCTCAGCACCTGGGGTTTGGGGTTTGGGTTTGGGTTGGTTTTTTTCATGCCCAGTTGGTAAGGGGAGGGGTGGGGGGGTGGCTGGCAGGAAAAATGAGAAGCCCCAGGGCTGTAAATGGGATGAGTAATTGGTAAAAGGGAAATTTGTAATAAATCTTGGAAGTTTTGTGGCTGGAGAAGTGTGAGAACCATGGAAACCTCCTTGGCTCCTGTCTCCTGCATCCCCTGAGGCATTTATTTGGTCCATTTCTTTAATTGCTGAGTTTTTATTGTTGGGTGGGTGTCTGGATGAGCAGGGGAGGGGGCTACCAAGTGGAAACATTTCCTGGTCCTCTCCAGCCAGCACTGCCAGCTTCATCCCTCCCTTCTCCCCCCAGATCACCAACCCCTCAGGAGAGGGCAGGGATGCTGTGGTCATCCTGGAAAAGACTCCTTTCCGTGAGGAGAAGGTGTTGGAGCTGCTGAAGAAGCACAGGAAGCTGGAGCTGCAGATGAGCAATGACATTTACAGCACCTACCACCTCTTCCCTCCCCCAGAGCTGAGTGGTGAGGGCTCCAGCAGCACCCAGGGGGGGGGGATCTGCTTTGGGGAGCTTCTGAGGGTGCAGAGCACTTCTTCATCTCCCTTCCCAGGATGGGAATCTGAGGTTTTGGTGTGGTAACACCAGGAAAACACCAGCGGGAGGAAGGAGGTGTCCGGGCTGGGATTCCTCCTCTGGAAATCTCGGTGCTGGCAGCTCCCAGCAGGTGGCATTGCAAGCCTGAAATCCCCTGGGCCTCTGCTGCCTTCCCGCGGGGCTTTGCTGTGAAACTCCCGAGCAACGCGGGTGGGATTTGGGATTTGTAGCAGTTCCCAAGCCCCTCGCCAGGGTCTAAATCTGTTAAAAGTCTCCCCGGTCTCTCCCAGTTCCATGCTGGGTCCTGTTTGTTTCGGAGAAGCTGGAGCAACACGAGGGGAATCTCTGTTCTCACCTCTTGGTTTTGGGGTTGTTTCTGGTGAATTTGGGTTTTCCCACCTCCTGTGTTTGTGTTGTTTCTTCTCAGCCTGTCCTCTGCCCCACATGCTCTTTGTTTCACAAATGGCCAGACCAAACTTCAGGGTGAGTTTTGGTGCCATTCCTCTTGCAGGTTTGAACAGGGAAAAAGCCTCCAGCTGCCTTCTGAAGTTTGCCTTTGTTTTATAACTTTAAAGGTTGCTGTTTCAAGGCTGGTTTGGCAGAAAGATTCCTCCTTGGAGGCTCATTACCTGAGCAAACAGTTCCCTTCTCTCCTGGGAAGAGGAATTTCACTCTGTGGTAGCTCAAAGAGATTTTGGGGACTGGGAGAGTGCTGGTCAGGAAGAGGAACTTGTCAGTGCCTTGCTTGGCTCATGGCCCCCTAGGCAAGGCTGAAATGGGAAATTAACATTCACCAACCAGCTTAATAATGGGCAGAGTTCATCAGAAGGGTAACCCAAAGCCACCTGAGTCAGGAGAAGGAAATTTTGGAGCCAGAGTGTGTCTCCAGACATCCTACCTGCCCAGCCAACCCTTGAGTCTTAAATTAAGACCAATTTTGGGATGTTTCCCCCCCTCCCAGTTCTAGCAAACTTTTCAAAGGTTCTTTCCCACAGAACTTTTGCTAGATGACATAATTCTGCTGGAAGTGTTAACAGAGCCCTGGAAAACAACCTCATTTGAACATGTGTATGGTGAGAAGCAAAGCTCATGTGGCTTTGTATTTTTTCATATTTCATCTTCCCAGCATTTTCCTGGGGATTTCATTAAGCTGGGCTTGGCCTGGAATGAAAAGGCAGAGTCACCCAGCTTAAAAAAAAAAAAAGGAAAAACTAGGAAAAGAAACCAACAAAAACCCATCCTAAATCCTGGCTTTAGGAGCAAATAGAGGTTTAAATTCCATGTCTGTCTGGCACATAAAGCATGGAGCATAGGGAGTGCAGCCAGTGCTGTTGTGACTGTGCCTGATTTGTCCTGCTTCATGGTTTTTTTGTTTTCATCCCTCTTGCACTGCTGTCAGGGTCTCTGTTACTCATCCTCTCAGCCAAAGAGAGGGATTTTCCAGGTGTTTTACCACCCTGGGTGAGATTTCCTGCTGCCAGCTTGCCAAGTTTCCTGCCACAGAAATTCCACACTTTTCACCTGGCTCTGCCACGGTGTTGCTGACAGCCCTCAAAGAGTGAGTGTGGGCAAAAACCCCACAACCTTTCAGGTAGGAAACTCCTGGAAACGGACAAGCCAGGCCCTGGCTGTGCTGTGGGCTCATCCCTGGTGGAGAAAAGCAGCAGGAGGCTGGGATGTTGGAGAATTTGTTTGGTTTTCCTTTTCCTCCCCCACCCTGCTGTTTTTAGCGATATCTTCTAAAAATGAGTTAGTGTGGCATTTTTGGAAGGGAGAAGAGATTTATTGGGGAGTGAAGGAAGTAAGGTGGCTTTCATCTGTGAATGCTTTTCATTCTAGAGATCAAAACCACAGTGGTGTACCCAGCCACAGAGAAACATCTCCAGAAATACCTGCGCCAAGAGATCCACCTGGTCCGTGAAACCTGGGAGGATTACAGGGACATAACCCTGCCCTTCATCCAGGCCCAGAGCTTCAGCACCCAGGTATGATGGGGTCCTCAGCTTCACTCACCTCTTTGCTCTCCTTTAACTGCCAAATGTCTCCTCCAAAACCCAGGTTGGAGGTGGAAGAGTTGAGTTGTTTGGCTTATTTGAGGATATTTGGTCTCTGAGGTAAGCTCAGCTCTGCTAAACTCTTCCTACAAAGTGTCCTCAACCTTCTGGGATGTCCATTTCCATCTTGGTGGGAAATCACTTGCCTTGGAGATATCCCCAGAGTCTCCTTCTTCAAGGTTTCTGTCAGACTTTCCATGCTGAGGCATTCCTCCTCCTCTCCAAGGGTGGCTCCTGGGGCGTTGGTGCAGTCTGGGCTTTTGAAGAGCCTCTTGGGAAGGGGACAGCACAGACTGTTCCTGGATTCCTGCATCACAGCTCACTCCTTGGGCTTTGCCTGCAGCTCCTCCCTCAGCCCTTGCATCCATATCCCACCCAATTTCAGTGTCCTCCTTCTCCCAGGCAGCAGCAATGTAATTTTTTTCCTTTTTCTCCATCCTTTTGGACCATTCTTCTCTCCCCATCTTTCTTCTTTGGACTCAAATGCACATGCTTGTAGGACTGATTCCATGCAGAAAGGGGAATAATAAAAAAAAAAAAAAAAAATTGAAATAAAATAACCCCAAAGGGCAAACTTGGATTTCCTGCTGAGCTTCCTGGACCCCTGTTCTTCCAGGCCTGCAGAGCACAGCAATCCTGTGCCAGGCTTTCCAAAAATCACTTTGAGAACCTAATCTTCTTGTTGCTAGGAAGAAAAGACCATAAATCAAAGCAAAAAAACCCCACCCCAGATCAAAGGAGGGAGAGGTTGGTTTCTCCCTAAAGATCTATTCAGGTCAGTTCACAGTGATCCTGAGTTTTGATGAGATTAATTAAATTCTTGGGGGATTTCTTGGATCTCTTGCCATATTGTAGCCAAAACTCTTCTCTTAGATAATAATAATAATCTTGAGAGGTAACCAGAGCAGAGATTAGAGGCAGTTTGGAGGCTGGAGGTTTAAGTACAGAAGAAGAGCAGCAAGCTAATTCCTAATTAACCAGAAAAACAAAGAGACCTCCATTGCCCAAGAGTTCACAGGCCTGGTGAGTGAATTCACCCAAGTTCTTTCCCCAAGGAAAGGTTTGGGTGCAACCTGGGAGGTCTTAAGGGGGAAGCCTTTCACTGAAGTGCTCATAGTCCCCTGGAGTTGGTTGTTGGAATGGTTTATGGATAATTAACTCCAAATGTGACCAGCCATGAAATTATTTAATAATTTTAAAATCAAGTCTTCAGGTGGGGTTTTTTTATTTTACTTAATATTCCTCTTGCAGGGAATGTGCACTTAGCCATGAGCTTGGGCTGAACCTGCCTGAGGTGCTGTTTGTTTGGGGTTTTTTCTCCCTGCTGGTTTCTCAGTCCCATTTTTTTTTCCTTTTCCAGTGGGTGTACAACATCCTGGAGAAGAAAGCTGAGGCTGATCGGATCCTGCATGAAAACCCCGACCCTTGCCACGGCTTCGTGCTCCTCCCAGATTTCAAGTGGAATCAAAACCAGGTTGGTTTGCTGTGCTTCTTCTCTTGGGAAAGGAAGAAGATTCCTTTGTCTAAAGGGAATCCAGAGGAAACATCCTCCTGTGTCCTTCTGCTCCTCCAGAGATGTTGGGTATTAGCACCTGCTCCTTGTGGAGGCTGCCAAGCTCAGCCTGTTCTCACCGGGTGATTTATTTCTTAACTTGGCTTTCTCTACCCTGGGATGTGTTTGAACCTCAATCTCTCTGTCTCTTTGTTCCTGCTGGACTTGTTTGGGCTATTTCAGTGGGTTTTTTTTGTTTTGTTTTGTTTCAAATTTAGGTGCAAATGGTTGCTGCCATTAACTCTTCTCCACACAATGTTAAACAAGTGGTGAGGAGCTTTCATGCAGCTGCTTAGCCCCTTGGGGGGAGCAGCCAGACATTGAAACAGGGAAGTTTTTAAACCCAGGCTGTGATCCTAAATTTGAGAGGCTCCCTGTGTCCTTCAGCTCTGCATTTCTGGGGGTGTTCCTGGGGAAGTGAAACTCCACACCTGCACCCCTCGAAGTTAAAAAAAACCCAGTACTCAGGTCCTCTTTGCATTTCTAATCTTCAAAATGCCTCTGGGGGGGTGGCAGGAAAGTTACTGTATGATTAAAACTTAGAACTGAGAATTAAAAATTATATTTAGGGATCCTAAAAAGCCCCAGCAGGCTGCTCCTTCCCTTGCTTTGAGCAGAGCCTCAGGGTACATCCTTGCTTGACACAACCATTTTTGCAACTTGCATCATTACTGGAGGTGAATGGGTTAAAAATGGAGCTTTAGCTTTCTCTGGAGATGTGTTGTGTCCCTGTCTGGCAGCCAGGATGGGCAGGGATGGTAGGATTTCTCCTGCACTGGTAGGATTTCTCTTCAGGAGAGGTTTCCACAGGCTGCTCAACAGGATCTTCTTGATTTCTCCCCCTTTCTTCTCACCATCTCCAACACGGGAGCAGTTATCCCTGCAGCTCATCCAGGACCTTCCCCTCCTTGCCTCTCTCTTTCCCAAGCAGTCGAGCCAGCATCCCAGCCAGATCTGTTGACTTCTGCCTTTTAGCCAAGGAATTTCTCCTTGGCTGTGGGTGAACCTGAGGCAGAACTGATCCCAGCAGCCCCAGTTCCTCCTCCTGCCTCCCACTGTGCCGGCCAGGCTGAGGAATTCCAGTTGGGAAAGGAGACAAGAGCTCCCAGCAAGGTCTCTTCCCAGCCTCCCTTCAACAGCCTGACCTTGCACTAGCTCAGCAAATTATTTCAGGCAGATTTCAGGAAGACTCAGGAGTTATATTGCAGAGATTTTGCATAGTGAGGGCTGCACGCTTGCTGCCAGCCTCAAGTTTCTGGGTGATGCATCAGCTCCTGCTGCCTAAACCTTAAGTTTCTTGGGTGGTTTGGTTTTTTTTTTTGTTTTGTTTTTTCTTAATTATTTTTACATTTTTATTAGGTTTTTTTGGTGTGGCTTCTTTTTTTCCCCTGCTTCTTTTGAGTTGGTTTCAAAGCCACAGGAGCCCTGAGGCGTTGCCTGAAATGGTGCCTGAAATGGTGAGATCACTCAGGGCCTTTTTAGCAATGGGGCTTCTTTATTTCAAACTGCAATGTGCAGATGTTGTTCTAAGGAGATGAGATGTTTGTTTTTCCTCCTACCAACCAGCCCTGATCCAAAGAGGACAAGCAGATACCCCACCTGTTTTTTCCAGAGCTGTGCCACGGCGCTGCATTGGGAATCAAGCCATCAGAATCATCCCCATGCTGGCTGGGTGCAAGCAGCAGTTTGATGTTTCCAGAGCTCTTGTCAGGCTCCTTGAGAAGCATCTTTTGGGCACCAACCAAATAATTTCCCAATAACCAGATGGGTTTCTCACAGCTTGGAAAAGATCTGCTGGGTCTCACATAGCTCAACCCTTTGATTTGCAGTGTTTCAAGTAGAAAGCCACTGACTGAGCTCAAGGAAAGGGGGATTTTTATTTTAATTTGTATTTTTTTTTTAAACTTAATGATCCGCAGCCCCATCTCTTGTTAAGCATTGAACTGGGTGAATACTTCAAGTGGTGCCAAACGCCCAGCTGAGAGCTGCTAAATGACCACGTTTTCCTTCATGCTGGGGTTGTCCTGTGACAGATGAAGTCTTGAAAATATTTGTAGATCTGTGGGACTGAGAAGTGGCCTGGCTGTTTGCAGAATGGAAAGAGAGGGAGCTTTTTACTCAGAAAAAATCCACAGTTGCAGTTTTGGCCACTGTGATTCACTGTAAATCCTCCTCTGAGCCTGGAGATAAAACCATTTGCTTGCTCTGCAGAAAAGAGTGTGGTGGCTGTGCCTGGGGAGGGGCTGCTGAAGACTCCACGTGGCCTGCTGGGTGCCTCAGTTTCCCCTGCCCAGCAGTGGGGGTGACAGCACTTTTTCTGCTCCCCTCAACCATGTTTGAGGGACTCAGAGGCTAACCTGTAGAGTTAGAGAAAAAAAAATAAAAATCTACTTTTAGAGCTGATGAGGTGTTTGTGGTCCTGCTGTGAATCACAGCTTTTCTGGGCAGCCTGATGTGTGTTGAAGATGTCCTTTTCCAGGTGAAACTGTCCTTTTCTGCTTATTCCTGGAGGAAACTCCAGAATATGTCCTGAAATAACTCTGAGGTGTGGTGGGTTTGTGGGTGAGCACATCCCACACTGGGACATTCCTCCTCGTTTCAAACAAACTTTAATTGAGCAGCAGGTAACCAGAGCCTGGAAAGCTGTGGTTGATGGGTCAGCTCCAAAACTCTGGATTTCATTCCTCTGCTCTTTCCATGGTCAACTTTGTCACCATCCTCCATCTCTCCTCAGCTGGATGACCTCTACCTGATAGCCCTGGTTCACCGCCGGGACATCAAATCCCTTCGGGACCTCACTGCTGAGCACCTCCCGCTGCTGAGGAACATCCTGCAAGAAGGCAAGGTCAGCACAAACCACAGGAGAGCAGGGTTTGCCCCTGTGCCACCTTCCAGGCTTGCAGGAACCTCACCTCACCCTGAGTTTCTCTCCCTTTTGATCCTTTTCACTACCAGCCGTGGGAGTTTTTTCTTTTTTTCCCCCGTGCTGGGCCGACGGCTGTGCCGTTATCTTCTCTTTTTCCTTCCCTGCCTTAGAAAATTTGGAAAGTTAATTGCAGTGGGGAAAAGAGGAGGTTAATTAAGAGATTAGCCAGGGGATTGCAGCACTTTGCTGGTGCTCTTTGGAGCTTTAATTACACTGGCTGGTAACTGGAGCCCTGTAACCTGCCGAGCCAGCCGGGGCGATAAGGGATGGAAGGGAAAATGATGCGAGGGGAGAGCATGTCCTGGCATGGAGAGAGAAAAATGGGGCAGTTGGAGGCATCTTGCTCCCCCTGAAATGGAGGAGGAAGATCTCTGGTCTTCACTCTCCTGTGCCCTCTCTGGGCCTTGACCAGTCTTGTTTTTCCCTTCTCAGGAGGCCATCACGAAGCGTTTTGGGGTTCCTGGCTCCCAGCTGCGGATCTACCTGCACTACCAACCCTCTTACTACCACCTCCACGTGCATTTCACAGCCCTGGGCTATGAGGCCCCGGGCAGCTGGGTGGAGAGAGCCCACCTCCTGGCAGATGTGATAGACAACCTGCTCACTGACCCCAGCTACTACCAGAAACGGGCTCTGACCTTCGCTCTGCGTGCTGACGAGCTCCTCCTCAAGAAATTCCAGGAGGCTGGAAGAGTCTGAGCTTGGCAGAGGTGCTTTTGGATCTTTTTTATTTTTTAATAAATGCCCCTTTTTAAGGGTTGTTTTTTGTTTTTTATATTTTGAGGGGGGGGGCTGGGTGCTTTTATTTTTTAATTATTTCTTTATTTTTAAATTTTGTCCGACTTGGGGCCGACAGCCCATTGCCATGGAAACCTGATCTTCTCTTCCACTCCCTTTAAGCTATGATTGAGTAACCCTTCATACCAGGGTTGTAGCACCCTGTGTTTCACCCATCTCCTCCACCCAAATACCAACCCCTGCCACCCAATGTCAGCCCAACCTTGGGGGGGGAGGCTCTGAGAAAACATACCCTCCAGGGAAAGTTTTACAGATTTACCCTTGGGAGTGGGATTGCAGCTTTCCTGAGGTAGGGAGGGGTTTTTTGCTCCAAATAAATGCTTTAACCTGAGTCCTCAGCTCTGCTGTGGGCTCCAGGAGCACCAGGGTTTGCAGCTGGAGAGTCATCACCTCTCCCCTGCTCCTTAGTCAGCTCTAAGGAACCAGCTCAAACCAGCTGGTTCAAAAGGACAGCTCTTCCCTGCCCTGGGCTTCTCATGTTTTTGCAAGGTTTCCTCAATGTGCTAACTGGAAAAACACCCCCTGAAATAAATAGTAATGTTCTTCCTTCTGCCAAGGTGGATGAGATGGGTGATAAATAGAGCAGAAAGGGCCTGGTGGAGGAGCTTCCCCATCCCCTGGGTGGCTTTGCTGCCACATTCCAGCTCTGCCAAGCTTTTTCTTCCTCCAGTGAGGTCCCAGCTTCTTCCTCACTTGCTTGGCTCATTAAGTGGTCCTTATGTCACAGACTTGGTGGCAGAACCCAATGTTGATGTCCAGAGAGAGGTTAAATGCCCTGATGCCTTCTATACCAGACAGTGACCTCTGAAAACTTGATGAGTTCTTGCTGACAGCCAGGGCTCTGGTTTCTCCTCAGTTGGTTACCAAGGACATAATTGCAGGAATCATCTTGCCAGCTTACCCCAGTTACTGACTCCTCTCTCTACTGCCTTGGCTTTGCTTGCTTGTTTGTTTTTTGCTGATGAAGAAGGCAAAAAAAAAAAAAAAAGAAAAGATTGATTTCCACATGCAAGTGGCATCATCAGAGCTGCCCGGGGCTTTGTTGGGCTCATCCGATTAATAAATATTCAGGTCAGGCTGTTCCCTGGTGCCTTTTAGCAGCAGGGGAGAGGGAGAGCAGCTGGAGGCAGCCACTTTGCCTTAGATCTTGGCAAAAAATGCAATCCCTGGTAAGAAAGCTGGGGTAATCTGCTGGGGGGGGTGGTGGTGATGTGACCTTCCCTCTTCTTTGAGATCCATCATCTCCTGAGTGAAGCTTTGCTGGGGACAGAGTTGATTTGGGAACTGCTGGGAGTGGAGCTGGAGATGAGAAGTGTGGTTTGCTCTCCTCAGCCCTGGATTTTAAGTCCCTGTGAAAAATAAATGATTTTTTTTTTTTTTTTTTCCATATCAGAGCATTTTCTATGCCAAGAGGGAGTTTGGTCTCCCTGGGTGAAGGGACCTTCACAGTTTTATGTCCCCACTTGGGGCCAGACCAGGAGTGGTTAAGCAACAGATGGGACCAGCCTGTCACCCAGGAAGCTTCTGAGGTATTAAAACCCCCCAAACTCTCTTGAAAACAGACTTTTTGAGGGCTTGTGCTGCCCATGGATCAACTCATTCTTGTCCCTCTGAAGCAGGGGCCACAAGCCTGGCCCAGGACGTGCCCCTCCTCATTGATCAATAGGTGACATTCACCTGCTTTGTCCTTGTCAGCCTTTTGGAAGCATTTTGGTGACGGCATGAGGCTGTCCTGGGATGGGAAAACCTTTGTGGAGCAGGAGGATGATTCTGTTCCTCACCACCACATCATCCAAACCATCTTATTGATGTGATTTCTGAATAGCAGTGGAGGAGGTGATGGCTCAGATCAGCTTCTCAACCAGCCAGGATTTCCCCCTCCTTCTCCCCTTTTTTCTGCCAAGGCAGCAGATACAACACCCCCAAAAAAACCCTAAAAAACCCCATAGTTTCTGGTGGCTCTTAAACACATCTGAGCACTGGAAGCTCTTTGTGTCCACCCAAGTTGTCCCTTGGGGAGATGTGTTCCCCAGGGAGGTGCCACCCCACGGGTGATGCTGTGGATGTCCCTGTGGGGTGAGCATTGTGTTCCCAAACCTCCTCCAGTGTGGAGACCTCCTGGGACAGAGCTCTGGGACAAACCTTGGGAAGGAACCCAAGGAAACAAAGGGTCTGAAGATCAGCAAATCCCAGCTGCATCATCTTCAAGCCTAATTCTGGTGTCCCTGTGTGTCTCCAGGGGTAAAAGTGCCCCATTCCCTTGTGTCTCACCAGGAAACCCCAGCACAGGGGGAGGGATGAAGCAGAGATGCTCCTAAAATCCTGAGGTGGTCTCTCAGGTCATCCTTGCCAATACCAGAGCCAGCAGCTCAACAGGTATTTTATCAATTAATAAGATGTTTTTTATCAATGTGTTACTTTACCAATTAACGGTGGTTTTTATAAGTTGCTATTTTAGCGATTAACAGTGTTTTTTATAAATTATTTTTTTACCAATTAAGTGTTATTTTACCAATTAATAGTGTTTTAATCAATACAATTGTTTTAACAATTAATCATATTGTTTAACTAATTAATAGAAGTTCTTATAAAGTGTTATTTTAACAGTTAACAGTGGCTTTTACAAACTATGTGGGCTTTTTAGCAATTAATAGTGTTTTAATCCATGTCATCGTTTTAGCAATTAATAGTGTTATTTTAGCAATCAGTATTATTTTATTAATCAATATCCTTGGTGGTGGATCCCTTGGTCTTCAAAAGAAGTTTGGTGACCTCCAGGTTCTTTTTTTCCAGCCTGGCAAAGAGGAATAAACCCTGCTGCCACCTTAAACCCAGCATTAACATCCCTCATTACCCCCAAATTGTCGGAAAAAAACCCAAAAACAAATCCTCCTGGAGCAAGGTGTGTGTGTGTGTGAACCCCCAGAAATCCTGAGTGGGGAACCCAGAATTCCCAGGCAGCTGCTCTCATTTTGGGGAGTGGGATGCCAAAGGGCTGGGGTGGGTGTTCTACCCCCACCTCTGAATTTTAGGGGTGGAAAAAAGGGAAGGTAGGGGATGGAAAAGAAGGGGTCGGGAGGACCCAAAGCCTCTTCCCAATTCCCGGGATGCTTTTCCCTCCCTCCCGGCTCTATGCGCAGGCGTGACCGCCCCCTGCCCGCCCCCTGCCCGCCCAGCCCGGGGCTGACCCCGGCATCCCCCCCCCAGCATCCCCTACAGCTCCGGACCCCCCTTGGCTGCCCCATGGTGAGTCCCATGGGTCCCCTTTGGGTTCCCCCCCCTCGGTGTCCGCGGCTCCTTCTCCCCCCTCCCCCCTCTATTTTCTCTCCCCCCATCCCCTCCCTTTCCCAAATCCATCCGCCGAGCGGGTTTTCAGCAAAAAAAAAAAAGGGAGAGGAAAAAAAAAAAAAAAAACCAAACCCACATAGATTTAATTTATTTTTTTTAATATCGGGAGGGATTGCTTGGCAGGGCACAGGCAGGGGAGGGGGGAATTGGGGGTAAGAAGGAGCCCCCCCCCCCCCTCCCACCCCTGCCTCCCACCCTGCTTTATTCCTCGTTTTTAGTTGTTTTAATTATTCTTCTAAGTAATTGGCGAAGAAACGTGAGGAGGAGAAAAGTCTTTCCCGTCCTCCCCCCCCGGGTCTTGCCATTCCTTTCCCGCTCCCCCAAGGAAAAAAAAAGACCCTCCCACCCCTGGGAAAATCCATCTTTTGACATCACCCCTGCCCACGGGTGCCCCTCAGGGTGGGGAAACACCCCCGGGACCTCCCAGCATCTCCTCGGCTCCTTGCCATGGGTGGGTGCTGTGGGAACACCGGGATTTAGGACGGGAAAATCCTTGTGGAGGCCCCGGGAAGGGGGGGAACGTGCTCCGTGTCCAGCACTGAGGTGATTTATGGGACTGGTTTTTAGGGTTTTTTATTTTACTTCAACATCCTGGCTGGATGCTTGGTGGCCCTAGGGGGGACCTATCCTGGTGGCTCCATCAACACCTTCCCAGGGTCTTGGGTGGGGGACACCCATCAACCCCCCTGGTGTGCACCTTCTCCTGCAGGATGGGCTCATTTCTGGGGGAAAATGAGGGTGTTTGCTCCCCCCCCTCCCCAAGGACTGTGGTGATGGGGTTTGGGTTGTGGGGGAGCAGAGAACAAAAGGAAAATCTTGGACTGGGAGGTTCTTGTGCTGCTCAGCTTGGAGGTGGGGCAGGGGATGTGGTTGTTGGGTTACTGGAGTGATGCCTGCATGGTTCTGGTGCCCACTGGGTCAGTACTGGGCTGCTGGGCTGCCCTGGTCCCCATCTTTTGGTGAGATTTCAGTGAAAACCTTGTGGTGGAGCTTTGGGGGAAACCCAGCTGGATTTGCCTGCGTGCTCCCCCGGGCTCTCCCTCCCAGCACCCTCGGAGGTGAGGAGGCTGCTGGTGGAACTGGGGGATGACCCAGGGGAGGAAAAGGGCTGGTGCCTGCTCTGGAGATGGAGTTTCGGGGGGGGGGATTAGCCATGGGGGGGGGGATGTGTCGGGGCTGCAGTTCTCAAACTTCATCTCTCCGCGTTGGGTCGGAAGCGCGACTCCCGTTGGTGCAATTCCCATCTCATCCCAGAAGATGCCTCCTCCAGCTCCAGTGCTGCCTCCTCTGCTCTTCCAGTCCTGGTTCCTTGTGACATCTCCATCTCCTAACCAGCTGGACCTTGTGCTTCATTATCAGCTTCGTTAGGGGGCTGCTTGCTCCACCAGCTCCAGCCAGGGCTCTGTCAGTTTGGTGTCCACCAGAGCTGGGCCCATCCTCCTGGGATTTTTGGAAGTGCATTTTGAACTCTGGAGCAACCACTCTTACATCTCCGAGCCCTGGCCAAGGATCTGCTAGCTGTGACAAGGCACCAAGTCCCAGCAGGATGTGGGCTGAGGGCTCTGCAGGTGTGAAGATCAGAAGAGGAACCTCTGGGCAGTTGGCTGTTCACCATGGAGAGCTGCACGCTGGATGTTCACCAGGGCTGGGACCATCCCCCTGGGGTTTTTTTTAAAAGTCCATTTTGAACTCTGGAGCAACCACACTTACATCTCCAAGTGTCTCAGAGCTGAGAGTCATCTTCGTGGCTTTTCCTATCACACTTTAAAAAAAATAATAATTGATTTCATTTAATTTTTTCCTGCTTTTTGTTTGTTTCCTCCGGGCATGAAACTTCACCCACTTCCCTGTCAGGGAAAACCCCATCCCAGGTTGGGGACTCTGGGATGATGAGGACCCTGGCACCAGCAGTTTGGATTTTGCAGCCAGTGAGGGAAATTATTTGATGCTTTCAGGCTGCTCCTTGCAACTTCTGCTTCTCTTTTTTTTTTTTTTTTTTTTTTTTTTCCTTCCTTTTTAACCTCCCCTCTCATGCTCTGACACCTGTGGCTTCTCCTTCCTGCCACCCTCGTGGCTTTGGAGTTTTTTCTAGGAAACCCCTGCATGTTCTTAGGAGGGAAAAGAAGAAAAAAAAGCTGAATTTTGGCTCATCTCTTGTGTTTCCAGCTGCTGACCCCTTGCATGTGACCAGGGTTGGGCTGGATAATTGCCTGGGAGGAAGGAGAAAGGGATTTGACCGATGAAACTGGAGGAGCTCCTCTTCCACCCTGGTTTTGGTGGGGACTTGGTGGATGCTGGGAGGAGTTTGGGGCTGGCGCCGGTCGTGGTTTTCTCCAGGATGTCTTGGGCTGCTGGACACAGTGTGGGCTGGTGACCAGGGAGCCAGCAGGAAGGTGGGTAGAAGCCATAGAGGTGGTTCTGATGCCATAGACTGGAGAGGATTTGGTGTTTTGGCTCTTCCATGCATCCTGAGGATGCTCCTGGGTTGTCCCTGGAGGTGGGATGCAGCTTGGAGGGATGCTCGGAGGTGAGAGCCAGCGGTCCCAGGGGATGGGCCCAGGCTGGTTTAGAGAATGCAGTGCTGGAGGAGGACTCCCCTCCCCACACCACGCCTGCAAAATTGTGCCAACAAAGCTACTCAGACAGTTCTCCTCTCTCTTTTTTTTTTGTGTGTGGTTTTTTTGTTTGATTTACAAATCCAAACCAAGCCAGATCACAAAGCTGCCTCCAGGTAGGACCGAGCGGGGAGCCTCCACCCAGCTTTGTTTTAAAAATACAGATCTATACTGAAGCTTGAGGACTGGGGTTTTTTGGGTTTTGTTTGGGTTCTTTTTTTTTTTTTTTTCTGTTTTGTTTTATTTTGCCCTTAATCTTGGTTCTGTGGAGGAGTCTTGAACCTGAGCTCACGCCGTTGGAATTCCTGGGAGAGGCTCCTCACCGCCGATCGCTTCCAGATGCAGCTTCCCTTCCCTCTTCCCTTTGCAAAATGTCTCCTTGCAGCTTCAACCAAGTTTTCCCTGGCCTGGTCCTGCATCCCCCTCATCTCCAGCAGGGCTTGAATCATTTTTGGTTTAAACTAGAGTGTGATGCTGGCAGCAAGAGGTTGCAACTGGTGGCCTTGCAGAAGCTGGAGCCCCCAGAAGGTTTTGAGCCTCTTGCAACGTTTCCATCACATGATTTGTTTTGTTTTTTTTTAAATTCTTTTATATATTTAGTTGTTTTTTATTTAGCTTTTCTTTTTAACTTTGTTTCCTGTCCTTGGGACTGCTGCTGATTTGGGCAGAGCTTCCCTGAAACCTGCAAAAGGGGGAAACTGAGGCAGGAAAATGCAGCGTGGTGCTTTAATAGTTCAAACCTACTGCTCTGGGGCTTTGATGCTGTTTGACATTTCTGTGGCAAGCAATAAAATGTCTGTCCAAGTATTAAAATCCCATCCCAGCAGCTTGGTGGCCATCAGGCTTGTCCACGGTGGGGTGGGATTTGATGGCACTGATGTGGATTTGGACCCGCCCAGGGGAAAAATGGGGTGAAAATGAGAAATAAAGTTTGGGAAAAATGCTGAGAGGAGGGGATGTAGGAGTGAAAACGATGAGGATGAGATGGCAAAGGGGTTTAGGGGTTAAATGTGATGCAAAGTGGAGAGCAGGGCTCCAGGAATGGAGCCAAAAAAGCTTGGGAAGTTCTCAAGCCCATCCCTGGGCGATAACCGGCGCTGCTTGGAAACAAAAAATAGAAGGAAAAGAAAAAAAATAATGACAAAGAAGAGTCTGTTTGGCAGAATCAGGCTGAACAGGTCCCCTCCCTGCCCAGGGCTTGGGAACAAGTTCTGGCATTTGGGGTGGGGGTGCCCAAGAGCCCATCTTTCAAAGAGTTTTATTTATTCAACAAAAAAATAGGATTTAGCCCCTCTGGCTCATGTCTCCCCCCTTTATTTAGTTTTTTTTTTTAAAATAGCATAGTGTTGGCAGCTTTTGGACCAGGCAGCTGCTTTTTCAGCTGAGAAACCAGATTTTACCCCAAAAATCAGGCTGAACACAGAAGGATTTGGGGTTGCTCCTGGGCAGAGGGAGTTGAAAACCCTTCCAGCCCCCTTCGGAAAATTCAGTTTTTTTCAATCTTCATGGTCCTACAGCAGCTTGGTCTTGCTAGGCCCCTTTGCTGCCTAATTAACAAAGTCACTGCTTAATTCCAAGGGCATTTACAAGTTAAATTGACAGATTATCTGCATTATGCAAACTCATCTTGAAATCTTAATTATTTATTTGCCTGTCTCGCCTAAATGCACCCGAGGATGCTCTTCCCTTGGCAGTTTTGCTACAAAAAACCCCCATATAAGCTATTTTAAAAGTCTGGTGAACACCCCACGCTTGGAAACTGGGGATTTTGTGTGTGTGTGTGTGTGTGCTTTTACTGTGTGGTTGTTATTTTTTTTTCATTTAGGGAGGTGGGTTTGTTATGGGAGGTTTGGCTTTTAATAGCAGGCGTTGTATTTTTAGGTTGCTTCAGATAATCCTGGCTTGGCTGGGATAACTTGGCTTTTTTCCTCCCATTTCTGGGGATTTAAGAGAAAAAAAAAAAGTGTAATAGGTTTAATAAATTATTGAGGTAAAGGGGGGAAAAATAATAATTATTTAGGTTTGGGGTTCGTTCTGCTTGGTGGCCGAGGAGCAGCTGAGGGTTGAGGATGAGGAGGGAAAATGAAAAAGAAAATACTCCACTCCCACGCCAAAATTCCCCCCAGAAGGAAGGTTGGGAAGGGATTTTTGGATTCTTTTCCCCAAAATACCCACCCAGGGAATCAAATCCCGAGGTGATAAGGATCAGGCTGACGTGAGGGATGTGCCAGGCTTGGAAACACCTGGCTGCTGCCAAGGAGGGATGGTTTCTCCAGAGGAGGATGAGCTCACCTGGATTTTATTCCCTCCCTCTTGCTCTCTCTCCTCCCCTTGGGAAGGGATTTGAGGGAAGGGAGACGGCGATGGAGCAGCTCTGGAGGGACACGGGTGCTGTGCTTCAGGTCTGGCTCCATCTCCCCTTCCTTTTCCTTTTTTTAACAGGGGAGGATGATGGATGAGGGAGGGATTTGGTGGCTCATCCATATTTCTGCAAGACCCCAAAATGCTCTCCCCCAGGGACAGCCTCAAAGGGTGGGGTTGATCTTGCAGAGGAGGGAGATTTATCTTGAATAGAAAAAAAAAAAAAAACAACAAAACCCAAACCAAACCACTGGGTTTTTGTTTCTTGCCACCCAAAGCCATGAACATCCTGGTGGGGACGTGGGGATGGTGGCAGAGCACCAAGTATCTTTCTTCCCCCACTCTTTAAATTTAGAAATAAATATTTAAATGCAGCTGGCAGGGAGGAGGGGAAAGTGAGGCAGGTGGCCTGGTTTCCAGGGAGGAAAAAGTTCAGCTTGTGGAGGAATTTTCTGAGGGCTCCAGGATGTTCTTTCCTCCTGGGATCAGCTGCCAGACGGGTGGAGCCACTACCACCCCTTGACCTGCTCAACACCTGAACCACACTGGGTTTTTTCTGGACTTTGGGCTAGGAAACCTGGGCAGGCTGGGAATGCTCCAGCTCCTGGATCTTCCAGTTGAGCTGGAAAGCCCAGCTCCAGGCAAGAGTTCAGATCCTTCCTGCTGGGGCCCAGATGCTTTTAAGGGATCTCCTGCTCATCTTAGGAGGGTTGGGGACATCTCCTTGCCCACCTCTGAGCATCCTTCTCCTTCCTTCCCCTCCTCTGTCCTCCTTTTTCTCAGGGGCTGGTGTTGGGCCATGAAAGCTTTAACAGGAGCTCCCCAGGGAAAGTTTGACCTTGTCAGGAATCTTATAACTCAATTCTCAAAACAGAAAGGCTCCTCAGCAGCCCCCACGTTGGGTGTTCTGGTAGATTCAGGACCCTGCTGCAGGAAGGTGAATTCTTTGGGGGGTTCTTCCAGCCCTCAGCTGCAGCTGCTTTGGCTGCTGATTTCTCCCAGCCCTCTCATTTCATAGCTGAGGAAATGCAGGTGTAGAAGAAAGCAGAGCTGGAGAAGGTGGCACCAGGATGGAGCCATCCCTCATCCATGGGGAGCCAAACCCTGGGGGAGAGGCACCCAGTGAAAAATGAAGGGGGCATTAAGAGGGAAAGGTGCCTGGGGGGGGGCTTTTTAGCTCCAGGTTAAAAACTCCAGGTTTTGGGGTTTTTTTGGGGGCAAGCTGTGACTCCCCTCAGCCGTGTGTCCCCTCCAGCTAATGAGCTGGGGTAATGAAGGTGGATGCAGAGCAGCTGGCCCTGGGGAGCAGCTTTCCCTGGGAGGCTTCAGCTCTGCCTGAGGGCACCTTGGAAGGGTTTTTCCTTTTCCCCTGTGTGGGGTGGCATCTCAGCAGGGTCTCTTCTTCCCCCCCCCCAATGGGCAGGTTATCTCAAGGAGGACACGAATGGGGGAAGTTTTTTGTGGATTGCTGCTGGTGAGGTGGAATTAAGGGGGCTTCTCCAGAGGGGATGGCAGGAGAATTGCAGAGGTGAGCAGGGCTGGGGCTGCCTTTCCCTGGGACTTGCTTCCTCTGAAGCCACCTCTGACACACAGGGAAATATTTGGGTGGCAAAAGGGGGAACCTGTGGCCAGGTTGTGGCACCAAACCTTTGCACCCTCCTCCTTAAAAGCAGCTGGAAGGCGGGTGCTGCTGGGGCTGGGTGGATTTCTGAGGAGCACAGATATTTTCTGGGGACCTTCTGTTGGGTCCTCATCAGTGCTGCCCTGGATCAGGGCCCTCTCAAGGGGAATGGTTTCCCTCACCAGTTGCTGGGGCCCTTGAGGATGTTGGTTTTTTACCTTTTTTTTTTCTGTTTTCCAGGGGAAGAGAGAATGGGCTCGTAGATCCCACCCAGCTCCTGTCTGGCCCAAGAGGATGGACCGTAAGTAGCTGTCACCTCTTGCCAGCTCCTTGTCACCCTTCAGCCTCTCCCACTGCTGGAAATGCTTGAAAAGGTCTCCCTGGGCTGGAGCAGCCTCCTCCTGGGGTGGCTGAGGGAGCTGGGGGAGGTTGGAGGGGATGTTGGGGGTGCCAAGTGGAAGAGTGGGTTGTTTGGTAGACGTTTCTGGATAATTTGGGGTATTCTGTGGATGTTTTTTGATACTTTGTGGATTTTTTTTTTTTATATATATACTTTGTGGACGTTTTGTGGATGTTTCTTGATAATCTGTAGATATTACGTGATATTTTCTGGATATTTTCCTTAATGGTGAGAGAAAAGGGCAGGGGCAGGGGTTCAGAAATCCATCTGCTTTCTTCACCCCGAGATTTTGGGGCTGGAGGGACTGAAGGGTGGGGTTCCCTGTGGGTTTTCTGTTGGGGCAGAGCAGGAGGAAACCACCGGAAAACCGCGGGGCCGGTGCCATGCTGGGGGTTAAGGTGGCACTTTGGAGATGGGCAGGTGGCTTTGGAGCCCTGCTGCCACTTCAACTTGAAATCACTTCATTTCCCACCCGGGTTCTCTGGGGGGGTTGTGTTTTGTCACACACAGTGAGCCCCATGAGTTGTGTTCCCAATGCCACCCCCGTGTCCCCAAGGGTGGGGTTAACGTGGCAATGAGATGGCTGAGGTGGCAAGTGGGGACCAGGCAGGGCAGGGAGGAAGAGAGGAGGTGTTTGGATACCCCCTGATGGTGGGATCCCATGGCTGTAACCAGGTGCCCATCTGGTGAGCAGGGTTTGTCCCCCCATGGGTGGCTCGCTTCTCCAGCAGCTCAGCCAGTGTAGGGAGCTCCATCCAGCCAGGAAGAGGCTTGATTTTTCTGTTTTTCAAGCCTGTTTAACATAATTCATAATCCTCTAATTCATGAGGTTTAATTCATAAACCTCTAATAACATGGTTGAACACACCCAGGAAGAGCCTTGAGTTCCTGGGGTCACCCTGCAGGCTTTGGGTGCACCCATGCAGCTGGGATTTTTGGGGCTGTGGGAAGGGGGTTGGAGCCCATCCTTTTGGTTATCCTGCTGCAAGGTTTACATTAAAAAAAAAAAAAAAAAAATTAAACAAAAGAGGAGAGGAGAGGCTGGGTGGGATCAGAGCTCCTGGAGCCACCATCCTGGCATGACCTGGGGTTTGTGCTTGCATGGAAGAACTCATCCTTTTGTGTCCCCCCCAGCATCTCCATCCCACCCCAGAACCCTTTGGTGTCTTCCCTGACCTTCTCAACCCACCCTAGCACCTCTCATGTTCCCCCTCCCCAAGCATCTCCATCCTTCCCCCAGCACCCCAATCCCTGTTTGTGGCTCTGGGTTTCTTTCCCAGGTCAGAACAAAAACCAAACTGAGTCCCTGAGCAGCTGGGGTGGGGGCACTCGGGGTAGGGGAGCTCTGGGTGCCAGGCTGAGGAGTTTGGGTCCCTCTGAAGCTCTGCCAAGCCCCTTGGCCACCTCCCAGGTTGAGATGAGGCTCCAGCACATGCTGGTGGTGCCAGGGAAGGATGGGGCTGAGGTGGTGTTGGGGGAGAACCAGGTTCTTCTGGTGACCCCCTGCCTCCTGAGGGGAGGAAAGGGCGGGGGGGAGTGCTGAGGAGATGGAGGGGTCCTCAGGGGTGGGGTGGTGGGATGAGAGGAGATGGGGTGGGATGAGAGGAGCATGGGGGCAGCATGGAAGAGCACCAAGAGGTGGAGATATGGGGATGGGCTCCTGCAAGGTCCCCCCTGGAGCAGGAAGGGCTGTGGGCATGGTGGTGGCATCTCCCAGGGGTTTTCCTTTGGCCATGGTGGAACTGGGTGGGGAAATTCCCATTGTGGATCTGAAGGAGGTGGGAAAGCTCATTGAGGAGCTGAGGGGCTGGGGCTTGGGAGGCATTTCTGGGGGAGAGGTTCAGCCCGGGGGGGCAGTTTGGGTGCTCAGGCATCAGAGAAGGGGTTGTTTGGATGCTGCTTCCAAGCGTGGGGAGCTGAATCCACCTGGGACTTTCCCCTCAGCTCCAGGGCTGGGTAGGGGAGGAGATGACCTGGGCTGAACCCACCAGAGCAGAGGGGGAGGAGGGGATGGATCCCAGTGGGACTGGGATGCTGCAGTGGCACCAGGGGTGCTGCTGATGGGGTTGGGGATGGAGTTTGAGGCACCAGGGATGCAGCTGATGGCACTGGGCTTGCTGTGGGTGGCACCAGGGGTGCTGTGGTGGCACCTGGGATGCAGTGGTGGCACTGGGCTTGGCATTGGTGGCACCAGGAGTGCTGTGGTGGCACTGGGCTTGCTGTTGGTGGCACCAGGGGTGCCGTTGGTGGCACGAGGGCTGCCGTTGGTGGCACCAGGAATGCAGTGGTGGCAGCAGGATTGCCCTTGGTGGCAGCAGGAAGGCTTCAGGGTCTGCAGGGCCAGGTCTGGGGGTGCATCAGGACCCAGCAGGACCCTTGAGGCCATCGTGGAGGTGACCTGGGGGCTGCTCAGACCTTGCTGAGCTGGGTTGTGGCTCTGTCAGAAGGCACCTGGTGGGACATTGGCCGAGGTCCCCGGGGGGGGGACAGCCCTGGGTGTGCTTGGGGTTTGTTCCGCATTCCCCAAACGCTTCACTACCCCTGAATTGTCCACAGATTATTCCAAGTGTTTGGCTTAGGTAAGTGACCTGCTCTCCTGTGGGGACAAGCCTGGGGAGAAACGAAAACATACTCATGAAAAACCTTCAGAGAAAAAAAAAAAAAAAAAAAAAAAAAAAAGAAGAAGAAGAAGAAGGAAAAAAAAAGGTGGTATGGAACAGCAAAGAGCAGGGAGAGGGGATTCCCCCGGGATCCTGGAGCTGCAGGAAGAGCTTGGAGATGGGGTGGGTGGTTTGGCCCCACAGGGGAGAGCTGGGAGGGTGGACTTGGGTGTTAAATTGGGGTGCTGAAGCCCAGCAGCACCCCAGCCCTGGGGAAACAGAGGGGGGGGTTTGGGCCCCTCAGGTGGCAGTTTTCAGATTTCTCCCTGGGGACTTTTTTGCTAGGCAACCCCCCCCCCCCCAAAACTCCAGAATCTGCTTTCTAAGAGTCCTTTCCTTCTGTTTTTTTCCCCAGTTAAAGAGGGTTCATTCCTCCCCCAACCCCAGCAGCTGCAGGGGTGGATTCAGCCCCTCCTGGAGGGATTCCCGAAGCCAGGAATTCGGATGGTGGATTTGGGGGGGGAAGGGGGATGTTGAAGCCCCCTTTCCTGGGGTCTCCAGGTGATGGTGGGAGCCCATGTCCCACCACCAGGTCCCCATCCCTCTCCCCAACATTCTGCCTTGCCATCAGACACCGTTTTCTGTCCTTCCTCTCCCCATTCCTTGCAGGGTGGTTTACTTATCCTTAATTCCCTTTTAATTACCTTTCCTTTTCCTTTTTTGCTAATTGATTGCCCTCCCCACCCATCTAATTCTCCCCACGGTGAGGGGAAAGGGGAGAGCCTGTCTCTTTGGTCCCATTTCTCCTCTTTCTTGACCTGTTTGAACCCCAAAGCCACGACTCTTGACTCGTTTTTGAGCAGGTGAGGACGTGGCAAGTGTCCTCTTGTTAGACAGGGTGAGGTGCTGAGGTGGGTGCTCCTGACCCAAACAAGGTGACTAATCCCTCAAGAGCAGGATATCATCACCCAGCCCCACCTTTCCTCTTGGTTGGGTGTTCAACACTTCCTGACCTCCTCCTCCTCCTCCTCTCCTGAGACGTGGCAGGTTGGGAGTCAGGAGCTTGGTTTTGAGGGCGGCAAAACCAAACTCAACTTTAAGCTGGGTTTAGAGTAGGAGCAAACCTTGAGGAGCAAAGGTTGCTCTCCTCTCAGCCTCCCCCCAAAAAAACCCCTCAAAACCTTCTCCCACCTGGTAAGTTGATTTTTTCCTCCCTCGTCATGGGGTTGCCAGGGCTGGCTCCAACCTGGGCTTTTTGCTGCCTTGTTCCAGGTTGTGGAGGAAAGAGAAAGTCACCCTGTTGGCCTAAAAAGCTCTTTTTGTCCCCGGGATGGTTGACTCAAGGGCCTTGGAGGTTCCCCAAGTATGTGATGCTCTTTCCTTCCATCTCCTTCAGCTGCCACTGGGCTTGGTGGTGGCACCTGCAGCTTCAGACACGCGGTGACTTGTGCTGGTTGGATGCTGGGCTTAAAAAAAAAAACCCCTCCAGGTCATCACCACGGCCTCTTTTTTCCTCTTGAATTCTCTTCTTTAATTCCTTTTGTTTGATTTTTCTCCTCTGTGACACTGAACCTCCTCCCAGGAAGCGCTCACCGGGCTTTGAGCAGCTCCAAGCCCAACCTTTGGTGGCTGCAGGGTGGAGAAATGGCATTAAATCCTCTGGGGAATTAATTTGAAAATAAGCTCCCCTCTCAGTTGAAGTTTTTTTTTCTTTTTTACTTTGAGGGGGGGGAGGATGTTTGATGGAGTTTGGACCACAGGAGATGTTTCTTTTTTCCCTTCTTTTCCCTCTCCAGGTGACTGGCGGCAGCCGCGATGAGAGCTCCGGCCCTCGCCTGATGCCTCCTCCTCTGCTGATGAAAATGATCAACAAGTCTCGTGAGTCCCAGAAAGGGGGGTTGGGTGGCAGGGATGGGGATCCCAGGGTGGGCTCCAGTTGGAAAATTCAGGCGACGGTGCTTGGCTGTGGCTCTGGGTTGGGTGACTTCATGGCTTTTGGGGTCTTTGAACCTTGGGCACCCAGGTTTTGGGGTCAAAAATCCCCCCAGGGTTCTTAATAATGGTGATGATTAAATTATCCTGATTATTGATGGTGGTTTTCTTTTCCGCTTCCCCCCCCCTCCACCATCCCTCTCTGGGCACACAGGAGGGAAGCTCCTCGGGGTGCTGGTGTTGTTTCTGGTGATGGTTTGGTACTCGCTCTACCGGGAAGACAGGTACATACGGCTGTGAGTGGCTTTTGGTGACATTTAAGGGACCTCCTGCCCTTCCCTTTGCTCTCCTCCCTCCCAGCCCACTCAGGGACACCAGATTCTGGGGGACTGGGGAGGTGGCAGCATCCTTGGTTGGAGGGGGGGACATGAGGGAGACACAAAGGGGGACAGAAGGGCTGGCAGTTGGGCTCTGCGGGAGTTTCAGCGTACGGTGTGAATTCCAAGCCTGGGAGAAAGGGAAAAGCCTCTTCCTGGGGAAAGAGGAGAGTTGGATGAGCAGAGCAAGAGAGACCTCTTCTGATGCCAGGCTGCAAGGCCAGCTGGTAAATCCCCAAAGCAAAGCTCAGCTTAAATCTGGTGGTCACCAAAATCCCACCAATGGGTTGAGTCCCACCACAGACATGAAAATCCCGCCACAGGTTGAAAATCCCACCATGGTTTGAATCCCACCATGATGGTTCCACCCCCCTCGCCCCCCCATTGCCAGAAGAGGGTCACAGAAGAGCAGCCATGATGATGATGATTAATAATTTTTTCACTCTTCCAGCTTTTATTTCCCTGTACAAGAAAACAAGACCACGTGTGCCATGGGGGAGGTGGAGAAGAAAGCGGCGCAGCTGATCGGGAAGTGAGTCTGGGGGTGGGGACACAGAGCCAGGCCCCCTCCCGTGCTGTTCCCTCCTCTTCCTCTCACTGATTCTTTCCTCCCTCACAGCTACACAAGGGACCACCCTCTCTTCTTGCAGCTGAAGGACTATTTTTGGGTGAAGACCCCATCGCTCTATGAGCTGCCCTATGGCACCAAAGGCAGTGGTAAGCCCTGGGTGGTCTCTCTGTCCATCTTGCTTCTCCTCCCTGGGGGGTGGGTTTTGTTTCAACTCATTTCTACCCAAAACCAGAATTTTTGGGGCTGCTTTTCTGTTTTTTACTCCTCCGCATCTGCTTGGTTGCCTGGTTTTTAGATACTTGGGTGCTCCTGGTGGCCATCAGTGGGGTGATGGTGGGCCAGGCTTTATGTAGCCCCAGTGTAGGATTTTCTGCCTTGGTTTTGGGTTGAATGGGGTGGGCAGGAGCTGCCTGCCTCACCTTCTCCTCACTTTGCAGAAGATGTCCTCCTGCGCTTGTTGGCCATCACCCACTACTCCCTGCCAGAGAGCGTCCAGAGGTAACCCCGGGGTGGGTTTGGGGCCTTTTCTCTCTTTCTCTTCATGGGTGGTGGGGATGGAATTTTGGATGTTGTGGGCCCAGGGTTTGGACAAACCAGCCTTTGCAACCCATAGGGAACTTCTTAGAGCGGACAACGTGAGGTTAACGTCCACCTTTGGGGTTCAGATCCACCTTTGGGGTTAAGGAAGCTTTGTAGAGTGGACAACGTGGGGTTAAGGTCTGCTTTTTGGGGTTAAGGAAACTTTGTAGAGTAAACAGCACACCTTGGGGTTAAAACTGCCTGGGTTCTGAGCAGGTCTGGTTGACCTGGAGCTTTGCTCTCACAGCCTGAAGTGCCGGAGGTGCGCGGTGGTGGGCAACGGCCACCGGCTCCGCAACAGCTCCATGGGGGAGACCATCAACACCTATGATGTTGTGATCAGGTATCTTCCTGAGTCCTGCTGAGTCCTTCCCCAGTTCCACCTCCCCATGGCCTTGACACCCGTGATGTCCCCCACGTGTGTGTGTGTCCCCTGCCAAGGTTAAACAACGCCCCGGTCCATGGGTATGAGCAGGACGTGGGCTCCAAGACCACCATGAGGCTCTTCTACCCCGAGTCTGCCCACTTCAACCCCCAGATGGAGAACAACCCTGACACCTTGCTGGTCCTGGTGCCCTTCAAGCCCATGGACTTCCAGTGGATGGAGGCCATCCTCAATGACAAGAAGAGGGTGAGTGTGGAGGGGAACGAGGGGAGGTCCTGGGGATTTTACCTCTCTTGTTGGGACACCACGGGACATCTCCAACCTCCGGTAGGTTCGGAAGGGCTTTTGGAAGCAGCCCCCACTCATCTGGGATGCCAACCCTGAGCGTGTGCGTGTCCTCAACCCTTACTACATGGAGGTCACTGCTACTAAACTGCTCAACCTCCCCATGAAGCAGCCACGGAAGGTCAAACAGGTAAGAGTTGTGGAGATGGGCAACCACCCTGCTCCCCTCCACCAAGAAGGCTGCTGTCCTACCACCTGCAGCTTGCTGAAGGTCCATGGGTTTTTCATGTCTTGTTCTGCACCTTCTCCCTCCAGAAGCCCACCACAGGGTTGTTGGCCATCACCTTGGCACTGCATTTCTGCGACCTGGTGCACATCGCGGGCTTTGGCTACCCCGACTCCGCCAACAAGAAGCAAACCATCCACTACTACGAGCAGATCACACTCAAGTCCATGGCAGTGAGTATCTCCCCCTGCTTCTGTCCACGTTTCTCCTCCAGGATGGGGGCTTAGGCACTGTTTGGGTGGTCCTCCCCATGGGCGCACCTTCCCCCTTGGCGTGGTCGCCACCCAACTTCTCCCCGTTGCCCAGCATCTTGGTGTGGGCATGGTGGGATGTTGGATGCGGTTGATGGAGGGGGTTCTCCTCACTTCAGGTGTGGGATCAACAGCTCAGTGCTGCTGGGGGTGGCTGAGGTGGGAGGGGGGGACACAAACCCAAGCTCTGGTGTCACCCGTGTCCCCACCTCGCAGGCGTCGGAGCACAACGTCTCGCACGAGGCCGTGGCCATCAAGAAGATGCTGGAGCTGGGGCTGGTCAAGAACCTCACCTACTTCTGAGGGACACACCAGGACAGCCTCCCCCCCTCTTTGCCCAAGGAGGGGGTCACCTCACCCTGGGACAATTGGGAGCACTGGGGCCACGCCGGGCCGCGGCTCCCATGGGGGATTTGGGGGGCGCAGGGAGCCCCCCGGGAGCCGGGACCCCCCCTGGTTCCTCCTGCAGCTCCCCAGGACCTGGGGGGTGTGTGTGTGTGTGTCTGTGTGTTTGGGGTCCTCCCAGCGGGTCTGGGGGGGAGGAGGGGCCCCAAACTTGGGGTTTTCCTCCAAACTGGGACGAGGGCCCCGTGCAGGGGCTGATTTTTGGAGGGGTCCAGGAGCCCCCCAGGGAGCTGGAGCCCTCAGAGTGTGGGGTTCACCCCCTCTCTACCCTGGGCCCACCCCAAAATATTTAATTCCCTTTTTTTATTTTCTACTGGTTTTTACTGGGTGGCCCTGTCCCGTGGCGCTGGCGCGGGGGCTCAGACCCCCTGGGTGTCACCTGGGGGGCGTGGGGACACTTTGGGGGTTGGGTCTTGAGGGGACACAAGCACACAGAAGAGTTGATTTAATTAATTTAAATTTTATTTATGGTGCAGCCTCCGGGTGCCTCCCGCTGCTCTTGGGGCTGGGGGGCTGTCCCAGCACTGCCACCACGCCAGGGCCACTTGTCCCCTAGCCTGGCCCTGTGGCCTCACGTCCCTGTGTCCACATCTCCCCAACTGTCCCTGGATCCGTGTCCCCATCTGTCACTGTGTCATGTCCCCAAGTGTACTTGTGCCATGTCCTTTCAGCTGCATCCCTGTGCCAATATCCCCAACTGTCCTATTTGTCCCCACGTTCCCTGTGTCCCCATCTGTCACTGTGTCATGTCCTCTTTGTCCCCAGGTGTCCTTGTGCCATGTCCTTGTGTCCTCATGTCCCCAGCTCTCCCTTTGGCTGTGTCCCCATGTTTCTGTGTCCTGTCCCCCCACAACCCTGTGCCATGTCCCTGTGTCCCCTTGTCCCCAACTCTCCCTGTGCACTCATGTCCCCAGCTGTTGTATGTCTGTCCCCATTTCCTTGTGTCCCCATCTGTCCCTGTGCCCTATCCCTGTCTGTGTCCCTGTAACTGTGTCCCCATGTCCCCAACTGTCCCTGTCCTGTGTCCCCATTAACTTGTATCCCCAACTGTCCCTATGGCTGTGTCCCTAAGTCCCCGTTTCCCTCTGTCCCTATGTCCCCAACTATGTCCCTGTGCCATGTCCCCATCTGTCCCTGTGTCCCCATCTGTCCTGTGCCATGTCCTTATGTCCCCAGCTGTCCCTATGCTTGTGACCCTGTCTCCCTGTTCCCAACTGTCCCTCTGCTACGTCCCTGTTGCCCTGTGTCCCATTGTCCCCAACTATGGCCCCATGTCCCTGTGCCATGTCTGTTGCCCTGTGTCCCTATGTGCCCAACTGTCTATGTCCCTGTGTCCCCAAGTGTCCCTGTGCCATCTCCCTGTGTCCCCATGTCTCCAGCTGTACCTGTCCCAAGTGTCCCTGTGCCATGTCCCCAGCTCTCCCTATGGCTGTGTCCCCGTGTCCCCAGCTGCCCCAGCCTCTGTCCCTGTCCCTTACCTGCTGTGTCCCCATCTCCTGTGCTCTGGGGTTCTGTGGCCCCAGCTGCCCCCAGCCTCAGTTTCCCTTTACCCCCCAGGCTCCCTTGTCCCCAGCATGGGGACCTCTGCCCTTCCCTACCCCCCCCGACCCAGCATCACCCCCCCCTTACCTCGGGGACCCCCTGGTGGCTCCAGTGGCCAAGTGTCCCCCCAAGTGCCATCGTGGCCACGAGAAACACCTCTTGTGTCGACGGGTCCTGCTGGGGGATGGCCCCGTGCCACCAATGTCACCAAATGTGTCCCCCCCTGTCCCCTCCCATCCCACCAACCCCCCTGGAACGGACTCAAGAAGCGTGGACACCGCACACCGAGAGGGAAGGGAAGGGGCTTGGGGAGGGGGGGGGATTTGGGGAGGGTCCCCGGGGCTCCTGGTTGTGCTTAGCGGGTGGTGCCGGGAGGGATGGGAGGAGGAGGAGGAAGATGATGATGATGATTCTCAGCCGGTTCCCCCTGCCCCCAGCTCTGGGCTGCCTGCGGGGCTCTCGGTGCCACCATCCCAGCCCCAAGGAGCGGCTGAAGCGTCCCCAACCCCTGCCCCAAAAACTCAAACGTGCGTCTGCATCCTCCTCTGGAGGGGGCGGCTGGGGTCCGAGTTCTGGGAGGAAGATTGGGAGTGGTGGGAGGAGGAGGCGGAGGCTTTGCTGGCTTTGTCGAACTGGACGTAGGTGTCCTGCTTGCCGCTGCTGCTGATGCTGCTGTCACACTGCGTGTCGAGGAAGGAGCTGCTGTCACTCAGGGACCCCCGCTGGAATTCCCGCTCGCAGAGCTCGATGGAGCTGCTGCCCATGCCCAGCACAAAGCGCTGGCTGTAGTCGTAGAGGCGGCTCTGCCCGCTCAGGGTGCTGTAGATGTTGGTGAAGGACATCCCGGTGGGCACCCGCTGCTTGCCCGTGGGGCGGAGGTCGGGGGGACCCCCCGAGAGCGAGATGGTGGGGGTGGAGTGATGCTCCTTGAAGGTGTTGACGCTGTAGTAGCCGTTGGTGGGGTCCTGCAGGGGGGGGGTGTCCCGTGATGGGCATCCTGCTGCCCACCTACCCCTGACGGGCACCCCCAGACCCCCCCCCCCCACCCCCCCGACCTCTCCTGCCCTCGGCACCCTGCAGCTCAGTCCCCAGGGATCAAGGGGACACCCCAGGGACACCCCAGTGGGAGGTGGCAGTGGGCAGTGGCCACCAAAATCTACCTCAAAAATCCACAGGTAGGTTTTTTTTTGTTTTTTTTTTTTTTTTTTTTTGGGGGGGGGGTTTGTTTGTTTTGGGGTTTTTTCTGTTTTTTTTTTGTTTGTTTGTTTTTGTTTTTTTGTTTGTTTGTTCTTTTTTTTTTGGTTTCTTTTCCCGTGATGGGCATCCTGCTGCCCACCTCCCCCTGACGGACACCCCCAGCCCCCCCCGACCTCTCCTGCCCCTCAGCACTGGGGGTGGGGAAGGTTGGTGGTGCCCACCCCCCCATGGAGGATGCCCCCAACCACCAACAGCGTTGGGGGGGGGGGTGGTGGCCACTCACAGGGGGACCCATCCTCGGTGGCATCAGGGATGGGTGCTCAGCACCCTGGGCTGGGACCGCCTGGGCCACGTGCTGCAAGCCCTTGTCACAGCAGGGACCTGGGGGGGCTTTGGGCTCCATGGGAACCCCCCAGGTCCAGCTCACCTTCAGGTTCTGAAACTCCTTCTCCTCCTCCTTGAGCACCTCCAGCTGCTTCAGCACCGAGTCCTGCTGGAATTCCCCCCGGTCCATCTAGAAGAGGAGATTGGGTGGGGGTCAGCGTCCCCAAGCACCCACTGTCCCCCCCACACCTCGGTCCTGGGGCTGGGTGGCCCCACACCACTTGGGTGAGCCCTGCAGCTCAGTCCCCAGGGATCAAGGGAGGTGTCCAGGGACACCCCAGTGGGAGGTGTCAGTGGGCAGTGCCCACCAAAGTTTACCTCAAAAATCCACAGGTGGGTTTTTTTGGTTTTTTTGGAGGGTTTTTTTTTTGTTTGTTTTGGGGTGGGTTTTTTTTTGTTTTTTTGTTTTTTTGGTTTCTTTTCATCCTTTCCTCCCAAGCTGAACTTGGCTGCAGACACCTCCAGCTCCCAGCTGGGTTCTGCCATTCTCACGCTGGAAATGAAAAAAAAAACAAAAACCCCACAACATTTTACTTTTTTTTTACTCCTGGTTCTTCTCAAGAGATTTGAGTCCTGGAGGTGCCTCCAGCTCCAGACTGGCCTCCCCCCAGTCACCATTTATTGCCCAACTTCTCGTTTCCTTTTGCAAATGGGAACCAGGTGAGGAAATTCACCCCACGGTGCTTTCTGTTCAGCTCCTGAAAGCTTTTGCTGTGGTTATTAAATGGAATAAATTAAAGTACCCGAGTTCTCCTCAGGGAAAATAATAATAAAAAAACCCCAACCCAGCCAGGTTTCCCAGGGTAAATCCCAGCATCCCCAAGGATTAAATGCAACTCAAAAATTCCCTCCCCTCCATCCCCCCCTAAAAGACAAAGCATTGCACCCCAGTGCCCTTAAAAATCTCTCTGCTTTTAGAGGTGCCCCCAAGAATTATCCAAAAAAGATTTAGCTGGGCTCCTGGAGTAGACACCCCCTGCCCCAGAAATAGCTTCTCCTGGGGGGGGGCTTGGTTGGCTTTGAGCATGGGTGACCCTGCTTTGGGGACAGCACTAAATCAGGGTTTTGGGGTATTTTAAGGCAGTTTTGGGTGTCTCTGGGTAGGGGGGATGCTTGGCCCCCCCTGCGATGCCCAGAAAGATCTGAGAAGCTTCCAGGTGCTCCAACTTTTCTCTTCTGGACCCCAAGCCACAGCTGTAATCACTACTGCGCCATGCCTCAGTTTCCCCTGGTCCAAAGTGGTGTCACATCAGTGTAATTTGAATATATTTTTGGGTTTCATCTCTGCTGTTTGGGTTTCACCTCTTCCCTTGAGATCTGAGCTGACCAAATTCCTCAGGTGACATTTGCAGGTGAGCTCTCTCATCTTGCTCCTGGCCGTGGATCCTTTAGAATCATCAAGTGGGGAAACTGAGGCATGGAGTCCCACCAGCTGGGCTCAGCCCCTTTCCCAGGTTCTTTTGCCCCAAACCATGGGCTATTTTTTGCTTTCTGGTTCCTCTGGCAGAAGGAGGAAGGGTTGGGGGGGGGGGGGAGAGAGTATGCTGTGACATTGTGAACATGTGCAAATCAGGCAGCGTGACGGCTCCCAGGGTGTAACGAGCTCAGAGATGCACGAATAATTAATTGGGGGGGGGGGGGAGGGAAAAGGGAGAGCTGTGGAGGTTGCAGATGATTGGAGAATAACAAACACATTTGTGGGTCGTTGGTTGGAAGTATCACAGAGCTGGGCCACGAGAGGAAACTGAGGCACAACAGCCCTGTGGGTGGGGTGGGCCTCAGCAGGAGGAAATTTGGCCATGGGGGAGCTCAGGGTCTTGGCTTCTTGGTGCCACCTGCACTAATGAGCTCCTGTTAATGGGATTTGCAGCTGCTGTTAAATTGTGAGGTGTTGAGGGCAAGGAGAGAGTTTCAAGGGATGTGATGGAGGCTGAGGAATTATCATGAGATGCTGGAACCATCATGAGAAGTTTAGGGAAGGCAAAGGAAGAAACAGCAGGAAAATAATGCTGGAGGGAGAGCAGGCAAGTCTTGGGGTGACTCTGCTGGAGAGCTGTCCTCACCCCTCTTTAGCAAGGAGGAATTTTGGACAGTGGATCCATCATTTTATTGACAAACTCAGAGCCTCTTAAGGCTGTCCAGCAGTGGAAACTCTGGTGGCTGGAGGAGGATGCTCCCACTGGAAATTGGAGAAAGAAGAAAAGGAGAAGGAATTTCTGGGAATGCTCTTGCTGAGGCCATGGGAGGAGGGGGAGGCTCCAGCTCAGGCAGGGAGGGGGCTTTGATGTCTTCTCCTGGCCAGGTAGGATGTCCTGGCAGTGCCAAATCCACACTGAGTGGGAGACTATGGAACATCTCTCCCATCCTCTTGAACAGGAATGATCCAAGGAGGTTATTCCCAACTGATGTATCTTCAGTATTTGGCCATGAGTGGGGGAGACTCACCTCCTCCTGGTCCTGTGGGACCTGTTCTGTCCTCCTGTATCCCAAAGTGCTCGAGGTCACCTACCCTGGTGGCACTTAAATAGCCCCTTGATACCATGTGGAAGCCAAACCACATCCCAGACATCTTGCTGAGAAGGTAAAACCACCTGAATTCTCCACACCTCCCCACACAAGGCATTTTTTTTTCCCGGCCAACAAATCAATCCTGTAGGTTTATTTTCTGCCCCATCTCCATCCTCCCAGCATCCTCATCACCAGTGCAGCTCTGGTTCCAGCCTCACCTTGAGGTGAAATCCCCTTTCCCTGGGTGTCTCCTCTGCTGAGGTTTCCTCCTTCCTCTTCACCTCAGCAGATTGTCCCCAACCTTCTGTCCTTCCACCCAGGGAAGCCTTGCAACTCCCACCCAGCAGCTTCCAGCCTCTTTGATCCCTTCTCCCTTTCCTCTCTCTTCCCCCTTGCTTTGCCATTTGTTTGGTCACCTGTGACATGGCACCAGCAAGGAACAGCGAAGGGAAACTGAGGCTGAGAGACAGGGGACAGCAGGCAGATGATGTGATCCATGGGTTGCAGACAAATTTCCTGGGATCCCAACCATCAGCACTGTGCCCTGCCCGGGCCATTCGGTCCCTTTGTGGCCTCGGGAAGGTAACAACCTCCCAGGCTGTCCCAGCTCCAGGCTGTCCCCACTCCCCCAGCATTAGCCATCTGCCACCCCCTGCACACGGATGGTTTTGCACAACCTGTTGTGCTCACCTCTTGCACCTCCACTGCGCACTGGTGGGACTTGGTGATCTCAGAGACCTCTTCCACCCTTACTGACTCCACGCTACCCCCTGTTTCCAGTGCTTTCCCCACCAAAATTTGCTCAACTTCAGCAACTTTGGGTCATGGTGGCAACTTTGCTCCTGGTAGCAGGAAACCTCTTCCTCCTCATGAGCAAAGTTCTTTGCTCAAAGAACTTTCATGGCAGGAGCTCAAGAGCAAGATTTTTGCCTTGAGTGGGGATTATGGCATGGAACTCATCACCATCAAACACTTACCTGGAGGCTTACAAGGAGGAGAAGGAAATCCTTACCATCAGCTGCTTGATGGTGGGGTGCTCCTCAGCCTCCCTGCCCGAGGCCGGCTCCTTGTGCACAATCTCCACCCGGATATCATTCTTGGCAGAAACCACACCTTTGAGATCTGGGCAGAGAAGGAGATGAGGAGTGGGTTTAATGGGGGGGACACACAAGAACATCCTCAGGGACCGTCCCCCAGTGCTGGGGAAAATGAAACCCAACTCGACAAAGGCATCTGGGGGAGCAGGGTTTGTGTTGCCTCTGGAGTTTGGGCACATGAAGACTTCTCAGGTTCCTGGCTGCTCACCCAGAGGAGGTGGTGTTTGGCCAGAGAGGGGGAAAAAAAATCCCTGCAGTTGAAATACTTGCTGCTGAGAAGCCCCTGAGAAAAGCTCAGGTTTGGGGTGCAGCTGCCCATGGAAAAGGGCAACTCATGGGCAAAGGAGTCACCAGGGCTTTGGGAATGACAAAATCTTCCCTGGCTGCTGCTCCCAGCAGCTTCTTTTTAAGCACAAACAGTTCTGGAGAGACTCTCTGCCTTCCCTGAAGGTGTCAGGAGTGCTTTGAAGAAGTCATTTTCAGCCAAACCAACCCAAAGCTGAGGATGGAGATCTCAGCAGTGAGGTCTGACCAGCTTTGAAGCTGCCTCTCACCTCCCTGGGTGACTTTGCACACCCAGACCTGCCTGGAACTCCCAGGATCCTCAGATGTGGCTCCAGCCAGAGGGAACCAGCAGCTCTGCCTGGCCAGGACCTCAAGGTGCCAGGCAAAGGATTTTGCTGGGAGGTTATTATGGATTTTCCTTGTTTTTTAATTCCTGCTGGGACCATGTTGCTGGTGCTGGAGCCTCTGTCTTTAATCACAAGGAGAAGCTGATTACTGCCTTGCACATCTTTTCCCAGGAGTGTTCCCCCTTAAATAACTCTGGGCTGTAAAGTCACTGAAGATACAACAGATGGGCAATAAACTCCTTTTTTCATCCCTTTTTCCAGACCCTCCAGGCTCTCTGTGTCTGCACCCTGTGTGGTTTTTTGCTTTCTCTCCCAGCCAGGTCCTCCCATCCAGGGTTTTCCTCCACAAGTGGCCCTCAGGGGCTGGTTTAGCTGCTGATGTTCCACCAAAACCCGAGCAGGGACCCACTGCTCTCCCTCCTGCTTTGACACCTTTTCATGTCACCAACAATCCACCTTTCACTTCTTGGTGTCATTGTAGTGAAGAACACCATGTTTACAGTTCCTTCTCCTCTACCTAACGTCACTTTCCTTTGTTATCCCCACAACAAACCCCTCTGGCTCTAACTTCCCACTGGGAATTTTGCATTTTACATGAAGAAAAAATGGACTTGAACCAGAAGCAAAGCAAGGAGTAGGCACCCAGGAGCAACGTGGCACAACAAGGATGCTCCTCAGTGTTGGGCATCAGGGTTGCTCCAGGGGGGGTTGGGGTGTCCAAAGGCCCCAGGACATCCCTAAATTCAACCTCTGCTTCTTTGCAACCCGCTTTGATCCAGGTTTCCTCCCCACCCCAGTCGTGCCTGGAGGGACCTGGGGGGTGACACTTACTCCTCTGAGAACGGGCGCAGCAGAAGGCGACGATGGTGGCCATCAGCACCAGGAATGCCACGCCAGCCCCCACGGCCACCCCGATGATCACTGCCATTGGCACCGACTCTGCAAGAGGAAGAAGAAGGAGAGCATGAAGCTGGGATGAAAGGTGGAGGGAGAAGCAGCTTTTCCCCCCCACCCCCCACCCCCACGAGGGACCCACCCCTGGCTCGGTGATGAGGGTTTTAGGGCCACGTGGATCTCCTTCCCCACTCCCTGGTCCCTGCGTGGGTGACACCAGCACGGGCTGCCCGTGGGACACTGGCCCACGCTGCCATTTGTGCAAGCCCTGACCTCTCTGTGCCTCAGTTTCCCTTGGGAGGGAGAGAAGAGGAGGGAGCCAGAAGATTGGTGTAACAACTGCTCCTGATGGTGCCCTGAGGGCTGATGAAGAAAAGCTCAACAAAAAAAGTCCAGAAGAAGAGAGATTGTTAATATTGTCGTGAGAAACAGGCTGGGAGTGGGGTTAGAGCTGAGCACAGAGCCCGTGGGTCCCCAGAGCTGGTTTATTTGCTCAGATCCAGGCCCAGCAGCTGAAATCCCACTTAGGGCTGAGGTCTGCAGCCAGGTTATCTTCTCACCTGGATCCACCTCCAACCCAGCTCCTGCCCAAAGGTCATGGGATGGCCCCAGGAACAAAGCTCCCACTCACAGGACGCCCAAGCTCTGGGTGCCATGAATTGCTGGGATGACAAACCACATCCCAAACCCTTCTCCTCAAAAGCCTTGGGTGTCTGTAGGTCCCCTCCTGTTCTTTCTAAGCCTCTTGTAGGCTCTCGTGAACACAAAAGAGGGGGAAATCCCTTTGGGGTGGCTGGGTGAGGGTCCTGCCTGCTCTCCTGGCCACCTCCAATGTCTGTTTTCTCCTTCATGCCCCTGCCTTGGAGGAGAAGGGTGAGCTGAGGAGCAGTTTGCTGGGTAAGTGCTCCCCTGGGAGCTCCTGGGGGGTGAGGATGAGGAAGGTCCAAGGGCAGCACCTTCCCAAAACACCCACTCAGCCTCACTCTGCCTGCACCAGCCGCTGGCCCAGGGTGCTGAGACAACACCTGATGTCTGCCAGGACCCCTGGAAACTCCTTTATTTCTCCCCCCTAACAGCCCTTCAAAAGGTGTCTGTGTGATTTCACCCCCTCTGGGAGGGGCTGGGGACAGAGGTTTTTTTGCAGAGACCACTCCAGCTCCTCAATCCCTGCCCCACCTCCTGCCCTGCAGTTTCTCTACACCCCTGCCTGGCCTGCCTGCCCTGCTCTGCCCAAAAGCTGCCAGGAGGAGGACGCGGGGTCCCCGACCCCACAGGGTGTGTGTGGGGACAATTCCCATTCACCGTCAGCTCAGGATTTCCATACCTGCTTGAATACCAGCTCCTGATTTCATTTCCGTACCTGTTTGAAAATAAAGCAAGTGTCCACAGCCTTGCAACAGCCCAAAGCTCCCACTCCAACCTTCCTGAGAGCTCAGCTCTGAGCACAGGGATCTCCCCATGAAGGGGGTTGTCCTCTGCCACCCTACAGTGTGTCCCCCTGCCCAGGGCAGGGATGTCCCTTCTGCATCTCCTGGCAGGGATGCTGGGAGCTGGCTGTGGACTTGGGCAACCTGGGTGCTCCTGTTGACTGGCAGATGACCTGGAGAAACCACTGGCTCTGTTTAGGTTGGAAAAAGCCCAAGGCTAATTTTTTTTTTTTTTTTAAGGGGTTCATTTAAGCTCTGATTTAATCTGGACGGCAGCCTTGCCTATAAATCACGGCTTAATGAGAACAATCCACCTGCCTGCCCTGGCATTTAATAAAAATCCAAGAGAACTGGAATCCCTCCAAGCATTCCTCACAAATGCCATCTCCCTCCCTTGCTAGCGAGGTCCCCCAGGAGTGGAAATCCCCTGAGAGGGCCTCGAGCTGCCTTAAAGCTGGGTGGGTAACCCCAGCCCTACAAAACACGTGCTGGGTTGGTGGCCCGGGTGAAAAGCTGCCACCAGCCCAAAAGCCTTCCTTCCACTCAGTCCCAGAGCCATGGGGTTGGGCAGGAGCAGCTATTCCTGGTCCTCTAAGGCAATAAATGATCCTGCAGGCTGTGGTGGTGCTGAGGGATGCAGGACCAGCCCGTGTACTCCAGCTTGAGCAGGACAGGCAAAGTGGGGCAATACCCAACTTCGCAGAGCTTGTCCCACCTCCTGCCCCAAGGATTACCTCCCCTTCCTACTTTCCTCTTTGTCACCCCAAGAGCTTCTCTGAGCATCTCCTGCCTCTCTCTCACAGCATCTCCCCACTCTTCCAGGTGCTCATCCCCCCTGCCCCACAGCCCCTCGGTGATGCCCACCTTGCTCTTTGAGCCGGATGATCTCCGTGTCAGAGCCGAAGCTGTTCCAGGCAGTGCAGTTGTAAATGGTTTGGAAATCAGCCCGGACAATGTTGCTGATGGTCAGGGTGGAGATGACCCCTTCCTCCGTGCTGACCGTCTCCACCGTGTAGCGCCCGGAGGTCCCGGACTCCAGGACATTCTCCTTCCAGGACCAAGCCTACCAAGGGGGAGGAGAGGAGTCAACCTGGGGCACATCTACCCACCCACCCTAAGGCCCCGGGGCACCCTAAAGCCCAGATGTTACTCACAATTCTGTCTGGCGGGGGGGTGCTGCGGATGAAGCATTTGATCTGCCCCTTCTGGCCATGAAGGGCGTGCTGGGTCTGGGTGCTGGAGATGATGGGTGGCCCTGCAGGAGAGAGCAGAGGACTTGCTGCCTGCAAGGGACTGCTTTTCTACACAGCCCACCTCAGCAAAACACCAGGGTCTCCCCATCTCTGTTCCCACATCCCTCGTGACATCTCCTTGGTGACCCTGGGAAGCTGAAAACTTGAACCCGAGCCTCTGAGAAGAGTTTTTGCTCCAGAAACCAAGGGAGAGCTCAGCCCACCTGGTGTTCCTCCTCTGCCCTCTCCCAGATTTGTTAAGCAACCCTTCCACTGATGCAATTGCTACCTGCAAGCCATCACCAGTGACCTGCAACCAGCCTGCCCCATGTGGTGGAGACATTTCTGCTGGAAAAATCCCTGGCATCCCATCAGCTGGGTTCTCCTGCACCATTCAGATGCTGAAGGAGCTCATCCTGACTGGGAAAGGCTCTTCCTGAGCCATGGGAGGCTTGAGAAGGGAAAGTTGCAGCTTCTTCACATTTGAGGCTGATGTTTGGATTCTTCACTGGGTTTGGGCTCCTCCTGAAACCTGCAGAGCTCCAGCTCAGTGTTGGGTGTGAGATGGGAGCCAGCCCAAGGCAGGAAAAAGGCTTCAAACAATGTTGCTATGGATATAAATGATGGAGCTCTTGGCGGTGAGTTATTCTTAGCATGCTGGTGCCAATTTATTTGTCTGGTCCAAAAGAGAAGGCAACTTGCTGACTCGGGAGCCTTGGAGGCATAAAAAGGGGGTCTCAGCTTCTCTTCCCAGGTCCTCACAGGGTTGGAAACACAAGCTGGGGTTAACTCCTTGCTTCCTGCAGAAGCCCTGGGGGCTCGTGCTGGTGGGGACCATCCCAAGGTCTCCATCCACAGCACCTGGAGATGCTCTCCAGAGGGACTCCATGATGTTCTCCTGATGAACTCTGTGTTCCCAGCCCTCTGGCAGGCTTGGCTGGGGTGAATTCCAGGCAAGTCAAAGCCTGAAGGAACCACCTGGGGTTCTGCAGCCCTTTTACCAAACCTTCATTGCAGAGCAAGTTGGGCAGGGCTGGTGGTCCCTGCTCTGCAGCCCCTGCCCAGCACAGACAGACCCTGCCACGGGCAGTCCGGTTGTGGGGGTGACCTTGTGATCACCTGGGATCCTTCTCCTCCTGGGATGGGACCTTTAACCAGGCTTGTGTGCAGTGGGGAACATCAAGAAGCTTTGGCAGGGGCTGTTAATCCAAGTGCTGCTGATTTCTGACGCTTCCTGCTCGCCTTTGCTGCTCTGGCCCTGCCAAATGCTGCTTATTTGCATAATTCTCCTTGCCCATTAACCAGTCTCTGAATCCTATCTGCTTCCTCCCTCATGCTCCAGCAGCCCTGGCTGGTGTGGAGGGCAGGAGGATCCCTCCCAGCATCCTGACTGCTTCAGGAGTGGATGGGCTGGCTCGGCCCCTTGTGCACCCTACCCAGCTAGCTCTGAACAAGCATTTCTAAACATCTAATTTTAACTGGAATCCTAGCCCAAGGAGAGAGGCACCAGGTGGTGCCAAGACAATTGTTATCACTTGATTTAAAATCGCTTGATTTAAAATCACTTGAAAATCGGAAGCGTTCGACTTCCCTCTCAAATTGCAGCAGAAAAAAAAAACAAACCCAAAACCTCAGGAGAATTCATTAGCTGGATTAGCCATACTGTGCCATGCTCCCAGAGCCAGAGAGCTGCTCCAGCTGCAGGATGGATCAGGGGGGTGTTGGGCCTGCTCTGAAGCTTGCCCACCTTGGTTCTCTGAGCTTGGAGGGTCATTTCCACCTGGAGCTGTGGGGTTCTCCCTTGGGAAGGTCCAACACCCATCTCAGTGTGTCCCAGCGTTGTCACCTTGGGCTTGCACTGAATTGGAGATGCTCAAAGCTGAGAGATAAGCCTCTTTTTTTACCCCATCACCTCTGCAAGGTGAAAAGCTCTGGAGAGAAGCATCTTCCCCATGCCACCGGTGCTCCCAAAGCCCCTGAGCCTGCTGAGAGCTTTTGCTTGGAGTTGGAGGTGGCTGAGTGCCTGGCAGGTGTCAGGAAAGGAGCTGGCTCTTTGTTCCTGCTAATTTGTTGCTTTGTTTTCTGCCAGATACTTTAATTGTAATTTAAACCCAGCAGCAGGAGCGTGCGGGTGCCGAGGAGACGCGTGGAAGTCAAGGGGGTGGTTGGCTTTCAGTCCCCTGCTGCGTTGCCCTTGGCTTCCCTTTCCAGCATTCCCTGCATTTCAAATCAACTCCCAGGCTGCTTCCCTGCTTTATTTTCTTCTCTCAGAGAGGGGTAGTGAGGGCTGGAGCCTGGGGGTTTGCCAGGAAGGTGAGAGACAACACCAGCTTCACGTTCATCCCATCCGCAGCCCCACCTTGGCTCTTTCCATATTCCCAGATGAAATTTATTATTGGGGTCACCAAGGAAATTCTGGAGGGCTTCCCAGCTCTTGGGTGGAGGGTCCAGCTGAGGAATGGTGGAGGAGCTGTGTGGCCCTGCAGGTATCTTCACCTGAGGGCGATCAGGCTCTTGGGCTCAGCTTCAGATCCCACCTCTCCGCCTGCACACCAGTGCTCCCTGTCCTTGCAAGATAAATCTATTAAAGATTTAAAGACACCAGCTCCTGGTTACCCAATGAACCCCTGGTGATAATAAGGAACCAAGCAGCTCTTAGATAATGTTGTTGGTATTTTCTTCCCCCCTTTGTTCTAACCCCCACATCTCCAGGTGGATGAACACGAAATCCAATTCCCTCCTCGTGCCCGCAGGGCAGGACCCTCCCTGATCCACCTGGGGTGGGATTTGCTCTGGAAGCAACTATCCGAGGGGATGAGCAGGCAAAGGAAAGAGTCAGAGCAAGAGAAAGAGGGCAGGATGGGAGGGAAGCAGGAGGTACCATTGACGGTGAGGGTCACCTCCCGCTCCCCCGCGCCCACCCGCGGCACCACCGCCCGGCACACGTATTTCCCGGCGTCTTCCTGGCGGACGGACTTCAGGGTCAGTTTGTTCTCATTGCTCAGAACCTGGAAAAGAGGAGGGGGGCTGCTTTCAGGGAGGTCCACGTGAGGTAGGACAAGAGAGGTGAGATACAAGCTCCAGGACAACCCAGAGAAAATGAAGAGGGGTGGGGGCAAAGTCTGAGGCGATGTGGAAATGGCAATGACCGCTGTTAAAAGAAGCACAGAACCATGGAAATGTTCTGGTTGGAACCTTTAGGATCACTGAGTCCAAACATTAACCTAAATCTACTGAAGAAATATAGAAACCACCTGGTTTCCCACCTTTTTGTGGGGAGAGGGGGGAAATTCAAGCCCTGCGCCTATTCACTTCGATTTTTCCAAACATCCATTTTAGGAGAAGTTCCAGACCCAAGAGAGAATTGACTCAGGGAATTTCCAATCCAGAAGTGCTGAGAGACCAACCCAGAGCACTGGCCTCTCCCCTGGGAACCAGGTCTGGATTATCCAGGGATATCTCAGCTGGTTTTGGCAAGCCCTCCCTAGAGATCTGCTGCAAGGTGGTTCTCAGCCATGCTGCCCTCCTGCCCTGGCAATTAGCAGCTTTATTAAACCTTGAAAATTGCTGAAGCAGAGAGACGTGTCTGAAGCTGTCAGCAGAATCCTGGCAGTGGTGGGATCAGGAAAAAAGTGTTGTCTATAATGATGATGGGGAACCACCCAGGGATTATTGACCCACTGGGGTTCCTTGGCTGACAGGGGACAACAGCTTTGCAATTGCTTCCCAGGAGATAACCTGTGTCCAGGTCATGATGGTTTGGATAAAATACACCAGCAACTCAGGCCTTAAAAATAAAAAAGAGCCACAGGGACGTCTGATGGGGCCACATCTGGGAGGTGGCTCTGCCAGGGCTCAATGGGGCAGGGTTGGACAGGCCTGGCACTGGTTTTTAGGAGTTTGCTTTGCCCTTTGCCTTTCCCAAAGAGGATCCCAAGCCCGACCTTCTCACCTGCCATCCAAATGCCTCCTGAATCCACACAGGATTTCATCCAAAATGTCACAAAGGTGAGGAAGGTTTTTCTGCTTAATGACCTTCTCTGCACTAACTGGGGACACTCAATGCAGACCTGGGAGATGCTGCTCTGCCCTGGCACCTCATGCCAGCCTTTGGGGGACTCTTGTAGGTCCAACCTGTGTCCAACCAGGAGGTCCCAGCCAGGAATTGTGGGTTTGCTCCATGGGGAGCATCCTGCAGCACCTCCTGGCCTGAATGTGGCATTCCCACCACCCTGGAAGGGATTCTTACCACTCCTGAGCCTCTCTTCATCCAGACGATGGTGAGAGATGGGTTCCCAGTCCAGGCACAGTTGAAGACGGCGTCGGAGCCCAGGTCAACGAGGAGGGATTGAGGTTCTGTTGCCATCCTGGGCCCAACTGCACAGAGGAGACCCGAGTTACTCTCAGTGGTGGGCAGTGTCAACCAGAAACCCTCAGACACAAGAGGTCACACCGTGTCAGAGGAAGCAGTGAACAGACCTGTGGGTCCATCATCACCTGAAGCAGGTGCCCGCTGCAACCCCAGGATGACCAATTCCCCAGGGACCACCACCAGGAGCTGTATGCTCCCAAAGCAGGAGGAAACCACAGCTCCCACCACCACCACAGCATTTACAAAGCTGGAGTTACGAGAGAGCCCATCAAGACCTGGTTACCCTGAGCATATCAGATAAAGCCATGTCCTCATTAATTTGTGGCAGCTCTGCTGGCCCTGCTTAGCCCTGGCAAGCCAGACTCCAGCTCAGAGGTCACTTACAGTAGACATCCACGGTCCTGCTGATGTTTGTGCTGCCCAGAGCGTTGGTGACCTCGCAGGAGACGGGCTCAAAGAAGAAAGTGTGGTCCACGATGGTTTCATAAAAGTCACCAGATGCTTCCTTTATAACCTGGCCTTTTTTTGCCCACCTGTTGAAGAAGAAAGAGCAGGTTGATGGTGCTGTCCTGGGTCACCACTGATGGGTGTGATGGTAGAGACTTGCTTGCTCACCACAGGAGGACAAAGGGGGTATTCTGCTGCCCTTCTTTTGTCCTCAGCATTGTCCACCTCAGGTTTTGGAGGTGACACCTGAGATGTGCGTGTATATCCCTATCGGAACCTTTCCAAAAGAATCCAAAATTGCTGTTTTCCTCTCTCCCTGGAAATAAATTCTTGGGACTGTGGGGCATGGGTGGGAGACCTCCATGAGAGGAGGAGAGGCCATGGAGAGTCTCCACCAATGATCATCCACAGTCCTTTGCCTAACACAACACTGCTGCTCCTTCCACATCAACCCCACTAAAAGCCTTTGCAGCTTCTCCTCACTTTGACCCTTTTCTCCCTTAATTTCTTTTTTTTTTTTTTTTTTTTTTTCCAATCTTCATCCCTTGCAGGCAGCTGGAATAACATTCTCCTGAAAAGCCAAGCTGGCATTTGCAACATGGAAACTTGCAAATTGTCTTGGAGAGCAAGCTGTCAACTCAGCACTTGAATTAAGCCACTGTTTGCCAAACAATGAGCAAAATGTGACCTAATGGGGCACCATCTGGCATCCTGCCACTCCAGAGTGGATGGGAAAGAGAGGAGAAGCTGTCAGGCAGCAACAACCTCCAGCTTTGGGGGAAGGGAAAGAAGTCTCAGGCAATGTGGTGAAAAAAAGGAAAAAGAATAAACCTCCCAAACCAACTGGCAGCTGAATTAGAGGGAAGGAGTTTTCCCTGAGGAACCTCTGCCCCTTTGTGTCCTCTGGATTGGTTGGGTTGGAGAAAGATACAGGAGCTGGGAGCTGGAACTGTCCCACCAGGCTCCAGAGGGACCAACCATGGCTCAGTGGGGTGGTTTGGGGGCTCCTCTTCCCTTCCAGGCAAACAGCATCTGCCCATGGTCCTCCCATGGGTCTCCTGCCTGTCCCCACCACTCTGCTCTGGGTTCTCCTTGCTTTAATGCCAGATTCCTGAAGCCCCAAAGGCAACTGGAGCTGTAGTGACCAGGTCCAGAGGGTCTGTAGCCTCTGTGGGGCTGGAGTGAGAGGAAGCAGAAGGACAATGCTCTGAGAGTGCTGCTGGAGCAAATTCCCCTGGCACCTGCTAACATGAACCCCTAGCCAAAAAGCCACCCCTCAGCCATGCTGGATGAAAGGAGCCAGGAGGGAAGAAGTTAGAAATCTCCAGGGACAGGGAAACTTCAGCTGGTGCTTGTGGAAACACCCTGTGCTTTTTGTCAGGAGTGTTTCTGCTCCGTTAAGCTCCTTTACAACTTTGTCCCCACAGAGGCTCCCAGCCCTGAGCAGATTTCCAGCCTCTGAAGGGGCTTTTCCTGCTGCTCAGGTGCTCCAAGGAGGCACATGAAGAGATTTCCTTGCAGTGGTCAATGGGATGGGGCACTAAACCTGTGAGAGAATCCAGTTTCTCTTTACCTGGCCTTTTCCTGGTTCTTTTGTACAAAACCACCTTCCCTGAGCTTCAAAGGACAAGAAGGAGGTTTCAAGATAAGGATAAAAGGGATTTGTGAGCTCCCTGGTCATGTCCTCCTGTTTGCAGAGCCTCCTCCCAGCAGACACACAGACGGCACTGGGGTTTGGAAACCAGATGGAAAAGCATCTGGAGGTGGGGAGACTCCAGCTGAGATGCTCCTGGATGTTCCAACAGTGAGGAAAATGGAAGGCAAGGATTCCAAGAGCTGGCTGATTGCAGTGGCTTGGGAAAAGCCTCACCACCAACTGTGAGCTGGTGCTTCATGGATTCATTCCAAATCGATCGCTTCCACAAAACCGGATTTCCTGAGCGTGGAGCTGTGTCCCAAACAGTCAATTTCCATGCTTCAGCAGAGATCAAGGTTCTGGCACCAGTTTTCCAAGGTTTAACACTGCTAAATCGATGCTGCTGAACATGCAGTATAGATCTTTGAGAATGTCAGATTGGTTTTTAATAACGCCAGCTGATAACCTTCGTGTAGAGCTTCCATGGACAGCCAGGAGGCAAGGTCCTCGTGTGCTTAACAAGCCCATGACATGTCTTATGCACCCCTTAACCTTTCAGCAATTACTTATAAAACAGATGGGGAATAACATGGATCTGAGAAGATGTGGAGTTCACTCCAGCAGCCCCATCCACCACCGCTACCACTGGGCCTCTTCATAATTTCTTCCTAATGGCTCAGACCACTTTTGTTACCTCCAGCCTGGCTCCTAGCCAGTGCTCCTCATCCTACCACCCTGGAAAGCTACTTTCATTTCTGTTGTTACCTTGAAGGCATTTATGGGTTGAAAATATATCATCCAGGCTCTTTTCCAGCCTATATAAACAGACCTCCTTTAGTCTCTCATATGACTTCACCACTTGTTTGGTTTTTTTTTTCTGCTGATCTTCTTCTTAAGCCAACCTGAGGCTGTAAGGATGGGTCTCAGCATCACTGTGATCTCACCAGCTCCCTGGACCCTTACTAAGGAGGTTTTGTAGCAGCAGGGGCACTCCTTGAGCCAGTGGATTGGCTGCTCCAACAGTGTGTGACCCAGGGAATTGGAGTGTCAGGTCACTTTTAATTAACAGCACAAAATAAAGCGGTTGCTCACCATTTAAATTGTGTTTACGAAGAACGACTTTCAAATAGATAAATATTTTCTTGGACACATTTTAAATGCTTAATAAAAGCCCTGTGAACACCCACAAAATACCTTAAATAAATGCACTGCTCAGGGAACGAATTAATTAACATTTTGTTCCTGGGAATGGCTATTAACTGCTCCCAGTTGCTCTGAGCATGGCTTTTGTAGCTTTATTGCCAGCAGCACCTTCCTTTCCTCATGCCAGAACGTGGCAGTCCCCCTCCTGTCCTCAGGCAAGAGCTGTCCCCACGTGTGATGGCAGCCAGCACCACCCCACATCTTCCTGCTGCCCCACATCCCCACGGGGAGGAGCTGAGGGACCTTCTCCAGGGTGTTCCATGGATGATGTGTTGGCATCCCTCAGGGGTCCAAGAAGGAGTGACAAGTCTGGTGAGCAATGATTGAGTGAGTAACACAGCCTGAGTGGTGTCACACCACCCCCCTGCACGGCTCCGGCGTGATGCATGGCACAAATTATTTCTTTAATAAAAGTAAATTTCCATCATGGTGATCAATGGGGTTGTTCCTCTTCTCCTGCCTGCTCCCTCCCTAATGAAGATGTGTGGGCCTCAGACGGTTCCTCAGCCACACATCTCTTGTCCTCCCTCTCTGCCAAGGCAGTGGGATCATTTATCAGTTGGTTCATTTATCAGGCTCTCTGTAGGAATGGGTCCAGAGGAGGCCACAAAGATGATCCAGGGGCTGGAGAACCTCTGCCATGAGGAGAGGCTGAGGGAGCTGGGGTTGTTCAGCCTGGAGAAGAGGAGACTCCAGGGGGACCTTGGAGCTGAAGGGAACCCACAGGAAGGCTGCAGAGGGATTTTCCATAAGTGTCCGAGGACAGGACAAGGGGACATGGAGTTAAACTGAAGGAGAAGAGGTTCAGACTGGATCTTAGGAAGAAGTTCTTCAGCAGGAGGGTGGTGAGGTGTTGGAGAAGATGATCTCCAAGGCCCCTTCCAACCTAGGCCACTCTATGATTCCATGATCAGCCAGTGCTAGGCAAGCTCTGTGTCCTCTAAATGACAAAGTTGGCTCTTCCAGCTTGAGGTTTAATAAAGTTCAGGAGGCAGAGACCTGAGCACAGCACTCAGCATCCTTGGTTTTGGAGTTGGGACAACAAAGCCCAGAGTACTCACCATACTCAAGCTCCTGATGGTGGAGATACTGCACCTCGGAGCTGCCAACTTTCCTACTCTCCCCCTGCCTGCTTTTTTATTTTTCTCCCAATTTTTTTGTTTTTGTTTTTGGTTTGTTTTTCTTCAGAAACAAATAAACAGTGAAAAGGATTGCAATCTTTTTCCAAATTTCAAAGAATCCCAGACAGGGGCATGTTTGGTGTCTGATTGCTCTGGCTGCGGTACGCCGGTTGCCGCTCTTCGGAGTTTGATTGTTTTTAAACACTCTGGGGTTTTGATGAGAATAATAACACCTTGCTGTGCAGCAGAAACCTTGGGCCTGATTTCCCATCACATCTCTGCTTAGGCATTCCCCCTCCTGCCAAGCCAGGAGGCTGGTGATGAGCCTGATTGCTCATCAAACCCTGAGCTTTAAGGGAGGTGCTGGTCCTCTGACCTCCTCCTCCTCATCATCATCATTAGGAGGTCCCAAGAGTGGAAAAAATCAAGAAGGGGCTACTGGGATCTGAAGAGGAGTTCAGGTCTCTAGAGAGCAGGGATGGACAGGAACACCCCATGGAGGAACCAAGGTGAGAAGGTTTCTCCTTCCCAGATGACCCAATTAAAGCTGTATCACTGGCACAGCCTGTCCCAGCTGCTGTTCATTTTGGTGAGAAAACGATCAAACTAACACGGTGATGAGAACAAACAAACAAACAAACAAACAAACCCTCTCCAGAAGCAAAATCTGTGAAGTCCTTAATTACACACTTCGATAGCAAAGCAGAGCTGAGCAATAAGCACTGCTTGATGCTTACAGACAAATGGCCTCCCAAAGCTGAGCCAACTCCTTGTCTTCTGCCTCTGCTTTTGTGTTTGCCAACAGCTTCCACGGAGTCTGCATAGGAACACGAGTCCAAGGATAACTTCAGGATCTGAATTTAACAGATTGACTCCATGATCTGACACTGGATGAGGTTAGGGTTCCTTTCAGGTCTTTCTGGGATGGGTTTTGCCAGGCTAGGTGCTATCTCCAACCCACCAAGGACACCAGGACAACTTCAACAGCCTTCCTATGGTGGGACTGTCCCCAGCCCAGCCATGTGCATGTGGGGAATGAATGGGACACATTTTAAACACAGACATTTTCAAGGAACTGAGGAATTGCTCAAATCAACAACATTGTGGTGACTGCAACCACTGAAGCCCTCCTGGTTTATCTGAGCAGAGACCATGGTCGTACAGAATCACAGGATCCTTTTGATTGGAAAAGAGCTTTAAGAGCACCAAGTCCAACCCTTAACCCAGCACTGCCAAGGCCAGTGCTAGCCCATGGCCCTCAGCACCACACCTACACAGCTTTGAAATCCCTCCAGCTGTGGGCAGCCTGGCAACCCTTTTGCTGAAAAAATTGTTCCTAATATCCAACCTAAACCTCCCCTGGCACAGCTGGAGGCCATTGTTGTCCTAACACTTGTTCCTTGGAAAAAGTGACCAAGCAGCACCTCAGTCCAACCTCTTGTCAGGGAGTGAGAAGATAAAGGCAGGAGATGCTAACAGCTTCATCCTCCATTTAACCCCCTTTCTGCCCCCTGAAAACTGCCCTAAAGGAGCAAAGAGGGACACAAGAGGTGGGTGAAACCCTTGTCCCAGGTTTTTCTTGCAGGCCCTGCCTCATCACTCACACTTTGCTCATCCCTGGCTGTGTTCCCCATCCTCTGGCATGAAAGCAGAAAAACCTCAAAGAGAGCTTGAAGGCCTCTTAAATCAACGTCTTTCCCAGCTCAGGAGCTGTAAGAGGATTCATTATTTATATTGCAGGAACACAAAAGCTTAGCATATTTTAAGCTGTTTGAGATGACTTCAAGGCTTTTTTTTTTTTTCCCCCTCTTTTTTTTTTTTTTTTTTTTTTTTTCCTTTTTCTTTTTTTTTTTAACTAAATATTGAGATCTCTCCTAATCAAGTGGCAGTAAAGAGAAAATAAAACAGAGGGATCGAAGGAGAGGAAGGAAAAAAAACTCTGTGATCCAGCTTGGGATCACCAAGGAACACCTCTCAGGGGATCTTCCCTGTGAGATGTACCCATAACCCTTCCAAAGACTCTTTCCTGACATCATGTGGAGGTTACAGGAGCAGGAGAAGGAGGCATCTGAGCTCCCTCACAAGTCCAAGCACACGCTGCTGTATCCTTCAGAGGCAGCAGGAGAGGAGGAGCTGAGTGTTGGGTGTCTTTTCCCCTGCTTCTCCCCCTTTTTACATTTTCAATTTAGTCACAGCATCTCTAATTTAGATCTGAAGCCACCTTATGAGACTGGAAGGGAGCGATACAGAAGAAAGATGAGGGGGAGGCAAAAAAAAAACAACCCGCCAGTAATCTTGTAAAAGTCAGTTTTGAAAAATCAATTTTCTTCTGTGACAAGATTTGCTTAAGGCTTTTCATTCTGTGAAATCAGCCCATCATCCTGTGGGAATGCATGAAGGAAGTGGCAAGTGTGGTTTGGAATAATTCAGATTAAAGACTGCTAAATTAGGCTTGAGAAGCTGCCACCTCGCCTTGCAAAGCCAGAGGAGATCTTGGCAAGAGGAGCCAAGGAGACTCCTTCCCAATCACCATTCTGGGGAGCCCTCCTGAACCCCCTTTACTGGAGAGGTTCCCCCCAGCACTGTGGCTCGGGATGGTTGCTTCATCGTGGATTTAATCATTAATTTATCATTAATTTATGAAACTTTTAATCATTAATCAGGGGAGGTGCTTTCCTTACCTACACTCCCCCCTTTTTTTTATTTTCCCTTTCCATCCTCCACACTCTCTCCTAACTACTTGGAGCTGCCTCCCAACATCTCACTTATTCCCAACATACCAGGGAATGGGAAAACAAATCCCCCCCTCCTCACCCCTCTGTGAGCCACTGGAAGATCTTCCAACCTCTTCTGGTCTCACCAGGAGCCGTGTTCCTTCATGGACTCCTTGGGAGCCCAGCCTCACTCTCCAGAGCTTTCTGTGCCTTTTATTTGAATTTATTTTATTTTTTTTTAAAGCTTGCCTTTGCCTTGCTGCCTGCCACCCAGCCCAGCTTTGCTCCCTGTCAGAGGGAGCTGGCAGATGGGGCTGATGCCTCACGAAAGAGATCTGAAGAATTAATTTCCTGATATTTATTTTTTTTTTTCTTTCCCCAGCTTTTCATTTTCACTTCAGAGCAAAGGTCCAGTTGTCTGTGAGGAAGCTACAAAGCAAAACCCAGGCAGGAAAACAGATAGGCAGGAAAAATGTTCCAGTGCCGATAACTCGAGACCTCTGTGTGCTTTGCATTCATCCCAGATCCCGCTTTAGCTGCATTTTGCTATGTCCATAAATTAGATTTATGCTGCTGCTGCTGTGAAATGCCTCTGGGCCCCTTCCCCTGTCTGAGTTGGGCTGTGGGAGGCAGAGGAGGAGGTGACAGCCCTGCCAAGGGACAGCATGGGGCCTCGCAGCAGCCTTGGCCATGGGAGGAGGAGGGAGCAGATGGGAGGTGGGAAGGCAACAAAGCCAAGGAGCCCCTGCACACTGGTGTAAATGAGCAGTTGTCCCAAGAAGGACTGAAGGAAGAAGATGGTTTTGGGGGAGAGCAGGTCCTAAGCATGCCAAGAAATGGCTGAGAAACCAAAGCAACTGTCCCACCCGAGGCTGTGAAGATGTATGGACCAGAAGTCTGCTGAGCTGCTCCTCACATCATCTCTCTGAAACCTCCTGGGACCCCCAAGGCTCTGCAGGACCATGTGGGGATGCCCCGGGTCCCCTCACAGACCCCAATGAAGATATTCTGGTGTTTTGCCACCAGAGCACACGTTAGATGGATCATTTACCACTCGACCATCAAAAATTACTAATTAATTTCTGCATCATCTTCCCACAAGCCAAGAATCCCTTCTGACCTTTCCAGATGTGAGATTTGGGAGGTGTCCCTGACCATGGCAGAAGGTGGGGCCTGGATAATCTTTAAGGTCCCTTCAACTCAACCCAGTCTGTGAGTGTGATCCTGACCTCTGCTTCTGCTGCAGCATCACCTGGATCTTCTGGCCCACACCATTATGAGGAGTTGTGGTCTTTATTCCCAAACGCCTTGCAGCAGCCAGGGACAGCTTGCTCTTTCCCCCTTCACCTGTCTGTCTGTCGGTCTCACACTTGTTTTGGAAGCACAACAGTCCCTCAGATCTGTGCCCAGTGCTGGAGGGTGGCTCAAAACTTGTGTCCCCTGTGACCACAAAGATACCATCGTTTGCTCTGCTAGCCCTGGGCTGAGAGCCCTGTGTCAATGTGAGCTATGGCTGGATGCCCTGCCTGCACCAAATCCCCATCACTCTGCAGAAATAATCACCACCAGAGCAGCCCCAGAGGCTGAGGGACTCTGCCTCTTGAAATATTAAACTTGCCCATTTTCCTCTGCCACTTTAAAGATTCTCTTTCTTACCACCAGTAATAAACAATAACAGGAAAAAAACCCAACCAACCAAAAAAACCCCCCAAAAAACCCAAACAAAAACCACCCCACAGACACACAACAGACATCAAAAGCCCTGAAAAAATTGGCAAATAGAGAGATCTGAAGTGAGCAAAAAGGGGGTTGGTTTGGAGTCCCTTCACGTAGCCCCGGATTCTGCTGCTTCCCATTAATTTCCCCAACCTCGCAGGTGGCAGAACAACAGTGACAGCTAATTACTCTCTCCTTCTTCCCCTCTTCTTGCCCATCGGCTCCCAGCAAAAGCAGCAAGCCATTCAGTTCCCAAATTTCCCTCTCCCCTGCCCAGAATCATCCACTGGGAGGTGAGGGGTTGCTGGGGGGAAGCCAGGGGATGGGATTTGCCTGCACATACGCTCGCTGCCACCTCTGCTCCAACCTGGCCCTGTGGTGTGTGCCTGTAAACCAGGTGTCCCCTCCCTGAGATGTCTGAAAACGAGGTGTCCCCTCCCTGGGATGTCTGCAAACGAGGTGTCCCCTCCCTGGGATGCTTTTTGGTCTTTCAGCCTGATGTCCATGGCACTAAAGCAGATGGGGATGCATCCACCAGGGATGTGAAGCCATGAAGGGAATGTGATCCCAGGTGTGGTGTAAGACCCTACAGGCTCCATAGGATGTGTCTGCAAAGCTTGCTCAGTGAACAAAAACCTGCTGCCAGCTTCACCCCTATGCCAAACCCCTCTGTGACACCTCTGCCCGACTCCCCCCAAAGGTGCTTTTGGTGACACCAGCCTGTCCCCTGTCCTAGTGTGACTGATGACAGCCCAGGTGGCAGCATGGGTGAACATAACACCCTGGGGAAAAGATGCTTCTCCTCAAGGAGCCACAGCTGCTAGCAAGGGAGGAGGATTGGGATTGCAGCATCAGGGTGTCCTCAGCTAAAAAAAAGAGCAGAGGAGCCGTGTCCCCAGCCAAGGACACCCCAGCCCTGCCTGCACCACATCCCAACACCAGGAGACATCAGGGAATTGGAAGGCAGAGGGGGTTCTGGCTTCTTATTCTGTTAGAAAATGCAACTGAGGCCAAATATTGTATAGAAACCTGTCAATGCTGACAAAAATGTCATTAATTAACCTCCCCCCCCAGAAGAGAAGAGGCAGCGCAGGAGAGGGATTGCTCTGAGGGCTTCTTTCTAACTCAGTTTTCTTTGCATTAAAAACCTACCCGTATGTGATGGATCATTGAAGAGAGCAGGACTAAAACCTCTTCAGGAAAAAGCAGCTGCCTTGAGTTCATCAAAGCAATGTTCTCTGCAGAGGGTTTGGAGGGGAGAAAAGGAGATTTTTTTGTCTCCCAGGAAACTGTCTTGAAGTTTGCTTTTTTTTTTTTTTTTCCTTACCCCTCTCCCCCCCAAACCGCAGTGAAGAGTGTGAGGGGTCTGTGCAGACTTCATGGATGCTCTGGGTGAGGTGCTTGACCTCCTTTGCTTTTTCTTAGGCAGGAAAATCCAATGCAAAACTTCTATCACCCCTTGCAAATTGCAGCAAGGTGACACCTTGCTGGTGGACTGGAAGCAGGGCTGGCCCCGCTGAGCTGGCTGTGGATTTATGCCCAGAAAATTGGATTTATGTTGTTTAGACATTCTTCCTTTGTGGTCAGAGCTGTTTACTGACAAACACATTGGGAGGTATTAAAAAGAAATGTCGGCTGAAGTCCAGGATCTGAGGCTGAGGGAAGCCACAGGAGATGTTTTAAAGTGGTTCTCTCCCTGGGGAGAAAAACAGTATCACACTTTCTCTCCCGTGTTTGTTTTTAAAGCAGAATAAGTAAATTTTCTGCAGTGAGGGGGTCCCAAGTGGCCCTGGGGATGACATTGAGCTCATGTTCTGCCTTTTCACACCCCCAGGTATCACAGTCCTGGGGCTTTCCATGCCTCGTTGCCCACCATCCCCCCTTGGCCATTTCTTCCCTGGCTTGGATGTCCCATGGAGGTGACAAGACACAGGACCATGGCCTGGGGGTGGCATTTGCCACTAAAGGGGCAGCAAAACCCCTGTGCTAATGTGATGGCACCAAAGCCAGGAGGAGTGTGGTGGGTCCAGCATCACCCTGGCCATGCAGCCAGAGGATGGAAACAGCCAAGAGGAAGGAGCAAACCCAGATGGGAGCCTTCAAGGTGGATCCTCTGTCCAGTGGATCAGCCCAGGGTGGGTTCAGGGGTGATGTGATAGGATCAGGCTTGATGTCTTTGGAGCAGAAATTGTGCCTGGCTCTCGGTTCCTTGACCAAAGGTGGTGGTTTTGCTTTCAGCTGCACCAGAATCAATCCCAGCCACATGGGTCAGATTAGAACCTTATTGTCTCAGACCCAGATTGCCACCTACTTCATTCTCCTCCAAACTGTAAATATGAAACCAGGGCTATTTGCGTGTTTGACATTAATTGACTTCACAAATTAATAACTCTTCTGTGTACCTAGGAAGGCAATTACTGCTTTGTTGTGCTGATCACAGATATCCAGCCAGAGGGAATCATTCCTACCAGCACACTCCATTGCAGTAATGAAGCTGTAGGAGGCAGGTCATGGCAACATGGCCCTGGAGGTGCCTTCTCCATTATTACCAACCAAGGCTGGTGCAGGAACAGAACTGATCACACGTCTGTGCCTGGGCCTGAGAGCTCCTAACCTGGAGGCGGGAGTGCTGAGTGATGGATGGGGGGATATTCCTGCTGGGAAAGGTCTCCATGCTGGCTCAGGAATGAGGTTTCCTCACCATAAGCTGGAGCTCCACTCCTCTCCTCTCCTCCCCTCTCTTCTCCTCTCCCAAAAGGTGATGACAACCCAACCTGCTTTCCATACCTATATTTTTATCAGCTTAGACTGAGAAATCTTAGAGAGAAGTGGTGTTCCCTATTTCCAGCTGCCTCCATCCCCACCTCCAAGAGCCCAGGGCTCGGTGCAGAGCTTTCTGCTCACCTTCTGCAGGCACTGGGACCAACTGGGTGAAACACAGTGAGCAAGGAGTGGGAATCCCTGCCACACCTGGATGACTTGTGATCCTGGGAGGACTGGGGCTGCCTTGGTGTAGGGGTGCAAGGAGGGAGCCCCACACACCATCCTCTGCCCATCCCTCCTGATGCAATTTCTCCTCCTGTGGTGGCCTCCCCAGTGCCAAACTGAGCCCCTCAGCTGCTCCTGTCCTGCTCCAGCTCACTTGGAGCAAGGGTTGAAGATGCCATGTGGGGGGGTGAGGGTTACACAGAGCTTAAGGGTTACACAGAGAGGGTAAAGGAGATGGATTGTCCAAGCCGTACAAAAAAATTAAATAAAAAGGAATTTTCCCAGGATAGACTTTGCATTTAACATGCTTTTTTTTTTTTTTTTTCATTATGTCCCCAAACAGATGGCTCTGCCAGCTCGGTGCCAAGCCTCCTAACCATTCCAAAGCATCGATGAAGCTGATCCTGAACCTGCTGCAGGCAGCAAATCATCACCTAAGGACTGGCACAGAGGCAAGGGAAGAGCCTCTGGATGTGTAACAGCATCAGCAAGGCAAGAGCAGTGCCAGGGAGATGGGGAATGGGGATGATGGGAAGAGGACCAGGCCATGGCAGCAGAGGACAGCAGAGACCAAGGGCATGAGCTAGAATGGCCACCAAGCAGTGACAGACACCTGGAATGGCCACCAGAAACCATGGGCAGAGCCACTGAGGGCTCATGGGTCACCTGGATGAAAGAACTTTGAGCAGTGAGGAGGAACAGAGTGAGATGAGTGGTGCTGGTGGGTCACCTTACCTGTACTGGGTGACAGCTGGGTTGGCCTTGGCAGAGCAGTGGAATTTCACAGTATTATCCTCTAGGACAGGCTGTGGCTCCACGGACAAGTTCACCAGGGGTGGGTCTGCAAGGAGAGAGAGAAGAAAAAACTCATGAGCACCTTGAAAGCATGGCCCTGCATCCCCTTGCCTGCTGCCTGGCAGACTTCTGGGTCTGAAAAAGCAAAATTGGGTGGTATAAAAACACAGAAAAAGCCCTGAGGCTCCTCAATATTAACATTTGGGGCTCTGCAAGGTGTCAGCACACTGCTTTGGGACAGTGTCAGCAGATCAGACAGAACAGGAGCCACTCCACACCCCCCCATGGAACATTTCATTTCGATATTGCTCTGATTCCCCTTCCAGGAAATCAACTCTCCCACTTGGAAAAGCTCCCATTCCATATCCTGCTGGGTAATGATGATCTTTTGTCTCTGGGCTAACTTGAAAGTGGCATTTCTGCTTTTCCATCAGCCTGATCAGCCCTGCCAAGTCCCTCTTGGTGTCACCAGCCTCTGTTCTGCCAGCTGGTGCTGGGCTTCACTTCTTCTTACATGAGAAGCAGCTAAATGCTTTGGTGGCAAACAAAATTTAGAGGAGAACGATTAAAACAAGGGAGAAGAGGAAAGGTTGCCATGTTTAGATGAGGAATATGAAGATCTAGAGTTGTTTTAAATTTTCATGGTGTCTGAGAGGGGGTGTTAACCCCTGCAGCTTTTGGTTTTCAGGATGGGACCTGATTTAAGGGGAAAAGCAGAAAGAAATGGCCTCATGGAGAGGTTTTCTAAGTGCCCGATGAACCAATTGTTCAATTGAGACTGCAGTGAGGTGGTGGAGAGGAGCTGAGGCCAGCTGATGGGTCCAGCCCATGGCTCCTTCTGCCCTGGGAGAGGGAATCTGATACAGCAGGGCTGGAGGTGCCATGAAGGACACAATTTGGTGCCTTAGGGACATGGGTCAGAGGCTTAGGGACATAGTTTGGTGGTGGACTTGGCACTGCTGGGTGAACTTGGTGATCTTGAAGGCCCTTCCCAGCCTACATCTGTGATGCTCCATTTGCTGGTCAGATGCTGAGGAGCCCTGAATCCAATGCAAGCTCCAGGAGTGTCAGCATCCTCTTCCTCCTCCTCCTCTGGGTCCCTGGCTCCTGATATTTACCCAGGCAGAGCCTTTGTTGGGAGCCAAGGCACTCGCCTCCTCCTCCTCCTCCACAGGGAAATGATGATGACGGGAAAAATTACAGGTATTTTCAATTTCCCCTAATCTCAGCTGAAAATGTGCAATTGGAATGACAATAAAGAGGGGTGCAGTTGGGAATATAAATGAGCTTCCCCCAAAGTAAGAGCCTGGAGATATCCAGTGGGCTCCTAATTCATTTGCAGGCAGGGTGACACTTGCCTATTGTTAGACAACAACAGCTAATCACCTGCTTTTGTTAAATATGAATCATGCTTCTCTTTTAGTAGCTTCCCCATTGTTTGATGGCTTAGGAGCTGTGCCTGCCATTTACAGAGGAGCCTCTTTGTATTAAAATGAGCCTGGCTCCCTCCTGCACTCAAACTAGGAAAAAAAACACCCCAAAAAACAACAAACCCCCAACAGATTAAAAAAGGGACAAAAAAAAAAAAAAAAAAAGCGCCAAGGAAATTGATTAAAAGTCTTTGATCTTTTCATAAATGGGATTGGGGTTTTCTAACAGCATGGGGTTGGGTGTGTGAGGATGTTTTGGGGTATTTTAGAGGAAATTAAAAAAAAGAGAGAGAGAGAGAGAGAGAGAGAGAGGGGGAAAAAAAAAAGAGACAAATTGTAACTCATCAGGATGTAGTTCTACTCGCTTACAATTATAATTCCTGCCTGGATCCTTGTAATTAATTTGAATGATGGAATCAGATAGAGCCAGCCCACAGGCGGCCGGGAGGACAGTGTGCATGCAAATGCTCCCATGTTTGGATTGGATATTAGGAACAATTTCTGCCCTGAAAGGGTTGTCAGGCCCTGGCCCAGGCTTCCCAGGGCAGTGTTGGAGTCCCCATGGCTGAAGGGGTGTCAGAGCCATGGAGATGTGGTGCTGAGGGACACGGTGGCCTTGGCAGTGCTGGGTGAACAGTTGGACTCAATGGTCTTAAAGGGCTTTTCCAACCAAAATAACTCCAGGATTTTAATGAACCATATCCCCCTGGAGCATGCTCACAGCATCCCTCCCCACCTGCTGTGAGGGAGATGAGCAAACCCCTCGCCTCCCACCGGTCTCCATTAGCACCTCGAAAATGATTTCTGGGGTTTGGGGCTCAGCTCTGTGGGCTGCAGGTACCATCCTCATGGACATGTCCCTCCAGACCCCCAGACAAGCCCCTCTAAACCTCCACCCTGTACCCAAAAACAGCCCATGGGCCAAATGAGGAGGAACCAGGAGCTGGAAAATGCCTCTTCAGCTCTGGGCTTTCCCACAGATCACAAAAGGGAATAAAATACTCGGATGCTCCAAGGAGAAACACAGCACAAGGTCCTCCAAGACAGCAACGTGCTCCAGCCCTGCTCCACTTGCTTCCTCCTACTCCCACCTCCAGATGCACTCAAATACCTTCTTGCCATGAAAAAAAAAAAAAAAAAAAAGGTGTAAAAATGAACAACTGCTCATGTGTGCTGAGAGGCTTGGAGCAAATGGCTTTGGATAAGCAATAACCCTGCTCCTCCCCGGCCCCGCGCCTTCCCATAGAGCCACCGGGGCTGGCAGTATAAATAGTTTATGGCATATCAAACTATTAAACATGATTTTAATCCCACTTGTGATGTTCGGTGCATAACTCACAGGAGGCTGACTTTGATGTGGCTGCTGGAACGGAAATCACATCCAACAGATGTTCCAGCTGGAGTCACTTAGTGTTTCCATTACAGACCCTGCTCTGGGGTTTTCTTTATTTTTTTTTTTTTTTCCTCAATTCCCTTCCCCCCCCACTCCCACCCCACCTCTTTTTTTTTATTTCTTTGCTAGTATTTTATGACTCAGCTATTTCATTGCTGCTGAGATGGTCAGGCAGTGCCTGCAGGGGATTGATGGGAGCCAAACCTCACCTCTGCATCAGCTGCAGGGGGATATTCTCTGCCACCAGGCACACACACCCTGGGTAGGAGATCACCCCAACCCTGCTGCCTCTGAGGGGTTTGGGTGTTCTTTTGAGTTCCAGAAGGAAAGGAAAGCAGGAGGATTGATTTCCCAGGCTGAGGCTTCCTGGAAGGGATTATTTTTGGTTTCTTGGGATTATTTTGCAAGAGATGTGTGGGTTCCAGGGTGAAATAACAGCAGGGGAGAGCCCAGACCTGGGCTTTTTTCCTGTCTTTTTTCCCCCCAAGCTTCTCCTTCTCTGCCAGATGTTGGAAGATGACCCAGGGGAAGGATCTCCCCTCCTGAGCAGGGTGATGCAGAGGGGCACACAGACCACCTTGCCTTTGCAGCCAGCCTTGCTCAGGATGTTTCCTCAGGAGAAATGAGTGGCTCAGATAATTTTTGCTTAAGAAAATGTACTTCTAGCTCTTGGCAAAGTGAAAGCAGCCAATTGCCTACTAGGCTGGGAGTTAAACCCAATGGCCCAGGCAGGCTGGTCCATAACCACCCCACTGGAGGTTGGTTAATTCATCTTGGGCTTTTTCTATCCTTCCATCACCCATCCAGCCCTGGGAAATTGGTATCCTCATTAGACCCCCATTAAGAACAACACACTTCCAATATCAGGATGGGTTGTTATTAGTATTATTATTATTATTACTTTCCCAGCACGGAGTATTTAATGGCTTGGGGTGGAAATTGGTGTTCTTTATTGGGTCTTTCTCTTTCCAAAGCCCGTTCCAGTGGTCTCAGGGATTCAGCTCACGTCTCCTGCCCCTCACTGTACACACACTGTAATGATGTCCCCAGCTCTGTGTTGTTGGTGCCAACACCCCTGTGTCTCCAGCTACTGTAACTCTTTGCTGGCTGTGAAATAACCCCCTGTTATTATCTCATTTTATCTGGCCTGTTCTGCCAGGACATGCCACCCAGTGACCCCAGAGCCTCTTAATCTTCCAGCAGTGAAAAATGAAATCTTAAATAGTGAAATTTTTTTTTTTAATTTTTTTTTTTTTTTTTCTGGGTTTGAATTTGTTCAGTCGATTTTAATTGGGCCCTGGAAAGCAGCTGGCATGCTAATATTGAACACCCTGCATTTGCAAATTGTTGGTAAATACAGCTGCAGGGATTGTGTGTGCAAATGAAGCCTGGCTGGAGGGAGGTCAGGATGAGCCTGAGATCAACAGCTAGAGAGGGGAGGAAGGGAGAGAAACGTGACTTAGTGAGGGAGGAAGTTTTTGGGGTTTTTTTTACAGTAAAGGGTAAATGATCGGGCTCTCCAGACACAGCTGTCCCCATCAGATGGTGACTGCCACTTCCCAGGAGGGAGCCTTCCCACTGAGGAGGCATCTCACACGTTATCTCAGTGGAGAACAGTACAAAAAACTTCCTTGTAAGACTGGAAACACGTGGGTTCATCCCAGAAACCTCAAAGGGTTTCCTCTTTCCTCAAAGGGAAACCTCTACCTTTGGCTGTGTCCAGAGGCTTGCTCAGCCTAAACCCTCTGGGATCTCCTCCTGCTCCACAGAGCTGGGTCAGGGCACATGGGCTGGGCCACCATGTGTGATGGCCACCAGTCACCCAGGACATGGCAGCTGGTGCTGCTTTCCCTCAGAACCACAGACACAAGATGCAAAAACTGGGAAGCAGTTGTGTTGGTGCTCTCAGCCTTCACTGCTTCACCCCACCAGTAAATCCCCATATGGGGAAACCCCCAAACCCCAGTGCCTGCTCCTGACTGGGCTCAGACTGATGTGGGGAGCCTGCAGGGAGCACCCTGTGCCCAGAACCAGCTGGGCTGGGCTGTGTACTCACGTTGGATGTCGATGGTGACAGAGGTCTCCTTGCCATTGGGGATGGCTTTGTTGGTGGCACGGCAGATGATGCTCTCCCCGTTTTCGATGTCAGCGGGGGAGATGAAAAGGGTGCTCATGATGCTCTCCCTCTTCCCATCACGGAGAAGGGTCTGCTGGGGGGGAGAAACTGAGATGAGAAAAGGCAGATTCCTATAGGACCTGGCCAAGAGCTCAGCCCTGGCTGCTCACAGCTCCTCCAGCTGGGATCTGCTGGGGAGGCGGGGACAGAATTCCTGGGAATTAGGCACTTCCAGCTGCTTCCCTCCAGCCCCTGGGAATCACAGCTCTGGTGAGATATGATACCCACCACTCCTGGGAAGCAGGAGCCAGGGGACAGATGGGACAACCAGCTTCTTGAACCTGCTGTCAGCTCCCCCAGGGAGTGCAAAAACTTCCTGGGTCACTTCCCAGAGCTCTGAGTGGTGACACCCGATGCCACGCAGTGGTTCAGATGAAAACCATCAGGCCCAGATGGGAAACCATCACTGCTCTGGCTTTATGATGATCACCTAAACCTGCTCTGCTCCTCTTGGGCTGGTGCTCTGCCCTCAGTGGTAAGGATGCTGCCCTGTGCTTGCTTTGTTATCCCCTTGTGTGCCCTTCCCTTGTGGAACTGCCCTGCTTTAGGGGAGGAGGATGTGGTGGATGCTAAACCTGTGCAGAACCTTGCAGATGAATTGGTTGGTGGATTGGAAAGCCAAAGAAACAAAGAGATTCCCACTCAGTAGAAAAGGCTGCAGGTGATGGGTCTTTTTAGAGGTAGTTTTTCTTCTTTAATATGCTCAGGCTAAGACAGCCCCCAAATTGCTCAAGTTAAGGTGTCCTGGGCATGTGTGGGGACTACAGTGCTCAAGGTGACCATGCTGGTGCTGCCTGACCACCTGGCTCTGGAGCATCCCTTTTCCCTGCTCATGGCAGGGATGTTTGTGGAAGGGCCTCATGGTGAAAATCAGGAGAAAAAGTGAGGCTCAGCCTCAGAAATGGAGGTTTGTGAGGAGGGGAGAATGCAGAACAGGACTGCTTCCTTCCCAGACCATCCCTGACACCTGCTTCAAGTGCCATGGAGGTGTCTGTCCTGCATGGGGGGTGGGACATGGAAAGCTCAGCTTTGAAACTTCTTTTTGCTCTTCTTGTTGTTGGAAACATTGAAAAACAAAAGAGGAACATTCTGGAGCACTCTTCCTTCTCTGCTTGGGGACCTGAAAGGGAGAGGGCTCAAGTGTGAGCAGTCTGCAGTGGAAAAGAAGGCTTGGGGTAAAGGAAACAAGTTATAAACAGCTGCATGTCAATGGCCTGATGCTTAATTAATTCCACTTGATTGGAGGGAGAGGTCAGTTCTCCCTGGCTTTAATTAATGCTGCCTCTTGCACTGTATGCAGGAGGATGGGACAATTTCTCCCTCTCTTTCCCACCCATCAGCTACCAAGGAGGCAACTCAGCTTCTGCTGCGGGACCAAGTGTCCTCTGGGAGGTGACAGGGAGGAGGGCAGGAAGCTGCCCAAGCCCCTCTGCTTCTCCAAGCCCATAGGGATGTGCTGGAACAAGGCTGGGTGGAGACTTGACAGTGGCACCAGGGGGTTGAAATGTTTATTAGAGGATCTGCAGGAGTTCCAAGAGGAATGAATGCCTCTGACTCCTGGCTTTGAAGTTTGCTTGCAGTACAAATGGCTGCAAACTGACCCATTTTGTGCCTGGCATTTTGCTCTTTAGAAGTGTTCATTAAGGATGTCAAGTGTTACTGAATCTTGAGCACTTACCAAGCATCTATAAACAGAAGAGCATGTGGGAACCCATTCTGAGTATGCTGCTGATTGCTCTTTGATGTTTTCCTTTATGACCCAATAAAGGCTTTTCCGTTTAAATTAAAAAATGCCAACAACCCTGACAATTTTTCATGGAAAATTGCAGTTGGAGGAGGAGATGTATGTCACTGCAACCACTGTTTGATCCAGAGTTTCTGCTCTGGCCAGGGTGGTGTGGTGCTGCAGATGAGGTTAGCACCACACCCAGGTGGGGTTTTGGGGGGAAAAGTGGGATTTTTAGGCAGCCCTAGTGAGGTGTACAATGAGGCAGCCAAACCCAGAGCAGGGTGTTTGGGAGACAGTTTGTGGTTTCTCACTTGCACCCTCCTGTGAAGATTTTATGGGGTGAGAACCTCAGCTAAAGGCACTGTCTGAGCTGTTTTGGGGTTGTGTGAAGAGCAGTGCCAGAGCTGGTACAACTTTCTGAGGCAAAGGGAGGCACAGAGAGTGTCCCCAGCTCCATCCTGCCTCACCTTGGAGTAAGTGGCTCCGTTGATGACTTCTCCTTTCCTCAGCCAGATGATGGAAGCTGCTGGCTTGGCATTGTCTGCATGGCAGGTCAAGTTGAGGGGGTCTCCTGTTCTCATGCTGATGACAGGTCCTCCCATAATGACAGGATCATCTGGAGGAACTGCAAGGAAAAAAAAAAAAGCAAGGAAGAGATAATGTCATTTGTTAGCATCAAACCAACCTTCCTGGAGCTAGCTGGGGAGTCTGGGCTGGCCTGAGACTGTAACTGGTGCCGGTAGACAGAGGATGAAAGGCTTTGGTCAGCCCTGTGTTCCTCTGACTGCAATCTGGGAGGTAGGTGAGGGTGAGGAGAAGGGCAGGGGAGCTGGATTTGGATTGTTTCTTATTGCACTCAAGGGGAAACAGCTTATTATGGGCATCAGGTTCCCAGGTACCAGCCTTTGAAGAGGGTTCCCTTGGCAGTGCTCTGTCACAGAGAGCTGGAGGAACCCTGGAGCCCTCCCTTGCTCTGCTTTGATTTCCCCCTGGCTTCCAGCCCTCCCCTGTGCTGCTGTCAGATAAAAAAAAAAAACCAAACCAAAACAGGAATGCAAAAATCTATGTGCTTGGGCAGATCATTCCCTCTCACCACAGTAAGGCTTTTAAACATCTCCCTCTGTGAAAGCAGATTTTGCTGGGGGTGTCAAGGAGACATTTAAGATCTCAACCTTCCTTTGAAAGCTTCTCAGCCCATGTGAGGCTGTGTCTTCATTACAGCCCTTGGCCATCTCTGTTTCTTCATGCTTCAAGGACAGGAGGAAACAGGGAACAGGAGCTGAGGAGCATCTGGGCACGGTCCCCTCCTTGGCTGTCATCTCTAACCACCCCCAGCATGGGAAGAGATGGGAAATTTGGATGGGAAATTCTGCTAGAGAAGAGGACCCGTCCTTCCATCCTGCAGAGAGGACCTTTCATCCCGGGTACCCTGCTTGGGTCTGCTCTTCCCAGCCACAGCCTTTGGGCAACCAGGACTTGCTACAGATGGACACATTGCCCATCACATTCTGACCCATTTCAGGAGCTCTTGGGGTCCATGCAGTATTGACAATTCACCAGAAATGTGCAGAACACAGTGGAAAGCCATCCCTCTTGCCCAAGCAGAAGAGCTCATGTTAGTTTCATGTAGAAAAAAAATTGTTGCTCAGGAGGAGACGCCAATCCCAATCCTCAGCATCCTCACCCAGAGGGGAAACCTGCTGCTTTTCCCCCAAAATGGAGCTGGTTTTATTAAAATCAGGGATGATTCCTCCTCCTTGAGCTGGCACCAAGCTGAACCATGCAAAGTGGATGTCAAAATTGGGCTCTGAAATCCCCAAGTCTGTTCCTGCTCCTGAGCTGCTGGGGTGTTTTAGCTGCTTGAGAAATATTTTCAAAATTCCTTGCTGGCTCCTCCAGTGTTGGGCTGGATTCAGGAGCTGGGGAAGGGATTATGTTGGTTGACAATTCTAAGGTGGCTGCCTGCAGAGGCAGAGGATTAGTAGGCAAGGCAGATGTGCTGGCTGCACACAAGGCTGCTCACCCAGACATCTGCCAAACGCTGTGAGTAATGGGATTTTTCAGCTCAGTGGGTGGAACCCAGGGACTGGAGAGGATGGGGGAGGAGGGGATGGTGGTGGTGGGAAGATTTTCTACATGGTTCCAAAATGTACTTTTTTTTCAGGCTGTAAGAGTGGAGGGAAAAAAAAAAGACCCAAAACAGTGAGAAATCTGTGGTTTGGGTTAGTTGAGATGTGAAAATGTGGGAATTTCTGCTTCATTCTGATGCTATTTAACAATCAAGAAAGTACTTCTTTCACTTAAAAAACCCCAAACCAACAAAACCTTTCACTGGAGGACTCATGCTGTTTAAAAACCCAAGCTGATATTTTTCAATATTTTTTTTTCCCCTCACTGAAAGTATTAATTAAAATTGACCTCAGCTTGAAAAATATTGGAAATTCATCTAGTGGAGCAGGGAAAAAAAAAACAAAACAATTCACAAGCCTTTCTCTGAAGAGCACCTTGGAATTAAATGAAGGGACTTTTTTCCAGTGGGTTGTTTAATATTCCTGACTGCTGTCCTGTCCCACTGGCTGACATCTGAAGGGTTTTTTTTGCCTTCACTGAGTTAACATCTCCCCCTCAGAGCAGTCCAGCTGTCTGTGAAACCTGGTGGACAAGGGACAACCTCATGGATGGAGCTGTTTGTCTGCCCTGTGCCAGAAACCCTTGTTTTCTAATCCATTTTGCTCCTCTGTAGGATCAGCAGCAAGACTGAAGGAGATGAGGAGAAGAAAAGGAGAAAGGATGGGTCCTGATTACATCTTCCCAAGAAAGTGGTTACCATGGCCATGAATTATTGATGGTCTCCAGGTTCACTAACCAGGGGACTTGGGGAGGAGGAGGTCTGATGAATAGGAATCAGGGATGCAGCTCAACAGCTCTAAACTCAGCAAAATGAAGGATGGACATATTCCTTCCTCAAATTCCAGCCTGGGAAAGGAGGAGGGAGAGAAGACTGAAAGATAAAAAGAGAAGAAGGGGAGGCAAGGAGCTGGTAGCATGGAGCCATGATCCATTATTCATCCACTGCACTCCCAGGGTTTGTTGGTTGTTATTAAAAGGCTCCACGACAGAAACTGGTCTCCTAATTTTTAATCAGGTTGCTGTGGAAGTGCTGGCCCTCCTGATTAACTTGGGGATATAAATAGGCAAATTGTTTGGGGTTGAGGGTGTGTGTGTGTTCTTTCTGGCAGCAAAGAATATGGAGTTAACCTTTCCCTGCCTGGCAAGTTGAAAAAAGAAAAGGAAAAAGAAGGGATCCAGGGTGGCTCAAGCCCCCCAGAAGAAGCCAGAGAGATGGAGGAGGTGCAGCTGCTGATGGGGTGGGAGTCCAGAGAGATCCCCCTCCAAAATCAATGTTTTGCTGAAACCTTCAGGAGAGGGAGGTGAAAAGGCCCCAGCAGAAGCTCATCTGGTCCTCCCTGTGCACTCAGGATCTTCACTGGAGAGATGTTCTTTCCTGCAAAACTTTCCACAGAAACCCTGACAAGTTTCCTCCCATCAATCTCCTGCTTTTCCTGTGGAAGCACAGGGCTGGCTGAGTATTTTTAAAGCAGTCTTAAAGAGGCATTAATCTGATCCCTATAGCTGTGGGCTGCCAGGATGAGTACAGCCAGCTTGGGGTCTCTGCTCCTTGCCCTTTGGAGTGCTTTGGGAAAAGCTCATTTTCCAAGCATCAGGAAATCCAAAGGAATGTGTGCTAGCAACTCTGGGCTGTGCATCCAGCAGCTTCCTAAAGGAGTTGGCTGGTTGGAGGCTTTCCTGCACCCAGACCCACCCTGAAAAGCCTTAATGAGAGGATTGATCAGTGAGACCATGAAGAATTGTTCAGAGCTGAGCTGATACCCTGCAGAAATGAGAGATTCCTCTGCTGGCAGTGGGACAGTGTAGGGGGGAGTAGACAGAGCCTAATTATCAACAATGTTTATTGAGATAAGGGGATCACCTGGGCAGAAGTCAGCTCCTGCAAGTGAAGAAAGAAAAAAAAAAAAAAAAAAGAAAAAAAAAAGTGTGAGGAGCCCCAGGGAGGCATCCTGGAGGGATTCAGCCAGCTCAGCTGTGACCCTCTTGTGCAGGTCCAGAGGATCTGGAAACTTTGCTCTGGTGTGGCAAAGTCTTTGTGTATTCAGATGCTGCTCCAGAGCCTTGTCAGAGCCTGGTTTGCCTCTTGTACAAGTCAGGCTCATGAGGGCATCATCATCATCATCATCACACAAGTGCTGTGGTTGAGGATCTGGGTGGCAGCTTTTGGAAGACAACCCCTGCAAGAAGGGTTTGTTTCCCTTTGCAGATCCCATCCCTCCTCCACGATGGGGCATTTTGAGCCCAGGTTTGCTGGCTGACAAGACTGTTGAAAAAAGAAACAGGCTTCAACTTGCTCTCCCTACCTTCCCAGGAAGATCCAAGGAAAGGAGCAGGCACTTGTCCTCTGCAAGCAGGTACCAGCACAAGACTGGGGTGGTGTGGCTTTGCCAAGCATTGTTAATGATGCTGAGCAAAAGGAGGAGGTAATTAACTGCTGGATCAGTTCTGTTGCTCCACTTGGGACTGGCTTTCTCCATCTGCTTTCCTCACCAGCCCTGCGGGTGTTGGATGCTCCTGAGATCTTTGTCCATGCTCATCCCTATCCTATCATCCAGGATAGGGATGGAGAAAGGCTACAGAGGTGGTCAGAGGGAAAGAGCAGCTTTCCCAGCAGGTGGGAGCAGAAGAGATTGGCTGCTTTAATTCAGCAAAACTGAAGTCTGGGAGACTTTGCAGTGGGGAGAAAGACAGGAAAAAAGCAGGAAAATTTGGGTACTGGGAAGAAAGAAGGTTCTCTGGCCAGGTATCTAGGATGGCTTCCCAAGAGGAGGAAAAAGGGCTTGAAAACAAAACTGCCTTTAAGATGGAGCTTACTGCACTGGATAAGAGAATCCCCTTATAGGGACTAATTCCTGGCAGTCCCTTTCCAGCATCCTGCCCAGGGGCTCTCTGCATTATCCACTCTGAAGGCAACAAATTGTGAGGGCCTAAACCACTGCACAGCAGCTTCCAGCTCCATCACTGTGTAGCTTTTCATTTATCAGGACTTTACACATTTAGGATTCAGATTTCCAGCAGCTCTTCAGAGCTAGGGAAGCTAGAAACAGTCTCTTAGGTTTTGTCCAACACTTGAAAGGCTGAGATTTCACTGTGTCTGAGTGCTTGTCAGGGGCTGGGTGTTTTGTTTTTTTTTTTTTCAGAGCAGCACTAAATGGAATCTGTTGAGTCTGTAGTGGTCTGAGCTCTGGAGGAAACCTGCTCCTGGACTGCATTTGCATCTTGCTCTCAACCATCTTGCCATGCTTCCATTTTGCCTCTCCCTGGTGCTGTCAGGAGCCAAACCTTTTGCAGGTGAGGAGTTTGGGAAAAGAGGACACCAAGAGCAAACAGGGGCAGTCACAGGGCTGAGAGCCCCAACTCCAACTTGGAATATTCTCCTTTCCAAGCATGACCAACCAGATCTCCCTTTGCCTCCTCCATCTGAAACCTGGAGATATTTCTGTCTGCAGGCTGCTCAGTTCTTCTGCAAGAAGAATCAGCAAGGGTGCCAGTGGCAAGGGGGTCTCACATAGACATCATGTGGCCTGTGCAATACAGACAAATCATTTGTATTTTATAGGGTTTTTTTGTTTTTTTTTTTTTTTAAGTGAACTGAGCCTAGACAAAATTCTGGGTGTGCCCTCTGAAAGATGCTTGGCTGCTGCCAGATGAAGAAGGAGAGGGAAGAGATGGAGGAGAACAGCACAGCCTGGGGAAAACATGCTTAAAAATAAATCAAAAGAAAAAAGGGGAGCAAGGAGAATATTAGTGATGAAAGTTTAAAGAGTGCATCTCTCTCCCAGGCCTGTTTGTCTTGTGGCACATGAGTCTGTGTGCCTGGGGGGTGGGGGTGCCACCAGGGCTTGCTCCTCCATCCCAAGTGGTCATGGTGATGGGGAGGGGGACAGCTCAGCACCAAAGCATCCCACAGCCCTGTTTCCCTCCTGTCTGTCTGCAGCTGAGCACTGCACATGGACCCTCCTCACATTAAGAAGCTCCTGGGAAACAAACTGCTAGCATTCCCTAAAACCTGTTGTTTTGCTTTTGGTTTCTTTCCTAATGATTTCTGTTTTCATCCATTCACCAAAAGTCTCATCACTGTAATACTCCTTGCTTTGTCAAGCTGAGGAGGGGTTTGGTGTCCCAGGTTCTTTCCTAAAGAGTGATTTAAATATTTGATTTTCCTGTCATATGGGAATTAAACCCAAAGCTCAGAGTTGTGAAAGCCTTTGTGAGCCCTGCCTCTGGGCAGCACCCATTTTTTGAGAAAACATGAGCAGGCCTGACACAGGATAAGTGAACATTTGTATTCTACAAATACTTTTTATAAAAGGGGAGAAGAAAAAAAAAAACTTGGCAAGCCCCACCAAGCTTTAATAAACATCCAGAAGCTGTGTGGGCAGGCAGGTACCTGGCTGGGTATTGATTGTTCACTTGAAATATTCTCTCTGCAAAGAGTAAGAAATTCAAAATTTACTCTTCCTGTTGAAAGGGAAATATGAGCCCAGCAAATATATTGCCTTTCAGACTCCCAGACAAGTTGGGGTTTGGATGGATGATCCCAAAGCCTTTGGAAGCAGCTGCTTGGTTGTGTCTGTGCTGAGCTCCCCTCAGACTGAAGGGCATTGCTGGGCATGAGTCCTGGGGAAGGTCAGGGGAAAGCCTTGGGAGGAGGGATGGGATAAGAAGGGAGGAAAAATCATCTGCCCAGCTGGCCTTGTTACCACTCTAATAACCCAATTCATTAATGGGATCCCCTCTCACACCCCAACCTCCCAGCATGGGGAACTGTGCACCTCAAAGAGGGGGAAACTGAGGCATGGATAGACTGTGATCTGCTGAGCTGGAGAGGAAAGTCTCCTTGGATCAGGACACCAGGGATGAGCCATACTGCAGAAAGGTCCAAGCACATCCCTCTCTACTGCCACCACAGAGCATCCCACTCTTCCACAAGCAGAAATCCAAAGGGCAAGAGCTGGAGGGGCTGGTGGCACAGCCTGTCTGCTGCCTGAACCTTCTCCTGGCAGGGGAGGACAGGCAGGGAAATCATTATCTCCCCAATGTAGGCCAGCACCCTCTGCTCACAGCTCCTGGGTGCTGAATGACAGATCAGAGAGTGCAGACAAGAAACTGAATTCATTATTTTTCCCCATGTCAGATATTTTTCAGATTTTTTTTTTTTAAAGGATTATTACCGTTCATTTAAGAAAAAAGCAAAAAGAAAAGGTTGGATGCTCTGGAGCAAACCCCAGGAGTTGGCCCCCTCCTTCAGCTTCTGCTGCTCTTAGATCTCTTCTGCAGGAAGGGATGGGAGGAATCCTGCTCTGGGGAAATTCAAAGGGCTGAGCCTTGTCAGAGTTGTGTTGCTGGCTTCCCACCCCCTCTGAGATGTTTTCATCTGCAGAGTGCTGAGTCCTGGGCTGTATGCTCAGAAAATTTGTGGCATTCAGGTAAATTGGAGCTATCTTCTCCCTGTTGTGTTTGCTGGATGTGTCCCCAGCACTGGGGGGCTGTTGGTCCAGGAGAAACCAGGAGGTGCCATGAAAATATAATATAATAACAAAATACAACCATGGCTGAGCCAGCCCTTGCCTGCCACAAGTGGCTTGTCCTGGTGCAGGAGTGTCATTGCAGCCAGGATCCTGCTCCAGCAACCCCCCAAAAAACCCCATACCCTATATCCTATGTGCTGAGCATTGCAAAATAAAGTGAGGTGACCCAAGATGCTACCTAGATGCTGGTTCCCAGATGGGGCCCTGGGTGTCCCTGGGTGGCAGAAGTCACAGGCTGAGCAAAGGGTTTGGGATGAACCCATCAGCTGGGGTCTGATCAATGTGCTGCAGTGCCTTATCTCTGCTCCTGCCCTGAGCCAAACTCAGCCCTTCTAGGAGGACAGCACCATCAATCCCAGTGTTCCCACTGCTGACACCCGTCTGGGCTGGGGCTGGATGTGGTTATCAGGCAGCAGCACAGCTCCAGCACTCATCCTGGCAGGAGCAAACTCTCAATGCCCTTGTCTGCCCTCCTGTCCCACTCAGACTTACACAAACCTTTAGCAGATCTCATTTTTTTGAGCTAAATTATCTGAGTCTTTAAGCACCTGTTCAGAGGGAGTTCCTGCAGGCTGCTCTCAGGTCCCTCTCTTTGAAGGTGTCCCCAAAGCCATTGCACAGCTTTGTCCCCATCACCAGCAGACTCAGCCAAAACGGCCTCGGACACAGCTGGGTGCAAAACACCATTTGCATTTGGTGAGAATCTGCAGTAAATGGGAATCAAAAGAACATCTGCTGCTTTTTCATTCAGCTTGTGTTGACACCAGAGGAGGGGAGGAGGACCATGGAAGGACAGATGGAAAGGAAGGGGATGCAGAGGGGGTGGTGGGTTGACAGGTTGCTGAATTGAGCTGGTCCCAGGTTGGTGGCACCTGCCAGGACCTCAAACAAGGAGGTGCCTCTGCCTTGAGCTCAGGTGCCCAACCCAGAGAGGGGTCAGAGAGGTGCCCACCTTCAGCCCCTTCCCACCAAAGGGCTCGGAGAGCTCCTGGGGGTCCTGAGTTGCTTTGGAGAGAGGAAAACCCTTGCTCAGCTCCTGCAGGGTGGCAGAGCCAGGCTGAGAACATCTGGCAGCTCACTCAGCATCACCAAATCTGTAGCAGCTGCACCCTGCTTGTCACATCATTTCTCAACTTTTCTTACAGCCCAGCTCTTAAATCCAGTTGAAGAGAGGAGGAACAGAGCCTTTCATCACAGAAAAACCAACATGTTTCTAATCCTCAGCACTGCGAAGCTTCAGATCCTGACCTTGGGATGCTCCACCAATAAGAGAGGCAAAGCATTTTGATTTTCACTCGAAATTCCCTCACTTCTTCAAGCATTCTCGAGGCTTCAGGGACATGACATCTGCTTGTGGAGTGGCTCTTGTGCTTCACAGCCATTTCTAAGCCTCCCTGCAAGGGCATTCAGCCCTGTGCCTCCAAGCAGCAGATTCCCAAACAACCCCCAGGTGGGAAAGACAGGCTGAGAAACTGGGAAGGGAGAAAACCTCCTGCAGGGGCTCAGATCCCTGTGCTTGGGAAGGGTTTGATTCCTCCTCTTTTAAACCTTCCACGCTGCCTGGGATGGTAGAAATCCATTTAGTAAACCTGGCTTGAGACAGCTTCCTCTGCCCAACAAAGCCCTGCATGCCCATTGCCAGTTTTTGAAAAGGATTTGCATGAAAGACTTGTCCCCAAAGCAAAAAGTATTGTTAATTTTCCCCTTGGCTGCAACCACTCTGCTAGAGGAATGAGGCAGGACTCCAGAAAGATGGCCCAGCCCAGCTAATTCACAGCTCTTGTGAATACTCAGTGTGCTGGCAGCAGCAAACACTCACTTTCCTTCTCTGATTCCCCAGGGTAGGAACTGCAGGAGGAAAATCTTCTAACACAGCCATCACCAGCCCCATCTCCACAGAGCCATGGGAATGGGCTTGGGATGCAGGAATGGGAGCAGCATTGGGTTCTGCCCTTTCCTCCTCTGTCTTGGTACCTGCCCCTCCACCCTGGCACCTTCAGGGGGCTCACACATCCCACCAGAGGGCAAAGTGGAAGAAAGATGAAGACAAAACCTAGAACCTTCTCAAAGCTTTTTCCACTGAAACAAAGGATGAAAAAGAGGGTGTCTGGACCAATTCACTGTCAAAGCCTTCATCCCAACCACTGTATCCTTAGGAAGAACCTTCCCAAGCCCCATCTGAAGTATGCCCTGTGTCCACCTCCGTCTGGTGGCACCATCTACATTAAAAGCACCATTAACCACAGCAGAAATACTGCCAGTCACTGCCCTTGGCTTTGTTTAGCACATCCAGGGGCCAGACAGGAATTAAAGTCCCAAGTAGAGCTGCTTGGCTCTGGCTAACACTTGCAGTGAGGTTGTTAAAGCTGCGGGGGATGCTGCAAATGCCAGAGGTTTGGGTCTTACCCTCTGGTTTTGTGGCTTGGGATTAGAGAAGCAGAAAGAGGAGCAAGAGGGAGGTGGAAAAGCAGATTTCAAAGCAGAGAGATGGGTTGCTGCCACGTTAGGGATCTTTTTTACCCAGTCAAGTATCCCAGTCAACACTGAGCATTAGGAAGGAGCCCAGAGGCGACTCTGTGGCAGAAAAGAAACAGATGAAAATAAAAACAAACCTTGCTATTCTAAATTCACTCCAGTTAATTTTAGCCTAATTTGATCACCGTGTTCTTCTGTAAATATCGTCCCTTCTTTAATAAGTCAGCATTTGCCACGGAGGCTGCAGCTGCAGTGTAATCACCAAGTGTATCATAAAAGACTTTCTCCCTTAATTGTTAGGAGGAACTGGAGCTCTTCTGCAGCAGGTATGGGATTGCAAAGAGAGATAATTATAACCAGATCTAATTAGTAATCAGAACAGCCCTCTTACCTAGAAATTGTGGGGTTTTTTTACTTAAATATTCCCCCCAGTTCTCCTGAACAGACTGGGGCTCTGCTGCTGTCAGGAGCACACCCCATCACCTCTGTGCTGGGCAGGAGGTGTGGGTGCCAAGCCCAGCACTGGGGCTGAGGGGTCCCCAGAGCCACCTCCTCAGCCTGGGCTGGGCTGGAGCAGCTCAGTTCTGTGTGAGAGCAGGGAAAGGATGCAGTGAAGCAGGCTGAGACAGGAGAGGGTGCTCTCAGCACAGCAATGGAGCTGTGGAGGGAAGCAGGGTCCTGGTGCTGGGGGGATTCCCAGGGTAAGGGGTCCCACTGCCTGGAGCCCCATCCCTAGGGATAGGCTTCCTCCTGGGGTCTGCTATGGCAGCAGAAATCAGCTGTAGAGGAGACAGGAAGAATAACAAACAGGCAGAAGCTGGGAGATGGGTGGTGACTGCTCTACTGTGTTCCTGGGGCACAACCCACTCAAACCTCTCCTGGGACACAGCAGAGCTCCCAGGACACAGCTCCTGTATCCCAGACACCGAGACAAACTGCAGCACAGGAGATGCCTAAGTCCAGGGAGGAAAATGAGGACAGGCAGGGGGGCTTGAAAGGAACAGCTTCATGGAGATATTGCCCAAACCAGTCTTTTTTTTTTTTTTTTTTTTCTTCGCTTTTTCAGTTCAATTGTAACAAAATCCACCATTCCAAAAGGGAAACTTTTCAAACCTCTGCAGTTTTACTCTTCCATCCCTCCTGCTGCCTTTGCACAAGTCAAAGCTACCTTTGAACAGCACTAGGAAGCAAAGCACCTCCAAGTCCTGGCTGGGCAGCTGAGACAGAAAGCCACAGAGCCAGAAAATGGAGCTGCTCACACGGAGGAGCAGAGAAATTGTTCCTCCAGATGCAACAGGAGGTTTCCCTGTCCTCCCAGAGGCAGCACAGGGTGCTCTTTGACTTCCAACACCCCACTGTGGACATCCTTGTGCTGCTCCAGTCCTTCAGAGACCCTTGAGCCCTGGTACCCCCTGAAGTGCTTGGGAGGCAGGAAGGAGGAGAGGCACAGCTCAGCACCTGCAGTGTGGTCGGGTCTGACACTGCTGCAGATCCACCCTCAGCTTTTTTGGTGCCACCTCAGGCACCGAGCAGAAAAGCATCACCATGGGTGGTGGTGATGTTGGTGGTGCAGGAGAGGTGATGGAGGAGTTAGAGGTGAGAGGGAGGAGTGGGAGATGCGATGGAGGAGTGAAAGGTGAGAGGGAGGAGTGAGAGGTGAGATGGAGTGGGTAATGAGATGGAGGAGTGGGAGATGTCCTAACAAGCTCCTTTCTGCCTAGGCAGGACTGAGAGGAGCTCAGAGTAATTAAACACAGCTCGCTGCAAGCCTGGCTGGCCTAAAAGGATTTCATCCCAGGCTCTAATTACAGGGCTGCACTGACTCTCAGCCACATTAGCCTACGCTGATGCACTATTTTTTAATCTAGTTATTTCCTCCCAAGCAGAGCTGTCTCCGGGGGGCTCGTTGGGCAGCAGAGTCAGCTCACAGCTGGGGATGGGCTAACTAGGCCAGCACTGCAGGACTTCTGGAGGATTTGGGTTTTGTTTTTTTTCCTTTCTCTCTCTTTCCATGTCTCAGTCTCATTCCCAGCAGGGAATGCCCACGGACTGAAACGTGTCTGAGACTCACATGTGGGAGCAGTGGGTGGGGGGAACCAGCTGGGTGAGGATGCAGGATGTGCAGGGACAAGGCCAAGGGGATGTGATGATGGGACCAGGCTCTGGGCTTGCAGCTAATGCCAGAGACAAGGATTGGGATGTGTGTGCTTCTGGGAGGAATCACAGCATGGTTTGGGTTGGAAAGGACCTTAAAGATCATCCAGTTCCAACCTCCCATGGGCAGGGACACCTCCCCCAGCCCAAGGTGCTCCAAGTCCCATCCAACCTTCAACACTGCCAGGGATGGGGCAGCCACAGCTTCTCTGGGAAACCTGGGCCAGGGGCTCAGCACCCTCACACCTAAGAATTTCTTCCTAATACCTAATCTAAATGTCCTCCTTTTCACCTAAGAACTGTTTCCACTCATCCTATCACTACATACCCTTGTAAAAAAAAACCTCTCCTGGGTCCTGGAGGCTTTAAGAAGACTGAGGAAGGGGTTGGTGAAGTTGGGTCAGTTGGTAACCTCAAGGGTTGCTGCGAAGCATCCCTTCCCAAGCCAGTACTTTGCAGATCCCTGAGCTGTCCTGCTGGGAGGGAGCACAAACTGGCCAGCTTGGCTCTTCCCATGGCCAAGTCTGTGGCCAGCAGCAGCCCCTGGGTTGTGAGCCAACAACTCCAACACTACCCCAGCACACAAAGAGGAGGAGGAAGAGGAGTGGATGTTAGCAGCACAAATCACAAAGCAAGGCAGGGAGATGCTAATCCAAGCAGCAGAAATGCCCATTTTCTTAATCCCAAGAGCAAGCCCACCTGAAGTACCACATTGTGATTCAACCACCAGCTCCTGACCTGGTCACAGCGTGAGGATGAAGATAGGATGAAGATCTGCTCCTCATCCCACTGCCTTATTGCCACCTCTCTAACAGGGGCTTCGTGCTCCCAGCTGCCACTGACCTTGATACCTTCCAGTCTGAGGCCCCTCTATGGCCAAGTGATTCAATTAAACCCTGGTTCACAGAGAGTGCTAAAAATGAAGGGGAGGGAAGGGAAAAGAGCCCGACAACAATCAAAAAACCTTCCCTCACGAGAATAATTTTCTTCTATGGATTTTTAAGACCAGCGGCTGGAGAATCGCTTTCTCCTTTTCGTGGTGTCTCTCCAGTCAATAAATAAAAGGGAAATAAAAGATTTCAGAGAAAATAGAATGCAGTCAAAAGGTAAATTGTGGTCTTAAAAGCCCCTGAGAGACTGTCACAGACTGAAATGTTTCCTAGTTTGAGACCATTTCTTCCTGACTACATGGTTTCCGCTCCTCAATTTGCATCTCTGGGAGGTAATCTTTAAAACTGATTTTCCCCTGGTTGCATTTCATCGGCAAAGAAACTAAACAGGCTGCTGCATTACAGTAATAACATCAACATTTCAGCCACCTTTGCCTTAATTATTTCTCTGTCTTGTCAAGAGAACCAGTTAAACGAGATTTATGGAGGGGTGGGAAGGAGGGGGGTCAAGCTGCATGTGTGTGGATGGGTGAGATAACCTGGAAAACCTGATTTCTCCCTTGTTATGTGTCACTGGCTGTAAAAAAAAGTAAAATAAAATACAAAAAAATGCACCAGGTAAAAGGTTTGGACCATTTAAGTTAATAATAATTTCAGCATTTCACCTGTCTCCTGCTTAATTATTTTCTTCTCTCAGCTCTGCCACCTGAACCAGTTTAGATAAGATTTCAGCCTGGATAAAGAGGAAGAACTGCTTTCTCCAAAGCAGATAAGATGCATTTTCCAATGGAAAGGAAGAGAATACAGCACTAAAGCCTTCCCGCAGTCTACTCCAAATTTCTTTCTCCAAAAGTCTTGCCACTAAAAGCTTGTGAAGTTTTGCAAAATACTGCTGGATTAAGAGAAAAGCACTTGTAAAGACAAGAAAAGGAAGCCAAAGTATGCAAAGCAGCTCATCAGCATCTGTGCCCAGCCAAAATGCAGACAAAGTCACCCCAAAAAGCACCCTGGATGTGTAAGCAGGGGTTTAGCTGACTCCCACCTGCTTTTAGGGGGAGCCTAGGGGTTTTGGCAAGGTCTCCTTACCCAGTCAAGGTGTCAAAGCTCTCTTCTGAGTTGGCTGCAATTGAAACATAACCCCCTTGAGCCCTCCTGCTCAGAGTTTTTAGGTCTCACTGCCCCCTGAGATGTGCACACCCAGTTTTCTCCATCCCCCAGGTGCTTTAGAACATGGTTTGCCAGGGAAACAGTTTAATAGTAAAGAAAGTGCTCTGTGATCTTAGAGCAGGGCACAGAGAAGGGCTCTGGCATGGCTGAAGATGTGGGGCTGGCAAGCAGAAGGTTTGGGATCGGGGTGTGGGTTGGGCTGGGGCTGCAGCCCTATAGGGAAGCTGCTGCAGGCATCCCCAGCTCCATCCTGGTGGCTGCCAGGGCACCCCCAGATGGGCTGCTTGCCTGTGTGCAAACATTTCCCAACACCTTGGGTGAGGTGTGAAGCCACAGCAGGTGGCTGGGAGCTGCCAAGGAGGAACCACAGCACCCGGAGAGGGATGGGTTGGCTGGGGGATGCTGCCTCCAGGGAGAGGAAGAGATGCTCTTGGCTGCTCTGCACCCCACAACACTGCTGGAACCCCAGAGAAACATTTGAAAAGCAAAAGAAACAGCTCCCTGGATAAAAAGCTGGGACCCTCTCCTGTCTGCTGGCAGTCTATTTTTATTATGTAATTTCCAACCCTTTGGTGATTCAGATGTTTTCCCTGCATTTTGTTGCTGACCCTCAGGCCAATCCTCAGAACAATATTTGCTCAGGGGGTTATGTGCACTCAGCTTTCTTCTTTTTTTTTTTTTTTATTATATAAATTCAGAGTGGATAAAAACTTTCCCTCTGTCTTGGTTTCTAACAGTCTGGGGAGCTCTCATGCATCCTTCCTGCAAGGCACCAGGAGGGCCAGGGATGAGGAGAGTGGGTTTTGGGCTGCAATTCACATTCAGGGGAGAGGAGAGCCCTGACTGGTATCTGCCTGCAGCCTGCCAGCTCCTGAGAGGGAAAAAACATCCTCCAGGAGTTCTCAGTGAGCTCCATGCTCTCCCTTATCTTCCCAAACCTGCAAAGTTTCCAATCTGGGGGTAAATAATTGGATGATCTTGCTCTGGGTCCCAGTGTCAGGACTGGCTCGGGCTCCTCCAGCTTCCCTCTGCCTGGCCTTGCCTTCCCACCCTGCCTGGAGACTGATTATATTGGGTCTGCATGTGTAAGTACAGCCTCCTGTCATCCTAATAATCTAAAGTGGTGATTTGAATAACAGTTGTTGATGCCTGCAGTTTCCTGTAATTTCCAAAAGGAAACAAATCCATGCAGGCTGCAATTTTGCGCCTATGAATTTTGAATGAACATTTCAAAGAGCCTCCCTTTCTTTCTCTCTCTCTCTCTCTCTCCCTTCCTTCCTCCCCTCCCTTTCTCTGCCTCCCAGGCCCAGCTGAGCTGCTCCTGGAGGTTCTCAATATTCCATGGGGTGGATGTGGGGCTGGGGGTTTGGATACCTGGGATGAAGGACTCGGCAAAGCGTGGGGCTGTGGCTCAGGGAGCTGGAAGATGGGGGAGGATGGGGAAGCATCTTTCAGGTGTTGGGATTTTTCCCTGATGGTACCTGCTGGCCAAGCTCCTCACCTTCTAACACAGGAGTTCTAAGAGGTCTCTCCTCCAGAGTGGATTCTCATGATGGAGACAGTCCCTGTTTATAACCTCCTCCCTCTCGTTCTGCCACATGCAGTTTTATGGTAGCCAGGGTTCTCCTTTTTTATAGTGCTGTTGTTTTTTAAAATGGGTTTTATCACCTGGTTTTATTACAGAATTACTGTACAGCACCCCAAGTGCCGTGGCAGTGAAGAGGGAGAGGGGCTGGGGGAATGGAGCAGCTCTCTCCCTGAGCAGCTTGCTGCCTGCCTAGGATTTGGTGATGGATGGAATGCTTGTTTTCTGGTATATTTTTATCCCTAGATATACAAAGCACTTTGTGCTCCCAATGGATACCAGGCACTATATAAATGTAAATCATTATCATTAAATACCGTCTGCATCTTTTCAGCCTACCAGTTGGAATCAAATATTTAAAGGGGGCAGCTGGTCTCCGGGTTTTCACTGGTGAACTGAGTGTGGGAGGTGTGATTTTAGTCTTTGTTACCAATTAAATGTGATATCATGCAAGACTTTTATTTTTCCCTTGCAATTTTTCATGCTGCCTTGGATCTGAAAGTCACTTCTCACCCACTATGAGAAATCTCTGCAGACTTCCCTAGCAACAACCTGAATAAGAAACAGCCACCTCAGGTTTGGGGATGCTCCCCAGATTGTCCCAAACCTGAAATTAAAGGACTCTGTCCCAGGTTAAGGACAATCAGAAGATCCCCTGTGTCCCACCAGGTCACGGGGAGGAGAGTTTGATTCCTGTACAATTTATGACTCAACAAAGAATTTAGATACTTGTCTGCTGCCAGAGCCCAGAAATCACTGACCCCCCAAACCTCTTGGATGTCACCCACACAGCAGCTGTACCCACAGTGAGCAGGGGGTATGAGGCAGATGGTGGTTATCCCCCAAAGTTTCCTGCTTCTGCTTCACCCTGGTCCTTCTGTTCTTTTTTAGGGGAGGGATCTGAGCCTGAAGGACTTACTCAAGGTTGTGAATAAGGCTTGGGCAGCCCAGAGGTGAACCCAGGACCCGTGTCTTTCCACCCAGCTCAGAAAGGTTTTGCACTATGTAAAGGAACAAGGTTTTATCCTATTTCCTGGTTTGTTTTATTTTTCCATCACTTTCCCCATCCTCTCATAAGCTGCAGCTTCCTGCTGCCTGAGGGACACCTTCCACTTAGCTACATTTTCCTTTCTCATTTCATGCTGTAATGGAGATTTATCAGAAGTGCTAAATATGTAACTTGCTGTGAGTGCCTTGGCTCTCCCTGCAGTGGTCAGAGCTGAGCATCTCAGAGGAGCCCCATGCCATGGCCCCAGAGGTGTTCCCAGGGGAAGTGGCACAGTGGTTGCCATCATCCCAAACTGTATGGCTAACTCCTAATTTGAGCACACCAAGTTCAAAGAGGTGGGATCTGCTCAGCAGAGCAAGTGGTGGGGTTCAAAGGAAACAAGGCAAACCTGCCTTCAGTATTCCAGCTCTGTGGTGCTGAAAGCTACCTGGGAATTTAAGCACTGAACAAGGAAAACTCTTAGGGTAGCACCTAACCCCAGGGCCCAGGGCTTTCAGATGACACAAATATTGCAATATTTGTAAAACTGTGTGAGCTGGTAACTCTGGAGCTGGCTTTGAGGGAGTGGAGGCAGCATCTCCCCTCTGGGTAATCATACATATAGAAATAGATTTATTTTTAAAACATTTCCTAGGCATGCAGTGGTGTTTTAACCATGTCTACTGGACCAGGACAGGACTGACACCCATCAGGGTGCTGTCCCAAGCAACATGCAAACTGGGATGAGTCTTTGCAAAAGCTCCAGGTTTCCCAGTGACCGGTGGGAAATTCCCTCCAGGATCCTTAGGACAGGAGCTTTTGGTAGCTCCTGGACACACTGAGCTGCTCTCTGCCTGAGCAGCTCGATGACAGCACAGCACAGGCAGCAGAACAGTGGGTAGAGCTGTCATGTGAAGAAAAAAACCAAACCCTTTTTGAGCTTTCCTCTCCCCATCTCAGGGTAATTGCAAAATCATTATTCTGCAGCGAGAAGGGCAGCAGAGCCTGGGGCAGGTGGACATGTCCCATCCAGCATCTCCCCCCAGCACCAGGCAGCTGGCTCTGACGTGCTTAATGAGGATGTAAGTGAATCAATTTTTGCTTGTCTTTTTCCAACTCAGGAGAGCAGAGCTCTGCCTCCAGCCAAGCAGGGTGTTAACCCCTCTGCAACCCCCAGCTCAACCCCAGCGTGGGAAGACCCAGGTCTAGACCCCAGTTTTTAGCAAAAGGAACCTCTTTTCCATCTGTTTGCCCAGCTGCAGACTGCATGAGGCAGAAGTTGCCTTTCCCCCTGATTTTTTGCAGCACTGAGCACCTCTGAGAGCCTGAGTTTGCCCAGCAGGATGTGGTCCAGCCCGTGGAGATGCCTTCCCAGCCTGGGAGTCATGCAGGGATGCTGGCAAGAAAACCCTGTCCACCCTGTGCTATCAAAAAGCTCAGAGCACTGTAAACTTAAGCTGCTCAGACATGACATCAAATATTTAGGTTATCTGGGATTTGTGCTCCATTGTTTGATGTTTCTGTTTCCTTCTCAGCAGACCCGGTTGCTGTTTTGCCACTGAAAAAAATATTCCCAGCAGAAAATGCAGCTTGGTGAAGACCCAAACTTTTTATAAGAAGAGAGACTATCTGGAAGAAAATTACCAGGCTTTCATCCCTTCCTTTTTATTCTGAATTGACATCCTGGCTCTACATGCTGGCTTAAGCTGATTTTTGCATTTGGAGAATTGAAATCTATTAAAAAATATGGAAAAATACTCGAGATAGTTCCAAGCTAAACTGTGTTTCTGGTTTTGAAGCATTACCTAGTCCACATTTTCTCATTGAAGCTCAGCCTTACAAACAAATATTGAAAAATGGCCTTTCCCAGGCCATTACCTCTTTATTTTCTGATCAAACTCTGCTAAAGAGCAGGAGAGCTGGGAAAGGCAGATGTCTCAAGCTGCCAGCCATCATTTTGGTAATGGAAATAGCTTTCTCTGCTCTGCAGGGGAGGACGGGAAAGATTCAGCTGGAAAGAGGATTGGAATAAAATAATAAATAGTTAAATAAGTAAATAAAATGAAATGGAGAAAAGAAAAGGGCTGTGATTGAAGGTGGATACATTTGACACCTTGGTGACCCTCCTCTTCTCCTGTCCCTGGCTTCTGCCATCTTAAAAGACAGGAACTCTCACTTCAAATTAACTTAATCTGCACCAATAGGGGATTCATGTTGATTTAAGAAAGGTTCAGTTCTAAGGGGACACACGTGGAGGCAGAGTTAATATTAGAAGAGGCTGTGGAGGGGAAGGAGGGGGAGAATTAGGCTGTAAGAGGTGAATGTACAAGTTAATTAACTGCCTATCAATTATTCACCTTAAGTCTCTGGAAGCAGCTCCTCTGCCTCCCTCCTCACCCCCCCACACTCCCCTTGGTCTGATTGTCACCAGGGTCCCACCAGCATCTTTGCAGGACCCATCCTGTCCTTTGCCTGTGGTCCAGGGCATGGCTGGAGGCATCCCACCTTCTGCTGGGGAGGACCACAGACCAGGACAGCCTTGGAATTCTCCTACCAAAGCACCAAGGATGGAAAGCAACCACCCTACCATCCACCTTCCACATCTCACCAGCCACCTTGCCTTCCTCCATCACTCTCCTGGCCCTGCCCATGATGGGCAACACCAGGATCCTCCTCCTCCCCTCTCCTTTCCTCCCTCCCAGTGAATCCAGTGCTCTCTTCCAAGTTTTCTCCTCTGGCTTCTCTGCCTTCAAGGTCTGGGAACTCAGCACTAATTAATGTGTCTGCAAATCCCAGCTCAGCTGCCAGGGCCTCCAATTCCTTCCCAGTCCCCCAAGTGCAGAAGGCTCCACCAGCCAGCCCTGGGGCTCCTGGAACTACATGCCTGGCAGATGCATATTTTATTACCACACATCTGTTGGCTCTATAATCTCTTGTATTTGCCCTCCCTGCTCTGAGCTTTGATGGAAGACCAGAGGGAACTCTCCAGTGGTTACAACCAAAGTGTTTGCTTTGCAATTCTGCTCAATTGCTGTCTGATTTTATTTTTAAATTTCTCCAAGTCCTAATCAGGCTCTCACTTTATTTAATTAATACTCCAGCTTAGTTAAATAGATCATAAATTAAGCAGCCTTGCCATTAAAGATGTACCAGGTAGCAAATAGCCCTCCAGTGGTTTCTCAAAGCTTGCCTGGCTTGGGCTTTCCTGACAAACGTGGATGCTTTGGTATCTCCCAAATCACAAAATCACAGGGTTGGAAGGGACCTTAAAGCTCACCCAGTTCCAACCCCCCTGCCATGGGCAGGGACACCTCCCACCAGCCCAGGTTGCTCAGAGCCCTGTCCAACCTGGCCTTAAAATCTTCCAGGGATGGATGGGGCTCCCACCACCTCTCTGGGCAACCTCTGCCAGTATCAATGGATCCATGTCACTGCCACCATCTCATCAGCTTCTTCCTGCTCTGCTGGGGAAGGCCTCTCCAGGAGAAACATCAGGATAATTTGGGCAAGAGAAGCCAAAGAAGACCTGGAGAAGGGGGTTCCCTCAGACACTACAAATAGAAGACTTTCCCCTATGCTGATGACAGCAATAGGCTCCTCAGTTTGAATGTTTGGACTTCCAAGGCTATGGAATGATCTGTTCCACTACATTTAACCATGTAGATTTGAAAACAATGTGACAAAACCTTAAATATTTAATTAAAATGTGGTGTAGCTCTGCATCTGAGCAGGGAAGTAGGAGGCAGCAGCCCAGTAAAGCAGTTGTCAGACATGAATGACAGCAGTTGGAAATTGAATTGGGAGACATTAGGGGATTTCTTGATACCAGGGAAGTGGAAAAGCTGGCAAGAACGGACAAGGCAGCACCAACCCATGCAAAAAAAAATCTCAGGCAAGGCATTTTCCAGAGAAAAGGGGTCACTGGGGTGTGATAGACCTGGATGGGGTTGCCCAGAACTGCCTCCAACATCCTTGTCTGGCTGATGAGATGTAGGCAGAGCCAGCAGGAGTGGGTCAGGAGAGCTCCCCAGTTGTGACAAAAATCTTCCTGGAGAGCTGCAAGGTTTGCATGCAGAGCTGGGGAGGGCTGAGGGATCACCTCCTCCTTGGGGGATGCCTGCAGCTCCTGGTGAAGCAGTGCAGGCAGGGCTGGGGAACACCCCACAGGCACCTTCTTCAAAAGAGGCAGCTTAAATTGCCTGCCACATCCCTTCCTAACCCAGCCAGATAAAACCTGGGAGATGCACATCCCTCCAGAGACAGGTGCTTAGCTCCTGACTAAAGCAGCATGAATGCACCGGATCCAGAGAGGAGAAATGTGTGCACAGGTGGTGGCATCACACATCTGGAACCACTGCAAACGTCTGCTTCCTGTACAAACATGCACTTTGCCTCCCCGAGGTGCAGTAAGTTTATGCTCTGCAAGCCCTAACTGGCTGTCAGGAGCCAACACTCCCTGGTAGCACACAGGGTATTGGAGGTGTTGACTTCTCCTGTGCTGTTTCTCTTCCCTTTTCCCTGAGCTGACCAAACCAGAGGTTACAGGGCACATCCCAAAAGCATCCAAGAAGCATCTGCTGACTGCTGACCACCTCCCAGCCCCTTGCTGAGGCTGTGGATTATAATTTGTACCCCCCCGGTTGTCTTTAAATTTCCCCAGAACACCTGAATAAACACATCTCAAGGGAAAAGGTGCTGCTGCTGGGTTCCCAAGCCCCATTTTCTCAGCCATCGAGCTGAAGCTGAACATGCCATAACTTCAATTTTCTTAAAAGGGAAAACACGCCGCAAATAAAAGTTGCTGAACATCTTAGGTAAATGTACCAATTAGCAACTACCATGTATATTCACAGAAACATTAACTACCATCTATTCAACACATTCCATAACCCCAAAGATAATAACGATTTCCTTTTGATCCATAAAAACATCTCTCTGCTCAATCAACCCTTTGCAGCAGCTCTGAGCTGACGTTCGCCCGTGCGCCCTGGGACTAAATTAGTTTTGAAATCTTTAAGCTCTAATTAAATAACATTATTTCTTTTGTCTAGCTCCGGCAACGTATTTTGCCTTCACAACAGAAGGAGGGGAAGGCAATGCAGCTCGTAGAGGTTGTTGGTAAGAGAAAAAGCCCCTATGACAGCCACGTTCTGCTTCCTGATTTATTTGCAGGCGTCTTTCATGTGCAGGCAACGCATCAGAGCTCGGAGCTGCAGCAAAGGGTTGATGGAGCAGAAGGGGGGATCAAAAGAAAATCAGCCTTATCTCGGGGGTTAGGGAAGGAAGAGGTGTCAGGTGGGTAAGTTTGGCAATAGGGTATTTGGTAGGGAATGGGAGAGAGAGAAACCAAGGCAGGGGAAATTGCACAGCAGAAATTAGAGGTCAGTGTGGCAGGGGCAAGCAGGCTCTGATAAAGTGAACCTTCAACCAAAACTAAGACCATAATTCGCTTTTTTTTTGGCTGCTTATGATTAATTAGTGACTAAAAGCACTCAAACTCCTAGTTTGGACCCCCTTTTAACATTCCCCTCCCTAAAAATTAACCAGGAAAACAAACCTACAAGGAAGAAGCAATTCCAAATGCCAATTACAACAAACTTAAATATGTAAATAGTTTCACCTTGGGGGCTGAATAATCAGGATGTATCTGGGACCAATACAGACTGGGTTGTGTCCAAGCTTTTCAAGAAAAATACCACTTTTGAAATCATATCAACTCTGGGAAGTCTTGCTGATGTAGCCTGCACCCCTGAGAAGAACCCAAACCCCTTTGCCAGCCTGCCAAGGCAAACCCTTTGCCCTTGCCAGTGCCACTCTCCCAGCTCTCACCCAAAATGGGTCTGTAAGATGTTGGGACCTTTCTCCTGTTTGTCACCCCATGTCCCAACCACCTGTTTTGCTCATGGGGAAGATCACTGAGAGATACACGACGACAAGAGTTATGTTTGAAACTAGTATGAAGAGAGCATGTAAACCAAGCTCTCCTCAAGTGCTATCACTTGAGAGCAGCAGTCAAAGAGTGATGCAGATGGCACTGATAGCACTGACACTCCTTAAATTCACCCTTAAATTTATGCACATACACCCTTAATTTCCATGTACATTTGTAGAGCTGAAGTATCAAACATTTTGTGCCTGTGCTACTCATCCCAGTATCTCCGAGCTCCCCAAACAATTTCCTTTCTTAGGACCAAGACACACCTCCATCACTCTCACTGTGGATTCATTTCCACTCCTCTTGATTAAGCAACATTTTCTTTAAAAAGCCACTCAGTGCAACAAAGAACCCCCCATAAATAACCTCCAAGAGGATGGGGAGAGGAGACTCACCCAGCACGGTCAGGCGGGCAGGTCTGGAGCGGATGGCAGCTTGGATGGCCTGACACTCATAGACAGCATCATCTTGGAGATCAGCTCTCAGGATTTTCAAGTGATGCTCTCCAGAGAGATGGTCCCCTACGACCAGGTAGCGTGGATAACCTGTGGAAGAAGCAGGAGGCAGCTGGACTGATGAAGTCTAAAATGTGGGCCCAGAGCCCCAGCTGTCCCACAGTGAACAGCCAGGAACCAGGTAGCTTCTACCCCTCCTTGGCAACCAGGGCAAAAAGGGAGAGAGAAACCTTCCAAACTCAGGAAAGAAATAAGAGTTCAAAATGAAGTGCTGAGGAAGGAGCATTAAGTGACATCCCTCAGCAAAGAGATGAAACCCACCCTCACCTCTACCTCCTCCGAGACCTGACATGGGATTCCTTATCTCCAGTGGGCTTGTAGTGAAACCCCAGAATATTTCCACTGTTAGGTCTGTGTAAAGGTTGGGTGGGGGGCTGTGGGGAGCTACCAGAAGCCTCATGGCATGGATGCTGCCATCACCCCATCCCTCCCTGTGCTGGGTGGCAGGCAGGCAGCCTGGCACCGCTCCTCTGCTTTTTTTTTTTTTGTTTCCCAAGCTCTCAGCAGCAGGATTTGCTCTCCTGAACCACAAGAAATACAAATGATGGGTTTATTTGTATTTAGCTAATTAGATAACAGGCTGAGCTGGCAGCCTCTCTTGCTGAAGGCAGCCCCAGCTCTGGTAATTGTGAAGGGTGTTTCACAAGAAGCGACGCAGCTCAGTGGAGCTGTTGTCACCCATTCGTGTCACCAGGTCTTGTATGGAAAGTTCAGCTCTTTAATGTATGTAAAGAGTTGTGACAGGGAGCTTTGAAAACCAAAATGGGGACTGCTCACTCAGGCAAGCCTGAGAAATGAGTAATTATTGGTTTAAAAAGAAAAAACAAAACCAACACCAAAAAAACAACAGAGAAAAGGAAAAAAAGAGGCATTGCATTTGAGGAATGAGGTCTCTGGAGACCAAGGAACATGAATCCTTTCCTGGTTTCTGAATGGTGTTGCTTGAAAAACCCTCCCAGGTCCCCTGTGCCCTGCAGAAGTTGAGTGGTGGCAATGTCACACGTGTACAAACTGCTGTGCTCAGGGACAGGGCTGCAGCTCCCAGGAGGTCTCACTGCCCTCTCAGGTTTCTGGCTTTCAAGCACTCATCCTCAGTCACAGGAAACATTTCACTAGAAAATGATTATTTTCCAGCAAAATATACAGAATAAACTACGTAACTTCTCCACTATTGCTCCAGAGTCTTTGCTGCTTGCAATAAACCCTCAATCACAAGCCCTGTGTGGGATTAAGTAATGAGAAGTCTGGGGAGTTTAATTACCAAACTGCAATTTGCCAAAAGTACAGTTTAAAGAAGCCACAAGTGCTTGTGGGCTCCGCTGGATTGCAATAAACACATTTAGCCAAAGCAAACTTTCTCCTTTTTTGAGAATGTCAAAACACTTTCAACAATTACAAAACATTGCAGCCTGAATTTTGGAAACGTGACATTTGTGTCCAAAAGTCAGCCAAAGCAAAGCTTTCCAAAAGGGTCAGTGGGAAACCAACTGGGTCGTTTCAAGTCAGAGGTGAAAGAAAAAAAAATTTAAAAAATATTTGTTTATTCCAATTTTTAATGCTTATGCTTGAGCTGGCTGGAGGGTTTGGTAGCCGATCCTTAAAATAAGAAGGTAGTGATCCTTAAAATAAATATTGTGGCTACACCTGCAGTGCTGAGGCAGGCATTGCTCCCATTTTCCTCCTTTAGGTGGGGAAATATCCCAACTTACTTGAGAGGTCCCTTCCGACCCCGAGGGCGAGCCCGTCTTTGATCCAGAGGACGATGCCATTGTACTCAGGGATGGCACAGAGCAATGTCACCGGCTGCCCCGCGATCACCACCTGGTCCTGGGGCTGCTGGGTGAAGGAGGAGGCTTGGCCTGGAGAGAGGAAGAGGAGGGAAAAAAACCAGCTGTGGTTTGCCACGCAGTGCTTTGGGATGCAGCAGCCCAGGGTGCTCCTGTCCCAGCAGAAACCTGTGCTGGAATTGGGAGGCTCTTTATTAGAGTTACAGAACCAGCAAGCTTGGGAAAGGTCTTCAAGATCCTCAACTGCAATCCAACTGCCCCAACCATGAAACCATAGCCCGAGGTACCCTACCTGAGCAATTCTTGAACACCTCCAGGGATGGTGACTCCACCATCCCAATGCCTCACTGCTCTTTCAGAAAAGAAATCTTTCCTAATACCCAACCTAGACCTCCCCTGGCACAACTTAAACCCATTTTCCTCTCATCCTGTCACTAGTTACTTTGGAGAAGAGACCAACACCAACCAATTACTTCATCCCTTAGGACCCCCTGCAACATTTTTCCTCCATAAGGGAAAAAAAATGATACAGCAAAGGGGTGCCAGGCTTTTCCTCTAAATATTTGATTCCAAATTGTGGTTTTAGATATTTGTAGAGCATCTGACCAGCCCTATAGCTCTGCCAGCACTTACAAACATACATTTACTCTGGAGTCAGGAGAGATGAAAGGGAGAGAAGCTGGGGGGAAGGCAGAGCAGCTGGATTGTGACTCCAAGGGGTTTTACTGCTTTGGAGCCTTTCTGGGGGTGAATGATCCTGGAAAGCCCACAGCCCCTCAGCTGAATGTCAGCTCAACACCCAGAATCCTGTCAGGCTGAAGAAAAAGTTTCTCTTTAAAATCAATCTGTTAAACCAGGACAGTCTGCATGCAAACCACCCCAAAAATCAATTCAATCCTAATTTACATTAACCCAATTTACTCATTGACTGATGATAAATCCCAACCCAAGGTTAAGTGTGACACAAGTGCTTGCAACTAAACTTGTTTCCAAATGAGTTGTTGGGCCTTGCCTACAGGGCAAAGCTACAAAGCTCCATCATTTTCTAACTCGTGCAGTTAAACCAATATATGCCCCCCCCGTGAACACTTAAATTTCAATTTAATTTATTGTAGCTTAACCTAAACTTGCTCTCAGCCTGCTAAAGACACACAGGGAAGAGCAGAGCTCTCCTTTCTAAATTCCTGCTGGTTTGTGTACATCAGCCCTGCTGAAATACTTGCAAATTTCCCTCCAGATGCACCTCAAGCACCTGATTCCAGGGTCTTTCAGAGGTTGTGGCTCTCCCAGCACCCACATATTTGCAAGGAAACCTGATTTTCATCACAGGGGCTTCCCAAAGGTGCTGCATGCAGACCAGGACAGGTTTATTCCAGAGGATATTCCAGCTCTTTCTACTGGTAGAGACTTGCTGGAAGTCCTGGTGGCCTCCAGTCCTAGCAGAAACCCCTTGCTACCTTCAATTTTAGAGTCAGAAATTTGATTTCATAGGGAATGTTAATCATCTCTGTGTTTTATTCTGACTCATAGAGGACAAGCACTAGTAGCATGACACAGAAAAGTGTCAATGAGAGAGAAAATTAGGGAAGAGAGTAGAAAAAAAGTGAGCATATTGCTTTACTGTGTGTTTTGGTTTGTTTTTTTAAAAATATATATATTTCCCACTCACTAACAACATTTTCACAGCTTACTTCATAATCTTGACAATTCTCAAGGCAAGCAAGGACAGCACTGGAACGTGGCAATAACCCCCAAAGATTGTTTTATTGGGGAGAATTATCAGGTTGTCAGCTGGGAGCTGCAGGAGCTGTAATGAGAAAGCAGAAGCACCAAGTGCTGTCCGTGGCCTCTGAAAATGTCCATTAAACAGAGGCTTCATTTGGTAATTGCTGTTGGAAGCAAAGCCCCTTTTTAAGCTTGTCTGGCTTTTTTTTTCCCTTGTTCCTTAATTTGTTTTCGGGAGCAACTGATGGCCATGGAAAATCAGAGCAGAAACATGGCATCTGTCTCCTGTCTTTTCCTTCCCTCTGTTTGTTCAGAGTAAAAAATTGTCACTCAAAACCTTTTTTTTTTCAGGTCCAAGGCTCCATCTCAGCTACAAACAGCTCAGACTCAGGCACAGGAGAGGAGAGATGGGGTAAGGAACTTAAGAGCATTACCTGGCCTAGCTCCTGCTCCATGGCAGGATCATCTCTCCCTAAATTACAGATAAAAAAGAAGCAAAAAAAAAAAAGAAAAGAAAAAAGAAAGTACTGAAGGCAGAGCTCAACTAGCTTTCAAATCAGCTTAAAGTCTGATTACTGGGTTTAACTGGGTTTGGAAGATCAGAGGCTCATCCACGTTACAGCTTACGTCTTAATGTCAAAGGAACAAGTAATTTGCAGAAAAGTTTTAAGGGAGATAAGATACTTGACAGAAAATAACTGAAAATGGGGAAACTGGGAGAGGGTGATCTACAAATGCAGGTTGTGCAGTTTTGGCTACAAGAAAAAAAGCCCAAACCCATCAGTTGGGTACTTTTCCCATGAATATTTACTATGTGACTACAAAATGGGGCTTTAGTTTCAAAGCAGGGTGGTTTGGCTCCAGAACAAATTAAAAGAAGTCTTTCAACCAGATGCTGGTCAACCAGAAGTTTCCATTTCTGTCCTCTTCCTCTAAGTAGGATGTTAGCCATAAAAATCCAGATTTTTTTTTTTTTTTTTTTAACCTGGCTTCCCAAATCCAAATCCTTGCAGAGGTTGGAGTTCAGACCACATGAGCCCAACCAAGAGTCCAGGCAAGGTACCTACAACCAACCAACCACCAGTTGGTACCTTCTGTCACCTCCAACAGCACCTTCCTGCCACACAAAGGGAACCCAGCTTCTAGTTTTGGGGTGTGCCATCAATCCCAAATGCCAGGGAGATGCAGCAATGTGTATGAGTGCCCCCACCCAGGCAGGCTCCTACTTCCACACCCCGTTTTCCCTCTTTCCTAGAATAAAAACTTGGCAGATTTTCAAATAAATAACCCTTGGCTCCCTGACAGCATCTCTGGGAGCTTCTGCTCTTCATCCAGTAGAGAGGAGAAATGCACCAGGCAGAAGCAAATGTTGAGTCTGAATTCAAAGTTGATTCTTTTTTTTCACCTCTAAAGAACCCAATCACTATGCAAATAAGATGCTAACCATGCCTCTTGGCCAGGTTCCAGAAGGATGGTGAAGTCCAAGCTGCCTTTTAGTGTCAGGTAAAGTGCCTTGAAACCTCATCTTTTCCTGGTCACTGCCTTTATTTTGCTCCCTAAGGAGCTACTTGCACCACAAGGCAACTGCCTGACCCCTTTCCTGATCCTGGAGAAAAACCTAAAACAAAAGCAGGTAGCATGTCCTGCAGCTCTTAGAATCCTAAATGGCAGGAACAAAATAAAAAGGAGACTAAAGGCTCCACCAGGAGTGGTGAGCAGGCAACAATGCTAACCCTGCTTTCAAAAACTCACAGGCAGGAGCCTTATAAAGTCACAAGCTTGTCATAAAAGTGTAAGAATAAAAAGAGGCAAAAAAAAAAAGAGAGAACCACTTTAGAACTCTCTTTCCTTAATGGATTTTGCACCTGTGGCTCCTGTTTTTCAGCCTTCCTCTGTTAACGCTGCCTTGTTCCTTCAAACAAAGGCTGAAGGTCTGCCATGCTCGTGGTTTCCCAGGGAAATCACACTGCCAGCAGGGCAGCAGCCCTTTGCAGAGGAGCCCCAATATCCACACACAGTGAGAAGGCCCAGAAATCCCATTTTACACCCCAGAAAACAGAGGGAGGCACCCCCATGCTGACAGCGCCAAGGTCACACGGAGCATCTGCGGGGCAGCAGGACCTCGGAGCTCCTTCCATTCCCAAATCCTGAGTCAGGGACTGCTTTCCTGAGCTCTCTGGGGACTGGAATCTCTTTGCATGTGTTCTTGTCTGAATTATTTCAGCTTGCAGCCTCCTGGGTAAAAAACCAGCCTGCCTGCAGACAACTGGCTGCAAGAAGAGAAGAGGCAACCGGGAGCAGCCGATGGTTAAATTTTCATTACCTGAGAGAAGTGAGCATTGTAGTGAGGAGCCAGGGACTTAAGAGAGGAAACAATGACTCATTAGAACCAGAGACACTGTGGCTCCTTTTATGTAAGTGGAGCTTTGAATTTCCATTGTGTTCTGAAAAAGAATTAGGCCTTTTTGTTGAGGAGGGGATAGAAGTGGCTAAGGAGGACTATGAAGCTCCTCATAAAAATATTGCTCTGTTCTAAAATGAAAGGCTTGTGACTATGAGTGGTGGGATGTTTTCCTTGGCCCTCAATGCAGAGACCTCATCCTTCCTTCCACAGGACACAGGGTGGGAGGATGGTCAAGAGGCTGCCACTTGACAAACTAATCCCAGTGGAGTTCTGCTAATGGTCGATGATCTGAAAAGTCTTTTCCAACTGATTCCATGATTCTAAGTCTACAAACCAAGCTAGGAAGGTCCCTCTTCAGTCCTTGATGCCAAGTCATGGCATTTCAGCCCCAGCTCAGGGTTGGTTTCTCATTACATCCCCCCTGGAGGTGAAGCCACCTCCTCACTATGGAGGGGGCTGGGAAGGGTGGGTAGGGATGGCTGTGTGCCTGAGCTTTCCTGGCTCATCTCTACCCCACCCCATGCAACCTCTGCTATCGACCCTGTGACAAATGGGCCCCACTCCCAGTGCTCATTCCAATGGGTCCTCTTCTCCAAGCCAAGGACAACGAGCTCCCTGCACAAGGCCCAACACGCTCCTGCATTGATTTTTAGATGACTGGGAAAAGCAAGCAGACAAAAACCCTTACATTATTTACAAAGCTCTCTGGACTTGTCAGTCATGGGGGAGCAGAGGGAACTGTGCAGGGAAGAACTGTGCAGGCAGCACAACTTCTCAGTCCCTGCCTCCCAGGGAGAGATGCTGCCCAGCCCAGCTCTGCTGAGCACAGAACCTGTGGGGCACAAAGGAAAGGGGCAGCCAAGAGTCCTCAGCAAGGATTGCCCCAGCAAGCTTTGCTTGCACCTTCAGAGGAGCAAAAAACCCACAGCTCCATGACCAGGAGCAGATGAATCCCACCAGTGATGCTGTCCCCAAGAGAGTGTCACTTGGTGGGGATGAGCCAACATGCCATCATGGGCCAGTTCTGGCCCTTCCTTTCAGTTTCATGGAAGAAAAAATAAAGGTAGTTTGAGTTCATCCCTTGCATAATCTTCCCAGTATTTTATTTTGATCCTTGGGGGAAAAAAAGTAAAAAATCTGTTTGAAGAAAAACGTCAGTTTGGCCTTTTTTAGTTAGACTACATAAGTCTGGCTCACACAGCTGCTGTAGGCTTGATGCTGGTGAATTATTCAAGTTGAAAGAAAAAAAGCACAACAGGAATGAATCATGAAAATACATCAGGAAAGGCAAGGGGCAGCCCTGCATATCCCTGGCCAGCTCTCTATGTGACCTGGCATCAGAGGTGTCCCCTCTCCTTGTGCAAAGCAGCAAGCTGAGCTTGAAATGTACTTGCCCACAAAGATGGAAGGAGATGGGACCCTTTTTCCCCTTGAAGTATCCCAACAAGCAAAGCCTGGCAGTCTCCATCATAGCCATGCTGCTACGGATAGCAGGAAGACAGGACAATTTGGGGCAAAAACAAAGTCAAAAGGATCCTGGGTGCATGGAGCACCCCAAGAAAAGCATCACTGAGAGCCAGAGCAGAGTTAAAGCTGGGCTCTGTGTAACCCTTTGACTCCTGAGCACACACCAGCTCTGAGCTCACCCCCCTGGTGTCAGATATTTTCCTGTGGCTGCTTAATGAAGAAACATCAGCATCCCACTGTGTCCACTAAGGAGCTTCTGACAGGAGACAGAAGAATTTTGAATAAGATATTAGACCTTTTAGAAATCTTTTTGTCTCTTAGTCACACAGGCAAGAGATCTGAACTATCGAGTGGTGCCTTTGCTTTGATACCCACATGAAATCCCAGAACTGCTTTCAAAGTCACTGTGAGCAGTTTGATCATCCATGCAGAAAGGGCTTAAATGTCATTGTCTGCTCTGTTATTAGCTGCCAATTGGGAAAGGTGTAAGAGTATACTTACTGTGGGATATTTATTAGCATCCTCCTCCCAGCACCCACTTCCAGAATTACCTCTGGAGAGATTAAATGCCTGTTCTTGGTAGCTGCACCAAAAGAAAACAAACTGATGTACTGCATTGAGGAATCAAACCAAAAAGCAGCATTCCAGTGACCTTATGGACTGGCTGGCACTGAATATTCAGACTCACTGCATGGCTTCTAGCCCTCCTCCTTTAACAACCCTTGTGTGTACCTGGTGCCCAGATAAAGCCAGGGTCAGCAGTGTTATCTTTTATTAGACAAGCTGACAGAGCTGGGGAAAAAAATAACCAGACGAGCTTTGGGGCACAGAGCACTTTTCCTGGGTTGGAGATAGAAGCAGCAAACTGAATGAGGTGGCATTTTGCCACTGGGGCCAGCACACACTATGGCCTCATCCCAAAGCCTGGGCTGCTGATGGGGACAGGAGCCATGCCTGTTCTTGCCAGAAAGGAAAAGCAGCAGCACCAGCAACTTAAAAGGTACTGGAAACCCTGGTGCTGATCAGCATCCCTTGCAGGAGGCAGGAGGTGCTTGGCTCTCCTGAGCAGAGAGGAAAATATTTCCTCCAATTGATCCACCTGGAGGCTCCAGCTCCCACGGAAAATGCCAACGTCTCAAATGTTTTGTTATCAGGGCTCCTAAGGAACCTGCCACAGAATAATAAATTACCATTTGCTCTTCTGTCAAGGCAGATCTGTCCTGGCACAGCTCCAGGGCAGCCAGACTGAGGGGCTCGAGAGGGAGGTGAGAGAAGAGGAGGTGATGCTTGGGTGACCCCAGCCAAGCCAGCTTGCTCCATGGCAACTACAGATGTTTTTTCTGATGCTATTTGTAGCTGACAAACAGCACTTGCAATAGGGTTGGTGGGTCCTTAGCTGCAGGAGTCTGCTCCTGGGACGAAAACCCACCCAAATCTAATCAAAGGAGGAGGAAAAAGGAACTTTTCCTTCAAAATAAACAGCTCGTCCTCAAACCAGTGGGCAGCACTTTGCTCTCTACAAAGTCTCCTGGATAAAATCCTTCAGGATTTTGTCTCTTGGGACCTTCTGCAATCTCCCACGTGACACCCACAGCCCTGAGATACATTCAACTCCAGATACGCCCCCTTAGCTCACCCTTTGTTCCCAGATCAGGGCTGCTCTTCTGAAATATAGTCCTATAAATCTCAGCTCATCTTTGAGGTAGAGGGCACACAGGACACTCGTCTGTAGGAAAAGGAGAAGGATGAATAATCCATTTCACAAACGATTTGGAGATTTCAAAGCCTGGCTCTGCTCCCAGGAAGGGTAGCGACTGGAAGTTGTGCAGTCTACAGGGTGGAAAATTAGACCAAAGAGCTCACCCTGGGTCGGGCTGTGTTTTGCTTCCATCCTCGTTTTTCAAAGTCTGTTTTCACACGCTTTGAGTCAGAGCGAAATCAAACTGAGGATTCATTTCAGAACAGAAAATGCAGATATTTAACGCTAAAATTCTGCTTGCGTCTTCCACCTTCCAGCCATACTCGTGGTGAAAACAAGCTTTAATTTTGCCCCCCTTCCCTTCTGCTACTTAAATTGCAGTGCTGCCAAAGCTTATCAGAAAATAACCCAAACTTTAAGCACCTTCATCACACTCGCATCCTTCTCAAAATAAATCTGAGTGTAAGGAGCCCCACCACAGGTTGGGGACAACTCACACCACAGAGATTTGGAAATTCATGCAGAGCCCCACTTCCCTACACAAATTTGTTTCCATCTTTGCAGGTGCTTGAACCACCACCAGGCAAAGTACCCAAAGCAGAACTTCCTGCATGTGGGGGAACCAAACTGCATGTATGGAGGCAGGAAAATGGGAGAAGAAATCTTAATATTGCCCGGAAAAGTTGAGAGGACACTGTCTGCAGGAAACATGGACCCTCTGGCTCCTGACCAGCTGAGTGAGGTGACATTCCTGAGGCTCTGAGGGGACCTTGCTCCAGCTCCCTGCTGCTCACTGAGCTGAGAATTGGGGTGGGATCACTTCAGGTTGTGCTGTGTGAATCATCAAGTCTGAAGATGAAGTGGAATGAGAATTAGGCGGTTTCTCCAGTAATTACTGTTTGTTTGGATGTTCCCAAGCAGAAATGATTGTAAATATGTGCACTTCTTTTTTTTTCTTCTTCTTTTTTTACCAGCAAGATTCACATTTTGAGTTAAAAGAGATTGTTCTGGAGAACTGCCTTAAATTAAGCAGATGCAATACATGAAAAACAAAGTGGCAGGGAAAAGACAGGAGGAGGTGAGAGATGCTAAGATGAACAAACACGGAGTAGAGCATTGGTTGAGCAGGAAACATTTCATGCAAGTGCCCATCCTCATTACCTGAGGAAGGCACTGAAAAAACCTCATGCACTTCTCTATCCATACATTAAGAACTAATAAAAGCTCCTCTCCCCTGAAACTCACTGCTGTTACAGCACCCAGAGAGCTAGGGAAATGCCTAGAAAATGAATTAATCCATTGCTCAGTTCTCCTGGAGGAGGCCAGTGACCTGCACCATTGCCTCTGGCTCCTGGTTTTTGGCTGGGAATTCCCCCAGCAGAACCAAGAGCCAGGACAAGCAAAAGGAAATGTGAATTCAGTCAATATTTATAGCCCTGGAGCTGCTTGAGCAGCCCAGGAGCACCCTGCAGAGAAGCCCCTGGGCAGCAGCTGTGTCTCAGTGGTGTTGACAGATCCCAGGACTCTGCTGGAGGGGAAGGGAAAGCTTCCAAGAGAGGCTGAAATGTACTTAAACACCAGGCTTAGCTGTTTTGTTTCCATACTGCTCCTTCTCAATGGCCCCCACCAGCGGAGTCAATGTGCAAAACCCCAGCCCAAGAGGAGCTGAGCACATTCCAGCCTGCTGAGTTAATTAGCAGGTAATGAGAGATGTTCATCAATAAACTCAGCTGGCTCTGAACCTCCTCCTGGGGTGAGTCTCCAGGCCTGCAGGACATGGGAAGCTTTCCATCCAGTGACAAGCTCCACGTAGCCCACTTAGAGGATGATGTGAGACCCAGGAGCAGAAAAACCCCTGGCCCTAGCAGGGAGGCAAAGCTTTGGGAGAGCTGACACCACCTGCATAGCAACAACCCCCCTGTTCATTCAGGATTTTTGGGAGGAAGAGGGAGCAGATGCTTTGCCCTCTGGTTTTGCTGGTAGAAGATTCCTTCCCCAGGGTTAAGAGCAGGTAGTAAAGCTGGGAGTCCAAATTAGAGGAACTTAATTATGATAATACGCTCTCTTACAGTCATAATCTCTCTCCAAGGATTCCCCCCTCTTGAGTCCACAGCTGGGGATAGAAACCTCCAGGGGAATAAAAAAAGGCAAAAAAGAAAGTCTCTTACAGTTTCAGCCACAGCAAACCTCAAAGGCAAGTCCTACTCCAGCCCCAATTCTGAGGAACGAGGAGAGGAAAAGTCCCCAAACTAGTAACAGTCATCCATTTAGCCAGTCCCATCTCTACTTCTGACTTGAGGAAAAGCATCCTGCCTTCAGCCAGGCAGGAACATAACCTGTTTAAGACTTTAGAGAGACACACAGAACCATCATCATATTTTTTAAGCAGCAATATGCAACACAGCACCTTACGGACTCCTATAAATTACTCAGCACCCAGCTGCCAGCTCAGCCTAAGCTCGATATTGCCTGCAGTAATTATTTGGATCAAATGCAGTTTATCTGCTTCATATTTGTGTTTCTGTGCTCTCTGGTAACTTATAAATGTCATTGCAGTGTTTATTTGTTATAATGAAACTTAATGACGTTTGAAACCGACGGCTGTGGTTGTGGGCTGCAGGTCTGAAGCAATGTCTTCCATCTCAGGAGCAGGAGGCCCAAAGATAACATTAAATTACCCTATAGGAAAGGAAGATGTATGCAGACAGCTCCTCGGGCCTGTGTATTATTCATTGGAGAGATGAGGAGCAATGAGCCCCAGTGCCTAAGGCTACAGGCTCAAAGCATTGTCACCCAGTGAAGGCAAATGTTCCTGGCCAAGGGGAACTAGTTGTCAAGCCATAAGCCCAAATGTGTCTCAATCTATTTTATTAAAACCTCCCAAGGCATGCTGAGGCTGCTCCACACTGTGTGAAAGGGCTGGCAGGCAAGAAATGAGGTGGAGCTGCTGGAAAAGGAAGCAGAGCTGGGGAGGAGAGAGAGGACCTGGATTTGTGGGGTTTCAGATGGGGATGGGGAGGACAGAGTGATGAGTACCCCAGCTCAGCCCAGTGCCTGATGCTGCCAGGCTCTTCTGCTGCTGCAGACCCAGAACAAACTCCTCCTGCCTTTGCTTCAGGTGCTGCTCCTTGTCCTCAATTCTGCTGAAGAGTTTCCTCCCTTGGTTTCTATGGCTGTGTGTATTTATAGACTCTGGTAGTGTCTCCCCTTGAGCCACCTCCAGACTACATAAATTTACCTCCTCTATTCTCAGCTCTTACAACCTTGCTCTCTAATCCCTGGGCCATTCCCATCACCACAGTTGATGTTGTCCCCTCTGCAGGGACCAGCACCACACACAAGGCTCTGGTGCCCTGCACATCCCAGCCCCATCATGACTGATGCTCCAGTACCTGGGGATCTGCTGAAGGAAAATGCTTGTGGCAACATCCAGGAGCATCTTCCTCAAGCTCCCTCCTGGGGGTGTGGTGGTACCCAGGACATGCAACACCAAAAGCAGCCTGAATCCCTCTGGCACAAACCACAACTTCCAGGGAAGTTGCTCTGGGGACATGTGGCACGAGGAGGCAAATCCTAAAGGGGTCAAAGACTACTGAGTGCCTGTTGATGCCTTAGCCATCAAGGAAAAAAAGGAAAGGAAAAAAAAAAAAAAACCCCAAACAAAAAAACCCCCAAACCTGGGAAACTCATTTGATTAACCTCATCTGACCATCTGGATTAAAACCAGAAGCTTTTATTGGTGGCCATGTTACCTGACAAGAGAAATTAATCTTCATTACTTGCAACCATTATGCAACCAGCCCCAGAGAATCTCCTGCAAGGATTTCACCACCTGAGTTATCCGAGACCTCGCCTCCCAGCTCCAGACAGGACCTCAGTGTTCCAGGCTGTGCTTCCAGCTGGGAACACTGCAGATTCATGCACAGAGCTTCTCCCAGCACCCTGAGCCTTGGCAGAAGTCTCCTGTCTCCCACCTGACTGCTCTAACCTTGCTGAAAACCTCCCTGACATCGATTAATGAGAAGGAGAGGAACGTGCAAGGCCACCTGCAATGACCTTGCCTGCAAAGCCTTGAAAAAGGAGTTTAATTCCAGAATAAAGCTGGAGCTGGGTGAGGAGGGGCTGGGAGCCCCGGCCATCTCCCAAGCAGCTATGGAAACAAACAAGTTGACAAATGAGGCTGCCTCCTAATGAAGCTGAAGCCAAAGTCAATACTCAGCCCTTCTATCAGGGCACAGATCAAAGATGGTCTCAAGGGCAAAGGACCTTGGCAGGGGTGGGACAGCTGTCACTTGGAGGAGGGAAGGGGTGGCATGGTAAGAAAAGCAGCAAGAGGGAAGTGGAGGGAGTCAAGGACAACTGGCAGAAGAGGAAAGGAAAAAGATTTAAAACAGGAGAAATGCAGAGAGCTGAGGGAAGCCTTTCTTCCAGGACTGAGGCACTCTTGCAGTAATTAAATCTGAATATTATGGTCCTGGTGAGCTTTCCCCCCTCTGCTATCACTGCAGCACATCCAGAGCAACATCCTTCTGCCAAAGCCCCATTTCAGGTATTTTCTCTGCAGAAGTTTTCCTTCTCTTCCCCTCTTCAGGTAATGAAAGATCAGAGTCAGCTTAAGATGTGGGTTCCTGGGGTAGGGGCTGCTTGCCTCACCATTTGTACAGCACAACACGAATTTCACCCTTGGCTGAAGACTTTTGTTGCCTCAGGAATCAACCCCCTACCCCTTCATCTCCAGAAGCCTTCTCTACAACTTCCCTGCTTCTCTTTGAAAAGTTCTCAATCGAATGCTGGTCTGAGGTGATAGCAACAAAGACCTGGTATACTTATCTCCAGGTCAACCTAAATAGTTCTCTAGCTTCTGAAAAAGTCAATTCCTTTTCTCTTTCTTCCTTTAGTCAAAATGCATACAGCCTCTCATGAATATTGATGAAGATCATTAGTCACCAAATATTTCACTTCCCTTCTCTTTGCCTCATCTGTATGAAGCATTCTTCTTTGTTAAAGAAGGAAAAAAAGAAAAACAACAGTCATCTCAATTGTATCTCTGGATGTATTTTAAGATTATCCCCGTTAATACAGTTATAGATTGAGTAAATACCTCTGGGAGCCAGTCCTGGACATAAAAGGACTGGTACACACAGGCCCCATGATTGCTCGGGTTTGGGGCTCCACTTCATTGCTTGGAATGAAGCTCAATATCCATCGTGCTGGCTGTCTGGCCAAAGGGAATTTCACCCCCAGCCACCCCCTCACAATGCTCCCCCTGATCCTTCAGCTTTTTGAGCATTCCTGTTCCTTCTGTCTTCATCAACCCAAAGGCTGCTGATGGACTTTGGTTTCATTTAGTGAATACAGATGGCAGGGCTCAGCCAGACACAGCAAATAGCTTGGGAAGAAGAAGAGCTGGATTTGCAGCCTCCAGCTTGATACTTTACAGCAGTATTTCACTACTTCCTTAGGGTAAGAATGGATTTTTTGAAGGGTTTAAAGAAAACCAAAGGCAGCCCAAACAAAGCAGGATACTTTGCTGGGTGCTTTGCAGAACCTTTCAGTCAAATCCAACCAAGTCCCAGCTTCCTTGAGAAATGGGACCTGGTTCCTTTGCTAGGCTGAAACACTCAATTCCTTCTGATCTGTTAATACAGCTGTGAAATACTTCTGCCTTGCCCTGCTCCTGAAAGAAAGGAGCTTCATCTGCCAGGCTGGGGCTGCAGAGATGACCTTATGTGACACACAGAGACACCAGTGGGGAGCAGAGCTTCATGGCAAACATCTGGTCCCAAAGGACAGATCCCTTCCACCACCAGGCCAGGGAACTGTGGGAAGTTTGAGCTTCTCCAGAAGCACCTGGTGGAGTAGAAAGGTCACTTTCACAGTGTTGAGGGGCTGGCTCCCATTTATCCCTGAGACTGAGGAAGATTCATGCTCTGCCTCTGCTGCTACAGATGTAAAAGTCACTTGCAAGATCCAGATTAAGTGTCCCCATAAATCCAAGCAATTCTGAGGCAGCAACTGCCTCACTGGGCTGCTAATGGGTTAGCATGAATAAGTCACCATGTCTCAGTGCCACACTCTAACAGAGCATTTTCCTGGCAGAAAACCTTCCCTGAACCCGATTGCCACTATGGCAGAGGCAGCAGAAAGGGTGTTCAAGCCGAGATATTTGAAGAAAAGGCATAGCCAGCTTCCCCAAACAAGCTATTTTCCCCACAAACAGCAGTGACTCCATCCCAGAGTCCCAGCTGGTTTCTCTCCAGGCACTAAGATGTGACCAGACAGAGAGTTGAGCTTTGAATCAGTGCTGTGGAAAGGATGCTCAGTGTGAGGGAGGGAAAGACAGAGTCTGTCTGCTGAAGAAGGGAAGGAGCAGAGGCTGAAACTGGGACTGAACTGGGCACAGATCTGCCTACAGCCCACAGCAGTGCATCCAGCCTCTCCAGTGTATCACAGGACTTCAATATTAGGATGAGTTTTAAAGCCTTAATTTGGTCTGAGGTTTAAATCCATCTCCTCGTTGTTGGATTTTGCCCATCTCAGCATTGCTGCTGCAGCACCCCAACCTCCCCACTCCCTTCCCCACCAGAGAATGGCTGCAAAAGCACCCGCAGCCTCTGTTCCTGCAAGAGCTGCAGATTCCCTTCAAGAAGCTATTAAGAAGCAGTCGAACAGAGCAACCTTTCATTGACAAGTCACTCGTCCCTTTAAACGATCTCCAAGTGGTGTTTTCTTTTTATTGCTTTCTGCACTTTAACAGCCTTGATTTTCAAGTTACTTTGGCTTATGATAAACTCCAGATCTATAACGCTTCTGTTCTCTCCCCCTTTGGTCTCTTTCACCCACTTCTTCTTTATGTTTTTATTAAAAAAAGATCCAGGAAAAGAGATAGCAGATTAAAAGGGAAACAAATTGAAATGGGTCAAATGTATCTTGCTTAGATGACAGCCACCCCATTAGATACTTTTAAAGAGGACAAATAATCCGTTCAGAAGCACAAGTGGGCTTTTACATTTATTCTAAATTACAAACCAAATGATTGCAGCCTCAAATGGAAGCCTTGGCTAATTGCACTAATATCTCACTAATTCCAGCACCAAAGTCTAAGGGAAAACCAAACCATTTTCACAATTTTACCAATTATTCAATTTAGACCAAGGTACATTATGCAAGCCTCGGCTTGAGCTTCCTCTCCATTTTGTGATCTATGACAAGGACTGGAATTCCAATTATTAATAATGGAGGAGTTATAATTATTCTAAGGATGGTACAAGATAATTATAAGCCACAAAAAAACCCCATCTTTCAGACACATGCAGTTCTCTCCACACATCTGGAAGAACCAAAACCTATCTGCAGGCTAACGATATGCTGATGTTGAAGACAAAAAAACCCCAAACCATTCAGAGCTCCACTGCTCAGAGCTCACATGTGCCAGGCCACAGCTGATAACAGAGGCAGAAACAGGCAGCAGCCCAGGTCCAGCAAGGCAGAAACAGGGACTGATCCCAATCAGCCCCCCCAAGAGGGCTGTGTGGCTGCTGGAGTCATCCCAAGGAGAGCAGGCTGGTGGCTCTGCTTCAGGTCAGGCCACCACTGCCATTGTCCCTCTTGGCCAGCCCTGACCTCTGCCCCATGTTTGAGGTACATGGGTGAATCATTTAGGTTTGAGGTCCTTTTGGAACCTTCATCTTCCCCCAGCAAAAGATACCAGAGCTCTGGGATAAGATCCCAAATCTTCTGAACAAAAGAGATGAGGTGAGATTTGCTGCTCAGCCTGCAAATATTCCAGGTTCTCACCATCACCCAAGCTCAAGGTTTGCCTTACACTAACCAACATTCCCTGGGGCCTTTAGAAAAAAACCTCCTGAATTAGACAGCTGTTATCTGAGCAGATTTCTTCAGTCATTACCCAGCAATGATGATTTGCTAAGCAACCCTCTCCCAATTAAACCCAGAGCAGCACTCGTTGCTATGTGGAGCTGCTGTTGCTTTGTACACTGAAGAGACACCTTGAACACAGAAAAACACCAGAGCCCAGGTTGTGCTGCCAGCCCTGATGCCAGGGGAGGGCAGCTGCTGCCAGAGATAACTCCAGCACAAACCCCTCTCCTGGCACACCAGTGTTTGCAGCCAGTACCCAGGAGACTGCCTGCAGAGGAAGGTCCTGTCCCCAGCTGGTGGTGTGGACAGGAGCAAAGCAGAACACAGGGCTCTCAGCCAAGCAGGGAGCTGGAGAGGGGGAATTTGTCCTTCCTCCAAGCACAGATCATTAACCACTGGCTGCTCCAGGAGGAGGATGCTACACAGAGTCCTCCTTGTCCTTTTCCCCCCGCTTTCACCGCTTGACCTTGGACACAAGGATGAAGCTTCCTCCATCCCCTCCACCAGAACCAAGCACCAGGTCCATCCCCCAGAGGTGCCACCTGATCACTGCACAGGAGGACAGGAGAGCCAGGAGAGCCATCTCCCAGAAAGGGAGATGAAGTGAGGGGAGGGAGATGTCCTGCTCCTGGGGGGAGATGGTTGTAGGCACATCCCAGCCACTGTCAGGCTGTCAGGAACAGGTGGTGAAGGAGAAGGCTGACACCTCTCAGAGCTTAATGGTTCCCGTTAGCAGCTTTATGAATGGCAGCCAAAAAGTGCCATAATTGCTGCAGTGATGCCTGCTAATGACTGGAGTTGGATCTGGCGAGAAGTCAAAAGCAGGAGAGAAGAAAAATTGCCCAAGCAGGATCAATGTCTGAATAGACCTACCTGCCTTGGACTACTGCAGGAGAGGGGAGCAAGCCCAGCTTGGGACCTGAAGCTCTGGTCCCAAAACCAAACATGATAGATGAGAAGAGAGAGATTTCACAGCCCACCCCTTGCCTTCCTTGGGAAAGGAACCAAAAGGGAAGAAAGAATAGAAAAATAAGCCTTAATTTTCAGCTTAGCTCAAGATCAAGATTCCTAGGAGACTAAGATCACCTGCCTCATGGATGCCACCACTTTGCTCCAGAATCACCTTGAGCCAGGGCAGTAGATCCCTGGGGAAAGGAGAGTTAATCAGCATCACCATGGCACATGCTTGGGGACATCCAGCCCACAATCTGTGGCCAGGGCAGAGTTGTTCCCAAGGAGGAATCCAGCCTCTGGTGAGCCAACATTCCACTCCTCCTGATCATATGTCTGTTTCTGAATGCTAACAAACAGTCAGCAGCATCTGATGGAGTGGGTTATTAGCAGAATGAAGACAGATGGTGGAGGATTAACTCTAAAGCATCTTTATTGCAAGGCCATCATTCCAGACAGCTCTACCTCTCTCTACAACTGTCACCAGCTCCATTTCACCTTACAGCTCCCAGCCGTGCACCAAACAGCCTTCCCAGCATGCAGAAGAGACACTCATCAATCACCACAAGGGGAAAAGTGTGGGACAGGCTGTAAACACCCCAAACTCTCCCCAGACCCAGCCTGTTTGTTTTTATCACAAGACAGGTTGGGAGATGTTGATAAGAGGCACTGATACCTGGTAACTGAGCAAACCAAGTTCTCAGACACTTCTTTTGGCTTTTCACCCAGGAGGACAGGCTCAGTTGTGTTCATGGACATCCACAGTTACAGTTTGCCAGCTGGTGAACAAACAACAGAATGATACCAAAACCCTTCCTGGACATGGCCACAAAGCATCTGTAAGCCACGATGTTTATTTCATGCTGCTGGGAGGGGTTGCCAAGGGGTCTGCACATGTCCAGCCTGGATCTTCTCTATGGTGACAGCCCAGAGAAGAAGTTTCCCCACCAACAAGTGATTCCTCCCCGCTGACGAGGCCCCCAAGTCCTCCTGTGCTACAAGCACATTCTGTGGATGTCCCTGTTCAGTGACAGCAAGGTTCCAATGATCCCTGCAATCACCCATTTCCACTGATGGAGACCCCACACCTCTCAATTATCCCATTGCCCCTCTGCCCACCTTTGCCTTCAGCTCTTTCAGCTCCCCTGTCATGATTAACAGGGCTGCTCTCACTTGGCAAAAGCATAAAAGGGAAGAGGTCTCTCTTTTCCCCAAAGAATACTTGGGGTAGGATAACCAGCAGTGGTTCTGCACTCACATCCTCCCCATGTCCTCCAGAACCATTCTGAGTGAAAACACAAATCCTCATGGGGGTAATTGGAGCCATGGAAATGTCCAGACTTGGTTTTTGGCAGTTTGTGCCTTTAAACAGGGGTCCAGCAGCTCTCTGCCTGCACAGTTCCAGGAAGGCAACACTTTGCTCTCTTTCTGACACAAAAGCTTTCCTTTTGGCTTTTCATGTTTCTTTGTTCTCTCCACACAAAGCCTGAAAAAAGGGGGCTCACTTCACAAGCTTTGAACCCAACCTGGGGGACAGGAACTGCTGTGGATGATCCCAAAGGATTAACGGGTCCTGGCAGCTCTTGGACACCCTGGGAGCATCCCCGTGGTGCTCCTGCCCATCCTGGTGCTGCCACAGGAAGGTATCAAGGGAGAGATTCCACCTCCTTCTCACAGCACTCAGACCAGACCCTGCCACCAGCTCTCCCAAGGGGCAGCCCCTTCCTGCTAGCAGCACACTCTAATCAATGTTTAAAAAGCAGGTGGTAATTAACAAGCAGGAGGTGAAGCCTTGTGAAGTGTTTTCCCCACGTTAGCAGCTCGGTATCAGAGCTCCTGGGAAGCTGAAGGAACCTTTGATCTTTTAACTGATATTTGAGCCATAAGCTTGCCTCCACAAGAGCTTTACCCCTTTTCACACCTTTTGCTCTTCAAAAATCAGGCCCCCCCCTCCCCATGGCTAACCCCTGAGCAACACACTGCCCCTGCAAGCTAAAGAAAGCACAACAGGGCAAAATAATTTCCAAGCAAAGCTCAAAACAAGGACTTAACCCATGTGTGGGTCAAGTTTGCAGTCCCCAGGGTAACCTCAGAGCATCCAAACTCTCCTTGACACAACCTCAGGGACCTTTAATTCTTCCCTGATCCCCTAGAGATGGTGCTGCACCAAGGTTTGCTTGGGAAGGAGAAGCCAAGCAAGGAAACTACCAGAGGAAAGGAAGCCAGTTCTTCAGAGCAGAAATAGTTTTTGTTTAGTTATTATGTATGCTTCATAATTATTTATGATATTTCTATGGATTAATCGATGCTCATGAAGTACTTGGAGGATGACTAGAATATAAACAGAGAAATTTTAGTGACATCTCTGCCAGAGTGCAGGGATTTGATGAACAGCAGAACAGCTCCTCTGAGGGGTGCAGAGATACTGAAAATTGGGGATCTGAAGGAGGCAAGTGGAGGCACTACCACCCAACTAGAGCAAAAAGCTGTAGGAACTGCTGGACTAGCTCCCCAGGTGACAAAGCCTTTCCATGGGAGAAAGATGATGTGGTTTGGGTGTATTGGAAAGGGAGGGAGTGGATTCTCCATCCCTGGAAGTTTTTAAGAAGAGATTGAATGTGGCATTCAGTGCCATGGGCTGGGAACCACAGGCAGAGTGGATCAAGGGTTGGATTTGGTGATCTCAGAGCTCCTTTCCAACCTGTCTCTGTAAGTCAAAGGAGAAGCAGGATTTTCTTCTCAGTGTGAACAAGACCCTATCACATTTTTACTGGTAGCACCTCTGTGTCCCTTGCAGTGAGACTGATGAAGAAGAAGGACAGCAGGTGAGGGAACTGCTCACCTTCAGTCATCCTGCGGTACTTCTCCTTGTACATGAACCCCAGTACGAGGCAGCATCCTCTTCCTGGGAGCCCCAGTTCTGCAAGAGAAGAGAGAGCCACGTTAGAGGAGCAGGCTGGGGACAAGAGCAGGAGCAGGGGGATGCTGAAGGGAGCAAATCCTGCTGGTTCCTCAGGCAAAGCACCAGCGAGGCAGGCAGCCAGCTGAAGGCTCAGGTCAGCCTCACAGAGCTGAAATTTGCTGAGAGTCCCAAATCAGCTGCTACCAGACACTGCTGAGCTGCTGTGCTTAGCCATGGATATGCAGAGACAGGAGGGTCACCATCCCCTCCCCTCTTCAGTGCTTCTCTACACTAAGCTGAGGGATTGAGCTCCATCCTCCTCCACCCCAGCATGTTGCTACAACATGGAGGTTTTAATCCCTTTCTCCCTCAGTGGGCAGCCCAGTGAAATGGGGAACAGCCCTCAGAAGGGAAGAGAAGTCTGGCTTGAGGGATCCTGCTCTTTAGAAGCAAACCAGTGCCCCTACAAGCAGCCAAGTGTCAGAGTCTGAGGAGGCTCACGCCTTTGATGCCTTGATTTCTTAATGGGGCTTTTCTGCCTATCAGTAACAAACAGAGGGAGATCTGAGCAGGGCTTGGTTGGTTTTTTTTTGTTTTGTTTTTTCCAGAAGTAGGCTGAGTGCACGCGTGCTCTCCCCGTGTGCCTCTCAGAGCAGCAAAAAGCTCCAGCTCTTCAAACAAATTCTCCCGTGTCACAGTGGAGAAAATTAAGGTACCACGTCCCTGATGCTGCCTGCCTGTGGACCTGCAGAGCTCCTCGGGGGCTTCTGTGCTCTGCAGAGCCCTGCTGATCAAAGCCCCTTTGATGTTTCCTTAATGTGGCTGTGGTCTCCTCAGAGCCCCCTCTGCCAAGGAAGGAGCTCGGGAGCATCACTGCCTTGTGCCGCACGTCAAGAGGGAGAAGGCAGCAACAGCCTCAGAGCAGAGCCCAGGATGCAAACCTGGGTTTGATTTGTAGATGTGGACAGAGGAAGGTTGCTCCCCACGCTGTGGAAAGCACCCAGGTTTCTACAGGTGCAGACCCAGACACGCAGGATCCCTCCCCAGTGCTGCAGAGGGGTGAGCATCCTCCTCTGGAGCACAGCAGGAGGCAGAACCAGAGCCTAAAGCCAGAAAAACCAGACTTCTTTTGATCCCAGGACATTCAGGATACACCCAAGATGACTTAAAGCACTTTATCTAACACTAAACAGGGCTCCACCTTGCAAAAGACTAAGGTTTTGGTCCTGAGACTTCCTTCAGGGAGGACATCTGCAGCTCACCAAAATAAATCTCGCATGTAATCCCACTCAAGTTGATGCTGAGACAAAAGGAATCCTCTCGAGATGCTCAGAGTAAGCTGAAATTTAAGTACCCCCCTAAATCCACATTGCTACCTAATGTAGTGCCCCCAGAGAAAAATGGGCATCTCACCTCCCCAGGATGACTTTAGGGGTGCCTGTGAGTCACATTGGCCATAAAAGTGGTGATAGACTCAGATGTAGCTGTCTAAAAATGAGATAAATCAGGGCAGATGAACAAACTCTCAGCATCCACTGCTGTTTCTTGAGTCAAGAGTCCTAATTAACAGGAGGTGGCAAACATCAGCCTCCTCCCATCCCATCCCAAAGGTGGAAAGCAGCCATCCTGCTGGAGCAGTAGTGGTATGATCCCACCTCCCTCCACAACAATTCCAAACACACCAAGAAAGGTGTTGATTTGCACAGCAGTGGCTGCCTCTATTATTCCTGGTCATCACCAGGGTCTGCTGGTTTGGCTGAAGGCCCTCAGAGAGCTGATAACCAGAAGTGATCAGACCTTGCTGAACTGTCTGTGGGGTTTTCACCAGGGGTTGTGTCACACCTGTGAAAACAGCCATCCCAAAAACCAACATGCACTTGGCCACGAGCCTGAGATATCCTCTGGGGCTGCAGGACAGATAAGAGGTGTTTGTGTTGTTATTGATAGGAAAACAAAACTGCATCGATTCCTATTGAGCCCCCAACAGGCACCGAGGTATCAAAGCGTAATTAAAACAACACAATTAGATTAGAGTCACACCAGGCAGTGCAGCCCCCAGGGGAACTCAGCAAGCCAGCCTTCCCATCTCACTAATTCCTACACCCCAGCAGGTGGATGGAACCTCTTTGTGGATGCTGGCTGGGTTTTTCCTGGTCACACAGCCCTGGAGTGACAGTGGTCTCCATCCACAAGCACCCCCAAGAGCATCCTGAACCAAAGCAGAGTGGAGGGAACAGGGATGGAGGTGGCAATAGCTTGGGTGGTATGTCCAGCCCTCACCTTCCCTTCTGCAATGCTCCCTGAGAAAGGGATCATGTTTTGGAGGCTGTTGCATGGGGCTACAAGCCAAGATAAGGGTAACCCCAAAAGGTCCCAGTCCCCACTTTGCCCTCACAGGATGGAGGGACAGTCAGGGCTGAGCCATGTGGGCTGGATTCAGAGGAAATCTGGGTTAATACCCATCTGGAGCCTGGATCAAGGCACACCAGGATGGCTGTCTGTCTGCCATTTGCCTCCCTGAGGGGTGCTATAATTAATGCTTATAAAACACTTTGATATCCCATGATGAAAGGAGCTATACAAGAGCACTGCATTACAATAATTCATACCATAAATTTGTGAGAACATGCAAAAACCTTTATAGCTAAAGGCACCTTTAAATACTTGAGAGGGCCTTTAAAAGGCAAAACACTTCAAGATGACTCCAATGCCTAAGGACATCTCAACCACTTCATGGCTTTTAGTGGCTACCTAAAACTAAAACAGTTCAGCAGGTACCCAGCATTTTTGTTTTGGCTTTAAGGGAGCTGCTGAGATACCACTGAGAACAGAACATTTTAACCCATTCGTGTCCCTCACTCCAAAACCAATTCCATCCATTCCCCTGCAATGGCAACTGCTTTTTCCCCAGCAGATTTCCCAGCAGAGCAGAACTAGTTACAGCTGGAATTTATCTCGGGAGCTTTGAAGAAGTGTGACTTTAAATATCTTGTTTGGAAACCACATGGCAGAAGCATGTTTCTAAGTTGCTCAAGAGCACCTACATTCATTCACCTCCAAACTTACAGCAGAGTCTCTCAGACAAAGCAGAAGCAAGTTCAAACCCCACATCACCAACACCAGGGACAAAGTCAAAGCCAAGTAAAAGCAACAAGACTTCAGGGGCTTTATGAAAAGGAGCTTTATGCCCAGACTGGATGAGTTTGCTTTGAAAGATTTCTCCTGTAAGGAATTCCTTCCATAATTGAAGTTTCCTCCACCCAGAAGTCGGGAATGGAACCAAATTCCTGATCAGCCTCTGTGGTAAAGGCTAAAGGTGTGGAGCAGTAATAAAGGTTTGTTAACACAAGCATAACATGTACTGTTGGGTAGCCAGATTCCACCAGGAATGATAATAAATGTTTAATAGCCCAATAATACCTGGTTAATAATTTTCAGCTCATCCTGCCTAATTGCAAGTTTATTAAAGAACGATAAAATTTATAATTGTTGTAAAGGCATAATTGCATTTCCATTGCTTATTTAATATTGAGTAAATTATATTACAAACTAAGTTATATTTTCCCATACATATTAAATATCAATTAGCTGCTTTAAACTATTGATTTGTATTTAATTAACTATGCTATTATATACCAATTAAGCTCTTATAAGAGAAGCAGAAACAGCTGGTCTCTTAAATTAAATTTTAAAAACTTTGTATTAACATAAAGATCACGTTTCTGTTTTCTCATGTTTTCCTTCGACAGAGATGGCAATTCACTATCTGTAAATATTTTTCCGATCACATGTTATATGCATGAGCTTTGTTCTGAACATTTGCTTTTCAGGAGAGGGAATAGATAAACTCTATGGCAGCTGCCTTAGTGACACCAAAACTCAGGGGCTGTGAAAGACAGAGGGCTGGAAAAGCCCCATCTCACCTGAGGATCTCAGAAGCAAAGAACTTGGGTGGGAATTTTTGGAAGAGCATCAGTGTCACCAAAGCAGCAGCTCAAGAACTTTCTCTTTTTTTCTAAAGCTGGCTAACAAGGGTGATAAAGGAGGTCCTACCACCAAATCCAAAGTTTTGGAACACTTAAAAACATTTGGTTGAGAGACCTTATGCCCTTGCTTAGAAGTTTCCTGTCCTGATGGATCAAGTTGTCTGCTGTGGGATATTTTGCTAAAGTAAATCATTATGAACAGGAGGGACCAGTGTCCCAAGTCTTCCAATGTTCTTGGCTTCTCCCGATCTAGAAACAACAGATCCCAAAAGTTGGAAATCAGCAGAGGAGATTTTTCTGATTTTCAGCATCCTAGTTTCCAGGCTGAGTTAAGCATCTTGTCTTGTGCAGATTGCCTGAACATCCCTCTGACCTCTTCTGCAGGTCTGCTCTTGCTTGCTCTGGGCACCCACCAAGCAAGCTGCTTTATAAAGGAGAGCTCCAAGTTCTCCTTCTGCTGTCAGTGCTGGATTCCAGCTTCCTCCCTTGATGTCATTTGCTGAGCATTCCAACTACTGCTGCATTTTGGCAGAGAGCACATGATCCTTCAGATCCTTCAACATGTAATTTCTGTATTACACCAGCAACTCTGCAGAGCAATCCAAGATCCTTAGAGATGAAAAAAGCTCTACAAATGAAAGTTATTATTAAATCTGTGCCTGACTAATTTATAAAAGTGTATTAAAAAAAAAAAAACAAAACAACCAACCCAAACCAAAACAAACCTAAGAGGCTTCCCAGATGATAAAATGGGCACATTACTGCTTGAAATATGAATGAACCAGAGATCAGTGTTAAATGCTGTAGTGATATTGTATTTTATTCTATAGTGCTCTGCAGAAAACTTGCATTTATAAAACCATTTATTGTGTTATGTACTTGCAAACCACCTTGTCATCCATTTATTGCACAAATAAAATCTTAAAAGCAGAAGATTAGCCGAGTGTGTCCCTGTGGGATCACAATCTGACTTTAAAGAGTCCATCAATGAAGAAGAACAGATGGAGCAGAGGTAGCTGCCAGCTCACTGCTCTGAGATGTGAAATGAATCTGTGCAGAGGGCCCTTCTGCAATGGCCCAGGGACCCCAGAGCCCTGATGGGATTAGGGAGGCAGAAAAAGCAGAGCCCCTGAAACCAGGACCCTGATCAGGAGCCAGTTCTGGTCGAAGACTCTGGAAGTGGCAAAGAATCCTCTTCTGCCCCTGCCCAGGTGTGAAGAGCACCTTGGTGAGGGTGGTTCAGCTTTGCATGGCAAAGGAAAATTCCCTGAAATGGAAACCTTGCCTCAATTAAGACCTAAATTTCCCTTGAAAAATGGCAAGAGCTTGCACCTGCAGCCCCAACAGCAGCAGCAGTTCTTCGGATTGTATTTTGCTTTTTTTCTTTTTTCCTTCCCCCAACGTAAAGAAGCTTGGAGGAAAAACAATTTCCCCCAGAGTAAGGTGGCCTTCAGTACTTGCACCTTCTCACACAAACAGCTTTGATAGCTTTGTGCACACAGGTAGATATTTACTCAATTCAAATCAGCTGCAGTGCCTTCCTTTGCTGAGGTCTTTGTGGCAGCAAGTTCCACAGTCTTAACTACCCTCAACTCACAGAAAAAAGGTTGATTTGCTTTTCTGTTTTTTTTTTCTTCTTCTTTTCCCCGTGTTTCCTCTTGTAAAAGCAGTAACTTTCACACTGCGTTTGTTTTATTCAAAAGAAAAACAGATCAAAGGTTATATGGAAACAGAGTGTTTTCTTCACCACTAATGATAACAAATCAGCTCCTGTTTGCACTGAGAGCAAAGCAGCCAGACACTTCCATGACATCTTACTAAATCCATCCCCAGGTACTGGGCAAGGCTGCTGGGACTGCCCACACTCACAAATCCTCAGGCAGTGTTGGGAAGAAACAGTGCTCTGCAAATTCCAGTTACCCCTCACTCACTCTACACCCAACTTCTGAAGGCTCCATCAAGCAGAGACCCTCAGCCAATTCCCCACAGCAACATCTCCAGGCCCTCTCCACCCCTGTGGGGTCAATGGTTCATTTCCCCATCTCACAGCATGGGTGTTTCTCCCCACTTTAGCTGACTTTTGACAGTATTTTGCAGGAGCTGCTGCCCTCTTGCCACTTTCATCTCGCTTAGTGGAGCTTGGATCCATCCCTGGGAGACACCTGGATTGTTCAGGTCACCTGCCTGCTGGAGCTGACCTGCCCTTCAAGGACTTCCCAGGGATTTAATCTGCTTTTGACAGCAGCTCATTGGACCTGCTGCTCTGTTCAAACCACAGAATTCATCTCCTATTCCAAGGCACCAAGGTGAGGAGAAAAAAGGGCTTTGAGAAAGCCACATCACATCCCCGAGTCTTTCCTTGATGCTTTCCTGAAACCACATCACCCTCTCATCAGTCCCCCATGAACCCTGAGGCCACTCTGAGGAGCCCACAGGGCAGCCAGGGTGACCAGAGGAGGGGTGATGGGCACATCTGTCTTGGTTACACCCCAGTGCTTCCATTGCATCACCCAACGCATCCCATCTGGACCCTATGGAGCTCCTCACACTTCTGGGGCATGGAGAGACTCCCAAGCAGTTTGAGCCTTGTCTGTCTGCCCTGCCTCCTCCTGACATTTCTTCTCCCAGAGCCTGGAAAAGGGGAGGTGTGTTAGGGAGATCTGTTGGGGCAGTCAAAGCTGGGGTGAGCTTTTCAGCTCCATCTCCAGTGCCTGCACTGGCAGCAGGATGGGGACTGTGAGTCTCCAAGACTGTCTGAAACCTGAATGAAAAAGCACAGAACGAAACTGACAGGGAGAAAAATGCAATTCCACGTATTTTGATTCCTTAAGAGCACAGTGTTTTCTCCAGAGACACAATTTCATCACCGAACACTCTGGTTTCTCATCTTGTGGCAAGGCCCTGAACTGCTCCTCACTCCTGCCCCAGGACCCCTGCACATCCCATTGCAATCCAAGCAACATTAGCCACACACACAGCATGCCATTAGCCTGAAGCCTGGTGGGAGCAGCTCGTGTTGGAATAAATAACATATTCTGGGCTCCCCTGGCAGGTAGAGAGCGCTACATTTCTCACAACTGACCCACATAATCCCATAACTCAATGATGGAGAGTGGCAAAGGAAAGACTTTGCAATGAAGCCTCCACATTGGTCTGACAGATTGTGAACACAGAGGAAAAAAAACCAACAAAAAAACCCCCAAACAAAACCACCCCAGGACCGTAAAGGTCACATCTAATGTAACATTCTGGATCAACACCTCCCCTCTTGAAAGTGTTCCTGGTTAACCCATCCATTTCACAAACCTAGAAAGGGGAAGGGCAGTGCAGGAAAGCACAAAGCACTCCTGCCCCTGGAAACACCCAGCAAACCCAGCTGCCCTCTCCCTGATCCCCAGGTCCATCAGCTCCTCCTGCCTCAGATCCTGGGAAACCCAAATCCTGGGCACCCCAACAGCTGCCCTGGTCCCTCAGCACAGAGGAGCTGTGGCATTTAATGCCCTGTGAAGGGAGGGAGAGCACTGGAGCAGTCACACTCCCATTTGAAGATGACATGACAGAGGCAGGGAACCCTGCTGTCCCTCTATTACTGGCAAATCATGCTCCAGCCTCTCAAATGCCACTACTTCTGTGTATCTTATAATTAAATTGTATTTGCTGGTTACCTCACAGCACGGCTGCAATTGTCCTGCATCTGAGGCTTTTTTTTTTAATCTTCAGTTTCCATTTTATTTTTCTCCCTCCTTGCCAACTCTCAGCAATTTCAGAAAACCCTCTAAGCCCCCTTCCTGCTCACAAGGTGAGAAGGGGGTAGGAGACCATCTGTGCAGCACCAACCCTTGCTGTGCCATCACCTCTTCGGCCTTCTGGAGCTGAAGGACCTCAGTGAAGTGAAAATTCACCCTGGGTCAGACCCTCATGCACAGGGGATCCCCTCATTCCTCCTTCAATCTTTCAACCTCCCAGGAATTTGAATGGGAGTTGAGGATTCTTGGGATACCAAACTATCACGGATGAGTAACTTGGCCAAGGGAGCACAATTTAAGATAAATCCCAGATGGAGGTGCTCTTGCTGCTGCTCTTTCCTTTCCATTAAATCTTGCTCAAAGAGCTGAGGTGCTAAGATGGAAGGGGCAGCAGGAAAACATGTCCCTGCCCTCTGCCAAAGAACAAGGCACCAATTAGAGGGGAGAAGAGAAAGCCAAAAGATTTAAGGGATTATCTAATCATTAGTTTTCCATCCCTTTCTGCAGCTTTGATTGAGGTATTGAAGCTGCAGAATGTGCTGGCAGGGAGGGTTTTGGCCATGCTCAGCAGTAAGAGAAAGGGAAGTGAGTGGGCAAATTTCAGGCTGTGGGAGGCTGATTGCTGCCCTGTCCAGACCACATTCCTTCTGTGTCCTGGCAGGAACAGATTGGGTCTCACCACAAGAAATAAATCCATCACTCAGACTGTTTGGCCAGGCAAGCATCCTGCTCCAGCAGTGGCTTCAGGCAGCAGCTTCTGCTCCAGTCAGCACCAGTCACCCAGCTGGGGCCCAGAGAAGACCCTGAGCATCCACACCCCCAGCTGCAGGTTGCAGCATTCAGCCTAAATCTTCAAGGCTGCAATATTCACATTGCTTGGTGATCATCCTTGTTCCCCCTTTTAGAACAATCTCAGTTTCCTGATTGACCCGAACATTCCCAATTTCTGTAACTGGTCCTGCTGGCTGGATCTCCACCCTGCAAACCCTTTGCTAGAGGTGTTCAGCAGCTTCAGCACACAGGTCCAGAAGCTCACAGGAGGTTTAACACCTCCTCCACCCCTGCAGATGCAATTAACACAGGTAGGAAGGGAAATCAGGAAAAAACACCAGGTATAAGGGAAGGACTGGGCACCCTGCTTGTGCCCTCAGGCAGCCCAAAGCACAGAGAGGCAGCAGAGATCTCTTACCTGCTCCTCACAATGTGTCTTGACCCAGTGAAACCCCAGCTCCCAGCTCACACACACCTTTAGGCACCTCCCCTGATCCTGCTCCTCCCATCTGCTGCCAAACCCTCTAAGTTATCACCACCAGCTTGGCTTCCAGGGGGGCATTTTCCCAGTGTTGGCCATAACTTGAATGATCTGTGAAAAGAGCTCCCCAGCCCTCTCAGAATCCTATTAAAAGTAATGGGGTGAAATTGTCCAGCCCATTACTTTCAATGCCTCAGTTTCAGCCAGACAGCCTAAAGCTCCCACAGCCAGCAAGCAGAGAAGCTCCAAAACTTGCTGCTTCATTATCACATCCTGGATTCCAGCTTGCCAGGGTTTAATTGGAAAGACAGCCAAGCCTGCATTTAGGTTTGCTAATTGCAAAGAGAGACACTGCTTGCACCTCTGCCTGTTATTTCCTTGCTCAGCAATTTCTGCTTTTTCAAGTTGTGAGCTTTTACAAACAATAGTTCGAGCTCTTTTAAAAGAGGAAACATATGCCAACACAGCCACAGGAGAGGTATGAAAGCATGCTCCAAAACCCAGCTGGTCTTGCTGGTGTTGGAGGGAAAGCACTGCTCCAGGAGGAGCTTGGCTGGGGACAAGGACAGCTCTTGCAAAAAGCCAAATGCAAAATCATGTATTTAAGATGCATCACGGGAGCTGTAGTTTGAGTCCTTCTGAACTGTAAGTCCATCCACACGCTGAGGGCAGAGACAGGCCAAAAATCAAACTGCTTTTCTTCCAGGGCAGTTTAATATTACAACATGTCAGAAAGCTGCACAGCCAAATACCTTTTCCTGGGAGCCTGACAAACCCCATTCCTGGTCCAGTTTCTGACCTCACCTTCTGCTCCGTTTTCATAAAGCCTGGCAGAACTTAACCATGCAAAGCCCCACAGCCTCCTTCCAGCTAGGGATGTTCCTAATGAGATACCCAGGAGACTGAAATAACAACACCCACCCCAACTCCTGGCCAAAACCAAAGTGGGAAGGGCTGACTAGCTAAGTGGCTGACCAAAAGAGAAATCCCCTCCACAGCAATGGACATTTTGGGCATGGCAGTGACTTTTCTTGCCTCTGAGCTTAAGCAAAGAGATGATTTCACCTCTTCTGTACCAAAGCCACACAAGCTCTTTGCACAGACTGGATGCCATGCCCTGATGCAATGCTGGCTTTAGCTGCCACTGCTTCAAAAGATGTGAACGTCTTGATGCTCACAGCCCTGTCCAATCCAGGCCAGATGGTAATAAATTTTTCAGTGACTGAAGCAGAGTGCAGCAACTGTGTGATTAGCATCTTTTTCTCCACTGCACATTTCATCTGTAAACTAAGATTAAATACCTGGAGGCAAAAAAGCCGCAGGAAAAGGGGAACTTTAATATGTTTTCACTGCAGGGTTCACACGAGTGAGCAAACAGCTCGGATCAGAGGCTGGGGGTGGATTGAGGCGGGGGAGGGAACAGTTTTCCCTGTGTACTGATTCAGGTTATCCAGTTTTCACCAAGATGCTCTTTCTGTTTGTGTGGCTGCAGCCTGAAATCCTTCTGAGCCAGGCAGCTGACCCCTGAGCCACCAGTGCCAGGAGCAGCAAGGGCTGCAGTGCCCTCAAAGGGAAGAAGGGAAGGAGAACTGCTCCATTACCTGGCTGGGTTTGAACTCTCAACTCGTTTAAACCAAACTAAAGTTATTCCAATTGCTTGTCAAGCCTCAAGGACCTCACTTTCCTGCCAGCTCAGCCAGAGATAAAACAAGGGAATGAATTTCATGTATTGCACAGGAGACTGGGGATGGTGCCAGGTGCTGAGAAAGAGAAGAAATCATCAGCTACAAGTGCAGCAACCAGCAAAACATTGTTCTTCATCTCTGCTACACAAGTACCAGGCCAGCATTGGCAATAAGGCACCCCAGCTGACAAGCAGCTTAGATCACCATTTAAACAAACAAACAAACAACATTAAGCCACATACATACAAACCACACCTGACACACTTTGGAGTGAACAGTACTCAGTGTCTAAAAACGATTGTTAGGGCTTGGCAGCCATCCTTCCCCACTGCTACACATTCTCCTCTCTGCAGAGTCAGGGAGCTCTTTGGTGTTGTGCCATGCTTTGCTTCTGCTCCTGCCCCTGACACCAGGGGATCATGCATTAAAAAAATCCTTTTTGGTCCAGCATAAACACCAAGGGAGAGACACCTGCACTTAGAGGAAAGGGCAGTGAGATCTGAGCCCTCTGGCTTCACTTGTATGAAAATCTCTAAAGCATCGGATGGCTTAATAAAATCCAAACATGCCCAACAGGCTGGGCTTGAGGTCACCCAGATAAATACCCATTCTACTGCTCTGTCTCCAGACATCTTCTAATAACACCAGGCTGTATTCCACCTTTCACTCCTTCTCTCCTCACAGGGAGCAGAACACAACCAACATTTCCAAGGAGTAAGAAGAGCCTCCTGAGGAGCAGTGATGGATGGGCATGCACCACCTGCCTTTCAAAGGACGTTACATGCCATTGCTGTAATCAATAATGTATTATTTCCTCTATGCTTTATATCCTCATGTTTATGATGTGTAAATAGGGATTTACAGTGATCTGAGTGTGTTCATTTAATGTAGCTGACACCCTGCATATGAGATCTGCCAGCCGCCCTCTCAGGACCTTCAGGAAAATGAAACAATGCTTCTTCCACAAAGGCATCATCACAGGAGAAATGGGGAAAAAAAAAAAAAAAGAATAAAATAAAACAAGGCCAAGGTAGAGAGATCAGAGAGTAACTGTGTGCATGGAACAGAAAACAGAATAAGAGTGTCAGCACTGGGATTGAGTCACACCAGCAGTATTGTGAAAGAGATGTTAAATATTGTTCTCATCTCAAGTCCAAGGTGCTGCTTCTGAGAGGAAAAGGTTGGAGAGGGGGAAGAAACTTTTCCTTGAAAGGCATTGGCACACCTATGCAAAGTTCCTTCTTATTTGATCTTCAGCACAAAGAGCTGAACAGAAGCATATCATCTTTTGCAGCTAAAATGAAAAAATAAAGGACTTTTATCCCAGATCCATTTATCTCAGGAAATAAATTCTGCTCCTGCCTGCAGCCAGTCAGTATTTTCCAGGTGGGTAGCTTTCTTGTTGGAAAAATGAACAAAGCAAACAAAATAATTTGCTAATTCATTTCATGCTTTTTTTTTTTTTTTTTAAATCTCAACAGCAAGTTAAAAAACCCTGAGTAGCCTGGTATCTTGTGTCAACATTTTATTCAACAAATATCAAAGCAATAGCGAAATTCTTAATAATTTCTTAAAACAATCTTCACAAACCTCCTGAAGTCACATTGCACATCCCAGAAGGAAAGTGACACTGCAGGTAAATCTTACAGTCACCTCTTTGCTGTAGAATGGCCACAGCCTAAAGGTCTCCCAACACATTTCAGCATGCTCAAAGTGCCTTTCTCTGTCATGACAGCAACCTGCAGCATGCTCATCCTGCCCAGCTCACACCCACATACACCAACAGACAGACACATTGGACTTTCCCAATGTTTGTCTTGGTTCTGCCAGCCCCAACAGAGGATCTGCATCACTCAGAGCTCCACGGGACAGAGGACAGGAAGCATATATTCTTTTAAAGTGACAACAAGCATCCAATTTCATGGAAAAGTCTTAGGAAAGAAATTTATCAAACCATATCAGGGCAAGATGCCATTTCAGGGGGATCCAAGCAGCATCCCAGCTCTGCCAGGCAGGAGAGAACAAGGTTTAATGACTTTAAATGCCTGACCTCAGGGGACCACAGTGCCACCAGCCATGGGAAGCATCAGAGCAGGGACCATGGGGGAATTCCCATGCCCTCAAACCACCACCTCCAGTTTCTCCTCACACAAACACCTTCCCGAAGTGCCAAACACTCCTCCACCAGCTCCTACCCCATGGAGGACAAAGTTATTGGGATGTGATCATGGGGGGCAGCATCTCAGCTAAAGGGTTCTCCTCCTGGTTATGGAAAGCACCTCCCAGCTGTGCTCCCTTGATGCTGCAAATCCCTTCTGCAACCTCCTCCAGGCAGCCAAAGCAGCTCCAGCAATGCTCAACAACAGCCCAGGCTTCAGAGGGACTGCAGACAACTGCAGGAAACCCTTGGGACTCCAAGAGAAGCTGGTGTTGGCAGTAACCCAAAGCCCACTTCTCCACAGCTACGTGGTGTGTCCCATCGAGGTGCTACAAGAGGGCAATCCTCAAGGCTCAGAAAAAACAGAACATTTTAAAAAAAGGCCAAAAAAACTCCTCCCCAAACATCCCTAAACCTTCACTGTCCCTTCAGCAACAAGCCACAAGAAGAAATGCTTAATTGCAAGACCTGTTTCCACTCCAGCAGCATGAAAGCAAACCCTGGGGGCACCCAAAGAACCCCCCACACCCAGCAACACCCATGGGACAGCACCAGCCCACCCACCCCTCAGGGCTGGGGAAACCTGAGAGAACACAAAGCCATTACAGGAAAACATCACCCCTCTTCCCTGAGAACTTTTAAAGGCAGAACACTTGCAATTTCCTCCCAGAACCTTGGGGGTGAGGTCAGTACCTGTCCTCCATCGCAGTCCCAGGTCTTCCCACCTCAGCAGCTCTTTTGTTTCTTCCTCAGGGAACTCATCTCCTCACTTCACCGAAAAAGAAAATCAACCCCAACATGGCCACAGCCACCTCAAGAGAACCTTCTCCCTCAGGAAAACCCAAAGAAATGGCGGAAGGAGTTAAGTCAGGGCCTTAATTAGGTGATTGCCAGCACTTGGGCTTAATGAGCTCCTCTGCACCCACTGGGTACTTTCCAGCACCTGGGGCAGAATAATTACCTCCAACAAAAAGCATCTGAGGAGAAAAAAAAATATCCTTTCCATATTGCTTCTAAGATATTCTCTGGCTTCACATTCCTCTGGGTCCCTCACATCTTTTGTCTCCCCAAATCACCTCTCTCTGTAGTTGTTCCTTTTTATGACACTCCTAACTCCTCAGTGATGGAAGCCAAAGGTTAATATTACACTTTTTTCCTTCCAAGCATGCAAATGGCCACAGAGCTGAAAACAAGAGGCTTCTGACCAAAGCAACATGATTAGGAAATACAGCTTTTTTTTTTTATTTATTTTTATTTTTCCCTGAAGTCACAGTGCTCTGTCAAACCATCTCTTTCCATACCTCTTTTAATGAAGTCTCCTTGATTGATTGCTCCCTGCCCTTTCAGTGGGGCTGCTGCCACCCCAACCCTCTCTAGCCAGTTGAGGATTATGGCAGAAGGGTTCAGCCCACACCAACCAACCAGGGCTCTGTCTCTCAGCTGAAATTTCCTACCTTGCAGCACAGATCTGCAGCACGAGCAAAGTGACAAGTTTGAGCTGCCGTCAGCAGAGGAGCTCTCTCTGGTCTCATCTGAATCGCAGTACCCGAGTTTAGTTTTTAATTAAGCCCTTGTGGGTTCCTTGAAAGGTTGGAGATGACACAGCCTCCTCTGAAGCTGGCCTAGGGAGACATTCAGAGTCAGCATCAAAGTCTGCCTCCTCCTCGGATTGATATGAAATTGGGACCCTGGAAAAAAGGATGAATTCTGAAAAGGAGCAAAAATGGAGGGTTTTTTGGAGCTCAGGTGGGCTCTGGGAGGACATGCAGCTCCTGCTGGTTTCAGCTTCTGTCTGTGCCTCTGCTGATGGTGGACAGGGGTGAGGAGAATCCATCCCTGCCATGGTTCTCCATCTCCCCACTCACCTGTCCCTTTCTGGTCTGGCAGTGATGAGTGTGATGTTTCACCCTGAATTTATTGCTATGAAGATGCCAGCAGGGAAAGGCCCTCCCTTCCATTTACACTACAGGATACACAGCCATCAAACTCCCTAAATTAAAGACCTAAGGCTACTGTCCAATAAGTTCTGGTGTTCCCATATCCATGTAAATCCTAATGTGTGCTATTTGCTTTCAGGACAGATAAATGTACAGCTTCCCCTCCCCATCCTGCCCAGCAATATTATATTTTAGTACTGACTAGAAGATTTCTATCAAACAATATAAACACATTTGTCAGAACTGTTCACAGTGGATGGTCTTCTCCGAGGAAACGATTGAAAAGGAACGATGTTTAATTCCCAGTTCAGTGGGATTCATAACTCTGTGTTATTTGAGCTTTGTTTCCTCCACGCTGCCTTCTCTGCTTTTTCTTTTTAAATTGGAAAATCCCCCAAGCTAAAACATTTCTACCTGCATGGCAGTCATTTCTAAACAAAATAAAAATGATACAAAAACCCCCCCAAACTTGTAGTTTTGAACTGTTTTGTTAAAAGCAACAAACAAACTAAACAATGACAATAGAATTTTTGAGAAGGGACTGTGGACAGGGAGAATGTTTTTCTTTTGATTCAGACAAGATGATGACTGCCCATTTCCCCCATCAGTCTCACAGCCATTTTAAGATGAGGGTAAACACATGGGGGAAATGGGGAGAAACAGGTTTCCAGCCAGGAAAATGAGCTGTGACAGCTCCAGATGGGAGGCATCTTGGCCTTTGCATGGGACAGGGAAGCAAACACCAGTGAAACCCCAAATTTGACCATGGCAGTTTAGGGATGAACATGGTTGGAGAAGGGGGAAGGCTTCTACTGACAAAAGACAGCTCAAAGGTGCCTAAATGTCATCTCCTGCAGCCCTCTGTCTTCCCACTGGGACAACCTTTGTCCCCAGCATTGTCCAGGCAGAAATATCTCTTGATGCCAACTTCACACCTGAGCCTCTGGCTAATTAAACTGACCAAAAAAAGCCTTGACAAATGTCCTATGGGCAACATGGAGTGGGGATTGACACCAAACACTGCTTCTAGAGCAGCTCCTCCTGCCACAAAGCTCAGCTTTGAAGAGCTCTCTTGGTGTGACACGGGTTGGTCTCAAGCATTTTCACTTGGCACTCCTTCCCTTCTCTCCTAGGAGAGGACCTGTGCTCATCTTCTGCTCTGCCAGATCTCCAGGCATCTTTTTCTTGCCCTAGTCCTTGTTTGCCTCATTTCTCTCAGTTTAAGGAGCAGCTCAGAGGATGCACAAAAAGGCCTAAACTCTGTCATTATTTACACACCAAGCAGTTAAAAAAGGCATGCAAGATCAAGGTGCTTTCAAAAAAAGAAACGATGAGAATTTATTTCAGAAACAGAAATAAATAGCAAACTTCTCCCACGTCCTTTTTATTTGCTCCCTGGCTCTGCAGAACGTAAAGGTTATGTTTTCCAAATTTTCCCTGCTACAGTAAAGATCAAACAGTCAAAAGGCAAGAAAAGCAGAATTCTTCATTTCATGCCATGACTCTAGGAGCTGGAGCCTTTAGAAAAGCAATAAACATCACGGGGTGGATGCTCCTGAGCATTGCCAAGATTTGTGAGCAAGTCCAGAGTTTTATGGGCCTTGAATGTCGTTTGCTTAGGATCCTTCAATGGAGACTCTCAGCTGCCCTGAATATAACTTACTTCTTTTTCCAAGTCCTTTTTCCTCCACCAGGTTTGTGCTAAAACCCGTGTACAGGGCACTGCTGTATACAAGTTCTCCTGCATCGATGACAGAGATTTCTCCTCCTTCTATGTCTGAAAGTCACCCCTGTACCATACATGGCTCACAGCCTGAGTGGGTGCTCTCTGCAGATCTTAGAGCAATTTATTTTTCCTTTTGATTTTTTTTTTTTTTCCCCTGCAATGGGCCAAGTGCCCAGAAGAAGGGCTCCCACCCTGGGGGACACAGCTCCTGAGATGGCTCCAGCAGGGAGCAGATGGTGATGGCACACAAGCATTTGAGGCATCAGCATGATTGTGGATGGGCTCACCTTAAGAAAACAGAGAAAGTCATTTGTCCTTTGATTCAAATCCATGTCCAGATTTTCAGCTGACACAATTCAGCCTTCCCCCATCAGCACAGACAAACCTACAACAGTTTACTTCAGCTGCCTGCCAGTGTGCCATGGGAAGGATCCCAAACCCCACGGTGTTACTACAGTAACACAGCAGCTATGCTCAGTACCATGCTGCTGGCTACACCAATCCTTTTCTGACAGGTCCCACAGAGTCCTCACAGCTCTTGGAAAGAACTCAAGCCCAACAGGAGAAAGGCAAACAGACCCTCCCTCTCCAAGGGGAAAGCTCTCGCTGGTTCCCCACAACCACCCTGACAGCCACACCAACCTTTTACTAAGTGTCCAGCCATTCCCTTTTCCTGTTGTTCTGTCTTATTTCCATTACCTTTCAGCAGGGGAAGATTTAGGAGCCATTCCCTTGTTTGGTAACATCCATTTGTAACAGTGGGATCACTAGGGAGCAGTCAATAAGAACTCCGCCAGCCCATCCCTGGTAACTGGGCAGCAGTTAGTGAAGAATATGAAATATATATGGCTGCCTTCACCTAATCTAAAGCTGTATCAAATGGCTCTTAACCTTGCCCGAATGAATTCAATTTGGCTACCGGATGCGGATCCAATTCCTTGGGCTAGAACAGAAAAAATCACTTACTAAAGGGATGCTCCCTAGGGACCAGCTTCTGAAAGAAAACCGAAAGATTTCCAGTTCACTAATCCTGTGATAGCTCACGCAAGACAAATCTGGAATGATGAGGGCTTCTCGTCAAACACAAGCAAACCCCAGGAAACATGGGAATAGCATTACAAGTACATGGGAGGGGGAGTCACTGGAGAAGCTCAGGGGAGAATCGAGATGCTGGGAGAACACAGGGATGGGCAGAGGACAGAGATGGGAAATCAGAAGAGTTTTGTGTATTTCCAGGGTTCTGAGAGGAGAAGTGGGTGTGTAAAGAGAGGGGGCAGATGACTCAAAAGGGAGGTGGAAAAAGCACGGAGGGTCCCAGACTCTTTGCTGCCTGGTGGGGCAAATGAGCAGAAACGGAGAGCGGTGCCAGCTGCCAGGACTGGGATGGGTAATACCAGCTCAGCAAAGATCTGTCCCAGGAATACAGTGCTGCTTCTCCAGAAAATACCAGTGCCTCTCCTATCTTATCTTCATCAGAAATACAGTTTTTGACTTAGGACCTGGCTCTCCCTCAGTAATATCATCATTCAGCTCTTCCCCTTGTTTTATACCAGGAGGTGGCCTGGGGTGCAGGTGGAGAAACCCAGGCTCCAGCATCCCTCTGCCTCTACCCTGCAGGGGGATGCTTTAGGAGGTGATTTTTCCTTCCAGCATCCCTTTCTCCCATGTCAGGATGGCAGCCCTTGGCCAACAGGCTCCAGCACAGGGGTTTGATTTCCCCCGGCTGGGGAAGCGCCGCACGAACCGAACCGCACTATTGACTTCTGCTGGCAGTTAATTGAATTGTCTTGTACTACACTTTGTTTAAGCTGATGAGTGATGGCTTGCACTGCAGTAGCCAGCTCATGGGGAAATAAGGTCGGAGATGACACACTCGGTGCCAAACATTCCCCTCTTGGGCCACCCAACCCTGCTCCCCCTCCCACGGGGTCCCACTCGCTCCCGCGCTGGCAGGAATTGATCGGTGTTTGGCTCGCAGCCCTTTTCCCTCCCTGTGCAACAAGAGATGAGTCTCGGGGCAGGGGGGGTAAATGGAGATGGTTACAACAGGGGTGTGATGGGAATGGGGAGGGAGCTGTCGCAAGGCAGTGTGGTGAGGAGAGGAGAAGGATGAGAGGGAGGGGGAAGAGGAGAGCAAGAGCGAGCGCTCAACAACTTCATTTTGCAGCCGAGGGCTCCCGGCTGTCCGCCCCCTCCGTGCAGCTGGGCTGTGGCTAATGAGGCATCTGCTCCCTTTGACAGGCTGCATCTGCTCACCTCCCCCTGCCCAGCCCTTGGCCACCACCAGCCAGAATCCCCAGGGCTGGAGCCAGGCATGGGGCTAACTCCGCAAGCCTCCAGGAATGCCTTGCAGAGCAAGCAGCCCCTCTGCAGAGAAGAAACCTTTGCTCCAAAATGTAACCTGCCCCCCCTTCTAATTGCTAGTATTAAGCCATAAAATGTTATGTTTGCAGTCTCTACTTTCATGTCAGACTCCCTGTTTACAATCATTTAGAGCAAGCTGCCAGGCCTGGCATTAAAATATATTATTCAATTAATGTGGTACCCAGGGAGCGCATGGGGGAGTGGGAGGAGGTGCTGCAGGATGCTCCTCCAGCCAGGAGGTGGGAACCACGCTGCCCAGGACTGGCTTTAACAGAGGGAAAACTCAGAAGCTCATCCAGAGATGGAGCAGAAACAAAACCCAAAACTGGAACAACCTGGAGACGAGGAGAAAACCTGGAGTCAGATTTGGCCTCTCTTTAAACCAGAAGAGTTGGGGACGGGAGGTTTTTCCTTGGCAAAAAGGCTCATGTTAGAAGCAGAGGCACTTTTCTGTTTTGCTTAGGTACAGGTCAAGCAAGAAGAGGACATGTTTTGCCAACAAGACAGAGGTTAGCAATTGTTTGAATTTAATTTTCCAGCTGCTGTCCTCCTCTGAGTCACAGGTGCCTCTTGCTAAGGGATGTCAAATTACCAAGGGCTCCTCTCTCAGGATGAAATCTTAAATCAAAGTCTCGATCACTATTGGTCACTGAAGACCATGCAATGCTTTTCTAAGCACAGAAGTGGAAATCCACTATCTAAATCAAATCCTTGTTAATTAAATTCCCAGCTGAAACTCAATATTTTTCACCTTATTCATTTCCCAACCTGGGCAGCCACGCTGTTGTACAGCAGGGTTTGGAGAAAACTGCAGGGTGAGAAAGCTTTCCAAGGGTCTGCGTGGGGGTCTGTCTGCAGGGGGGGTGTTTGTAAAATCCATTCATGAAGATTGTGAGGGCTGGAGAGATCCATCACAAGAGAGTGGTGAAATTGGTTTCCCCACCTAGAAAACAGCAAAAACCTCTCACTGTCAACCTTTAGTTGCTCAGTGATGGTGAAGCCCTTTCACAAGCATCAGGAAGGGCCAGAGGGACAGTGTCCAGCAGAACAATGAGCCACATACAAACTTAAAGCAGCTCCTGAGCAGAACAGAGGGGAACAAAGTGGGGATTTGGCATGCCCAGCCCAACATCTCACCCACCAGCCCTGACATGCAGGGTTAGCCCAGCTGGGACCACCCCTCCCAGCCCACTTGTCATGCCCAACACAAAAGCTGGCAGAGCACACAGCCAGGAAGGGGATGGAGCCCGTTTTTTGCCGCATTTTAATCCATCCCAACTCTTCCTCTTAGCCAGGATCCCACGCAGCATCTCCTCTTTGAGCAGGACCCCATCTGGCTGCCTCCTTCCACCACTTGCCCCCCCCCTCTCCTCCCTGGCTCCTCACCAACAACGTGTCCTCTGTTAACTGAACTCCTCGCCAGTCTCTGAAATTGGGACTCCACTGAGTAACGCCTTTAAATCTGAGGCCCTCCCTGGATATTTCCATATTTCGGAGGTTTAAGGCATTGTGTTTAATGTACTCAATTTGGAAGCCAGCAGGCAAGGCAATTTTCAGGTGCACACCATGTGAATAATGAAAGCCTCTGGGTCCCCAGCTCTCGCTCCACCTGAGTCCTTGGAACTGAGTCAGAGGAGGAAGAGAGCAGGACTGCCCAAACCAAACCTGGGATAACGGGGAGGCGAGGGCTGATGGATAAATTTCAGGTGTCCCAGACAAACTGGGGAACGTGTTGAACCGAGCCCACACCAGCTCCAGGAGACATTTAAATGAGCTTAATAATGTCAGCATCTCTTAATGAAAATACTCAGCTTTGCTTAATAAGTACAAGGCACTCTCGAGCCATCAGTCTCCTCCCAAGCAATATTTGTATTAATTGTGGGTATTCCTACGGTCCCTGGGAAGGTTCAGGGAGAGCAGGAAATGGAGAAGCTCACACTGGAGGCACCTGCACTGGGTGTGCTGCCTCCTCCTTCATGTCCCATTAACCTGGAACCTGCAGGAATCTGCTCTGAGGGTGAAAGTGAAGCCACTTCCCTGGGTTTCCTCACCCTGGCACAGAATGAAGATTAATTTCTGGCAGGTCTGAAACCCATGGAGCCCATTAACTCCATTGCAATGGAGTGGAATAAACACCTCAGGGCCCATTATCCTAACGAGAACCTCAGACCTTGGTCCCCTGGGGGGAAGAGAAAAAGGCATAGGAAAATATGCTCCTCAGGAAGATGTGGAGTGAATCCAGAGAGAAATTCTGGGGTGCAGAATGAGCCAAAGATGAAGGAGCAGGGAGTGATAGAAGAGGAGTTCTACGAGAAACAAGCCCCCATAGCACGACATGCTCACAGCCCATAATTGGGACTGCCAGGCAGTAACTTAATAATGTCAGGAACAACAATGTTAATAATGAATCCACTAGTGTGGGATTTGCCTTCGCTGTGCAATTGGGGGCCTTCAGAAAGCAACGCTGAAGGGAAATGGAAACTACTGAGCAAAGTGATAGTCTAACCTCCCCCGTAACTTGCTGGGTTATCACGATGTAACTGGAAAAAAAAAAAAATCCTGTTTTAGCAATTACATTCCTCACAAGATCTGAAGTGGTGGAAAGAAGAATTATAATGATAATATTAATATACAGTCTCTTCCTAGTGAGAGTAAGTCATTAGACAGCGCGCAGAGAAGATACATAGGCAGGAACAGATGGAAAAAGAGCTACATCAAGAGTTTAAAGGCAGGCTCACAAAAGAAAAAAAAAAGACAGAAAAAAGCTGCACATTTTAAGTGGATTATGGCAAGCAGGCTGCAAAGGGAAAGTGAGAATTCCTCTGAGCAGGAAAAGGCTGTTCACACACAACTTGTGGCTGGGGGAATGGAGGGTGGGAAAGATGAGCATCGGGTGGGAGAAACACCCCAGGGGATGTGCTTCACCCTGGGTAATTCCAACTGCTGAAGAGGTGGCTGTCTGAGTCCCATGGGCTTTTCCAAACTCTCCTCAGCACAGAGCAGTACCTCTGCCAGGTGAGGCATCCTACCTGTGACAGACAGGCAGTAAAAATTAGGTGGAATATATCTCAGCCTGGAAGTAAAGTCCATGAAGATGAACCAAAATTACCATACCCACCAGTGGCATTTCCAAGGTTGAGGAAACCTGATGCATTTTCATCCAGGACCATCAAAAAGCAGGGGAACCAGACCTTCTAAAGCACACAAAGGTTTTTCTCTCCTTCTCTACAAGGTATAGAGGGGAGATGTAGTATAGACACATGTGGCTACCAACCTGGGGGCTGAGCTCATTAAAAGCAGTTCCCACTTCTGTCTTCCTCCAGCTCGTGCTGAGAAGGAGCCTGGGTACCTGCTGAGTGCTTGCTGGTTGCTTTTCCTCCTGTTCCCAGCTAGAAGGAGCCTTGATCTCACAGACAGCCCTGCACACATACCCAACCATCAGCAGCGAAAACCAGCATTGTCCCCAGTGCTGGCAACCCAACCTCTGAGCCCATGGCATGTGTGCAGATGGCAGGACAGCCAGCCCAGCCCTCCCCAAGCCCTTCAGCAATGTCATCAAGGGGATGACACAATGGAAAAAGTCTGCTCTGGGTGCCCTCCACTTATTTCCACCAGGAGGATGGCTCTGCAGCCTTCCTGGAGTCACCTCCTTGCCACTGACCTGCAGAGCAGAATCCCAGTTAGGACTCGCTCTTGCTTCCACATCTTTCAGTGTGTGTGATTTTAATGATTTTGGGACTCCATCCCAGCAGTTTCCCCTTCCCTGGATGCCCTCGAGGAGCTGTAAACCTGGTAGTTTCATCAGCCAGTTATGAGAGCTGGGCTCACACGGAGCCTCCTGCTCATAATGGGCTGAGCAGGCTTTGGACAAGCAGGCAAAGAGCAAGAGCAATAATTATTTTTTGTTCTTTCCCTCCTCCCTAAAGCTGAGGAGATTCATTACATGCAATATTAAGAACCTGCAGTTTTTACCTGCTTGTGACCCTCAGCAGTGGCCAGAGTTGAGCCAAGGCAGCTCCAAGGGATGCTCACCACACTTTGCCTCTCAGTTTTTGTTGTGTGAGCAGGAGGATGCAGACCTCCTCTGCCACCCCACCAGCCCACCCTAATTTTTCAACCCACAATCAGCTGTGTGATACACAATTATCTCCAAAACACTAATCTATACATTGCTTCCTTACTGTTATCTTACTAGCCTTTTTTTTTGTGCTGTTCCATCCCAGATAACCTTAATTTTTCCCTATTTGTATCAGAGTATAATTATTTGTTTGCAATAATTGCCTATTAGATAGAGGAATACTGTGAAGAAACAAACATTTTCCCTCCATAATGCAGTCCTGAAAAGTTCTAATATGTTATTTGATCAAATAATCTCTGCCATATCAAAGCAGTACTATTTTCCCCTTCATAACTATGCATTTATTAAAATGTAAAGTAGCCTGATCATACTGGGAGTGAAAAATAAAAATAAAATTATGGTCTTTTGCAGGAAAATATTGCATATTTATTTTGGATGGCTTCCCTGGAATTTCAATTCAAGCTGTTATATATTTATTTCGCTGCTCTGCCAGCTAGGGAGCAAACCTAGTAGGTTTGATTTTTAATTTATTTTTTTTTTTAAAAACCCTGTCCTCAGGACTTTAAATTTGCTTTTAAGAAGTGCTTCTGGATTTTGAATTACAGCAGAGATCCTTATTTTTCCAGAAGAAGATCCTAGCAAGAAACAGAGTGTGTCCTCTTTCTGGAAACAGGAAAAGGCACTGAAGGGGTAAAGGTGCTTGAAGAAAATTCAAGCAACAGCCAGTCCTGGAAGGGTTGCTGAGATTTTGACTCTGTGAGCAGCACTGTCTTAGACGGACAAGTACATTTTAAGGGACTTTATGAGGTTTAAGCATCCATTGCTCTCTGGCCCCAAGAAAAAAAAAAAGAAGAGATTCATTTCCCAATCCTAGTGCTCAAATAAAACCACCATTTATGCCCACACCTCACCGGAACAGCTTAAAAAAAAAAAATAAAAAAATCACAGACACTTTTTTTAAAAGTAAATTTTAGTGTTTTCCTTCTATTTCCCTCCTGAGCCTTGAACTTTTAAGAGATCATATTTTAAAGCCTTCTCTCTGCAGCTGCAGGAGACTGAAACTTTTACAGATGATGCTTAGCCCTTTCATTTACACAGTTCTGGGGATTTTCAGACAAAATCAGGTGTGGGGGGAAGGGGCTTTTCCCCATGGGGAAAGGTGGAGCCACCCTGAGAAGCTCCAGGAGGCCTCAGGTTTCCAGCAATCTCCCTCTTTCATGACATTCCCAGGCAAAGAAGTTTCTCTTCTGTTTGCAGAGACACAAGCAGATGGGGTAAAACCTCCCCTGCAGTGTGGATGCTGAGCTGGCTTGAGCCCCAAGGAAGTGCAGCCAGATCTGGCAGAGGACAAAGCAACATTGCCCCCCAAACAAGCAAGGCAGTGAGGGCTCCTCTGGCTAAACTGAAGGCATGGCAAGAATTCAGATGTGGAGATGCTCAAAGCTTTTGCAATTCCACCTCTAGCCCAGACTGAAATTCAGTCTCAGTCTGAAATCCAGCCTCCCCCAGCACCCATCTCAGCAAAACCCCACTGGGGTGGAAACTGGTACTGTGTGCTGGGTATGGTCAGCTCCAAGGTTAATAACCAACAAGAAGAGATGTTTGCAGCAAAAAGCTGCTTGGGTTCCACCAAAGAACAACGCTGATGTTGCCAGGAGGATCAAAACCACACGTGGCACAAGGGTCTGCTTGCTGGGGGATGTGAATGGGTAAGAGGGGGTAACTGTGTGGCTGCTTTTCCCAACAAATAAAGCTTTGAGTTTCTCCCAGTGATGCCCTGACAGTTTTACTGCATTAAGAGCCTGTTTAGAAAATGCAGCGGGGGGTTTTTGATCACAGCTCTCCTTGCAGAGGCTTGAGTGCTGAGGAAATATTAAAGGGGAATTAAAGACACTCCAGCATGAAGGTCAGCCCCTCAAGAAAGGAAAGGAAACAAGATGTTCAAAGGCAAACCCCCCCCCATGTTGGCTCGTGCATCCTGGCATCACCATGGGGTCCGGATGCTCCCGTCTGCCAGGGTGGGTTTCACCTCAGGTCCCCACACAACAACAAGAACTGGATAAATAAAGCTCATGAGATCACCAGCAAGGTGGTCATTGCCATGCAGAGGTAGTTTTTCCCCAGGACCATGATGGGCATGCCAAGGGGACAGGCAGAGGGTTGTTGATGGAGCATCCACAGCATTCGGGTTCCTCCTCTCTGCACTTAACCCACCCTCCTTAAAAACAAAATTGAGAGCTGGGTTTCATTCAGCTGCACGGGAGCTATTCAGAAGAAAGGAAAGGTTTTTAAATCAAAAGACTTCATTTTAGTATAACCCACCAGACCTTGCAGGGGGAGGAGGCAGAACAGCCACCCTTTTGATTTCAGCTCTTTAATCGGCAAAGAGAAAGTAATGCAAAATGTGCTTATATTTTCTAAACCACCCATATAATATCTTGCAATTAGGTCCCAAGCACATGAAAGATCATTATTAAAATTGAGACCCTCCAGGAGTTTCCCTAAGTGTTTGCTTTTTGCTGTGGTGGGGAAGATTGCTCGGAATAATATAATTTTGTGTGTTCAAAGACTCAAGAGTATGCTGAGTGTGGAAAGAGAAGAAAACCAACTAATGGTAAATGATATCTTAAAAGCACAGGAGAGGTTGAAAAAGTGGATCCATGCAGAAAATAATATACTATTATTTAAAAAAGTAAATTGCTAAAATGACGCTCTTCGGCAGTTCTGTCTCCAGAAAAATAATCTTGGCTGAATCCTTAATGTATGAAGGGTTGAGTTTTTCCTTTTTTTTTTTTTTTTAGCAACACTATAAAACCTGCAGAAATATCTTAGTTATTTACCAAGTAATTAAACCACATTCATTTATTATGCTTTTACTGGAACATTGTTTTCCTGGTTCTTCCAGGGCTTATTGCCTCCAATATAACACCCTCTTCCCCCCCTTTAATAATCCCCACTGCTTTGACTCTATTGCCTTATATTTTTAGGTTTCTTTTAGTGTTCTGCATAAAATCCTAACTCTAATGGGCTTTATAAAATGAGATGTATTGTCATGGATCCAAGCCCTTATGAAGATAATTATCTTGTCCGTTTGTGTTTTCATTACGTTGAGAAATACTTCTCTCTCTCATGCCCCCAACACTGGATTTCCCAGCCCAAATCACAAGGGTCTTTTATTTTTTATTTTTAAATCCGCTGGCAAGGAACAAAGGAAGCCCAAGCTAACATCATCCTTTTTTTTTTAATGATGGGAGTTGGTCCATGAATCCTTGGGTGGGGTTGTGGGAAACAGGGACATTTGTGGGATGTGGAAGAGGCTGTGGTTGGACAAAAGACAAGGTGAGGAGTGGGAGGAAGGAGAGAAGTGACACCAAAGCCAGGGTGAATATTTCATTTGGTGATGGACAGGAGCCTGAATCAACACCAGAAGTTGTAATCAACTCAGTGAGGTCCAGTAAGGGATACACTGAGGGAGCACCAGGTCCAAAGCCCCAAACCCCACCTTGTATTTTGGGGAAACACAGAAATGTGCATGGGGCAGGCTCTGCAGGAGGAACGTCCCCCTTGGCTCCTCCAAACATGCATCCAGAACATGGTTTAACCACAATTTTTTATTTTTTATTTTTTCCTTTTGTTTTTAATTCAACCAATAATTTCACCAGGGAAGCATCTCCAAACTGCTGGAGACAGATTTTTCTTTACAGATCATTAACTCTGTAAAGCTGAATCTGTATTTTCATGTACATGTGGACAGTTTCTGACCCAAGCCATGAGGCTGGTCTCTTTTGGGGTCTTTACTTCTATATAAACTTGGATGACACCAAGAGCAAGGTCCCTCTCTGAGTCTACCTCCCAGGGCTCTCATTGCTTTAAGACACCAAGAGCTGAGCCTTGCTGAGATTTCTCCTGGAGGGGCTTCACTTCCTGACAACCTGGGTTTTTCTTTTGCCTATTCCCTGCAGCCCATTACATGGAAATGGGAATAGGTACCATTTGTTCAAGAAAAGCTCCCCTGGAGCTGGAAAAAGCAATCAAATCCATGGTGCTTGGGGAGGTGGCTCTGCTCTTCTGCAGTATTAGGTCTGGGTTTATATTTCTAGAGCCCTATAAAACTAGGGTTGTTATTTCCACTTGAGATCCATCTGAAGCTCCTTGTGGAGCAATGACAATTACAGTACAACAACGATGCACGAGCTGAACTGTTCACCTGCCTAACTGGGCCCATGTGTACAGTCTGGGGAGTACTGGGAAATAACTTCCAGCAATTAAGAAGCACATTGCTACCAGGAGTCAAGGAGAAAAAGACTGCCTCAGAGCCAGACCCTGAGTAGATGCACCAAAAGAAGGGACAGATTCTTCCCCATTTGACTTGGGTGCAGTTATGCCAAAGATGAAGATGCTTCTGGTGTAAAGTCAGAAAAAAAAAGTGCTTACAACCCCCTCATCTCCAGGGTTAAGTTCTTCCCAAAGATAAACTACTGAAGGTGTTAGTTAAGCCACCCTAAAAGCTTTACTAGTCCTATTGGTCTTGATGAACTGGTGACCTCCTCAAGAGGTGGTGATGGTCACCAGTCCTTGCAGGTCTCCTGCCCCAGCTCTCTGTATCCTGAGGGACACTAACAGCTTGGGCTGATGGTCTCCATCCTGCCAAGGGAGATCTGACCCCAAAGGTCCAGGTGTGACAGGGGGGTGATGGCCAGAGAGCTATGGGGCAAATGGCAGGAATAGATGCACAGTTGGGTCTGCAGCTCATGGTTTATATCTGGGCACATCCAAGACACCCAAGCAGAGGCTCCTATCGAGGCAGAGTGGTGTCCTGGCTTTGTCCTTCCTTCAGGCAAGACAGATGGCAGAAACCTGATGCCTGAGTTTGCTCCCAGGCAGGGAAGGTCCCTCTGGACCAGCCTGGGGACAACAACTGCAGAGCTGGAACAAGGCAGCCCCTGGCTGGGGCGAGCGGGGCCCCGATGCTGACACCTGACAGCTCCCCCTCGCCTTTAATTCAGAGAGATATCTGTGGCCCCCCCTCTGTGCTGGGAGTGACACTGCCAGCTCTGCTGTGCTTCAGATGTGTCACCTCCTGGTACATCACATCCTAATTAACGCTGCTTGTCAGGGCCAGCAGTTGGCTGCAGCCCCACGCTGCCAGCAGCTGTCACTGGGACCCAGCAGTGGGACCTGGAGAGATGCTGGATTCCAGATTTTACTCTAGATGGGAAGGGACACAGCACAGGCTGAATTTTAGGATCTTGAGGTGATGGTGGTGGTGACCCTGGTGCCCCTGAGATGAGGAGAAAGAGTTGCAATGAGATGTCCTTTGCCCAGGGCAGTGGTGGAGTCACCATCCCTGGATGCATTTAAAAGGCATTTGGACCTGGTCCTTAAGGACGTGGTTTAGTAGTTGACCCTGGTGTTAGTCAAAGGTTGGACTGGATGATCTTGGAGGTTTCTTCCCACCCAAATATTCTGTCATCCTTCTGTCAAGGAAGCAGCATAAATGCTGAGTGGCAAACAAAAAATGAGCTAGGTCCTGCTGCAGCCCTGCAGAAGGGATGGAGAAAGCTCCTCTCAGATGGGGAAAGGAACCTGGCTCAGGGTCACCCCCCCACCTTCCCAGTTTTCACTCCCAGAAGACAGAATAGGGCTTGAGATATTCAGGAATGGATTTTGTGCACCCTGAGTCCTGCCACCCTGCTAATTATTAGGCAAGAGAGTTTGGCAAGCACCAGCACTGAGCCCAGGTGTCCTGGCCTCCTGGCTCTTCTCAGGATTAAACATTTAATGCTGCCAGAGACCAGGATTTTCCACAGTCCTGCCACGTATCTATCCCCAACCCTGAAAAAAAAAAAAAAAAAAAAAGCAGCCAAAAAAGAGGGAAATGCAGGGAATGGGGAAATTTTCCCCATGTTCCAGGCTCTCTGAATCCCAAACCACACCTGGTTCCTGCAGGGTGAAACCAGCCCCTTTCTCTGCAGCCCAATTAGAAAGGAACAGCAGCATGGACTGGTTGCCATGAAAGGACCTGTGGTCCTTCTCCTAAGATGAAGGTTTGGGAATCAGGCAGGGAGGAGGGATTCCCTGCAAAATGCTGGTGGGCTCAACCAAAACTGATCTCCAGTGGATATCCAAAGGGTCAGAGCAATGCGTGGTGGGGAGCTGTGCTCCCTGAGAAACCCAAGCAAGCCTCATGGAGGCAAATTAGCTATCTGCAACAAAGATTTCATGATCACACACCTTGTTTTACCTTTCTGCCTCATGCCAGCTCCAGGTGAAGGTTTCCTGGCCGGGGTGTGCCTGGTGGCAGCTTCCATCAGGCAGCAAAACCAATCATGGAGAAGAAAATCTCAGAGGTTGGGATGGTTTTCCCCCTGGGATGATGATTTTCACTTTTTTCTCCTGCTGCTGGCCAGCTTGCCACCCACACTGGGAACCCAACCCCACAAATGGGGCTTTTTCAAGCCAAAGTGTGCACCCAGGTAGTAGAATTTGTACATCTTTGATAAGGAGCATTTAAAGGGTGAAGCCAAAGGAAGGGATCGGGAAAGAAGCTGCAACCAAAAGAGGGATGCGGTGTTTTAATTAAAACTCTGATGCCTTTTTATCTCCTTTCCCTCTCCCTCACTCATCCCCCCACTGACAGAGGGGATTTCTCAAGCTGAGGCCTGTTGCTGTACAAAAAGCTCAGCTTTAATATTCTCTTTGATTAAGTGGGATTTTTCTTCCTCCTCCTGTGGTGGGTGCTGCCGCTGAAGTCTTTGGTGAAGACTTAAGGGAAGCAGGGCCCTGCCAGTGGAAAGGAAAGGAGAGGAAAGGAAAGAAAAGAAACCTGCAGAGAGGAGAGGAAAACACAGGGCCAGCCATGCTCAGGAGAAGGTGAAAACACCAGGGTGGCCACATGTCTCTTCCTCTCCCTGCATCTGTCTCTTCAGCATCCTCCCCTAACACTGAGCAAAACCTGGTGGTGCAAAGGGTTAAGCAGGAAGAAGGACAGAGAAGACCAGACCCATTTGAAGGGCTGATGAGAGGCTCTAATTTGATTGATTTTTACTGAATTCATGGCACTTCTCATTTGCAGTTTCCCTCCTTTTAATTAGCCGATGCTTGTAGCTATCATATTCGATTCTCATTACTTAATTAAATCGGGTCCTCCACCTTTAGGCTGTGCTGGGAGATGGTGGAGGAGCCCAGCTGGAGGGAGGCTGCATGGGAAGAGGAGAATCTTTCAGTTCTTGGCACAAAGCTGTCAAAGCTTCATCTTGGCTTGCCCAATCCCCTACAGTGGCCTCACCCTTCTTAGCCACAACACGAATAAACAAAGATGAAATGGGACCTGAGCTCTCCTTTCAGCCCCCAGCAGGTTTCCACCTGCTCCAGGTGAGCTGTATTCAGGAGATTTAGATCCTAACTGGAGTGTGTGGGCAAAGATGCCTTTGTCAGTCTGAGACTCAGCTAAACAAGCTGCAGAAGTTTGGCTCAGGGAGCTAGTCTGGTCCCCAGCACCACTCCAGCATTTTGTCTTTGCAGGAAGGGCTACTTAAAAAGTGATACAATTTAAAACCCACCAAAAAAAAAAATTTAAAAAAAAAATCCAGCAAACTGCTTGTAAAACAGATCATTAATTGGGGCTGCAATTAAATCCAAGCCTCCAGAAGGTTCATGATATTTGGCAGAGTGGCTAATAACAGGGCAATGGGGTGGTTTTAATTCTCCTTGGTGGGACATAAGCAGGACAGATGTGTTGGTGATCCCATCAGTTGTATTTCTCCTTCACCAGTGTCATTTCTCCACCATGTGGTTCTCTTTTTAATTTATCCAGGTTTTAACATTTCTGTGCATTTTTCCACCACTGCCCAGCCCAGCCCACACATCCAAACTCTATCAAGGGTTTATTTCTGATGCTCAGTTGCTTCTGGGGTTGCCTGTACCCTGAAGAAAACTCAGCCCCATGCACAGGGATAGAGAAAGGGGGGAGAGAGGGAGAAGGAGGGTGATCTTGGAGATTAACTGCTCCAAACTCCTTCTCCCTCCCCAAATCCCACTTATCTGGAAGTCTTTGATGGCACATCCTGGAAACTCTTCCTAAAATACCCCAGACAAGCACCTGGGCAGATTAACCCCATGTCCATGGTTGTGTTGGCACCTACTACATATTATTCAACTTGAATTTCTGCAGAAACTGATCAATCTACTGGAATTACCCTTGTGTCCACATTGCAGGGCCTTGGGGTGGTGACAATGCTCAGGCAAGGGGACAACCCTTGGGTTCCAGCTCACGTTACATTTGCAATAAAAGCAAAGTTGGTACTCAAGGCTTCCCCATTTCAGGGGGTCTTGGCAGATTGTCTCCAAAGCGCTTTGAGATCTGGAGATGAAATGGGGCTACAGAGGTACACTGGGCTATGACTGTGATTATTATGGATTTCCATTTAAGTTACCAGGACCTTTCCCCATCAGAGCATAATATATTCCATCTATTATAGGAGAGCAGCATGAAGCTGAATAAGACCCTGATAATGAGGGACTCTTTCATTTCTCCCGCACATGCACGGACCAGTTCAGAGGCTGATAAATGAAGGTCTTTCCTCCACCCCACCCCCCTCTCCATAGATGGCATTTGAGAATTCTTTCAGCAGAATAATTTTCATGGTTCTTGATTCAGGAAGTCAGTTTGAACTTTGGTTTTGGAGATAAAAGGACTGACAAAGCATCCCCACAGGATGCCCAGCCTCATTTGCATTCATAAATGTGGAGCCGGCACCACAGCCCTCTTCCTCACGCCAGGAATTACCTTCCCTCAAAGGTTTTTCTACAGCCACTTACCATCTAATGAGCATGTAAGAAACTTCGTTTCCAAGAATGAGAAGGGGAAGAAGGATTTAAAAAAAAAAGAAAAGAAAAACAAAAAACCCCAAACAACAAAACCCTCTCTTAGAGGATGCCTGCAAATGGGATTCGATTTCTGTGGGCTTTTCAGATCCTGCTGGCGAGGAAGATGAGGTGTCAGGAGTGATGAGTTAAAGAGGTGCAGAGATGAAGGCAGCACCAACCCCTTTAGATGGATATCTTCACCTTGGATAGACTGCAAACTTTGTAAAGCATCTGAGAACTCAGTGTGTGCAGGACGGGCAGGAGGGACCTGTCCCAGGGAGGAGCAAGAAAGTAGGGGAAGGAAAATGCCAGCAGCACCTGGATGGGTAATTATGCCCTGGAAAGGTCAGCACATCACTGTTGGAAAAGTGCATGCCTGGGACATGAGTGACACCACCTGACAGCTTGTGCCTGCTGGTCCAGGGACATCCCCAGCCCAGCCCCAAGGCAGGACAGGCAAATGGGAGAAGAAATGAGCCAGCAGCCATCCAGGCAGGAAGCAAAGCTCCTGTGTCAGCCGAAGGTGATAAAGAAATAAAACTGCTCAGCTCCCCTGGCAGCCGTGGTGCCCATGGATACTCCTCAGTGAGGCCATCACCACGGGTGATGGAGCCAGAAACCTGGTGTTTGCAGGCTGGGGACAGATGAAGGCAGCTCAGTGTGACAGCACTCATCACTGGGGTTCATCAGCAAGACCCAACTTTACAATCACAACAGGCTGGAGAAAGGAAGGCTCACCCTGTCCCCCTGCCCCTCCACCCCCTGGGCAGCTGTCCCCACTTTTGGCCTCTCCTTTTGGCCAGTGTTTTGCAGGACAGTGCAGGGAAATAAGAAATAAATGCTTGTTTCTTTATGTATTATAAGAAATAAGAGAGATAAATGTTTCAAAATGACACAAGGGAAAAGCCACGATTGTTTCCATGGGCTGTAAGTGGGAAACGACCCCAAAATAGTCTCTGATTTAATTCTCTGATTCAGATGCCACAGAAACCCAACAGCACCAAGGGGTTTGCTTCCCCACCCTGAGATGGCAGCCTGTGAAGTTGCCTGGCTGTTGGCATCCTGCTCTGCAGAACAAATCCGTGCTGACTCCCACCTTGAGTCAATGACAATTATCAGCCTCCTGTGTTTTCAGGGAGGGGGAAAACTAAAAAGAGAGTTGAGGTTTGTAAATCTCCACCTCTGCTTTCCCTACACCCCAGCTTTCCCAGAGCTGGGATGTGCAGCAAGCACCTCAGCCTCCTGAGCATGTTTTGTCTCCAGGCTTCAACACGGGGCAATAAACCCTCTCAGCTAAACTTTAGGGTTAGGGTTAGTTAAACTTTAGCTGAGTGAGCGTTGCTGGTGGCATCTACACATCTTCTGGTGAGGGCTGGAGAGAAACCTTGGGTGTTTTGGCTGAGGGAGACAGAGAGGCTACAGCTGACACACACACATCCCAAGCTCTGAGCACTTTCTCCATGAGTTACAGTGATCCAGCACAGCCTTCGGGCATTAAAACTCACCCAGAGAGCACCATTAATCTAATTATCCAGAAAATAGAAAGGGAAAAGGCTCCTTTACACTGCTTCTCAAGGTGAAGAATCACCAGCACTTCATTTTGGTCTTGCAGCCAAGCAACTAAACTGTGATTTTGTCTGAGTTATTGCTGTGATTATGAAAAGCCTAAGAGTGGTAAAACATGGATTTTCCTATTTGTCCATCCTACCATTGCTCTTCACCCTTTCCCAGGCCCCAGGAAGGAAGAACCCTTGCTTTCCCTTGATCTCCCAGCTTTTTCCCAAGCCTAGTGAAGATGCCATTCTCAAGATCACCCAAACTACTCAAAGCTCGGGGACACCTGAACTTTAAGAGCAAACCCCAGTGTAGTGCTAATAAAACACAACTTTTTTTCAACTTCTGATCTGGCACAGCTTCACAAGGATTAACAAAGCTGAAGCCCAGGGTGATAGTTGGGGTTGGACACCAGCAGCCTGATTCACTTACCCAAAGAGTGTTTGAGCAGCAGGTCTGTGCTGCTGCAGGCTGTAGAATTAGTATTCTCAGCCAGGCTGATTGTGATCCAACATATTGCTGACATCAATCACCTCTTCCCAAACTCATCTGGCTGGATCAGTCAATTACAAACTTCTTTTGGAGCCATGGGTACTCTTAGGAGATAGACCCAGGGAAGGAGATCAACTCATTTTGGAGGTTGACCTCCCTGCCTAGCTGACTGCTCAGATGGTTTAATAACTTCTCTGCTCCATTCACTCCAGTCTGGGCTCAGACCACCCCCCAAACCACCCCCCTCCTCTTAAAGTTGCTTCTTATGTCACAACACACCACCTATGAGAGACATGAATATTAAATACACTGAGTATGATCTGTGCTGGGACACTAAGCAAATTCATAATTATAAGACAATTAACCTGCTGCCTTTCTCAGTCTTTAGATGACTTGCAGCATCTTTCATTACCTCTGCTGTGCAAGGCACAAGCACAAAAGACTTTTTTTCACCCAATAAAATTGTTTCTCCTCCTTCTCCCCAGGTCAAAAAATGCAATCAGTGAGACCGGCCTTGGCTCGTCTCCTTTTCCTTACTAAGAGGTACATAAATAAAATAATAACAGATGATTAATAACACTGAGAGCTTTCCAAATATTAATGAATTGATCTTGTTGCTGGAGAAGAATGGGAGAGGTTTAGATTTAAAGCTTTGATAGATTTTCTCCCGAGCAAGTGGGGTGATAAATACTGTGTTAAAATGCTATTTGTATCTGTGTTGCTAATATTAAGTTCGTGTGTTCATAGATTTGAAAGCACAGAAAGAGAATTATGTCACCTGCACTGACTGGTAATGAAGGCCACCGACTTCTCCCTGGTGAAATGAGGAGAATTCAGTAAAACTGAAAAGGTATATTTCCAGGGAAGGTCTCCCTGAGGACCCTCTGGAGCTTTCCTTTGGGGATCACCCACTGGTCACACCACTGGACCAGAGAAGGGACAGCCTGGACCATCAAATCTGTTTCCACACCCCTGTTCCTCACCCAACAACCCCCCCTGTTCCCATCCATCCCCAGTTAATGACAATGCCACAAATAATCCTGGCTGATCCTAGCAGGAAAAGCCCAATAACCTTCCTGTGCAAAGCCCTGAGGTTCCTCCAGCCCCACTGGGATTTTGGGGAAACCAGCCCTGGCTCTACAGTTATCTTGTGGAACTGCTGCTCTGTAGAGATGAGGATCTGCTCCAGAGAGTGCTATGAAAAGACCCTGCAGACCCATCCCCAAAATCTAGGTCAACAAGACAGCAAGACATCTTCCTCCCTCCATCCTGACTCCCCCCTGGGTCCAATTTCTGGGTGAAAAAAACAACTAACAGAGGAACTAGAAATAAACAAGACCCTGGGGCAAACTCTGACCCCTGAAAAAGACTTTGCTGTGACCTTCTCTGCAATGAGATGATGCAAAGCAGGGTCCTGGCTAAATGCACTTGGATTTTTTTTTTTTTTTTTGTGGCAATGTTAGTGCTCGTGCACACAGTAATTAAGGTTGAAGGTACAAAAGGCTGAATATTGAACTCGGAAGCCCATGAAGGTCAAGCTCTGTGCTACCAGTGAGGCAATTTATCCTCCAGCTGTAATAAGGTCTCACATCTGACCTATTAACTGAATGGTACATGATATTAATAATCTCCCAACAGATCAGGCAGAGACAAACAGAAGTCGAGTTTGGAGGTTGATTTGCTGGACAGGAGGTAATCTGCAAAGATGGAGGAGTCTAACCCAAGCACACCAAACCCCCCAGGAAACCTGAATATTTTTGAACTGAATATACTTTTCTTTGATGAATCTGTGTGTGCATCACACTCCACACACACCTTTTCTATGTAATAAAGATTGATGAATTATTCATGCCAGCATTATTAGTCCTGCTATATAGGACACTTTCCTACAGATGGGTGAGTTCCTTCCAATCAGAAACCTCATTTGCTGAAAAGTGAAGAGTCAGATAATGCCCCCAAATTGTTGACCAGCTTGAAACACTTCGAACTGAAAAGACTCTTTTTCTATAGAAAAATTAGGAAGGTTTTATCTCTTCTTTCCCAAAAGCAAAACATCAGTTTGTTGGTTTATTTTTTGCTTATTTGAAACGGCTTAAAATTTACCTAAACTTAATGTAAAGCTCTTTTCAGAAAGCACCACAAGACAATCCCTAAAATCCGAGCACTTCAGTGCAGCTTCAGCAGTTTATTTCATTTGAGCCAAACCCCAAACGTTTCATTTTCATGGTATCAAAGGGCTTTGATTTGCTTTTATTGTTTCAACTCTATAATCATATGATGCCATAAACCAGAGAGGAAACATGCAGACCTCATCAAAGCGATGGGTTTCTATCAGGTTATGTTGATACAGCAGGAAAAAAAAAAAAAAGTGGATCTGTGTTGTTTTGTCGCTTTCCTTGAAAAAAAACACAACACATTTATTTTTGTAAGAAATGCTGGGTTTTCTTGCAGCTCAGGTGAACAGAGATGAGCTGGAGAATGGTATAAAAAAATAAATGCCATCAGTCAGCTTGGTTGGGTGACTGAGCTCCAGGAGCAAGACAACCAGATGTGGCATCTTACTGGTGGTGAGCTGGTCCATAACCAAGCAGAAAGGCTGGAGAAAAAAGGAATGGAGCTGGCAAGACAAAGGGAAAGCTCTCACCTCACTGCAAGAGGGAACCAAACCTGGGGATCCCAAAGGTTCATCAGCTGTGAGACTCAGGGGATTCCCATAATCCCACCAGGATTACGCATGAGTTGAGCATCTCTGAGAAGGACCCAGCTGCCCACACCTGCTGCTACAAAGCCACAGGGAGACCTGTGACAGTGACAGCTGTGACCAAACCTGCCCTCACTCTGAAGCTGACTGCTGCAGTGCTACAGAACCATCTGCTGGAGGCTGAGCAGCTCGTGTCCAACACAATCAACCTATGCAGCAAAACAAGTGTCCCCAAGATGCTCCTTCTGCTCCAGCACTGCTCCTGCTCCCTGCAAAGCCAGCTCTGATCTTACTGCAATGCAGATGCACACTTCATTAGCCAAAGATGCCATAAACTCACCCAAGCTCTTTATGACCAGCCACCATACTGTACAAATGCTGCATGGATGGGCACGTCCCTTCCACACCTGCTTTAATTCCAGTTTATGTGCTTAACTCCATCAGCTCCCATGCTGGAGGAGAGGAGACAAATCCCCAGCAGCCTGAGCTGAACCATGTTTTCCTTCCAAGTGATCTGATTCTCCAAAGAACCTTCCCTCAAAGAGCTTCAAAACAGAAAGGAAAAAAACAAAAACAAAACCAACTCCACATCACTCAGTTCTCAGATGCCAGAGGAGAAAGAGGTGCTCAGCATCTTCTGCAACATGATGAGCTCCTCCCTGGCCACAGTATGGAACAATCTCCCTTCAAACTCCCTCCTAAACTGAAAACATCTTTGAATTCATCTGCAAAATGCAGGAGTGAAACAGAGATGTCAGGGATGATGTTGCTTGGGCAAAGGGGGACAAAGCCACTGGGCTGAAAGCTGGAGCAATAAGATTCCCAGCTCCCGTGAGCTTCTGATGGTTGCTACCACTCCTCACTTCATTCTCCTGGCTGCTCATCAAAGGAATTTCAGAGGAAAATGGAGTCTTCCACAAAATATCAAAGTTTCTCAGTCATTTGGTGGCTCAGATCTTCTCCCTAAAATGCCATTAAAATGGTTTTATAGAAGCAAGAGAAGTTGTCTGCTTCCCACCAAGGTGACACTCAGATCTTGATGGACAACAGCACATTTCCAAACACAGAGCCCACCACCTCGTTGCATACCCAGCTCATCTGCTACCTCAGGCCCAGCAGGGGGACAGGTAGGGGACTTATGGGCAAAAGTTTTTGGAAATGGGAGGAAAAAAATTGCAGAAAAATCCCAGCCAGCACTTAAGAGAGAAACAGCTGCAGCTGAGCCTGCCTGCAAAGAACTCCTCTTTCCCAGAAAATAAGGTTTTGATTCCTTTCCAATTTCACTAAAAAATGACAAATAAATGTCTTAATATTAATAAAGAAGAGGAGGAAAAAATAGATCTTCTGTTGGTGTGAATGTATAATGTGATTTGACACACAGAATGGAATTAAATTAGTGAAATACAATGGGCTGGAAAGAAGATCTGCTTTGCCTTAGAAGATTGGCATCAGCATGGAACTGAAAGAGGACATTTCACACTGGGATGCAGCTCACAATTGCTCCTCACAAACTTCTGTTATCAGGGATTGAAATCTCTGGGTGCAAAAGGGTTGTGAGGGCGGATGGCTTTAAAAGTGGTGTTTCTCTTCACCCCTGGAAGATGTCAGGGATGGAGAACAGACCTTATGGCTTAACACAAAGACACAACTAGAGAGGAAAGGACCTATCCTCTAACCTGGAAGGGCACCCAAGGCAGCGGACAGGCTTGAGAGCACCAAAGATTTGATTGAAAGTTGGCATTAGGCATGCTGGGCAGTTTGGCATGGATGGATGGGTGGATGGATGGTGGCTGCAGTGAGCCTGGGGTGCTGCAAAGGGGAAGGGTGTCACACCTGTGTTTGTAGGTGGCTGTTCCATCACAACTCTGATTTTATTAATTTCTTAGAAATCCAACTGAAATGACAAGTGAAAAGTTGAGAGCTAAAAAAGCCAAGCAAAGGCAACGGTGAAAGCACTTAACATGACTTCATTCTACAGCCCTCAGGCTCCAGACTTCCCTTCATCTTTGAGGTTCAGCAAACCCCAGCTGAGGGCAAAGGATGCTCAAAGGATGCTGGAGGTCACCTCAGCCTCCAACAACCCAGACCCAAGTCACCCTGTCAACCCCAGAAACCCATCTTCTACCTCTTCACGGGCGGGTTGTCACCTTTTGTCCCAGCATCTTGATTAGCCAATCCCTCCAAATTTTTAGCCCCGTGCCTCCAAGATAATTAAATTATCTACCTTTGTTTAAACTGTAATTTTATTTACTCTGGATTCTAACTCTACAAAATTCTGCAGGCTTACAGAGTGTTCTGCATCTTATTAGTGTTTAACTCCACTGCTAATTTCCAGTTTTCCATCACCACGAAGCCAGAAGTAATTGCTCCTGTTTATTCTTGCTGATTGCGCTGCACTTCACATCCGCGTGCGGCATCACAAGTACCTGCCCACCACCCCCTGCTTGGAGGGGCCAGGCAGTGAGCTGGAGCTCTTGGTGTGCACAGAATATGATTTCCTATTTTGTTTTGTTTTGTTTTGTTTTGTTTTGCTTTGCTTTCTCTCTTAGGCAGCACCACGTGAGGGCCCTGGGAAGTGTAGCCGAAATGCTAAAATGATGGAACCTGGTCCCTGGATTTCCTGCTGCATTCCCACAGGGATTGCTTGTTGGAGATGCAGAGATGAATATGGGCTTTTCCAGGAGCAAATCCAGCTCCTCACACTGCATCGGGACCAGGACCAGCTCTCTGCAAGGTGGCTGCAGGAAAAAGTGTCAGTGAAGGTATCAAAAAGGGTTCCTTAAGGAAGGCTGCTGGCTCTGGAAGCTGTGGGTGCTTCCAGCAGGAAAGAGAGGAGATTGCACCATGGGAGGGATGGGCATAGGGCAACTGCTGCCCCTCAAGCCTTCCCTCCCCAGGGCTGTTTGGAGAAGGAGCAGGAGGAAATGGATAAAAGATATTCTGATGGCCCCTAGCCCCAGAGTGAGCACAGGCACACTGAATGCAGAGAATTTCATGGGTTTACACTGATGTGACAAGAATTATTTTTCATAATTAACGAGCCTGTTGGTTTTACGTGGTAGGTGTTCAGGTACTCTGGTGATCCACGGCTGTTAAACACCCAGAAGTAATTCTAAATGCTGTTGATCTATGTCTATTCTCAAGGGATGACTGATCTACACTGCTCCTCTCCCTCTACAATTAATCCCTGGATAATCTTATCTGCAAACATTGCTTCAGTACCTACAGGCAGATGAGTCACAGATCTTCAGCAGAGGTTCAGTTTAGGGATGGGAAGATCTGGGTGGACCATTTCCACCCACATGCACCTTGTCACCATACTGCCACTCAGGAAGCAGCTTCATCCTGGTCTTCTCCCCTCACAGCCTTTCTGCATCCTCTTCCCCCTCTTTTTCCTTCCCTCACAGGCTTGAGCTCTCAGCCAGGCTCTGAATCTCCCACCCCTTGTTACCACATCATCTTTTCCTCTGCCCTTTGCAAACACAAACACCTTGCTTGCATCCAGCCCCACTCCTATCACAAAGGTCACTGTCCCACCACGCTCTGCCCTCCTCCCAACTGCCAGCTTAAAACCATTACCTCTTGTCCTATCCCAACAATCCCTTATAAAAAGTCAACATGCCTCAGCACCCCTAGAAGCTGCTGGATGGCTAGGACTAGTGCAGAGTGTGATAGTCCATCAGCATCCTGCTGAGCTGGAAGTGTGGACACGTTCCCTTCTCATCTCCTTCAGCACCATCAGAAATCACAGCAGGTCTCTCCGCAGCCCTGCTTAACACTGACTGATTTTACAGGCACACAGCAGCATTTCCCCATGCCTTGGAGACCATAATTGAGTCCTTAGGATAAAGCCAACTAGTTTGGTCACACCTTAAACTCAGTGTCAGTAGTTCATGGCTAATTACTCCTGAATTAGCTAGGTGATTCATCGGGTCTGATTACGAATGCATAATGAATTTCCCAAATCCACATGTATTAGGGAGATATTAATTCCATACGAAATCCCACAATTCATTCATGTGCCATTTGTTTTCATTCCCTTCTTTTAATAAGCTAATTAGTTCAAATTATTTGTACTTCACTAAAGGCTTGAAACACATATAAGGAATGATTAGCTTAAAACTCAGCAAATGGGCAACTACGGAGCCGACATTAATTCTGACGGGAGGTTCATAAAAAATTATTATCTCTCAGCCATCTCTGTTTTCAGCAATAATAATAACGTCTAATCGTGACAAGTGGATAAAACATTGTGAAGCCCCTAACTAATGCAGCTGCACATGAATTACTAAAATGAATCTCTGCAGGCTCGACGTTTGCCTTTGAAGTCAAGCTCAGCAGAAAGTTTTGTCTCCCTCCCAGGGAAAACAAGGCTGCAGCTTTAGGGTGGGAGCCACCCTATTTCTTTGACAAGTTGCCCCCTCATCCCCAGTCAGAAAAGAGTGAAGAAAAAGGGGTAGAGAGGGGAAAAAACCCCACATCTCTACATCTTTCAGCTGGTGTAGGGTTGCAAAATCATTGGTACACTTTGCCCTACACCCAGGGACATATGTAATAAAGGGCTGGCTTACACCCCTGCTCACCCCCAGCAATTCCTCCTCCTCCTGGAACATTTTAGGATTTGAACAAAAAAGAAGGAAAAAGAAAAGCTGCATTTTTGTGAGCTGGAAGCAGAGCAGCAAAGCAAGGGGCAGGTGCCAACACCCTGCCCTTAGACCCCTCGGGGGTTGTAGGTTGGGAGGGACAAGGAGGAAATCTATCTTTTTGATAGAAGGGAGAAAAAAAAATAGAAGATTATTAGTCCCTTTCAGAGCAATATTATTTCCCAGTGTCAAAACTCCCTCCCCAAACAAAGCTCCCTCTTTCTTTTTTATTTTCCTTTCCAATTACTTCTACTCAAAGAGGGAAAAAACCCAGCTTGGTGTAGTGAATTCTTCTTGAAGTGTTTTTTTTTTTTTAAGCCTTTTCCCCTCTGTTTCTGAAGCAGCCATAATGTCTGAGCACCCAGGCAGGATTAAGGATTTTAGGAGCACCCCATGAGGAAACATCCATCCCCCAGAAAGGGTCCTGCCAGCCTTCCTTGGCTCATCCCCACCAACCCACCCAGCACACCAGTAAAACATCAGCTGTGACAACAAACCTGCTTGACAGAAGATGACTGCAATAAAACCAAGGTGCTGATCAGGAGGTACAAGGTGCTAAACTTTTCCAAAATGTGTTTTCCATGGGAAAAAGGGCAGAAATCATTCCTACAGGTCACCAAGAGGCTGATCACCCACAAGCCCTACATTTGAAGGACTCCCAGCCCTTAGGTGGAAAGCCCGGGAGGATCATAGTCAGTTCTGTGACCACTCAAAGCAACTAGAGAGAAGATAAACAGGATGATTTAATTTATCACTATTTTCTCTCACCTACTCCAACCAAACCAGTGTGTGGGGTAGAAGGCAGTGATGCCATCTGATTCCACTCTCTTTGTGGCTGATTTCATTCCCCCAGATGCCCCTGAAACCCCCAGCTCAGCACACTGCCAAGGTATATAAAATATTCTGAACAAATAAAATATACAATAGGAGGTTAAAAGGAATAAAAGCAATCAGGCAGCCTGCTACTAATGAATTCAATAGCAGCAAAGCCCATTTCCTTCTGTTGCCTTTCAATAAACAATTTGTGGAATAAATGTATTTTTGAGGTATACAAATTGGTCTGTATTAAGATGCTGGATAAACAGTTTCTGGGTGCAGACAGGCTATGAAAGCCTTCAAGTACTTCCTGAAATACTAATATGTTTGCTCCTGCCTTCCCTGTGCAGGAGACGAAGAGTTTTGTGCAGGGAGTGAGTCAAAACCCTGCACGAGGTTTGCGGGAAAGAATTACGATGAGGCTGGAATGAAACCCAAAAGATATCATTAAATGGAGACAAACGGTGTCATCTGGCTCAATCCCACTTTGCAAGATACCCATTAGTAAGAGTTAGAGAAGAAATTAATAACAAAACAGCATTATAACCAGATGAGGAGTTTTTGCCAGTGCAACCTGGCAAAGCTGCCTTGGTTTTGTGGTGGCTTTGGTGGTTTTCTTCAGTTAAATACTGTTGTTTTGCCATAATATTCACCAAAAAATACATTTTAAACTAGCCGAGGTGCTGTTACAATGTCAAAAAGCCCCTAAGTGGTGCTTTTTGACCCCACTTTGGCTGTCACCTTTGCAGGGCTGAGCAAGGTAAATGGTTTCTGAGCCAGTGGGTTCATGCTTTGGTTTGGTAGCCCTGGGGGTGTAGGATGCTCCCACTGCAGAGCACATCCAACACCTGGTTTTAGAGCTCTAGAAAAGGAATGAGAGAGAAATGATGAAATCCAGCTCACAGTCAACAGGATCTTACCCTGCAATGTCTAACAGCCAAGAAATATTACCCATTGTATAAGGAACAGCTCACTCCGATGCCTTTCCCATCCCTCTGAGAGGTTTTTAGAAGTCTATAAAGCAGAAAACAGTGGGGCAAGCAACCCAGGAACATAATGAAATTCTAATATTGGAGTCACCATGGTGGGAAGAGCAAAGACCATCACTTAATGCAAGCAATGGGTGTTGAGCTGGCAAAATTGAGGCTGCCACCCTCATTCTGGTGGTGGAGGAGAACATGCTGCTGGCACCAGTAACATTTCCCAGGGCATGGAGGAGGAGCATGTGAAGGCACCTTTGGCAACCTTTAGCTCCCAAATCCATCAGCTCTTGAAAATAAGAGAGAGCCTTGTCTTGTTTTGATAACTCCATGAGAGCCTGTAGACATTATGCTAATTCTCAGGGAGCTTTGTGAGGAATAAGGCCAGGGCACCGAAGGCAGAGAGTTTATAATTGCTTTTTAATATATTTTCTGAATTCATTGTGCATGCACTATCTGTCCCAGGGGCTGAGCTGGCAGAGGGGACAATGTCAGGTGGAATAAATAGGATCTCATAACTTCAGTCATTCTGTATTAAACAGCATTGAGCAGCACAATAAACAGAGGGACTGGGAAGCACATGCAATAAGGAAATAATTCAAGCACTGTGCATGCAAATCTTTCTCTCTCGGATCACCCTCATTAATCACCCCATGCTCATTTATACAGTTAAAGAAGCTATAAACAAAGGCAGAGATGGTTTCTCTCATTATTAGTTTTTTTTATTGAGTTAAATTCCAGAATATTTTATAATAATAGTCACGGCTGGTGATGGAGTTGCCTGCTCTAACCAGCTCATAAAGTTCCCCCTGCTCCTCCTGTCTTTGTGTGATATAGGTGGTTATACAGAGATTATGAAGCTTATTGAGTCAAAAAAGGAAGAGGCAATGGCAGCTCTGTCATTTCTCCTGCTTTTGGCTCATCTGAGGCTCTGGCAGGTGCCAAGGCTTCAACATTTTGCTCGTCAGACAAAGAAGCTGGGGAGAAGAGACAGGGGGAGGAGATGGATCAAACCCCAAATCCAAAACCAAACAGCTCATTCCTGAAAAGTCCCTGTAACCTCTATGGATCTCAAAGTTCAGAAGAAAAAAATCTGGATGAAAACAAAACCCCTGGTTCCCCTTTGCTGAAAGACTTAGAGCAGTTCAGACAACACCAGGACCATGGCAGAGAAATGCTATGGTGATGCAGGGACAATTTTGGGACACTTTTCTGCAGCCTGCATCATTCAAGGAAAATCTTTTGCATTTTGGGGACATTCTCCTCACTTCAAATAATATTGCATGCTCTCCTCCCTCTCCAAAGAGGTCATAGCTCATGTCTTAATTATTATCTGCTGTCATCTGTATTAAGAAGGCAAAACCAGCCTGGAATTTGGTTGAAAAATCAATCAAAAGAAGCTGCAGATGATGCTCCATCCTTTTTGGAATATCAGGAGAAATAAAGAAGATGGGGAAACAGGGGCAGTATCAGTACCCACCATGACAACTGACTCCCTTCACACTCCCTAAATCCTGGCCAGTCTAGCCCAGAGAGCCTGGTCCATAACTCTTGTCAAGTGAGAAGATGAAGTGATGTTAGCTTAGTCTAATCTGAGGCTTGGGAATAAATTTCATTAGAAGCTGCTGGAAGCAGGCAACTCGACAAAGTGTCAGGTGCTTGGCAGCACTAACGTATATCTCGGGGAACTTCTCATCTAATTAGAAAGGATAAAGCATATTTTTTCAGTGTGGTTACATGTGGTAATGAAGCATGCAGGAAGGCATGTAAGATAGATGGGCACTTTCACTGCTGAAGCTGAAAACTTGCTTAACTTAATAGTCTATTTATTACATATATTCCCCGAACAACCAGGGCCTGGTTAATATCTGCCAGTGCTGTGCAATTAAAACGATGGCAACGTGTTTGCACCAGGAAGATCTGGCAGGGTTGGGAGAAGGATTTAACATCCTGGGAATAAGAAGAGGTTTGTCCATAGCTGTTTTTTTCTCCCTCTTTACAGAGGAATCGAGCTGCCGTGGGGAGTTTGGTGCTGTGATAGAGCTGCTTTGCATCCCTGCCCAGCAACAGACCCAGGGGAACAGGGGCATCCTGCTCTCCCCCACCCCAAAATGGGAATTTTTCCTCTGCAACCCGTTTTTGAGGGAAATCTGGCATCCAGCTCTACTAATCTCACTCTTAATCCATTTATCACAACAATCGCCAGAAAACTTTTCTCTCGGGCGCCTCCAGAGATGGGAGAGAGGGATGAAAAGTAAACTTATGCAAGGACAGGGGTTTAAGCATTCCATTAAGATTAACTTATCTGCAGTAATTGACTTAACCAGGGGATTTTTAATGCTTTTCAAGGTTTTTTGGAAGACGGTTTCGCAGCAGCCAGCAGTAAAGATGCTCTTAAAAAAAAACACAAAAAAACCCCACCACGTTTCAAGTGTGAGAAGTCCAGAGCTAAGACTTTCTAAGGCAGTGATTCCAAGGGATTTAATAAGAATGTAATTTGTATAATTAACCATTCATCAATGTCAATTTCATTAAATGAATGCCAGAAATATTACCTTCACCAACATGACCTAACAGGATTGGAATATATTATGTGAAAAATGAACACTTCAGAGGTTTTCTTTTTTTTCCCCCTTCTCTCTCTTGCTTTCCTTGCCTGGGCTGTGGCTGTCAGGAGGAGATTTGCAAGGCTGTGAAATAATTTAAAACAGTAATAAATGAAAATGACAAAAGGAAATGCGTGGATTTGGGTAACTAACCCTCATCATTATGTATGAAAGTTCAAGTCAAAATGTTTTCCTTCGTTCCAAAAATAAATGACTGGAGGAGCTCCTGTCTGCAGGGCTGCAATGCTGCTGAGGGCCTCCAGGCATCTCCTGCAGGGTGGAAGCAGCTCAGAAAGGGCTTTTTTTTATTGAGGGGGGTGGAGGGATGGAGAAATACCTTCCCAAATACTTAATTTTGGTTCTTTCTCTTTTAGGGCTAGAAGGATGAGAGGCAAAGGGTTTGGAGAGCAGCATTACCAGAGTGTAGCATGAAATTTTCATTCCGTTCTGCTGGGTATGGAGCAAACCCCTCTTTATGTCCAAAAAACCCTTATTTTCCTACCAGGAATAACAAAGGAAGATTTCCTGGGCAGCTCTCACAGCTTTCCCATTGAACAGCCATTAGGGGGCAATATCGCACAAATTCATCATAACATCAAAAAAAACCCAAACCAAAAACCAAACAACCCAACCCACCCCAAAACCATATGGGGGGAATCAAACATCCAAGAGAAATGATCAAGAAGCGTGGGGATGGGCTGAGATTTTTACCTTTGGATACATTTAATAATCTCTTCAGATGTAAGAAATGGGAAGGAACTGGGCTGGCAAAGTTGGATTTGGTTTTCTCTGTGGTTTTTTTTTGGTTTTTTTTCTTTTTTCCTCTCTCCTTTTTTTTTTTTCCTGTGGGTTTCTGTGCCTTTGTTTCATCTGAAATGCAAACGAAGACTTTGTGCAAATGTTCATTTAATAAGTCTGGGAGGCTGTGATCACAAGGAAGAGGAAGGAAGCGGTGGAGGAGCAGCTAGACAGGCAGCTGGGATGCTGGAGAGATGAAAGGATGTTTGCAGCCCAAGAAACCAAAAGTTTCTAGATGCTTTTTTGGGGATAAATTCCCCATCAGGGCACAGAGGAGACTTCAGCTTCATTATAATTAAGAGCAAGTAATGAAGAGAAATGTCAGTGATATTTAAAGAAGGTGAAAGCTCCACACATCAACAGTATCATCCTCCTAATGGTGGTGAAGATTGGATGATGGGAAAAACTGATCCCCCTGCCCTTTGCCTTTGGAAAATTTCTATCTTTCTCATGCAAACAGAAAATGGGCTTTTTTTTTTTGTTTTCTTTTAATAAGATTCAAAGGTTTTGCAGAAGGCAGGTAGCCAGCTCTTGTCTCCCTCCCCAGAAGCTGATGCAGAATCCTTGGGCCACTCCATGATCAACATATTCCCTCTCTGTCCCTTCTGTGTCCTGAGAGTTCACGGCTATTTTTCAAGACAATTTCATTTCTTCTCATTTGCAGCAACACCGTGTTGCTGTTTCCCAGCTTAAAAATCCAGAACAAGTCACCATTTCAAGCCAAAATGTCAATTCAAAACAAATGTTTTCATTTAATTTGCTGTTAAAATGTCATTGCTGCCAGGTTATTTTTGGTTGGAGAAAGTGAGAAAAGGCTTTGAAAAACAAAGATTCTAAATTTAAAAGAATAAATCCAGGTGAGGGGACTGTTTCCTATGGTATTTCTACAACTGGTCCTGAAACAAAACCCCTCACCCAAACCCTTTTAGATTCCCCCTGGTGGGAGCAAAATCTTTCCACCAAAAGACACCCTGGGACTCAGATTTTTCTGCTGGAAGTTTCTTCAGGTTCCAGCTGGGGATGTCCCCTGTAGGGACCCCACTTGCCCTTTCTTGGAACACCAGGCATGTAACAGTCATCATCATTCACAGCACCAGGCAAGACAGTAATATTGAGGTTGCTACTAAAATCTTTATGATTTCCTCATTGCAAGAACACACATTGATTTCTGAGATGATGATTATTACTATTTTAATTCCATCTCTAAATCCAGGAGAGAAAGAAAAGCAAAGCAGAAGTTGAGCACACAGGATAAAAGCACTGAGGAGAGGGAGAAGCAGCAAGCAAGATGCACTGCAAGATTTGTGTCCTTTTTTTTGTACTTTTTCCTCTGCTGTCAAAGCCAAAACCCCCCAACAACTTGTTTTGATTAAAGACATCAAGCAAAAGGAAAGTGCTGATGGAGCCCAGGAACATCCACACCATCCCCCAAAGCCCAGGCATCCCACAGCATCAGAGACCATCCTTCCCCAAGGAAAACCCAACTGGAGAGAATGCTGGGGCCTTGCCCCTGCCCCAAGTGTAGAAGGAAATGATGGTTTCATACTCAGGGTAAAAGATAGAGTGAGACAGAAATACATAAAAGGACAGAAGAGAAGAATTTATTGTCTGCTAAAGGTGCAGAGCATTTAAATTGGAGAGATAAATAATTTTATTTATGTTGATGCCAAAGTAAAGAAGATACATGGCTTCCTTAAGAATAACTGGTCAATGCTGAAAGGCATGTGATGATTTTTTATTATTATTATTTTGACTTCCCCCCCTCCCTTTATACCTGAAGATGGATGAGCACTAATGGCCTTGGATTGTCAGAGCTGTAAATTAGAGGAGCAGGGAGAGATCATCTCATCCTCCTCTCTCTGCCTTCTTGTCAAACTTCCTCCAAACTTGGGCTGCGAGCTGCACGTTTTCTTTCACAGGGAAAATCCCTCTCCCCGTTGGTTGAAAGAATTCCGATCAATTCTCCTTTTCTCACTTCTAAACCAAAGGATATCAACTGTTAAAGGGTGGCAATGCTCGGGTGTAATGAGGAAATGGGGAAAGAAGAGGATGGAGTAGAAACAGGGGCAAGGGTAGGGAAATATAGTCAGAAAAAGGAAAATAATTTGGGGTTTATCTGAGTGGAAGCACCCTTGACTGTCTCTTGCCTTGTCTAGCAGCACCATTCATGCATCTAATGGCAATGAAATTGCAGAGAGAAGTTGGAATCCAGTCCTGGAGGAAAGAAGTCAAAAGGGAAGGTGAAGGGTGGGAGGCCAAGTGCTGTGATTCTCTGGGAGATGGCTGCCAGGAAAACTCCTGCCAGGGCTGCCAGTAGCAGGTGGGAGAGCTGGGAAGCTCTGTGAAATCCCTTCCTCTGAAACTTTTTTCCATCCAGGACCACTTAAAGAGCATCAAGGCTGGCACAGGAACGGCTCCATCCCGGCGTGCGGCGAATCAGCCCCCACCCACGCTCCCTCTGCACCGCTCGGATGCAACAAGAGCCAGAGAGATCTGTGCCAAAACCACCCCCCCCTTTGGAGTAACAGCCCGATGGCCCTTTCTCTGCTGGCTTTTCCACAAGGAAAAAATGCAGGTGAACTTTTTGAGGTCCCCACGTCCAAGCTGCTCTCCCCAGAACAGCGGATACTTGCACGTCGCTGCCTGGGAATGATGCCAACACCTCTGATGGGCCCATCAGAGGAGGCTGGCGAGGTTTTAGGGAGGTTTGGGGTGGCTGGAGGTACCCTTTGCAGCCACACAATTTGCCTTTCCAAAGGCAGGACTGGCATCAAGCACTGAGGGCATCATCTGCTGCTTTTTCCCCATGAGCAAACACATAAATGAATTGCAACAGTGGCAGCACCTTAGAAAAGTGACTTGGGAGAGGGGGTTGGTTAAACCCAGAGGGTTTCTCCCCCCACCAGCCCCAGGATGCTCAGGAGATCTCTCCCAGGGAAAGGCAGAGCGAGGGGTTTTGCAGCCAGACAGTGAGCCTTGCCCAAGGGTTTTCCAGCCAAGAAGCTGGAGACCAAAAAAGGGATGCGACAAGAAATGCCAATTTTTGGTACTGCTACACAAACCACAGGCACAGCAACCTTCAGGAGCCTCAGACCTTTCCAACAGCAAAACCCACCCTGGAAAGCTGCATTTTGGTTCCTCTTCTCCATAAAAAAAAAAAGGAGCAGAAGAGACACAAAGGTCCCTCACCCAACCAGCTCACCCCTACCCTGCAAACTTCCTCAAGTGATGTTCATAAACAAGGAATTCCCTTACCGGGAGTCTGGGAAAAAAGCAGGGAGAGAGAAAAGCTGTGGTGCCTTAGGAAATACTTGGTGATGGATTCAGACCACAAGCATCATCTGCAGAGTTATCATGAGAGCTGGGGAAAAGTTTTCACCCAATTTATCTTCTTCTTTCCTTGGGGAAGAAAAGCTGCCGTGGGACTTCAGGGATCATCAGTAGTTTCAAACCTGAAACTACTAGGTTTTCAGATTTATATATATATTTTCCCCCCTAATTCAGAAAACTCAGCAAATGGCCAGTGGCAACGTTTTCAAAATGAAGTGACGGTAATGTGAGAAATAAACTGTTGAAAAATAACTCCACAATGCTGAAATGAAATGTGCTAACTTGTTTATTTTGTTTTGCTTTGTTTTGTTTTTTAAAAAGAGGGGGAAAAAGGAGCCAGCCACCCCAAATAATTCCACTCAGCACATCAAAAATTAAAAATTAAACTCCAGTCAACGGGAAAAGAATGATTTTGGTTGAAATTGCGTTGCAATTGGCCACTCTCTTTGCTGCCAGCCTTTGGACCTTCTTGCCCTCCTCAAAACCTGTTTGAAAATGTCCCTGGCAAGCTGGCGAAAGCCTGAAATTGCCACATTTCATCCCAAATCAGACCCCTGAGAGGCTGATTTCCCTGGGAAAATGAACCTTTGGGTACCCCCAGCCACGTGAGGAGGGCTCCACATCACCAGCACAGCCCCTGCCCCAAAATCCTCCCTCAGCATCTTTCCCTTCTCCCAAAAATTGAGGGAAGGTTTTAGCCAAATCTGAACATATAAACACCAAGCTAGAATTCTGGACAAAAACCAACCAACCAAACAAAAAAACAACCCGAAAGGGCTGAGGTTGGAGCCAGCATCAAACTCCTTCCACAGAGCACAGATGGGAGGGAGAGGGAATCTTCTGGAAAAGATTCTAATTGTCTCTCTACATTAATAATTTCAGTGAGCTCTTCCCCACCCACCCCTCCCCGGGTATAATTGCACTGCTCCATCTGTCCATCAGCAGGTTTTTTACAGCTCCTGATGGCAGCCAGGCTCTGATCCGCACAGCCAGCAAGGAGAAAAAAACCCTCTCCAATACCTTGAAGATTTAAAGATGCTTCTGAGACGCATCCCAAGGCTCTGGGGAGAGTAAATCCCTCTCCCCGGCCTAAAACTATTTAAAAAAAAGTCACATAATGGCCATGAGCTCTGTTACAGTGCCAAAGCAGGAGGCAGGATGAGGCTGGGTCTTTTTTTTTACTTTAGGAAACCTGTTGTTTTGGGGGTTTTTTTTGGTTTTTTAAAATTTATTCCTTATCAATTCATCTGCTCTACAACAGCCCCCATGCCACCAGCTCTGGTGTGAGTTGAAATAAAAAACCCACTGGGAGTGTTGGAGCTTGAGAGGTGGGAGGCAGCGTCCAGCAGGGTTTATTTTGTAGATATAAAGAGGTTTGGTTTATTTTCTCCTCTCTCCTGCCCCTTCCCAACATCAAGCAAGTGGGTTCTAACCAGGGAGGTTTGGTGGGATTGCCTCCAGCCTTTTTCCCATGGGAAGCCCAGGAGGCGTTGGGACATAAATACCAAGCAGTATTTCCTCCTGAGTTTGAGATATTGGGCTTGCAGCATTATTGCCCCCTGAGCCAACCCTGATCTGCTCTCTTTGCACAAATCAGAGGGAGCCATGGACCACAACCCAGCCATGCCAGAGTCACAGAATTGCAAATATATCAAAGGAGACGGAGGAAAATGTTCCTGCCAACCACCATCTTCCTTGGCAAGATGCAGAGAAGCACTTTGAAATTTAAAAGGGAGCTCAAACAAGCATCACTTCAATGTCTGGATGCTCTGCCCCTGTCCTGGGGCTCTGAGACCATGGACAATGTTCTCCATACACCCACACATCTCCCCAGCCCTCATATCTAGATATATTTATCCCTCCAGTCACTGGGTTTTTTCCTCTCCCCCCAGCTTGATAATGTTTATCACATTTTCTCCTAGTAAATTGCAGCACCACTTTGCTTTCAAAAAGAACTAAATGAGCCTGGGAAGTCAAGTACTGGAGAACATCAAAAAAGTCTGAAGTAAATAATATCAGAATAATGATCCTCTAATAGCACAGATTGTTTGTTGCTGTCAGTTACTTCTGCTTTTTCTCCCCTTCCCTCCTGGTTGTTGTTTGTGCTAAAAGAGCACCCAGTTGGGGTCCTCAGTTGGTTTTTAAAAACTGCATTAAAAAGGGGAAGCAATTAAATTGTGATTAAAGGCAGTGGTTGCTCCCCTGCCCAGCTTCCCATTGCCAGGCATGGGAAAAACCTACCCATGGTTTCAAACCTACCCATGGAGGTTTCAAACTCACTGCTGACCCTGGAGGACTCAAACTGTCTGGATAATGGAGCAGGAGCCTTTGTTTTCACATCAGCAAAAATTCAACCAGAGCAACTGCAAAGGCATTTTGGGAAGCGAGCTCTGGTCAGGCAGATGTTTGGTGGGATGTTTTATTTTTGCTCTGCTCTGCTCTTTTGAGGACTCCACCTGCTGTGCTGGGTCAAGTTCTGGAACCCCCCCACGCCAAGAAGGACACGGGGCTGTTGGAGCCAGTCCAGAGAAGGTCACGGAGATGATGAGAGCAGCTCTGGGGCCAGGCTGAGAGAGCTGGGGGTGTTCAGCCTGGAGAGGAGAAGACTCTGGGGTGACCTCAGAGCACTTTCCAGTGCCTGAAGGGGCTCCAGGAAAGCTGGGGAGGGACTTGGGATGAGGGCCTGGAGGGATGGGATCAGGGGGAAGGGTTTCCAGCTGCAAGAGGGGAGATTGAGGTTGGACATTAAGAAAACATTCTTCACCATGAGGGTGCTGAGCCCCTGGGTGCCCAGGTTGCCCCCAGAAGCTGTGGCTGCCCCATCCCTGGAGATGTTCCAGGGGCTTGGAGCACCCTGGGCTGGTGGGAGGTGTCCCTGCTCACGAGGATGGCACTGGAGGAGCTTTAAGGTCCTTTCCAACCCAAACCAGTCTGGGATTTAATTATTATTTCCCTCTCCTGTGGGTTTCCAGCACTGCGCCAGCAACTTTTCCCACCACAAAATGTGGTTTCTAATAAATAAGAGAGAGAGGAAGGTGAGGCTGGTGGTTCCCTCCCTAAGCCAGGATACTTGGTGGCAGCAGGGACACGGGGCTGGGACCACCCCTGAGTTTTCCCCAGTGCCCCAGCTCCTCTAATGAGAAGATAAAGCTCCTGTTAGACTGAGTGTGCCTAGGAGCTGAGGGAAATCATTCCTTAAGTGGCACTCGTGATGAATAACCATCACCTTTCAGATTTATTAAGGCACAGCCTCCTCCCTCTATGCCTGGAGACAAGACACGGGCTGGGAAGTCCCTCTGGGCCAAGGGAAGGCAGTGGGGAAAAAAAACCCAACACCATAACCCACGTATAATTAAGTGTCTCAAGTAAAGAGTTGATTTAGATTTAATAAGAATGTTATTCTAAGTCAAACAAATGCCAATTGATTATTAAGAACCTCATTACTGGAGTGGAACACCTGTCACCACCAGGGTTCTTTTTGGTGGTTTTTTTTTTGGTTTTTGCATTCTTTCTTAGCTGCAGACTTGTTAAATCTCAATAAATAGCCTTTTAATAATTAATTAGCATTTAATTAATAGACACCAACAGTTGAGAAAGGTTGGTGTAGCCTTCTGTACTGAACATGAGTTGCTGAGAGGGACTCGAGGAGCTGTCACTGAGCTGGGAGATGTGTTCACCCCCTTGGTCCACAAGCTGCTGAGCACCCACAAGAACTGGTGACTAAACTGGGTGCAGGGGGATGGTCTGGACCACACCTTGGGATCAGCCCTTGGACTGGAGAATGCCCAAGTGGATGCAGCTGAAATTTGTGCACCCCCTCGAAGCTCAGAGAGTGCTGCAAAGCCTCATCATCTCCTCACCAAACCTTCCAGGGCTTGAGGAACTAAAGCCACAGCAGCCAAAAATAAACAAACAATTTTTAAAAAAACCCCAAAACAAAAAACCAAACCCAAGAAATTAGATTTGTTTTGACACTGGAAGGAAAAAAAATAACAAAGGGGCCTTTTTTCCCCCTTTAGTTTACTTTTCATTTCAAATTATCCCGCACTCTTAGCAAAACCTGTACACAAGCACTCGTTGCTAAGAGGGAACAGCTCATCTGGGAGCTCAGCAAAACACTGCATTTGATCTCAACCTCCGTTTGGTTTTGGTGTTTTCTTTGGGGTTTTTTTTGGTTGGGTTTTTTTTTTTTTTTTTTTTTTTTGAGTGTTTTACTGAAAATCACAAAGACTTTTCCTTAGGCTCAATCCAGGGCAAACTGAACCCTAACCCCATCCTCAGATGTTGCTACAACCTCTAGTAACCTGCCAAAAAGCTGCTCATGCAATTCTTTCTCCCTCTTCCCAGGTCTCCTTGCCCACCAGCTCTAACACATGGACCTGAAGTCAACTTCACCCAGGGAAAATGGGGGTTTCTCACCTCCTTCACTGAGCCATATTTACAGAGCAGCTCCTTCATGGCATGATGTTTCATGCCAGCTACACAAGGTGCATCCATCCTGACTGTCCCACCAGGGTTGGGACATCCTTAAGAGACAGAGGGGTGATGGGGAAATCCATTCTCCACTCATGGGTATCAAACAGGGAGGGCAAGAGGGTTGTAGCCCCATTTGCTTGTGCAAAACTCCTGCTGCCCAAGGAAGAGTCCTGCTGGGACCCCTCAATATCACCTCTCAGCTGAGGAATTCAGGTCCTTCCTGAATCCTGGGTCTCTCCAGCCTAGAAATCTCCCTGGAGTGAGATTTCCTCCCTGGGCAGATGAAGACCTGGGTGGAGATGCCCACAACAACCTGGTACCTGTCCCCTTCTTTATCAGCCAACAGGTACCCAGGAGGATTTGGCCAGCCAAGGGTTACCTGGTTATTTCCTTCCTGATTTATGTAAACTCCTGCACGGCGTCCTAATAAGAAATCAGTTCCTGTCATCATCTTTATTTCTTATTCCAAGCTGCAACACTAAAACACTTCACGGTGATTACAAATAGCAAAGTTATTTTTTGCCAAGCCTTCGCATCAGAACTTAATAGCACGGTGTAATGCCACCCCGTGCTGATGTGTGGCATATTTAATATCCATCTTTCTTAGAAATAACAGTGTGTTGAAATTAGAAAGGACGTTAGCAGCGAAATAATTAATGTGGATAACCATCATAAAGGCCACAAATGGAACAAATACAGATGGCAGTGAACCGTAGTGGTTACTACTCTAACCTGTTGTGACAGAACTTTAAAAATTGAAACCCTTTTCCCCAGAGGCTGGTGGGAAAAAAAAAAAAGAGAGAGAGAGAGAGAGAGAAAAAATAAAGTATTTTCTCTTATAGCATCCTTATTGGTCACCCAGTACCTACTGGACCTCATCAGCATCATGTATTTGTCAGTGCAAGGGAGTTCCTGGAGTAGCACTGGGTGGAGCAGCAGCTTCCCACACCCTACAAAAGGAGAGTGTGTTTTTACACCCACAAAAGGGAAGGTGTTTTTACACCCAGCCTCCACTGCAAAAGGAGCCCTGGCTGCTCACTCAGCCTTTGGAGACCAAGGAAGGGAAAAGCAGAAAGTGAATTTTCCAAACTCTTTGGCCTAATGGGCACCCCAGAGGGGGTTCCTCCCTTTGTCTCTCCCCCTGAAGCATCCCAGAGAAACCATTGAGCATCTTCAGTGCCTCCACCCCGGAGAGGGAGGAGGAGAAACCCTGGCAAAATGCTGTCAGCAGAGAAGAAGGAAGCAGAGCTGTCCTTGCCCTGGCTGCAGGAGAATCCCTTCCCTCCTGGCTTGCAGAGTTTCCACTTTCCTGGTGGAACTCAGTACCCGAGGAAGGGGAGGGAGCAGAGCTGGCCAAGGGTTATTTATTGTGCCAGCGTGAAGGCACCGAGGCAGGAGGCGAGTGCAAAGCATGACATCTTGTGATGTATGGGTTAGGACAGCTTGGTGCTGAGAATGCCATGAAGTATTAATCTCAAGGAGATGCTACTGAACTCAAGAGAGACTTAACATCAGCACGGAGAGATCAAAGATATGATATCTCTGGCAGAGCGCGCTATCAGAAGTGATCATAAGAAAAACAAAGGGGTCATTTTAGTGCCTCCTGTATTAGCAGAGTGACTCGTAGCCTCTGGGCAAGAGGCAAACAGCAAATTTTTTTGTTTCTGAACCAAAAGCAACGTGCACGTGGGATTTTTTGACATTTCTTTACATCTCATCGTGGGCTGCCAATAAACGGAGGCAGAACGACGTCAAATCGCTTTTCCTTTGTAACTTGTGAGCTGCCCTCCGTGGTTTTTCCCCTTTCAGAGCTTTCCAGACAGCCCCCAATACAAACGCTTAAGATCTCTAAATGCAAAACTTCAGCAGTAAATGAATGCTTAAGCATCTAGGTCAAAACAACATCTGCAGGCTGGGAAAATCCTGACGGAAGGGGTTCAGCCACTCTGCTTGGAGTGGGGGAAGAAAGGGAAATCCTGTCCTTGCTAAACCTCCCACTGGTTTTCCTGAAGGACTGAATTCTCACCTAGACACCAAAGAAAATGGATTCCTTTTCGAGTTTACTCATTTCCAAGACAAAATAAAATTACACTTTCTTGATTGAGAGGCTAAAGAGTTTGGCTAAGAAAGCAAAAAGTTTTTCTTCTGGATTTCCATGGTCACCCCAAAGAGCTCTCAGCCCCTGCCCTCAGCTGAAGCAGGAGAGGGAACAGGTCTCCAGCCCCCTCCCAAGCATCTACACCAGCCCAGGAGTCACTGGAATATTTTAAAGGCAATCCCACTTAGAATTGTTAGTGCTGTCTGTCCAGTGCTGGAGATAGAGGTCTCTGATTGCTCCATGGGAGGGAGAAGCAAAACAAAAATTTCCCAGTAAAACCATGATGAGGCTCACCTCTGCTGTCAGCTCTGCTGCCCAGGGTGCTTTTTGCCTTCTTAGAAAACACCAGAAATCCCTGCCCAGCCTGGGAGACTCTGACCTTGGGCACAAGTCCCCTCTAGACCTGTTCCTCCTGTGCTGTGCCTCAGTTTCCCTAAATATACTGATGCTGTCATGGAAACAGTAACTTAGGAGCTGAAGCACAGAGACAACTGGAAAATCTGGAAACTTAAAAACTTCTGGTAAATCAAACCTGGTGGGAAGTTAAACCTTCAGGCACCCTCCCAAGAAGGACCTCCCAAGCTTGAAATTCCCCAAAAGTCTTTTATTAAAAAAAAGTCAAGGAAAAAAAAAAAAAATCCTCCACTTGCAATTTTCCCTTTCAGGACACCCCACTCCAATAGCACCTCCCAAAAGCACCCACAGGCACCCCCATCTTGCCTCTATCTGCATCTTCATTCCCCTATTTCATCTGGAGCTGCCTGAACTTTCAGGGGGTCACTTCTCAAAGCTTTTTAATTGCTTCCATTAGGTAACACCATGCCCCAAAGGCTGGCTGGGGAAATCCTCTGTAAATTACAACATTCTCAAGACTAAGGAGAATTTGTGCTCCCCAAGGACAGAGCTGTTGGAGTCTTTGTACAGGCAAGGGCAAATGGCAAGGGGAATAATTACAAGATTTGCTCTCTAGCCCAAAGGTGTTCAGCACTGGAGTCAAGACAAATCCTGACACTCATTTCTGGCCCTTAATTCAAATCTTGCTGCTCAGGCAATGGCAGCAGAGCAGGGAGGGACAGTGCTGGCTCATCTCCTGGCTTGGGGAAGGAGCAAGACACCCACCATGCTGCTGCTCAGCTTGTTCTGCACGGTCTCAGACCTGAGCTGAGTTTTCTGAACGGGTTCTTTGCTCTTTTCTAGTGTCAGAGTTCCATCTGGGGACTGAGGGTGCTCCAGGTGCTGCAGCATCACCAGGAGTGACAGGCAGCTGCCAGCAAAGGGGACAGCAAGAAAGTGCCACTGATGGTGACACGTGGTTGAAGCATCCCAAGCAATGAGAACACATGAGAACCTGACCCTGGGTCACTGAAAATTAATTAGGGAATTAATCTGCCTATGGAAGCTGAGAGTGGGATACAGCCTGGGACTGGCTGTAGGGGACAATATAATGGATTTTGCAACCTTTTTCTGCCATCTAATGTCCCCCTGTATGGTTTGAGGGAAAAACCCCACACATTCCTGGCCAGAGAAGAGGCTCCATCCCTGCTCACTTCAGGACCCCTCTCTCCTGAAGTCTCCCTGGAAAGAAACCTGCTTTCCTGGCAAGATCCAGGCTCTCAGCAGCTTCCTTGTGCCAACAGCCAAGCAGGAGTCTGGTAGCCTCCTGGATTGTCACACATCATAAAGTCTGAATCACTGTTGTTCTGCTTCCATCATCGTTAATATTCTTAAAGGGTTCCTGGAAACACATTTAAACATGGCTACACTGACTTGCAATATAAATGCGAATTTTAGCCAGGGTTTTGATACGCTGTTTACTTTAATTACTGTCCTACCCCTCTCTGTCTCTTGCCACGATGCCATTTAATATTTTATACATCCCCCCAACTCCCCTTTCCGTCCCCAGTTGCTCAGCCCACACTTCTTTTTCCTCCCCTCCTCCTCTTTATCCCACAACTTGCACTCCTAACTTTTCAGGGGCCAGCTGTAAAAGGAGATGTGGCATGTGGCTGAGCTCATCCTCCCGTGGTGCTCACAGAGGGGATAAATAAAGCAAGAAGCAGCTGCTTCCCGAGCTGCCACACGCAGAGCCCTCCTGGCAGCTGCTGGCAGGGGCAGGTACCCAGCAGGCAAAGGGCTGGCAGGATGGGAGGAAAAAGCAGCCTCTCCCCATGGATCTTTCAAGGATGCTTTGCTCCTGGGGCCTGGCAGCAGCTCTGCCACTGATTCTCACTCCAGGTGCCAGAAGGTGGCACTCAAGAATTCCCAGCTCCAGCTCCTGGCTTTGCCAGCCCAATAAAGCCGGAGATGTCTCCCTCTGGCTGCTTTTATAGCAGCTCATTAGACTAGGAAAACTTTGGTGTGGGTTCTGCACGTTGCTGGCATGACAGCCGTTAATTGGATCTTTTTCCTCCTCTCCTTAATGGCCAATCCAGAAGAGGTCTTCATGGGGAGGATGCGAGGATCCCCACTCATCCCTGAGTTGCTCAGCTGAGAGCCAGGGCTGGAGCAGGAGCCTTGCAGGACCATGAAGTGTGCTATGGAGAGCACCAGACCGAGCTGGAGAGGAGAATCCACACATCCCTTCAAGTGTTCAAGTCCAGGTTGGACAGGACTTTGAGTAACTTGATCTATGGGAGATGTCTCTGCCCATGCAGGGGAGTTGGGACGAGGTGATCTCTAAGATCCCTTCCAACCCAAACCAGGCTGTGATCCTGTGATCTCCAAGAGCAAACAGAAGCCACCACATCCTCCTACATCCCTCTACTCATGCATGCTAGGCACCCATCACTCCTGGACAAAACACATCTGGCCTATTTGGATGATATCTTGAAGGCTCAACTTAGCTGCACCAAGACAAAGGTCCTAATGTCTCCTGATAGCAAGACACAAACCCTGGTACCCACATGGGTTGGAAGAGGAGAGATGCAGAGAGCCACGGTGCCATATGTGGGGCAGAAACAAACCCCCTGCCATTAAATCTCCTCGTGGCAGGGGGGGAACAAAGTCTCTCTCTGCCACTTCCCACCCTTTGCCTTCAGCAGTGAGATTGCAAACCAGGAGAGCTACGGGGCAAAAAGGGACCTTGTGCTGAGCCATGAAACCACCCGACCTCCACAGCCACCCCCAAAGTGCTCAGCAAGAGCAAAGCAGGCAGAAGGCATCGAAGGGGAAGGCAGAGAAGAGCTAAAAAAAGACCCACGGAGAAACCAACCTGAGAGCATCCTGCCCTGCATCGTGGGCCTGCTTTGCTCACACCTCCAAGAGGCTCCAGGCCACGGCTGGGTGAGCAATCAATAATGCTGGGACACAACGGGAGGCTGGAAAGTCTTGAGGGACAGAAACCTGATGCTGAACCCAGGAAAGGTGTGCTAAAGGGAGGCAGTGACAGCCAGAGGAAAAACTGAAATGACTCACCACAAAACATCCTGTCTGGATGCTGCTCCCTCCCCCTTCTACACTTCTGTAAGTGGAGAAAAACCGAAAAAACCTCTCTGCAGAGCATCAGCTCCAGATGCAAGAAGGAGATGGTGACCTTGATCCCCTCTGCTCTCATCCTGCTCTCCAAAACCTCGATTATTTTCCAGCTGAGGTGGAATTTTGTGGGTTTCCTTGCTCAGGAAGCCAATCTTCTCACTTTTTCTTCACTTAAGGGTTCCTCTTGCTTGCCGTGGAGGGTCCCACCCTGTGAGATTTGCTCTGTCTTCACCCCCTGTGCCCCCCCACAGCCCTGCTCAGTAATTCTTGGAGCATCAAGTGAATTAATTTATCACTCAATGAAATTGCACCCAGCATTAATGAAGCCATTTAGTATTCATGCAGAACTTCTCTCTCCATTTCCGCAAGTGCTCCATTGTTGCTCAGCATTTGTTGGGCAGTAATTAATGGTACTTAATCCTTAAATCCTTAAAATGTTTCTAATTTGGTAAGCAACAGAGCTGCAACTATCCAGCCATCCCTCCATCTCTTTGCTGTGTTTCTGTAGGGTTGGTTGAGACCCTTCTCTGGGAGAACCCCAGCAAGAAGAGGACTCCAACTTGCCCTCATTTCCCTGGGTGACTTCCTGAAAAGCCATATCACCTCTTTTACACCTTCTTCTCTGGGGAGCTAAGTAAAAAATGCTCATTTCCCCCCTCAATAGCACAAAGAGCTCCTGAAGCAAAGTGATGGACACCTGGGGAGTGGGGAGTTTCAGGTTTTGATCTCAAATGGCTTGCAGAGAGGAAGCTGAAGGACACGGAGGCACAAAGCAGCCTCAGGAAGAGAAAAGGAACTTTTCAGTCCTGGCTTTGCACGGTGCAACCAGACTCAGCAAGGCCCAAGCCAACAGCTTGCAAGAAGAAATCTTCCTTTCCTGGATGGGTTTTGCAATGATCCTGCCATGCCATGCCCCAGCTCATCACCTCTCCAAATATTTGAACACACTCTTTGTCAGCTTCCTGGAACAATTCCCAAATACTCGGGGTTTCTGGTTTGCTTGTGTTTCTTGTTCTCCAGGGAAAGTCAGCAGGGGAAAGAAAAACACAAGGGCAGGGGAAATCAAAATGACTCTCCCAGCATTTACTCATGAAGCTGAACCAGAAGAGTAGAAATTTTCTTTTTTTACCCCTTTTTCTGGCCATACACATCCTCAGCCTGACCCCACCCCAGGCAGGAGGGAAAAGATGGGTTTAGGACAGATTAGAGACAAACCTACAAAGCTGAGGAGCATGGGTTTTAGTTTCCTGCCAAATCCTCAGCCCTTTGTCAGTCCCTGCTCTGGGAATTAGCTGGAGAAATGCAGACTCATTTCTTGCACAGACTCTTTTGGTGGAGGTAACCTCCAGCTGCCTCCAGAAAGGGATCTGAAAAGGTCTCTGCTTTGCAGTCACTGAGGGGTTTGGATGAGAAGAAGTGCTTACAACATTTTTTGACACGGCACTTTGATCAATTTGACGGATTTAATATTACAGAAATATTTCATTTTTCAGTGCGGGTGGAAAAGGGGAAAGGGAAAAAAAAAAAAAAAAAAAAAGAAAAAACTTTAATCACCCATCCAGCAGGCCTCTATATTTGTCATAATTCACTGGAAAGAAAAGAAAAAATAAAATCCCCCCCAAACCTCTGATTTAAAATCTAACTTAACCCGGGGTAATTTCCATCATTAGTTCAGACTGTGCACTCTTCCCTTTCTCCTTATTTTGAAAGCCATTGTTCTGCTATGTTTTTTTTTTTTTCCTTCCCAAAGTATTACTTAACCAAAGCAGCATCTAATTGTGTTTTTTCTATGCATTCATTTTTAAGGAGGTAATGAAAGCTATGGGGAAAGAGCACAATTGATTAATGCCAGGGAAGGCAAAGGGGGCAGAATCTGAGGTGCAGAATAAAATATGTTTTCATAAATACCAACAAAATAGAAGAATAGGAGGCACATCCAGAAGATCAAGGAGAGATTTCCACCTGCCACCTCCACAAGGTGACCCCCAGCCTCTGCTGGAGGAGGCACCTTCCCACTAACTATTAAGGAATTAATGGGATGCTACTTGATTCTTTGGGAGGTGAACTGGGGTGGGAAGATGGGAACAAAGGAGGCTCTAATGAAGTCAGAACAGGAATTATACCAAGAGAGACAGACTGAGCTTTACATCACTAATAGAACAAGTCACCTTCTCTTCTGAAGGGGAATCAGCCACAAAAAGATGCTTTCTGGCATCCAAACCTTGTCACACTAAAACATCTTAAGGATAGGAGACCTGAGAAAGCCTTGCTGATGGGTAGGAGCAATGATCTGGATCCTGCCTGGTCTGAGACCTCTTCCAAATGAAACCTCTACCAAAACCATCTCTCAGCCCTTGATCCTTACTTCCCTCTGCCCCTTCATCCACAGTTATCCAGGCTGGATGAAGCCTTGTGCAACATGCCTAGTGGGAGGTGTCCTGCCCATACAAGGAGGTTGCATCTTGATGATCTGTAAGGTCCCTTCCAACCCAACCTGTTCTACCATTCATTTCCCAGGACGCATTAAATAGATGATAAGGGGGGTAAAGCAGCTTTCCCATGCCCTGAAACAGGGCAGATACCACCAAGGGTTGGCCATGAGGCTCATCAAGTGGCTGGTTTCTGTTTCTCTAGTTTCTAGGCCCTCTTGGCAAAAAGCAAAAAATAATATGCAAAAACGGACGGAAATAAACCCAGCCAAAGTCTGCTTGAGAAATGAGGTCAACAGGAGAAACACCCAATTAACGGTGTTTTGTGGCTGGCTGTGGCATGCCAGCTGGGATTTGGAGAGTTGCTGTGCCTCAGGAAAAAGAAGAGAAGCTTAAAATAATAACATCTAGCACTCAGAGAGCATTTTGCATCTTCCCGGTGTGACACAAACTTTAATTAGTTTGTGAGTCGAGGCGCTGAGATAGATCTCAGTGCAATGTGGCCAGGAACACGTGGAAAGCCCCAAGCAGTTCACAGAAAGGGACATCTCTGGTTTTCCAAGGTAGCAAAGTGAAGTGGGAAATTCCTGGCAGAGGGACAGAGCTGTTGTTTGGACTTTTGGAAGTGGCGGAGATGAATTCAGCTCCGTGGCTGAACTCCAAGACAACTCTGCTGAGATAGAGGAGAGGGTGTTATGGAAAAAAAAAACAACAAACGACAACTAACCACAACCCAAAACTAACCCCAAATGTGCTGGGTTTGATCGTGCAGTGCTTGAAATGAGGAGTGCAGGGGGAGAAGTGCAGTTCCTCCCCCCACGGTGCTGCAGCCACGGGAGCTGCTGGGAAATTTGGGAGCTCGATGGAAACAAGGAGCTGGCATTGTCCTTTTGTCTTCCACCAGGAAACGTGTGGGCCAAAGGAGATGTTCAACAGCCAACTCCAGGAGGGGGGGGAAAGGGAGAGCTGGGCCTTTTCTCATTGGAAATGTCTCCCTCCTACAACTGTCTTGTGCCAGAAACTGCCGTGCCTTGTACAGTTCCTGCCCGGCTGCGATAGCAGCCAAGAGGAATTAGATGGCTGGGAGGTTGATGAGGTCTCTCCTCGTTTGTAACCCAATAACGTGGGCAAGGGATGGTTTATTCTCTAGATCTGTGCTGCCACCACATTTGTCACGTTTCCTGCTCAGGGCTGGTGCTCAGGAGAGTGTGAGGGCTCTTCCTGATGGGATGTGACAACACTTCTCCTGGAGCTGCCACGCTCCGCTTGTGCTTTTAGTCCTGATGGCCTGGGGTGGTCTCCACACTGATGATTTTGGCCTGGGGGGGTCAGTTATGTGGAGCTGAAACAGAGCCCTTGGGTGCAAAACCCAATTAGCAAAACAAGTGAACAAGCCTCTCCGTGCTGGGCAAGCTACCAATGGAGTGAGTACAAGCCAGGGTGATGAACAGCTCCCCAAAACCAGCATGACCAGAAGCTTTGGGCACATTGATGCCCACACTCAACCCTGCAATGATTTGAGATGGTGGTGATCTCTACTTAAGTCAAGGAGTGATTAAATAAGAGCATATCTGGACTAGATGACCTTTAGAGGTCCCTTCCAACCCAAATTATTCCATGATTCCATGGTATTTATCTCCTTTCTCACTCTTCCCTCTGACACTTCCCTGGGCTGGGAGATACATGCCTGGCCAATGAGCAACCACATGGTAGATAAATGATAAAGAATAATAAAGATTTTTATAACACCCTCCAGTGGCTGAGGAAATTAGTTTGACTGCAATGCTTATCACATCATCAGAAACTTGAATTGCCATCCTGCCAAGAGTCAACATCTGGTTTTACCCCAAGTTACTGAAACAATGCTATGAGAAATGAAACAACAAATGCATTATTTGGGGAACGGGGCTTCCCATCTGTAGGAATGAAAAGCAAAAGAGATGGGTGCAAGTGCTGTCACAGCTCCCACCTCCTGGATGCTCAGCTTTTGTCCTCATCTGCTAATTTCCTTACTCCCTCAGTAACAACCTGGGTTTCTCTTAGTAGAGACAGCTTTAGCCTGGGGAAGCTCTGGAGAGCAATAAAAAAAATAAAGGGTTTCTGGGTCACCACCAGTTCCAGTCCCCAGGGGGTTATTTAAACAATTTCTCCCTCACTTCTGTGAAAGGTGAGGCTTGGTCCCCAAAGGTCAATCCACCAGTAATTTCCAGACTCCCTGAAGGGCAGCAGCATCCTTCCCAAAGGGCTTTTGAAGGCATAGAATGGCCTCCTGGCTCACAGGATCTAGCTGGACAGGTGTATTTAAGCAAAAGAAGCCAATGGGACCACATGCTGGGTCCCCTGGGTCCCCACAGCCACCCAGGGCAGCAGCTCAACCACCTCCAAGGACTTGGGCACACAGAAGTGTCTTTCCTCTTGGCTTCATCTCACTCAAAGATGCTCAGGATAAAAATAATCACTAATCTCAGCTGCAAACAGCTTTTCTGGAGAAAAGCAGCACCCCTTGAATGAGGCTTAAGCAATCTCAGTTTTGACACTGGGACTTTTCTGGGAGACAAAATGATGCATCCAGAAAAATAAACAAATAAATCAATAAATAAATAATAAAAGGGCGCTGCAGAGTATATTGTACATCCTGAGAAACTTTCTGAAGAGGGGTAGAAGGAAAGGAAGGGGTTGGGGGCTCAGGGTTGGCTGCAGAAGGGCATCTTCCCCCAGCTGTTTGCACTTTCTCATTTCCAGCACCGGTTTTGTTCCCCAGGCGCTGGGCACATCTGCTCCCAGCTTGAGTGCTGGCTAACAAGGATGTCTTCCAGCAATTACATTCCTAAAGTTTGACCCTGCAAACACTGCCTGTGAGAGCAGAAGCCTGTGCAGAACCTCATTGCTAGAGCGAGGGTTTGCAAGGAGAAGAAACCAAGGTAAAATCCAGGTCCTGTGGCCCACGGGAGAAGCTTTGCAGGGCTACCAGGTCCTCTTCTCCTGCAGAAGCTCAGGGCATCCTGATGGCAAGGATGGGCTTGGCCTCCAGGGTGTTACTGAGAGGGAGGGAAGATGGATTGCAAGGGAAAACACTGAGAAAAGAGGAGAAAAGCAAAATCTCTGCTGGGAGGCTGGTTTGGTTTCGGTGCAAGGAGCAGCAGTGGTGAGATGCATAAGGAATGGTGGAATGAATGCTCCCCCCCATCCTCATTAAACTGGAAATAATTCAGCTGAGGTTTGCTTGCCTGCTTAGGTCCAAAAAGCCACTTCAGCTCTAGCAGGATTTCTGCACTGAAACCACTGGCAGCTCACCATCAAACTGAAGCACTGAAGCTTCAAGGTTAAAATTTCCTGGCTGTCTTTCTCACTGCCTAGAAATTGCTCTCAAATAATAATCATAATAGCAATAATAATAAACAAAATAGCAAACAAACAAACAGATGAAAAAAACCCCACAGATACCAAAAACCCCAAACAAACAGGAAAGAAGAGTAAAAAAGGAAATAGAAAAAAAATCCTGATTCTTGAAACCTTCAAAATGCAGTCAGTTGTGCTCAGGCTCCTGTAATATTAATGGGGGAAGGTTTCTGGCTGAATAACTGGTAGTTCTGTCCCACTCACACGCACAGTCTGACCATCCAGGAGCTCCCAAGGCATAAACTTGCCTCCCATGGTTCAAAATAGTTGGGGAACAGCCATGGCTCAAAAGGAAAAAGCTCACAGCATCAGGCTGGGTGTGAATAAGACCACAGGGACATCTAAATCTCACACTCCCTGGAGTGCTTTAGGGCTCTGGAATAATTCCTTGCTGGACTTGAAAAATATTCTGATTTAAAAAAAAAAAAAGCCCCAATGAATTTCCAGGGGGGGAAAAATATTTTGACAATTTTTCCTTTGCTGGAAATGTTAATAAGAGTCAGTAGAAAAAAGCCATGGTAAATCAACCAGACACTTCAAAAGACGTAGAAGATGATGATTATAAGAAAGAAATCCTGTGGGACTCCACACAGGTTTTGGGAAGTTACCAGCAATCCCATGCAATGGGGGCATGGCAGAAGCAGAACTATTTGGGTTTGGGGTTCTGGGGGGTTTTTGAACAAGTTCCCTCCTGCAAATTCAGGATGAAAGGTCATGAATCCCCTCAAAATGCAACGTGGCCACTGGAATCCTGCATGGGGCTAGTGTTGTGCATGGGTGGAAAGTACAGAGACTTTCCCACCTGTGTCCTTGCAAACATCAAAATCACTTCTGGCTGAAAAACTGAGAATCCTGAGCAAAAAGCAGCAGTAAACCAGCCCCCACAGTACTTATTTCCTGATGCATATCCTCCTCGTGCTATAAAGCTAAAGATACCAAAATCTCAATGGCAAACAAAGCATGGCTATTTTTCCATCTTCAACTTGAAAATCAGCAAGAAGAAGGAGTTCTATAAAAACAAAACCTTCTCAAAGAAAACACTTAAGAAAAACCCAACCGAAAACCAAACCCAAACAAACAAAAAAACCCCAGCCCACATCCTAATAAAAATCTAAATTTTTAACCAAAAAAGATTGCAGTGGAAGTGTTGGACTAACCTTGCAGAGAACACCCTACACAAGGAAATGTTTCTGTTCCCTTTAGGATGGGAATTGCAAAACAGAGGGCAAGAGAAAATCCTACATTGTCACTACTTATCATTCCTGGTTAACAATATAAGATATATGATAGGAGCAAAACAATTTGGTGGCAGAACATCGTAAATGAAGTCTGTTTTCCCTGGAAACTGCATAACCATTTGAATTAATTTAATTTGAAATATCAAATTAAATTAAACTGTAGAATAATCCCCAAGGGAAAGCATATTTCATTTGCAATGTCTTCTGATAGAGTATTCTCTGCCAAAAGTTTTGCTATGCATCTGGCTTTGGATCTAAATTTATTACATTAGCTCTGGGAAGACTTTTAATAGAAAGTGAGATTAAAAGGGAAGAAGGAAAAAAAAAAAAAAAAAAAAAAGGGGGAGGAATTTCTGATGGGGGAAAAAAGACCCAAAACTCAATAAAGACCAAGACAATTGCTGAAATGGATGAATCTGGGCTGGTAAATGTTACCTGGCTCTGCTTGCACTGGTTCCAACCTCTAATCAAATGGAAACAAGAGCTGTCATTAACAACCTGAGTGTTGAGATGGTGTGGATCCATACACACAAATACAGTGTCTTCAGAACTCCCTGACACGCTAGGACACCTTCTTAAAACTGGCAGCCAGCCAAATAGCAACCAAGGGAGGGAAAAAAATTTTTAAAAAGGGTCAGGAGATGATGAATGGAGAAAGATTACACACTTTCTGAATCAGCTTGGAAGGACAGAGATGTGAAGGAAAGCACTTTCCTGCCCAGGTGGAGCCAGGCCAGATTTGTCATTTCCACAGGACAGGAAAGGGGAAGGGAAAAAACCCATCACAATCAACACCCTCCCAGAAGAGCACTGTCTTATTAGTAATAGCTACCTTGCTTTTTAAATAATCTTAGAGATAAATACAAGCTAGGAGAGAGCTCAAACACTCTTTGGTTCAACAGGTTGGGAGGAGGGAGGTGGTGACCCCATCAGTTTTCAAAATATAGGTCACACACAAAAGCAGCACTTACAAAATGAACGGTCTTGCTTTTCACGGCAAGAAATTGAAGAAAATTGCAGACAGCAGCCGCCTGTAGGTTGATGCAGTGCGAATAATCTATTGCTTTCTTTCTTTTTTCTTTTTTTTTTTTTTTTTTCCTTTTTTCTTTTTTTTTTTCAGTTTCCCCTGCGAGCAAATACAGAGCAGCAGATGTTGGCATGGAAGAAGGGATTTGCTCTAAACAAACAACCCAGTCCCTCCAAGAAAAAGCTTTGCACCCCCCCAAACCCTGATTCCCTTCCCTCTTCTGCTCCCCTCAAACAAATACCCATGCTTAGAGGTATCTTAATCAAATCCAAAAGCATTAGGAGTTTAATCTCCAGCACTTTAGTAACCTCCCAGTTTGTTTTAAATCTTGATTGGAAGAATTATCCTGACAAGAAAATTAGCAGGAAGTCAATAAACCTGTAGCCTGGAGATAGAGCTGTGAGTAACCGGCGAGAGAATTCATTTGCTCCCGCACACGGACGCTCCCCAGCTGCTGGACTGACTTGGCTGGCAAAGTTCATTATGATTTTAACCATGAAACCATGAAGTGCAGGTAATCATATTTAAGGAGATAAGAAACACAACTAGTGCAGGTCTTAGCCACGACACAGGAATTCTCATTTAGAGCAGTCACGGGTGGAAAATCAATACCCACTTTTGGATGCAAAAGGAACGGCAGACTTGACAAAGCTGTTTTGGGTTTGTTTGGGGTTTTTTCTCCCCTCCCCCCATCTCTTCTACTCCTTCAAACCTAAAAAACACACGGAGATTTGCATCCTTGCCACATCCAGGGCTCTCCCCCCACCACAACTTGGCTAGCAATTCCTAGAGATTTTCTCTGGCAACAACCTCATTCCATCTATCCTTGTCAGAGCACATCTCCCTCCCCGGTCCAAGCAAATTGTCTTCATGCCACTCACTGGCAGCTCTCCTCTGCCTCCCTCCCAGGCACTCCAATGCCTGGAGGGGAGTTCCTCTTTGCACAGGAATTGAGGCAGTCTGCTCCAAAAATATGTTTTGGGAAGAGGGCAGATTTTTCTCCGGCCTCTTTTAATTCATTTATAAGGTGGCAAGGAGGAGAAGTCGGCATTTTTTCCCCCCTTGCCCTCAATAAAACCCCACAATAATGAATTATTGGCAGGAAATTGCTCAACAGTCTCTGACGCTTATGAACTTTCCACGTTCAAACCTCTTTATTTATGAACTGATTTTTTTATGTAGCATTCTTTGAGAAATGGTCGATGCAAACATATTTCAGCCCTTGGGTTGCTTGCAAATGATTCACTGTGATATTGCCGAGGGCACATGCACTCCCTTCACAACAGGAGCTTCTGCCTTTGGTACATGAGCTCAGAATGATTAACCAGGAGTGGTTTGTTAAGAGAAGGAACTCTGGCAGCATGCAGGGAGCTTCCATGGAACGTGGGGACCAGGCTACCCAGAAAACACTCACAACCTCACAGCATTCCTGTCTGGTTCCCACACCGTGGCACTGAGTGTCACATTCAGTCTCTTTTTAAAAATGTCCAGGGATGGAGAAGCCACCCCCTTCCTGGGCAGCCCATCACACCACCACTGAAAACCCCCCAAGTTATCCTCTTTCAGCCATACCCACCTAGAAGGCAGGACAACCAGGATAAACATCTTGGTACAAGCCAAGCAAATCAGCAATCCAGAGTGGGCACTGCCCAGAACTTGTCCCATGGACTTGGGCTCAGTGACACCTCCAGAACCACGGCTTGGGAAGGATGTGGGAAGTAACAAACCCTCCGAGATGGCTGTCAAATTATGGGCAAGCAGAGAAGGGGGATCCACGTCTCCACCCAGCCTCTCCTGGTTTTCCATACCAGGCTGCACACACCGTTCCTGACTCTCGGAGCACCGGCAATCAAGCAGAAAAGTTCTGGGGAGAGCTGTGAAATCTCTGAAATGAAAATCAATTCCATCTCCATTTCACAGGGACTAATGTGGCATTTACAACATAAACAATTGCTTCTGTTAGGGAGGGAAATTAAAAAGCCGTGCTACATAAAAAGGAACAATGTTTAAAGTTCTGGTGGAAATGAGCAGTCAGATTGGAGATAATTACAAAAACGGGTGCCGGGCATGCAAGTGCCTGAGGCAGGGAGGGGAGAGATTTTAACAGGCAGCTCTGATGCCAGCTGAGCAAACTGCTCCCAGGCAGGAGAAAGTAGCTGGAAACACCACCAAAAAAAGCTGGTGCTCCGAAGGGAGACGGAAGATTAGGGAACTGAACTTCCCAGGACGACCAGGGTGCAGGAAGAATTTTCACCTCAAAGCATCACCACCAAACTCTTGCTTTCCAGCTGGAGAGGAGCCTCCAGGAGGTAGTGAGGAGCCCAAGCCAGAGGTCCCAGTCAATTTTACATCCCTATCTATCAGCGTGATTATATAGCTATAGGATGCAGAAGTCCTTGTACTTAATTACCATCAGCCTGTCCTTGAACTGCAGCAAAGCACCGGGGCTAATGAGCTTTCCCTGGCTGGGTTTATCCCACCACATCAAGGAATTGTGGCCGGAAATTGCAAAAGTGGTTGAGCTGGGACAAGGGTGAGGTGGGGGACGAGCATCTCGAGAGGACTATCAGGTGCTGTGAGCTAGAACCAAAGAGTCCAAACACAGATAAATGAGGCAAATCCTGCCCTGAGATGTGGCTGCTTGGGAGAGGAGAGAGCTGGAGGTGCCCCCAGAGGTCTCTCCCTGGGTAATCTCAGGACCATCTCCTGTGCACATGATGTTTTCCCCTGCAAGCTGGAAATGGATTACCTGTATCATTCCCTGCCATGAAGATTTTGCTTTTTCTTTGTGCACAGTCAAGTAGGAGCTGTGAGAGGCTCAAAACCATCCCTGTGCTCTGCTGAGCTCTGATAAAGCTGCAGCCCCGCTTTGCAACACCGCACATGAAAGGAGATGGGGATGAGCATCCAGGTGACAGCAGGGACAATGCCCGGAGGAGGAGGAAACACCACCAAAGAGGACTAAGAGAGGACACCGGGGCTTCTTTGTCTGCAGAGGAGAACCACAGGAATAATCTTCAAACACACACACACGCAAAAAAAAGGCAGTGGCAGGAGGAAGGAAAGCCACTCGCCATGTCGGCAGCAGGTAGGATAAAAAATAATGAGCTTAAATTGGAGCAAGAAAAAGTCAGGAAAGACAGTTTTTAAAACTTCCTGAAAAAAAGTACTGCTAAGTACAGCTTAGACAAACCTATCCCAGGGATGGCGAAAGTGTGAAAGTCCTGGTGTGGGAGCAGGCAGATGAACTTGCTGCTGACTTTAAGCACCCCCGTGTTCAGCTGTGGAAAAGTTGTCATGAAAGGACATTCTCCAGCATGGCAAAGGGACCAAAGAAACAGCACAGGCTTCACAGATCATCAGTCCTGCACCTCACCTGTGCTGGGTGTCATCCAGCAAAGCTTTTCTGCCCAGGATTATATTTAATGTGAGCATGGAAGATACACGATGCTTTCCTCCCAGTCCTTCTTTCATCCCTTAATAAGCATTAAGATATTGAGATCTCCTGATGAAAGAGGCCAGATCCTATTTTCCCTGGTTCAGGAGGACATATCTGGCAGAAAAAGAGATCCTTCTGTGGCAGAAGAGGGACAGAAAAAACACACCCAAAACCACGTAAGGTCTTAATTTTCCTGTGAAGGTAGAGTAGCTTTGGCCATGATTGGCTTCCAGATGACACCAGGACAGCTTGATTTACCTTGATCACAACAGTAATTTAAGAGACATTGCTTTCCAAAGAGTGCTAATCACTTTTATTTCCCCTTTCCGTGTGCATAAAATAAGATTGAAAGGCACCGTACAAATTGCTTGCCACAGTCCAAAAAATGCTAATAAGCTGCAAACAGCTAAATTATGGCTTGAGACCTAGCTGGAGAAGGTAAGAAAACAGTGTGGGTGCATACAGAACTATTATTTACCTGTGTCAGAAATAACTATTGCATTTACATAACTGTGAGCCTGGGTGACAACTTCTGCCAGGAAACTGCTGTAGCTGCAGGAAAAAACCACAACTTGAATGAATTTGGTTTGTTGGTTTGGGTTTGTTTTTTTTTTTTTTCAAAGAGCAAGGAAATATGAACTGGGATGCAAGAGCTTAACCTTTTAAGGTCTCTGCTCAGCTATTAATCCACGTGAAAACAGGGAGAAACGGGTTTTTTAATAAATAAACAAACCTACTTTTCAATACGCTCTTTGTCTGTCATAATTCCCTCTGTATTTTTAATTCCAAATTCAGATGGTGGCACTAGCTGCTGGGAGCTATGATGGTTTTAATGACAGAGTTCACTGGAAGGACCACTGATGGAAACTTTTGGTGGCAGTGGTTTCTCTTTGCTCTGTGCAGGTCAGGAGCTCCCTCCAGCAAGCATCACCTGGGATCTTAAGGCATCCTGCTATTTTGCACTGGGATCAGGATGGTTAATAAATATTGCCTGTCTCCATCTGCCTGGCTGGTGGCTGCCTCTCTCCCCAGAGGTACCAGGAGCTCCCTTGAGCATCCTGCTGTGCCTCCTCCAGGCTCCAGTTCACCAGAGCTCACCCATCTCAGGTCACCAGGGCTCACCCACCTCACCACAGCCCTGGCTCTTCCCAGTTGATCTCCACAGCATCCATCCCCCATCCCTCCCAGCTCCCTGCAAGGGCCTTTCTGCCCCAGCCCTTTCCCAGGATGAAATCGAGGTAGGGCTGTGCATATGCTCACTGATATTTCAAATCCCCCAATGAACGGGAAGATAATTCATGCATTTAAGCATTAAAAAGGTGCTTAAGCCAGAATAAATTCTGCTGCTTTATTTTCCTGTGATTTTTTCCAAGACTCACCTCCCACAGTCAGAGGAAATTTAACAGGTAACCAACCACCTACACACCTGTGCCTTGGCCCATCTCTCCTGGCCACCAGAAGCCCTGTGATGACCCATTAATGAATTGCTTTGTAAAACTGAATAATATGAGCCAGTTCAGTGTTTTTCAACCTGAGGCCGCAGCAAGAGGAGGTTCTTTTAAACTAATTATCTGCATATGTCCCCCCCACATCAAGCATCCCTGGGAACTGTGTAAACTACCTACGAGATTGTAGAGGGGGAGAGTTAAAAGAAGAAACAATCCCACATGCATCACCTTTAAAAAAAAAAAACAACAACCCAACAAACTCCTGTTTCAAAGGCAAGCTGGTTTTAATGTTCTTTATAATATGGTTCCATGCTCCTATAGTTTAACAGGTTTGTGGCTTCTGTGTTTAGCACTGGAATAAACAATGCTACAATAATTGCCAGGTCACTCTTATTTTTTTCCTTTTTGTTTGTTTGTTTTTTAAAAAAAGAACATTAAGCCATTCCATCCAGCTGCCTCAAGTGGGTTACACTGTAATTTTCTCCACTGTCTCACACTAATGATGGCAAAAGGGCAGGAGGCCCGAGTCAGATGGCACAAAAAGAAGCCGAGCAGCCCAGTTGACTTGCAACACAACATTAAAACTAATTCCCACCTGTAACAGATTAATTGGCCTGGTCTGCAGCAGCCTGATGGGGAATAAAAACAAATGCTAGAAACCCAAAGCATCATTGGTTTTAATTATAGCTGCTTCTCACAGCTGCCTGCTGAAAGGATATTTTCCCACCCGGATGTTTTTGGTGCAATTTATGGTAAAGGGGATGGGACTGGTGAGGAGGGGGCAGCAAACCAGGTGTGTTTCCCAGAGCTGGGGTTTATTTTCAATTTCCTTCTGGGTCTCTGCTCTCCAGATACCACTCCCCCATTTTCCCTACTTTTAGGAAAAGTAGTTCATTTTCCCAAATAACCAAGGGAAAAAACTGCACTGTATTCCCCCATCCTCCTCAACTTAGACTCTGGAAGCACTTCAATCACCCTCCCTGCCTTGCTTCTCTCACCATCTCTTTGTATTCCTTCAGTTTGAGCATGAATCTTTGCTATTTTCTATCTGTGAATTGGTACAAATATTTATCTGTATCCTGCCCAGGAAGCTGCCCAGGTCGCAGAATGGGAAGTGAAGTTCATGCTCCAGGCAGAGCATCTGAGGAGCAAACAAGAGTTTTCAGCTCTAAATTTAAGATCTTTTTGCAGTTTTTGAGCTACTAATTACAGTTCTGGAGTGTTTCATGACAGTGCCATGACAGAGCTCTGCCACAAGGCACTGAAATAGCACCAGATAATTCATAAACAGGGAGCAGGAATGAACATTTACAGCTAGCTGGGAAATTTGCTTCCATGAGGAAGCTCAGCAAAAAGCAGTGGAGGTGCTGAGGGTTTCTCTACATCCACAGATTTATTTTTTCTGTGAGGATTTTACTGCAAGTTGGTGGATCTCAAGAGCAAAGAGTGGTTTAAATACAAGCCATCAAATTTTGGCCAAAATCAGCAATCTGTTCTTTCTTTGATATGCTCCAATGGTTGATCAAAACCAGACAGATCTGTTGAAAAGCTCATGCTAAAAAAACACAGCTTATTTGTGGGGGGAGAGAGGGGGGGGAAAACAAGAACAAAATCTGCTATGAGCTCAGCTATTATTATGGTGGGAAAAAAATCTTGTCCTTGTCTGTTGGTACCACCTGGTTTCAAAAGCCCGTGGGAAAATAAATAAGATGTTGCTCCACACATCTCAAGGCTGGTGCCTTTTTGGGTAGGAGCCCTGATGCCACCTTCCAGTTTTCAGAAATGTAAAGAGAAGTTCTGTTCTGAAAGGTGCTGTCAAAGAGGTCATAAAAACCCCAACGATGCTGAGGGATAATGAAAAAGAAAAAAAAAAAAAAAGAAGAAGAAGAAGAAAAAAAGAGATAGGGATGGAGAAAAAAGAGAAAAAGATTTTTTGCAGGTCCCAGTGAGGATGTTTCATTACAGGCAGTTTCATGCAACTTGACATCTTAAATTTTTTTTTACCACAGCCACAGGCATGGCAGGATCTGGTGAGTTGCCTCCTGCCATCAATTTGTTACCTGCAAGGAAGTAACTCTCCTGAAAGGGAAGGAAAAAAAAAAAAAAAAAAAAAAAAAAAAGGGGAAGAAGAAGAAAAAAACTTCTTCCAGCTAGATACACACTGTGTTTTCTCATAAGCAACCAGGAGACTCTGCAAGCAGAGCTGGATGAAATAAAACTTCATTAGAGACCTCCAGTGCCCCAGTGAGCACACTCTGCTGCTGGAAGAGCTCTGCTTCTGCTGAGACCCAACCCAGTGCCTCCAACATTTGGTTTATCAGAGCCAGGAGAGCAACTCCAAGGTTATTGCCTCATTTTGGATGTTTTGGAAACAACCCAAGGCCTCTCTGCTTCTCCTTCCCCCCTGCAGCCCAAGGTCCCTGCCCCCAGGAGCAGCTGTGCTTGGGGATGACAAAAAGCTCAGGGTTTAGTTCTGGTTTGTTCCACCACATCATCAAGTTTACAGCCTGCTGGAGGGCACCTTTTCCATGAAGAACGAGAGCAGGGACCCGATGTGGTTGGGATCACAAACTCCAGTTGAGGTTTGCAAGAGGGGATGGGGAATTTGGCCGCGCAGCTCCCATTAATTTCAATCGCAGCCGCGGTGATGTCGAGCCCATGATTTATCACGAGTCTCACAGTGGTTTGTGTTTCTTTTCAGAGTAAAATATTGCCTTTCTTTTATCTCAGGCCAAACCCCTCTCCCTGAGTCCTAGCCCTATCGCTGGCACATTAGGAAGATTAATAAAAGCCACCTGAGCGTTAATAAATTAGCAAGCACCTTGCACACTTAATTATGTTAAAGGGGATGAGAAATGATAGGGTTGTTCAAGGTGTTTGACTGATTGAGGTAATAAAGACCCAAAGCAGGCTTTGGAAACCCAAACTGCAGTGCAGGCTTCGCACCCAAAGTAACAAGAAATGGAGAGGGTGAAGAGAACCAGGTCTCCTAAATAAAATTTTCATTCAATCTGGGAAAATCCAAGGTCCCCACCTGGTCCCCCTCTCAGCAGCTGTAACCATACAGCAGAGTGAGATTTCTGGTGTTTAGTTGTAAAGAAAACCCAGTTCCAAGGTTGTGGTGCTGTTGAGGAGGTCTGCAGGAACTTGCTTCCAAAATAATTTCAGTAATTAAACCAAATATCAGGTGGAAGGTTTTCTATAGTAACAACTATTGGGTACTCCAAAAGAGCCTATTCATCTCACTATCTAAATGACAAGGTAACTGCTTGCATTTATATAACTTCTTTACACTCAGAAGGGTCCCAAAGTGCTAATAATTGATTGTCTACAGGATTCATTTACCTAGTCCTGAACTGCACTAGTTCTGGTGTAGGGCACAGCAGCTTTTTAACAAGGAGCAGTAGCAAAGCATGAGAATTCAAGGCAGGAGGTCAAGAACAACTCAGCCATCTGAAACTGGCAAAAAGAAAAGGGATTTAGGGAAAAACAAGGTGGTTAAAATAATCTAAAATTCAACCAGAGCCCATGGCCATGACCTTTAATCATCTGTCAGAGGTTCCTTCAAGCCATACACAAGATTACTTTTGCCATTTTGGTTTGAAAAAAACCCAGCCAAATAGGTATAAAAATTCCCATTATCTGGTAGATACAACAGGGACAGAGCATTACCAGCCCTCTTTTACAGCACCTGGAGTTTTCTGATTGATTTCCCAGCTAAGCTGTTGACCAGGGATGACCCAGCAAGGACTGCAGCCCTGACTCCTGCAGCTCCTGAAGAATCATCTCTCTACATGAAGAGTGACACAGGAGGTGACACAGTTTCTTTCCATCCTTATTAGAAAAAAAGGTTGGTATGGGAGAAGAGACCTTATAGTTTTATTTGCATGTGAATTTATTTTCCTGCTAGGTACTCAGCTGGTCTGCCTGCATTGCTCTAAGAAAATGAAGCCAGCAGGAGACACCAACTTCAAGCACTCAGGCACTGTGTGCCAGACCTTAATTCCAGCACAGGTGCCCAACTGAAAAAGATCTTTAATAACATTAAAGTCCAATACGTGGGCCATGACCCCCAAACACCTTGTATCTCTGTAATTCCATGTAATAACCAGACAGGAGCACAGTCACACCTTAACCCCCCTGCCTTGGGCTGGCCACTGCTGGACTGAAAGCCTGGGTTAGCATTGAAGGTGTTAACCTCCACCAAGCTCCTGCTCTCCTCCCTTGCCATGCCCAAGGCTGCATTGCAAAAAGCTTTAGTGCTGCTGGAGAGCCTGTGGGGACAGGAGGAGAAACCCTCTGCTCTGCTTGCCATCAGCACAACCTCTGCAGATGTCATGAGATGAAAGCAGAATTAAGGCTCCAAGAAGGCTGGGCTGCTCCACACCACGAGCTTTTCAGCCCCTCTCCCAACTATCTGTGCATCCTAAGAAGATGCTGTTTTCCTCCCACTGCCTTCTTTCTTCCTGCAAACCTCATTTTAAAGCCTCACAAGTGGTGTGATGCTTGCTTGTCTTGGTGTCCTCCCAAAAAACCTCTGTCTTGAGAGGAAAGTGCCTCTTCCCTGCAGAGATGTGGATTTCAGTCCAGTTTTGCTGCTTTCCCAAGCTGATCCCCTATCATGGTTGGTTTGAGGGCAGGTGAGGCTCCTCACTGACCCATACAAACGAGAGGAGCAGTTGTTGCCTGGCTGGATCATCACAAGGTTCCCAAACAGAAGGGACTGGTGGCTTCCATGGCACACAACTCAAAATAGTTGAAACATCTGCCAGAAACATCTGTGGCCAGCCAGCCCTGGAAAAGATTAAGAATGGATGAACACTACAGGTGTCAGGATGAGCATCTCAAGGGAGTCCAACAGGACCCAAGACCTCCAAAAATTGTAATGCTGTTCCAGGTGGTTGGTCTTTCCCAGTGGTCTCCCTAAAGCCAGGTCAGAGCTGCTGAGCCCTGGGGATGAAGCTCCCACTCTCAAGGCAATAAACCCAAGATGATGGAGGGAGTCACCAGCATGGAAACCCCAGAGAAGGCAGGAGGCAAGCAGGTGGGAAATGTGGATAACAGACTGGGTGGGAGAGAAGTTTGTTAGGTTTTATTCAAATCAGTGCTGTTAGTTAACTTGAAGGCTCCCAACAGAAGTCAGCTCTAGGTGAGGAAACCTGATGGGGCTTTGCTGCATTTTGCCTTTGCTCACCTGCTGGGGAAGGTTTGCTGGGACCGAAGTGACAGCAGATAAATCACCAGCTTTGCTTTGCCACCTTTGAAAAATGAATTTCAGGACCTCACATTTCTCATCAGGGTGTCTCCCACCTCCTGGCCTGCAGAGGAAGGCTGGGGGCTGTTTGAAATGGAAAGCTGTAACAAATCTGCTGCTGGATTTATTCGGGCAGCTTCCCAGGTTAAAGGAAAAGCTGATGGAAAAGGGAGTGAGTGAGCTGGGTGCTCATCTCCAGACTGAGCTGGAGGAGACCCCACCAAAGCTGATGCAGTCGGATCCGCCAGCGATGCCGCAACCAGGTGTTGGGGAGAGCAAAATTAGGTCAAATCTGCTGCTGTGAGATGAGTAAATAACAGCTGCTATTCCAGGGAGCTTTTGTTCTCTCTAAAAGGAGAGCAGGTATCATTGCAGATCTGTCTCCTCTCATTCCTGCTGAAGCAGTGGTTTGGGTGGTTTCAAAGTTTTCTGGGAGCGAAAAAAGAGGCTGGAAGGAGGGAGGAGGGTTTAAAGGGCACAGGCTCCTGGAAATGAGGACCTGAGGCTATGGACAACTGATTCATGGAGCTAATCAACAGCCAAGAGGGAGAATTTAACTGAAGACTTTCTGTGCCTGTGTCTGGACACGATGGACAGACAATCTAGAGCAGCATACTGCTCCTTTTTTTTTTTTTTTTTCTTCCTTGCAAGTATAATAAGAAAGCAGCTAATAATAGGATGGAGGATATTTTCAAGGTGTGTTTTATTATCCACTTATCTCTGATGCTTGCCAAAAGAGGCCTGAATATTCCTCAGCACATTTGAGATTTTTCTGCCAGGGGAAAAAAGACTAATGAGTGCTATAAAGTAGGGAGCTAATGAAAGCAACTACATCAACTCCATCTAAATGTAATATCTGAGTGCCACAGCAGAGATCTCCTGCAGACAGACAGTACCTTGGTCTCTCCAGAACAAGCTCACTGTCCCTCCCTGTGAAATGCCACAGGAGGTGGATTTAGCTGAGGAGCAGCAGCATTTGATGACATTTAAATAAGATCATTGGCATTATCTAAGTTGCTGTTTAAAAGGGGTTCCACAAGCCCCCCTTTTCCAGGGGTTTGCAGGCAGGGAAGCTGGAAGTCTCTGGCAGAAGTTGCTAGAGAAAAAAGCCCAGCGTGATGATTATTTTTTTTTTTAATGGAGGAAAATAAGGTCCAGAAATAATCTGCATTGCCCCAGACACCAGCAGATCCCACAGCCATTCAAACTGCAAGGAAGAGCAAATGGTGGAGGCTGGCTCAGTTCTGTTCTCATAGCTGCTGCCTGAACACACAGGAGACAGAAATGTGCTTTATGCTCTTTGTAATACCATCTGACAAGAGCTCTAGATATTTATTTTGTATCTAATTTTTTAAAAATCTCTACTTAAAAATCTATCTGTCTAGGAAGCAGCTAAAAGAATTACTTTCCTGAATAACAGGGGAGCAGTTGATGGCAGCAGGAGCTGTCCTTGTCAAGGTGCAGAGATTTAGCATGGTTGGGCCTTCAGAGATGCTTTCTCACCACCTCCCTGAGCTCATCTCTATCACCTCCCTTCATCCCTCCAGCCCCAGAGCAGGTGCCAGCCCTGGCATCTCTCAACCCTCCTCACACCTCATTCACATTCAGATAGTTTCTCTGTACCATGCTGAGCAAAAGCTTACCACCTCTTATCCCAAAGCTTTCAGTCTCCTGAGACATATTAAAAGGCAAATGTGAAAATTACAGGAAAAGTTACCAAAGGGTTGTAACCTGCCACATGAATGGAAAATCCAATTGGTCTGGAGAGCAGCTGGGCTGATGCAAAGTGAAAAGGAAAATTAGTCTTGCTTGGCCCTGTCTGGGGTAAATATTGCCTTAGCAGGCAAGAAGTGGAGTAGAAAATAGAAAGGGGGTGGCAGAGGTGCCAGTGTCCCCAGCACTGGGCTCCAAGCACCCATGCCAGGATGTGATCCTGGTGGACCATGCTGGGATGGAGCCCAAGGTCCTGCTGCCAGCCCTATCCCAGACTCACTGCATCAATTTTTTTTGTGCCTCGGTTTCCCTCTCGGCAAAATCCCTACAGCATTTTGGATACTCTGGTTTCCAACCCCATCTCTTAGTCTGATTTTCTCCCCTATGGAGCTAACCCAACAAATCCCACTTCCAAACACTCTCGCTCCCTTTGCCAGGTGTGGAAAAACCAAGTTGCCCCTCCAGCTCCAGTTATCAATTTGGCACTCCTACATGCTGTGCCACCTGGGAATGGGGGAGGTCTATCAGTGATAATGAAACTGGGGGAACTGATTTCCCCCACAAATGAGCCTGGGGAAGAGGGGAATGACATCTCCTCATACACACAAATTCAAGGCTCTGGCATCAGTGGCTCTGTTTAAGAGTCTGACCTCATTCCTGCCTTGTAAACAAGCTTCCAGGTATGAATAATAATAAAAAAAAACCCTCATTTTTCTTGCAGAATCATTATATTGTTTTATTATTTTCCTATTCATGCTGCCAATAATAAATCACATTACCCAAGGTGTTCACATTTATTATACTATTTAGAACTCAGCATAGCTGATGTGCTTTTGTATTAACATCGTGTTACCAGAGCTCAGATTTTTGTTAATAACTTTGGAGTTACAGCACTTACATTTCATCAAGCAATGCAAGATGGGGAAAACAGCCTTGAATTACTGACATTATCCCAAAAAAACCAGTATCCTGGAAGGGTCGGCGGGGTGGCTTTGGTCTACAGAGCTCCTGTAGGCATTGGTAAAGGAGAAGGAAATACTGAAGGGGAGGTAAATGATGCAAAGGGACACATGCAGCCTAAAGGTCAGGCTTGTATGGTTCTGCAACACCAAACTAAGACAAGAATCAGCAGAGAAAGCCAAAGTCCTCCAAATTATTCCTTTGTTCACTTAAATTTCCCCTTTGCCCTGAGTAATGTCCATACCATGAGAGCAGCCCCAACCCAAACATGGGATTTTGAGCCCATTTACAGATGCAACCCTGGAGAAATGACAAAGCTGAATGAGCCAGAGAAGACCAGAGCAGACAGCAGGAGATTAACTTCTCCCAAGTCCATGGGTCCTTTCTAATAAGTAGGTTGCCCCTTGGCACCTAGAGCTTTAAGAGTGACACACAAAGTCTCACCATCTGCCTGAACACAAAACCCCTCCTTGGATCACCAAGAGGAGCATGGGGGCTTGTTGAGGAGCTCAGACTGGAGCCAAAAGAGCTTATGTAGAGTGTAATGGCAAACAAAATGAGGTATAAAAAAATGGAGTTTACCCAGTAGTTAGTTGGTATAAACAACTCAAGTATACACAGATTCAAAGTCTTAACTCTTGACTTCACCACTGAAGCAGCAGCATCCCTCAGTGCCAGTGCAGTGGGACTTTGGGACGTACCTTCCCTGCCAGTTTCCTTTAATAAAGTGCAGTTTAGCACTTCAGGTTTGTTTCTGCATGCTCAGCCCCAGGGCTCAATGCACAGAAAGGGGAGGCAAACCTCCCAGGGCAGCAGTGAGCAAAACAAAATTGGGACCTGTCTGCTGCATGCGAGAAAAAGGGAATCATATGGTTGAAGAGAAAAGTAATTGTAGTGGAAATTCAAAATCACTTCACTGAGCCTATTTCATGCCATCATTCCTGCCCTTGGAAATCAGCAGCAGCAGCAGCAGCAATTTATTCCTAAACAACAACAGTCTTGAATGGGGAGGAAAATGAAATAATTATGTTTTGACCAGTTAGAGACAATTCCTCTGCATCAGATACATATTTATAAACAGGGATTTATTTATAAACAGGGGTGGTAAGTGTAAAGGCACCACATCATGCTCATTACCTACTGCAAGGTGCCCACTGAGCAGCACTGGGAGGGCAGGAGGGGCTCCTCCCCCAGAACTTTGCCAGGAATTTGGGATTTGCATCACAGAAACAAAACAAAACAAAACTAAAAAATAATCAGGGCTGCAGGGAAAAAAAAATGCCAAAATGTGCAGCCCCTGCCTGTGCACTCAACCCCCAAACTTGGGCTCTTCAGGTTTTGGTTTATTCCTGTGCAATCCCCAGCTACTCCATCCTTACTCCTAGGTGCAGATATCTTAACTCCGCCAGTTCACCTCTGTCTTTCCTTACACCAATCCTTCACACCCCTTGGGCCAGGCACAGTAAGGTTTTTTTTAACTTGAAAGATCTATGGGGCAGATGGAGCCTTTTGTTCTCCATCCACACATCGCAGGAGATGCTCAACTGTCCAACAAAGTGATTTCCTGGCAGAGGCATTGCTCAGACCCACTGCAGGCTCCCAGCTCTTTGCAACCCACCGAGGGGATATAACGACCTGCATTGCCTTTGGCTATCTTATATTCCTCCATCAGACCCAGAAAAAAAATCTGACATAAGCCCCACTTTCTTTTTAACCATCCTCAGGAATGCAGCTGGCAGTGTCACATGTCACTTGGCAAATCCCTGGGTGCTTTGGGGCTCCCATGGCCTGGGTGTTAGTCTGCTGACAGCACTGAGAGGGAAGAGATGCCAGCAGTGCATTTACAGAGCAAAATGCAGGGATGATACATCTGAATGGCACTTCTCAAGGTACATCAGTCAAAGAGTTCTCTAAGGGAATATTCTGCCTTACACACACACACACACACACAAAAAAAAAAAAAAAAAAAAAAGAAAAAAAAGAAGGAAGAAAAAAGTACTCGGCACATGGTGAAAACAATGTCAAACTTTGTCTTGGAATTTTCATCAGGAAACTTCTCAGTTTGTTTTCTAAGTCTTGACTCCAGGTGCTGGATTGGCTTTATGATCCCCATGAGGTTTAGCAGCCAAAAGCCTTCCAGCCTCTTTTCTTCTTATCAGTTTCACTAATTATTATCTTTAGTTCTAGCCTAATTTTCTTAAGCTGTTTTGACAGCCTTGTTGGTCCATCAATCAGTGTCTCCTAAGTACTTTTGAATTTCTCTGTGAATCTCAACCCAACCTGACAAGGGATGATGAGACTCGCTATTAAGAAAAAAAAGTAAGACAAAAAACCCCCACAACAGCAAAAAAACAAGAGAGGAAAAGAGGCTGGGTGACAGACAGTGACCCCACACATTCTGCAGCTAAAGCAAAATAAAATACACCCCAGCTCTCCCACTTCAGCACAGGTTTCTTATTCCAGTGTCCCTCTCCTCCCAACAAAAGAGAGCACAGACTACAAGACAGAGATAAGGAAAATGTAACTGGAATAAATGGGAACATTTTGTTTGTTTGAAAAATATAATACAGAGAAGATGCCAGGGGGAAACAAACATCATCTTGATTGAGATTTGGCTGCAGTGGAGTATCAGAAATGGATCTCCTATGAGGAGTTTGCCCTCTGAGCCTGCCGTGCTCAGAATCTCAAAACAGACAGAAGACAATTCCAGTTCACTTTATTTCTTCTTGTCTTTCTTACACCTGAAAACATCACTACGTGCCACTTTGACCTTCAAGTTTTATTTTCACTATAACAAGTTCCAGGCATCCTTTTAGAAGGGAACCTTTGGTGTGACACTGGTTCCTCTGGCTGATGGCATTCCCTCGGTGCTTTGCAGGGACCAGCCCTGAAACTCACCTTTCCAGCCTTTGGCTGAGCAGGCATGGTCGTGCTCAAGCTTAATGGTGCAACAGGCTCCAAAGGACCAAGGGATCTTTTTATTGTGCTGGTAATGATAGGTTGATAGAAGAAAACATCTAAAAGAAGGTGCCACCCCATGGTTTGGAGGTGCAGGCTTTGGGAAATGCACTTTGGCTGTTGTTTGGGCAGATGAAATCAGGGCATCACTGCAAATAAGCTATGGGAACTAAAAGTAATGTTAATTTTTGCTTCAGCAGGCTTAAGTAGATGGTGCAGGACAAGAGGAAAACTCAGCAAGGGATGGGTGAGATGTGAAGCAGCATTAAGACAAAGGAGAAACTTGAGCACACTGCTCCTTTTCAGAGCAGAGATGAAGTGCTGGACCACTGGAACCAAGTTTCTCCTGCCCAGTTAACACAGGAACACCCCCCCCCTCCTGATAAACCTGAGCCCTTGCCACTGCCATCATCATTCGGTTCCCATTCTCAAGATCATACCTGCCAGAGTGGTTTTGAGCCCCTTGTCCCTTCCTTCAGGCTCTCAGGGATGTTTTAGTTTCTTTCTCAAGGTGTTGGACATCCCAGTAGCCAGCAGTGCTTTCTGGATTGCATTTGGAGGCCAGATGCCCAAAATCCAAACAGCAATTAAGAGAGAGAGTTTTGCTTCCTGTGCTGCAACCAAAACCTCTTTTCCTGTCTCCTGCTGCTCCTCAAAATTGATGCTTTGATAAAGGTGAGAATACTTACAAACACATGCATGGTTGGATTATTATAGTTGCTGCTACTTGATTAAGTTATTAAGATAATTGCTTTGCTAGCTTTGCCACCACAGTGGCTTTTGCTAGCTGGTAACACTGCTTGCTTTACTGTTGCAAGGACAGATAAGTGGGTGAGATTTACACACAGGATGACAGTCAGCTACATTACCCGACCTGGTAATTTGCACTTCTGGAGCCCGACTGGAGGAGGAAAAAAAAAAAAAAAAGCCCACTGCCTCTTTTCCAACCTGCTTGTTTTACCTTCACTTTGGTTTCGCTATCAACTAAATGCACTCAAGGGTAAAGACTCCTCAGGGACCTGTGAAACGGTGTTACTGCAAACACAACATCTATATTTGTTGCCAAGGTGATGGCTAATACCTTTAAAATGGAACACGGGCCCTTTTTTTGCAGCAGGACTGAGGCACCTGCAAAGTGGGAGATGATGGAGAGAGGGGGAAAAGGCAGGTCTCAGGGGCTCTGTCTGACATAACTTGGGGGGGCTCCACACGGGGGGGTTCCTGCTCTAATAAGGAGACATTGAGGACAAATCTGCATCCCAGCCAGGATGCAATAATGATGGAGAAACCCAGCAAGCCTGAGCATGGTGGTGCTGAGATCTTTATATATGGAAGAAATTACAGCTTGAGGCCACACAATTTCCTTCCTGGCCATCAAAACTACGTTCTGCACAGTGCAGAAGTCTCCAGGATGACCTTTCCTAGACAGACACCAAAAAGCTATTACTGAGCTCAAGCCAATTTGCTTTGCAAGTGTAAGTGGCAATTTTCTTTCTTAAATACATTACAGCCAAAGGTAAATGGCTATAAACAGAAAGTTACTTCTCACTCCCTCCACAGAGACCTCTCCTCGTGGTTAGGAGCTATGATCTTAAAAATACTGTTGTGAGACAGCAACAGCATGGGATGTGGCTGTTTTCAGCAAGTGGCTTTCATGCCTGCCTTTTATTAAGAGAGGGGGGGAAATAAAGATTAAGTGATAATATCCACAGGGGGTAATGGCTTCTTCAAATACCCTTATGCAGCAATTTAAACAGGGAATAAAAAAATAAAAAATTAGAAGCGAGGTTTATGGCCTCCTGCATTTTCTTCCAAGTAGATGTGTTGGCTGAAGAAGAGCAGCACAGAAAGCAGCTCACACCAATTGAGCAAGACAGAAGCTGATGGTTATGTGAAGCAGTTCAGCATCAGGAAGGAAAGTCCAGGGCTGCCCAGAGTCAAGCAATAACAAGAGGAGGTGGATTGTATGACAAGGGAGACCTGTCCTGGCTTCCCACCACCCAAAGGTCTCACCAGCCCCAAGACCTTGTGCTCCTTATACTCAGAGGCTGTGGTGACCAAACGAAGGCATCTTCCCTTCCCTGCCACTCCCAGGGTCTCTTTGGGATGCTTAGTTAACAAACCTAGATTAAACCCTTTAATTATCATCTGAGAAACTGTGAGGGATTCCCTTCTGTTCCACCAGCTCGTTGGGCTTTCCCATCCAATGCCTGCCTCTGGCTGTAGCACAGTTATCTCCAGACAACCTCACAAAAAGGCAGGGTAATCACACAACACAACACACCTCAGAGACTCTAATCCTTCTCATCTATCATTTTGGCTTGACATTTTAAGTTCATTAGGAGCCCACTGTGTACAGGCACTGAACATCTTCACTGGGAGTCCATTTCCATTACATGTAATTATTTCTCCCTGTGGTTTGTAAGCTAAAGATGTTACTAAAAAGCACAGAGCTGTTGCAGAAAGCATTGCAAAGCTCTCGCATTCTAAACATGTCTTGCAGCATCATCCACAAGCTATCTGAGATGGGATCCAGGGTCTGATGGAGCACTGGGATCAGCTCTTTTGACCTCTGGCACATGAGGCTTCCCCATCCCCGTGCCTGCTGGAACACAAGACTGGGATGCTAACACAACATCTGGTTCCTACTGAAACTTTGCCAACAGCAAAGAATCCACTATAACCCCTGGCACATTGTGCCAAGTGCTAATGAGCTTCCCTGTTGAAGGTATTGCTGATTTTCTAGCTGAATTTGTTTGGAAGCTTCACCTTGAATCTACTGGGGTTTCTTACCCAGACCAAACCACTCCTCTTCCTCATTCTGCTCCCTTGGGATCACCTTGTCCCTTCCTCTCTGTATATTATTCAAATTCAGAAGCAGGAACTCAAATCTGGGGAAACCTTCCGAACCACCCCCCACAATTATTTTGTCTGAAGCCCTGATTTTACTTGTAAAACTGTTTCCACCTCGACCAAAGCAGAAAGCATTTACAAAATCATTTCCCAAAGCAGTAGCACAGCCTTTTCTGGCAATTGTCTCATTTGTGAAATGAAATATTGTTTCAAAAGCAAGAAAGAATCATTCAGGCAAGGTTTCCTTCTGTGGAAATGAAACAATGTACCCAAGTTAAATGGTTTATTTGTTTGCTGGAGTTTTTGTTTTGTTGGGTTTTTGGTTTTTGTTTTTCAGTGGTGTTTGACAATGTTTCAAAAAGTTTTCATCTGTTGAAAGGAAAGAATGTAACCAAGCTGGTTTGTTTGGGGGTCATTTGTTTTTTTGTTTTTTTGTTTTTTTTTTTTTTACTTTGTTGCTTGGATTGATTTTTCAAATTTTGAAATGTTACAAAATGTTGCCATTTTGTCAGGTTTCAGGAGGTCACTGCTTTTCTGTTCTTGACTAAAGAGAGAAAACGTTTTGACAGGAACTGAAGATGGCCAGAGTTGGAAGAGCTGAATTTCCCCCTTGGTACCAAGAGGTGGTCAAGCAGCACACACAGAAAAACATTATCCATTAGTAGCTCTCAGGCACTGGGACTCCTCTGAACCTTTCCAAATTCCCAGAGTCTCAACGTCAGACTCTGCAGGTCTGCATTTATTGGCTGGAATATCTTTATTCAACCCTAACTGTACGCAATCAGTATTAGCTTGATGTATTCCAGCCAGCAGTGACTTGGGGGACCAACTCGAACAGGAGACTTCATGAATATTCTGCAGACTGACATTTGTTTGCAGTATTTGAATACTTCCTCATAACCAGGGGAAATAGAAAAGAAAAAAAAAAAACAAAAAATACCGGGAGGCCAAGCTCATGAATGCTTCATAAAGTCAGGTCTCTCCTGAAATATCAGAAATGGCAAACATTGCTTGCTACATAGAGATATGCAAAAATTTTTGGCTTTTTCCTGGCCTTCCCTCCCCTTTTTGGAGCTGGGTCTGCTGGGCAGCATCCCCTGGCTCCAGCTCTTTCCTGGGTGGAGGTGGCCATGGCTTCTTGAGGCTTCTGTCATCCTTCTAGATGGCTTTTGAGTGAAATATAAAACAGAATCTTGTGGCTTTGGATCCTAGCTACACTGTGGCTGGAAAAATCCCTCCTAGCAGGACAACTTTTTTCAGGGGTTATTAATGGGTTTTTATGAGTCTCAGTCCTGAAGAAGAAGTGGTTTATTCTGAGCTTTATTCTGGTCATCTACAACACCTCCAGTACTTGAACACAAAGGAAAAACACACTCAAGGTAACTACAGTCATTAAGGATACATACTTACACTATTCTTGCTCCTCCTAAGTGACCCATATTATAAAAATACCAACTTCAGCCTTTCCCAACCTTGGCCCGTGCTTGTGGAGAGCAAGTGAAATGGATATTCAAGCATCATGCAGTTTTCTCCAACTATTCAATCTTTTTGGCCTTATTTATTCATTTACAAAGTTGGGTGACCCCTATTTAATGTTAGTATTTCTTTGTGCTGAAGAAGTTAGAGGGATTACTCACAAAATCTCTGCTCCTGCATATTCTGCAGAGTAAACAGCAAGATTTTCAAAGCCTATTTGGCAATGTCCTAAATCTGCCTTTCAAAACTCCTTCGTGACCAAACCAGTTGTCCAAAACACTTTTTGTTTTCTCGACAGCTTCATAATTACAGACGTGCTGTCTCACTTGAAACAGATTGCTTCCAGCTCGAGGATTAATCTAGTGATGTACAGTACAAGTCAGGAAATTCAATTCCTCTTTAAAATACTCAGAAAGCACCAAAAAGCTTCAAAGTTGTTTGAAGTGAATAGGAATGATACCAGCAGACAGACACTGAAGAATGTATCAGTCACCTGAGGTTTCTTTTACAGTCAAAAGAGAGAGAGGAGCACTTTTAGCAGGCAAGTCTCGTCAAATGCCTATTTTCAGCTGAGACAAATCATCCATCCGTTGAGGTTGCCTGTTTCACTCCATTGACTGAAAAAAAATCAACCCTGGCAGTATCAGCTTTGTAGCTGGTTACATTTAGACCCCACCTAAAACATGAAACCATCCTCAGTATTACCAGCATGACACAAAATACTGACAAGCTGCAGGGGATGCCTGACAGCAGAGCTTCCCCTGCATTGGAGGGATTCCCCAGGCCCATCAAGGTTTTATTAACTGTCCTGAGATTAATTATTAATTATTAATGCAACAAGTCAAGGATTAAGTAACTCCTGGCATGTCACTGATATGCTCTAAAAGCCATGTGTCCATCCTGGTAAGGATGTCCCAAGAGACTCCTGGTTCTACCAGTGGAGGTGAAGCTCCTGCTGTTGCCTGCTCCCATTTTGGGTTTGAACTTTTCCTCCACCATCCCCGTGGAAGTATTTGACTAATTATCAGCACAGCCCTGAAAACTTAATTCAGCAAAATTCCTCCAGCATCTCCGGTAGGAGATCTGAACTGGATGACCCCAACAATCGTGCTCAGTGGGTCGACAAGGTGCTGAATAAACAGGTACTTTAGATTTCTTTGCCTTTCCCTCTAAATCACTTTTAATTACAACGCTGGTGACACCAGAAATGAAACTGAGCCAAACTGCTGGCCCATTCTTCTGGCAAGGGAAACTATCACAAATTAAACAGTGGAATTGTACTGAGCTCGGGTATTGTCATGCAAACGAAGAAAAACAACTTGCTTTCCAATTTCCTCATGCAAATAGAGACCGAATTGTTGAGACAGAGAATATATTTTGCCATCTCAGTGGTTCCGGAGAAGATAAGAGGAACGGTAAAAGTTTTGCAATTTGTAAGCTGGCAGCTTATTAAATAAATAAATAACGGGGAATGCGGCCCTGCAAACCCAAATGTTTAAATAACGTTATGTGTAAACTGTCAAGGTCAGCAAATAATCCATTTAAAAAACCTTCTGTTCCTTTTGCCTGTCTGCAAAGACTCTGCTATAAATCCTGGTTTGTTTGTTGGTTTTGGTTTTTTTTCCTTTTTGAAGAAGGTTCTTGATACAGTCTCAAACTCTACTAAAATAGGAAAAAAAACAACCAAACAAACTAAAAACCCAAACAACATCCCTCCCTCCCCCAACAACAAGAACACACCAAAAAATCCTTTCAATCTTGAAGGCTACAAGATGAGGCAGTGTTTTCCCAAGCTGGTGCCCACCCCTCCATCCTACAAGGCAGGCTGCACACTGCAGAACCAGGCTCTGTGAAGTTCTACTCCAGACAAAAACATCTGGATCAGAGCCACATCTGCAACACCCACCAAAAAGAAGAAATAAATGTCTCAGAAAAGATGAGGGAAAGAAAAGGAAAAAAAAAAAAGCCAATTCAATTGTGAACATGAACACTGAAGACCAGCCATTATTTTTACCTTTTCAGGACTAAATAAAAGCTTGAGAACAATTATACAAAAGTCTGGGCTCTCCTCCCACTCTCCTTATGTGTTTCATCTCCATGGCTCCAATTCTTAGTCCTTCCCTTTTATTCCACATCCCAGAGGAGCTCTTGCTCTAACAGGAGATACCTCCATGCCCACATAGCTGCAGGACACCCCTTTGATGGGTACAACTTCTCAGTGTCACCTACAGCTGTGGACAATGACACCACACACCACCACATCCTCCAGATCCACATGGCCTGGCTGTGACAGATGGTTTTTACCCTGAAGTCATCTCCCAACACCTAGAAACTCAAATCCTCATTGCTGAGGACAGCAACAGCCCCTGAAAAGAGACCCTGACCCAACAGATGTCCCACAACCCATCCCCTTGCTTGGACCACCTGCCTTTACTTACATCCAACTTTTCCCAGACCGACCCAACCCCGTCCAGCTTGGGCAGAAGGAACCCACCTCTTGTTAGGGTTCATTTCTCCTTTATTAGATGCTTGGTTGCTCCTCTGCTGCTAGAAATAAGTCAATATCATTCTTACAACAGCCCCATGAGGTTTTGGCAGGAGGGAGCTAGCGCTGAGCTGCTGAGGAGGGAGAGGGAGCAGGAGGAAGGTTTCTGCAGAGCAGCTGTTAACTTCCCCCCTGTTTGTTTGCCAGGGACTAAAAGCATGTAATTCACAACTTGTGCAAGCTGGAGAAGTTATCATTTGGAAGCTGTTGCTCTGCAGTGGCTTGACAGTCTAACAATACAAAATAAATCTATTCATGCTGCTTTGGCGAGAGCGAATCCCCGGAATGTGCCGCGACAGCAGAGAGCACTGATAAGTTCTTGTAACTTACAGCAACTCACTGCTGTCCTCATTACCATATATTATCTTACTGCACACACAAGGAAACCTTTCCAACGGGCTTCACTGTTGCTGAGCTTTTATTCCCTCCACTCTGCTGAAGCTGAAAGTATTTTGGGCAAGGCCAAAGCCCCCCTGATATTGCTGGGTTTGAAGTGGCTGAAAGCTGCAGAGCTCTAGCCAGGTCTCTGGCTGGTGTCTTGGTGTTAACAGTGGTTCCTGGAGTCTTGGAAAAAGGATTCATGGTTGGATTTTGTGCTCTGGAAAGCACAAGGATTAAGAGCATCATCTCCTTCTGGTCCAACTATGTCAGGCCAGCCTAGATAGGGCAGGGTTTTGTAGAAAGGACTTTTTGAGTTCTGTTTGGGATTTAAGGTTTTTTTCTTTTTTCTGTTTTTTTTTTCCCTCTCTTAAACCAAAGACTCTGCTTGGACTGATGCAGGCAGAACGTCCCATATTTCCCAGGAGATGGATGAGTAGCATCAAGGAATGGGAGGCATCTGACAGCTCAGTGTGGGACATACCTGCAAGGGACCCACATGCTTTGTATTGTCAATTTTACTGAAGATTTATCAGCTTATTCCCTTGCACCTAAACCAACCCTCTGACATCAGCAGGATGCAATGTTGATGTTTAAGTGCTTCTCCCAAACTGGAGATGTTAAAGCAAGTTTGATTTTCCTCTCAATCCCAGGCAGTCACAGGCTGGGGGAATCTCATCCCAATCCCCCCCATCCTCCAAAACCAAGCTGGAAGATGCATTTCTACTCATGCCTTCCACAGGAGAAAACTTCTGCAGCTTTCAGCCTCCCAGTTCCCAGAAATTCTGTCTGACACAGCTCGAAGATTTGCTTTGGGCTGGGCTGTTAATTGAGCAGTGTCTCCTGTCTCTCAGTGAGGAAGGGATGAGCACACAGGTGGGATTCCTGGTGAATTTCTCTGCCTGGATGCTCGCTGAGCAAGCGACAGCTGTAAGCAGTTCTTGACAGGAGCTTGGAAATCTAATGTGCCACGGGTTGTGTTTCCTTCCTCTTAATGGGATGCAAAGCTCTGTTTTCAAAAGAATATGTGAACATTTTAAACTCTTTTTGTTAGTATAAATGATAATGCAGTCAACGCAAAGGCCTCGTCTCTCCTTGAAGTGAATATAATTCCAATTCACCTTAAAACAGACACATCAGTCTGGAGAACAAACCTTAGACAAGCTCTCCTTGAGTGGGTCTCATTGTTGGGCTCAGCTCCCTGAGAAGAGCTGGCGGAGGAGGAATCAAAGCTGTCCCTTAGTGAATAACCAAGGGATGGACCTGAGGCCTCTAGAAACCCTACAAGTTAAAGGAGCTCCTCCTTTAGTGCAGTGCAAAATGAAATCTTTTCCATCTCAGAAGAATTATTTTATAGAGGAAAGTTGCAATAAATAATCTGCCTGAAAGAGGGAGGTCAAGGTGTTGTCCAAGAGGTGAGTGTGAGTAAACTTTTGGGATGGGCAAATTACAGAGCAAGGACAGAGAAAAACACTGAAAGAAAAACACTGTGGGTCTTTAGGGACACAGACCTCTCCGAGCCCTTTTGCTATTGTGATTCCAGCTCGGGGTGCTTACCCATGCTTAAAGGATCAGAATTGCCTCCAAGTATGTCAGCCCCTCTCTGAACAAATTCATCCTGCTGTCTCTGTAAGACATTCAGGGAAGAACAGACGAGTGGCAGTCAGATACAGCAAGGGAGGAGGCGTAGAAACCCTCCAGGTTTTCCTCCTTGAGAGGTTTCTGAAACCAGTGTTCTCCTTGTTTGCAGTGCCTGGGTTCCTCATCACACCAGGTTTACACACAACCCACTGACAGGCTCAGAAACAAAAACATCTCACTGCCACGGGATTACAAAGGCAGGATCAATTCCATGCTGTCAATCCCTCCCTTTCATTAGGGACTGATTGGGAGGCATCAAATCCTCTCTTCCAAAAGCCAAACCCGTAAACAAGACAACATCGTTAAAAAAAAAAACAAAACAACACACAAAACAAATCTCACACACACACACAGAAAAAACCCACCCAAAACAACAACTGCCAGGTGCCAGCAATTGCTATGAGTTCGCAGAACGAATAACAATTTGGGAAATAATTGAGCTGTTCCTGTTGGTGATGAAACCAGAGCTCTGGTGGGACAGGCAAAAAAGATTTCATGAAGTTATTAGCAGCCTTAACACTCTGGTTTCTCTTGCAGGATGAGAAGGAAAACTAGTGTTGGAAGGAAAAGAAGGGGAATCACTGAGAAAAATGCCCTTCCCTTATAAAATTTTGATACAACCTGGGCTGGGCTCTTCAGAAAGGACTAAACTCAGCCATGTTTTTTCCTAATCCATCCGCTGTCCTGACTGTCAATTCATCTTCTCTCACAGAGATTAGACTTCATTATTAAAAAGAAAAGAGAAAAGGGGGAAAAAGATTAAAAAAAAAAAAAGAAGAAGAAGAAAAGGAAACAAAAAGGTATTTAATTGGCAACTGAATTCCTCATGAAACAAAGAAATGGATTCATGCAAAAAAGAACAGGGAGAGCTGTTTTGATATTTGAATTTTAATGACTCCATGGCATCCCTGTTTGTTATGTATCTCCTTTCGAAATGTCACGGCTGGCTCTAGTGGTAATTACTGAATTTCAACATTTATAGAAAAGCAGTACATACAGTATGGAGATAATTGCCCAGTTGGATGGTTATGAAGTATCCAGGTTTCCCCCACGCTCTCCCCCCTCCTTCTGTGACTGCAGAATTTCAGTAATTATCACCAGAGCCACTTGTTAAAAAATCAGAAAGCAGGTAAACAACAAACATTAGTGTAGTTTCTTCATTAAAACTAAACAAAAACAACAAAAAAACCAAAAACCCCATATCATCATATTGATCTTGAAATTACAAACTGCTGCACCTTGCAAAAAGCAGAGCCCTGATGCTACACCAATGTTTAGCATTCCTTTACATCACACAACAAGACAGTGTCCTGATGAGAATTCTTGCATAATAAACACTATTGTGTGGCATCTGCAGGTAAAAAAAAAAAAAAAAAAAAAAAATCAATTCCTAATCAGGTTGTAACACCAGCCATGGTCAGGCCACAAATTACAAGGCAGGGGATGGATCAGATCTTAGCACAAAGCATGTTCCATCCCACCAGGGTTTGGGCTCTCTAAGGATGCTCCAAAAGATTTTGGGGGTTTCCAACTCTTGTCCCAGCATAAAGTACACATGGACCTCAAGTACAACCTCTTCCCAAATCTTTCTGCATCTTTCCCACGACCAGATCCCAATGGAAAGGGCAGCTCAGCTCCCTCTTTGCAGCAGCAGCTTTCACCTACACGAGTCTTCTCAATTCTCTTTGTAGCAAATACCATCCCCGCCTCCCAGCCAGGAGAATGAAGCTGTGTAGACAGAACAAACCACCCTCAATTTCATACACTGCATCTGTTCTCCCTCTCACTTGTGCTCAGCCCTGAGAATCCCAGCAGCGTTCAAAGCTGAGACAAAGAACCCATCATTGGCTCAACACGAAACTCAGGTTCAGCTTCAAACAGCCCCGAGGTTTGGAGCTTTCAAACCACGGGGCTGTGGGATGCTCCCAGCTTTAATCAAAGCGGAGTACAAAGAAAAGTCACCTGCTTAGAAGTGGGGATGCATTAGAAGTAGGGGGCATGGGTTGGGGAAGGTAAGCACACAAGCAGGTAATTAAAGGAGGGAAGAGAGTTAGTGCTGGTGAATCTCCTGGCTTGGAGAAAAACAGCAAAGGAAAAAGTGTGTTCTGTATCCAGAGGAGATAAGTGGATCCAGCACAGATAAGAGTGGCAGAGGGAAATTGGAGGCAAAGGAGGATAAGGAGCTGACACGGACACTTAGAGTATTTACTTTTGCATCTGTGTTTGCAAATGAAGAGGATGAGGATTTGCCTAAGTCAGGGATCAGCTCCCCAGGGAGAGGAGGAGAGGAATTAGGGAGTGTGCAGATACGATACAAAATGGTCAATAAAAGCTTAGAGGAACTTAAAACTGACAGAAAGCATTAGGGATCAGATGGTAACATGCACACAAGGGATTTAACAAGCAGGGGAAGCAATGACAAAGCAGGACTTCAAACCTATGGATTTCCCTGAAAATGGGTAAGGCAGGGCACGGGCACTGCAAGTATTTGGACAGTTAGACAAGAAGAACCAGTGATCTCTCCAAGACCCCATTACTCTTAACATCTCTTTCCTGACGTTGCTGCAGACACTAGGGTGGATTATCTGAGCTGCTAACAGCAATGGGTTTCTTTGGTAGGAAAAGTCACTAATTTCATTACTGTGAGGGCACCACTTGAAATGCTCTTCCCATCTTAATTTGTACTATTCAAGGCTTTGCCTCTCCAGAAGAAAATCAAGATCTGGCTGCTTTCACGTGGCTAGCAAACAAATCTTAAGTGTCTTTCAAAAAGTCAGGCTTGAACCTGCTTCCACAGGCCATCCTTCAAGGTGACAGACAGCTGTAATTAAACCAGTCTTTACTTAGGACCAATTTGAAGGTTTTCAAGAACTTAAACCCCTCTCCAAAAGCAACATGTGACTCTCACTGAAGTTGCAAGGGTGCTTTCTTCCAGCCAAATCTTAATGCAGACTGAGTCTACGGATAAAAATCAGCTGCCTGTCATCTGGAAGACTATTTATTTGGAACCTAATTTTTAAGGGGAAGGAAAGGCTTGAAAATGCCCAGGTTCATTAAGAACAGTCAACATGATCTCATGAAAAGCAGATCAATCCTTATTAACTTGTAGGAAGTCTTTGAAGAGATTACTTGACTCGGTGGACAAGTGAGCTGCAATTGGCATGCACCTCTCAGATGGATGGGGAGAATTTGACAAAGTCCAGCCCGTGAGGCTAATACTAATAGCAAGCACCTCAGGTCCCTGAGGATGGAGAAAGTGAGAAAGTCAGGCAAGAAGGTGCAGGGAAGAAGCTCCACAAGGACATCTCACAGGGTGCAGGGCTGCTTCTGGGATGTTGCATGAAGCTCACTTGGACGTAGGTGAGAAGGAGCAGGTTTTCCAATCCACATTGGATCACTGAGCTGCTTTATCAAAGCCTGGGCACACACTTTGTACTGCAACACCAGCCTTGGTGGATTTTATTGTCTCTCTCTGTCTAAGCCACAACTCAGCTCTACAGCTCCCTGGCAGGACTGAACATCCTCCACCTCCTGGTTTCCCAGCTAAAGCTTCTCCTGGAGCTGAGAAAAGAACAGTCTGTCCAGAAACACTGATGGAAAGGCAGATTTTGATATATCATGTTTACCAAGCAGGACCCTAAGGATGGTCATCCTTCTACCTCACCTTGCAATCATCAGTCCAGATCTAACAACCCACGGTGTCTTGGAAAACACATAAAGGAGCAGGGAGTGGGTAGGTAATAATCAGATAATATGGAGAAACTTCCCATCTCTCCAGGATTGTGAAGGATGAACTCTGCCCAGGAGAAACAAGAGGGATAATGGGGTGTGCAGGGGAGGGGGGTGGCTGGGTGCCTGCCAGACAGTGGGAGGACACCACTTCCTACCATTTCTCACTGGTAGAATTGATAAATTGTGCTGCCAGCCTCTCCCCCAGTTACACATTCATCCCAAACCCAGATCTTCCCAGCCAACAGGGACTCCCCCTCTCACATCTGAATAAATACCCTAATCCCAGGGAAAGCTTCAGTCAGAGCTTCCAACAATTCCTCAACACAAATCCAGAGGACCCAGGCTACATTAATGCTCACAGTATGACACGTTACCCACAAAGGAAACACTGTTGGGTGATAAGGAAGGTGTTCATTTGGGATTTCCAGAGGAGCCATGAGAACTGCCTGCTTACTACAGCACTCAAAGCCAGGATGAATAAACTGGCAATTGCTAAGTTCAAGCTAAACTCCTCTCTGGCTCCACTTCAGAGCTTCCACTTGTCCACCACCACCTTCCACTGTCCAGGATGACCACCAAGCTGTTGGCCATGGTCACCCTCTCCTGTTTTTCAGCAGAGCCCTGGACTTGCTGGGCATGGGACTCTAGTGTGTGATTGCATTGCCACCCATGCCATGAAATTTCAAGAGGTCGCAGGAGGCAGCACGACAAAAGGGGCTCATTGCAAGTAGACAATTATCTTGATTAATTGAGGTAGCTTGAGAGCTGTACTGGCCAATTTTCACCCATTCTTCTATCAAGGGGAACAGTTCACCTCTGCAGGCTGTCGAGCATGCATTAAAGTTGTTGAGTTTGTGGGTTTTTTCCACCACCCTCCCTGCTTAGGATTCTTCATTAGCCCGCACTGGCATTTCTGCCAGCACAGGGTCACAATTACACTGCACAGACTCATTGTCTTTGCAAGAACAGCACCAGCTCTGCAACAAAGGAGCTTTTTCACACTCGGAGTAAAATTATGGCAATTCATTGTTTTGCCTGATGAGGGTTGGGAGAGGAGCTGGCAGTGCCTGACTTGACCTCTTCACTGCTGGCTGCAGCTGCACGGTCAGAGACAGACAGACCTGCACCATCAAGCAGCAGGGCTTCATCTCACCTTCCTGGCTTGGGATGTGAAAAAAACACAAAACAACCCTTACTGAGACTAGGCTGAAAAAACCCTCAAAACCTAATAATTCTCTTAGCAGCTGGAGTCCAGGCTGGAAGCCTTATTTTATTGTTTTCCCACTGCCTTTCACTCAGAAGAAGAGGAAAATGTCAAAGAAGTTCGAAAATCCTCAGTTTTGTCTTCTCTGGTGTGGAAAGATGTAGTGAACTTTTCCCTCCTTAGGCTAGCTTTGCTGGGGCAAGTCAGATTACCAGAAAAAACCCAATATATCTATGTGTATATATGTATATATGTGACGGTCATATCCATCCATCCATAACTATATATATGACCATCATTAACAAGGAAAAATTTGGGGCTGAAAGCAGATGAACAGAGCACTATTTCTCCAGGCAACAGTCTGCCACCCACAGGTTTTTCCTTCTTTTCTCTGCACAGATGAAAAACATTTTAAAAAACACCCTCGGGACATGTTTGGAGACAGTCTGGTTTCACTACTCATAAACAGGGGATGTGTCTCCCCAAAACACCACCTCACTTCCACCAGCAAGTGTCAGCAGTACCTGATTTAGGGTGGGTTTGGGAAGAATGAATTTGTTGGGGGGTGATGGGGGTGAGCGAGAGCAATTGATGCTAAAACAGGAGGAACAGTCCCCATCTTCAGGCTCCAGGTCTTCAAGTAGTTTCTAGCAATTAGGAATTTGGACAGGACCTGTCTGGAGGGTAGATGACCTTCATATCTGCCTGCTGCAGGATTTTCTTCAATCTTTGTTATAAACACCTAAAGCTGGCCAGGAGCAGTGACAGGACACAGAGGCAGCTCGTCAAGAGCACCAGAACTGACTCTAATTGCCATCCTGTCCTCTCTGGGCTGCTGGACCCCTCACCAGCATCCCCCCTGCTCCTGGCAGCAAGTCAAGTCCCAAGACTAACAGAACAAAACAGCTCTCTCAGGGATTTCCCCCCCCCCCCCCCCTCAAAAAAGCCACACCGTTCGTGACATAAAATGATCCCCCTCCAAATGATGGAGATAAAAAAAAAAAATCAGTGCTAATGAGTTAGATATGGGTGGCTAGGGGAGGTAAAACACTGCACCTGCAACCCCCTCAGATATTCCTCATATAATGAGCACTAAGAAGCTTGGAGCTGTTTAGGAAGGACCAGCTGAGGAGCTGATGAGGCTCTGCCCCCCATACCTGTCAGTACTTTCTTACTCTCCCCCCCCTTTATTTTTAATATCATCACTTCTCTAAAAATAAAATCAACTTGACACTGATTAAAGCTGAAAAACACCACCAGACCACTTTCTACATGTGCCTAACTCCAGGGCCCCTTGCTCAAATTGTTTTCCTTCTCTCTGCTGATCTCCTTGAACTCCTCTGCTGGGCTGGCTCTGCCCGGGGGGGACAGGGCTGGAAATGGAAGCCCAGGTTTTCCCCCCGGCCTCAAGCTGTCAGAGGCAGCTCCCTGAACATCACTTCCCAAGCTGAAATGCAGCTTTGGAAATAGAAATGAAAGATAGCATTCCTGGTCTCTTCCTCCTGCCCCCCCAACTCTTTCCCCTGCCAAGCCTGCAACGAGGCAGAGATGGAAAGTGCCAGGGAGAGAGGAAAATAGGAGGGAAATAGTTGACTCTATTTTAGCTCATCCAGCCGTAAGAAAAGGTGGGGAGCATCTCCAAAGGGATCCCTGCTCTGACCATTGCAGTAAGGGGCAGTTAATGCCCTACAAAAACCAGGGAGGTTGTATTTGTCCTGTGGGAAATGAGTCCTGACTCAATTAGCAAATTTTTCATCCCAGATGGAGTGGGATTATTATCTACCATAACTATCACTGCTGCCTTCACCTGTAAAAACACCCTGCCTGTCTTTAACCCTTCCTTCTCCTCCTCTCTGAGCATGTCCCAGCTTTTCAGGCTTCCCTGGCTCCTTCTTCTCTCCAGGGCTGAGCAACCCTGGCTTGTAAACGAGGTGAGATGTGGCTTTATGAGCTCAGGTCTGCAGCATCTTTAGGAGGCCGAGGGGAAGAGAGAAAAAGAATACATTCTGCTGCCACTGGAAACCAAATTACTCCCCAGCCAACACACAAAACCTGCTTGTAGATTAACCACCTCTTGCTAATCACTGCCACTTGATATTTATCATGGGCAGGTTTCACGAGATGAATCCTGTCACCAGCTTTTGCAGGCAGTTGCCAAGTCCCAGGAGAAGCTGAAAATCTTCCTTACTAAAAATTTTGGGGTTTGCTTTGTTTGGGCTGGAGACTACCACTTCCTATCCTGCCACCCTGTAAATCCAAGGCAGCATCATTACCGAGAGCCTTGTGGCAAACAGGAGCTTGGAAATTTTAAATGAAAGCAGACGTTGAGAAATGCCATTATCCATCACACGCTCCAGTAAATAGCATTAATGTTTTTAAGCCGTGGGCCTTGGAAATTGGACGCTGGGAGGGATGTGTTGGTGGTTATTGTGAGAGGCTTCTCTCTCCTGCAGCCCTTCCACAGGTGGAGGGGTGATGGACTGGGGTCTGCTGGGATGGGGAGGTGACTGTGTTTGGGGGTTGGACTAGATGATCTTTAGAGGTCCCTACCAACCCAACATCCTCCTGCCACAGAGCAATTCCCCCAAGAGGTCAGCTCTCCCCTTTCCTCCTGCTGCTCAGGATGGCCTTGCTTTGTAATAAACCTCCACAACGAGCTTTAAGATCACCAGTGTGTTTCCCTGTGCCTGGGGAGCAGCAGAGCTTTTCAGCAGGGAGATGGGTGAAGAGCATCCTCCTGCAGCACACCCAGCAGGCTTTGTTCAGGTTGGAATTAAACCCCCAGCAAACCAGGGATTTCAGAGTTTAAAGCCACCAACACCTCCTTCAATTCACAGAGACAGCCAGAAGCTGTCTCTTCCCACCACGGCTACCCTGATAATAGGATCATAGGAGTGCTCTTATCAAGTCTCCTGAATGTTTTGTTCTGCCAAGAACTCTTCCTCACACCATGCTGCTCCCTCCCCTGCAGAGCTTCACCCCTTCCCTGCCCCACCAGGCACCTGCTTTGAAGGCTCCTGGAGCCTAAAGGATGTAAAAGGGAAGGAGAAGAAATACAAAATACAGCAAGAGCTGCAATCCCATCTCCAGCCTGACTCTGGCTGCCTCACCACAACCACCTTCCCTTTCTCTCTGCCAACTATTAGCTCTGTTTTCTCTTCCTACTTGCAAGTCAAAAAGCTGGGAAATTGAGGAACAGAGGAAAAATATTTGCTCGTTATGCAACCAATTAGTTGGTGGTAAAGACAGCAAACAGAAGCTAAGTCTCCTAAGCACCACATTTTTCTTTTAAGTGGTGTAAGCAAGCTAATGACTCTGCAGAGAGCTGGGAAAAAAATATTGTAAGCTACAGCATTACTGAAACTGTGAAAATAATCTGGAGCTCACAGAGGTTGGGTTTGTTTTGTTGTTTTTTTTTTTTTTGTCTGTAAAGACCCAATAGAAATGTCTAAATACTGGGGAACAGATCCCAAAAAGCTTGCCTCTTTTTTCCCTGCTAGTCCTAGCAGGCCCTTTATACAGCTTTTCACACCATGGTTAAGGGGAGCATCAATATTCCCTGTGTATTAGAGGGACAAGACCTTTTATGTCCCAGGGTTCTCCTGCTCCCCAAGCTCTATCTCAAGGTTGGCAATGAGTGTAAATCCATTTCACACTCACCAAGCTCCTGATGCAGGGATCCAAAGGGTTGGAAAACACTGTGTACTCATTGGATCACCTAATGCCCAGCAGAAAAATTGCTTTGGGGTCACTATTGGTTATTCTAGGTGAAAAAACACTCATTACCAGGTCCAGACTTGATAACAACATCCTGAACACTTTTCCCACAGGTTCTGACCCAAATGCACACCTAGCACTAACACTACCATAATCCTGATGGGTTTATATCATGGGTGTCAATCAGAATTCCATTTATTTATTATGCTATCCCCATATTCTTCCCAAGCTGCTTCTTGTCCCCAGATTGCCTCTTCTATTTTCTGTATACAGATAGTAATAGCTAAAATAACCATGTGGATAGATATCATGAGCCTGGAAGGTAGTAAGAGGCAATGACTCCAGTGGCTGAAGTGAAGGAGAAAGACAGTTAATGAAATGGAGATGCCTACCAACATGTTTTAAATCAATTCACAGAGGCAATTTCAATGGCCAAGCCTGTCATCATGTTTAAAATATGTGAATGCTGCTACTTTCCTCCTGTTTTGGCATAGTTTCTTTCAGTTTTCCCTTCTGTTTTTATTTAAAGAAAGAAAAAAGGAAAATTAAGAAAAATTCACTTTCTTGAGCAGAGCTTAAGCTTGTAGAAAAACAAAAATCTACTGGGACACAATTGAAGTAACTCCAATGACAGAGTGCCCTGGTTAGAAAATTCCTAATAAATCACAAAAAACAATTGCTTCTCCAATGCCACGTTTGACAAATTGAAAATAAATTGCATCAATTGCATGGGAGCCAGGAGAGCCCAGTTCAATATTTTCTCCTGCATGCATCTACAGGTGGGGGGAGAATTTCATTTATTTATTTATTTTGGACTCCAATCAATAGCTTATTCTTTTCCGATACACCCTGCTCAGTGATAGTAAATATTGAGCTCCCCAGGTTATTAACGTGCAGACATGCATACCAAGGTGCTGCATCTCCCCTCTACCTGGCAGGGCAAGCATCCTGTCATTCTGAAGCACACAATTAGGAGCTACTTAAGTGAAACGATTTGAAACCTGATGTATTAATTCAGAAACTCACCTCCATGCACATGTTCCTTACCACACTTCTCTAAAATCAGAGATAAAGCCAACTTCTCCTCCTGCACTCATTTTTGAAGCATGTTTTCCTTCACCTGCCTGACCTTACTGACAGCTTAGCACCATATATATACAATTTACCTGCATTTTTTTAGCTGCAACAGGTCCTGATAGACAACAAAACTTTCGAGTCTGCCTGCTCCATCACAATATTCCCACCTACAAATACTCCTAGGCATGAACACCAGGTAAAAGAAGGACAATGGGATGATAAATCCTCTACAAAAAAACCTCTCTGGTCCTTCTAGGCAAACCCTCTGTGCACAGATGCATAATTGAAAGCTGGTGGTCGGCTACCACCCTCATTCAGACTAAATTAAACATCACCAAAGTGAAAAAGTGCTAAAGCCCTCTCTGTGCATACCCCTTGCACCATCCCATTCCAGGCTCTCCAGCCTGCACACCATAGGCAGAGCTGCTTTAATCAGGAAGCATTTAATATTGCCACTGCTCCTCATTTTACTGAACCTTACTCAGAGAGGAATTCATTTTCTCCTGGAATTTCCTCTGGTGCTCATCACTGCAGCTCTGGAGCCAGGGAACTCATTAAACCAGCACTGTCCACCCCATGCCTGCAGCGAGGGCAGGGTCCTGGGGAGAAAACCAATACACTCTGATCATGTAATTAAGCCTCTGTAATTAAAGTGTCTTCTAATGCAAATGCAAGCTGCATTCAGACATAGCCACCTCCTCTCCTCCTTGCTGTGTCACCTGGCAGGGGCTTGTGGCTGAGGGGACAAGGGACATGTGGGACATGGCCAGCACAAACTGACTCCTCAGGGGGGGATTTCCCAGGTGGATCCAGCCAGTTTCTATCCTACTTGTCAATCTGCTCACATCACACACTAAACACCATCCCCCAATGCAAGGAAAAGGTGGTTGGTTTTGTTTTTTTTTCCCAAGGTTCAAGGTGAGGAAGGCATTTCCATGATCCCACCAAAAGCACCAGAGCCTCTCCTGGAGTGCTCAGGCTCTGGAGCTACCCATGGGTCATTTCTGAAGTGGGCAAAACCAGGGAAGGTGGATTTTCCTTATCAGCCTCAATCTTGGAAATGATGGAAAACGTGTAGCTATGACTTCAGGGAGGAAAAAAACCCAAAGCACCAAGAAGCTCCTCTGTCCCCAGCCTTCTTCTTCCAACTCTCCTTGTAGAAAAAACAAACAAAGCCTGTGAGCCCAGGGAAGGACATTTGGCCTTGGAAATTTCAACCCTAAGAGTTACAGCAGAAAGCAGAATCCTTTGGGAAGGGGCAGACAATTATAACCCCAGGCTGTGGGGTAATCCACAGGGAGATGAGAGCAAGAGCCAAGCCCTTGAGATGTCTCCTTCAAGATTTCCTACATCCAGCTGCAAACATCTACTTCCCCACTAGGACCTGTTAGAAACAGCATTTCAGAGCTGTGGGGCCTCACGGTTCTAGATCAGTGCCTGTCACCCAGCTGCCAAAAACATAGCCCAAAAATGTCTCCAGCACTCAGCCCTGGTCTGTGCTGTGCTGCTGTCCCTTTGACACGTGGTGGTTGAAATTTGGGAGGCAGCCAAACCCAGTTTCCAGGGTCTTGCACATTCTGGGGATGCTAATTTGTGCAATTATTAGCTGGAAGCAAGTAGAAAATGGAGTATTTTAGGGCTATGAGGATGCCCCTAAGGAAAACAACAAGCGGACATGTCACCCTGAGGGATGCAGAGATTAATTAGGGGCAAGTGACTCTGTGAATGAGGCTGCCAGCGTGCAGCAAGGGCACATCCCACCCCAGCAGAGGGATGGGGTGGAGATGAGATGTCTCCTGTCTCCATCATCCCCCTTCCAGGCATCAGGGGGAGGATGCTCTACTACAAACTCCATCCTGGGGAAACAAGTAGTAACTTAAGAGGCTTCAGCAAAGCCAAAGCAGTTAGAGACTGCAAAAAAAAAAAAAAAAAAAAAAAAAAAAAAAAAAAAAAAAAAAAAAAAAAAAAATGCTGCCAGCAAATGTCTTCAGCATTCCTGAGGTTCATGCTCCAAGAAAAGTGGGCTCTAGGAAAAAAGCTGAGCCTCTTCTGTGAAGGGAACCATAATTCAGAATCGCCAAAGCTCAGGCACCAAGCCCAGGCAATTGCATTTGTGTCTCTACTCCGGGTGAGAAATTAGTTATCTGCTTAAAACAAGCAGGCAGTTTCAAATGCTGTGTTTGTGTAATTTGCATGCCTCAATAATGTTTTATGTATTACGCTGCTTATAAGCTAAAATGTACATGCACGCTCCTGCAAATTTAGGTAAATTATGAATAAATTAAATCTTATCTAAATAAACAAGTGTCTTTTTGTGCAGAAATGCAAGCTGTCATGAATATTTAAGTGGACAAGGATAAATCCTCTTCGTACAGTGTTACTTCAAAGAGGATTTTAGAGCTTCCTGATTTTTAGTTAGGGGAAAGTAAAGAAAAGATGAGGAGGGGAAAGAAACCTCAGGCCCAGCTATTCTCAGGGGAAATCACTATTGAGAAATCTGGCCTGTAAAGAGAGGCAGCAAAAGCTCTTCTGGAGGCCTGAGAGTGGTGGTTTTTGGGTTGTTCTCTACCAAAGGAAGGCTTGGAGATAGGATTTGCAGGAAGAAAACTCAGTGATAAGTCGAGCAGAGCTGAGGCATGGAGCCCAGTGGAAAAACCAACTGGGAAAGGAGGGAAACTGAGGGCAGAGTTGGGATCCTGCTCCACTGATGTATTCCTGCGTCCAGAAAACGGGGACTCAGGAGTTTTCAGGCAACTTGGGCAGGCAGTGCAACCTCTGGGTTCCCATTTCTCCACTGCACAGGGGAGATAAACATGCAAATAGGATAGGAAAGAAGAGTCAGGAGATCATCCATCTTATCTCCCTGCCAGAGCTGGATCCCTCCTAATTGCTCCTCAGCCCTGCTCTGCCCCACAACACCAGGGGGCAATGTGAGGCTTAATTAACTGAAGTCTGTGAAGAGCTCCGAGATCCTCAGATAGAAGGTGTTATGGAAGGGCAGAGTGTTATCAGCTGGAAATAAACCCTGGATAATCTTCTCTCATCCAGAACTCTTAATAGCATCCCTCCGGCACTGCTGCGGTCCTGATTAAACCCCATCTGCTGCTCCAGCCTGGGAAAGAAGAGGGCTCAGGGGCCAGACACCACCTTTCATTTACTTGTTTTGTAGCCCACATGGACATTCCATCCCTGGCTTTAACCTGAAAGCCTTAACTCCACCTCTTGGCCCAGCAATTCCTCACAGGGCTCAAAGGATGGATGCTGGAGACAAAAAACCAAAACCAAATCAAACTTGTAATGCGCAACCACTGAGCCAACACCAAGGTTGGGATGTGCCAATGGGACTGGATGGGACAGTCCCACTGACACCAAGGGAAATCTGGCTGTCCCTGACCTCTTTCCCATCCCAGCTGAGATCCTACACTTTGCACATCCAGAGGGTCTGGCCAACAATCCCTCTCCCCTGTGGCAAATTCACCTTTCCCAACAGCAGGCATCCCCACTACATCTGGGCCTCCAATATTTCCTTGGGGGTGACAATGCCTCCTGCCTGGCACCCTGGCAGCTTAAGAAACTGCAGTCAGCAGGGACAAGGAAACCCCCCCCCTAATGAGCCATTTCAAAGCAGGCTGGGGTTGCATGTCTTAAGCAAGCACATGCAGCAGGGTTATCATTTAAAGGTGGAGAACAAGCAAGCTGGCTTAATAATTGATGCACGTGTTATTAGGAGATAATGGCAATGGCCCTGGAAGCTGATGCCATATCAGGCTGAGCACCAACAACCTTAATGAACTGCAAGAGACATTGCTCCAAGCTTAGCCCAGCTCCAGAGCCTGGCCCAGCACCCTGCAGTAACCCATCACATCAACCAAACACAGACACATCTCTTGCTTTTCCAAAATCATGACTTCAAACCCTGCACTGTTCTTTCTTCCTACTCCTCTTCCTCATTCCATCTGTTCTCTTGATCTATGGGGTCACACAGCCCTTCAATTAACAGGATTTTGGTGCAGCAGGAAGCAGAGGGTGATGCAAACTGGGGAAACCATCATCCAACCATCATGTCTGCTGGTGTTTCATCCTGAGTTCAGCTTCTCATCCTCCCCATACAGATGCTCTCATCTTTCAAGTTTTGAAAGCAACTGGGATGAAAAGTAGAGGGGAAAGAAAAGATCTTTCTTAAGGTCTGTTGGCTTGTCAGGTCTTTAAATCAAAATCAATTTTTGGAGTCACACAAGAACAAAAAGGTTTATGAAATTGGTCCAATAGGGTGTTTATGGGTTTTTTTTTCTTTTTCCTTTCAGTGCATTCTGCCTTTTTGCAAGTGAAGTGGATCAGTTTTGTTCTGAGATGAAGGTCCTGGATAACAGAACCAGAGGCTGCTCATTGTCTCAGGGCTCTCATTCAGTTTTGCCCTCCCTGAAGGATCATCAGGACTCACATCCCTGAGGTCCTTGGTGGCCTCCCACCTGTGCTATTTCAATCCCACTCTAACCAATTAGCTCCTCCAGCCCCTGGGGAAACAATCACATCCTCCTTCCAGCTCAGTTCCCTAGGAAAACGTAATTGAAGCTCTAGCTGGGGATTTCAGCCCAGAATCCCTCTCTCCAGTACCCATCTGCTGCTGTCCCCAGGAGAGGATCACAGCATGTTCCTGGTAACAGCAGCTCAGAGCAATCCCCTGCCCTCCCTGACTGAGCAGCTGCTGGATGCTGGATGCAGGATGCTGGGTGCAGGATGCAGGATGCTCGGTGCAGGAAGCCCTGGGAAAGGCTCCTACAAGCCAGCAGAAGGATTTTTGCTCAGCCCACCAGGTCCACCCTCCAAGGGGAAAACCAATTGTTGTGGTTAGCAGAGATCCAACCCTGCCTCTCAACTTGCTTGCCTGCTGGCACCTGCGGCTTCCTATTCCCAACTTAACTCTCAGCAGCCTTACAGAGGAGGTGCCAGGTCTGGGGGCAGTAGGTTTTCCCTCTTCAGGAGAGGTCACAGGCTCCAGCAGCCACCTCTCCACACAGCTCTGGTGATTTCCAATCCCTAAGCCCTGAGGAAGAGCAGTCTGATAGCAAAACTGCTGATGTAGATTTAGTAGCAGAGCAGAGGGTGCAATGGGTCTCTCCAGAAAGGTGTTTAGATAGCTTCTGCTTATCCTATTTTGTCCCCCCTGTGACATTTAATCAATCAAGCTAAGTTGAGAGCAAGTGTGAGAGATGGGGGGGAACAAAAAAAAACCCCACAAACCACAACTAAAAAACAACCTTAAAGATTGTGTCCCATTTACCTTCTTCATAGCTTCCAACAAAAACAAATTTACAGCAGAGGAAGGGTGGGCAAAGGAAGATGAATGAAATCCCCTAAGAGAGGGAAATGAGCAAAGCCAAAAAAGCAATGCCTTTATTTAAAAATATATAGTTGAGAAGTCTAATCACAGAGCACTCAGCTGTGAGGTCTATCCATTACCAAGAGACTGACAACACATACAAGTCACCAGTCTGGGAACTTTACTTAATAAATCAAAGCTGACAAGTGCTCCCAAACTGATATAAAAACACTCCTTAATGTCTGTGACCTGCATAAGTTTTATTCATTTTACTTTACTAAAATAACAGACGAATAGCAATCGAAAACAATCTATTCCCCTCAAGTAGGAGTCATACATCTTTATTTTTAAAGTGGGTAGGGAGGCTGGTTATGAAAAAAAGTCCCTGGGGGGAGACACAGGGCAGAAGGGTGGGAGCAAGCACCTCGGAATTTAATTGTCCTGCAGCCTAATGAGAAAAGGAAAGTTGTCAGGATTTTCTGGTTTGGCTTAGCAGAATTTCTTAACAGCTTGGGGCTCAAGCCCACCTCTGTTTGTGGCTTTTATTGATGCGAGGTTGCAGAGCTCCTGTCAGGCTGCATCTCTGCTGCACCTACCAGAGGTATCTGGATCCTACATTTCCAGTGTCAACAAAAGTTTCTAGGAAAGAGTGAAGAGCTTGAGACAGAAGTCATGAGCAGCCCTAAGACTACAGCTGACCACCATGACTCCAAAAGACAGACACTGCAAAAGAAGCCACACAGCAGAGCTAGAAATGTTGCTTAAAAAAACTCCAGAGAATTAGTAAAAGCTCCCTAATAACTTAGACCATCAGTTTCCCTGCACTGTTAGCTTTTTTCTTTTTTTCTTCTTTTTAAATAAAAAGGAAGATAGGTTCTCAACTGCTATCAGTTTTGATCAAATTATGTACCCTGCAGGGCAGACAAAAAGGAGATGTTAATTGCTGTGCGCATGTCGCTTCCTCCACCCCACCTCCCTGCTTGCAGAAGAAATAAGGTTTGATCTTTTCAAATGTAAATCAAGCAATTTGTAAAATATGTATTTTGGCATACGGGCAATGTGGCTTTCAAAACAAACTGGGAGTTTATCAGTTCTGTGACCCACCATCAGAGTTAGCTGTGGACCATCATTTTCAGCTTTAATGAGAAGAGATCCTCTTCAGCTCAGTTCCTATTTCATGATAACTGCTATTTCATGATAAATGCAGGAGACCAAGGAACACATTCAGCTTAAAATAACATCTAAAAGGAGTCTTGGGTCAAGCTCAGCCCCTGGGATGTTACATCCTGCCCTTCCACAAATCCTACCCCATCACACAGCCTCTGTGCACATCAGCACACAAGGTGTGACCATGATGGGAATTTGCTTGGTTCGGGATCTTTCCCATCATAGCTGCAGTGCTCAGCCCAAATCCCAGCTCCAAAACTGGGCAGAAAACAAGCAAGGTAAAGAGTTTCAGAGACATACACAAAAATATTTGTGAATGCCAAAATGCTGAACAACTAATGGAGTTTGCCTTGTGTTTTAAAATCCAAACATTTTAGTGTCAGCACTTCTGAAATAAAGTAATTTGACATTTTAGAAATAAATTCCTTTTGATCGAGCATTTTAAATTCAAATTAATCTAAAACCAGAATGCTGAAGCAAAGATGAGGGTTAAATAGTCCCCAAACCCACAGATGAACATTTTGCATAGTTTTGCAACAATTTACTTTATATTTTGCTTTGTGAAGGGGAAAAAAAAAAAAAAAAAGAAAGACAGCACTCTAGTGCTTCTGGCAGTTTGACACATCTTATTAGTTTTTTCCTCCAAATCTTTTGGCTCAGCCACAGAACTGATCTATTCTCTATTTAGAGAGACTGACACAGCCCAACCTCCTGTGGTCAGTGCATACCCTTTGCCCAGGAATAAAAGAACCTATTTTCAGCTTGGCCCCATTAACATGGGCACAGACCCCCCCTCCCCTCTGCCTACCACCCCAGACTTCTTCAATCGTAACATGAATATCAATAAAGCATTAATGAGCAATTTTCCCAGCTTCACTGGCTCTTACTGGAAATAAAACCTGACATCTCTTATGTCATTGACTACCTCTCATTTACTGGCTCGCCTGTGCTGACAGATAACCAATAGCCCCTTGCCTTCACTGGCCTCCCAAAATAGCAGGTTCTGAGGTTCTGTCTGGGCTTCAGCTCACACTTTGGACAATCTCAGATGATCTGAAGCCTGGCCAAGGAATATTTCAAGCCTTCTCCTTTATTCTGAAGCAACTGCTATAGGGCTGCTGAAAGACAGGAGCTGATGGACCCATCACTGGGCACTGCTGGGAGGGCACAGCCAGACAAGGAGGGCTGGGGGGAGATGAAATGGAGAAACCTGTTGTATCTGCCTAAACTGGGATGCCAGCCAGTTGGCAACATCATCCACTTAGATTATGGGCTGCAATTCACTGCTCAGCCTGTCCCTTTCTAAGCTGACCTCAAGTGCTGGGGCCACAAGCAGCCCAGAGGGTGACTTTTAGCAAAAGTGTCACAAAAGGGAGGACAACCTGACACCCAGGGCAAGTAGGGATTGCAGAGGGAAAATATTTCACCTGCTGCTGGCAAGCTGTCAGTCCCAGGCTGCAAACCTCAAGCCTGTAGAAAGACAACATCTCAAGAAGATAGGAAAGAAGGAAGAGTGTTGCTGCCTATTTAAAGCACATGGAAATACCAACACCTTTATGTACCAGGGTGTAATTTAGACACAACACAACCATCAGCCAGTCTCCTCCCAGGGTCATCTCAAGCTACTTTTCTTATTTTGTATTTCTCCAGGAGCAGGAGGAACTATGCTTCCAATCAAAGTAGCTGAGATGTGTCTATGCTGACCCAAAGCCCTGCAGGGTTGGAGGGTTCACATCTTCCCCCTGTAATCTGTCCCAGGGCTTTGCCCTCCTCACTGAGAAAAGGATTTTTGCAGATGCTCAAGCTAAATCTCCCTGAGTATAATTTAAATACACAATTACTACTCCTCCCCATCGTGTCTGCTCCTGGTTCCCCTCTGCTCTGCAGCAGCTTTTGGTATATGCAAAAACTGTTGAAAATTTTCCCCCCCTCTGTACTCAATTTCTGTCAGATCACCCCAGAAGGGCAGGAGGGAAGGTGTTACAGGTATGGGAAAAACACGGCCCTGCAAAAAACCAAACAAACCCCCAAAACCACCAGAATGAAAAAGGAGATGGTTTTAAAACCCTCCCCATATTGGCAGAGAAAAGGGAGGTGGGGATGGAGGGGGTGAAACCACTGGTGTGACCCAGACCTTACCCTGCCCTCTTATTACAGGAAATGTCTGTGAGAAATTTCCCCCAACGCAGAACATTTCCCTGCACTGAGGTATTTTTCCCCCCTTCCCCTTCCATACATAATTTACAACATACTGCAGTGATTTACCAAAGTCATTTTAACTCCTTAACACAAAACCAAGAAAAACAGCTACAGATATATTCATTCTCCCTCTCTGAGAGCCATACCTGCAGTCTGCCACAGCCCAGTGGAAGAGCAGAGACAATTTCCACAGAAAAAAAAAAATCCTATATATAAGTCAAAATTTCTCCAAGAGAAAAATAAAAAAAACCCCACCAAGTAGTCAGTTTTGACACAATTTTCATTTAGATTATTTCTTTCCCTTTTGAAAGGGAAAAGGGCTTTAAAAATGTCAAAACATTTTATTTATTTATTTATTTATTTGGAGCAAAATGACATTTCATTTGGAAATGTCAGTTAATTTTTAGCTTTGCAAGTTTTACAAGATGAAGCAGTCAAACTGATCTTTCTGACAGTAGATATTTTCCATGAGCCTGTCTGGAGCATGGTTTTGGAGGGAAAAGCAGGGCTTGAAGATGAACAAATAAATAAATATTTCCAAAGGAAAAAGCTTCAGCATGGAGTCAGCAAAGAGCTTGAAGAGGAAGGATGCAGGGGACCTTCACCTCTTCAGGTCACTGTCATCAGCAAACAATGAAGCCCATCCACACCCTTTTTTTGGGGTTGGTTTGTTTTGTTTTTTTTTTTGGTGATAAAACTGAGATCTGGGAAGAGTAAGGTGATTGATTACAGGGATGACCAGCTCCATGAGCAGGTCTGTGTCCCCTCCTGACTGCCAACCTTTGGGAGAGGCAAATAAACATCTCCTGAGAGCTCCACAAACTTCTGTGAGCAAAATCCTCTTGCAACCAAGGTTTGTGAGTCAGCAAAGCACTTCACTCCCTTTGATTTTTCAGGCACAAAATGGCTTTGCTGAAGTGCTCACTGAAGAGATTTTTCCCAGAGCAGATCCCCTGAAGAGGGCTGGTGATGAACCCAAGCTGAGCATGATGTGGACATGCAGGCAAGAATGAGAGAATGCTGCAAAACTACAGCCTCAGGTAAAATCCAAGGAAAATCCAAAGTGCTGGCTCTCCAGTGTTCTCAGCTGCAACCCCACCAACCTCAAAAGCCACAGAAAAAATGCTTGGAATAATCACCCACTAGAAATTTAAAGCCATCAAGCTTTGTCAATGAATAATTGTTCCAAACAGTAAATTAATAAATTCTCCTCAATCCATGATAGATACAACTTTGTTCAGCTGTGGAGCTTTGATATAAATTGTAGCTTTTTAGGACTGCACCGTCAGAAGCGTAATATATCACCCAGGAGTGGATCTGAGTTCAAAAGTACATATAATAATATAATTAAGATAGCTTGACAAGAATGTATTTTAAAAGTATAAAATACCTGCAGGTATAATGGCTTCATAAAGTCTGTCAGATTTACTTCTGCTGTGAAGAAATTTAAAATGCTTTACTCTAATGTGATGCAAATTAAGCCAAGGATATTCATGTAACAGTCCCAAAGAAAAAAAAAATAGGTGGAGAGAGAAAAGAATAAGAAGTCAAGAGCAGATCAAACAAGTTATTCAGCTTTCCAGGCAACTCTGTTTCTCGGTCTAACAACCCAGCCCGAGCAGACCAGTATCTAACACATCCCTTTCCCAGTGACTGTGAGTAGGCAAAGCAAACTGCTGAGACTCCTTACAGCTTTTTCTTATTATCCTGGGTTCCTCACCTCTCCTTACAGCACTGATGTGTTTTATGTAATCATTTGCAGGTGGGAAATGATTTTTTTTTTTAATTTTTTTTTTTTTCCTTTTTCCTTTCCCTGCTGCACTGAAAGCTTAAAGTAATCGAGATGTGCAAGTGGGAAAGAGGATACAGAAGATGGAAACTGAACCCAGACATGCAGAAGTTTCTATACTTTCTTCTTTGGACTTCTTTCCAGTGGGAGGTTGGGGCTCAGGCTTGGAGCATGCCAGACCCCTCCTGCCCCAAGCAGCTTACAAGCCAAATAAATATTTTCCTGGTTTCCAGGAAGAAAAGCCATTAAGAAATCAATAGCAGAATACTAATAAAATACTTTTCACTTCTCAATTTACTTGCCTCCAATGTCTGCGTTCAGGATTTAACTCTGCTGAGATGCACAAATGCATCTGATATCAGAGTCAGGGAGGGACTTTTCCCTCCCCTCACTATCCATGTTGCTCTCTAGCATTTTTTTCTGTCCTTTTGCAAGGTGGGTCAGATTACTTCATGGTGCCTGTACTGGATAAAACAACAGCACCCATGTAGAGCATGTGGGACTTGGCTTCTCTCCTCCCTGACCAACTTGCTTGTGTGCCTCACTTTCCCCATCCATAGAGTAGACACTTCCCTCCTCACAGAACCTGGGTGAGATCTTATTAAGAAAGCACCCAACAGCTTTGCAGGAGCCTTTTTCTTCCCGTGCAACAGAACTATCCTGGCTGGGGTTTTCATTCACTTTCCCATCTCGAAGAAAAAAAAAAAATAAAAAAAATCATCTTTTTAAGCTTTAATACAGTGCTTGAGGGCATCTAGGTTTTGGGTTGGGTTTTTTTTTCCTGTTCTCTTACTGAAAACAGATTTACACTCAGTAACCAATTCCAAGAGGTGGGTTTCAAGAACACAAAACATTAAATATTAAGCTACTCGTGAGCAGCAGCAACACCAACTGCACAAACCAGCCCCACTTTTACCCACGCCTGGAACAAAGCTGAGTCTAAATGTTCATCTAAACCTGGCAAGAAAGACGGGGAGCATGGAAACAAAGCAACCAAAAAAGCCAACAGCCCCAGCTCTCTTCTCCACCCTGTTTTCTGCCCATTTTCCTCCCCCCTGTCCAGCAGAGCCTGGAACATGAAGCAGTTTGCAGCAGGGACTGGGCTCATCCCTGTGCCAGGTGGCAAAGTGCTGCCAGTGGCTGCAATTGCTGCTGTTGAGTAGGGAAAAATAATAATAATTAAAAAAAAAAAAAATACAAAGATGTCAAGAGTCTACAGGGAGAGCTGGGAGGACTCAAATCAAGATACATTTCCCAGAGCCTGTGCCAGGTGGAAAAGGGAAGTGTGAGCTGATTAAATCTGTGCTGGCGTCAGATGGGGAGAGGGCTCCTTCCATCTGTTTGCTCGCCAGCGAATCCCTTGGCTGGTCTCATGGAGTTATCTCACTTTGGCAGCCCTGGGTTAGCAGAGGCTGATTTGGAGATGCTGGCTGGGGGAGGAGTGCCCAGGTCTGGCTGTGTGTGTTTGTGTGTGCCCTCTGCCTCTGCACAAACACCTCTTATCTACCAAAGTCAGGAAAGGAGGGAGAGAAAAGCATGCTGAGTCCTGCTCAGAAGAGGCCAAGATCCCTGGATCCTTCTCTTCCAGCTGACCACAGGAGGATTTCTTGCCTGCATTGTGCAAGCCCTTTCACATTTTGAAACCCCAAGTCCTTTCTTTAGTTCAGGGAGTTTTTGTTTCCATCTGGAAGGCAGGAGGAATGGGGATGGCTCCCATTGAACACCGCTGAAATCCTCACAAAATGTTTCCATGGGATAAGCAGCACTGTACTTCTCCTCTCTAGGGGCCTGAGCAGGCAAAATGCCTCCTGGCATCACAGGAGGAGTCCTGCAAAGCCAGGCAGTGCTGGAGAGACAAAGTCAGTAAGATTCATGACGGCAACAGATTTTACTCTTATCTGTGCCTACCTCTGAAATCACTGGCACTGAGAGCAGAGATGCAGCAGCCCTGGCAGGAGGAGGTGGCAGGATGGTGCTTTGTGCCCTCCAAGCTTGCTGCCACATCCTCCTCATCCCAAAACTGGGGTTTTTCTCCACCTTCTCCGTCCAGGCCAGCAACCACATCCCAGAATTGGCTCTTCTCCTGGGGGGGGGCAGCCACCAAGATCTCCCACCCCCCAGATCACCAGGGCTGGTCCAGCTCCACCTTTGTTGTGCACACCATGCTACACATCTTTCTTTCACGTTTTCTTCTCAGCCTTACAGCTATCTGAGGTGGCTTTATTTCTCACCCCCTCGCCCCCCTCTTTTTTATCAGATAATTACAGCACTATGGGATTCTAAAAATACTCTTTGCATCTGAGGGTCTTTTCTGCTGAATGCTCAGTCTGGCAGCACTTTCTAGGAGGGTTAACACTATAAAACCTGCTTTCCTATATTTCAGCTTTTATTGGCAATCTATTCTCATTAAGCCAAATACATTTGTCTTCATAACGTGTACTTCACAATTACAATATCAAAGGGTTTGTATCTACATAATAAAAATGATGCATTGAAGAATAAAAGGGGCAAAACATCAGAACATAATGTGGTTATTAATGAATCCAATGGGACAGAGGGAAATGATATTCCCATGGGGCAACTCCACGCCCTTCACTATGAATTACTATAAAGTATCAGAGGCTTCAAGATCAGCACCAGGGAAGGGGAGATGGAAAAGGAATTAAATCAATAGTTCCCCCAGTGACAGATGGAAAACAGAGGATGCAGGCACAGCATCTCGGGAGGGTTCTCTGAAGTGATGTTAGGTCTGAAAGACCTGAAGTGCACCAGTGCAGAATCAGCACCAGGCTCCTCTGCAAGCCCCTTGGGGCAGAGACATTCCTCTTTCTGGTGAGAAGAGGTCGCCAGGCACATTTTAGGGGCTAGAAATATAAAATACAAGAGTACAGGCTTGCAGAGCCCCTCTTGCCCATGTCAAAATGCCATTCCCAAGGCCAGGGCAGCTTCCTCTGTCCCAGCAAGGTTTGGTCTCCTGGAGCCAAGCACAGAAGCAGGGCAAAGCCTTCCCACACCTGCCTGCTTTAATTCTTTTGTGTCTCCCAGACAGGATTCAGCACAAGCACCAGTGGGTTGATTAAGCTGCATTGTACCAGATTACAAAGAACAAGGATAAAAAGAGAAGGGGGAGGTTCTCACAGCCAGCAAGGACATTTTGGTCCACAAAAGCAGGGGAGGAGGAAATAACCCGAAGCAAGAAGTCAGAGCCCATCTGCAGTAAACAGGGAGAGAACTGGAGAGATTCAGGGGGAAACAGAGGGATGACACTCCAGAGGCAGACAACTAGCAAAAATAATAATAGCAATATTGTTATTAAGCCTAATTAAGTTTATTAATAATAGTAATAATAGCAGCTGTGGGGAAATGAGAAAAAAACCCAATACAGAACAAGAGATTTAATTAAAAATTTGGGCTGTTTACCCAGATCTCTGCAGTTTGAAGTGCCCGAGGTGGGAGCATAAGAGCAAGAGAGTTCTCCCGTGTCTGACCAAGTCTTGACAGCCACTTGGCTCAAATTTCACAGAGCCAAACAAACAAACAAAAAATAGAGCTAAGCCTCTAAGCCATAGTTTGTCATTTAGTATCTGTGGTCCCATTTGTTTTTCACCAAACCGAGAAGGCAGATTTTATATAAAAGGGCATATTATTGACTCTCATTGGCAGCTTCTCCCAAACACTAGGAGCTTAACCAAGATGCATGGTTATCTGCATCAAAATACAACTGGAGAGAGAGTCTATGATTTTTTTTTCCTGAGGTATCAACAATAATCGTGCTCACAAATGCAAAAAAAATAAACAACCCAACTAACCCTATCAATATTTCAGAAATAGTCCCCAGCTGGAAAAACTATGGAAGATTAGACAATCAAGTCAGTGACAGCAATTCTTCTCAATAATTTGGTGTGCTGAATGTCTTCTTTCCCTGCTCCTCTCCCTTCTTCAAAAAGGCCAACACAAACAGCATTCAGAAACAGCCATTTCAAACTGAAAACTGGAATTTTGGATGTCAACGAAGTCAAGCTGCAGCAATCCAGAACTTGCAAAAAAAGTCTTGCCTGATGACAAGAGGAAACTGATTTTTGCCTACAAGGGGCTTGTAGAGGGAAGCAGCAAGGGTCTCCCAGCTCCCTCCTCACCATCTCTCACCTGTGGGCAAAGCCAAGGCTGTTGCCCATCATCAGTCATCTGGGTGAAGCAGAAACCTGGCACCTGAACTCCTCTCTCAGGAACTCTCTGAGCTGCCTTCTTTTTCCACGATCTTCACTTTACTGAAAAAGGAAATTTATATACATAGCCCTTCCTCACAAATTCTGTTTATAATCTAGGTGAATAACTGTTGCTTTAGGAGGGTAGAACTGCTGACTCTTTTATATCTGAAAAATGTATTAGAAAACCTTCTCTTTAGAAGAAAAACAATGAGAAAAACAAAATCAATAGCGTATAAAAGTGCATGAAAAATGCATTTTAATTTTTTTTTTTTGTCCAATGTTTTTTTCCTGCAAAGCTTCTACAGAAACACACATTTAAATGTAAATGTCCTGAAAGTAAATGGGTAAGGACTGAAGATATGAATAGGAATCGTGAGCCACTTGCAAGGGCTCCTTGGGAAAAGTAATACACTACAACGTGATAGGGAGGGACAGTGTTTGGGACTTCCTCCCTGCTGTTTTCACACATGGCCAGGATCTGTTTCTCCCCAGGGAGGACAACATTTTGAAGATTTTGGACTGGCCCTTTGCTCATGGCATCAACCTGGATGGAAAAGATTAAAATCCATGGACCTGATCCCTACACAAAAGGCAAGAGAGCAGAAAGTAAAACCAAAACCATAAAGACCTTTGTGTGACGTATCAGTTAAACTTCACTTGCCCAGTTTTGACCTTCCACAGCCTGCTCTCTTCCCCCCAGCAGCTGCAGAAGCCACAGGGCAAATCCAGCAGTGCCCTCCACCTCCCCCCTTGGCAATCCGGGGTCCCTGAGCATCACCCAGCATTACTCTTCCAGCCTCTCCACTCTCATTGGCAGCAAGAGGAGGGAATTAACCTATCCCAGCTGCTCCAAAGGTATAATACCAGACCTAATTTCATGGATACAGTATATAGGCCACGAGCCTATCACCATCACAATACAGATGTTAGATACAGATGTTCCAGGCGCAAGCCCGGCTGCATCCTGTTAAGGTATTTATTCAGTCTAGTGCTAAATCTGAGCTAACACCAATCTCCTTAGAGGATTAATAGACACTAACACTGGATTATTGAGCCATTAAACACACTTGGGAACCCGTGCCCCTTCTGTCCATCTTTAATACTTCTCAAAACAACCCACGCCCTCCCAACAAGGTCAGGGATGCTGAGCTCCTGACCAACCTGACTGGCAGCCCCAGAGCCTGGAGCAGGAAAGGAGTTGTTCCTGAGAAGGACCTGCTCATCTCTTGTCATCCAGCACTTGCTGGTCTCTCCTGGAGAAAGGCTGTAAGGTTGGCCAGGCTCATGACCTCCATAGCAGTGATGTGCTCAGACCTTCTTGGAGGCAAAGCTTTAGACATCATTCCCCTTACATCTCCAGATGAAAGCTGAGAAAATCTGCTCCTACAGAAGGCAGGGGGATGTTTTCCATTTGGAAAGAGAAGCTCTGATGAAAGGTAGAGAAGATGGAAAGAAATGACAGTTAAGGTCATTCCTTGCTGATGTTCATTACTGCTCCAGGAACAGCAAAGGCATCTCACAGAATCTGTTCATCCAAGCTCCTCTCCTGAACAGCCCTGAGAATCACTCTCCCTTCCAGAAGCATTATTCCAATCACTTTGCCATCCATGAGCCCCCACAGCTCCTCCACCAAGCCACAGATTAGAAGGAAAGATTGCAAGGCAAGAATTCAAACACAAAAAGTATTCAACACATTAGGAAACGGCAGGGTTAAATACATTACCCCACCAGAACCGGGGCCAAAACTTTAACCTTGTCATTCTGAAGCCCAGACAAGCCCTATTTGAGCTGAGATACTAAAATCCCATCAGCAGACGCAGGCTTATATTATTATCCAGGCTACCCAGCAAAGAGGGAGCTGACTTCAGCTTCAATAAAATACCCCCAAAACATTCAGTAGCTTGCAATTGTCCCATTGACTACTTTCACCTCTTCTAGCTTTCATTCAGGTCTTTCAGTACCTACCTTGCAAGATTTATTGACTGAACATCTATGAGCCTTACTTGGCTCTGAAGGGGAAAAAAAAAAAAAGAATCAAACCTTGGAATTATTTGTATTCTTCCATATAATACCTCTTTCAGAGACATATCAGAAAAGTCCTTTACAAGCGAGGAAATAGCCAATATTTTAAAATCTGCAGCGAGGTGCTTCAGCTAGGCTCACTTTATTGTAAAATTAGATGTCATTGTGAGAAATGCTGATATAAATATAAGTGCAAAAGGGCCCTTCTGCTAATGCAGGAACCAACGTAACAATGTGCTATTTCTCCCAGTCGTCAAAAACTTACCTTGAGAGCTTAGCCTATATAATACATCCCATATTTACATCAAGCACTAAGTAACTATTATGCAAAGAGGACCGTGCTTTAATATCTAAGCATATTTATGGCAAGCTAAATTATATTGCCAAGTTTATTTTAGCCCGGGAAAGCCCCACAGGGGAAAAGATATTGTGCATCTTAAAAGGTAAATGTAAACTCTTCAGCAGAAAAGAGCCTTTTTCCTGGAAGCTGCACGTCGTACCTGGGTAAATCTTGGAGCAATTACACAGCAAAGTTTTCTTTGATGAGGCAGAGATGTGATGACATGTAATTACTTTTTCGACGCTGCACTGTGTGTTTATCAAAATGTTAATGCAAGCATAATAACAGGCTTTATGTTTGTGCCGAGAATGTCAGGGCCTCCAGATGTCAATCACATCTGAAAATAAAATTGCAAATAAGCAGGAGGGTTTGGTGACACCACTGACAGCCCCATACTCAGGAGGCTGACAAGCAGGCAGCTTCCCTCTCCCTGGGTGCTTTGTCACTGTAACGCACCTAATAGAACGGATATTTCTTTTATTAACCCAAATGGAACAGGCTGGCACTAAAATGAAATAAACCATGCATATCCATGTACAGAGGGAGGCTGTTAATAAGCACTTCTCTAGGCAAAGTTTGATGGGCTTCTAATTTCCCCTTGGCCCTCTCATGAAGACCATGAGAGATGCTACCAGGTTGCTGCTGCTGCTGCAAAGACATCCTGGAGCAGCACCTGCTTTGCTGTGACAGGATCAGAACCTGGCCAAAGAGCCTACAGCACACCAAAAGGCCACCCCAGCTCCATCCATCACCCCTGAGGCCACGCAGGTACCAACTGCAAGATGCAATGCACCCTGTTTCCCCTCCCACCCTTTTTTTTTTTTTATTCTCCAAAGCTCCTGCTTCCCTGAAGTATTAAAAAAACCACAACCCAACCAGAATGCTCTTACTAGTGACAAGGGAACACCTGCATTTCCAGCTCACAGGCTTTTTACCATGCCAGGTGTCAAAGCAACCTGCTGGAAGACTTTCCTCTCAACCCAAGGAGAATCAGGCACCTCCCTTGGGGTCCAACCTGCAAGATAATCAATGGGGCAGGCAGGCAGAGAGCTTTGCCCAGGATGAAACTGGAAAAACTCCCTGGCCTCCAGAAAGCCAGGGCAAAATGGTAATCTTGGAGAGCATAACAGCAGCATTTGGGTCCCAACATCTTGAAGGCAGTAAGCATCTTAGAAATACAGCAGACAGTTGCTTGGCAACTGTGGTTACAAAAAGATTTTAAAAGTAAGCAGGAGGCTGAGGCCAGCGTACGGGAAGTTTAGCATCACAAGCAGTCAATAATCCCAGGTTTGCTTCTGATAAGAGGAGTGAGAGAGGAATTTCTAACAATCCCCTTAACTCCTGAATTCTGGAGATGCCTGGCGTGGGTCCACACGAGGCCATTTGATCAGAAGCAGGAGGACAAGTAGGAATGAGCAAGGTGGCTCTGTCTTTCCAAGAGGGCAAAACCATCTTGTTTAGGATGGAACTCCAAAGAAGAGGTTATCTGCTCTGCAAACACAGAGCCCTGTAAGAAAATAATTCACCCTGCCAACCTGCTCACCTACCTGGCTTCAGCTCAAATACATCCAAGAGTTTGGGATTTGTGCTTTGTGTATCACAAGAATGATGACTAAAAGCATCATTTCAAGAGCTGGAGGCTTCATGAGAGCTCCTGCCTTTCAGATAGGATGAAACAGCTGTCGACAGTGGAGTACACGACCAGCTCTGTAATGATCCTAAACAATACAACTTGACACCCATCAGGACAGCTAACAAAGTCTTAGGCACTTGAGAAAATATAACACTCAAAAAAAAAAAAAAAAAAAAAAGAGATAGCAAATGTTTTCCCATTGTAAGTAGCTTAATCCTCAACCCAGAGAGGGGGAAAAGGTTGTTGAGGGGGAGGTGGTGAATGCCAGGTACTGATGCCAGGTTGGGCACAGCAATGAAAGGTTGGTTTCATTTTCTTTTCAGCACGGTGACAAAATTGCTTTGCAGAAAATTATTGCCTTCAGAGGACTGATGGTGATGGCTGATTGAGCTGATGATGTGGAAATAGCACCTCAGATCAGTATTTTAAACAAAGCAGAATGGAGTAAGGAAAAAAAAAAAGCATCAGCTGCTTCTCTCTCCTCACTTGTTTCTTCTCCCCATGCCCAAAATGACTGGCAGCAGACCTTCAGTAGACCAGTGCACTAATATTTGGGACATTTAATCTTTATATTTGTCACCGTTGCAGCTGAAAAATAAATCCTATTTTTTTTACTCCCCCCCTCCTCCAAGAGGCTTTGGCAGCTGGCAGCAAACTGAGCGTCATGTGGACACTGATGGGAAACTTGCAGCACCAGAAGGACTTCTCCTTCTGAAGAATATCATCATCATCATCATCATCATCATCTTCCAGCACCTCAGGAGCAGCTGATTTAATGTTTGGAATACTGCTTAATTGGCTCCTTGCAGGTTGAGCCTGCAACATGACAGCCTCAATACCCTGACTAAAAATAAAAGATAGAGATTTGTCAAATGAGGTCTTGCAGCCGCCTCTAGGAAGCTGCAGACACCAGAAGGGATCTAAGATGTGTCTGACAAGGCTCTTCATCTCTCTGGCTCACACGAGATCTTGCCTTCCTTATCACCAGGGCCCTCCAATGCAAAATGTATTTATATTTTGGTGCTGCTCTCAAAAGCAGGTGTTAGATAATTCAGTAATTAGTATGCACATCTAACTTCATTGCCGCCTCTGTTGATCTCTCAATTAGAGTTAGCTGGGTCCTCTGAAGTTTGCAGGAGTTAATTAGAGCATTATTGAACAGGCAGGCTATGCAGGAGAGCTTTGCAAGCAGCTGACAGCTTCTGGTCCTTGACCCACAGGGATCAGGCTGGAGATGGCAGGGATCAATCCTGCCCCTGGTGTTGCACATCCCTTGTCACAACCAGACACATCCAAAGTGGCAAGGTGCAAGCCACCCTAAAAAGCCACCCTAGTCTGCTGCCATTTAAATTCATGGAAGAAATTATGGTAAAAAAAAAATAAATTAAACCTACCAGCACCAGTGAGACAAAGAGGGAATTAAAAAAAAAAAAAACCAAACTAGCTCTTTAGTGGCTTTCTGTGAAAAATAAACTGCCCAGGCTCAACAACACAGGCTGAGAGAGAGTTTAACAGCAGGACACAAGGCAAAAGAAAAGTTCAAACCATGGGTAAGATACATCTGGGTTTGTGAGCCTCTGAATACCTTAACACCTTAATTGTAGCCGGCAGTTTGAAAACAGTTCCTGGTAAATAATTGAAGGTGTCATGTCATCTCTAACATCTAAAATCTGTTTTTCAGAAACTCATGATAAACACTAAAGTACAGCTTAGCATTTATCCCATAAATATTAGAGAAGGTGTGTGTGTACATCATTTTAAATTCAGAAGGCAAGCCTGTTCCCTGAACTTCAGGGAAATCCATGTGAAGAATACATGAAGCATGGAGAGGGGGATGATGCAATAGGATCAAACCGAGGGTCTTGGTGTTTTTTCAAACACTTCTCTTTGCTCTAACACCACCTGATGATTTTTACAAGAGCTTCCTGCCAATGCACGGGCTCCGTTGAGGACTGGGTGGAAAGTCTTGTCCAGTTACAAGGTAAATAAACAGCCTAAAAGGCAGAAAATCTCCAGGAAACACCAGAAATCTCATTACAGAGGATTATGCTCTTTGATACTGATGCACAACGGACTGTGAAGAAGTACAAAAAGTTCTAAGAGAAGCCCAGAGGTGCCAAAAGCCAGCTAAAACTCCAGCTTGGAGGCATCAAAAATCCCACAAACCTCAAAGGAAAGGTCACTGTGAGCTTGGTGCATCTCCCCAGCCACACTTCCCAGGGTTGCTGTCCCCTTTTCATCCTCACCTGGAGGACATCTCTGGAGAAGCACTGAGAGGCCCACGTGATGCACGAGGAGCTCCGACACCTGCACACACCAGCAAGGAAGTTTCCAGGTTTTTCTGCTTTATTGCTGACCTCCAGATGGAGATGAGCTCCACGGCAGCCTGGAAGCCAGGCTGGGGGAAAAGGCATAAACAAAAAGGCATGTTTTGAAAAATTAAGAAAGCAATTTAGAAGTGGGTAATTAGATCTCCTTTTCGTGCTGCACTGGGAAAATTAAATTACTTTTTTATGAAGGTGTGCCTATCAGGCTCTGAGAGTATTGTGGGGAAAGATTATTTTTCCAATATTCTTTTTCCCTCCCCCCCTTCCTCAATTCCCCAGTTCTCCTCTCCTCGTGCAGCCAAGGAAGTGGCACTTGTAGCCTTCAGCTGTGGCAGGCGCTCATCTCCAATAATTGCGTTTGCTGCATAAATTGCCAGCGACGTGGAGAATAAAATTAGCTTAAAATGAACCCAAATGGCAAATCTCAAACAAGTATCAGATGGAAGAACTCATTAATCCTCATCTCAGGGCAAGCAAAGCGTGGGGATGGCCAAGCTGGCCACTTTCCCATCAGGAGGGTTGGTCCTCTTTGGAGGAGGTGGTGATGGAGATGAATGCTCTTCACTTTAGAGGTGGACCAGAGTTTAACAGGCAGACATTCAGGGATAAATGAGATTGCAGCCAGTCTGGAGACTGATTTCATCCTACTTAGAAAAACCCTCCCCACACCACCACCAGCCTTGAGAAGGAGCAGGGGAGCTTCTCCACCTTGCATTGCCCAACTCAGGAGACAAGAAACCCACCCAAACCCCTCCCAAAAGGCTCCTTGGCTTCATCCCCAGGCTCCTTCTGCATCCAAAACCTCCTCAGAAGGAATGCCACAACCTGATGATAGTGATGGTCCCAGCTCTCTTTGCAGCACACACACACACACAATTTTTTGGCTCCTTCCTGCCTTGGTCCTGGTTAAGGAGCTCCGTGTTGGTCTCCTCATGTCCGTTCTTCCCCGTTGGGTTTCTGTACTGCTTTTGCTGACTTTCTTTAATGAGGCTTATTGTTTGTGCTGCATAATTTTCAAAGGCATGTCACCCACTTTGCCATAGCCTTCAGATCTCCAGCTTGGGAAAGGGGGGAGGGTCCTTTGAAGCCGCATTCATTAATTCAGTAGCTGGTTTCTGCATTTAACAGCACACGTGTTTGAAGCACACAGAAGCCACCGTGGAGACATCTAAGAGGTGTCCCATGATACTGCATTTTAGAAGGAGCAATTATAAAACTGCTAGGCCTGCCGTCCTTCCCTGCCTTGTAACTTCCCTCCAGATATCAAAAAAAAAGGAATCTAGAATATCAAAATATCACTGTTCAGCTCTGATGATGACTTCCCAGGACTAGAGACCACACAGAACAAAGATTTCCCGTTTAATTATCAACAGCTCAATGTTTGTTTCCTAGCCTGGTTATTGCAAAAAAAGCCAGACACACATACACACAAAAAATCCCCCAAATCCCCTAAAAACAAACCCCTGCAAGGCAGCTGGCAAACAGAAGTGTTGTGAAGCAAAACTTGTTCAGAACTCAGCAATCCAGGCATGGGCAGCTTTTTCCTGTAGTGACCTTTTGCACCTCCCCAGCCTTCCAGAATTGCTCAGCTCATCACTTGGTTTATTCCTAGAGACTTCACATCAAGATCTGCGGCCCCAAGAAGTTTTAGATTTTGGGAGGGGACACACAGGGAGATAAAACCTCAGCATTCCTCCCTTAAAGGCTCAGGTGACCCCAAATCCATGGCATAAGCTTCACACCAGGCACTCGGATGAGCTTTTTGGCTAATCCATCCCCAATTTCTGCTAATGTTTCCCTACCAGTTCTCTGCTATTTCCTCCCACAGACTCCAGCAGCCTGATTCAAGCCTGATTCACAAGGGGCACTGGGGAAGGCCCCCAGGTTCCAACCCACAAATGAGAACTTTCTTTTATTTCAGACAGAAAAGAAATGCACTATGGAGGTACTAAGGCAGGTAACTAAACCACTGCTACTCACTATCACAGCAAATTTCCCTTCTTGATGAAAAGTGGGTCTAGGCTTAGCACAGAGGGTCCCTGGTATCCATCAAGCATTTCTTTTTATATATCTCAGCAATATGCAGCAATTAGTAGAGGTAACACTAATTAGATTTTACATTGTAATGGAAGTCCCTGTAAACTTAAAGTCATAACACACCTCACTTCTAATGACTGCAAGGTCATTTTGGTATTCTGCATGATAGCTTTGATGCTAATGAATGCATTTGCTATGCATGGGAACATCACATGTTTTCCCTGGGTAGTTTTTACCATTTACCCGTGGACACTTGGTTTAAATTGCTGCTGAGTGCAAGGCAGTCTAGAAGAAGCCACCTAACCACCCAGATTAATCGCAGTGCTTCAAAGCTCCCAAGAAACCAAGACCCCATGACAAACCTGCTCCAAGGGCAGACAGCAGGCGTGTTTGAGGGGATTAGCTTTAGATTAGAATGGCATCAGACTCCAGGAGGCAGAAAACTTGAATTTCCTTTGTGCTTCATAATGGGAAAAAGCTGGAAGACAACAGGCTTACAGTCAGCTTAGTGCTGTTCCTGTGTCTTTTCCATCATGTATGGCATAATCTCCTTACAAAGCAGCCCAGCATCATGCCACATCAGGAACTGCTGGTTTGTCTCCATCAGTTTCCCCACCATCACCTCAGCTGAATAAGTCAGAAAAGGTGGCACCTGGCAAAAGTAAATTTATTTGAAGATTCCAAACCAACATGCACAGGCTTTATAATGAGCTTTTAAATTCACTTCTATTTCTATTCTCTCCTAATTACCATGCCTGCAAAGACAAAATCTACCACCTATAATTGTTTTACTAAAAGCAACTGGATTATTCCAAGACTGATAGCATTCCTATTCAAGGCTGAGGGACTGCTGGAAGCTCTAGGCTTGGAACTGCTTATTAAGAAAATCCACAAAGGTCCCTGCATAGTTGAGCTCTGATGGGACCCCATCCCCTTCCCTGCTTTGGAGTATTGAGCATCACCACTAGGAATTTACCTGGAAAAGGACACTGCCCAGGTTGCAAACTGTGTAGCACCATTCGACCCAGGACAAATCTCAATTTCAAGGACTTTCCTAAAGCAAAAACAACAAACCAAAAAAACCCCACAAAATTTGCAAATTGTCTTTGACACTTCGTGGAAACACCATGGGAAAGGATGCATCAAACCAGGAGGGAGGGAGAATATAAGGAAGTTTGGAATTACTGGCTGGAGGGCTGGTTATTGCAGACAATAAAAATCAGAGTGAACAAATATATTTCCTGACATATCTACTGAACTTAGGTTACTCACTAAAAAGAAAAAAAAACAACCAAGGAGAAGCCATGCTGTGACTCATTGTACAGGCCCCAAGAATCAATGCCTGCAGTAACAAAAGGACCTTAGTATTAGCTGAAAATAGCTGCTGCTGTTCAAGACCATGCAGCATTTAGTCTTTAAGCTCTGAGCTTTATTTTCTGCTGGTGTGGCCTGGCTGCTGGCCACACGGCTCAGGAAGTCCACGCTCTGCAAAAGCTGCAAGAATCTCCCTGTATAAGTCAGTGGACTTCAACTTGCTGGGAGAAATTAGCCAAGAAGAGAAAGAAAAATACACTGAAAGCAAAAAAGGAAGGAATTCTACCCCAGTGACAAGCTCCCCGGGGCAGAGATTGGGCTTTGTGATTTTGAAAGCAATTTAGACAGAGTTCTCTGCCCATCTTGATGGAAAATCAAGGGCAGGTAGACAGCTAAATCCCTTAGACCCCTTTGTGAATCTCAACCTAGGACTTTCAGGGTGACTTAAACCAAGACTCGGCAGGTTGCCAGTGCCAAAACCATCACTCCAGCAGGATTCTGCAATTCAAAAGAAACCTTTTTGCAAGCTGCTGACCTCTGGAAGCTCCGAGGCTGCCACTCGGGGCTGGCGCGTTGGGGCGAGGGTGCTGCAGTGGATTTGTTGGCTGAGAGAACAGCCTATTCTCATGCTCAGATAATGCAGAAATAAAGTGCATTTGTAACAGACAACAAAAGGATTATCCCCCATTCATTTCAAAGCACCCTTCATTCCACTCAGGGATTACATTTTCCTTTACTTATCTTGCAAAATGGTTTTTCTGAAGAGCGCGTGGCTTATGGCAAATACCAAAATGGGGCTGGGACAATGTGAGTGTGTGCTGCAGGAGAGAGATCCTATTCAGCAAGACCCACTCACAGCTGTAAATCTACTGCTTGGCAAGGACCACTCTTCTGAAGAGCAGAGGCACCCAGCAGCTCTGCTTTGAAACCAACCCCACGCTTCGGATTTGGGGGAAGTTTGTTCCGAGGGCTTCTTCAGCATCCCCAGCTCCTCATTGGAGGGGAACAGCAGCACTTTGCACTTCTGTCAGGTCCAGCTGCCTAGCACTCAAAGCACTTCTGCAGATATGAATCCCATCCAACAGCAAAGAAAATTAAAAATCCCCTTTGCTTTTATGACTTGATGAAAAGCAAGAGCTTCTTCGCTTTTCCAAACTGGGGCACCAACACAAAACTAAGTGCTTACTGAACATGAGAGAAGCCTGGGTTAAAAAAACCCCAAGAGCCTGGTGCAACCACCACCACACATCCCCTGTTCTGCAGTGAAAATAAGGAGGGTAAGCAAGCTGGGGGGGTTCAGCTCCATGGGAGAGCCAACACTTGAACCATCAACACCAGACGAGAGCCACTGGTTCCCCCAGAATCAGCAGCTCCCCTCTCATTCACTCAAGAGCTGATGATTTTCCAAGCTTGTATGAAATGAGTTTGCTTGTTCTCAACCCAGATGTGAGCACTGAGGAGCTGGGAACACCAGAGCTGGGCTCTACAAGCCACAGGAACAGGCTGACGTGGGTGAAAATTTCTCAGCTCAGCCCCTGGTTACAACTGTCCTGCCTCTTGCTACCTCCCAACTCATGCAAAATTCTGAATTTCTCACCAAAAGAAAATAACCTGGGGATGTGGGGAGCAGGTGGTTTCATGCTGTGTGTAAATCAATGAATCTAAGAGAGTTATGATTGATTTGGAGCTGGGGAGGGGACAACTTTCACGGTGAGGCAAAAAAAAAAGATAGTCACAGCTTACTCCATCTTAGCTTTCCAAGTAAAAATGGAGAAAAACAGACCATTTGCCACTTGTAAAAAAAATAATAATAATAAAAATTTTAAAAATCAACCCCCTCATGCCTGTCAGTTCCCCTATTCTGGCAGCAAGCATTCAGTTATCTCTCTGGGTCCTACTGTTCCTGACAGGGGAAATTACAGCATCATCGAGGAGCTGTAGGATCAACCTTGCTCTTCATCACTGCTCCCTGATGATTTATTCCCCATGGCTGCATTCAGTACCCCCAGAAATGCTGGGCTGCATTCCCCTGGCCTGAGAAAGATAACAGTGGCATGGGGCGCAAAATAATACTGCTTTCTGCTGCAAGAATTTGATTTTCCAGTGACACATGAGCTGCTCCTCCCGACAGCCACGGAGGCAGCAGGGAGTAGTGCACAGCACCTGGAAATTGAGGAAAAAATGGGGAAAATGTCACACTGCAGCTGCCACCCTGCACTGGCACTGCAAGTTTGTCACTGCACCCATGTCCAGCTTTGGTGCCAGCAAGCCCTGACTTTCCAGAACAGTAACTGGAGGCTGGAGCTGATCTGCAATTGGCCCCATTTGCCTTCTCATTGATCAGACATCTTGAGCTTTTTGTTTGTGTAACAAAAGTCTTGTACAAGAGCTATGGCTTGGTGTGTTTTAATTTTTTTTTTTCTCTTCTCTCTAACGGATTGAAATTTTTAAAGGCAAAACAAAATCCAGACAACATGACCACATTCTGCAAATCATTGCATCTGGTGGGTAATAATACTTGAGATTTATGTAACACTTAATGTCTGCTAAGTGCTTTGGAAAAAATAAATTAACCTTCAGGACAGCATTGAAAGAGGTAAGCACCGTTAATCCAGCTTTACCGTAAGGAGAAACTGAGTCAAAAGGATTCAAATGGCAGAAGAAAAGTACCTGACATTGCTTTAACCACTGGACTAGGTTGGCATGAAGACTCCACATCAATCTATGCAAGCTGCACACATTAGTGGTTATGCTACAGATACCCAGTGAGACTTTTTAAGTCAAGAAACCCAGGTTTAAGTCATGCTGAGGACTGAAACCATGAAAAAAACCACACAAAGTCCTGAATGACTCAACACATCCTTGGGCTATGGCCAAAGTTGTGGCCTCTGAAACCACCCAGCCTAGGACAAGCCAAATGTCAGAGCCAGCGTGGTTGACTTCACCCAAGCATTGGAGAAAGAAGGAACAAGAGGTTATCACCAACATAAAAGGTGCTCAAAGGGTCCTGTGTTCACCAAACACTGCTTTAGGAGAAACTCTGGTTAGCACCTTGGGCAAAAGCTGGCAGCTGCCTATAGAAGTCTGAAGGAACAGCTGGAGCATCCATATGGATCCAGACAGATGTTCCACACTGCTACAGCACAAAGCCTGGACAGCCTAGGAGGAGGCTGAGCCCTGGGCACAGGACCTGCTGCCTCCTTTTCCCCCATCCCTGGAGGGGATGTCCATACCCCAGGTACTGTCCTTTGGCAAGCCTGCATGCAGAGCTCGTGGCCCCAGGGGAAAGAAGAGGACTGGCAGAAGCAAACAGGAGATCAAGGCACTTTCCAGGAGACAGATTATTTGTGCAGATGTTGGTGCTCTTCGGAGCAGTTTCTATTTGAAGGTGAACAGAAGCAGGGCGCACCTCAGCAAAAGCTCATTTAATTCTCATCATTACCAGGTCTCTAATGTATAATTGATCCTCAGCTGGTATGAGAACTCAGGCACCTGCAGCCAGAGCTCTGAGGGATCCAGAACCCTTGCCTCCACCCAGAAAGGCCCCAGAGAGCAAAAACCAAGTCAAAGGAACTGGGAATGTCACAACCCAATGTGCAGGACATCTGGAGTCACCACACGTCCCCCAGCCCTGGGGCAAAGCCTCTGCCCTTCTCTGCTCCAATGCAAAATCCCACAGATTTTGCAGTTAACTACACTGATGCATCCCCACCCTCTGGAGAACAACATTTTATGCTGGAATGGAAAAAAGCTTTCTTAGGTTTTGCTTGAGTCTTGACAAAAGACAAAAAAATCAAAACCAAACCCCACCTTCTGCTGCCAAAAGCTGAGCTTGGGTTCTGTTTCTGGCTTAATCCAAGAACTTCTGCAGGATTCAATCCAAGGCAAATCCTAAACCTCAGCTAGAATTAAACCCAAGGCAAGTCTTTAGCTTGATTTTGAAGCACAATGCAGGCTTTGGACACACCAAAAAAAAAATAAAAAATTAAAGGTTGGCTATGTATTAATAACAGGAGCCTCAGAGGCTCTCTGCTCTGGTACTACTGATGGAAATCAAACCCTCTGGAACCCATCAGGTGTTCCCAACAGTCTCTGCACATTAAACACATCCATGAACAAGTGCACAGTCTGATTTTTGGCATAGCTAATGGGAACTCTGCAAAGGAGGAGGTGTCTGTCACAAGTAAGGCTTTCAGGTGGGGGTTCCCATCCTGTAATTAGTGGGGAACACTGACAAACCCCAGGATTTTCCTCTCTCCATCCTTCTGGGTGAGTTGGGGCACACCCACAGCAAAGCTACTGCACTGTGTAACATAAATGTCTCTACTTTTCCCAGCAAAGGTGAGCCCACAACTTGAGGAAAGCAGGTCAAGACAAGGAGGAGCTGGAGAATAAACAACCCTGGCATTGCTTGTGGAGCAACAGGAGATGTGACACCAAATGCAGCTTGCTCCCACCTCTCCCTTCTCTAAAGGGTTAAAAGAGTAAGCAATTAAACAATGGTTTTGGCATAAGTACTGGACTTCAGAGGCTTTCTTTTTCTTTTTTTTTTTTTCTCTCTCTTTTTTTTTTTTTTTTTGTTAGAGGAGGAAAAGGGGGAAGAAAAGATTTAAGATAATGGCCTTTTTCTCTTCAGAATAAATTAAGCTCAAAGATAGAGAATCCCATTACTAATGCCTTTTAGCAAAGCCCAGGCATTCTTTTAAAGTCAAACTTTAAAGTATAATGTGCAGTGATCTTGTTGAAATCTTTCCTGTAATGATATTTAAGTGATGGCCAAGTATATCAGTGGGTTCAGGAGAAGTATTGATTGTCTATCTTCAAGGGGATGAGCCACTGCAGAGAGCTGTGGCAAAGGGAACCCAGCTGCTGCTATAAAAGATACCTTTAAAACCACATGCACACAGTTGCTACTAACTAATTATTCCAGGAGTCATGACAGAAGAAAAGAAAAAGGTAAAAAAGAAAAATCAAGGCAAAAGATCCGCCTGGAGGAGGGGAATGTGGGACACCCAGCTCTGATGTGTGATAGGAAAACTCGCTCTGCTCCCATCCCTTCTGCCCACCCTTCCTGAATTTAATATTCTTTTCAAATTCTTCATTCCTTTTATTTTAATTTTTTTTTTTTTTTTTGGAACAGGAGGAAAGCTGACAAAAGCACCAACTTCACATCTGCTCAGGGAACAAAAAAGAAGGTGGTGCTGGGGGGAGGCTTGAGATTGCTCATGTGTCTACTGAAATAAAAGGTCCATCTCTGCTGGAAGCCAAGGCCTGAGAGGTACCACATTGTGGCCAAGATCTCACCTCACACCCACTCCTCAAAATCTGGGGCTCAGGTGGCCCCTTGGGCTGCAGGCATTGACATCTCTATGGAATTTATCCGGGAACCAGGCTGCAAAAATCAGAGCATTGCTTTTCCCTGTCCGAGCTCCGTTTTTCACTATGGAGGTGGCAAAAAGCTGAACCCAGAGCCCAGTCCCCCCAGCACGGAGCAGCAGCAGCAGCAGATGTCCCCTGCACAGCATCGACCTCTGAGGGCTGGGGGAATTTATAGCAATGCCTCCAGCACCCGGGCAGCTTCTCCATCTGCTGCAGCCTCTGCACCTGCACCTCTGCCCCAGGGGCACAGAGGAAGAGGAGTCCCCCGTGACTTTAAAGGAGTAAGGCCATGGTAAAGAGAGAAAAAATTCCCCTCGCTGTCTGCTCTGTAGTTGCAATCCCCCTTTCTCCCTCTAGACCCCAGCATCTTGCCCTAAGGGATTCAGGGGGTCTGTACCCATCCCCTACCCAAACAACTTAGCAGGGAAAGGCAGCAGGGATTTCTGAGGCTAAGGCTGAGCAGTCTGCACAACTCTACACCCTACACCACTTCAGGGGGATTCCACCTCGACCTGCACATGGATCCTCACCCACATCTCTCAGCCTCTCTAAGCCAAGGGTTGGGATGTTCTGGGTAAAAGCTTTCTAGCCAGATCTAGAGTTTGTAAACAGAAATCTAGCACTGAGTGTCCCCTGTCCTGCATAGGCACCCATGGCCCCTGGAAACCCTGTCCCCTTTGTGCTTCTGTAACAGAGTTGTTCTTATGTCAGGCAGCTCTCTAAAAGAGGTTAAAGAAAACGTCTGGAAGTGTAGAGTGGTGAGGTGTAATCAACTGTGCTTTTTCAATCAAGTTTGAGCAGCTAAGATGTTACTGCCCTTCCAGAGATGGCATCATCCTAACCCATTTCAAAGCTGTTTGTCTGCTAAACCAATAAAATAATGTAACATGCAATGCCCACTCCACCTTCAACACATACCCTCATTCCTTTCCCCACGTAATGTTCCCACATGGACCACCCTGAACACAGACATGACCCAAAACTAGGACAGAAACTCAAAACAGTGCTGAGCATCCTTTAACCACTCTCCAGACAGCAAAATATTTCGGTGCAGGCAGGAATTAGCACCCACCCAGCCCCAGAGAGGGAACACCAAGGGCTGAAAACAAAAGATCACACCTCCAGCTCCTGGGCTCTTCTCCAGACAGATTAATTACCACCTTGCTGCCCGACAGTCACATCCAGAGGCCTCCCCTTCCATTCCTTTTTAAAAATGCTTTTGATTTAAGGAATTACCATTTAAAACCTACTGAAAGCCTAGAGGTCATCTACTGCTCATTTAAAAGGGGGGGGAATAAGCAACTCTTTGGTGATTCCTGTTCCCTGAGAATTTTGGGCTCTCACATTTTTCTTGTTAACACTATGGAGCTCGTAGTTACACATTTATTAAGAAGAAGCCACTTATGTTCAGCTTGGCACAAACAGGCTGTCTGCAGTGGTGTTTAATTAGAGATTAAAGGCAAGGAAGTGGATAATCAGGTCTACTAATGAATCAGGAAGCTCAGTAAAGCAAAGAGAGGAAGATTTTGGTGGCTTTGCTTTATCTGGATGTACTCCTTTGTCATATCCTGCTTCTTCAGCCTAAAACTGCAGGCTTAGCTATGCTGGAAAAGAAAGACACCAAAGCTTTACTTTGCCACCCAGTCCAGGTGATGACAGAAAGCCTCCACAGCAGCCCTGGATATTCAGTTTGCTCCAAGATCCCCAGATAAACAAACAAAACCCATCAGTTATTGCATTGCTTCCAGGGAGGCACCAACAAAGAAAGAGATGTTTAACTTCTGTATCAGAAAAGTACAATATTTAAGGCAATTTTTATTGGTTGGACATTGTACACTGGGTGATACATTTCAAGGCTCATTTGGCACAAAATTGGAATGGTTTAAGTCAACATTCAAGGTAAACATCTGCATTTTTATGGCTACAGGCCCCAACTTATTATTATTTGCTTCTGTGCTGTTGGTTAAATTGAGCTTTCGTGTATTTACTGCATCATTCTAAACTCTAATCAGAGTGATTGCTGGCAGGGATATTATGACTGGGAAAATAGGTCTTCTGCTGAGGCAATAAGAGGGTAACAGACTTTGGTTTGCAAAGTCTTTCATAAATAAGAGGTCATATCTAATAATGTTTGCTTAAAACTTCTTAGCAGAGCTTCTGTTCTCAGACACTACTGGCTTTTTAGTTTCAGCTTTAAATAACTCCAAGGGTATATATTTGCTGGTAAGAACAGACATAATCCCCCTATCCTAAGCCATCATCTGTTCTACCACTGCATGCACACAAGGAGGTTGGGGATATTGAGAAAATAATGAAACAAGGAGGAGGAAGAAGTCAGAGTTTATTTCAGGAGGCAAGATGAGAAAAGTTCATCACCCAAAGCCTCAGACAGCTGGGCAGCACCCATCCCTTGTTACCCATCCCCACCTAGAGAGCAGCTGTGTGTGGACATGTGGCCATGGGACATCTCCCGTCTTACTGTCTTCTCTTCCAGGCTCCTTCTCCAGAGGTAAAACTCCTATTACTACCCAAGGTGGTGTGCATGCATGAAGTGTGGTCCACAGGGAGCATCTCCCAAGGGAATGGAGGCAGATAAGCAACTTTGGACCCAACCATTTTCTGCAAGAAGAGGTCAGGTGGGTTTCTAGACTATCATTCAGCCTCTGAAATCAACTGTGATAGAAGTGATTAGTCCTGCAAGCATCTCTGCAAGGGATACCTGACTCTTGAATGAGACAGGAGATAGTAGAGGACATTGTTTGGATATACAGTCAGTAGGCATATGGCCAGATAGTCCTAGCAAACAAAACATTGCTAGAAAACTGAGAGTGACTCCTGAATTCAGAAGCACACACAGGACAAACTGAAATGGAAGCAGAGCATGAGGGGCCAGCACCCAAAGCTTTGTTATCCAAAAGAACATGCCCCTAGGATGACATCTGTGAACAACTCTTTGGCATCAAGACAGATGGAGTTAACTTGACTTGTGGCAAGTTCCTGACCCCCAGAAGGGTCGAGAAGAGATCATGCTCAAAGCTTCAGACTGGATCCAGCAACCAGCCTGGTCCCTCAGCAAGCAACTGCTAAAGCAGCAAGGAACAGAGATGGTGAAGCACTTCAAAGGAAAGGTCGTGGCCAGAAACCTGGGGTTGAAGGGATGCACCAACCCAAGACACATCCAAGAGGGTGGGTGCTGGATGCTGGCTGACTTCTGGGGAAGGGAGAGAAAGGGGCACTGAAGCAGTTTCCTGATGCAAGCACATAAATGTCAGTAAGCAGCATGGAGATGAAACAAGCCTGACAGATGGAGCCATCCTGGTTTTTGTTTGTCTCCAAAGTTGTCAGTTCAGGTCTTCAGGTCAGATATCATTTTATCTGTTAAACCATATGCTTTGTAGAACAAAACGCCTGGCAGACTTCACGGCATATGTATTTTAAGGAGAACAATCACATGCTGAACATCTCTAGACATTTGCTTCCTATTTATTCTTACTGTGCTACAGAAGAGGCTTCTCCCCTCTTGCCCTGACTGTAGCCTGCAAAGCACCACAAGGAAGAAAACCTCCAGCTCACCTCACTCTAACTTAACCATTTATGAATATCCTGTTCTAAAAATCCAATATGTGACAAATCAAACCCTTGGCATTCACAATAAAAAAAAAAAGAAAAAACCAACAAAAACTTTATGTGAACAGCAGCTGCTTGGAAACAGCAGAAGAAATCCACCAGGTGCCTCCTGCAAGATGCCACCCCACTGCATGCCTGGCAGGCATTTCTGCACTTGAGGGATGCTTGCCTGCAGCAGGAGGCTTGGTTGCACTCGAGGTGATAAAACTTTACCTGAACCTCAATTCAAGAGAGTGTTTTCCAGTCTTCAGCTCTTGGGGGACAAGTAACTTGGCCTTTGGCTACAGAATGCATTTTCCAGAAGCCCCACTAAACACAGACAAGAACACTGGGATGGGACAGGAAAACCTCACCCTTTCTGCTTTGCTTCGTGCCCACCCCATCTACTCAGCACCTCTGGTTTATTTTAGGCTGCTGCAAGGTTCCAGCCAGATGCTGCTTTCTGCCACTGCACTCAGCTGCCCAACAGAGTCCATGCAAGAAATTTCCTCTCTCCTAAGTACAAATAAATAAAAATAAATGATGGACAGTCTATCAAACCGATTAAGCCAGACACAGAAAAAGCATCCCCAGCAGTAAGGTTCATGGCCATCAACTTGAGCCCTCAGAATAAATGTCCAGGAGAAATCTCTAAGTACTAACTCACTGCCATGCTTCAGGGCCAGGGCTTCAAAACACTGACAGGATTTGGGGCAGTATAACAGATGCTGCTGAAGGTTGCTTGATGAAGTCATGTTAAACCATCTTTACTTTTCTTCAGCCAATAACACAAAGTCTTTAATGCCAGCTTCTGGACAGACTAATTAAGCAAGGAGAGAAGGTTGGATTCTTATCTGACAAATAATTTGAGCTCCTCACCCTATTCAGCCCAAACCCTGCTCCCCTCTGACAGCAGAAGACCACTTCAAGCAAGAACCCAAAATTCTTACAGCTGGACCCTGGGGGCATTTATCATCCTTCTCTGCAAAGACAGGGATTAGGTTTGGCTATTACATGTGCCTGGAGCACAAGAGATCTCTCTGAAGCAGCTGAAGGAACACAGAAGAGCAACTGCTGCTTCAGAGCCTTGGTGACAGAGAGCTGCAGAGGCAGGTTTTCAATGGGGGTGATCAATTTCTTACCATTTTCTGCTGAAAACCAGGCTTTGACTGAAAAGCTGGCTTTTCACTAAAGAGAGGAATTGTCTTTTTGCATCTAAAAAAGAACCATCAGTGACAAGTTGGACTTTGCTTTGTCAAAGAGGCAGCAAAACGCTGAGCTTATTTACCCAGGGAGTGAGATATTTTTATAAGCTGCTATATTTTATCCTCAGGACTCCCAAAAGCTTTACCACCTATCCACTACCTCTTACCTTTAGGCTGGCTAAGCCACCTGCCCAATATTGTGCCTACACACTTGAAAATAAAGGCAAGAAAAGGCTCAGAGAATGGGGTACTGAATATCACAGTGCAAGAGCAGAAAGGCACCAAGATGGCTCAGCTGCCATGGGGAGGAACAGAACAAACAAAACAACTCTCAGGACTGCTTGGACAGCAAAAAAAGATTTTGGAGGACAGCACAAAATCAGACCCAAAAATAGAAACTGCTACAGAAGTGATCTGCACTCCAAACCCACATAACTCTCCCTCTGCATCCAATACATGACATACTGAAGACCTGCAGCTCCAAAGCCACACAGCTCTGCCCTGAGAACATCAGCACTTGGGGGGTTGGGCTTAAGGATTTTGGTGCCTCACTGCTGTTAACCACACACAATTCCATGGAGAAGAAAACTAAACATTTGTTTCCTCTCTGCCCCTTTCATCAGTTTCAAACAAGTACTGCAAATAAAACAATCCTGTTTCTAGCAATCTGTCCTTACCTCAGACTCAATTCCCTTCTTGTGGCACAACTGGATCCATTTCTAATCCTCACTGCCAGTCCCCAGAGTTTTCCAAGACGACTCCTCCTTTTCCCTGACTGTACTTATTTTTTAGTACAAAAAAAGAATCAGAAAGAAAAAAAAAAAGATAAGGCCATTTCAAATACAATCTCTTCTCACATGCTGAAGAGCTCCATCAGCTGATGCAGACCTGATAACAACCAACACCAGCATCCCCACAAGGAGCTCTATCAGCACCCAGGCAGAGGAGCACCCCAACAGAGCCAACACAAATCCTATCCCTTACCCTGAGTCTATCCAGTGCCATTAGGGATGGAAATACCATTTGTGGATGGAGCTGAGGGCTCCCTGGGGATGCCTGAGATCACTGGGGCTGTTTTGATGCCCCCAGTGTTGGGGATGGATTTATGAGCATATTTTCCCCACTTTTGAAGGCTCTGATGTGCTGACACAGCTTTAACTCCTTACCAGCTTGCCTTTCCCAGGGCCCTCTCATGCCCTCTGAATGGATAGCCTGGTTAGGAGCAGGAATACTCTGTCTTGTAATACAACAGTGCATGCCATCCATCTCAGAGGTGCACCTTGTAGAACATCTACAGTGGCATGGATCTGCATTTAATGTGGCATTTCATCTTGGTGACATCCAGATCTCCTGCCTGCTCATTTTTTCAGATACCAAAGCAAACAAAGTGCAGAACATCAATTTTTCAAGAAGCAGAGATGCTGCTCCTGGCCACAGATCTGGCAGCAGCCAGAAAGCACAGCAGTACCTGTGAACAAGTCCTAGGTGAAGGTTTCAGTCTTATCTCAAGCCTTAGACACACAAAATAATAAAATCAACACCTTATAGTAGATTTTACACCCATATTACATGTCTGATACCAAATTAGCTGAATTCTTCTGGCAAAAGAATGGTCACAGGGTTAAAAGCCAAGGCTTGAACACAGCTGCTCTGAGCTGCAGTGCTACCCCAGTCACAGATCCACTCTATGACCTCAGACAAATTATTTTCCATCATTTAAATGTGGTAAAATAACTTGTATGAAGGGACTGCAGAGACATTTCCCAGATCTGCAAGCATAGCATGGTGATAAAGAAGAATAGCAGGACACTGAGAGACACTTTCACATGGAGGTTCTGAATTTGCTCCAGCATGAAATGCAAAGCACTGCTGCCCCAAACTGATATTTTCATAGAGCTCAGGTTTTTGAGGGAAGTTGGTAAATTAAAAACAGCAGAGAGGGGGTTTGAAGTAATTTTTCAAACCCACACCACATTCAGAGACCATCTTCAGGTTGTGAAATTGAAGTATTTACAGCTCTCAGCATTTCTACCTTTCATCACCAGGGGAAAAACAGAAGTCTACCTTTTTTATCCTTACTCTGAGATCTAAAGAATAAACATCATTTGCAGTACACTCACCACAGACCAAGAAGAAACTTCAATTTGCTTTGGTGAAGATACCCCATGTATATATTTAATATCCAACCAAAATAGATTCCCCTCTCTCTGTGACCCTCAACCACCTCCCAAAATACAAGAGGCTATAACTTCAGAGTTATATTCTCATTTTATATTCATGTTATATTCTTCATTTCATTTCAAAAAAAGCTCTATCTCTAACAGTGCTCCAGAAAATACTACCTACCAGAAGGACACAGAAACAGTCCCAGCCTTCCTGCTGCAAAGAAAAGAAAATCCTTGAATGGGAGAATATGAAACCCTATTTGAAGCTGAAGACTGATGAGCAAAAACCCTGGACATGAGCACTCATTCCTCTGCTTCCAAGACACTTTGGAAAACGCAGTCACAAACAAGATGTGTTTTCCAGCCATGGTGCTGAGAAAAATAGAGGACCATGTGTCTCCCACTGATGGTTCTGCTCTGCTCCTACAGCAGTGTGCAGAATCTCTCTCATCTGTAAGGAAATCGGTGTTGATGTTATCACATCTCATTTGTCTCTCTAAGCCATCAATCTAGGAGTCAATAATTGGTAAACATGCTTCAACTTTCAACTTTGGCTTCCTTGAAGGAACAGTTTCACTATCAGCTACTTCAAAATCCTTTGGGCAACTACTTCACTGTTCCACATGTTTATCACTGTCAGTAAGCAGCTTCTAAAGCATTTTTGCTCTGCCTTGAATTCAGTCTCTTCAAATTGGTCTCTCAAGTGTTGCATGTATGAGTTCAAAGACTTGAGATGTTAACAGCAGCAACACATCTTGGCATCTTTCTGTACAGTCTTGACAATTTTATTCAGAAGAACAGAAGCTATTTCTTAACAAGTTTTCCTTTCCTACTAACATGAAGCTTTGTACTTTGTGTCTCTTGGCTGATCTTGATTGCTGGCCAAAGAATCAAAGCTTCAGGCACTTCTCAGCCCTCACACTGATGACCACCAAACATCACAGCCCTATTTACAAACCTGATCCTGCAGAAGGAAAAAGTCTTGTGCTGTCAGCAGCCAAACAACCACTTTGGACCAAGCCAAAACTAGGAGATAACCTGCACACTGCATGCAGAAACCCCAAAGTCAACTTGGGTTAACAAACGCCCCACCAAAGGGGAAAAAACACAGCAAAAGCAAAGTTTTCAGGCATCCTGCAAAGCTGGGCAGGGTCTTGCTGCCCTCTGTGGTTGTCATAGAGCTGACTTGCAACCAGCTGGCAAAGAGACATCTTTGCTTTGCAAGCACCTAAACTCAGGATGTGCAAATCTATAGCTGCAAATGATGAGTAACTGCCCAAGAGCTGTCTCTGCAGGAAGGCAGGGCAAGATTTGGCTGATCACCCTGGTCTGCAGCAGGGTACAGCCCAAGCTGAATCAGAAATGTGTTATTTCTGCTATTTCATATAAATGCAGACAGGCCTCTTCCCTCATCACAGCTGTAAAGCACTTATGGATAAATAGGAATCCCTCCACCAGCACTTTGCTGTTTCCTCCTCTACTGTTCCTATAATGACTCAGGCTGCTAAATCACTCTGAAGTTCCTAAGTAATTTTCATTTTGCTGGGATCTGAACATCTCCTCAGAGCAATGAGACCTCTCCATGCCAAAATTTAACAAATGCAACAATTCTCCTTAACACCTCCTGCCAACATTATTGTTCACCGCTGAATTGCTTCATTAATTCCAAGTCGATACAACCAGCTTCTTTTTGTCAATCTCTGTATATTAACATATAATTTCAATGTTTGGGACTGTTTTCAGGCTTGGAAATGAGATTAGCTTCCAGTGATTAAAATAAGTTCTCCAGACCGGGCAAAACAACCAACTCACAAAAGCTATAGATTGATCTTTGCATTAGTAAATATAAGAACCATTCCCAAATTACAAGCTTACTGTTGCACCACTCAATTTTTGAAAGCTGTTTGCTTGCAACAGATCCTGTGTTTTTTGTTTTCTCAGGAAATAAACATAGGCAGACTTCATAAAAATTGCAGTCCTGTTTCCAGAGGGTTGAAAAGCATTTATTGTATCAGTAGGAATGCAATTCTCTGCTAATGGGATGTCAGAACTGGCTAGGATGAAGGACATGGAGTGCACAGCAGTGGAGAAATCCTTGCCCTGCATCCCCATTCACATCCCCCGTGCTGATGCAATCATAGGTGACACCATCAGCCACAATTAGTGAATCCCCCTTGTCAGAAGGAATCTTGTGTTGCCACAACCCGATTGGTAAGTGACACTCCTGATGGAGCCAATTCCAGCAACTAAGGATGGATTCAGCCCTGGGAGATTTATGAGCTTATCCTTTCCTTCTGGTGCAGAGGAAAGCTCCCACAATAAAATATATCTTTCGTTTTATTAGTTGATTTTGTGTGTCCATTAAAGGTCTGGCTGGTGGGACAGTGACACTGGACTGAAAGTTGCTTCTCGTGTGAAGGTTCAAGTCCAAAGTGAGGGAAGTTGTGGAGTCTCCTTCTCTGGAGACATTCAAACCCCACCTGGATGTGTTCCTGGGTCACCTCCCTGTTCTGGCAGGGGAATTGGACTCCATGATCTTTTGAGGTCCCTTCCAACACCTACATTTCTGTGATTCCCGTGATCCATTCCTCAGGGCTGCCAGGCAATCAAACACAAGCACAACTGCCCCTGGGGGGGTTGCTGTAGTTGCATGCTCAAATTTTGCCAGTGGCTTTCACCCAGGGTTCAGGGCTTTTAATTATGCACGTTGGGCAAGTCCTCTGCAGGCTCTTCTTTCAGCATTGCCTGAAGGGGCTTCAGAGCCAAGATTTTGGGGTGACTGCACCTCTGAGACCTCACCCATCAACATGGAGAGGCATGGAAACATCTAGGGCTGCCAAGGGGGACAGGATTGGAGACAGAAACCTCCTCGAGAGAGGGGAGAGAGACAGACACACGATTCAGAAACCGGCGCATTTGTCTCAGGAATACCTAAAAATCAGAGGAATCAACTGACAGGGAACCAAAAGTCAGAACTTTCTGGAGAGCTCAGGAAACTTGTGGTAAAACGGAGATCAAAGATGTGCAACTGACAGAGCTGCTAAGGCTCATTACAGCTGGAGTGAAATCAATGCCACCGAGCTTTACTAGGATCTCCTGAAGTTTTTCCCAAAGCCCAAGCTCCACAGGTCAGGTGAGTCCAGTCCTCTGAGCTGTCATTTAAAAGTTTTTAATTCTCATGGCTGAAAAGTTGGGAAATGTGACCAAAGTGTGACCCTTCCAAAGCAGCGTGGGGAGCCTAAGAGCACTCTCAGCATGGGCTGGCAGAAGTATTGCAGGAAAACCTCAGCTTCAGAGTGGTTTTGTACAATGGGGAAAGAGCTCTGGCTCCATCCCTGGAGCTATGTTTGTGTACCTGCATTCAGCACCTAAGGCCTTAGCTTAGGCAGTTTCAGACACAATCTATTTCTCCTTTGGTTTAGAAACAAAAAGAGCATCAGAAGAACAAATCAATACAATTATGGGGTTTGTTCCCTGTGGCACACCTCCAACTACAGCATTTCTTGCCCTTCCAAAGCAACATTTCTTTTCAGCATCCTGGATAAAAAGATGCTCTGCAATATCCTCACCCCCTCCATCAGAGACAAAGAAGGAAGGAGAGGAAGGAGAGGAAGGAAGGAGAGGAAGGAAGGAGAGGAAGGAAGGAGAGGAAGGAAGGAGAGGAAGGAAGGAGAGGAAGGAAGGAGAGGAAGGAAGGAGAGGAAGGAAGGAGAGGAAGGAAGGAGAGGAAGGAAGGAGAGGAAGGAAGGAGAGGAAGGAAGGAGAGGAAGGAAGGAGAGGAAGGAAGGAGAGGAAGGAAGGAGAGGAAGGAAGGAGAGGAAGGAAGGAGAGGAAGGAAGGAGAGGAAGGAAGGAGAGGAAGGAAGGAGAGGAAGGAAGGAGAGGAAGGAAGGAGAGGAAGGAAGGAGAGGAAGGAAGGAGAGGAAGGAAGGAGAGGAAGGAGAGGAACTACAACCAGGAAGGCTGAATTGAGATTCTCCTCATTGCAGTCACGTTTCCCAGCCTCCTCCTCCTCCTCCCCACTTTGGTGCCCGAGGCTGTTATGGCTCTGAGTCTTTGGCTTTCATGTTGGAATGAAAATATCATGATGTACAAATTATTACTTTGTAATTAATTATGCAGAATAACTAAAGTGAACATGACTTCAGCATTATGACAGCTTTGAAATTTACCACTTTGTAAATTAATAAGTAATGAATCCGGCTTGCTGGGTATATGTTTAAAATAAGAGAAGGTTACCTAAACAAAAAAAAAAGGCTTAAGTTAATTTAGCTACAACAGAGCAAGCAGGACTCTCCATTTTTTTATTTTTGTTGGCAAGGAAGGGACAGGAAAGGGTACCTCTTGTCTTTTCCTCTTCTCAAGTGTGTGAGAAATACTGGCAGGGATGAGATAATCCCAGTCCACAGCTCCTCTTAACCAAGACTGCCTCACATTTCCCCAGACTTGGCAAGAACTTACGGTCTCTGCTACACAACCAAAGCTGAGCAGGCAAGTGCAAACGTGGTAACATCAGTAAAGATCACTTCTTTAAACCATACAGCCAAACTCAGAAAAGATTCTGAGCTCAATGATATTTTTTCCCTGCTCTCAGAATGCAAAAGAACCAGGTCTGTTCCTCACCACCTCCCAGCAGGGAGCACAGGGAAGCAAAAGAACTCCTGGCCAGCATCTCCCACCAGGCAGAGGCATCCCTGACTGCTTCCCCATCTGCAGTCTCAGCCCTCTCCAATCTGACCCGATGTTTCAAGCAGGGGAGGAACAAGATTACCAAGGTGAACATCTATCTATCTTTGGCACTTGATGCCATCTTTGTTGCTGAGCTCCTGCCACCCACCTCGGAACATCTTTCCTTTGGCTCCAGGGCTGGGAAACCAGCCAGGGCTTTTGTTATTTCTGGTCCTGGCTGCCCTGCTATCCATGGGCTGGGGGGTATGGCACAGCCACCCCAACAATAAGCATGAGCAAGCTGAGTCTCAGCTCCGAAGTCTCTCTTTAGTTTCTCTGTTCCTTCCCAAGAAAGCTGCTGGACACCATCAGATCATCATGGCACAAATGCCAATTTTTTGGCATTCTGGTAGTAGGGTTCTGTGACACATGGACCATGTTTTCTCTCTCCCATCCCATCCCATCCCATCCCATCCCATCCCATCCCATCCCATCCCATCCCATCCCATCCCATCCCATCCCATCCCATCCCATCCCACTGCCTGCAGTCTGTGTCTGTCATTAAAATCACTCCAGCTAAACTGGCAGGGCTGTGCCTGAACAGCAAAGCCTGGAACTACAACTGAGAGATGACCTTGGCAGTCCTGAGCAACAGTAATTAGAGTAATTAGTGACACATCCCTAGATGTCAGCCTGCTAGCCAAGGATCTCCAGGACACCTGTGGTGCAGGATGTCCTGAGTTAATGACCAGAAGCTCTGGTGGTTGTTTTTCCCAGCTCTTGCTGCAGTGATCAATCACACTGAGCATGCAAGAGAAGCCAGCAAGAAGCCAGGATGTGGTCCCAGGAAAAGCAAACCCTTTCCTGCTCCACCTGGGAAGCCAGTGCCATTCAGGAGCCCTTTGCTTGTTGCCCTGGACAGGATCAATAAAACTCCCAGAGTGCACAAAGATTTCTGTTCTTCCAGATCACACTTTTACAGAGGACAAGACAAGCTACATCTTGGCCTAAAACACAAAACCATGGCTATGAGCAATGGGAACCAGCATCCTTTTCACTCCCTGAGACAGCACAGCCATCTCTCTTCAGAGAGGGGACATGTTTCCAGGAGTCAGGAAAGGTTTAAAAGAGGTCCCTCAGCACAGTATTTTTTTTCCAATCACTTTTTTTTTTTTTTTTCCCTCCATGTCAAGCACTACAAAGTCAGCTAATTTTGAGAGGGCAGAGGGGGAGAAAAATCCTAGGGGAAAAAGGAAAAAGAGAAATCACACCCAAGGAAATGGGATATAATGTAAAAAATAGCTGGTAAGATACTTTGTAATAGCCACTTCCCTTGGCTCTGCAGTCTCAGTCACTGACAAGGTGCTAAAGAGACCACGGGTGGCATCTTAGCACAGTCTGCCAACAAGTTTCACTGGAAAGACAGCTGAGGTTTTCCTCTTCCCAGAAGACCTCTCATTTCCTTAAGAAGGAAAAGGAAAAAATAAAATAGACCAAACATATATATCCATATATAATCAGCCCATCTCTGAGCACTGCTGCATCAGCCTGTGATTTGCTTGGAGGGTCCCAAAAATTGTCTCAAGGAACCTAAGCAAGCCCCAGCTTATATCCTCACAAGACACTACACATGTTCCTTGGGATAGAAACAGCCTTGGAACAACCACAGATATGTCCTATTTCTCTTGGCAATGGTACACTTCCACCAAGCAAGAAACCTGTATTTTTCTCCTGCTCTGGGAGATGAAGAAAAAGAAAGCTCCAGTGTCCCCTCATCACTCATCATGTCTGTGCTGAAGGATGAGGCTGCCTGCAAACTCTTTGACTCTTTGCTCAAAGTTTGGATTTCTAGAGACTGATATTTCCCAAAGGAGAAAGCAGCATTGCTCACTACAGAAAAAAAAAAAAAAAGGGCTCATCATCAGCAAAACTGTATCATAATGGAGAAGGCAAAGGTGAAGTGAAGGGTCAAGAGCTGCAGAATAGCCCAAGCCAAGACTCAGTGCAGACTTTGGACCACCAGCCCCCCAGGGGAAAGGCTTCCCCAGATTCTAATATATTTTTCAGGGGGGGAGACCAGAGGAAGGCAGTCAGAAGGCTGGATTTGCAGGCTGACCACCCACCAGAACTTGTTCCTCTCAGCATCTGATGCTGCTTGGGTTCATTCGTGCCTCTCTCAGCCAAGTGGGGAAAGCCAGCAGTGGTGGACAACAAGAACAGCATCTCATTTGGGCAGCCTGATGCCAAGCAGAGCTGGGGCAGGCAGATTGCACCCAGATGAAGTGTTGGGGTGGGTGGCTGCAGCAGATCAGGGGGGGATTTAAAGGATTAGAGGGAAGGGATTGTCAGATTCAAGAAGGGATCAATGTGAAGGCTGAGTGGCAGAGCAGATGTCAGTGATTTCCTCCACGCTGCTCCTTCTCACCCTAACATTCTCCCCTACCAGTGTTATCCACTCTCAGCATCAGAGATCTCCCCTCAGCCCTTTATTATTATTTTTTTTAATTCTCTGGGCTGGCTCTGCAGGAGCCAGCTGCTTTGCCCAAATCCACAGGCAAAAAGACTCAGTTAATGTTTAACAGATTAAAGGTGTCTCTCTGGCTGCCTTCCTCTGCTTCTTTTGCTCTTTCTCCACGACACAGCCTCCCTCCACAAAGAAATGTCCTTATCCCCACAGCAGTAAATATCTTTCACCTGCAGACTCATCCTCCTCTTTGCTCAGGAAACAAACAGAAATAGAGAATAGGTCCCTTTTCTTTTAGTCTTAACCTTTCCCACCCAAAAGACTCCCAAGTTCCCTGAGGCCACCAACCCTTCTGCTCCCAGAGCATCCCATGGTCTCAGTGAGTTGGAGCAGGGACACTGAGACCCACCAGGCTGGACTTGTGTGCCTGTTTATGTTTAAAAGCAGCTCCAGAGTCATTTCTCTCCCTGCAATGTCAGCAGCAGATAATGAGTCCCCACGGCCTCTTTTCTACGAAGCTCCAAAAGTTTCTTGCAAAAACCCCATGGTTAGTGGCTTGCAGAGTCTGACCTCTCCCCTTCCTTGCTGAGCAAGCTGGTACAAAGGTGGTTAATGAGCCAGCCTGTTCCAACAGGGCTTGGACCAGAGCTGAAATCATTTCTGCTCCAATCCAGAGGAGAGGATGAGTTAGCTGCAGGCCTGGGATAAGAAAAAACTCAGGAAATGGGGAAACGGCACCAAACTGCCAGTGCTGAGCAGCAGCAGCAACGTGAGAAACGGGGTGACCGGGGAGTCTGTGGGCACAGGGAGGTCTGTGAAATGGGGAAAAGCAGCTCCCCAGCCAAGCAGATTCTCTCCTGAAAAAAATTTCCACATCCAAAGCTTCAGACAGCGGTGAAATGTCAGCCACTTACTCCAGCCACTTCCCAAGGGAGCCCAGAGGGGATCTGACACTCACCTCCCAGCCCTGACAGTGGGGAAGAGAGGAAGCACTGGGTGAGGACAGACCCTGGAGCTAAGTCACAGCAGCACATAAAGCAACCAGAAGGGAGCTACCAGTGTCACACAGAGTGGGGAAAAGAAATAAAACGTGGGATAAAAATGAAATAAAACCAAGGAGGATGGTTCTGACCCGTTCTCCTCTGGCTGAGCAGGTCCCCTCTCTGCTTGAGGATGAAAATTTAAAGGGGAGGAAGGCAGGGGAAAATAAACAAAAAAACTCTCAATGCCTGCTCTGCTTATAGACAAGATTTAATAGACAGAGTGTACAGAGTCTTATCTGCACAACTCCTGCACAGTAGTGCAAGGGAGGGCATCATACATTAGCTTGCTTTGACCTGCAGGGCCCTCAGTGGGAATTTTCTCCACCACTCTGACATTATGTTGTTTAGATGCTATGCACATCTCGCCTGCATGGAAACATGCTGACACTTTGGAGGCTTTTGAATACAGAGAAAGAGCAGAGGGAAAAAAAGATGTCTGGGTCGAAGTGTTTCTCTGATGGTTATAGATTTAATTCCATGGTCTGGAGGGAAGGGTGAGAGAAGAGTTTATTTTTTTTTTTCCTATTTCTTTTTCAAAACATGAAAAAAAAATATATCAAAAAGCAAATTACTGTCCTGGTCTGCTTTGGTTTTCATAAATTTTCTGAGTTTGCTCTAGCTTTCTCTTTCCCTCCTACCTCCATCAATACATACAGGACCCAGGGAAGATCTGGCTCAAACTGTTGATGATTTAGCTTAGCTAAGACATTCCGAGGTTCCATTAGGAGGGGATTAATTAATATTAGAGTTCTCAACATAAAGCAAAATAACCAGGGAAATCATTTGCTCAGCATTGGTATTTAAATTCTCCTGAAGAACGGGGTTATACCCAGACAGGGAGATTTTTACACACTTCCAGCTGAAATTTCTTGTAGCCCCTCAGATTTCACACCTTCCAGTTGCATTTCACCTTCGGCACAACGCAGCAACCAAATTCAGGAGTAGAGAAAGATGACAAGGACTACCAGGAGGCTCTTTGCTCCCTTTCGGTTATGCAGATTAAAGCTCTCTAAACCAAATTCCACACTCCGTCCAAATGCAGCCAGAGGAGTAAGGAAGGAGTCATAGGGTGGCCAGTCTAGATGAGAATTTCTTTTTTTGCAAGAAAACCAAGACTTGCACAGCTAATACAAGAGGTTGTGGTCCTTGAAACCAGACAAGTCCCTGTCTCTGAAGTGAATGAGACAAATGCAATGCTTACCAGCCCACAGGCAGGCAGGAAAAAAAAAACCAAAACCAACCCCATCCTCCCTCCAAGCCTCCTGGGATGAGGGAGAAGCTGGTTTGAAGGAGCTCAGGGGGATGCCAGGGCTGCTGGAGCAGAGCCAGGAGGATTTATGGAGGTGCCCAGGGACTGCTCCCACCACATTTGTCAAGAAGGTGGATTCCTGGAGCAGACTGGCTCTGCAAACAGAGGGAGCAGCAGACAGGTATTTAAATTCCTGCCAGGGGGGGTTTGCAGCCAGGGTGTAATTGCAAGCAGCTGCTGGGGAGGAGGTGAGGAGTGCCAGGGCTGCTGGGTGCAGAAGCAGCCTCATTCCTCTCCATCCCATCAGCTGCAAAGGGGCTGCTCAACCTTTAAGGGATAATTAAGTTCCTATTTGTTTTTAAAAGCAAGCCCTGGGTGCCGTGCTCCCCTGGAAGGAGAGCAGGGCATGATGGATGGGTTGTTTGCATGGGGACAACAGCCCAATCCTTCAGCCTCAAACAGCCAGCAGGCAGGAACTGCGGGTCTGCAGAGGTGGCTTCTGATTCCAAAGCTCTGCACTGGTGGAAAATGCCCCAGGAAGGAGACCTCATCTCTACCACTTCTCCCAGTAAGCAACTGGTCCCAGCAACCCTTTGGTTCCTGGTCATCCCCATCCCCAGCTCAGACGTGGCACCTTGCTCCCAGTAGTCCCAGCTCATCACTGGAGGTATCTGCTCCCTTCCTCAGCTACCCAGGACACCTTGGAGGGTTCTGGAAACTCTCCCACCCAAGCTTTCTGCTCCTCCTTTCAGGACCCAGCTTTAGAAGAGAAACCTTCCCATGCCAGCAAGGTGGATGGGAACTAAAAAGAGACAAATCAGCTTCAGCTCGGGTCATGGTTGGTCAAAGTGATAAAAAATACATGTTTGAGAAGCCACCAACTGGGTTTTTGAATTGATCTTCTGTGCTAGCTCCAAGCACCCAGGGAACCCAGGGCAGGCACACTGAATGCCCACAGATCCATACCAAAAAGTGCTCACACCAACCCTCCCTGGCAGCAGCATTGCTACCCTGCAGTCCTCAGCACTCAGAATTGTTTTCTTGCCTTTTTAATTCTTCATAACTCATTTTCAAGACATCCCTCTCCCCATGCTTTTCCTCTTAGATAAAAACAATGTGGCTTTTTTTTTTTTTTAATTCCAGCGGGGTTCCAACTAATAAAAAGATTTATAATTAAGCCAGTAGATTTCCTTTTGCTATGCTGTCCTGGATTATGAGAAAGTATATTTATATGCAATTATGAAATGAACAGTATTTCTTACCCAAGTGAAGCTTTAAAAGTCATTATGAATCCATTAACTCAGCAGACCTTACAAAAGGCCTTCTCTGCTCTGGATTTATTTTAATTTAAAGCAGATATGAAACTTTCCCCCTCCCTGTTTTTAAGCCCAGCTTTTCTGCATTAAGAAATGTGCGAAAAAATGAAAAAGATGCATCAAATTCTATAGCAAGGGGCCCGATTTTTGGCAGGCACAACTCTCCTCGACTCAACTCTGCTTCAACTACTTTCAGGGTTGCTTTGTGATCCCAGCCTTGCCACCTTATAGTGAAACACAGAGCATTTGGAGTCTTCCTTGACCCTTCATTAGCTTAAATGCTGCCTCAGCATCCTTGCCCTGCATCTTTTTGAAGCTCTTCTCCCTGCTATTGAAAGGGAAGTAACTCACTGTTGCAGACAACTGCTACCTCTGGTTCTTTTTTGTTTCCACTGCAAAATATCACCCAAGGATCCCTGTCCAGTACTATGTGCCCCATGGTCTGGGCCACTTCAAGACATGCTGGAAGAAGCAGATCATAAGAAAATGGCATTGGAAAAGTCTTAATCCCCTAAAATTCAACGTCACTGGGAAAGGGCACAGCAGCACTGCCTGCACAAGCACCAGGAGACACAATTCCAGGCAGAGGTTTGAGCATCTGTGGCATTAATCAGAGGGAAACCTTCCCTTTTGGATCCCCAGCCACAGAGGGTCTCTTCCTCCCCATCTTTAGTGAGGTCCTTAGTGGCCTGGACACACACAAAGCCCTCTCTGCATCATCCTTGACAAGAAGAGAATGTCTGTGGGATTTTAAACAAGTCTTCAGGCAGAAGAATGGCCGGTGCCCAGCAAAATAATCTCCATCCCAAGCCATCTTTCACCAGTTCTTATCTGGAGGTGGGATGAGGATGGCTCATTTTACTCACCCTAAGAGGAAATCCATCTTCAAGTCACAAAAAAGAGGCTCGATTACAACGGCCTTTTCATTAAGGTGGTGGCAATAAAGCACAGCAACATCCCCTGGCTGTCATATTAAAAGGATCTGGGAGGAATATTAAGAGGGAATTTGCCAGCAAGTGGTGGCAGGGAGGAGGAGGACCCCATGGGGGACACTGCTGCTCCTCCACCACCCAAGTCCATCTGCAAATGGAGATGGCCACCAGCTCCTCACATGCCACCAAGTTGCCCCCATCTTCAATAGGAGTTGGTTTTTTTGGGGGGGCTGTAAACAGACTTTCCTTAGGAAATGTACCAAAAGATCCTCAGGCTATCCAGAGAGCACAATCCTTCACGGGAGAGGTCAGAACTCCTCTGGGACATCCTGACTGGCTACAGAAGGTGGAGGGCAAGATCTTCCCAAGCTGGGTCCCCTCCACCATCTCCAGCATCTGCATTTGTGCTGTCCTCTCCAATCACAATGGAGCTGTGAGTGTTTGCAGACCTCAGACAAATTAAATCTCCCTGACAGCCTCGATCTGCCTCTAGTTTTCCATGACACTTTCACTTCCACTTGGCTCTGGCAGTGACAAACCTGCTTTGACACCTTCACTGTTTCTCAGTCTCATTTCCCCCCGTGTGATCTGCTTCTCCCTGTCTCTTTGTTGTGCACTGTGCAATTTTTGCACTGACAAACCCATTTTGATCTCCTCCCTCCTCTGCTCCCCACCCCCCCTTCCCAGCGATTCACCATCTCTGCAGTTCTTTCAGATACTACAAGACTGCTTTATTAAATAAGAATTTAAAAAGCAACCCAGGCCAGGGAGTTCTCCAAAACAGCTGCTTGGAATTTAATATGGGGTATATGGTCACAGTTTCATTAGAATTACCCCTTTTGCCCCATAACACTTGTTTTTCTTCAATTCAGCTGGAGCAGAATTTCCTGTGTGCTTTGCACCACGGGGAACAGGGCTCTGGGCTCTTGCTACCATTTTAATCCCCGTTTGCAATTTACAGAAGCTTTAGCTAAGGGTGAAAGGTTCTGTGTTTCATTACGATGCCTCACAGGGACCTCTGCTAACCTGCACTCTGCAGCACTGTCTTGACACAGCACAGCAGCTGCATTTAAAAAAAAAAAGTTCACTGTCTCAGATACATTACAAGCACCAGCAGCTATTCCCCCATGTTGGCTGGAGGGAATAGCAATAAGTCCATAGTGAACTTTAAAGAGCAAGGATGCTCAGAGGTATTCTGGCCACAGGTATGCTCATCACACCCCACAATTCCAGGTCTTTAGGTCTGGTTTGCTTCCCTCCTTGATGCACTTCCAGCCACCCCAAAGAACGATCCATAAGAAATGATTCATGCACCTACTTCTTTTAGTTTCCCTCCCCTGGCTTTTGGAGCACTTCAAAGGGAAGAAAGCTTGGCTGTGCCCATGCTACAAAAAAGGAAAGCTCAATGCTGAAGAGAAAGGCAGAAAACCAGAGGCCCCAGGCAGGTAGGTGGCCAACCAGACCTTACTGCTCCCAGCAATCAATGATGTCTTCAGCTCTTAACGCCCACCTAAGGAAAAGCTTTTTGCATTCTACATCCGTCTCTCTGCCTACAGAAGCTTGCAACCTTCCTCTGATTAACTAAAAACCAATATGCTCAGAGCACAAATCAGTATTTAACAAAGCAGCCACCTTTTTAGGAATGCACTTCATTGTACTCGAGTCAATATATTCCGAGATGACTTAGGCACCTGTTAAACAACAGAACAGCATCACCAGGACTATAAACCCACGTGTCAGATACCAGCAGTGCAGGCAGGCTGGAACACACTCCCTTGCAGTTGGCCGCTAACAAAACACAAGCACAGTCTATTTAAAGTAAAAACAGGAGGTCAGCTAACTGAAAACTCCAAATTTGACCCTTCCTATTCCATTCACCAGATTTCAAAAGAGAACATCAGCTTGGAAATCACGCTATTAGAGAAAGTTACAGGCTGTTAGCCCTGGGAAAACATTGGCTTACTCTTGTCACGCTGCTGGATTTCTCAAGGAGTGGAGAAGAGCTCCTTCTGCTGCTGTGGTTTGCTAAATGGGTTCAACCAGCATGCAGAGAGGGCTGGGATGGCTGGAGATGCAGCTGCAGAAGGAAGGGATGCAGAAGCAGCAGCTGTTCCCACAGCCTTGCCTGCTGCCACTGGCCACCTCCAGCCATCAGCAGGAACCAGCCCCAAAAGCTGTAGGTCTGGGGCAGCAGGGAGATGGCAGCAAGTCCCACAACATTCCCCAGGCAGCTCCAAGTGTCTTGCCAATGACAGTCTTGCCAAATTAGCCACAGCTTCTCCCAGCCCTGGGGGTGCTCGTTTAGTGTCTCAAACAGCTCATTTATTCCATAATCTTAGAGGTCCACCTCTTTTCCAACCTATGCATGCACAGAGGAGTCCAGTCTATAGCTAGATTTTAAAACACTGTTGGTCTTGGAATGTGTTTCCCTGGCTGCACCCTGGGAGATTTGCTCCTGTAGAATTTCCTAGGTAGGCAAGAGCGAGAATACAGGAGGCAGAAAGCACATCTTTAAATTTTCCCCAAGCTGTTGCCTGGACAGACAATCCTGTTAAGTGAAGCACAGGGACCTGAAGCTGTGTAAAAGCAACAAGGTGAATCTCTTTAGTGCAGGAGCCTGACAGATGAGTGCAAAAAGCCAGATTTAACTCCAGTATAACACAACAGACCACAACGCCTTACCGGAGGGTGAAATGCAACCCCATTTTGCAACCCATTGCACACAACCAGGTGATCTCCCAGCTGCCAACAGAGATTTCACTTAGACTTTTCCACTCTAAATGGAGGCACTTCATTTATATATAATACAGTAAAAGAGATAAAGACGAAGCAATATGCTCAAGGTCACCAAGGAATTAATTGCGGAGCAAGAAGCAAACCTGAATCCAACCACGAAGCACACTTAGCCCTAAAGCCACTGGTTATAAGACATGTCATTTATCAACATCTATCAAATTAGGCAGAGGACCATAAACTCATGCTCATGGAGCACTTTTTAAAATGGCAGCAGAGGAAATGCAGCTTCTGAGTTCCTGAGAGCATCTCATGGAGAAAAAGACCGATGTAATAAAACAAACTGTTTTAAGAAGTGCCTCATCTAGTATTTATCTACTCCTCGACAGTCTTCCTAAATCTAAGCACAACATGGTGGTAATGGGGATCTTAGACACATAATTTAAAGTGTTACTGAAATTTCTTACACGCAGGAGATCAGGCACTGAGATCAAAGGCTGACGCATCCAATGACTCCGTCTGTGACAAAAGGGAGAGATTTCTAACAGTGAATTACAGTGTTAAACAAATTGAGCTCGTCTCCCCTAAGAACGTTTCCCTTCCTACCTAAGAGTACAAAGTTTGTTCTATATAGGCTACTTGCAGGAAAAAATAACTGGCTGTCTACAGAGTGACTCATCTGAGGAAATACTACTGTGCTGAAAGACAAGGAGGAGGAGAAATACACTCAAAACCACCAGCTACCAGAGCAGAAATTAGGGAGACCCTGGAAAATCCTGATAATTACACCCAGATATGAGAAAAAACCTTATAAGCTGTCTTTGCCCTCAAGGTAAGCAGAAAAGAAAGAAAGAAAAAAAAAAAATCAAGAAAATAAGCACAGGAGACTACTACACCCTTCGGATACCTGTGGAAATGGCCCATCTTTAGACAGGCTGTAATTCACCCACCTGAAGACATGGTGACACTCTCCAAGGAGGTAATTTTAAAAGAAAGTTTTCCAGTGAAGGACACAGAGAGCAGCCTCCCAGTCCTTCCCCAAGGAAGCTGCAGCTGGGGCACATTCTTGCTGCTTGGAGATTCCTGACCCCCAGCTCTTGGTAAATAAATAAAACCGGCTTTTCCCAGGACATTGCATGGGGACAGTGAGGAGGGATAGGCAGGAGCATCCCTTCCCAAGCAGTTCCCTTCTCTGGATCACTAATGACTTACATTACCTGGAGTCAGATCCTTTGTTCCTTTCCCTGCTGCAGATGGTATTCCTCCTGGCACTTGCTAGCCCAGTCTGTTTCAACAACAGAAGCTGTGTTTTTCTTGCAGGTTGCACGTAGTTTGGGAATTGCCTTTTTTTCCCCCACTCTCCCCCCTGCTCCAAGTGTTTCCTTTGTTTGGTTTTTCTGAACCATAGGCATATTTGCATTAATGATGCAAGGAATCCTTTGCTGGGTTTTCCCCACCAGCTTCCTGCCCTGAATATCAAACACACACTTGGCCACCTAGGTGGATGCTCGAGTTCTTCCTATCAATGGGAGCAGGGTAGTCTCAGTTTCGTGTGTTTTCTTTACAGGATCACAAAGCAATTCAGAGGTGTTCTCTGCAGGCAGGAAATGCCTTCAAAGCATAACAAGCAGCTAAACAGCACTGTCTTGTCTTTTTAAGAGAGGTCCATGGAAAGCAGGGGGAATCCCACACCCTGTCACTGCACTGGGCATACAGCAGCAGGTAACAGAAGGAGACAGACTTACCCAAGAGAGTCTGAAAGGAAAAAAGCTTTCTCCATCCTTGAGATGGGGCATTTTTCCACCTTCACCTGGTATGGGTGGAAGCTGAAGCTAAGTACCAGCTTGACTCACAGGGTTACGGGAGGATACTCAGGGAGGAAAGGTTCCCAAGATGCCCTCCTGGCATGCCAAGGGGTAGAGGAACTAAAAAAAACAAACCCAAAATAAAAAAATTTCCTGCTCCAGTCTCAAACCCAAAAATTCCCAAACTTAAAACAAGGCAGAGTCCCAGACTGTCCTGCACTGTGAAACTGATAAGGCTCAGGTTCTCCATCCTCCTTTTCGCTTCATTTTGTAACTGGAGATTCCTCCAGTTTCTCCTCTTCCTCTCCTGGGTCTCAGCCTCCCTCACCCATCTCTCTCCATGCCTCTGTCAGTTCACATCCCCCAGCCCCTTCCTCCCCCTCCTGGAGCTGTATCTTTCTCTTCGGGTGAGCGTCCCTAATGTCAGAATCATTCCATCTGACAAAGTCTCCGCTCGTCCGCGTCTCCCTTGTCTCCTTGAATCTCTGTCAAGGCCTTTTCCACATGTCTAAGCATTTTAATGACATATGGTGCTGGGACTTGGGGGAGCAAGCATCACTCAAACAGGAGGAAGACAGGAAAGCAATATGGTTGGCAACCAGGCAAAATGGTAGGGAAGGTCCTGGAAGAAAACCAGAGTGTCAAGGAGGCAGCTGCAAAGGATGCAATTGGCCCACCCCACTGTTCAGCCCTTCTTTCAACTCTCCCATGGTGACTTCTTGTTTGAGCAGAGGAAATGCCACCTTTGGATGGTTTCTTTACCAGGAAAGGCTGCTCTTGCTTTGCACCTCCATTCTATTCTGCTGTCACCACCACCAGCTGTTCCCTGCCACCTCCTTACCCAGGAAGCTACAGATCAGCACACGATTCTCCAGTGGGTCAAAACCACACAGAAAAATGAGTCAGGCAGGGTACACACTCAGGAATTCACCTGACACTGTTCCTCTGCTGTACAAAGCCACCCAAGGCTGCCTTTGTGCTGCCCCAAATATCAGGGGTTGAGCTGCATGTACAAATGATATCACTTCCAACTTTGCAAGCTTTTCCTCCCCAGGGCTGTGGTCTTGGGACTACTTTTCTCAAAGCACTGTCTTAGCAGATCCCAAAGCTTCCAGACAGCTAAGGAGCCCCAGAAGTCCATTTAAGACGTGGTATTCTGCAGAATCCTAGTGGATTTCTCCTTAAGTAATTGCATTTTGCTTCCTTTAATCCTCCTGGCGTTTTAATTCTTTTCCACCTGTCATAAACTGGTGAGAGATGCTGCAGGATGCTAGGATGACAGCTGCTGTGCTTCATCCCAGAAAACAAAGTGATTTTTTTGTGAAGGTGGTTCAGTATGGAAGACACTAGGACACCAAAAGGGAAAATGAAAATAGCCCTACATCCAAATTATTCTAACAGACATCCAAACTGCCTGCTCCAAGACAGAGGTGACAGTAACACCAGCTTTTTTAAATCCTCCTCTCTTTAGGAGCTGTAATCTTACTGCAAGCCAGCTGAACTCCAGCTCTCGAGCAGTTGTGTAAATCCCATCTTTGGCAGATTAATGAGCAAGCCAGAAGAAGCCCAAATCCTCCACAGCATCCCACTTTGGGGAGAAGCACCAAGAACTTGCAGGAATAGCTGCCCAGCCCTCAGCACTGCTGCTGACCATGGGAAGAACCATGCAGCTGGGATGCACCCTGCAGATGTGGAAGGATTCTGCCTTTTTTTTTTTTTTCCCCCCTCATTTTATTCAGTGACACTGCAACATCTGTTGTTTATTCTCTATCCCTGGCATATTCTTGGGGCCTGAGGAAGCTTTACAAGACTTCTCTCCACAACAGCTACACACACAGTCCACGTGGTCCTGCTTTGGCTTTTACTTTTATAAAACACTTGAATAGAGGGAAGTAAATGGGTGCAGGTAGTGACTGGGGCCAAGAAGTGGGACAGCAGGCATCCAGAGTTGCCTGGCAGGGAAAACAAGTGGTGATATGGTGCAAAATGAGCTTTTCATCTACAGCAAAACCTCAAATGAAACCAGCACTATGAGGAACAACAAGGAAGCCCCCTTGTTCCTAAGCTAAAGACAAGAGCCCAAAATTAAAAGCCAGACATTCTTGCTGCCCAAATTCTTCATCCTCTGCAACACAGTGACATTAAAAGTAAGACAATGAGGAATGCTGGAGAAACCCCTCCTTTGTCAGATGACAGGAGGGAAGGATGCTCCGAGAATTTATCAAGGAAATCTGTTCAGCTGTACAACTTCTTTTGAGCAGAATGCTGAAGATAAAACAACTTCCCACTTGAACCCTTATGTTTATCTGTGAAATATAAAGCAGAAATAACCCCTCCATTTAACACCCAGTATCACCTAGCATCTGATTTACTCTGCCTGCCAAAGCCAGGATGCTGGAGGATTATGGCCAATGTTTTCTGTCTGTCCTCCATCTCTAGCAGGCAGCCTGAAAATATCTCTGACCCTTTGTGCCATAAAGCAGGACCCAGAGCTTTCCAAATGCTCTTCTGATGCAGCTATCTGCCTGCCTCCTTCTGGAGGGGGGAGAGGGGGAATATTTTCAGGGTGCTCAGTGTCTAAAAAAGTTTGTTTGAACTAGACTTAACAGCAACAAGAGCAGTACTAAGCCAGCCTCAAGCACTTGTGAAAACACTCAGCTTTAAATAGTGACTCTTCAAGCTTTAACGTCATGTAAAGCTCAAGAAGATTTTATGGGCCAGTGAGAGCATCTAAAACCTTGGCATCCTACTTGCAATCCAAACAGCTTTGCACCAGCAGGGCTGAAGTAGCTTTTAAGTGTGGGTGTGATGTCCCAGAAGCTGGCAGCATCTCCAATAAGGAGCTCTGCAGCTTCCCCAGCCCCTGTGCCTCTCCCACAAACTGTGCTAGAAATCATCCCCATACCACCCTAAAACCTAAACTGCACGTTTTCAGCCAGAAGGCAACTGCTAAACTGGGTGCAGAGGTACTCCTGGAGTAAATCCCTTCTCAGCACTCCACCTGGATGCCAGTCAGATCTGGCACCAGCACTGTCAGGGTCAAGATGCTGAGCTGTGTTGGTCTAGTCAGGCACTTTGCATGCTCAAAATTCATTAAAGTCAAATAATCCTAAGAGTTTTACACATGAAAAAGCAGGCAAATGTGAGACAGAGTGGTTCAGTGCACTACAAGCAGAGGTGTTTTTTTTTTTAATGAAGGTATATTTACTCAGCAGAGCTGAAGGGCTGCTTCTTCACAGCAGGTCAGTGGGCTGCTATGCAAATAATAATAAATACTTTGCACTTTTCAAGCATGCTTTGCCCGAGAAGTGCTCAGCAAGCACAAACTGCACTGAGCCTGGAAGGAAAAAGGGAAAAAAAGAGGAACAGACACTTCACCCGAGACAGAAATACGGAAGCTCCTTGGGTGAAAAGCTGAGACATTTGATAGTTCCAGCAGCTTTCCTGGCTGCCTCTCTTCCATCCCTAACCTCCCATTCGAGGGGCTGGCAGCTTGCTAGAAACAGCAGCTCAGTATTGATTCAGGAAACAGAGTCATCTGTGGTTCATTACTCCCAACAGATTTCATAAGGGAGCCTCTGCTTGAGACTTCAGCTGCTTCTAAACCAACTAAGCCTGGAATTTGGGGCTGCTATAAAATTGTAAAGCTTCTTAAGACAGGGCTCCTACAGGACATGTTTGTCAAGCCTAGAGAGATTCATGCACTGTTAGCTGGTGCTCTGGGAGGTCTCCTGGGGCTGGAAAGCAAGGTGCTGGGAGGCAAAGGGGATGTGGCTGGCCAGAGCCAGCACTTAAATTCTGCAGCTGAGAACAACTCCATGGAATTCAGAGAGAGGAACAGCTTCTGCCCTGCAAGGCAATGAGGGGGAAATGGGGGGAAATAACTGCAGGAAGAGTAGTACTACACAAAGACACCAAAGAAGGTAGCACTGAGGTCTCAGCTTTCCAAAAGCACTCCCAGCTGGGGAGCCCTGAAGCTGTCTGTAACGTGCCATGAAAAATTTACAACAGATTGAAGGAGTAGCTTTCCTTCCAAAAAAAAAAAAAAAAAAAAAAAAAGAGCCTGCTAGTCCATACCCCAGAGGGATGGGACCCATCCCAATGAAGAGGAGGGAGATGGGGTGACAGCAGAGCAGAGCCACTCCAGGAACATAGGAATCCTTGAGCTGCCAGAATTCAGCCATGGAAAAGGGCTGTTCCCTTCTGCTTCTTCTGTTCCCTTCCAGAGCTCATCTCCGGAGGCAGAGGCTGTGTTGGAGAGATGAAATCCTACAGCTGACTGTGGAAGTCATAGATAGAACCTGCAGGGACCAGAGATTTGGATCTTGAAAAGAAGCAGTGCCCTGAGCTGCCTGCTGGAGCCACTGTACTTTGAAAATAGCAACTTATTTTGAAATCAATACCAAGATTTATTGATCCAGGAAGGAAATACTGATGAGAGAGCCTAGTTGAGAGCAATCCCAATGGGTAATAAGTTTTAATGGAGACAAGAAAAAATTCCCATTTGAATTTTGTTCTGGAACAAAACTCTGCATATGCTGATTAATTATCACAGCTCAGCAGCAAGCCAGGGACTCCTCACTGTTGTGCTGACATTCACACTGACCATCTCAGATGCCAGCATTTGACATGTGGGACAGCACATCACTGCTGAGTGAATAAAAAGAGAAACCCTATTTGCTGTTAAAAGTGATCTGTCTGGCAGAAGACAAGTTGCTAATACAGACTGCCTTGAAAATCAGAGCAAGAAATTCGGCTTGCACAGTCAAGGCCAGATTCAGGCATGTAACTCAGTGATGGCAGGAGTTCAAACACTTAAAAGGTCTTTTGCAACCACAGTAAAATCATGCCCTGCCATCCCATCCCTCTTGGAAATGGACTCCAAGTGTGAATGCTCTAAAAGGCCAAAAAAAAAAAAAAATCCAAACCCACAACAACCCACCAAAACCAAACCAGCTTTGCTTGACTAAGGCTGGGAGAACAAAATCTCCCTGGCTGCATAAAAATAGAGAAGGGAATCTTGATACCAGAAGAGCATCCCGAAAATCAAGGTAAGGACTGAGGAGAGATTCAGCAACACATCTCTAAAGCTGAGAAGCTACTGCCCCAACTCCAAGATTTTAGAGGCAGCAAAACCCACCTTACACCACTCTTGCTGCTTCAGGGAGGCAGTGAGGATTTTTAAGGGGTTGCAGACCCAAGAAAAAGCAGGGAAACCCACTGGGACCAAAGTGCAGAGGTGCCAGCCCAGACCTCCAGGGAGCAAAGAACACTTCTGCACTTCCCATCACAACAGGTCTGACCTGTGTTTACAAGGATGGCTCCCTAGAAACCTGCAGACAGAGGTGGGGAGAGCTGTTTGGAGAGCAGGGTTTTTTCTCAGTGCTGACTGGCACAGGGCTAAAGGCTGCCAGCACCCAGGGAAGTGACTGGCACAGTGTGACAGCCCTGCAGGAGGAGGAGTGGGCAGACAGTGCTGTGCAGGTGAACTGAAATGTTTACTGGCTTTAATATTTAGTTGTGTCAAATGGAGAGAAAAGAAGCTGAGGAATCAGAGCTGCAGAGAGAGATGCACGCGTGTGCCAGGTGTTCTGATGCCTCTGTGCCAAGCCAAGCACCTAAATGAGCCAAAGCACCAGCCTCAAGAGCACCCAGCTTAGATGTGCCCATGGTGCTGAGTGCTGCCAGGCTCCTTCCTGCTCTCCCTGGCAGGGGAAAGAGTTTGGGAGACTCCAGTTTGGGAGAGCACAGCAGGCAGCAGGAAAAAGGGCACAAATGTCAGTGAAATCCAGCACGTGTAAAGTCCTCTCCATGGGCTCTGAGTCCAACCAAGCCATCAGCTCTATCCACACCCATGCATAAGAAAACTGTTGGCATCCACGTCCTGGCACAAAAACACTTGAAGCTGCCTGAAGTCTTCCCTCCTCTTTGGGTCACACAAGAAGTTTTGCTTACAAAGGGGTGGAGCACCTCTCTTCTGCAAGATGTCTCTACTCACCCACAGAGAGATGCCTGGCACCAACATTCCAGTGTCAAAAGGCATTGATAGAAGACTATAACCATGTCCCCTCCATCTCTAAAAATCCCAGTGGTTGACCCATGTTTAAAGTCATTTACTTGTTCCCAGTACAGGTCTTTTCCACCACTATTTGTCCTTGGAGGCAGCCCAGGAGTGCACAATCGCTGCCAGACACACTCCCAACCTTCCTATTTCTTTTCCAAAAGAATACCCAATCAGCTTCAAACAAGTCACTGAAAAGCCCTACATCCCACCAAGGGAAAAGCCTGAACTATTGTGTGACTAAAGCTGCTGTTTGTATTCTATCTCTGCATATGGCCCGACTCAGCACGGAAATTAAAAGGCAGGCTGCTGGCTCCATAAATATTGCAGTGTGAACAACACAGAGGTCTTGGCTGGATTAGCACTGCTAAAAGGAACTGCAAAACATCCAACTACACAAATGCAAGATGTTAATAGAGTGGTCCCAGTGGAGAGGAAGGCTGGCTGTTACGTGGAGCTGCTTTCACATCCTACAAAACGTGGAGATTTAAACACCATTCCCCTTTCACAGGGCATGAATCTCAGCGTTTCCCCACAAAAGAAACAGCAGCTCACGCCTGCACTGGCAGGGCAGATGGTTGATGGGAGACATGGGTGATGGATTGAAGACCTGACATTTGTGTTGGGTACCATGCAATGGGACCAAATGGTTCCACTAGATGAGGCTGGGCTGTAGTGTGCCTTTGTATATAATCTTCCTGCCCACAGTGCTTCTTGAAATACCAAAAAGGAAAAAGGGTTAAGACAGATTTTTCTCTCCAACCTTTTAATTAAGCCATTAGTCTCTTCCCCCTTAACCCACACAATGAAAGGAATGAGAGGCTTGTCTTCACAGGAGCAAATGATTTCCCTAGAGTAATGAAGACACATTATCATACAGAAAAAATCATTAGTTGCTATGTCCAGGACAACCCGATTGCTCAATTACTCCACTAAAACAGATAGCACCCTTCCAGTGCCCCAGGCACAAACTTGGAAGAGATGCAGCCAAATGTAGGTGCCCAGAGGAACATCACTTCTTGAGGAGAAGACTTGGACCAGCAGAGAGAACCTATTCAAATCTATTTTCCAAGTCTTTGCTGACTTCACCTTTAAGACACCCCAGCACAGCAGATCTCAGGGGATTTTTCTCCAAGTGCTTTACAGTAGCCACAAAGGGCCTGGGGAGTTTCTCCTCACATCGAGCAGGTCTCAGATATCCTAATAAGCATTCATCAGGAAACCAAATGCTAAAGTGCCTCTGGGACTAGGAGACATTTGGTAATATTTTTGAAGGAAGTGATGATGAAACATGCTCAGCAGCAGGGACCCAGAGTGTCCATGAATCACACCAGCAAGAAGCCTTGTGTGCATGGTGAGAAGTGCCCACAGACATCTCAGGCTCAGTGCTAGGGATGACCCCTCTGGACTTGTTGCAGTGCAAGCAGCTGAAAATGTCTGCTTGGTTGGAACACCCCCTTCCGCCCCCCCCAACCCTCCCAACTTGAAAAACAGTAGCATAGTTGCAAAATACTATTCACCCACAACTTATCAGGATGATCCAGCTCACAATTTCCCCTCTTCATCGCCCCCAGGATGATTCAGAATAAGATTCAGTCATCTAACTAGGGTCCCATTATTCCTTCAAATACATAGTTTCAATACTTCTCTCACCTACCAAGATACCCATTAGAAAAATGACTCATTAGCTCTTCCCCCTGCATCTTCAGCATAATGCTTCCAAGATGCACATGTGGGTCAACTGATGCTGTTCAGGAACTCCCATCAAACCCATTCAATTGTTCAGACTGAAATTGGGGAGTGGGTGTCAAAAGTGTTTTATTCAGATATTTCCCTTCTACATGAAATATTTATTTCCCCCCCCCACTCCCTCAAGACATCTCTGAGGTTAAATTTTTTTTTTCAAAAGTAAATTAAGTCTGAACAAAGAACATATATCAGATTAAATGTTCTATTTGACCTGAAACAAGTATTTTCAGTCTTGTTTGCAGTTAACCCAATATAGCATGTCTTCTGCATGACAGATAAAGGGAGGGAAGAAATTTCAGAGCTCTATGCAGAGCCCATCCTCTAGCAGCTGCCAAAAAGACTGTAGCTTATGTTAATATTAAAAATACTGCTTTAGCAATTTATGAGCATTATCTGGAAAGCTAAGGCACAAATTAGCAGCCATGAAGCCAGTTACTGGGATAATGCATTCTGAAATTCACACCCTTCTAGTGCTCAACTCATTTTAAATGGATAGAGGTTTACATTGAAACAAAAGAGAAGAAAGTTGGATGGTTTACACCGGAGTGAAATGATTCCCAGAAGTGGGAAGCACACATGTCTTTGCTAAAGGGGCTGCCTAGGTAACTTTAAGATGTTTTGGTTTTTTTTCAAAGCGTAAGCAGGTGCCTAAGGCAGAAACACCACTCCTGAAAATTACAACTGCTTCAGGAAAAACAGGCTTGATATTAGCTCCTGAGCAGATTGCAAAGGTGTGCCTGCTAAGTATTACCACTGTCTCAGAAGGTACCATTGTAACCTCTCTCCACCTGGTGTGCTTATCACTGAGAGGGATATCCAGAGAAGCTGAAGACACACAGAGCTTTGGGAATGGCTCAAAATGTGTTAGTGCAGGCTGGCTTCAGCCTGCTTCTGAACCCCCAGTATTCAGCTGTCCCAGAGCTACAAGGCACGTGTCTCAGTAAGACAAGAGGGCATGGGCTTCAGCTCTGCCAGGGGAGGATTAAGTTAGATATTAGGAGAAAATTCTTTCCAGAGAGGGTGATCAGGCACTGGAATGGGCTGCCCAGGGAGTGGGGGGATTCTCCATCCCTGGAGGTTTTTAAGAGCCTGAATGTGGCACTGAGTGCCATGGGCTGGGAACCATGGGGGGAGTGGATCAAGGGTTGGATTTGATGATCTCAGAGCTTTCCAACCCAAATGATTCTGTGACTACAACACAACCTGGTGTTGCTGCCCTGGGGTTTACAGAGGCAGAAGATGAGTGCAGAGTTTCAGGAGAGTCAGGAGTTTGCAGTCACCCCAAGTACATTCCCTGGTGCCACCAGTGCCGCACCCGGCGGTTGCTGTAGTTAAATGGAAAGCAGCAATCTCTGTTTTCACATGTGACAATTGCCATGCCATTTCTGTCTCATTAAGCTCTGAAATGTAAAACAAATGGGATTTATGCAGCTGCTGTTTGGCATTTGCCTGCACAATGTCAAGTCTTGCCTTTAATGGCTCTTCGGTCTCATCGCTTTTTAAAGGATTTTTTCCCCCATTTTGCTTTGGAGCCAATACCTGGTGGTTTCCCACCCTGGGCTGAAACAAGGTGGGGAAAAGACAGATGTGGGGTAGCTCTAGCAAGCAAACCCTCCTATTTTCCCTCCAGGCTGTAATACCAACTCAGGCAAGTATTTGCTGCAGGGTTCTGTGCCTCAGTTCCCCTTATCTGCCCCTGTCAGATTCACACAGCTAATTCAATTCCCAGCCCTCAGCCCATCAATTCAGCATATTTATATACACCAAGTCGCATTGTGCCTGGAATAACAAGCTCTGAAAAGCACTTATTTGTAAGGCTAGGATGAGAAAAGCTACAGGCAGCATTTAAGACATATTTTGGAGATCATGGACCACCAGCAAAATGCTATCTCATATATAAAACAGGGAAGAACTAATGGTTGGTTACAGGGAATTTGATCCTAACAATCATTCACTGAGGTATGGAGAATACTTTCAGAACAGAGTGCTGGAAACTCATTATTCTGGATAAACGCAACCAGTGCCACAGGTATACAGGCTGACCAATACCTGACACATGAAGATTGATGACCACAGGTCTCCTGGGCCACAACTGGGATCTTATTCTTCCATTCTCAAAAAAGCAACCACCTACTGATACCCCACAGACTGGCAGTACCAGCAAGGCTGCTCCTACACCCAGAGCATCTGAACAACACAACTAACCACACAGTGTGTCCTGGAGCTAAGTCAAGGGCAGTCACTTAAACCCCAAGATTTGGGGTTATTAAAGTGTCAGAGAGCATCATTCTCCACTGCCAAAGCCATCCCAGCATTAATACTGAATTTTTCCAAGAGTCTCGAGTGCCCAACTCTGGTCACCTCCAAAGGCATCACATTTACTCAAAGTATCAAGCAAATACCTTGGCATTAACGGTAGCTTGAAACACCTCAAATTACACTACTCAGAGGCTGTCACCAAGACTGGATCCTCCAGCTTCACGTAATCACCCAAGAACACTTGAGGAGCCAGAAAAGCAGGAAAATGATTTAACTCCAGCTGCCCAGGGCCCGCCCCACTGCCCCTGCCACAAAGCCACCTTCTCACACCACAAAACATCTTGGGCACAAAACATCTTACAGGCAGCAGCACAGCAAGCGTGCAAGAAATTGTAATGGCAGCAGTACAAAGGGGGATGTATTATGGAGAGCCTGCAAGACTGAGGAGAAACACAATAAAAAAAAAAATAAAATAAATTGAGGTTTCTCAGGGAAGCACAAAACTGGACATTGTTCAGAGCCCCACTCCACGAGCTGAGGCAGAACACCTTGTACAAAAGCAAGAGCTCCCACTGATGCAATTGTCAAGCTCATAGAGCAGAGATTTCTCTGGAAGCAGCCCCTGTGACAATTATTTATCATCATGCAAACATCTTCCTTCTTGCCTTTTGTTGGTGCAATACAGACCACATGAATCTCTAGCCAGGGAAAGAAAAGCTACCAGCAGGATCAAGGAAGGGTGGGATTAATCTGGTTTCACATAGATAAAAGACTCGAGCAATCAGTTTTAAAATTAATATTAAAATTGTAAGTCACCTTTGACTATATTAAAATATAAACTGGAGCATACAATAAGCCCCAAATAAGCCCCACAGGCAGTCAGAACAGCTCCCTTATCAACCTCTAACATCCCCTGTAAAATAATAACTGGAAGCCAGACTGTTCTGAGGAAAACTGGCTCTCCTGGGGCAGTGAGATGTGACCCAGTTCCTGCTGCCATTCCAGAAGCCCTCACTTGGCTCTTTTTCAGCATGCCAGCAATGAACTTGGCTGCAGCAGAAGTCATCTGGGGAGGGAGAGCTTGCTTGGAAAGAGTGAGCATTAAGCTACAAACCAATTGTAGCTGCTGTAAATACAGGGCAGAGAATGAGAACATTAAGGGACACTGTACTGTGATTTAATGAAGAGGGCTTTGGGGGCTTTTTTTCCTCCCTAGTAATGGGGAGTCTTTCTCCTAGCCTTTGGCTTTCCCTCCTCTGACAGTTTCTCAGCATCTCCAGAACTTTTCCCTCTCTCTTGCTGACTTTGACTGGAACCTTTCAGCTTATTTCAAGGGAAAACAGCATGGGTGGACCACAGGAGTGCTGAAGGAACCTGGCCTTAGCAGCACCACATGCTGCAGCAGAGCAGGATTGATGGGCATCACAGACAAAGCCCATGGGCAACATGCCAAGGTCAGCTGCTGAAAGACACCAGAAGTAGGAGCCCAGGAGGGAAAAATCATGGCCTGATGAGAAACATGATGAGGGCAAGCCTGAGACCAGCAGTTACCCACACTCACCTTGGGTACTACTGCAAAGTCAAGGAGAAGACAGAAACACACTCATTATTTTGCCAAAAAAACATTCATCAAGTGGTTCCTGATGGCTCTAACCAGCTCTAAGACATTGGGGTTTCCACTTCAGTAGGTGGCAAGTCCAGACCCCCAGACAGCACCAGTATAACATTAAAGAGGCATCTCAGGTTAGTTAAGGGGAGCTGAAACCATCTTTGATCTTCCTGGACAGCTGCCCCTCCTTCCAAGGACTGACCCAAGAGCTGCTGGAACAGAGACCACCAGCTCCAAACCCTTGTGCCCTGGGGGTGTGAGTGTGTTTTGGGGAAAAAAAGGAAGGGTCCTTGCACCACCAGAGAGCTCTGTCACCACCAGAGCTGCAGGAGCTGCTTCCCAAGCATCCTGCTGCCTGCTTGAGAGGGCTCCAAATAAATAAATAAATAAAGCCAGGGCCTCATTAGCATGCAAATCTATTCAAGCCCCCATTTCAATTTGAATTCTGTGCATACGATCAGAGTGCAAAATGCAAATTGTACAAATGCACCCACATGAAGAAACAAGCAGGAGCTCTGCACAAAGGGATTAGGGCCAGGCTGCTTCCCTCCGAAGATGACAGTGCTGGGGAGAGCTTTTGTCAGGGAGCATCCTTTAATGGTCACCGGTCACACAGCACTGAGCTTTGCCTACAAACTGCTTTGAAAAGCACCGTGACTCTCACTTCAGCTGCTGGAGCAATGCCTGGTTTGAGACAGGTTGCAGGGAACAGGAGGGGAGTGGAAAAACCAAGGACGAGGGGTGCTGTAGACTCAGCACTACCAGACGAGGGACCAAAGGATCAGTACCCATTCAGATTGACCAAGAGGACCAGGGATGTCCCCCCCATTCTCCTCCAGCAGCCCCAAAAGGCAGAACTGGTCAGCACCCCTCCAGCACCAACCATTTCACCCATCAAGCCAAGACTACAGGGCAGCAAGGTGGGTCTCAAGCAGATCTGGAAGAAGGTCATCACTACTCTCTATCCCCATCATCCTACTGACAGCAGAGGTGATGCTTCCCCAGTTTTCCCTCTCCTTCCCCTGGAGGTCTGGCTAGGACAGAGTTGCAGTGAGGAGAAACAGAAGCCCATCTTGGAGGGTCCTCTGCAGACCAACATCAGCTGGAAGAACCCCAGCACATCCAATTTTAGCAAAGTAAGCCTCTGAGCTCTGCCCTTTCAGGCCCTTTCTCCATTTTACTGACCCCAAAGCATGGGAGCTCCTGCTCCTAGCTGGACACAAAGCTCAAGCAGAGCAGCTGGCAGGCTGCATGAATTCACTTCTCCCTCCTACATGCACAAAATCCTCAACCCACCATTTATCGTATTACATTTTCATTTTAAAGTAAATATCTATTTTCAATTAGTACTTACAGTGAGGGGCATGCATCATTGAGAACACTTATTTCTCTTCCTTTCATTATTAGATTAGAAGTCGCTCGAGTTTAACTACATTTAACAGCAGAAGAGATGTAACTCTTCTGCAGACACTAACCCACCTCCACTCCCCCCTCAAAAAAAAAGAAAAAAAGGTCCCAGTCCAGTTAATGCAAGTCTCAACATCAAGGTGCTGGCACACAAACCTGTGGCAGCCCTGGCCAACCTCTCAGAGTCTGCCCATCAATTCCCAGCACATCCTGTTTCCAGGAAATCCCCATTGCTTTACCTTCCTGACACAAATTGACTCCCTCCTAATTTTATCTTTGAACAGCAGACTTCCCCAAGGCTGCATAAAGTGAATAAAACCCAGAGTAGAGACCTCCTCAAAACCTTGCAAAAACCACCCAAAAGCTGTGCCTGGTGCTCCAGACTCATTCATTCCCTTCAGATGGAAGCCAACCATGCCACTTGCCTAGCCAATATTTTTCCCAAGTCTCCCAAATGTGTCTCAGTCTCTTCATCTTCATCCCAACCAGAAAATCCCCTTCCCCCCAGAAAGACCATGAGACCACCCCCAAGCATATCCGAGTGCTGCCTGCTCAGCCCTCTGCTAAAACACTTTAAGCATAATAGTACAATTATATTTTGCTCATTATGCCTTATTTTTATTACATGGCCTCATTAAGGAGCTTCTGTAATTTAACTGCATCTCTTGGTCTCCGCACGGGGGCTCCAGCTGCATTTCTCATCAATCACTTTATTAAAAACACAGGACAAAAATTACTATTACACCCATTACTGCCCATCAATCTCTTCAATTGCCTCTTAGGTCCTTTCTTTACCTGCTTAATGCACCAGGGCCAGATGAATATCACTAGCATCTTTATAAATCTTTCTGTATTTCCCAATAATTACAATTACTGATTTTAAGGGTGCTTTCAGAGAAGAGCAAGGCACATGATGTCCTCACGGTGTGCGGGAGAACAGGTAGGAAAAACAAGCAACCACACCAAGAGAAATAAACTGTGTGCTAGACAGTAATATCTGATTGTACTGAACCAACCACAAGATGCTTTACAGAAAAAAAACCCCTTCCCAGACTCAATGTTAAAATTACAAATATCAAAATAGAGCAAGTCCACTTCCAAATGTTCAATCCCTAACTCTTGAATGTTTCCTGCTCCACAAAGAGATTCAAAACTTCGGTTTTTCTTCCCAGTTTTGAACAAGACACTTCCGCTGGGACAACAACTCTGATCTGCTCAAGTCAGCAGCAATTTGCAGAGGTTAAGAGCTCTACACAGATTTCTGTGTATGCTTGGGAGAAAGCCAAACCAGGGAGAAAAATCTACCTGGCTGCAAGAAAAGAATCAGTATGCTACATGAAATATTTGCTACAACTACCACTGTAAAGACATCACCCAGGGACATCAGCCATTTGGCAACTGCATATGGTCCTTTTTCTGGGGAGAGATGTTTCATTCCCATACCTCCTCACTCCCAGGAAAAATCTGCTTTGCCAGCTTAGCACTTTCCCCCTGTGCTTCCTACCACAGAAAGGGTAAGAAAAGGCAGATTTGGGAGATCACAGGTAGCAGACAAGAAGCTGCCCAGAGATGCTGAGCAAGTGTAGCAGGTGCCACCTTGATGCCATCAGCACCTCCTGGAGAAGAAGGGAAGGAAGGTGAGGGGTGTCAGCTCTTTAAAAGAAACCCAGCGGGGAGGGGTTTAGCACCCATAGCATGGCAATCCAAATGCCCTGGCAGTTGCCTTTCTAGCCAGCCCATTTCGTGAAAAAAGAGCTTTGAAGAGTTTCAAAGGACACCATGTTTCCTAGTTTATCACAAGTGTCTATCTTAAGCCAATATTATCATTTTAAGCATGACCAGAACAAGGAGTTTGCAGAAACTCTTAGTGCCACAGGAGATGCGCTCGCACAAGAGGCAAAGGAAAATAAAGAAATAAATAAAACCCCTTGGACTTAAAACATCATGCAAGACCCTGACTCACACCCAGCCCAACAGTGCTGTTGCTGTCATCATCACAGCTCTGTCAGGAGGTGACATTTACACTGCTTTGGGCTTGACAGCAAAAGGCCTTTCTGCTCTCCTGTGAAGTTTCCCCCCCTCTGCCCTTTCTGAAGTGCACATCTCTGCAGCACTGACACTGAGCAGCCCCAGTGAAGAGTGATGAACATTTTTCCAAGGGGTGGCAGGTAACAGGGACAGGTAGACTTCAAAAGCCTCCTATAGTCACTCTCAGGAGCAAAGACACCCAAGGCAGGGAGGGATGAGCAGATGTGTGGAACAACACCCATCCCAATGACCAAACCACGAATGCAGGGTCTGCATGCTACTCGAGCAAAAGTGCTCAGTAAATCAGCTACCTCTCCAAAGCAAGAGCAGGTCACAACATCCAGGCTAGAATGCTGGATCAGGACAACTCCACACACACAGAGACTGAGCTGGAGTGCAGAGGTTATCATCTAAACTGCACTTGGAGAACTTTGGTCACAGACAGAAAGGCGGAGGGACAGCAGGGATGGAGATTCTTCCCTTGGTCTCTGGTGGGGAAGCTCATGAGGAAGGGGAAAAACAGCAGAGTTGTTTCCTGAGTACAGAAAGATGCCTGGCTCGAGGTTACCTGGAAATTTCCATTCTTGTGAGTGCAAATAAAGGAAATCACAGGAAATCTACTCCTATCAGTAAGTCAAGCGTCAGCTTAGACAGAAGGAATTAATTTACAGCCACTCAAAGCTTTGATATCTTAAACCTTTTCAGCCTCTGGACAAGCTGAGGAATAAGCATAGACAGTGTCAGACTCAGTGAATGGCAGGACCAAACACTGCAAACAGCTGTGCCTAGTTTTACCAGCTGTTGGTTCTGTTTCTTCAGCACTGGGGGGGGGGGGGGGGGGGCCTCATCACTCCCAGCTTATTAAAGATACAGCCAGAAGGAGTGTTAAATCACACTCCAGGGATTAGCTCACAACACAGAGGAAAAAACAACCCCCAAAGGTTGCAGGGCTGACCAGTGATGGTATCCATGCCCTGTAGGATCCCCTGGGAGGCACTGGGGGGTCCATCACCTCCCAGTATCACACACAGACTCAGGAACAGAGGGTAAGAAGCAGCAGGTGAGGCACAGCCCCAGGTTCCCCTCCTTACACCTTCCTCCTTTCTGCTTCTTAAGCAAACCCAGGGCCTCTATCACTGCTTGAGGGTCACCTCAAGATCTGCCCTGTCTGGAGACCTCTCCAACCCCCCAGGGGGGTGCCCAGTGCTCCCCAGCAAGAACTTCAAAACACCCTCAGCTCTTTTCACCCCAGCCCTCAAGCAGCCTCTCTGCAGCACATGATGGAGGGGGAATGGCCTCGGTTGGTGCTCCCCAAGCCTCAGGCTTGGAGCTTTCAGCAGCTTTCCCCTTGGGTTCTCCAAAGGGACCCAGCCAGGTCTGAGCGGAACCGCGCTGATCCATGCGAGCGCTGCTGCTGCCACCACCAGGCGGAACCCAAAAAAGGGAGGGAGGAGAAAAAAGAAAAAAAACACAACTGCCTTAGCTCTGCCAGGTGACCTGGAGATTGAAAATACTCGGATTCTCCTTCTCCCTCTGCTCTAATTCAGACACAAACCCCCATGTCTGCAAGCTGCTTCTCCAGCACTGTACATGTGCAGCTGAACGAGGTGACAGCAAAGGAGCTGCAAAAATGCTCCAAGTGCTCCCCAGGACACGGCTGGGACACTGCTCAAGTCACCTGGACCAGCCATGGCCAGTCATTAAAATACACACTCTGCAGGGTAAGAAGTCTGCACAGAGCCAGGCATTAGAGGAACTGCTAAGGCTCATCTGAGCACTAACGATTTTGTCTGCAGTTATTTTTGTGCAGCTGGGAACAAGTGGCTGCAGTCAGCTACTTACCAGCTGGGGAGAAAGCAGCCGTTTTGCATCGCTGAGAAGGGAAATAAATCCAGCTCAGTGCCCCCCCCCCCCATCGTGCTCTCAGATTTGCTCTCCTTGCTGGCAGAGATTGCCCCCAACCAACCACGACAGCATCCAGGAACATCTCAGGGTGTGCCTGGAAGGTAAAGAGCAGGGTTTTCCTACCTTGATGTATCGTGACCACAGATTCCAGCTAAGCAGCTCCCAGTTTGCACAGGAAAAGATCTTCCCAAGTCCTGGGGGCAGATGTGCAGGAGGTTGCTCACACTGAGCCAGCAACTCCACCTGCTCAAGCCAACACTGTCTGGAGCAAGATTTCCTCTTTGGCTTGCCAGAGAGGCCCAAAGAAAAGTTCTCTTCAGAGCACACCTCTCAGTCTGGATGAAAAGTGCAAAGATCTCTCCACACCCCATCCCATCAGCTACCCCCTCCTGCAAGGTGCTTCTGCACTCCCTCTCTCCACATCCCCTTCAGACCCGGGTACCTCCATCCAAAGCAGCTCTTTTCATCCCACGTTCTCCAGACTCCCCAAATCCCCCGTTGTCACCATCACACCAGCCCTTACACAAGTTCAGCTGTCTCCAGCTCAGTGCTGAACATACAAGTGGGGCTGACATTTATTTAATCCTCATAGTAATGTTGACTGTGTACTTACTGAAACACCTCATGCTTATGGAAGACATTTGTTTCCAAGCAGCTTATGCTAAATTGCAGTGATATAAAGGAAACACTTATCCAATATTGACATTTACTGACTGGCAGGCATACAGCTTGAATACTCATTTATGCTAGTGGAGGAGGGGGAAGCCTGAGATGGATTCAGGGCCTTTCATTTCTGCTCTTTTCATGAGTCAGGCAATATGAAATCAATGAGGGGATACCTGCCCAAAATGCAAGGTGGGACTCTAAACCCAAGGGCTTCCTCCACTCCCTTTCTACTTAGGGGAAAATATGGTTATATTGGACCCACAGCACAAAGCTTTGATCCTCTACCCAAGAGGAACTCTAAGACAGTTCAGCCCTTTCATTACTGGTGCATTTTTCATCTGGAATTAGCAAGGCTCCTCTATCCTGTTGGTCAAAGAGCTTGTGGAAAAAAGAAAGAAACAAACAATTGAACAGTTTCTGTATTTCGCCTGCCACCAAGACAGGGTTGCTCACCCAAAAGGCCCCTGAAAAGTTAAGCTTTTGGGTGCTGCAGTACCCAGTTAGACCCTGGCACAGGTAGGCAGGGTTTACAGCATGGCTTTGCCTCATGCAGCATTGAAAATGACAGCAACAGACCCAAAACCATAAATCCAGTGGCACTTGAGGCCACCATCTGACACATACATGGTAAACAGGCACAGCAACTCCAAACACAAAGTAATTGGAAGCAGAAGAAAGTATCTATTATCTTAGCTGAGAGTCTGATGTGCTTCCATCAATGGTTAACGAGCAGCAGCTATGGCAGAGCCCTCAAAAAAGAAAACCGATTTACAACCTGCTCCACACAGAGAGCTCAAAAAGCAGAGGACCAAAATCTTGCTATAGCTTTTGTGGGGAGCAGGAGTGTTCAGTTTCAGCTCTCCCCCCCAAGTTAGCATCTGCATTTAACAAAGCAGTGTTCCACCTCCCACTTAGCATGGGACATTACAGGAGGCAGGATGCCCAGGGCTAAGAGGGTCACCCAAAGCACATTTAGATTTTAAGCTGTTTAAATGCAACTCAGTAAAAGGAAGAGCCGTGTAACAGCCAAGTGACCTACAGCTCCTTCTGCTCCACTTTGGAGGCTGCTGCTGCTGCCACCAGGGAAAGGCAAACACTTCAGTAGGGCTCTTGCCAGCCAGGCAATGAATAAACAGGCTCGACTCTGCTCAAAAGGCATATTGAACCAGGACATCTGTTAGGCCACGGTTTCCAAGGCCGGAACCCAAGGTTTGCTCTGTCCTACCACAAGGCACAATTCAGAAATGGAGATTTTCCCTCTCCTGCCTCGAGTGTAGGACACTGAGCTGCAGTGAATGAAGGAGGGGAAGAGAAACTCGGGAGTTTTGAGGAGCATCAGGATCCTGCTATTCAACCCGTGCCTGGAAAGAGCAGCACAGGATTTAAACTTCTTTCCTTCCCAGCCAAGAAATCCTGGCGTGTTTGAAATGAATACTGCAGGTGATGGATTCACACACCCCCTCCTGCAAGAGCTGGGACAAGTGCCAGCCCCAAAGGCAGGGCAGAGAGCCTCCAAAACTCACAGCTCCACCAACTGCCTTAAATCCCAGCAAATAACTAAAAGACTGATTTACAACCAATTTGTTTCACTACTTATTGATTTCTAAAGTCAGCTTGTACATGGTTACTACAGCTCTGTCTCTCCCTTTGGCCAGAGGTAGCTCCCAATGAACTGAAAGACTTGGGCTGGTCCTAAACAGAAACTAAATCAGGTTCTTCATCAACTGTGGTGATAAATTTGTTATTCTTTAAACAAAAACAAACAAACAAAAAAAGCTGTTTGATCTTGCTGGACGGATTCTGGAAGTGTTGTAAACCAATTCTCCAGCAGCATTTTTGTAAAGTCCTCTCCACCCAGCAGGCAAGGGAGGAACAGGATACAAACTCACAAAAGTAAATCATTAACTCAGAGGTGTGAAGGGAGCCACACTCTCCATCACAGACTGCTTGTAGGAAAACAGTTTATTCAAAGACCTTCATCCTCAGCTAATGCACAACTTAAGGGGCACATCAGCCCCTCCAACCCCCCTTTTTTTTTTTACAGCTGCAAAAGAAGAGCAGCCTGCTTTTTATTCTAACATATGCAGTGCAACTACAGAAAGAACAGGAGCTGGTAACAGTGCTGGGAAACTGTCAGGGATTTCTGTGCAGGTTTCTGTTCCAGTTGGTGTCCCCTAAAACAACAGGGAAGCAGAGAAGTAATCAACATCTGCCTGAGATGTGCTGTGCATAAACTGCCTGGGGTCCTCCACCTAACCTTGGAAAGGAGGAGGCCTGGAGGGATGCAAGGTTAGCATCAGGGCAGGTGTTTTTCCTCACTTTTGCAAACAGCACCTGAACAAACCAGCAGCTCATTCCTTCTTGTTCTTTGCAAAGAACTGAAACCTTTCAAGAAAGGCACTTTCAGCAAAGTCACCTGTGGTCCTCATGTGGCTCACACTGCAGGAGGAATGGACTGAAGATGGGGGAAGTACACAGAAATCTAAGCTGTGTTCAACAGCCACCAGCCCTTTTTCCTCCACTATGGCACAGACTGGAAAACACCAACTCTGATTTCTGCTGCCTTCAATCTCCCTCCCACAGAGCCCCACTGATAACTCCTGTGATCCCACCAAATCCTCATCTTTGCACCAGCAACAGCTCCTGACTTCACAAAACACCTGCCTAAACCATTACCATCTTCTACCCAACCATTTTTAGTTTCAACTTCTTGTGCTGCTGCTTCCTTGGCTTTATTTTTTTTAATAGCCCATTAGCACTTGCTCCTTTTGCAGCATGAGGTGCACCCCTTCTGCTTTCCAAACTTCTCCCTCATGCCAAGATTCACCTGCAGGGTTTAGGAAACATCCCAACACATTTCTCTTGCAAAGTTACCCTGACCCTTTACATGGCAGGAGGAATTAAATTTAAAAAGGGATGATAGCTACAGATTTCCAGGCTTCTCATTAGCAGGCTTCTGGCTGCCAGATGCAGCAATCCACAAATGCCTCTTGCACCCAAGGGGCTGCAGAGTAAAATCACCTCCCAGCACCCCAGAAGCTTTCATTCTTGCTCCCTGTCACCCACTAAGTACCCCCACAATGCCAAAATCTCCATCCTCCAGTCCTGACCAGTGGTGGTGGGTGGAATTGGTCTGTTTTCTCTCATCAGCACAATTTCACCCTTTTCCACCTGGGGGATGATGACAAGCCACTGGGAAGTTGAGCCACTGCTGCTAATAACAGAGCCCTCTGATGGAAGATTGCAAAGCATTTGCTTCCAGGGAGGAACCAAGTGAGCTGTGAAGGAGAAAAACATACCCTGCAACACCCAAAGCACTCAGTATTCATCACCCTGAGGACAAGCAAACATGCCTTGGGAAAAGAGAGCCCCAGACAGCCCCAGAAACCTTCCCACTCAAGCTAAATTTCAGATCTGCCACATTCATTTGGATGATTCCAGTACAAGCCAGGAAGAGGAGGTGGTGGCTACAGGTGTACCTTCAGTGGAGGTGCATCCCAAAGCTGAAACCCTTTCCCCAGTTTCTTCCAGCTTCCCCCAGTTTGAAGCAGAGGAGGGAGGGGGAAGCTATTCACCAGGGCAGCAGCAATTCCTTCCCACCGAGGGGCACCAGCCATCTAACCTCTGCAGGAGGCAAATTGTGCTGTGACTTTCTCACCTCTCACCAGAGCTGTGCTCCTGACAGCTTTCAGCAGGTGGAAGAGGGAGCAACACCAAGGGAAAAACAGCCCTGGGGAGGAAAATGCTGCCCTATAGACTTTCTGAAAGGGAAAACACAGGTGGCTTCAGACCATTTGCAAGGGTGAAAGAGGATGCTCAAGGGCAGGAAATCTGTTCAGTGTAGAAATCCTGCAACCAGGTACACGGTGGCCCCAGCCAGGGAGCACCAAGCACCTTCCTCCTGCCAGCTCAGCTGGGAGCCCCAGTTTCATCCTGCTGGGTTTGCAGAAGCAGCAGGATACTGGCAGGATGGACCATGAAGTACAAACCCAAGGGCACAGGTGCACAGCTCCAGGGATGGAAAATACCTTCTCAGCAAGGCTTTGTGTGTAAAGGAACTTTTTTATGAAGCCAGTGTCCAGGTTGCAGATCCCAAGTGAGGGTCTCAGCAGGGGTTATCCCCCCCACTCCATGCTCAGAGGGGAATTTAGGTCCTGCCTGCCTTGTTAGGGCAGATCCCATCAAGCCACTTTGGTGCTGCAGGCACAGTAACACAGCCCTTCATGCTCCTTGCCCACAAAAACGAGCTACTGAAACTCCTGAGAGGCAGGGTGAAGTGATTCTAGTTCTTTTAAGTGAGTTTTGGCCCATTAACTCCCTCCAGGTGCACACTTCACATCCCATCCCCACAGCCACCTGAGCCCATGGAAAATGAATGCCACCACATCCAGACACACCAGAACAACCAGAGGGGCTGCTCCAGGGGAGAAAATCACAGCACATGCTGGAAAACAGCTTCAGTTCCTACATCCAGGCCTTTCCTCCCCCCTCTGACCACCACCCCAAGGAAGCCTCTGCATGAAATCCTATTAGAGATCCCTTGCAGGGTTCCAGCCCAAAGGGGAAGCCAGCAGCTCTTTTCTCACACAATGCAAGCAGCAACTCCACAGAAATGCATTCTGTTCATCTTACAGGAGAGAAAACAGCCAAAAAAATCACTCTGCAAGACACTCTCTGCCTCAGAGCCCGGCACCAATAAGGCAGGTACCAGATGCATGTCCTGATGGTGCAGAGAAATCAGCTGAGCTCAGGCTACAGGGAGAGCCCAGGAGCCACAGCAGCTTTAGAACACTAAGGGCTATTAAAAAGTGCATTAGCTCTTATTAAAAATAATGGCTGCAAAAAGGAGGAAGAGGGGAGGAAAAAAAAAAAAACAACACAAACCCAAAACCCTACTGGATCCCAGACTTATTCAGCTTCAATAGCACGGTGCCATTTGACCTGCAGGGAGCTGGAAGAGGCCAGGACCAGCTCCCAAACTGGTGATAGCCCCAGCCCTGCTGTACCAGGGAGAGTTCAGATTTGTTCAGCCAGAAACCTACAGGAAGGACACAGTGGGTTCCTTTTGTGCAGAAGCAAAGGCGACTGCAAACCCAGCTTTCTCCCCGAAGGAATATTAGTACAAGCAGAGAGGGAAAGAGAAAAGGGGAAAGGGAGGGCAGCACGGGGGCCCTACATCACATCCAAGCCCAGGAAAAGAGGAGGTAAAGACAAGGGAAAGCTCAGCCACCTCCAGAAACGGCGAATGGGGGGAAATGCAGTGGGGGATGCTCAGCAACAATGTTTGGCTGAGCAAAAAAAAAAACCTAGCTGCCCGTGGAGAAGCACTGCTCTCTCCAAAAGTTTTATCCTTCATTTAATCAACAGATGGACTGGCTGCGTGGGTTTGGTTTTTTTTGTTTTTTTTAAAACACTCCCCCCCCTTTTTTTGTGTGTGTGGTTTTTTTTTTTTTTTTTGAGCAACCCCAAGCCCTACCCTCACAAAAGGCGGCTTGGGGACCACGGCACCGTGACACAGATGGTGTCTAAAAACCCTGGCGTTGCGAGGGGCTGAGCAGCAGATCGGGGAAGCTTGGGGCTGGCTGGAGCTCAGCATCCTCCCCAGGGGACAGACAGACACCCCAGGGGACACACAGACACCCCAGGGACCAGCGCTGCAAGCGCAGCATCCCAAAACGCCCCCTCCTCACATCAATTATTTTTAATATTTTTTTTTTTTTTTCTTGCTTCCATTCGAGGGAGGGGAAGCCAGGCAGCCAAGTTCCAAGGAAAATTCCTCCGGCTTCCCACGCTCCTTCCCCGGGCCGCGGGGCTGCTGGGGGGTTGGGATCAGGCTGGGACACCCCCCCTCCCCAAACCACCCTAAGGAGGGGGTCCCACAACCTTTAGGCTGGCTACAAAGCAACAGCTACACACATCCTACCCCCACCACTAAATTTCTCCCTAACCCTTTCTCTCCACCAGCCAGAACCCAAGAGGCTGCTTCATCCCGAACCGAACCGACCCATCCATCGCCCCCCCCCCGGCACCGGCTAAAGGACCGGGCGGTGATTTAATTTTAAATTTTTTTTTTTTTTTTAGGGGGGGCAATGTTGCTGAGCGAAGCCGTGTTTACCCACAAACACCATCTAATTAACGGAACCGAAGCTGGAAGAACTCATTTGCATGCTAAAGATCCTCCCCCCCTCTTTTATATATATATATATATTTTTTTTTAATAAAAATGCAAGCTGCTTGGCTAAAGACGCATGAAAAACTCTGCAACCCTCCCTCTCCCTTCACCCCCCACCACCCCTTGTGCATCGAGACGCAGCCCCCCGACCTAAGACCCCCCCCCCCCCCCCATCACCTCTACCCCCAAACTCAGTGCTGCCCCGGCTCCTACCGTGGCTGAGGAGGAAGCACCCGAGGAGGAGGAGGAGGAGGTCAGCCTGGAAAGCGCTCATTCCTCAGGGTGGGCAAAGAGCCGGGGGTCCGGGGGGGGCTTCAGGAGGCCCGGGGGGGGCTTCAGGAGGCCCCTGGTGCTGCTGCCGCCCGCCGGCTCCGCTCTCCCGGCTCCATCACCGCCCCCCCCCCCCCCAGCCCCCCCCCAGCTCCTCCCCCGGCAGCGCTGCCTTGACTGGCGGAGAGAAGCTCAGCCTGGCTTTGGGGAAAGGGAGGAAAAAAAAAGGGGAGGGAGAGAGGAAAGTGATGGTTAAAGGAGGAGTAACTCGGGGAGGGATGGCTCAGCCCCCCTCCTCCTCCTCCCCCCCCCCAGCACGGGATGGGGTGCGCGGTAAGGCTGGGGTCTCTGTGTGCCAAGGGAAGGGGGGGGCATTGGGGTATGTCCCCCCAAAATGGATCCCCCCCCCCCTAAGGTTTATTCACTGCCCGGGAAAACGTGAGGGGGAATTTTGGGTTAATTTTTTTTTTGCAAAGGGGAGCGTTTGGGCACCCCCGAAACGCTTTGCTCTGGGCACGGAAAGGTCCTGGGGGGGACACATCACGGGGAGGGGGGGGGGACACACACACATCACCGGGAGGGGGGGGGAGGGGGGGGGACACATCACCGGGGGGAGGGGGGGGGACACATCACCGGGGGGAGGGGGGGGGACACATCACCGGGGGGAGGGGGGGGGACACAACACCGGGAGGGGGGGGGGGGGACACATCACCGGGAGGGGGGGGGACACACACACATCACCGGGAGGGGGGGGGGACACACACACATCACCGGGAGGGGGGGGGGACACACACACATCACCGGGAGGGGGGGGGGACACACACACATCACCGGGAGGGGGGGGGACACACACACATCACCGGGAGGGGGGGGGGGGACACATCACCGGGGGGAGGGGGGGGGACACATCACCGGGGGGAGGGGGGGGGACACATCACCGGGGGGAGGGGGGGGGACACATCACCGGGGGGAGGGGGGGGGCAGGGGGGGACACATCACCGGGAGGGGGGGGGGGGGCGGGGGGGGACACATCACCGGGAGGGGGGGGGGGGGGGGGGGGGGACACAACACCGGGAGGGGGGGGGGGCGGGGGGGGACACATCACCGGGAGGGGGGGGGGGGCGGGGGGAGACACATCACCGGGAGGGGGGGGGGGGCGGGGGGGGACACATCACCGGGAGGGGGGGGGGCGGGGGGAGACACATCACCGGGAGGGGGGGGGGGCGGGGGGGGACACATCACCGGGAGGGGGGGAGAAAGGAAAAAGGGGAAAGGGTGCCCCCCCCCGCACCCCTAAATCCTTCTCCCTGCTCCGAAACATCCACGCAAAGAGTTGCGTGGCTTCCCCCCTCCCAATCTCTAAATTTGGGGGAACTCCCCCCCCTCAGTACCCTCCTCACCTGCCTGGGGGGCTGCCCTTGCTCTCCCAGGATTTGGGGGGACTGCACCCCCAGAGCCAAGTTGTGGGAATGGGGTGCAAAATGTAACACAAAATATAACACAAAATACAAGGTTCATCCTCACAGCGGCAGTCTCGCCTGGGAGGAGGTGGGGGCGATGCCGTGCAAAGCCCCCCCTCAATTACAGCCTCTTGGAAAGGGGGGGGGGGAGCAGCGGCTCATCCAAGCTGGGAAAAAAACCCGAAAAACAACACCCCCCAAAAACAACAACCCAAAACCCCACCAAAGAAAAAACCTCCCCGAGTGGGGAGAAGAAGAAAAATACTGAAAAAAAAAAAGCTGGAAAGAGAGCAACGATGGGAGAGGCCAAAGGGGGCTTTTCCCCTCCATTAAATTCCTTTTTTTAAAAAAACTTTTTTCTTTAATTTCACCCGTACCGAGGTTGGGGACAAAAAAAAAAAATCCCAAACCCAACAAAACTGAACCAAACCCCCCAACCCAAAAGCAATGAAAGCATTTCTTACCTCCAGCGTTTTGCACAGGCCTGGGGAGTCCTTTGCCTCCCTCTGAGTCCAAAGGAGCAACTGACCCCCCCTGAGCTCAATTATAAACCCGAGCATTATAAACCAACTAATTACAGCTGCAGACTCTTAATTACTGCTGTGCCGAGAGGTGAACTGCAAGGGGGGACACCAGAGCTTCCCCAACTCTTCTGGGAACTTCTGCAGGTGGCTGCTTGGTTACCTGCTCTGGCTTAAGTGGAGTTAACTAATCCCCCAACCAGCTAACAAGTTAACAAGTTAACAAGTGCCAGCTGGGTTAAACCTGCCTTAGCACCAGCAAACCCAGAGTTATTGCTCAAAACACTGAGCTCTCAGCCTGGTGCATGCAGGTTGTGCTCTCTGCAGTGAGAGTCACCCCAGACTTATTTTATTTTATTTTATATTTTATTTTCTTTTTTTAATTTTTTTTAAATTTTTAAATTTTTTTTTATTATTATTTTTTTATTTTTTTTATTTTATTTTTTATTTTTTATTTTTTTAATTTTTTTTGGTTTTTTTATTTTTTATTTTTTATTTTATTTTATTTTAATTTTTTTTAATTTTTTTTAATTATTTTTTAAATTTATTTTTAGCTTGCAACTCTCAGGAAATAAAGCACCCTTTGATTTTAGTTTTTCCATCCCTATTTGCACACCTGTTGACAGCTCTGGAAGATGCTGTGGGAATGTTAGCTTGCAATTAGCAAATCCTTGCATTTTCCACTCTGGCTTTTTTTTTTTTTTTTTTGTCCCTCTGCCACCAGCACATCATGGACAAGTCCCATCAGCTCCAACCCTTGGAGGTTTTTTGGCAGTGGCCACAAGAATATTTTCTTCCAGGGCTAGGGTGACTTAGAGGTGGGGTCTTTTCTGTTTTGGTTTGTTTTGGGGTTTTTTCTGGCAGCAGCCCTGATTTAAATGCACTTGGAATAAAGCTCTCAGTGCCTAATTTCAGGGGGAATTTGATTTCTGCAAAATGTTGTTTGCTTGCAGATCGGGGGTACTAATGGATATTAAAGCTGCTACACAGGGAAGACTTTTCTGTGAAGCTTCAAAACACCATTAACATTTTCATGGCAATTTCTTTCTCTCTTTTTTTTTTATTTTTTTTTTTTACATAGAATATTATTTTTTGCTAGCAGAATTTTTTAACTTCTAGGAAAGAATATTTTTTCTCCCTCTTTTTTTTTTTTTTTTTTAGTTCTTTCTTCCCAATGAAAACATTTAAGCTGGAAAATTCTCATTGTAATACTGACCTTTAGCAAAAGGTTTTAAATCCTTAACTGAAATGTAGCGTGTAAGAGGGAAGTTTTATTAACTGATTACTTCTCTGCTTCCAACTACACTGGGAGTCAAATTTGATTTAGAGGACAGAGTGGTTGTACTCTGCATGTAAAAAAATACCCTGTTACTGACATCATTTTGGCATTCTGGACCATTGAGCATCATCCTGCAAAACTGCCTGGCCTGGGACTTCACTTGTATTATTACAGGAGAAAAAATCAAATGCAAACTGATTATTTTGGGGTATCTCATTGCAATCTGCAGTGCTTTGTGGAAGGAAATGAATCATCCCAATTAATGAGGGGAAAAAAAAATCTCAGCACCTAGGGGGAATGGTCCCTGGGGAGGAATCTGGAGCTGATGTGGAGCAAAACTGCCCTCACCCTGGGGATGTGTTGGTGTTTGCAGGTGGGAAGTCCCCACTTTAGGTTCCTTTGCATCACCTGCCTTCCAAATTTTGGAATTTGGGGTCTCCCCATGCAATACCTGATGGCAAAAGAGCAATGCTAGAAGCTGGGAAGAGCAGGTGAGAATCCTCTCATTTGCTTCTGCAAGTGAGTGGGGAGAAACAAAGCAGTTTTCTCTTCCTATTCCCCCCCCCCCTTTTTTTTTTTTTTTTTTTTTTTTTTTGTATTCCCTGCTGACAAGTGCAATAGATATGAAACATCACAACAATGAAAGTGAATATTTTCCCCCTGCCTCTGGCTCTCTTCCTTCCAGGCTATTTACAGAGAAGTGCAAGAAACAAAATGTTCTGAAATGCTGCAGCAAAATGAGGGGGGGTGGGGGGGGAGAGAGAGAGAAAAATAATATAGACCCTGTAAGCAACCTGATAAAAATGAAGCTATATTGACAGAAAATGGAGGTTTAAACAGCAGGACAAGAGCAACTCCGATGGATTTCATTCTTGTGTTACAAAGTGAAGCCAAGCACCTGGAAGAAAGAGGGGAAAATAATCACATGTTTCTCTGGTTTATAAAATCTTTTCCTTGTCATTTAAAAACACATCTGACAGGTGAAAGCTGTGCAGAGTCCTGCTGCAAAAACACTGAGCTGAGGCTCAGAGCTTTTCCCCTGGTCCTTGGAGAAACTCACCCCACCGTGCCTCAGTTTCCCCCTTGGCAAAGTGCCTGCCTTGGCTGCAAGTCAGGTGGTTTTTCCATAGGAGAAAAAGCTTGATTGGAAAGCAAAATCCTTGGTTGTTTCTCCACATCCTGGGAGTGCTGCACAGCCCTTGTCACCCACTGGGGGACCCTGCAGCAGGTTTGGGGTTGAGATATCTGGTGGAGATGCCAAGGGGCATCCTTGGGGTTGGTGGTAAGAAGGACACAAAACCTGGGGTGAAGCTCCCCAAGGTGTTTCCTGAGGTCAATTCCTCACCATGCATGGGTCCTTTGGACTTAACAGCTACAGGGAACACCAGCAAACCTTGAAACAACCCCAGATGTACCCAGATGTGGTGTGGAATCTGCTTCCAGTTCCTCTATTAGAGAACTGGGGCCAGAGTTTTCCCCCCCCATCCTTCAGAGCTGGGCCAGATTGTCTTAATCCACAAAAAAAACCTGATAAACTTCTGGCTTGGGGAGGGGGGGTGTTATTCATGTGGCTGGTCAGGATAAAAACTGGGCTGCTTTAGTGCTTGCTAAGAATTACCACCTTGGTCCTGACTTTTTCCAGGGTCTAAAAAACTTCCCAGCCCAAAATAGGGATGTTGGAGGAGAGGCAGGGGCTCCACAGCTCCTCCCGTGGGCTGCAAGGGAGAAGGAAAATGGAAAAGAGAGAATGTGAGGAGACTGCTGGAAACAGACAGACCACGTCCTCTTCTTTATATAACTTCTAATATCCTTTTTTAGGGGGATTTTCCATCACACAAGTGGAGTCCTGGCTTGGACTGGTTTTTTTTTGCCAGAGAAAAAAAAGGGTGCATGGATAAAATCCCTCAAAAAATGAGCAAGCCACTCAGGGTTAAGTGGAGCATTTGTATAAAAAACAATTAATTCAATTTCTACTTGATTGGCACTTTAATTAGGCCCATGTCCTTTTTGATTCCACTGCAATCAGACTGGAGGGGAATGGGAAGCTTCCACACTGTTACATTTATCTGGAGATCACAGGATTTCCATTTGATTGCAATGAAAGGGGGGGGGAAAGGGAAAAAAAAAATAACAACCCCTCAAACCCCCAAACCATTACCTTATAAATGTAGCAAGGGATGTAGCTTTAGGCTTGGAGAAAGTGTGGCTTCCTGGAGGCAAGAATTAATCTTATGGTGTTAAATAAGGGCTTGTTCTGCAAAGAAAAATTGGGAAGAAAAGTTCTGTCTCTCAAGCCTGCCAAGGACTCAAAAGCCAGACTTGAATTTAAGAGCTCCAGAAAAAGAAAAGAAAAAAGAAAAAGAAGAAAAAAGAGGGGGGGAAGAAAAAAAAAAAAAAGAAAAAAAAGAAAAACGGAAGTCCTTTTGTTTTTTTATAAGGCAATTTCCCTCTTTTTCTCCTCTTTTACTGCATGGAGGCTTTAACTCCTGCAGCTCCCAGCCCCCTGTGAATCTCCTGAGATCAGCTTCAAATCAGTGTTCCTGGTAAATAAAGTGCCCTGATTGCAGCCCCTGGACCTTGGGCTGGCTCCAGCCTCCAGTTTCAAAGGAGATGAGAGGAGAAATGGGACTGAGCAGATTTTGACACCCAGGTATAACAGGTAACTCCAAGCAGGCAACTGGGAAGGTCAGTGGGATGTGGGAGATTCCCAGCTCCTGACCTTCTTGGGAAGTGTTTTCTTGGAGAAAAAGATCTGCTGAAAAATAGGGAGGAAAAATAAAATAATAATAAAAAATTGTTCTGTACCGTTTTTAGTGCTTCCAAAGGAAAACCCCTGAGTTTCCTTCTCCTTCTCCTCCCATGCCACAAATCCCCAAAATCTTCAGTAGAAGGGAAAAAAGTCCAACCCCACATTTGACAACATTTAGTCAAATCCTCCCACCTCTTGGAGCTGGTTGCTGTGCCAGGGGGATGAGCAAGAGCCACGAGTCAATGTTCAACCCTATTTTATATTTTAATTTTATTTTTTCCTTTCCCCAGCAAGCTTCCCAACCCCATGACAAGCCTGAGCATGGGCTGAAAAGCAAAAAGTTGGCTGCAAAATTTCAGCCTGTCCTTGGGGTTTGATCAAGTTGAAGAAAAGACATTTGGTTTGCAGTGGAATATTCTTCCAGCAAAGAGAGAAATGCTGCTGTTTGATTGAGGTGGCTAATTACACAGCTTGAAGAGTAAATTACAGCTATCAAACATCCCAGTGAAGATTCACTTACAAACAGGAAGCAAAGAAAATGAATTTTTTGGGGGGTGTGCTGGCAATTTTGAAATAAAGACATTGTCTCTGGTGGGGAATGTTAACCAAACCTTTTAAAATTCATCTTCAGCTGCTAAATTCAAATGATTTTTCCTTGCAGACCAACCAAACAGTTCATTCCCATAGCCTTGAGCTTCCTTTGTTTTTCTAATTTGAGGTTTTTTGCTTCCTTGTGACTTTTGGAAACATTTGCCCTCACTCTAATGTCTCTTTTTTTAACATAAAAACATTAACAACAAGTTTAGAAACAGCCAAAACCACCCCACTGAAGTAAAAATCATGTAAAAAGTATATTGCTCACCAGAAAAATGTTCATTAGCCAAAAAAAAACCCAAACCAAACCCAAACCATCCATCTGTTCAATTAGTAAACACACAAAAATCCAAATTTCAGTCCCTCAAAATGACCTCAAGGTTTGTAACAAGGATTAAATGGAAGGTGCCTGTGGAGAAGAGCATCTAACACCAGGTCATCTCCAGCACTCTCTTTACTGCTGCAGACACCTCGAAGGAGGTGCTGGTGCTCTCTTTTCTGTTGCCACATAAAAAAAAAAAACAAAACCTTTTGTTTTCCCTGGAGCCACTAAAACTTGTTTTTCCTCTCAAATATCAAACTTTTGGGGCCAGGCTGCAAAGCTCCCCCAAAAGTAATTTTTTAGCCTGTAGGACTGTAAGCAGAACTATCCCGTGCCTCAGTTTCCCCAGGTAGACAATGGGTGCCTCGCTGGGTGGATGAGTTCATGTTTTCCAGGGCTTTTTGTTGCCAAAATCTTGCAGGAATCACCCCAGTGGTGCTCAGAGAATCCCCCACTTTGTCTCCCTGCTGTGCCTTCCCCAGGCAAGGAAAGGTAAAGCATCACCCTGGGTGTCTCTGCACGCCTGCAAATACCTGGAGCCTATTAGAACCAAAGCAAAAAACAAACAAAAAACCTAATAAAAAGTCAATTTTCTTGTTTTGGCTCTGAGGAACAACCCCAAAGGCCACAGCAAGCCCTGCCCTCATTAGCAGCATCCTCAGACATCTCCAGGCATCTCTGGTGGTGAGGGCACCCCAGCATGTTGGCATCTTTTAATTTGCCCCCTGCTACCCCCTGGCCCCTGGAGAGGAGATGTTTTGCCATCTGCCATGCACGGGGGGGGACTTTTTATCCCTCCTGTTACTCCTGTGGGTACAGTGAGGGCTGGGGGGGGGTGCAGCCCCAAGGAGAAAAAAAGACAACGTGGATCTGCCAAAATGTGCCCTGTGGAAATTGGGGAAGGTGCTGAGGGTTTTGCTGGGGCCAAATGCAAAATGAACCTTTTGCTTTCCCTGCAGCCATGGGAATGAAGGTTTTCTCTGAAATATCAAGTTTTGGGGGCTAGAACTTGGTCCTGAGCATCCCACCCCATCCCCTTAGCCCCCAGTGCAGCCCAGACCCAGCAGATCCTCTGCCACATCCCACACAGGGAGCTTTTAGAATCCCAGAATGGATTGTAGAAGGGTTTGGGTTGGAAGGGACCTTTAGAGTCCATCTAGTCCAACCCCCTTGCAATGAGCAGGGCCATCTGCAGCCAGATCAGGCTGCCCCATCCAACCTGACCTTCAATGTTTCCAGGGATGGGACAGCCCCCACCTCTCTGAGCACCCTGGGCCCATGTCCCAGCACCCTCCCTGCGAAACCTTTCTTCCTCATAGCAAATCTTAATCCCCCCTCTTTCAGTTTTAAACCATCATCCCTTGTCCTGGCTGCTAAAATGTTTTGTCCCTGGTTTTCTTGTATGGAAAGACCACAACTCTTCAGTTTAAGGAGAAAGAGAAAATGCTGAACCCAAACTCTTGTCCTCTTGCCCCAAACCAGCTGCTGCTGATGGAGTTCCCCGGGCCTGACTTATCCCAGGAGGGGGAATTTTTTTTCCCTGCTGTGTGCTAGGTTTTGTCCTAGCGTGGGTCACAGCAAGCCCAGCATTGAGGGGTTTCATCTCCTCCCAATTACAGGCATTAAAACTTTTGCTCCCCTGAGCTGAGCCTGTCCCCAAGCCCCGGGCTGACAGCCCATCCGAGAGCAGTTATTTATAGCAGGGCATCTGCATTTCCCAGGATCACAGACCAGTGATTCAGTGCCTGGAATTGCTGCAAGGAATTGCTCCCAGGCTTGAGCTCCAGCTGCCATGCAAGCACCAAACCCCCCAACCAGCCAGAAGCTCCTGGGTGGGGAAAAAAACTGCAGCATGGGGGTGGGCAGGATGGGGGTCTTGGGGTGGTCCAGAGGTTGGGCACCCAGCTGTGGGATGCTGGAAAATCCAAGCATCCCTTTAGCTCCATGGGTGGAGGCAGGGAGGGGACCCAAATGGGTGATTGAGGTCTGGGGACAGTGGACATGGTGCTGGGTGATGCCCAAGGGAAAGGGGGGGCTCCTTTCTTGTGGTACCCCCAGGTTTTTCCAGGGTTGAGAGGAGCCCACACAAGGAAGCAGCCTCCTTCCTCCCTTGCTCTCTGCTTCGTGGCATTTTCTCTGCAAAAAAAAAAAAATAAAAAATGGGTCTTTGCTCAGCCTTTATCACCCCCAGCAAAATGCTTGGAGACACTTTGAATGATGCTGGAGATGGGGGAGAAGGAAAAGACTAAAATAAATTTAAAAAAAATAAAATACAAAGAAGGCTGCTGCACTGTATTGAATCCCGTTGAATTTTAAAGTGCTCCGAGGTTGAAGTTTTCTGAAAGGAAGAATAAGAGGAATGGGGAGGAGGGAGAAAGAGATGTGGGACACAGGGAGCATTTTGCAGACATGGTGAAGAACAGGCTCTGAGTGGGACCTGATCCAGACCCTGATGTACACCAGGAACATCAAGAGGGGAACATGTCCCTGCATGAACCTGGAGCTTGTTCCATTCCTGTGCTGGGGAGATCCTAGGCAAATCATGAGGGTTTTGACCCCAAATCCATGGGGAATAGGAGCAGCATCCCACCCATCCCAGTAGAAAAAGGGAATTTTTTACCAGGGGGCTCTTTTTTGGTGGTCCAGGCTGGCAGCATCTTCCCTCCCTGAGGCAGCTGGAGCACAGAACGCTGTTTTCTAGCAATAAAAATAGTAAAGAAACCATCAAAATGAACCATGGAATCCCCCAGGCCTGTGTCCCCACATCACCCATGAGGTCTCTGCTTGCAGACAGTGCTCACACCCCCATTTTCTTGCCAGCATCACCCATCCAGCCCCCAGGGGCTACCAATTCCTGACCGAATTTGGCACAACCCGTTTCAACCTGAACCTCCTGGCACCTAACCTCTGCCCAGCTCCTTCATTTCAAGCCCCCCAGGGCACAGTTCTCCCCTTTCCTATAGGTTTGGGTAGCATCTGACCTCAGCTGAGCAGTCTAAGAAATATAATCTGATAATCATAACGATTAGAGCACTAATCATCATAATAAGCCCTGTCCTGGCTAGGGCACCTGTCACCTAGGCTTGCCCATGACAGTGACAACCAGCTATTACATACCCCAGCTGAGAGTAGCAATGCCAGGGCTGGGTTTTAAGGGCAGAGCAAGGCAAATACAAGAGAAAAAACCCTAACTCTCTAACAGCATTGCACGTTGGAGGTCAGCCCAGCTCCCCAAACAGCCCCACAGGACTGGGTGTCTTTAAATCAGGATTTGCAAGTGGAGAAGTGTTTGTGGCTATCTCTGGGATGCTTCTGCAAATGTTCCTGGGTCCTGCTGCTCACAGGAGGTTTTACTGCCTTGCTGTAAATCCAGCTGGAAGGATTATTTCCCCACTGGGTCCCAGTTTGTCCCTCTGAAGCAGACAGGGTTGGGTGTCTCTGCTGGAGAAATGATGCTCACAGGGCAAGTAAAAAAAAAAACAAAACCAAAATTGTTTGGGACATGATTCTTGGGGGACTTTTGCTTCTGTTTATGGGGATGGAGCTTCAAGTATTTTTGCAGAAAAGGAGCTGTCCTGGGTGGGGATGGAGAGAGATGAGGGAAGGAGCCTGAGCTGGACCTTCTCTTCTTCTCACTTCCCTTCCCTTTCCCTTTTGTTTTATTTTTCTTTATTTATTTCTTTATCCATTTCCTTATTTACTGATGGTGTGAACAACCACCAAGCACCAAAATCCCTGTGACTCCTCCTAGCCCACATCTCTAACCATCTCAGCACTTCCAGGAGCCCAACCCCTTGGCCCAATGTCTCACCCCAAGCATGACACCCGCAGAAAATCCCCATTCCTCCCCAAAACCCCCAGCTCCTCCCACCTCCCAGCCCACCCTCTGCCTTCCCTTTAGTTCTTGGGGCAGCTTTGTCACCTTAAACCCCAGAAGAACTCCGTGAAATGAGCCCCTCCACCTCCTCCCCTCTACCTGCCATGAAACCCAGCTCCTGCTCTTCCCTTTGATGACTTCAGCTGCTGCCGAGGAGAAATGCTCATATCAGCAAACAGATGGCAGCTGAGGCATGTAGCATAAAATATATTTATCAAGGAAAACAGCTGTAGCCCATTTCATTCCAAAGATTTCTATTAAAAGTTCTCGGGAGCTACAAGCTGCTCCAGCTCTGCAGCCGGAATAAAGCCGGGGGGACAAATGGCTTTTTTTTTTTCTTTTTTTTCTTTTTTTTTTTTTTTTTTAAATATATATATATATTTTTTTTAGTCCCTGTGCATTTCTTTCCCCTTTCTTATTCCCTGCTGCCTGAGGACAGGTCAGCTCAGCTCCACTTGCAGGGCTGGTCTGAGGAGGCTGAGTGCCAAGCTGGGGTTATCAAAGCTTCGTTTGCATTTTTGAGGAACACCAAAGTGCCCATCTGTGGGCTCAGGGTTTTACACATTTACCCCCCCCGCCCCTCCCAAAGGTCCCAGGAGCTGCAAGACTTGGGAAAACATCCCAACATCAGCCCTGCAGCTTGACTTTTGCTTCCAGGGACACCTCAGTTTGGGGTGCAAACCGCTGGGAAGCAACCGTGTAAATAATTATACCAAAGGATTTTTGGGGCTGGGCGAGGGGATTTGGAGGGAGAGAAGAGAGATCAAAAAAACCAAAAATATCCCTCCTGTTTGCCAAAGACCAAAAACTCCCACAGGGCTGCAGGTGGGGGGGATAAGGAGAAGGTTCAGACCCCTGAATGCTCTCAGGAGTGTTTCAAATCTTTCTTTGCCTTCCTGGCAGGCAGGGATGTGTGCTAGAAGCAAGGTACAGGATAGATCCCAACCCCAACCACATCCTCCTTACCTTCTGGATGCACCTGCAGGTCATCCCAAGCATCCAGTCTCTTTTCCCTGGGATATGAGATGCCCTTTTGATGCCCACTCTCCAGACAGGGAATGCTTCAGACTCTTACCCTTTTCACCAGCAGGTGCAAAAAGGCTTTATCACCGTTTTAAAGGTGGGGAAAACCACCTTTAAAAAAAAAGTCAGAGGTGAAGAGAGCACAAACCTTGTGTCTGGAGATGCTTGACTACATTTCAAGCACCGTGTGCCAGCAAGAACGGGGCTAAGTAAATCAGAGCCCTGGAAATGCTCATACTGGGAAGGGCTGTGGGTTTTCCAGCTGCTGTGGGGATCTTTGGGGGAAATAAAAAAAAAAAGAAAAAAGCTTTCTTTTCCTTTCTTTTCCTATCCTGTCCCTGGGAAACTCCTGTTAATAAGAGCAGGATGTGGCCCCGGGTGCTTAGGCAGGAGGATGTGGAGCTGAACTCATGCTGGTGGAGCAGATGCACTCTTAAACAAACCAGCCTCTTGCAGGAAGAAAACAATGACTTAGTACTTTGTAATTACCAGCCCAAAGTCGAGCAATTACTCCTTATGAGCACGTGATTGCTAAGAATAGCTTAAAATGAATAAACATTTAAAAAAAAAAATAGAAAAGAAAAGGAAAAAAAAAAAACCTACTCAGTAGATTTTCATTAGCCAACAAAATAAGATATTTATACTCTGGCACAGCCCCCATAAATAAAGACAAGGCATTACTTAGCAAATGAGTGAATTAGTATTGTGCTTAATTGCTAGAAATTACTATCAGGTTACTACAATTGCTATAAATTACCAGCAGGATCAGCCCTTTTTATTATTTTTATATATATTAAAAAAGAAAAAACAAAATAAAAAAATGAGAACAATCTTATTAATAAGTCCTGTGGAGCTGTAGATAAATTTAGGGGGCAAGGGGCTGTTCCTCAGGAGAAGTAATGCTCTAGGACAACTCTCTGTGGCCAACCACTCTCCACTGTGGGATTTTGAGATGGGAATTGGCAGGGATGGATGTGGAAAAATTCAGAAAAGGCTTTAAGAATGGGCCTTCAGCCTCCCTCGCACATTCTGCATTCTTTCCATCCCTCCTTCCCTGGGCTGATACAGGCCTATCAAGAATATAATCAGAATAAAGTCAATTAAGGAGAGGATTAGGCTGGGAGAAGGTTAAGAGGACTGTGACAGGAAGACACCAGCTTTTTCCTTCCACCCTTCCCTCTCCAAACCTCTGATGTTTCACCAAGTGTGAGTCCTGAACAATTTCAGGCCATCTATTTCCTGCCTTTGCCATATCTGGGTTCAGTCCTCCAAAAATATTGTATTTTGGGGGGAGATCCTTGGGCTAAAGATATGTTTTCCTTTGTAGCTTTGTTGGAGGGGTCAGATCTGGCTTTAGGGCCATGGAGAATTTACATGCAAAACTTTTCTGAATAAAGTTTCCCTACGATTTCTCCAAATAAATGCTCCTTGTGCCACGATTGCAAAGGTGTATTTAACCCTGGAATAGAGAATTTTCCCCAGGTTTGTCCAATCCTTTGTTTTCACCTCATCTCTAACTTCCATTCCCACTAAATCCCCTAGAAATGAGTTCCACAGTTTAACCAATTATTTGCTATTAATTCTTTATTATTTTATTTTGTTCTTTATAGCCAGAAATGAGTATTTTTCTGTTCCCCCCTCCCCATCCATGGTTTATAAACCTCTGCCAAATCCTCTTTTTCCTAGGTAAGAAGCCCAAGTTATTTAATCTCCTCTGGTATTAAAGCTTTTGTACCTTTTCTAGTCATACCCCTGAGGAATGGATTATATTAAGCAGTAACAGCTCGTTTGGCTGGTTTAGCTTAATTCCCTTTTTGAGACACAGGAAGGTGGGGTGAGAGCTGCAAGAACTCCTCCTTAGTTGCCCAGAATTCCCTCCTTTTATACCAAAAATCTGGATTATAAAGTTGTCATCCCAAGCTGTTCACCTAATTTTTGCAACTTCCCAAAATTTGCTGCTACCGTGCATTTTTTTTTTTTTTTTTTTTTTTTTTTTTGGGTGGAAGAGCATCTCGTTATCTCATTTCTGTGCTATGGACAAGATTGGGAAAAAGGTCCTGGTCCAGGCTGGGAAAAAGGTCCTGGTCCAGGTTGGGTGAAAGATGCTGCTCAAGGATGGAAGACAGGTGCCCAGGGTGAGCAAACACAGAAAAAACCCCCAACAAAACAACAAAAAAACCATCCCACAGCCACTTTTCTGAAATAATTTAAAGACTTATTAATTATTATTTATTTATTTTCAAGAAATAATCCTGCTAGCATCACATTTCTTTCCTCATTTGTCCTCTAAATGACCTCCAAACGACCTCGGTTGGGCTCGAGGGATGGATTTCTGCCACCTCCCTCTTGGGGCAACAAAATCCCTCAAAATTCCCCTCTGAAACTTCCCCAGTCTCCATTCATTCCTCCCCATCATCTTACCAGGAGCCAACTAACCCCCTCACCTCTCCGGGGAGAGCATCTCCCCCTCCCAAACCTTTTATTTTTTTTTTTTTTTTTTTTTGAGCGAGAAGTGGCACCGTGATCCAATTTTCTCCTAATTGCACTAACGAGGATGAATTAGGACTTGCAGCAACCATCTCTTCGGAGGCAGCCATGGGTGATGGAGCCAGACATTAACCAAACCTCTCATGTTCATGTCTAATCATACACGAGCCAAGTGGAAATTAAGCCCGAGATAAATCCGCGGCGGCGGGGCGAGGCGGCGGCGAGTTTGTTCTTTAAACACAACGTTCTTTGAAAGGCAAAGAGGTTGCTGTTTTATTAGGAGGCTATTATTAGGGCCATCTCACTTCATTTCAGAGGCATAATAGAAAAAAGGAAATGTGCCTCCCTTGCACTTGAGGTGCCATTTGGAAAACAAACCCAAACTGGGCGGTGAGAAGGAGGGGGAACTCTGAGAATAACCACTCCGGCTAAATTCCTCTCTGAGAAATGGTAATTATTATCTCCAGCAGAGAACTGGTGGTTTCATTTGGAGCCCTGGATGTTCCCACTCGTGTGGATCACCAAAAAATCCACACACCCCCCTCCCATCATGCTGCAAAACCCAGGGGGATGCTTTAACCCCTGCTTTGCCTTGGCACGAGGCAAAGGGGATTTATTCCCTAGGAATATTATCCACTTTTATTATCTGGATGCTCATCAGCACATCACTGATGATTTTCCTACAGCAGCAAGGGTTAAGGGGCTAAGGGGGATCTGGCATTTTTTTCCCACTTTGTCCCCACTAGACAAATATTCCCAGCTGGCATGGAGGGGTTTGGCCCCACAAAAAATGGCCAAGCAAAGTTCCCCTTTGGTGTGGTACAGCAGTGGGAGGTAAAGCTGATTTATCCCCTGCTTCCCTTGTGCAACATGATCTTGGATCAATCTGAGTCCAGAGGGACATGATCCAATTCCCCCCCCCTGCTTTTAGGAGGGTTTGTTTTGTTTATTTTCCAGCACTGATATCATTTTCCCCTTTTATTAAGTTGCATTAAAACTGTCTTAGCACTCAAACCTCTCATCCTGCACTTAGGGGAAGGTTTTAAATGAGCTGCAGAGTTGAAAGCCCTCTTTCTTTGGTAACATCCAGCTCTTCCCTGGGACATTATCCCCTCTTTTATGATGAACAGGGAGCTGGAGTGGGTTGTAGAGGTCCTGCAGCCATTATCACTGCTCATGCTGCTTTGGTTTTCTCCCTCCTGGCTGCACATCACCTCCCCTGGACCCAAAGGGCAGGTCCCTAGGGGTGTAAATCCAGCATCAGGGTGGGCTTCGGGCTGCTTGGTGCCTCCAGGAGCATCAGGAGAGCTGGGCATGGAATTGCAGCTCAGAAGCGTTTCCAAGAAATCCCACTGGGAGCCATCTCCTCCCCAAGCCAGCTCACGAGGGTCTCACCAAGCCTAAAATAGCAAAGGAGAAAGGTTGCAAAGCTCTTTCCATCTCATTGCTGGTGTCTCCTCAATGCTGAAATGCTTTCTTCCTTCAGCTCATCTTAAAGGCAGTATGAAATTCCTCCTCAGAAACCCCCCAGAGATGGTTCTATCGACTGGCCTTTAAATAGAATTAAAATTGACCCGAGACAGATCTGCAAGCTGATTGAATGACGCAGTCCAGCCCTGCCCTCAGGCTGGCCTCCCAACAAGAAATGAAGCAGAGATGAGGTGGCCACGATGACATTAAGGTGGGAACCTCTCAAGATGGACTTGGGTGACTATGTAGGAAGAAAAAGGAAATTAACCCCTGCAGTGTGGGCTGAGATCCAAGAAGAAGGTGTGAGGTGCAGCCTGGGCAGGTGATGACATGCAGAGCTTCTTCAGCCTCCTCTTCTACCTCCCCAGCATCAGCTGCTAAAATGGTTAAGGAGGCACCAAGAGCAAAAACCTCAGAGCTAATCTATGGTTTTCTGAAACTTGTCCTGGGGCTCAGCCTGGTTGTAAGGGATGGGAAAAGCATGGGATTGCTTAGTGAAGCTTTTCAGCTGTTGATTGGCATCTATCCATCCTGTGCCTGTGCATCCAACCTCTCTCTTGGCCATCTAATGGGCTCCAGTGGGAGCCCAGCCCATGGTCCATGAATCATCAGACCTGGAAACTCATCAGTGTTTCAGGCATCAGTGGCATTTAAAAAGATCTTCATGATAAGTGGAATTAACAGGCTACATCCCTCTGGAACCTGTTAGTTATTTTGTTCAGACCCCCGCAGAGAAAAGAAAAAAAAAAATAAAATACCATGCAACTGTTTTGTTTGGAAAAAGAAAAAAAATTGTCTTTAGGGCATTTGTACAACTCAAGGCCGTGTGATGCTGGGGGATAACAGGAGGTGTTTTATCAAATTTTCATGCTGGTTGAAGCTGAAGATATATAGGTTGCTTGGCAGGGTAAAAATGAATAACTGTAAGCAGGGGACAGGCTCTCCTTGCTGGGTAGCCTTGCCTTGGCCAGCCAGAGCAGGTCCTGCTCATTCAGATATCTGGGGCTGGCTGACCATTAGGATACATGTTAGACACCACCCTTTGGTGACCCAGGTGGAATATTTCCTTATTCTCTCTCTATTTTTTTTTTTTTTTTTTAATATATATATATATAATCCACATTTGCAGGTGATGTTATCTCCTTGGTCTTGAAACAGGAGAAAATGATGGTGTGGCTTGAGCTCACATCCCTGATTTATACCTGTGTGCCAACCCAGCACACCCCAACCCCGGCCACTGCTATTATTAGCTGACAGATTTTAAAGGAAAACTATATAAATCTCCCTCTGTGCCATAAATACATTTCTGCCTTGGGAGGCCACGGAGAAGCTCATTATCCCACATCCTGAGAGCCAGGCATGTGTCACCAGCAGTGACAAGCCAGGCATCCTCCAGTCACCTCCCCAGCCAGCCTGAAGTTCCAAGGAGTTGGATGTTTGCTCAGGGCAGAGGAAGGGAAAATGCTCTTTTTTTTTTTTTTTGGTTTTTGGCAAGGCAGGAACTCAAGAAAAGAGATTCCTGGGTTTTCTTCCACCTTGCCAGGCTTCAGAAGGGAAATAAAAACTAGAAATGAGAAGGACAAAGTATGGAAAGCTGGGTTGGTTGGTGCAGACTTTTGCTGCAGGTCTGTTTGCTCCCAGGGCTCTTCTGCATGTTAAAAAAAAAAAAAAAAAAAAAAAAAAAAAAAAAGGAAAAAGAAATAAGTAGAAAAGAAAGGGTGGTTTGTCCTTGTATGAGTGTCCAGTGCATCTCTGCACCTGTAATAAAGTCTCTGGTTGTAAGAGTCCCTCACTGACACAAGCTCTGATCCAAAAGGAATAGAAGCTGAATTAAATCCCCTCAGCTGAAGCTTGTCCATTTTTTTCAAGCATTGGATCACAGGAACAACAACAACAAAAATTTAAAAGCAAATCCTTCTGGAAGCAATAAAATGTGGTTGGAGAGCCCCGATATGTTTTGTGTGTTTGGGAGAAACTGCAGAAAGCATCTAGTGTGTAGTGTCGATGTGTAGGAGGGTATTTTGGGGAGGAAAAGACACAATCCAGGGAAAAGGGCTGGGAGCTGGAGGGCAGGGAGGCAGTGCTGAGCCTGCCAAGCAGCATCAGTCCCACAGAGCCTGGCTTTAGGCACAGGGCCTCAGGTCCATGGTTTTAATACAGTTTGAAGGCAAAAACCTCAGCTGGGTGCCTGGCTGGATTTGCAAGAAGGTCCAAGTGCTGCGAGTCCTTGAAATCCTGCAAAGTGGGTGAGGGATGAAGCCAAGTGAACAGAGCAGCCTGGACCTGGTTTGGTTCAGAAACAAAACAGCTTTGCTCCAAAACACCCTGGAGTTTCTGCCTTTGAAATGTCTGAAAAGATAGGTTTCAGCCTGAAAACTGTTGCAGTTCATCCTCTGAAGCTTTCCTCTCTATCAGCTCCATCTCCCAGCCCTGCTGCCAAGAGAGGAGCCTTCCTTCTCCAAACAGATTTATTAAGATGCATCTTGTAGTGATGCCCTTTCCTCCTCCTCCCATGCTGCTCCCCTGATCTTTTGTGTCAGTTGCAAACTTTATCAGGGCTGATGGGATGTTGTCTTCCAGGCCACTGATAAAAACATCACCAAACACAGCAATGCAGCCCGAGCAGGCAGTGGGGAACAGAAGATTCTGTTGATTCCAGCTTCTTGGACACTGCAGACCCACAGGTTTTGAATCCATCTGATTTTTGCCACGGTGATTTCTCCCAGGTTCTTAAGATGTCACACAGGAGCCCCTGTACATCATGCTGACAGCATCACCTTATTTATATCATCATCCAAAAAAAACCCAAAAAACCCACAACTTGCTGATTGGCTTCCCTTATGTTACTCCTTTTCATTCCTTATTAACCAAGTCCCACCCCATTATTTTGACCACAGATCAATGTCAAGCCTACAGGGCTGTAATTACTCAGGTGGCCTCCTTGATCCTTCTTACATCTCACCTTTTTTATGCTGGCCAAGCACAAAAAAAGGCTCCGTCGTGTCAGCATCCTTGCAGGATAAGGCTCTTCCCAAATTCCCCACCTTCCTGGAGGAGTTTCTTGCCTGCCAGCCTCCTGCTGGCTCCTTGTCTCTCTGGCTCCAGGCCTCCTCCAGGATATGACAAGCCAGGAACACATTGCAGAAGGAGTTCAAAATTATCTATCACCAACATCCACTTAATCCATCCTGAGGAGAGGAGAAAAGCTCTCCAGGCCTTCAGGAGCTGGGAACAAGCTGCTGTTTCTTATGCTGAGCCTCTGTTCCCAGTTGTCAGTTTGATTTCTCAATGCTTCACAATCTCTGGTGTTCACAGGGAGGATACAGCATCACGTCCATCACCCCTTATCACTGGGTCCCTGTGTTTTCCTTTCTTCTCTCTCAGCCTCTTCGCAATCTTGAACCAATGAAAAAAAAAAAAAAAAGAAAAAAAGAAAAAAAAAAAGAAAAAAAAAAAAAGGAAAAGAAGCAGAAGTCACAGCTTTTCAGTTCCTGCAGCCTGGATTACATCCCAGCCTCTTGCTATGATCCTTCAAGTTCCTGTTAAACATGCCCTGCATCTCCTGATAACATTAAATCTGCATCTTGGTGGTGTTCAGTGCAGCTTCTGGGGACACACAGGGCTGGAGGGAACCACATCACAGAGGGATGGGGAAGCACCAGCACCAGCCTGGGACTCATCTGGCCACCAAGACTCTTGGCTGTGGGTCCTGTTGGCACAGACTCTTGTCCGTGGGCATCTTTCCCCTAACCTGCTCCACTGCAGGACCAGTGGGACTGGAGGTAAAGCCCATTAGGTGGAGAGTCTGGATGAGCCTCATAAAGTGGTGTAAAGAGAAGCTGAGCTCCCCCTTTATTATTTCCTGAAATCCCCCCTGGAGCTGTGGGGGAATGGAGGTGCCTGGATGATGAACTGAGCATTCTCAAGACTTACAGCTTGTTCTGGTCACAACCCTCCTATCTTGTGCTGATATTATCTATACCACCAGTAATTACATTTACATATAGGCATTTTTTCTGTGTGTCTACACTGGGTTCATTACAGTCTTTCAGTTTTTAATATTTTCCCCTCTCTTGTCATCCCTCCCTCTGCTTCACCGTTTTTTTTGTGTGTGTCATTTTTCATCTGTCCTTTGTCTTTTTCTCCACCTTTATTTCCCATATTTCCAGCCCATCCCTCTGACCTGGACAAGGACCCTGAAGACCAGCCCTTATCCCAACCCCAGGAGAACTTCAGCTGAGAGTGAGATATCTCCTCACCATTCTATTTTCTCCCCTCCCTTTTGCCCCAGTCGATTTTTCTGCACCATTGAACTCCTGCCACAAAGCTTCTCTGGTGCCTTTTCTGTTCCAGAATGAGAAATAAAAATGTGGTGCTGTTGTTGCTGCTCATCTATCTGCCTTGCCTAGGTGAATAATGCAAGGCAACATGTATGTATTTATACAGCAAATGGGAAAATACATTTCTTAAGATGAACGAGGTTGTTTTCAGCCTTGATGCACCCAATAAAATAACCCAGTATCAAGAGGGAGGTTTATTTTGAAGTCTGGACGTGTCATAATATCAGCTCCCAACCAGGACTTCAAATGACATAAATCAGAGAGAAGAAGAGAAGGGGAAAGGCTGGGAGAGGAACGAGAGCAGGGGAATATGGGCATATAAAATATCTGCTCCTGAGGAAGCAGGTATGGGATGCTCAGACATCAGGACAGGTCCCCAGGACCTGCTGGATGAGCTGGGCTTTGACACGAGCTTTTGTGGCTCCTCTTTCTTTTGCCTCATGTATTTTTCTCTCTGGGTTTAGCTCCGGAGGAAATTCCCACTGAAAATATTTGCAGGTCTGGGAAAAAGAAACCTTAGTGCTGCCTTGGAAGGGGGAGTCACACCAACCATGAGCTTGTCCTCAAGCTTTGGGGACACCAAGCCCTACCTAAGGGCACCTGATTAGCTTCAAGCCCACCCTCAAAATCCCACCAATTCCCTCCCTTCCACCCCCAAAAGCCTTGGTGCCAGCCACAAACTGCTGCAAATGAGCAAAGACCTTGCGATAGGATTAACAAGCAAGGAGTAAGTTGATTTTGGGTGGGAAAACAGAGTCTTTTCTCTATGGAAACCATTGGATTTCCAATCCCTCCCCTCCCCAGAAAAAAGAGCTGCCAAGTTTTTGTGTGTTGGTGTTGAGATTTCTGCTTTCCCACTGCAAATCTGGATGGGGGGGGGCTGGCACAGCACATGCTCTTCCCAGCTGAAAACACTCAGCTTCTTGCCAAAGTGGGGGAGCTGTGGGAAGGATTAAAAAAAAAAAGTGTGTAGCAAACCGTAGGCTTGATGTCACAGCTTTGCCTGGCACGAAGGGAAAAAAAAAAATTCAAAAAAAATCAAATAATCCCATGTTGCCTTCCTGCAGCCTGGAGAGAGGTTTCCTTGCTTTCTGTGCACCTCTGAAATGGAAAGTGTGTTGTGATCTTACTTTAGGGTCCCTGCTGGGATTTATCTGTGTGGTGTCATCCAGATAAGGAGCAAAAGTTGAGCCCAGGAGTACAAATAGAGCTGGGCTTCAGGGCTGGAGAGATTCCCCACTGCCCATGGGCCAGCCCCACCAGAGACCTCCAGCTCTCCATGGAAATTTCAGTGGCTTTAAGGGGAGTTAAACTCGGGACTGGAGCTTGTTTATTTTTCCTTTGGTAGCTGTAGAAAGAAATATTGCTGCTAAAAACCTCTGGCAAAGAGGGCTGGCTCTGGTTGAACTTCAGGGAAGGCATCTGCAGCTTCTCTCAGGTATTTTTTTTGTATTTTGGGGGAACTGAAGAATTTAAATTACCTTCTAATGCTTTGGAGACACAGCCCTTGGTATCAGAGTAGCTGCTCCCCATCTCATTTTCCTCCTCCAAAACTTGATTTTTGGGGGTGGTATTGCTATAACCAAGCAGGAGGGACCTTTCCAGAACCCTAAGTACCTGGGGCTGGAGAAACCTCTTGCAGGAGATGTCTCACTTACCAGGAAAGCTTTATTCCCAATAATTTTCAGACGTTGCTGCCCTCATGATTTATCCCCCTTCGGTTTAGATCTCATTTTTCCCAATTTTACCTTTGTCTCCTGGAAACCTCGTCTATTTTAGTGCAATTTCTTCTCTCCTCTCTGGCTCCCTTTCTCCCCATAGCCCAAATTTGTCTTCGTTTCATATTTATTTCACTATTTGTCTTTTTCTCCCCGTGCAGGTTGTGTTGTTGGGATTTATCTCTTCTGTTTCCACGATCTGTCTTAAATACTGTGACTTTGTTTTCCATTCCCCAGCCTTTTCCTTGGGTAATTTTTACCAGCAGCATTTGCTAAGGGATGGGGGAAGGAAAGCCAGGGGAGAAAGGTCCCCTTGCCTCAGTTTCCCTTTTCATTGGGAAAAATCAGTCTTAATTTCATTTCACAGGGAACCAGAATTTTTTTTCCAGCAGAGGGCTAAATCAGCAGTGACAAAAAGAGAAGCTTTTCCCACCTTCTATTCCCACCTTAATTTTTCATCAAATAGTGGATAACTTTTCATAAACCTTGTGGATAAATCTGGGCTGGGCCAGAGGCAACATTTGCATTGAGGCATCTTCTTCTTTTTTCCCCTTCTTGGCATTTATGGCAAACTGGAAATTGCAAAGCCCTGTACACACCTTGCACCTAATAAAAACCCATTCCAGCTCCCCCTTATTGTCTCCCAAACCTCAAGGTTTTGGGTTTTTTTCCAAGTCTTCTCTTTTATTTTTATCCTCATGCAAAAGCTTAATTTAAATGAATTAATTTTAGCTTTGTGCTTTATTAAATGAAAGCTCATCTTCTCTCTATAAAGACTGAGAATGTGGATGACCAATTGCATTAATTCTTCCCTGTTTTCCCCTTCAGGAAAGAAAGAAATATCTTCCTGAAATACTCATGTATTTATTTGGGATTTCTCCTGCCATTTTTCCTCCCACTGATCTGCTGACAGCCAGAAATCCCCAGCAAAGGCTCCATTTTGGGTTCACCCCAGGAGCATCTTGCAGGGATGTGAAGATTTAAACTTCTAAATTAAAACAAACCAACCAAAGCACCTTCCAGCAAGCTGCATCCTGGGGCTCAGGTGGTTACTGGAGGCAAGGGGAAGAGAGAGGTTAGGAGAGCTTTGGATTTTGGCAGAGAGCTGGAGTAGGGCTAAAGGAAATCTGGAGACAAAAATAAAGGTAAATAAAAAGAAAAATGATTTCTCCAGGTTTGGGGAATTTATTGAGCATCACGAGATGAGAGGGAGGGATTTCTTCCAAAGCCTGAAATGCAGATGGAGCTTGGAGAATGGATCAGTGGCATTCCAGACTCCAAGGATGATTTTTGCCTTATCTGTGATATTTTTCCAGAGATCTGCAAGGGATTCTCAGGAGCTCCAGCCACAGAGCTGATGTTCTGCTCCCTGGGCACATCCCACCAACCAAGCAACCATGCTCCTGGTGTGAGCACTGCCTGTCCCTGGGGGCTGCTGAGGAGTCAGTAGCTTTTATCCTCCCTCTGAGCAGCTCCTTGTCCTGCAGGAACTCAGTTATGGCCCCTGAGAGCAGTTTTCATCTGATACAACACACACAGAGCTGTTTCTTCACTGGAGGAGCCATGGAAACCTTGTGATGCTCATCTGGTACAAGCCTCCATGGGGCTTTTGGCTCAGCAAGCCCAGCCTCTGTTTTGTTTTTTTTTGGAGTCACCAATTAAAAGGGTTCAGCCCCTTTGAAAGCTCCAGGTACCTCCAGCTATCCTCACTTCCCATCATTTATTTCCTTTCTCCTCTAGCAGAGCAGCTTTTCTCCTCCAAACCACCCCTCTGAGGGGTGAGCAGGGTTGAGGGGAGCATCTTGCCTCACTTCCTCCTTGTCTTCTTCAGGAGCAAACCCAGCCCAGACGTGGGATTTCTTGGGCAATGAGCATATGCCCTCCTTTCAGTCACATATGATCTGTGAGATGTTTTTACAGGTCTAATTGTCCCATATGTTTGTGGGGAAGCAGGAATGAGGGGCCAGAGCAGATGGCAGAGGCTGGCTGCCAGTCGTGCTTCCAAAATGCTGCATTTCCCTAGGAAGAAAAGGATGGGATCAAACCAATAATAGAGCACAGGATGAAGACCCCAAGGGTCATTTCTTGGAGGCTGGGAAACCTTTTAATAACCCCTCACCTATGAGAGGAAATTAAGTTTAAAAAAACCCCAAACACCCCCTCCAACCCTCCCCAAATTGGTACTTAAAGCTGATGGTCTCTCCACCCAAATCAGGGTGAAGAGACCCCTGATTTCCAACACAAAGCCTGGATGCAAAGCCCATATCCCATCCCAACCTTCTCCATGGAAGCAGGAGGCTCAGCACACGGATCTGTCATTGGACTGGGGAGTAAGGAAGTAGGGAAAACCCACTCCTGAAGGACACGGCTGCATCCTTGCTGCCTTCTGGAGATAAATTTAAATTACTGTGTTGCCTGAATTTCCTGCAGGCATCATGTTGGTGTGATGCTATAAATATGGCTGAGGAGACACTTCTATTAAAAGTTTCAGAGGCTTGGAAGCAGAAGTAGGCAAATAAAAAAAAATAAAAAAAAATATATAAAAGAAGAAAAATAAAGAGAAGAAAGAGGATCTCAGAAGTCTGCAAAGATTAAGTTACTCCTGCTTGGGAAATGATCCTCAGGGGTGGCTTGGGAAAAATGAGGAGGAGCCTGGAGAAGGCACTTGCATGAACCCAGTAGCGAGGTGGAGCTGCCACATTTTTTGAAGTTAATTAGCACTGGGCAGATCATTAGCTCCAGTGGCCCTTTTAATTAGAGCTGCAGGGTTCTCCTTTGCTCCAGTCTGGCACTATAATGTCCTCAACAACATCCTGGCTTGCCTTTCCTCCTGGGCAAAGCTTTGTTAGCATCCTTATTTCTGCTTCCCTGAATGGTTTAGGGTGCAGAGACCCCTCGCTTGGTCTGGGGACTAAAAGCAGCTCCAGAGGCCAAATTCAAAGCAGCAAATTGCTTTTACAATTAAGCTTAAGGTGGCTTTGCTTTACTTTGACCTTCTTCTGACTCCATCTGGGCTCTTCCCTAAGTGAAGCAGTCCCTTAATTGCTCCAGGAAAGGCGGGCACAATTAATTGCCATTTTATCAAAGTGCTTCTTGGAAATGCTATTGGAAAAAAAAAAAATACAATTCAAACCAAGTAAGGGGCTTTCCTCCAAGCTTCAGGGTGTCACTGCTCTGGGTTTTGGGGGTTTCTTGGCCCCCACTTTGTATCCTGAGGTTTCCAACGTGGTTCCCTTCATCCTTTCCTTAAAGCCTGATCTCTCTCCTTTTTCTGTTCCACTGGGTGATCACTTTGGATCAGCTTCCCTTTCTCTGAAGGGGAAAAAAATAAGAAAGGATGAGGCTATTCTTGCTTCGTGATAGGGACAAGGTGGCAAATTTAATTTATTAAGGTCTGATAAACGAAAGGTTTCTCTCTTTCTTCTTGCCTCACCTTGAAAGCACCAGGTCCGTCCATCACAGTGTGCCCTTGGAAGTGGTTATTGGGCCAGACAAGAAAATCCTCCCATTTTCTAGCAGTCATCCATTACTCAGCTGAACACACACACAACAGGAGCAGATGAACAACACACACACACAGAAAGGAGAAGCCTCAAAGAGAGCACAAATTAAAATGACTGAGATCAGATAAGGAGGAAATACAGTTAAATTGTTTCCTTCCTTTCTTCCTCCAGTCTGGTCCTGGGGGAAAATCTATCTAATTAACCATTCTGGGCCACTAAATGTTATTTTTCTTCATGTCTGGGGGGGGAGTGAGGATGGAGCTGGAGATGCTGAAACTTTTTTCCCTCTTGTCCTCTCTTTCCCCATCCGTTCCTTGACCTTCTGCTGTTATCTCCAGGCTTATCAGCAGCACAAGATGGCTTTTTCACATCAGTAAGCACGATCCAAAATATAACAATCAGAAAGAAGAAGAGAAAAAGAAATCAATGGCAAAAATATAGAAATAAAGACCAAGTTTGATGAGTACAGTTAATTCAGATAAGAAAAAAGCCCCAGACAACAAAATCTGTGAATCTTTTCAGCATTAATTGCTTATTTTTCCCTTGGGGAGGGTCAGCTTCTCATCCTACTGCAAAGATGGTTTGATTTGGTCTCCTGCTTGCCCTATATATATATTTTTTTTCTTCTGGTTTAAATGAGCTTTCATTTGAAGAAAAATTTTCCTTCCTAGGGATGCTTTCCACACCCTTGGGTGCCAGGGGCACACACCCTGCCTCCAAGAGTAGCAAAACCTCCACCTGCCAACAAATCCACATGGATTTAATGAATCCTCCTTTTTGGCAATGGGATAATTTGGCCCAGACCTGACCCAGAGTTTGGTGAGGTATGATGTGACCTGGATCAGGCTTTCTCTTAACCCAATTTGCTTCTCTTTTTTTTAGGGATGGGAAGAGATGGAACTGAGCTAGAGGCACACTGGCTCAGCTGCTGAGGATCAGCACCCTGTGGATGAGATTGCTGGGATTGATAATTAAAAATATTAAAGCAATTAAAAGAAATTAAATGTATTCCTTTCTTTCTGCAGGCCAGAAAGGAAAAGAGGAGGGATGCTTCAGATAAGAGCAGCTCTTGTTGATTACTGAGTTAAACTGACAGGAGTTCAGCTTGCTGGAAAGGACCATGGGCACAGGGATATCTGCTCAGCACATCAGAGCTGAAACATCTCCAGCTTCTCATCCACCTCCCTGTCCTCCAGCAGCCTCTTTTCCCTCCTCCTTTTGAAGCTAAGTTGGGTCTGAAGTTCAGCTTAATCCAACTGCTAGATGTATTATTCATTTCTGCTCTTTAATGATGTGCTAAAGTTGCTGGAAAGAGGGAAAAGTTCATTAAACTGCCATTTGAATATGGAGCACAACTAGATTTCCTGGGAGAGGAAACCCCTGCCTGTCCTTCACCTTCACCACAGCCTGGCAAGAGCCCCCAAATTGATGTCATTGTTGAGTTTTTCATTGCTGGGGTGAAGGGAAAGTGATGGTTGGGGCATCCTCCAGCACCCACCTTGGCCCTGGTGCCTGCAGGGTTGGGGTCTGATTTGAGGGGCTTTCTCTTCTCTCTGGTTAAAAATGCCAAAATCAAAGGAGGAGTGAAACTGCTTTGGCTTTTCTGCCTGAGGCAACAGCATCTATAAAAGATGAACAGAGTCCTCTTGGTTCTTTGCATTTCTGGGGGGGAAAAAAAAAAAAAAAACCAACCCAAACCCTGGCAGTCTCAGTTTCCCCAGCAGCAAAGCTGAGCTGGACGCCAAGGGGGTGAAGGTGAAAGGCAGCAGTGTCCAGCCTGGCATCACCCACTCCCAACCAGAAAGCAGCTCCTTGGTGGGCTGGGGAAGCTTGGTCATGACTTGATGGAGTCAGGAGAGATGAGATGTTAACCCCAGAGGGGTTTTTTGGGGAACAGAGCCAGTCCCAATGATGGAAATTTTCCCCTTGCTCCCAACCGTGCTCCTTTTCTTTCTAATTTTTCTTCTTCTCCTTGTTTTCCTGCACTGGGAAGAGATCTTGCTCAGTTCTCCTGATCAGAGCTTGGCTTTGATCTTCCCCAGAGCTCAGTGGAGATGCTCAGCAGCCCTCAGAAAATACTTACACCTCAGCAGAGGTGAGGAAGACATGCTCTGGGGTGCTGAGCAGGGATGTTCACCCATAACCCATCCCCCTGTGCCTGGGATAAGCAGGAATAATCCTGTTGTGGTGCTGTACATCCATATCTTAGCCAAGTACATGGGAAAAATGCATTTACAGCTACCACTGCTGAAAATGGCCTTTTTTCCCCCTCAAAAAAAAAGCTGGTTTCCCCCAGAAAAGGGAGTTGGTGGCCCTTGGAGCAGCAGCAACCTGAAGATTCAGCAACTCTGCTATAATTTCACCTGCAAACATCCCCATGGCAGTGGCTGCTGCTTCCTTAAGGCCCAGGATTATTTTGCAGGGGGCAATTGGGCTGTTTGCCTTTTGAAAAAACAGCTTCTACCCTCAGTTTCTAGATGGATTTTGGGATGCAGGAATTAGGAAAGAAACAATAATTTTCAGTGGCCTCACAGCAGGAGGATGAATCCTCCAAGACTGCAAGTCCTTTAATAACCCCACGATGCTCAGGTATGGCCTGGAAAACCCAGCCAGACCCCCAGAAATTCTGCAAACCCCTCACTGTGGTTATTCTAGTTCTTCATCACCCCTTCCTCTGCTCTTTTTGGGCTTCTTCATGCTGGGATTTGGAGACCCAGCAACCTCCTTCCCTTCTCTTAATCCCAAGGGGAGAAAGTTCATCAGGACTGCTGGGCTGACCACCCTCAGCTAACTATATGCTGCCTCCTTAAATTTCCCTGGCTTGTTTCTATTGGAGACAGGATTTGTCTCTGGATAAATCTGTCATTGCATTTCAGTCCTCATGTCTGCATTCATTGGGGTCTGTTTAGCAGTTTACATTTATTTTATTCGCTCCCCCCTCCCTTCTCTCCAATTTTTTTTTTTTATTTTTTTAAATTTTTTCCAAGTGCTTTGAGATAGAAGTGTCATGGAAAGATGGTGTCATTGTCATGATGATGAGAGGACTATTTATGATGTGCCAGCACCCTTCGAGCTGGGATTGAGCCACTTGGGAGCATCTCGACATCCCCCAGGTGGCATTTTGCTTCCACAAAGCCAAGCACTTAGAGCTAATAAATATACATAGAAAGGGCTGTGTGTATGTGCATGCCTGCCTGTGTGGATACATATATCGTGTGGGCGTGATTGGAAAGCAAATTCTATAAATAAATCCCATTATCTTATTACACTGTAATTTTCTGTCATTATCTGCAGTGGGGATCAGATGCATCTGTGGGCTGCAAGGAGAGTGAGGGGCTGGGAAGTGGCAAACTTTAGAGTCTAGCAGGGGGCTCCAAGGGAGGAGGAGAGTTGGATGGGGCTTGGAAATATCTGCAGCCTTGCAAATTGAGGTAATAAACCCCAATATTGGGCTTTTGATGAGCCCCACCTGGCCTGGCCTGATGGTTGCAGAGCTGGAGAAGGATGTGCTCTTTCTCTAACACTTCGGTTTAATGGTTAATTTTTCATGTTGGGGGGGGGTAAGGAGGGAGGAAGGAAAAAGGGAAAATAAGAACCCAGTGCCTGGTTTTTAATTTGAATAGATTTGGCTTCTGCTTCCAGCTTTTGCTTCTCCTTGTGCCTTTGGCTGATGGATTAAAGAGGTTTTGCCATGCCCGGTGTTTTCTCCTGGAGAAGGTGCTTGTGTGTTGTAAGCAAGTCACTCTCATTCTTCTTCTTGATAAGATAAAGAAGCGAAGATCTTTAAGTCTTCCACTGTAAGGCATTTTCCCTGGCCCTTGGGTTATTTCTTGGTCTTGCTTTCTATTCCTGCTGATTTTTCAGCATTCTTTCTTTCTACCAGGTGCCTCCTCTGGGAGCAGCTCAGTATCAGCACCAAAACCCTCTGTGCTAAATCCACCTCTTCAGCCTACAAGATGCTTTGCCTTGTTGCTGAGATGGAAAATCAGTTCTTTTCTGACCCCCCCACCCCTCAACACCCACTTTTTCCAAGCAATCTGTTTCAGAGATCCTGATGAACCCCAGAGAGTTTTGAGACTCTGACTTGGAGCCAACAACCAGCAGAAAGATCAAAAAAAGTGAAAACCCCAGAAAAGCTCAGCCTCATTTGAAAACCAACTGCAGGCTTTGGGGAAGGGGGGTTGATTTAAAACATTTTTGAGTAATCCTATTAGCCAGGAGAGGAAACAGGACTCCTTAATGACAGATTTATATATTTTTTCCCTCCAGGTCTGTGGCAGATAAAACCTGGCAGATGAGGTGGATCCCCTTCCTGATGCCTATTGGGGTCTCTTGGGGGGGGGTTCTTACCCCTCGCTCATCTAAGGCCTGGGATGAGCATGAGAGAGAGCAATAACCTGTGAAAATAAGCTGTGAAAAGAGAAAATGGCTTATTCTATAATCAAGGAGATGCTGACACAACGGGTCTTGGGATGCAGATCCTCAGCTCCTCAACTTGGGTGTCACCTGGATCATTATTCCACCAACTTAATAATATTTTGGAGCTGTAGCCATGCGGAAAATTTGCAGGAGAGATTTTCTTTGGCCGCCTTTTGGTATTAAATGAATGGAAACCTGTTGGACAGTCCTCTCCCACCCCCTTTCAAAATGAACTTTTGAGGATGAGAGATGACAGAACTCACTGGCATTAAGAACATTTTGTATTCAGAAGATCAAGGGGTTTGTTCCACGACTCCTGAAAAAGAACATTTGAACGGCAGCAAATGTTTTGCCTCAAATGGCTGAAGTTCAATCCCAGGTCAATGAGTACATTTTCTCCCCACAAAGTGGTCATTAATTTCAAGCTTGTGGTTTATTGCTGGAAAGGACTTAAAAAACTAAAATGAAATAATAAAGTAAAGGGACTTCACCACCCATTGGTCCAGGGCACGTGCTAGTTCCTTGTATGGTTAAGCAGCTTCCACCAGGCAAGTTGCAAGTCTCAGCATCCACTTTTTAAAGCTGGGACTTTCTGAGGTCTAGAAAAGCTGCTCCAGGTCAGAAGAAAAGAATTTTTTTTATGGCTGCTGTTGTGTTTATTGCATTTGGGCTCTGAAGAGGGAAGGATCTGGATTTCCAAGTGAAAGGATATCAAAAATATAGCCCAAATAAAACTGTTAAAGCACTGAATATGCTTAAATTACTTCCCTGCTGCTGCATGTGGGGTACTTAAACTGCCAGCAAAGATGTTGGTTGGGTGCTTCTCAACCTTCTGGGTTTGCCAAACCAGATTTGGTGATGGCAGCCCAAATACCTGGATAACTCACCAAAGTAGTTTCCTTTTTCATTTTTTATTTCTTCTTGCAAGCAGCCATGGTTCCATGAGGCATTACCATCAAGAAGTGACAAGCTGGACTTGTTTGAGGTGAAATCTCCCTGAAAACAGAGAATAAACCCAGCAATTCAGGTGATGAATGGCCCCAAAACTGGTGACTCTTCTCTTCCCAGCAGAGTGATGAAAGGCAATGATGCTCCTGAGCATCCATCACCTCCCCTCTCCATGGACATCTCCAACCTCTTTTGTGCCAGGCCATATAGAAAAGATTTCTGAATTTGGCAGAGCTCTTAGCTGTTGCTGGGAAGCAGCTCATAAATGAAAACCTCTTTAGTTTTTTCCCCTCTGTGAAAACAAAACAACAAACAAAAAACAAAAAAAAAAACCACCCCAAAACAAGCAAAACCAAACAAACAAACACAGAACAAACCAAACCCCAAACCATCCATCCCTCCCACATCTCCAATGGAGAGAAGGGTAATGTCTTACAGCACAGGCTGTGATGTTTTCCTAGGGTTTGGCTGCCAATTTTTACACCAGTTCCAAACACTTCTTGATTCTCCTCAGTCCTTTATGATCTTGTTGCTCAGGAAGCTGCTCTGGTGAAGCTAAAGGAGGGAAGAGCCATTTAAAAAAAAAAAAAGGGGGGGGGGGGGGCTGCAGAAAAAATTCTAAAATGGGGCTAAAATTCTAATTCTAAAATGGGCTTTTTTTCTAAAAAAATTCTGAAATGGGGCTGCAGAAAATGCAGCATCAGAAGATGCTGCAAACTGCAAGTTCTTACCTGGGTGTATTGATTTAAAGTACCTGCCGCTCTTGATTTTTAAAAGTGTGTTTGATTGCTGGCAGGTTTATAGGATTATTGGGTTTAATTGGGTGCCTGGGTTTTACTGGGTAGAAGGGAAATTTATGGCTTTACTGTGTGCTGGGAGAAAAGCCCTCTGCCACCCTCCTGGCTGAGGGAGAGGCAACTGGTGGGTGGCAGAGAGGGAAAGAGAGAGAAAAATAATCTTCAAATGATGCTTCTGGAGTTGAAATGGCATTGTTAAGGTTGGGGAGTAGGGCAATCCAAAATGCAGGAACTCTGTTTTAACTGTGAGTTAAAGACAAAGCAGCTGTTAGTGCCTGATTACAGAAGGACTCAGATGCATATGCTAAATGTGCATAATGCAAAAGGCCAGGGGCTGGGTTGGGAAGAAGTGGGAGGGGACCCAAAGCAAGTGAGATGTTGGGGCTGGATTTTGCTGAGTTGTATCCTTCTGGGCAGCCCTCAAGCCCATCAGCACCAGGAACTGATTAAACTACAAAACCCCAGCCCAGAAGAGGAGGGGGATAGGAAGGGTTGGTAACAAACCTCATTGTCCTTGCAGGGCAGGTCCTTGCCTTCAAACTCAGCCTCACTCCATCAACTTTTCTATGCTTTCCTGGCTTGCAACAAATTCTGCTGGGTCTCCTCTGGGATCGAGGAAAAATCTGCTTTTCCATCCCCACTGGGCCCTGTCAGCTCTTTGAAGATGTCTGTGCTCTCTCCTCACCCCAAACCACTGCAGCTCCCTCCCTCCTGGAGCACCTGAGCTGGGATTTTGAAAAAAACTAAACAAAACAACAAAACCCCAAACCAAACAAATGTAGGTTGTAGTCCCCATGGTTTGGGGCTTTCTCTGTATCACTCTGACCCCTAAAATGAGGATATTTCCATTGCAACACTCCAAGATGCTTCTTCCTGGGGCTGATGGAGCTGCCAGCATCTTTTCTCCCACTTTCCCCTTTATCTGTTTCATTTCTTTTGATAACAGTTAATTTCTTCATGCCTTCCCCCTCCATGATGCCAGATCCTTCCTCAAAAATCCTTTGGAGATTTTCAGCTCTTGGTAGGACACTGGAGAGAATCAGGAGGGATTTTCTCACCTGGAATCCTGCAGCCCCCTGCCTCTGAGAATTCTCAGGGATGTTGTGCAGAAGCAGCATTGTTCTCCAAGTGTTTCTCCCACCCTCTAAAAGTTTTCTGTGGCAGCACCTCCTCACTGAGCCCCTCTCTGTGCTTTCTCACTCACCCATGGCCACCCTGAAGTCACTAAACTGTGGGCAAAACCCACCCTGTGCTCAAATACCACCCAGGTTTCACCTCAATAGGTGCAAAATGAGGCGGAGAAATGGCTGCAGCTTATTCTTTTGTAAAGGTCAAGTGACAGGAGGTGACACCCAAAGGGTGATCTATGCAGCTTTGAATTTCCCATCTGGCAAGGAGGTTGTCCCAGAGATTATAAATATATTTTTCGGTCTGTGATATAAACCCAGTGTGCAGCAGCAATTATGATCAAGAGGATGCTGGCAAGATGCTTTAAAGCAGAGAGAGGGAATGGATGGGTTCTTGTACATATTTATGGGTGTATGGCCACCCTCATCTCCCCAGGGTATAACAGATGGATCCCTGTGGTTTATGAAATGTAATCCTCAAATTACAGAGACTAAGTTAAGTCTTTTCCAGCTCCTGTACCTGTTCAGAGAAGTTGCAGGAGCTTTTTGGATTCCATAATCTTCCATAATGTTGCTGCAGGGAGACATCCAGAGAGGGAGACTGGCAGCTGGGATGCTATGGTGAGGCCAGAGAGCCTACAATATTTACCTAGGTTAGAGATTAAGGCACTTTTAATTAATTTTGATGCTGTGTAGTATGATAACTTCTGCCTTTTTTTTGTGCTGCTGGGCTAGTTCATAATCCAATCTTCAACTATTATCTCTTACTGTAAAAAAAAAAAAAAAAGAAAAAGAAAAAGAAAAATTAGGTTACGATGCTGGCTGAGCAGTGGCCATCAAGAAGCCCAGGGCTTTATAGGGTGATGCAGGCAGTAAATTTAAAGTGTTTCTTTTAATTTAATGAGCTGGATTGTCTGAAGTATCTGACCAAGAAGAGTTTTGAAACTACAAGCCCTCAGTGAGGCTGATGGCAGCTTCCTGACCCCCATACCTGTGGAGAGGGATGGGGAGAGATGGTGGCCATACCCTTTGTGAGTTCTGCCAGTAAAGTCAGGGCTGAGAAAGAGCCACGAAAAATAAGTCAAGGGCTGGCAAAAAACCCTCCCAATGCTGTAAAGTGCTCTGTCTGCTTCATTTATTAAAAAGGAGACAGAGAGGTGACTTGATTACCATGTCTAAGTAGCTTCACAGGGAGAAAACACCAGCTACTAAAGGGCTCTTTAAGCCCTCAGAGCAAGGCAGAATGGGAACAAATATTTAGAAGGCAAAGACAGACTGAAGCCAAGTGAGAAACTGCATTTTTTCCCTCCAAAACACCGAGGAGGCAATGCCACTGGAATGAACTCCCAGGGGATCAGGGGCCTCTGAGGCTCTTGACATCCTCGGAGCAAGAAGAGATGGCTCTGAGGAGAGAGGACACAACCTGGTGCCCAACCTGGGATTTGAGGTGCAAGAGCTCATCTCTGGGAAATAAACCTGGAGACCCCAAAAGGACTCAGGCTCTTTACAAAACGATGTGACTGTTTTTTTTCCCATCCTGGCAGTCTTCATGGCCAGGGGGTATTTGTTGTCATTTACATCTAAAGGCCCCAGCAATCCTTTTGCTTCATTTTGTTTCCCTGCAAACAAACAAATGAACACACAAAAACCCTTCATTTGCTCCTTGGGAAACTTTTTAATAGTCAAGAGCTGTCCAAGAGCTGCTTCAGACAGTGGCTGAATAGTCTATCTCTCTCTTTCAATACTCAGTCTTCTGGGTATGCATTTGTTTGCTTTTGTTTTGCTCTCAAATGAAGTTGTAGCTTTGTTCTCGCCTTTCCGAACGCCCTTTAGTATTCTGGGTGAAAAGCCTGGAAATAATCCTGGCAGCTCCTGCAGGCCCTGATGGGAGCGGACACTGATCAGACACGCCATTCCCCAGCATTTTTATTTACCAACAACGGGCTCTTATCTCCAGCTCAGGGAAAAAAACTCCCCTTCACCCTCCCGAGTCAGCGCCGTGATTTGTGCAAGCGGCTCCGCCGTAATCTCTCGCCTTGATCAGAGTTTCATCCCACTTAGCTCCCACCCGGCTGAGTTTTTTGACTTGATAAATTGGATGGGGATTTCTATGGGATCTCAGGGCTTTCCAGGCTGCTCGTTGCTTGGCTGAACTTTGTCAAACACAAAGCAGTGGCGAGGGAGAGAAGGATGGGATGAGTCGGAGGGAGCTGGGGAAGGCAGAACGCGGCTCTGGACCTGGGTTTTGTGCGGGGGGAGAAGGGATGGGGAGAGATCAGACAAAAAAACCCAAACCAAAACAAAAAGGCTTCTCTGACCTTCACTTCTTGACTCACAGCTCTGGCAGGAGCTGCCTTTGGGAAGCTGGCGCCAGGTTTGATGGACCACGGGGCTGATCTGATAGTGTTGCTGGGATGCTGTTGAGTTATGGGCGTGCTGCTAATGGTTCAGCCTCTCCTCCTGGTGGAAGAGCTCCATCTAAATTCTCATCTTTCTCCCCTCCACCTAGCCACTGCATACTGCTGTGCATCTGCTAGATCTAAATATTTATTTGCAACGTCCCAGCAAAGGTCTCTTACCTCTCTATTTACTCTGCTTTGAAGTATTGATCTATAATTACCCATGAGTATCTTGCCTGTAAACATTTCCCTGCATATGTACTTATAAATACCACTTACCTCTAAATATCACCTTGCATTTTCACCTGTAAATATCACTTGCCAGGAAAGGGCCACAGCAAACTTCTTAAAGCAGAGAAATGAGGTGGCTCCAGAACATTTTGTGCAAGGTGGAGCAGAGCTGTGAAGCTTCAGTCCAAGCCCAGCTGCCAGGTCAAAATATTAGACCCATTTTGTGGTTTCCATCCATCTCCTTAAGAGGCAGAAGCTGCTGCTAATATGTTTCCGTGGTTGACCTTAAACTTCACTTCTGTCATTTAGCATGTCATCAGGCATAATTAGGCAGTCCAGCAATACTCAGGGCCTATTGATAATGGTATTAATTTACATCAGCTTTTATCCTGAAAAACAACCCAAGCTTGAGAAACCAGACCTGTGTGTGTGTGCATTAAATTCATATGTGGCAGAGATGGCAGCACTGAAAAACAGGTTCCTGGGGGAAGAAAAAAGCAGCCTACATGAGCTAAGGACAGAAATTTCTGACTTAGAGAACCAGATAAAACCCTAAAAGGCTCCAGGCAGTGGGACACCCTTAATAAAGACCTGAGGGATGTGCAGAAGAGATAATGCCAATTATTAGCTACTAAAAAACCCTGTTTTTCATCACTAGATGATAAGCTTGTAGCCTTTTTCCTAAGAGGTGGACAGTGCCAAATGCCTGGAGAAAAAAGGTGAGATGCTGGGTGAGATGCAAGACCTTGAGAAGGGAACTGGTGTTGGAGGGTGCTGCATTCACAGTTTATTTCTCAGCACCTTGCTGCAGCATTTTAGGTGGCTGGAGTCTTGTCTTCAGTCCCATAGGTATGATGTTTTCAGCTCTGCCCAAGCTCGTAGGGAGATCTGCCTTAGGAGCAGCTCTGAGGGCATAAAGAAACCTTCCCCAGGTTCATGATATCCACCCTCAGGAGTGTAGCTGACCTCTCTTTAAGATAATTCCAACATAAAGCTGAATGGCTCAGTCTGGAAATCCACAGACATGAGATGGCCCAGCCTGGATTCATGGCCTGGGAGCCCTCATCCAAAAAACAATGGAAAAAACCCCTTTTCTTTAATCAAAATGAGGTGTTCTGCCCAGAAAAAGCATCAAAATATATGCTGCACAAACAGCATCCTACCTGCAATGCTGATCCCTAAAATGGATGCTCTTCCCTCAACCCTTGCCTTGCTCCATGCTTTGGTGCTCTGAACTGAAAAAAAAAAGTGGAGGGGGTAGGGGGCTGGGAAAACAAAAATGTGAGTTTCTATGGAGACAACTGTTCTGTTCTAAAATCTGAGGGCTAGCAAGCTCTGTGGTTTGTTTTTTGATGCAGATGCTTGGGTTTGACTTCAGAGGAAGGGCTGCAGGAGGCTGGGTTTCAGTTGAAAAGGGGGAAGAAAATCTCTTCAGTCCTCTACAGAGAGAAAAAGCCACACAGGGATGATGAAATCATAGAATCACAGAATAACAGGATGGAAGGGACCTTAGAGCAGGGACACCTCCCACCAGCCCAGGTTGCTCCAAGCCCCATCCAACCTGGCTCTGAACACTTCCAGGGATGGGGCAGCCACAGCTTCTCTGGGCAGCCTGGAACAGAAATTAAGAATTTCTTTCTAATGCCCAACCTGAATCTACCCTCCAGCCTACATTTAATATCTCCCTTTATCAATAAGGAGAAGAGAAGTATCCTCTCCTCTCCTAAAGCACTTGATAAACTTAGAGATGGCTTGGCACAGCCAGGAGCACTGAGATGAAGAGAGTGGGGAAGAAAAGGGACCTGGGGCCAGTGTTTGCTTTTGCTTTCCACCTGCTTGCCCTCCAGGTGGGGATTTCACAGGCTTGGTAAGGATGTGATGGGTTCCTCACAGCGGCTCATGAGCTCTTGGTATTTTGGGGCTTAATTGATTAGCTTTTAGTGATTGTAGCAGCTTTAAGGAATTGCAGGGAGTGAGAGGTGAGAGGCCACGTTAGCAGTTCCTCTGGAGAGCCAGGCTAATGGTTTCATGTGGGTAAAAAAAATCAGAATTAATTCTTAGCGAAGAAATTTCAACAAAAGTGAGATATCAAATCTGCTAATGACCTGTCAAAGCAGGTGGTGAGGAGCTGCTGGCTGAGCCTTAACCCCTTCCAGGACTGCAAGCAGCCTGGTGCCAGCCCTTGAAGCTCCTTCCAAACCATTTCCTTGGGATTTTCTATGGCCCAAGGCTCGGGAAGCATGGGCAACTTGCCACCAAAACTCAGACTGAAACACCACCAGGGACAACTTCATTACTCCTGCATGGCTTTTTAAAGCTGATCTTATACTGGATGGGGAGACAGCAAGAAGAGGTGGAAGGAATATTTGGCAGGAGAGCTGGATGATGAAAACCTTGCTTGGTTCATCAAGAGATGGAGAAGGACAACAAAAGGCGCAGAACCCCACTTTTATCTGGGGATCCCTCCATGCGGAAAAGCCCTAAGAGGAAGATTTCCTGGTGGGACCAATCCTGAGGGCAGAGAGGAGGAAGGCAGCTGGTCCACAGAACCCCATCCGTGGGAATGCAAATGTTTTGTTTCCAGAACATTTAGCAGCAGCCTCTGCCCTGCTCCCATTCCATATTCATGTTCTTCTGGTCTGGGCTCTTGCTGCTTTTTTTTTCACTTTCTAAATGAAGCTGCCCTGGCTTGGCCTTCCTTCAGAGCAGGGGGATGGAGTATGGATGAGGCAGGGGAAGAAATGCTGGGATTGAGCACCCCAAACAAAGCTCTGAGCTTCCCTCTGAGTCATAAATAAAATCCAAAGAATAATGGAGCCAGGCTGTGAAGATGCTGAACTCAGGAGAATTTAAACACACTCAGCAAAGTGATTCAAGGCCAGGTCCTAATTCTGGAGGTGCCTCCTTGGTGGTGCCACCACCTGCCCTCCTGGTGGCCTTTGGGATGGAGAGAGGGGATGGTGCTGTAAGTAGGATGCTCCGAAGGGAGGAGGAAGGCAGAGTCTGGCTGTGCTCCTGCTTATTTTCTAGGAAACATTTTCAGGTTTAGGCTTTTGTACCAAAAATAAACCCTATTTCCCCTAAAATTTCATATATAAAGTATACAGAACAAAAAATTTCACTGAACAAAAGCATGTTGCTCCTGGCAGTGTGATGTTCCCCTGTCTCAGCATCACCTTCATTTCAGAAATACTTCTTCTCAAGAAAACTCCTGATTTGTTGCATTAGGGGATGCCTCAGGGTTCTCCTGATTCCCTTTTTTTGTGTCCCAGAATGAGGAGCCCAGGATGGTTCACAGCCAGCAGCAACATCCTTCTCTCCTGCTTCCCTGCTGTCCCCTCTCTTTCTGCCTCCACAGGGGTTGATTTGCTCGATCTTTAGATGTTAAATCCAAGGGGATAATTTATTTTGGTTTTCAGGGAATAAAGTGTGGGATATCTAGGGGGAAGTGTGTGTCTTGCTGCTGCAGTGGCTGGAAACCTCAACAGCTCAGCAGCCAAAGTGTTCCATCCTGGAGGAGATTTGATCCAAGGGATGGGAGAAGCATCTTGGGGTACCACATCCTGTATTTTCCAGCTCCCACCATCCCTACCTCTCTTCTTTACAAATATTAACCAATTTAAATAGTTGAATGAGAGCAAGACCAGCGATTCCTTGGGAGACTGAGGAAGTTTTCTCCTGGAAAGCCTCATTTTGCTGCAGTTAATCCTTTTAAAAGCGAAGCACCAGCTTGTTTGCCAACAAGTCTGTTGTCTTAGTTCCAAAAAAAAAAAAAAAAAAAGAAAAAAAGAAAATAAAATTTAGCAAGAAAAGGACAACAAAATATGCCCAACCCCAAACAAACACGTCAATTAGTGTAATCAGCTCTAATGAAGAAAAAGAAGCCAAATCCAAGACTTTGTATTGCTGGTGGGTTGGCTCATCCCTCCTCTGTCACCCCATGAATGTCAAGGGACAGAAGGGACATTGCAGGGGGGGATGTGGCCCCCATCCCTACTGGGTTTGGGGTCAGGGTCTGTTTTCCTCCTGCACATCACCCCATTCATGGGAAGGTGAGGGAGGGCAGGTCCCAGAGTCTCAGCATTCAATGGGGAAACAAAAGGCAATGATTTATAATTTGCTGTTATTGTGCAGCTCCCTCGTTGCCAGCCAGCCCTGGCAACAGGGCCTTGGGACCAGGCAGAAGAAATGTTTTGCTTTCCATTTGCTCAATTAATAATAATAATAAGAGCAATAATAATAGCAGTAATAATGGCAAAAATAATAGCAATAATAATGGCAATAGCGATAATAATAGCAATAATAAAATCCATCCATCTCCCTTTCTCCCCTCTCATGCTCCTTGGGGTGAACCCAACTTCCAGCATTTCTTTATTTAACAGGTGGTCCCAGGCTGATTGACTTGAACACAAAATGTCACCAAATAAGTCTCCCTGCAGCATGCTGGGTATTAAAACCATCCTTTACCCATTCAAATCTTGCAAGAAGAGCCACCAGAGAAGCACAGATGGGACTGGAGGCTCAGGGTTACTTTTTTTCCACCTTCCAATGAGTTGCTATGGATTTAGCACCCTCCTTTTTTCCCCAAATCTCCATTGGGGATGTAACACTGGGCCAAAGAGACTGGATGCTTGAGACATCCTTGGAAGTGCTTCTGCCTTTTGTTTTAGTTCTCTGGGCATCTGGGATAAGGGGGGAGGAGGGAAAGAGGGTGATCTACTGGAAAAACGGTGTGAGCCACAGAGTAAAAGCTGATGGCAAGACTTGAGGGGGGTCCTGGCTGTGTGGAGACAGAAAAAGAGGATAAAAAGGGAGGAGAAGCTGCTCTCCAGGATTTCTCATGCACATCTTGCCCTTCAGCCTCCACAACCCCCCAAATCCCACTACTGAAGGTCTGCACCAGGCAAGAAACTGGCTTGTAGAGCAGAGCTGGGGTTGGAGGCAGTGCCACACTGCCAAAGCTCCATCCTGAACTGCTCAGCCCCAGTGGATGAGCCTTTCCCAGGTTTATTTTGGCAGGACCAGAGGTGCTGCCACCCTGCAGAGCATCTCCAGGTCCATTCTCCAGAGTGCAGACAACTCAGTCAGCTTCTCTCTGAATAAGGAGCTTGAAAACAAACCAAAACAAGTCTTCACTCTTCAAACAAACACTCAAACAAAACATACAAAAAGTATACCTCAAACAAACCCAAACCACTAGAAAATCTGCCCTCCTGACTCCTTCCTTTTATTTTTTTTTTTTACTTCTTTTTATTCCCCTCTCTTTTCATTCCCCCTGAAGAAATGATTTGAGAGGTGACTCCTTATTTATTACAGGAAATGAATAAATGCATTTCTGTGTGGTTCCTGTGCTGCCTTTAAGGGTATTTTGAGTGCTGAGCCCTGAAGCAGCAAGAAGGTTGGGTGCAGGCTGTGAGGACCATGGGCATCAAGTCACTGGGGATCCTGGTTGGATTTGGGACTGATTTGGGACTTTGCTGCCAGCAGGGTTTAAATCACAGCCTGGCAACCACTTTGCTGAAGGGTTGGTGGGGGGAAAAAGGGCCAGAACAGTGTCGGTTCAAAGAGAGTGGGCAAAACATAATCATCCAGTGGAAGGACTAATCCTGGATTATCATCAGGGGCTGGAAGGGATAAACCATATCTAAGAACACAGCTTTCATCCCACGGGGCTTTGCAGAGCTGGATTGCAGCTGCCTCTGGGGTGTGGAGACCGAAAGCGAGCTCTGGGAAAGGGGGGGACAGCATGGCCAAGGACATGGTGGGAAGTTTGATTCCAGCTGGAGACCCTGCTCAGGGTAAAACACCTTCTGTAGGGTCTGGGGCTTCTCCTTCACCAGCCCAGGTGGGGTTTGGGGGCAGTGTGGTAGCAAGCAGGCAGCATCGTGACCGCTGCTTTGGTCTCCTCCTTGCTTTTCCTCCTTATCTTTTTTGGCTTCTGTCCTGAAGTACAAATTGACCTCTCAGAATTTTCTCCTTTAATGCCCTTGTTCTAAAATGTTAATAACTGGTCAGTGACAGGCTGATTAAACCTTCCTTCCTCCCTTATTTAGGTTGGTGTCACTGCATTGGCTCTAAGAGAGCTGTAAAGAACATTAACACCCGCTCAGCCCTGACAGGGCAAACTATTCCTTGGGAATTGATAAGGGCTTTTTCTGGAAAGGAATCTGGCACTGGCAAAACAAACGGATGCCTCGGGCTCCATCCATCTCCCTTCCTTTAATAACTTTCATTTGTTTGGCACTATCTCCCATGTCCGTTTATGTAACAAATGCTTTTTGTCCCAGCTGGGGCTTTTGCAGCAGCTTCAAGTGGGACACCTCAACTTCTCTCCCCTCCTCTGGACATTGTAGGTGAGGATTTTCTCCCCACAGAGCACTGAGCAGGGGCTAAAGGGGCCCCTAATCTGTGCCAATAGCCACAAATAACTTGCTTTTCTCATAGCATCGTTCCTTGATGTATTTATCATCCATATATCTATATTTATATCTCTATATCATATATCAATTTCTGTATCTATATTATCTAGATTTAGATCTGTTTCTAGATTTAGATCTATATAATCTCTATCATCTATCTATATCACCAATATCTATACTTATTTCCATGTCTAGGTCTAGGCCTACTTTTCTATCTATATCTACAACTATCTATATCATCTATATCTCTATCTATATAATATATATCTATTTCTATATCTATATTATTTAGATCTAGATTTAGATCTAGAACAAGATTTAGATCTAGATCTGTATCATCTATACCTGTACCATATATCATATATAATTTTAAAAGGATTAACTGTCATGCATCTCTCTGATTTATACCTATTTCATCTATATCTACAATTTATGTCCCTGTCCAGGTCTAGGTGTGTATTTTTGTCTTGATCCCTATATTATTATTTTTTTTTACCTATATCTATCTATATCCTATGTCCATACTATCCCCTGTTGTATTATTTTCAGATGTTTAAAGATGTTTGTACCCATCCTCTGAGAGGCTGGAGAAGGGATGGAGCTGCCTTGGGTGCGAGGATAAGCACATAGGAAGCTGCTGGTTTTAATTACCAGCAGAGAGGAGAAAAGAGAGGGATTTCTTTTGCAGCTGGGTAAGTGCTGCACGGGGCAAGTCAAGAGTTTCTCCTTTTTAAGGCTGCATCCTGCTGTTTGCATCTAATCTCTTCTAGAATGAGAAATGCGCGGCCCCTGTAAGCACTTGTACACAACTCTGGGGACTGTGAAATCCTCGCCCTAAAAAATCCTCTGGTTAAATCCGGAGGTGATTCCTGTGAGGTTTATTCCTGCAAATCAGGGATGTGACATGGCTGTTGTGTTTTCAAGCCCCCAAAACCCCTGGAAGAATGAACAAGTGCAAATGGGAGATGATAAAAGTCAAGGCTGCAGCACCTGGAAAAAGGGAGATACATACATATATATATATATATATTTCTACATTATTTCTTTCCTTTCAAGAGGGAGAAAGAATAAGCCTTGGGCACTGCTCTGCTGTCACCAGGCTGTGATAAGGCTGGGGGAGGTGAAATCCCATTTAGACCCAATCCTGGGGGGAAGGTTGGAGTGGGAGGTGGGACAGACCAAGCCGATGGCAATCTCTCCTCTGAAACAGGAGGATCAAACCCACCCACCAGCTCCTCTGGTTCTGCAGCTTGAAAAAAATCAGCTGCTTGATCTCTCTCCATTGTTTCTGAAGCATTTTTTGTAATTTTTTTTTCCCCCTTTTTGCAGAGCTCTCTGAAGCCTTTGCTGCTGCTTTGGTGCTCAGTGGTGTATAGAAACAAAAGAGAAATGGAGGCCAGGGTGGAGGGACAGCTTCAGGCTTCTCTGGAGTTGGCAGTGAGGCACCCAACTCCATCCCTGTCACTCTATTAAAGTAAAAATCCATCTTTCTCTCTCCTTTCAGAGCAGCAAGAAGGTGCCCAGGCAGCACCGAATTCTCTATCAAGCAAAGTCCCAAGGGAATGGGACAAAATAGACTCAGTCAAAAAAAAAACAACAACAAACAAACCCAAAACAAAAAGCCATCCTACAAATGAAAGCTTTGAATCTGCACCTCCAAATGAAGAAAATGGCATTTTTTAGATTTTAATTTTGTATTAAAAAGGGAGATATAAGGGTGCAGCAGGTCCTGTCCTCTCCCTGTAGGGCTGTGCTGGGCAGAGGGGCTCATGGGGTGGGGGGAAACTGAATCTTTCATTGGAAAAAATGGGGCAGGAGATCTAAATCATCAAGGAAAACAAAACAAAACAAAATTTAGATCTCTTGTTGACTGAGGGGAAATTTTCCCTTTTGATGTCCCAGCCAACACCCCAAATGGTGCTCACCAGCTGTGCCCTATCAGGTAGCTGTAGGATTTTCGTCACACTGAAGTGTGAGGGGTTTTTTTTGTACAGTGAGGACTCCAGATATGTTTTGTATCCAGGTTTAGGAGTGACCTAGGGAGCTGCTTTCCTGCTCCAGCCTTGCTCTCTGATATCTACTTTGAGTGCTTAACCTTGTCCTGGTGGCTGCAGACAGAGCTGCAAAGACCTCAAATATCCAGAAATAAATAAAAAAGAAGTATTGACTAAATAATGTATATGAGAGAGCTCCAGATCTTTTTAGCTGAGATCAAAGTGGAAGAAAACTTTTTCTACACATTATTTTTTCCCTCCTGTGGAGATTCTTGCCTTTGCCTTCAACACCTTCTGCTCTTAATAACTCATCCCAGGGAGCAGGAGATGGGATCTGGATTTGATTACTGATCTGATTTAGCCTGACAACCCCGGCGTCCCTCTGCAGAGATTGCAAGTGTTTCATGGACAATTTGCAATGAAAGAGAGAAGCTTAAGGAGTGATTTATCCTATAACAATAGCAATGATAATAATTGAAGGGAGGAAGAGGTTCTCACGGGGTGCCAGTTCCACCAGGCTCAGCAAGTGATAGCAGATGTAATTCAAAAGCTGATTCTTCCAGCATCTTCTCCTTGGGGTAAAGGAGGAATATGAGGCCAGAATTCTTCTGGGATGATTTCGGCTTGTAAATGTGAGGGATTTCTCTTGGGAAATGGGAGTTAGATCCATTGCAACTCCTGTCGAGTTTCTTAACTTCTCCCTGCTCATCCTCTGTAGCAAGGAAGAGCTTTTCTCACCTTGAAAAGATGGTGCAGCCAAGTGCCAGGGATGAAAAGACAGTAAATAGGCTGTGCATCACGGCAGGCATCACCTCTTCCTGCATCCCCCCCAGGAACACGCTGCAGTCAGACAGTAAGAGTCAAAAAACCCATCTGTGTCCTCTCCCCACCTCTACTTTTCCTGCTTGCTTTATTCAGGGAAGGATGTGCCTCACCTGAGAACTCCTTAAGATGCCACAGACAACCTTGGCTCTGATTAAGTGCTTAGGGAAGCTCCCAAGGGGGTTGTTCAGCATCACCAGAAGAGGAAATGAATCAGCAAGAGCTCCTCATCCCCTGGCTTCATCAGGGATGGCAGGGACAGGTCCCATGGTGTTCCCAGCCCTGGATCAGCTGTCTGGAGTCACCAAGAGGCCAGGGAGCTGCAGCAGGGACATCCCTGGGAAGGGAATGGGCACCCTCCAAGGAAGTCCTGTCCTCAGTGCTCTCATCAGAGGGTCAAGAGTGACCTTGCCAATAGTTCCTGGGGGCTCCTGACATCCCCATCTCCAGACTCCTCGTTCTCAGGCATTCACCTGTGCTCCCCACCTCATCTGAACACCTTACAGCCCCAGACAGTAATTTGGTGCAGCCCCATCACCCATTCCATGGAAGAAGAACATCTTGGTGAGCATTCCAGACAAATCCCTCTTCCTTCCCTCTTTCTTTTTTTTTTTTTTTTTTTTTTTTTTTTTTTTTCCTCCTGATTAATACTGTCCCCAGGCATTTACACTCCAGATGGGCCAATGTCCTTTCCCTTAGAAACCTTTTCATCCTTGATAGCAGGAGACCCAGCCTGCACAGCTACCAGTGCACCCAGATTTATCTCACTTCATTTAAACCCCTGTGTCCTCTTCTAGAGCAATGGAGCATGAAATTCAGGATGATCATTGCAGCGAAACCTGCTGTCTGCTGGGCAAAGCCATTTCTCCATGAGTGAAGTCCAGAAGAATTCCTTGACCTTGACTGTTGCTTGTTCTTCTGCTCCTTGGAGAAGACCTCTGCTCAGGGGGGAACTGGGAAAACCCCTTTGCTCTAATAGTGGGTGACAGGGCAAGCACCTTCTCCTTTCCATGGACACTGTGACAAGAGAAAAACATTTCTGTTCTTGAGGAGATTTAAGGCAACCCCAAACAATCTTGACCCACTTCACATCCTGCAGTCAAGGAGATTTTTATTTTTTTTCCCCCCTCTCTTTGGATGAAAAGCAATGGCTCTGGAGGGCTCAGTTCTCATTTCCACTTGAGCTGCTCTGAACATAAAAGGGCTCCGGGAGCAGCGTTCACAGCCTGGAGAGGTCAGGGTGTAAATGAAGGTCCAGCTCTCCAGCTAACAAGATGCCTTAAAGCTTCTTTTAGAGCAGGGGCCACATCCCCTCCCCTAACACCAGGGTGCCAGTGCACCCAAAGCACCCAGGTGAGACCCTTGAATAGCTCAGGGTGACCCATCGAGCCCTTTAACACCTCAATCCTTAAGAAAGCAGAAGGGTGGGCACAAACTCACCCCCCCAGAGTCCTCCCTTGGTCACCTGCCTGACCCACCACAAACTCTGGTGCCACATCCCCAGTGGCATCTCCAAACCTCCCATCACTGCACCAGTGACATCCAGTTTCCATCAGTCTTCTCGTCCCTCCAGACTCTTGCTGGCACTGGGAAGGCTTTGTCAGCACATTTGGGATGGCATCCAGGGAATTACCCCAACAGCAAAGTGGCTTGGGCCATCGGAGGGGGAAAGAAATGTTCTCCAGCCCCTCCCTGCCTGCAGGATTTTAGGGAAGCATCTGCTGGCAATCATGTTCCAGGAGGACCAAAGTGGTGTGAATTCAGGATTATGTTAATGAGATGAATAATTTCAGTTTAAAAAAAAAAAATAAAAAAAAATTAAAGAGCAGAAAACCTTTGAAACCCAGGGAGATGTTTCATCCTGGTAGCTCTGAAGTGCAAAAGCTTTGTTTCAGAAGTGCCAAACCATTTTGCAGAGATGTTTTCCGAAGCTTCCCCACTCCCTGCCTCCTTTTCTGTAAGAGAGGAACCAGAACTTTAATTAATTGACCAAACCCCTACTCTCCGTTTCACCCAGTGCAAAAAAAAAAAAAAAAAATCCCCCCGAGGGGTTAAACCCCGATGCTTTCGGGCTCTTGGCTGATTTTCCAACCCTCTCCTCATTCCCAGCCAGCACCTCACTCCCAACCTGCCGGGCACACTTCCCACTGCTCCAGCCTCAGCTGCAAACTCTTCAGTCTGGAAATGAATATTATATTTTTTTTTTTTTTTTTTTTTCACGCTAGGGTGCAAAGATTTATTTTCCAACCGGGCGCATCCTCTCTTTTGTCTCTGTCTTGAATAGCGATCGTTAGGTTAACAAAAGAGATCTGAATGCCCCCGCCGGGTGGAGCAAACCCCCTCTGATTTTTCTGTTTATTTGGCCAACCTGTGTTTAAAGCTGGTGACTGGGCTGGAACTGGGATTGGGCGACTGTTACTGGGGGAATAAATCTGCCCCCAAGGAGCAGGTGGGGCTGATGGGGTTGGGTTTTTCCTCCTTTGAAGCCAAGCTGAATAAATCCCCAGCCCTTCACAAATGACTTCCCAGCTAATTCCACTCCAGGAGAATAAATTGGAGCTGGGGACAAGGTCCCTGTCTGGGAGAGGTGATTACAGTGACATGGCACCTTAATTACCCCCTAATCCCCGGCTGAAGGAGGAAAGGGCCCTTATGCCTCTCTACAAACTGACTTTATGGAGATGCAATCGGTTTTTCCCAGCTCCCAGTTTGGGCTTCTTAGACCCTCCTGATCCTCCCTTGCTCTCCTGAAGGATTTTGCAGATGGGCAAGACAGCCTGGGGTCTCCAGCGTGTGTTATTTCCCTATTTCGTGCAGTTAATTGCATTGCATCTTCATTTTTATTTCAAATGTTGCCCCTTCCCAGGGCTGAAATACTCTCAAAAGCCTCCTGCCTCAGTTTCCCTAATGCAAGGAAAAAAACAACCCCACAACCAATGAAAAAAAAAACCCCAACAAACCAAACTAACAAACCAAAAAAATAAAACCCCCTTCTCTGAAGGAAATAAAACTGCTTTTGGTATCTATTTATATCATAAAGGAGCTGGGAAGGGCACAAACACCATTTTTATTTTGCAGCTTTTGCAATTCACATTTAACCCTGAGCCATCTGTTACCCGGTTCAGCAGCAACCAAGCAGTTGGAGGGATATCCAGGATGCTCTGCTGCTCCTCAGGAAATTTTCCAGCCCCTTCCAGGCAGGAAGATCCTGCTGGAGCCTGAGGAACCTGAGGAACACCGGGAGGGAAATGCAAGCATCAGGGTTAAGATGCAAGGAGCAGGAGGGAGATGCAGGAACCAGGAGGGAGATGGGAGCAGTGGGAGTGAGATGCAAACACCTGAAGCTTTTCCACCTCCCTGGAAAAGCCCAGCTCCAAGCCCACCAGCCCTTTGGAAGGGGGAACAGATGCTGGAGCAAAGGCTTGGCCCCATCTCTAGAGGTTTGCACCCATTTTCTCCCCACCACTCCCATCTCCTCCCTCCATTTGGAAAGAGATTTTGGGGCTGCAGCTGCTGAGACAGAGACAAGTCCAGGCTCCAGGCAATTCAGAAAAGAGGCAGAGAGATAAAAAAACTCTCTTGCTTTCCTTCCACACTTCACACAAATCTGCTGAGGGCTTTGATGGGGTAGGAGCAATATCAAACGCATCCTGGATCTGCTGGAATACATCCAGGGGGAAAAAAAATTAAAAAATCAAATAATAACAATAATTAAAAAATAAATATATCTATAAAGAAGTAGAGGTGAAAAATCCCTGGAAAGAGAAAGCCAAAAAGCATCTGAGATTGGGAGATTAAGACCACAGGAGGTAACTTTGTCCTGCAGTGCCCTGGCTCGGGCTGTGGGAAGGTAAAAATTCAATATCTGTGTGCTCAGGGGGGTTAAATGATGCTGGGAGTGCTGAAGGCAAACTCTGTGTTGTTCCAATGGTTCCTGAGGAGGCTGACAGCAAGGAAAGGCTGCTTCCAAAAATGACAGCCCAATTTCCACCCTGTTAATAAAAAGGAGAGGGAGATGTCAGTGACACAGGCGAGGCCCATCCTGACTGTGCTAAAGAGATTATGGAAGCCTCAGAAATTCAGTTAGGGCAGGAATTGGTCAAAGAAATCACTGCAAAGCACTTATTCGATGGGTTTGATTTGGTTTCTGAAGGGCTGATGGTGGCACCGGGAGCTTTATGAAGTGTTATGCCAAAAAAAAAAAAAAAAAAAGGAGGTGGGGGTTAAGTGGGGGATTCATCTCGTGTAATGAGACATTTAAAAGTTTGGTGTCTGGGCTGAACAAGGCATTTAGGTTTGCTTTGTTTGCACAGGGGGACCTTTCCTAGTTCTTTAACAGAGGCTTGGATGGATATATTTTTATTGATTTTCTTGTTCCTGAAAAAAAGATTTTCGATAAAAACCTCTTTTGCTTGTCAACTCTAAAAAAAAAAAAAAAAAAAAAAAAAATTAAAGAAAAAAAAAAAAGAAAGGAAATAAGAGAAAGCAGCTAAAATGCTTCAGGTGAAAATGTTATGAAATATCAAGAACAACAACTTTTCCATCATGTTCCTGATGCTTTTGGAAATGTTTCTTTCTTGCTAAGAAGTGGGGAAAGGCAATTTGGGGATCAAGGTCCCTTTTGTATTCTGTGTGTGGTGTGGACTGAAGTGCAGAGCTCTGTGCTGGTCCTCTGGCTCCAGAGGTGAAGGGATGGACCTTGCACAGCCAGCAGAAATCTGTTCTGTCACCACATGCAGCTGGGTCCCCAGGGGATGCTTTGTGTCCTGGAGGTCGTCCCAAGGGCAGATGGTTGGAGCATCCCAACAGGAGGGGAAAAAAATAATATTTAAAGGTGTGAAAGTACAGATACGGCTCTAAACATGGGGTAAATAATATTTAAAGTTCTGAAAATACAGGTATGGCACTAACTGTGGGGGAAAAGTCACATTTAATGGACTGAAAACACAGATATGGCCCTAAATAGGGAGGGAAAATAACATTTAAGGGTGGGAAAATACGGATCCGTCCATAAGCATGGGGGGGGGGAATAATATTTAAAGGTCTGAAGATACGGATTTTGCCCTAAAATAAGGAAAAAGTCATGTTTAAGGGTCTGAAAATACAGATAGAGCCCTAAGCATGGTAAAAAAGTCACACTTAATGGTCTGGAAATACAGATGTGATGCTAAAGGTGTGTGTGGGAATTAAAATATAAAGGTCTGAAAATACAGATCTTTCTCTAAAGATGGGAAAAAGTCATATTTAAGGGCCTGAAAATACAGATACTGCCCTAAACACGGGGAAGAGAATATTTAAAGTTCTGACAGTACAGCTGTGGTGCTGCACACGTGGGGAGGGAGGAACCCATGGAGAGGTCTGAAAATGGAGATCTGAAAAGAAATGGACTTCTGGGCCATGCTCAGTGCTGCTGGGTAAAGGAAAGCTTTGGTGAGGAGGTTGGTCACCCTCTGATGAGCCCAGGCCAGGGTGGTCGGGGCTCTCTGAATTGAAGCAGCCAAGTGTGAAATAGGAATTACCGACAGCTCTTAAGGATATCAGGAGAACAGCCCCGTTCCTTAACACAGAGCCACTAATAGACAGCTAAAGACCTATAAACCAGACAATTCCTCTCTATCATCCTAGTTAAATCAATGTAGTTATATTACCCTCATCATTTTCCCTTTAACGTTTATTACATTTTGCCACCCTAATTTATTTTTTCATATCCATCAGCCGATTAAAGGCTTTATTGGGAAGATACACACAGCCTGGTGACCTACTTGAAGCTGACCTAAACTGCTCAGGCAAAGAAAATTGGGGGGAGGAGGATGGGAAGGGGAGGTTAGGGGGTTTATGTCCTTCACACACTGTTTTTTTTGGTTTTTATCCCTTTGCCAGGAGATGGGAAGTCTGGGGTATCCCAACATCACTTGAGTTCTCTGTCCTTGTGAAGCCTTTCATGATTTGTATTCTGCTTTTTTTTTTTCATCCCCTTCCCTTCTAGCATCTGTTTCAGAAACTTTCTTGTCTTTTTTTTCCTCTTTATTTATTTTTTTTTTAAAGTAAATTATTTTCAATTTCTAAAAATATTTTTGCATGGGCATACATTATTCTGGTGCCATATTTATGGTCCAAGGTTCTCCTGCTTTGCTGACCAGGAGGACAATGGGATGCTGAGAGCTTCAGGTGATGCCAATACCTTGGAGCATCTTGTTGAGCCTGAAGAAATGGGAACAATAAAATTGCAGGGGGTCAAAAATGCCTGAAAATAACAACATGCAAGGAAACAAACCCCACTGGAGGCAAGGATGGGACAAAGCTGAGCTTTTCCACCTGGGTGCAGCTGTTCATAAAGAAATGGAGGAATTTGGGCATAGGAAGACCATTTGCTGTCATCTTTTGAATTGTATATATTATTTACTGATTGATATTTATTATTTATGCTAGGGGGGCTATTACTTTCTATTTATACTTTGACCTTTTCCTTCTGCCTCACCCTGGGAAAAAAAATCAGGGTGTGAGCTTGGACCTGGTGGGATAAAGAACATTCCTGAGCACAGGAAGGTGGATTATATCCAAATATCCACTTTGGGAAGCAAAAAACCCCCCAACAATCTGCTGGCATGTAATCACCCAGAGCTGGGAGTGATGGAATTGAACTCCCAAAGAATATTTTCCAGCAGAAGCAGTTTTATTCTCTTTGTTTTTTTTTTTTGCAGCCCAGGGGAGTTTCTCCATCGTGGTCATTATCCAAAGGAGACCCCAGGCTCCCATCCTTGGCATTTAGCTGTAAGAAAATGGCTGCTGAGAGGGCACTTTACTCCAGGAAATTACGATTTTTGGGGCCTTAATTATTTCCATTGTGTTTGGCTGGGGATATTCGTTGTGCCTCATACACAAACCAATGAGGGAAATGACTCTGGGTCTATTCGAGTGCTGCACAAATGATGCCCTGGGTGTCAGCAGATCCAAGTTTCAACTTTCTTTTTAAATTTATCATCATATCCACCACTCCTGTGGCTGTTGGAGAGCCCACAAAGATGTCAGGACCTCTCCTGAGGTTACACACAGGTGCTGCTCTGCTTTGCACCCAAATGTTCAGTTTTGACCCCCCAAAATGGGTCTAAGATGACCCCAAAAGAGGGTTAAAAATCCAATCTTTCATGGCAAAGTGAGCCAAGTTTTCTCTCCAGACCCTAACTGGGAGTTAGTTCCCCAGGAACTAGATTTATCTCTTCCCTCCTCCATACTTAATAACATCCACTTTTAATAACCAATTGTTGGAGAATTGTGAGGGATAAATTATGTATCCCAGGCCTGACAGTGAGTTATGGACTTCTCCCTCCTGCTCTGGAGCATGAGGAGATGCTCCCATGCCCTTTAAAGTATAGTATCTACTAAAACTTGTGTTTTTTCTGACAAAAAACACCCCAAACAACATGCTTTTTGGAGGCTTTTCCAGAGCAAATTGTTGCCTTCCTCCAAAGGAGCCAGGATGATGGAGGCTTCAGTGTGCAGACACAAGGTGAGGATGAACAGGGTGAGAAAAGTGATATTTATGTTTAATTTTAACACATAAATATATATATACTGCTCTCATGATGAATACAGAGAGGGGAGCCTCTCCTCAAAGCTCTCATCTCAGCGAAAAATTTTTCAGTCTGGCTTGGAAATGATGATTTTGAAAATTCATCCAGTTTAAAATATTAATCTTGCATGTCATTAATAACACGAGGAAGAAATCTATTTTTTAGGGGAAAGGTTTTTATCATCTGACTCACTTTAATTCACAGTTTGTCCTTTGCAAGACAACATCCATTCTCTGGACATGGTAAGAAGATGAAAACTAAACCCTACTGGCTGTTAAATTTTTCATCTGAGGCTGATTCTTTTATTTAATAACCTATTTTTATAAAATAATATCAATTTTTTATAGAACAATAGTCCAGCTTGGGGAGCCCTGTTAATAACTAGTACAATCTGCATTTTAAATACAGTCCCATCTCATTTGCAGCTTGTTCCAAGATATCTGTGAGCATCTCTGGGAGGTTCTGTGACCTCCTGGTGATTTTACATCCTCATTGGGAGGATGGTGCTGGGTTTGGCATGAGTTGGGACCAAATCCTCCTGGATTTGGCTGTTACCATGGGATCTGAAACATTTCAGGAGTTCTTTTGCCAACTGTTTTATGCAGCAGGTGGACTGGGTTTGAGAGCTGCTCCTCATGGTGAAAGGCTACCAGTTTAATGGTATTTTTCTTTAATGGATTTTGGAATAGAGGAAGCCCCTGACCTGTACATTGATTTTTTTTTTTTTTCAGGGAGATGCTTCCTTCCAGCATCCCTCAGAAAAAGCCAGGGCAGGGCTGTGCATTAATCTTCTTTCTTGGGCTGAAGCACCCACCTGAAAAAATTCACCTCTGAAAATTCAGCTGAAGCATCAGGCAAGGGAAAAGTTAAATGACAAAAATTTAAAAATGTAATAGAGTGAAGCTTTCCCCTTGACTTATCTGCCTTGGCAGAGGTCTGGTCCTGCTGCTCAGGAAGCATCTTCCATCTCCCCAGCAATCCCCAGGGATGCTGGTGTCACTTTTCCTCTTCTCTTTTCCCAGTTGCCTCCCTCAGGTCCTGCCCTCTCTCTAATTCTCCCACTGAACCCACTCCCATGGTTCCATAGGAAATTATGATTTTTAAATTAAGTCGTGGCAAAGGGGTTTTATCACCTGAACTGGGAGCTTTTGGCTTTGCCAAGGGAATACTTGTTGGGATACAGGATTCTCATCTGCCCAGGGATGCTGGTGGGAAGATTCTCCCCCTAGATACCCACTTACCATTTTCCATAGGTCCTTGCTGCCCTATAGGTGATGCTGAAGGAAATATTGGCACATGGAGAAAATCAGAGCTGGCATCAGGAAGCTGATTCTAGAAGTTTAAAGGAAAATTGGCTGGGGTTTATCTCTGGGGTGCACTTCCCCATCACACTCACCCCCTCATCCCCTCCCCACCACTGCAAACTGGAAGGAAAAAGGAGCTGGAGCTGTCAGTGGGGCCATCTGACAGCCCTCCTCACCCAGATGGGCTCACTGCCTTTTATTTCTTGATGAAAGCTGAAAAGCAGGGAGATTGGGGCTTCATTTCCCCTCTCCTTAAAAAATATTAATAATAATAATATAAAAAAATATAAAAGAAACCGCACTCAAGGCGGTTTCTTTTTTTCTTTTTATTTATTTATTTTTATTCCAGCTGCCCCAATTATCCCATTTGTTCAAAGCAAAAATCTTGCAATTCGAGGCATTTTATTTATTCTGCCCAAGCCGTGTTTACACCACCACGGAGGAGCAGTGGGGTTGGGTTAAGCTGGGAAGGAGGAAGAGGGATGGGGAAGGAGGTGGGGGGAGAGGAAGAAAGGAGAAAATCTTGTTGGAGAAAAAAAAAAAAAGAAAGAAAAAGAGCGATTTTAAAAGTGCAGACATCAAAGGCATCATTTATATTTCAAATCGTGGGGAAATAACTTTATAATGAGGAACCAGACTGGGGAAGCTGAAGGCTCCAGCTTCAAAACCCTCCCATTGTTCTAGCTGAGAGAGGGGAAAAATAAAATCCCACCCCAAACAAGTCAGTAAATTAGAGGAAAAAGTGGAATTAACTATTCAGAATTAAAGGAAGAATTCTGGGGTGGAAAGGGATGGCTTAAAAAATAGGCAGGTTGTGCTCCAAGGCTCCTGCTTTTCCACCCTGGGGGTTTTATGATTTGATTTCTTTTATTTTGAGCACCAGGCAATGATGGTTCCCCCTCCCCAGCATCATCCTCATCTCTCAAAGCCAACCCCTCTCTTTTTGGGAAGGAAGGAAAGGTTTTCTCCCAGGGATGCTGCCCTGTTCATCCCAATTTGGGTGTTAAAAAGCACCTTCTGTGGAGGAAGATTAATTAATGTCTGTAAAGCATGTTGTGGCTTGCCAGCTGGGATTGATACCACCCCATTCAAACCAGAGAGCTTTGCTTGTGATTAATTATTATCACTGTGACCAATAAAACAAACTCCACCTCACCCTGTGGTCCAAATCCTCTCCACCCTGCTGGCAGCAGCTAAAAAAAATAAATACAAATAAAGAAGGAACTCGTTTAATTCTTGGATATGGGGAGAACTTTGGGAGAAAGCTGGAATTGGTGGTTAAAGTGCTGGAGATCCAAATATTTGGTGGGGAATGATCTGACCTTGAGTCCTGCACCTTGGGGGGGAGATGGACTGGAGCTGGAGATGGTGTTTTGGGATGAGATGGTCTGAAGCTCTGCCAGGGGAGGGTTAGGTTGGATATTAGGAAAAAATTCTTTCCAGAGAGGGTGATCAGACATTGGGATGGACTGCCCAGGGAGGGGGGGATTCTCCATCCCTGGAGGTTTTGAAGAAGAGCCTGGATGTGGCACTGAGTGCCATGGGCTGGGAACCACGGGGGGAGTGGATCCAGGGTTGGATTTGATGATCTCAGAGCTCCTTTCCAACCCAAATGATTCTGGGATTCTTCCTGGGCAGATCTTACCTGGTGATTAACCTTTGGGTGACAGCAAAGTGTGTTCCAGGTGTCCCCTCAGCTCCAGAAACTCACTTCACCCCCCAAGGCATACACAGGATGGTGGAATGAAATTCCTTGTGGACTTGGTTGTAGAAACTTGCCCTGCTCACACCTCCATCTCTATCTCTCTCCTCCAAGAAGGTGTTGATTGAATTCTGCTTTGACAAAAGAAATAAATCCCGTTTAAAAACATGCAATTCAGCCATCAGGATGGTTTCCTCCTCGGGATGGTTTTCTCCCCAGTTTTTGGACAGCTAGTTCAAGCACAGAGCAGAACCTTGCAAAATCCAATCAGAAATAAACCCCTGTCCCCATTTAAACCCCACACCATAAACACTTGTCCCAATTTAAACCCAGGACCATAAGCCCCTGCAGTTATTTAAGCCCAAAACCTTCCCCATCTCTGCTCTCCAATGCAGGAATGGAAATAAAGAAAAAGAATAATCCATCTGTTAACCACTTATCTATCCCGGACTCCTCACTCTGAGCAATGCAAGGAATTTCAATTATTCATGCAGTTATTATACAGGACAAAATATCTCATCCATGCAACATGTTTCTGCTCTGCAGCCTGGATTTTAATGGGGAAAAGACAATTTTGGGGTTTGTCAGGTGTGTTTGCAAGCAGGATGGATGGTGGACAGGGTGATTGCACCATCCAGGAGGAGGCTGCAGGGTTTTTGAGCATCTCCTGGCTCAGGCTGTAGAGAAACTTCTCTGGGAATTAGTAAAAAAAAAAAAAAAAAACAAAACAAAAAAAACCAAACCCAAAATCCCGGCTCAAAATGAGCTGAGGAAAAGTTGAATGCATAATTGAAATAAAATTTCTATTTCCTCTTCGGATTATCTTACAAAAAAATATGTTAATTTCACAGCAAAGTCATCACTGCATTTGTTTTGCTAATCCTTCAGATCTGCTCGGCACGGAGGATGATCTGGAACATTATTAGTGGCCCTAATAAGATCTGGTTTGCTCCTCCAGGCCAGGACACGAGGTCTGAACAAAAAAAGTAAAGCTGATTTTTGGGCTGTGATGCATCAAGATGTCCTGAACCCAGAGCTCCTGCTCCTCATCCCAGCAGGTTCCTGAAGCTGCCTCCCTGAGAGCTGATGTGTCTTTGGGCAGCAACCATGCCATGAACCCCCTAAAAGCACCCATGGAAAGCAGTTTTTCCAGGCAATGAGGCAGTCCCCTGAGAGCAGACATAAAAGGAAAGACACATTTTGTCTGGAAGAAGAAAGGAGGAAAAGGGTTGATGCTAAACCTACAAAGGAGATGGTTTGGTGGAGTGTTTTGGAAAGCTGTCTTCATCCTAGAGGTGAACAAAAACCTCATCCCAACCTTGACTGGGCTTTGCATCTCCCTCTGTCTCCCCAACAGCCATGTGGGAATAGAAAATATTTGGTTTATTCCAGGGCCAGGTAAGAAAGTGCTCCCTGGGGTGCTGTGATGGGAAGGGCAGAGGGGACATCTCCATCCCACTGCTGTCCTCCTGCTCCTCCATTCCTCCCCCAGAAAGCCCAAAATGCTCTCAGGAGCAATGGGAAAAGCTTTGGCAGGGGTTGAAGCTCAGATCCCAAGGGAAGTGGGATCATTTGGGATGCCAGTAGGAGCTCCTGGGGGTTGTGTATATAAGACCCACGGCTCCCACTAGTGGCTTGTCCTAAAAGCATTATTTTGCCAGGTGACAAACCCTGAATTCTGCAGCTGACCAGCCTGTCTTCCTCTGCTCTGGGGTCAAATCCCTGCAACGACCCAAGAATCCTGTTCCACCACACCAAAAGTCTGCAAACTGCTCCCCAAAAAAAGTCCTTTTTATGCTCTGGCCACAACCAAAGTGATGCCCAAAGCCATGAGACCCAAAAGGTGACCCCTGATCCTTTACTTACCTGGAAAAAAGGGACATGACAAATGAATAATAAGGAAAGAATTGGCAGGTGGGGTGGGGTGTGTGAGGTGAATAATTCAATAATTAAATAAATCAATTCACATCTCAATTAACACAGCCAATGGAGCCTGGGGGATACAGCTCATGGGTGAAATGAAGGAATGATTAGAGACAAGGGTGAAAATCACCTTTTTAAGTGAAAGTTCCCCCTGAAATCTTCCTGCAAAGATTTAAGGCTGGGCTTATCAACTGCCAATGCAATTAGGGATTATCAAATCACTACAAATACACAGAGCCAAAAGGCTGAAACCCCATTTCCCTCTTGTAATAAATATTTTTCTTGGGTTTTATTTAATAGGGGCTGGGCCACGGGAATGGGAATGATGTATCTTTGGAAGATTTTATATAAAACAGAGGCTCAACCACACATTGGACCCTAAGTTGTTGTTAATAACCTGGGGGAAATTGCAGGTGAATTGTTATGAATTTAATAATTTGGAGCCTCAAATTCTGTCTTTTTTAAGGAGAAGAGGTGATGTGAAAACACAGAGCAAGTGGTGATGACCAGGGAAACATTCTTGGTGTATTGAGGGTTGAAATGCATCCTGAAAGTCTTTTCTGTATTTTCCTTCTGTTTTCCCAGGAGTTTTAATGACTGAAGCTAGCTTGGAAATGCCATCTTCATGCATCTTGGCTTTCCAAATGGGTTAAAACCCTCAGGGTTTGGCCAGGAAGGCAATGCTGAGGGTCTGAGCACTGCCAGCTGGGAGGATGGTCAATGGAAATCCTGCTGGTGTCTCACTCATGTGCCTCTCTGCAGGGTTTAATGCCTTTATCTCCCTCTTTTAGCTGAGATAAAAATTTAACGAGGACAAAATAAGCCTGGAATGAGGAGATTTTCAAGGCTGTTTGAAGGTGTCTAATGAGAATGGGAAATGCTGCAGAACTGAAGGGAGTGAATACCCAAGAAGCTGCTGGGCCAGGGGAGGGAGGACACTCAGCACCAGCCCACATCCCCCACCTGGCTACTTTCCACTCCCTCACCTTTAAAAATCCTTAAAAAGGAGTGATTTTTTAAAAAAAGTTAATAAAAATAGAGTAAAAACCCCAGCCTTTTCAAAAAGGGAAAGAGAGCAGAGCTGAAGGGATGCTTCCATCCAGGATGGGGCCATGGCTGTGATGGGACAACATTTCTCTTCTTGTCACATTTTCCCAGGCTGTGAAATGAAGCTGGAGATGATTTCCCTCCCTCCCTGGCTGGTCCTGCTCAGATCTTCAGCCATTCTTTGGGTTCCTTCAAACATTTATGGAAAGAGGCAGATCTGGCCTTATTTCCCCAGTGTGCCTCTTCCCTGCTCTGTCAAGCACCTATCCTCCAAATCTGAGCCCAAAAAGAGGAGAAAACAAGGATTAGGAATTTAGAGGTTTGAAATTGTATGTTTCTGTGGAGTCTGGGGGAGATGCTGGAAGAGAACACTGGGAGCCTGGGAGCTCACTGGTGATGAAAACACCTCTATATTTCTGTGAAAACACTCTGCTCTGCTCCAAATTCCTGCTTCATTCACATGAGTCACATCTTCTGCCACTCAAAAATATTGAGCAAGTTATCCACTCTTTGATTTTAAAGTCTCATCAGGAGCAGAAGCTGCTGTCTCTGCCCAGATCCCTCAGGAAAAGAAATAATTTCCCCTTTTATTTCCCCCTGGAAAATGATATCTTTCCACGTGTGGGTATCTCAGACCACAGGATTTGAGGAAATAGTCCTAGCAAAATGCTGCAAGAGGCAAACAACTCCTTTTCCCCAGCTTTTCAGCAGGGGGGCTGGGAGAAATGATAACTGGGCACATAAATCATGGCATTAATTACAGATTCGGCCAACGTTGCCAGGGTTTTCTGTTTGCAAATTGCCTGTAAACAGATTGAAAAAGTCTCTGCCATATTTCAAATTTGAAAAATATTTGCAAATTTCTTCACAGGCTGAGAAGCAATTGGAGCTGAAAAGGTGATGATGGAATCTCCAGTTCCCAGGCACCCAATTCCCCCTGACCCAGCAGTGGCCTCCTGGTGTTCCTGCACCATAAATATGCAACAAAGAACTCAGAAGGTCCCAGTTTTATGGCTGAGAGGCAAGAAAATCCCCTAGTTAAACTTCCAAAAAGATTTTCCTTTTCCAAAAAGTGCAATAAATCACCCAGGAAAGCACGGGGGGAAACTCCTTGCTTGGAATCAGCACCTTGAAGCAGTGGAGGTTTCATCAGCCGAGCCAGGGCTTAATTACCCTTGTTGTTTAATTTTGTATCTGAGCATTTCTAATTAGCATTCAGCTCTACTCACTCCTGTACTGAAGATCCCTTGGATCTACCAAAGCTTCTCCCAGTGCCAACATTTCTCCCTGCCACCTCCTCCACCTCTCTCTGTGTGGCAATTTGGATTTTGTGCAAAGCCAGAACTTTTCCTTTGCAATCCCAGGGACAAAGCAAGCCAAGCATGGGGCTCCCAGCAGTGGGGTGAGGATGCTTACAACCTCACTGGCCCAAAGCAAGCTAGGAATTTTGCAATCCAGGAGGAGATTTGATGGAAAATTTTCCTTTGGGGAAGAACTGAAAGCAGCAAAGCTCGGCTGGTTCTGTTCAGGGTGAGTGAGCACAACAGGGTCAAGCTGAAGATGTCTTTTTGATTAGAATAAATTATCCCTTTTTGTCTCCTTCCTCAGTGGCTTTCCATTGCCACAATCCGGACTGAAAGCCTCGATCCAGCCACATGCAGCTTGGAGGTAAGCTGAGAGTTCTCCTGGTGATCAGCTTATTACAGCTCTGAATTCTGCACACAGGCAGTTTATGCAAAACAAGCCTGGTATTATTATTAAAATCCAGACAACACTAAGCAGCTGGGCTCTTGCTGTCCATCATGCCTTGACTCCTGTTTAACATGCTGCCCAATATTGCCTCCTTGCTGCTCTTCTTGCTCTTCCATCTGTCTGCATATATCCACTTCTTGGGGCTTGTTGGTTTTTTGTTGGTTTTTTTGGGGGTTTTTTTTTGTTGGTTTTTTTTTTGCACAGGCACATTTTGTTATGAGCTGGTCTGATATTTGCCTGGAGGTGGTTGTGTGTCTGACAAAGAGGGTTAAAACCAGGAAAAGGTTTTAGGAAATAGGAAAAGTTCTTGAAGGCTTTGGATTTAAGGCAATTGGAGGTCTGGGCCAAGAAGTTGTAAATCCAGGGAATTTGCAGTCTAAATTCTTCTAGGTTTCTGCTACCTTATCTGATCCAGCGTTTGCATCTTGCTCAGGAGACACTAAACCAGCTCCAGGCTCATATTTCTCTCTTCCAGGCCCAAACTTTGCAGGAACTTCTCCATACTTGTGTTTCCCAACTGTAATTAAATATGAAATTTGTCTTTAAATGCGAGCAGAAAGTGTGCATGAAGGAGAGAGAGGAAAAAAAGGAGGGAGACAAACACATCTGGTCCTTGGAGGAACTTCTTTGAAGCTTGTAGCTTCTTTGTCCCAACTTTTCAGAGGGTTGGAGATGAAGAGCCCATGGAGGAGCCTATGGATGGACCATATACAGGGGCCTCTGACACTTTGGGTAACCGTGTGTTTCATTTATCTGTCACCTTTGTTTACTCTCATTTGTATACTTCACTAATTTTACTTGACACAATAAGGGCATGGCCATGAGAAGCAAAAGACATGGCTTAAATATTTCATGTAATGCTTTAAAAAAAAAAAAAAAAAAAAAAAAATCTCTGCTCATTTTTATTAGGAAGAAAGGAGTTTTGGGGAAAATAGCCATCATTAGATCAGATTATGCATGAACGCATAATAAAACTCCTAAAGACATGTGAAATATCAGCATGTCCACTAATGGGAATTGATTTGGAATTTTATTCATTTTTAACAAGATTTAATGACGTTTCCTTGTCTGTTTCTCCCCGTGGTTCATTATTCCATTAAGTGCCATTTAACCAGGGTGATGCATGTAGAAGATAACAGCTTGGGATGGGTTTTGTTTAACAAACTCCTCTCCACCTCTCCCTGCTGCTTGAGAAGAAGTGACAGGTCCCAGCCTGGCACAGTGGCCACCAAGGTCTCCTCCAACAAAGTCACATGAAAGATAAATGGGATCAGCTGGGAGTCAACTGGTTTTGGCAGCTGTGCTTCTGGCTGATGGATTTGGAGCAGGATTAACAATTTAAAGCCCAGCCCTCATGTTTAGCATCCTCAGCTCTTGGTAGCAGGGGGCACTCATGAAACATCTGCTCGAGTTTTCACTGCTAAAAGCCCTGTAATAGGGACTGAAAGATTCTCCATTGCATTTTTGGCTTGATCCCACATTGTTCCTGTGACCCCTCGTCAGCTCCTGGAGCTTGAGCTGCAGCCACCACCATCCCAACCTGGGGTCTGACCTCCTGTCCTCCCATTCCCCAACCCATCAAGTTGAATCTTTGCAAAAGTTCAGCTTGTTCTGAGCTAAATTGCTTTGCTGGCTAAGATGTTGCCTTCATCAGCCTAAATTTAACCTTTTAAGTCATTATTCCCTCCCTCCTGTTTGCTTCTCTGACAGATTTATAGAGGTCCCCTCTTGGTCCTTGCTTAGGGAGGCTGGAGGAGCCCCTGCTCTTCTCCTTCCCTCTCCCTTTCCAAGGACAAACAAGTTGCTCTTTTTAGCAGCTGTTCTAGGATCACTTCAGCCTTTTTCAACAGTTGTTCTTGAAAGTGTAGAGTGGGTTTTTCTGAGACAATCTCATCTGGGTCAAGCACCTTAAGAAGAAGCCCTCCTCTTCTCTCCCCTCCAACACAAACGACTCCATGGTTCTGTGATGATTCTGATCTCACTAAGAGAGATGGCTCAGTCAGGGAGGAAATAATTCCAAGCATTTGAGGACAACAGGTGGATTTTCCCCTTTTTTTTATGGCCATGCCTTATCATGGCCATAAAAACTTGAACTGCACCAAAAGAAATGCTGACCCACCAGACAGATCCACACCTCTCCTGACCCTTAGGATTAGCAGATACCAGGGCCCAAGCTGTCTCCTCAGTTCATATTTCCCAAGCCACTCTTAATTCCCCCCTTTCACCTCCCTCTATAACCCCTCAACCATGGGCTTTGCCCAAACTTTCTCAGAAACCTCCTGCCAGGGCTGTTCCCAGCAGAAGGGACAAGAAAGGATGAACATCCGTTGTGTGTCTGATAAGGGATTCAGCAGAATGCAAGCCATTTAAATGCAAAAGTTAATTGGAAAAGCTGACTGACTGTAACCATGGGGGTGCTAGAAAACCTGCCATCAAATTGCTTGAACTGAGTCCAGATGACCACCTTAGGCTGTGTGCCACCCTTACCCATTTGCTCCTACTTAAAAGTAATATTTAGGGGCACTTTTTCCCAATTTCTGACTCTGGTGACACAGATCTGCAACCTCAGCTCACCCCCCCCAAAAAAATGACCTGACATGTCCCCACACTCCCAGGTCCTTGCTTTGTGTTGGGGTCAGTTTCAGGGATAAGAGAGAGGGAAAAAAGAAATCAAACTAATGCAAAAGAAAGGACTTTTCTCTAAAAACAAAAAGCAAGCCATAATTCTCTTTAGTTTAAAGCCTTTATCCACACCCCTTCTGTCCAACCAGAGCCAGAGAGCAGGGCTGGAGCCCATCCAGTAATTATAGTGATCAAGAGAATTGAAATGTTTTGCAAAGCTTGCTTGGCTTTTCTAGGTGAGGTGCAGAACAAGGAGGCTTGGAAGTCTCCCCACCTTTCACCAAGCTGCCATTTCAGTATTCAAATGAGCAGGTCCCACCTAGCTGTGATTACACAGCTGCTGTCTTGCATTTCTTTCAACTCTTTTGGGGATTTTGCTGCCTGATACCAAGAAAAAATGGGAATAACAGAGCAGGAGATTGGTCCTCAGGTGGGCTTGGCTTGGTGGCTGCGATGTCACCTCCCTCACCCTCCCACATCCCATGTTAGGAGGATTTGGGCTGCACAAAGAGGTGGGATCTCCCTCCAGAGTTCTCAGAACCACCTGGCAGGAGGTGGATAACATTAAGCAAATGGGGAAACTGAGGCAGGGAGAGAGGAGTCACCTTGGGAGCTGACCCAAGCGAGGGATTGGTGAAGGGACAGGCAGGTAGAGCAGCCTGGGCTGGCAAAGTTCTGTTTGCATGGATCAGGGGGATGGCACCACTGCTGGAGGATTTGTGCCTCTGTGCTTGTCCTTGCCTCTGTCGAGCAACATCAATCCAGCAAGAGGGGAAAAAAAAAAAAAAAAAAGAAAACAGAAAGAAAAAGAAAAGTTATTTAGAGGGAAAAGCATTTAAAAAGAATCACTTCTTCTCCTTAAGTAACGATAGCAGAGTCTGAATCCTGCTCATCATTTCAAACTGCTGACTCATTTACCACTTGAAATGAATTGAGGGCTGTTAAAGGTTTTATAGAAGATTTCATTAAATATGTATTGAGCCGGCTTAAGATGGAAATTGTTATAAAAGCTGGCATCAGCTCAAAGAGCCCAACGTTTCCGTTTAGTACAGAGATATTTTACTCCTGCCTCTGGCCTGAGCCCCGTTTCTGCAGCCCAAATCCCAAAGCAAGGTGGGAAGCAGAGCTGCCATGCCCCTACCAGGGCCCTCAACCCCCTGAGGCTTTGGGGGCTCAAAGCAGGGAGCTGATGCTCAATGTTTTGGCCAGGATGGGGGCCAAAGATGTGGGGGACCCCCCCTGTGCCTCTCCAGCAGGAATAGGGAGAGCCAAGCTGCTTGTGGATGCTTTGAGGTGGCCTGAAGAATAGGATGGAAATCCTTTATCCTGGATTTCTGGACAGCTCCAGATTTAGAGTGACATATTCCAGCCACATCTCCCTGAGGTCTGGGATCACCTTAGAGATGGGTTGGAGAAGATGGAGGAGCAGTTTCAGCTCCAGCAGACTTGCTGGCTGAAAAAGCAGGAGATGCCTTTCCCCTTTGCTGGACCCAACCCCTCCTCACTCCTCCCAGCTCTTTGGCAGTGTGGCAACAAGGGGTTTTTTCAAGACTGGGGTGGCATTAATGTCCCCCCAGGCAAGGCAAACTAGAGATGGGTTTTCTGCAACATGATCTCAACATTTCAAACCATTGTATCTGTATTTATCATCTTGCTGGGATGAAACCTACTGGCTGGCACTTTTTTAAGGGGTCTCATCCATCACAAAACTCTTTCCACGTCACTTTTTAAAAGCAGGTGGGGCTGGGGGAAGAAGAAGAAGAAAAAAAATGCCTGCCTGCCTGCCTGCCCACAATGGTCATCAGTGCCATCTGCCCAGGATTTACTAGGTCCAGCAAGTTTTATTTCATTTCCAAGTGAGAAATGCAGCAAGATGGAAAGTTTCTGGCCCAATATTCCCAAGCCTGAAGCTTCAGACACCTGCAAACCATGGGGCATCACTTGGCCTGAAAGGTTTTGGGATGTAGAAAGGGCTGTAGGCAAAGAGATCTGTTTAATGATGAGGGAGAAGGGACCTCTGAGAGATCCCCAGATCCCTTAATGCCTGAGCCTGGAAACATGATGCCTGGAAGTGCACCAAGAAGGTGAGGGACTGATTTCCTTCTGGCTTCTGCTTGCTTATCTCTTCAAAACCCCAGGGACAACGAGGGGGGGAAAATAATAAATAACACATGGAGAAGTGAGAAAGAAGCTGGGAGAGGATTCCCTGCTGGGGAAAAAAAAAAAAAAAAAAAAAAACCCAAGCAATGTCAGGGCAGGCAAGTGTGACTGGCTGCTCTTCAAGGAGAGGACAGGGTGGTGAGAAGGTGCCAGTCAGGGCCCAGGGCAGTGCATGGACCCCATATGCTTCATGCTGGCTGTGCCCCCAGGTCACCCCAAGCTGGCCTGACACCTCTCTTCCAATTCCCACCTCCTCCTGCCTAAGACCCAATTGCTGAAGCTCCAGAACTTTAAACCTCTCTTTTCATCTGGAAAAAAAAAGACACTCAGACTCTCAGCCAGCTGCTTGCACTCCTCAGTGATGCCAAAGTCAGTGTCACCCCTACCTCACTCCTAAAAATGAACCAATTCAGGCAGAATTACACCAAAGGGAAATAAGGTGCCAATCCCCCCAGTATATTTGGTTTTTCCACTCAGGTGATGGGTCTGGGCTCATTACCCACAGCACTAAGAAATGAAGGATTCTTGGAGCTGCTTTTCTTGGATTGAGATGGGGTTTCATTTTTTTGAAACAAAAAGGAACAAAATAAGTTGCTTCCCTTTGCTGAACCTTAACCTTTACAGTAGGAAGAGGCAAGCCGAGTGCTTGGAGTTTCCACTTATAAGGCTTTTAAAATTTTTCTTGGACATCTACCTGGAACATTAAATGTACTTTCTCTTCTTTGTGTAGTCCAGGTAATGCAACAGAACATAAGAAACCTTCAGCTTCTATTATAGGAGAAAACACAATGGAAACCCTCTGACTATTAGGTTGGAGTACAAGACCAGAGGATCATACACAAAGTTGTTGGTTTTTTTGGTTTTTTTGTGGGTTTTTTGGGGGGGAGATATTAGGAAGCACATGGCGTGATGATACCTGTAAGGAACATTTTGAATTTGGATAAATCCTGCCCCTTTGCTGCCAGCTAAAAAGAAGCAAGGAAATGAAGTACCCGAGAATTAATCTGAGAAAATCCAGTTTGTGGCTTATTAACCACTTGCTAGGCAAAAACAAGAGGCTGTTTTTTAAAAGTGCCTTCAGCCCCAGGAGACTATTTTTGATTTATTTCCTTGAAGGCACCAGAACTCGAGGAAACACTCCAAATATTCCCCATGATAACTTGCCAAAAACACCTTGACCTTGCCCAGGAACTCCCCAGGATCAAGGGATAAGCTCTGTCCCTCCAGCTCAGCATTCCTGGCAGGCTGCTGAAATGCCAGAGATGCCAATTAATGCCAATTGCCTCATTTAATTCCTCAGTGGACTCTGATTTGGATTGATCCAGGAGCTCAGTTTTGGTTGTTGGGGGATAGTATTTCTCCTGTGGAGACATAAATCTCTCCCTTCATTATCAATGCAAAGATTTGTCCAGTTAATAGGAGCTGGCAGGATCTATAATTCCACATGTCGAGGGAGGGTGGCTAGCTCAGGGCTAGTGAATGGTCTCCCCTATGAGGAAAAATAAAAATAAAACCCTTATTTGATTAGAAAGCACACCACCAGCACCATTTCTCTCATTTATTGCAAGGATGAATTGAAGTCTTGGCCCTATTAAGTTGATAACAAAACTGGCTTCAGCAGGGCCAGTGTTTGCAAGGAAATATCTGCAGAAATAACCTGTGATGAGTTGGGAACTTATGCTTGTTTGTTTTGTTTTTGTTTTTTTTTTACAGAAGGGAAAGCCAAGACCTTTGAGGATGGCAAAATCAACCCATGGGGAAACAAATAGTCTCAAACTTATCAAATTCTCTCCTGGAAGGAGACTTGGATAGTGGGGTGGGAATAACCCTCTCTGCCTGAATGGGGTTTTAGGCTCAGCTCTTCAAGGCACCTCTTCACCCACACCTCAAAACCTTTTTTTCCTCTCCTTTTGGCCCCCCCCCACACTCAGCACCCATCCCCTCCAAGGAACAAAGGTGACTGCTGCTTTTTCCCAGCATTACTCCAAAAATCTGGCTCCATCCCCTTGGTGGAGTGGGGAGGCAGCCACCAGCTTGCCAGCTCCTTCTGCTTCCAAGAGCACTTGGAAAGAGCTCCGGGAGGAAAGCTTATTTGGCAGGTGGAGGCAGAGAGTGAAACAACTGCTGTCCATCTGCTCCTCTGCTTGGGCTGGGCTTTCTAATTGTGTCTTCAGGCCACGGGTGATGCTGGGAGCCCTGCAAGCCACCCAGAATTGAAATAAAAGTTGTCACCTCTGTGGGCTCCTTCCCAAGGACCTTTGGCTGGCGTTTCCCCCTTCAGTCCTGTTTGTGCTGGTGTCCCAGTCTGCTGGCCTCTGGGAACTGGTTTGGGTGAGTTCAGGCAAAAGCTGGTGATGGTTTGGGTCTTTCACATGCTGTGGCAGAGCCCCTGCCTGGGATGCTGCCATGAAGATCCCACCAAAACCATGGAAACCCTCACATGAGTACCACTAGGGAGCAGAAAATGATGACATTTTGGTGCCCTTTGGAGCCACATCTCCAAAGCTCTGATCATTTCATAGCAGCAAACTGAAGGCAACAAAGTCCACTGGGGAAACACCTCAGGTCTGGTTTTCTCAAGGCAGCAAAGATGACCCAGCAAGAAGCAAAGAGGCCAGGAGATGTCATCCTAATTCTCTCCCTGACACTCTGAAGATGATGTGGAATATGGTTGGTGTGTGCAGATCCCCTGAGCTGCCTCCAGAGGTTATAAAAGCCATTTTGAACAGGCACCATCCTCCTCTTTTTTTGCTCTGAAATAGGCAAAAAATAGGCATCCACTAGAAGAAGAATGGTGTGGGCACCTTATCCATAGGGAATGCAAGACCAAGCCTGGTGTGGGAGGGAGATTGAATACACCAAATTCCCCAAAACTCATTGCAGATGAACTCAAAGCCACCCAAACCTGAGATTTCTCCCTCTGGCCTATTGAACAGAGATGGATTTCAGCAGGTTGGGTCCCCAGATTCTGCCCATCACAAGGGATCAGGAGGACACAGGAGGACAAGGACACAGGTAATTCATTTTCTTGCATGCCATGTATGTTGTTGCTTTGATTTGAGTTTTGAAAACCCACTGGAAGGCAACTGGGAGCTAAAAAAAAGCAAGCAAAGGTTTCTGATAAGCTGGATTCAAAGGAGAAGCATGAAATTTGGATGAATGTGGAGCCAAAGTAACCCAGCCTTGGCTTGAAAATTGAAAATGAATGCAATATAGATTTCATTTAGATTTAAGGAGTTATTTAGTGTGCATATTAGAAAACATTGTGGTTATTAATTCTTTTCCTTTGGGGAATATTTTTCCTGGTTGTTTGGGTATTTTGGAAGCGTCGGCTTTCAAAGTCAATTTAATCCTGGAGGAAGGTGGTGGTTTGACAGGTTTTCTTCATTTACATGCAGAGATGGCACTAGATTGGGAAGGGTAAACTTTCCATCTGGTCTATGAGGGATGGGTTGGGAATAAGAAGGAAGAAAAGCACATCTGTAGGGCTGCAAATTCAAGTAGGGTTGGAAGCCAGGGATGCATCAACCTCAATAAATGCACAAGATTTGAAGCTTTCCTAAAATAAAACAGCACCTGGATTCAAGTGAATGGAGGGGGAAAAAAAAATCACCTGTATGACTTTTTATTTCTATTTTCTGTACATTTTCTGACTCACACCTGCAGAATCCAACCTGAAACACAACTGAGTTATGAGATAGGGACCAAAACATTGCCTCTTGGGCTTTTTAGGCTGGGATTTTCCATTACTCAGGCTGGGCAATGCTCCTTTTTGCTTACAATGGGGCAATGTGACAGCTCCAGGAGTTGGATGGAGCCCAGCACATCTCATTTCACCTCATGTAGGTCACTGAACCAGCAGCAGATGGGCACGTCGTGGAGATGGACTCTAATTCCATCATCAGTTAAATGCAGACCCACCCGTAGGAGGTGTGAAGGGATGCTGTGGCTGAGCTGGGCAAGAGACGTGCAAAATAAACCTTTTCTTCCATTAATATTTAAAGTTTTCCAGAATTTTGAGTGAGATTCTCTTGGGGTAGATCCGAAGTATTTCAGCAATTTGGAAAGGAATGGGTGTCCAAACAATTTTTCACAATTTTTCAGGGTTTTAATAGGATTATTTGTAGAATTAAAAAGGTATTTCAGAAGATGCCCAGATGACATATCCTTAAATATTTACTTTAAGCCTCCTCCTCACAAAACAAAAGCAGATGATGCCTGGAGATTTACCTGAGCTCCTTTCTTTTCCCCTATCTCCTACTTTTTGGGATCACTGCTGATGCTCTATAGCTGAAGAGAAAACAAAGAGCAGGGCCCTGGCTTTCTGCTATCACTAAATAGAACAAACTCCAGAAAAGAGCCACTGAGACAGAGCCTGCAAAGAAGAAATCCCCTTGAAAGGCTCCATTTTTGCTCCATTTTGACCATGTTGGCCTTCTTCTGGCCTCTTGTGCCAGCAGAGACCATTGAACACAGAGTTACCTTGGGTTTTAAAAGAGGGAAGAAAAGCCAAAGACATATTCCTTGCTTCTGCCCCCCTCCCCTTCTTCCCCTTGATCCCTGTGGCCTCTGCAGCAAGAAGCTCTTTGGATATAAATAAATACAAATTCCCCCCAGGCTGCACGTCACCAACAGTTTCAGTGCCAGCCGAGCTCCCAAAGATCAGAGTTTAATGCAAAAAGTCTGAAACTATCACAATTTATCTGAAATTGCTTCGTTTGATCTGATGACCTGGGAGAATTATTGCCAGAGGAGAGCCGGATCGGTAGCCGGGAGCAAGGGGAGGAGGCAGGGAGAGAGCTGATGGGAGATGGCCCTGTCACTGCTGGTGCTGCCTGCTTGGAAGGACAAAGCTGAAGGAAAACTTGAGATTTAAGAGAGCCTTGAGAAACTTCCCCCTTTGGAGAGCAGAGGGATTTGGGAAACAGCACTGGGAATAGCTGGAAGTGTCCGATGGATTCACAGTTCAGTCGAGGTCCCCCAGGAAGTCTTGTGAGCATTGCCCAGGGAGAAAAAACAAAAAAATATTGATAATTAAGTCGACTGGAAGGCATCAGAGGCAGAGTAGACTGCCTGCTGACTGATGCAAATCAGACCCACCAAGACTGAACCAGGGCGAGATGATCCAGCTCATGAAAAGAGGGGAAGGGAGACAGGGGGAGTGAGTTGGTGCTCAATGTCATTGACTCCTTCCTCCCATCAGCATCCCTGATCATGAGAAATGTCCCAGAGCTGGCTGCCTAACCCTAATGTGCTCATTTGGGTTACCTCCAGGGCCAAAGAGGAGCAGTATTCCATTGGGGGCATCAATTTCCCTATCTAAAAGCCACTCTGCCCTTCTGTCACCTAGATGAAGGTCATCATCACGGGCAGCCCTCTCTTTGGAGGAGATGCACCAACTTCTCTCTGTAAGGAGACCTTCTAGCCCCCACCTGACACTGAATCACAGCAAAACAAATCCCACCCTTTTAGGAAGACCCTCCCCATGCCCCTCACCAACCTCTTGCACCCTGAGCGAACAATGAGAGACCTGCAAATCCCTCCCTAACCCAGCAAAACTCCTGGGAATTTCTTACTCCTTGGTGCTTCTCAGGCTCTTGGATCTTTATGAAGAGGCAGATGCTGATGCCACCACCTTGAGCTGTCCCTTGCTTGACTGGAATCCCATCATGACTCCGATGGTATTTGATGCTCCAGAGCAGCCTGGGAAGAGCTTCCTGGCCAGTGTTCAGCACAGAAGGATGCACCAATAAACCAACTTCTCCTCTGCTGGAGCTGAGCTTTATTTTCTGCAGCAAAGGCTTCCTCTAGCACACATCCTGGGCTCCTTAAGGTAGCACCCACAGAGGGGAGGATATTAGAGCCAGTCACCTGTGGGCCCCCAGCTAATTAGACTGAAATGAAGCTGTCTGAGAAGGGAATGGCTTTCCCCAGCTCAAGGAACAAGGGCTAAGGAGAATAACACCAGCTGCAGACTAACAGCCCCATCTCAGAGCAGCAAAGATTAGTGTTCTGGCTAAATTACATCCTGGCCCAGTAATGGGGTTATTTCTGTTCCCAACGCAGTGTTTAGAGGAGGAAATTCAACAGCGGGAAGTGTGTCTTCATTTGCTAATAACAGGAAAGTGAGAGGGGGCTCAGGCAATGGCTGTGACATTGGTTGGGGTTGGGCAGGAGCTGGGCAGCTGAGGAAGAGCAGGAGTTAGGTAACAGATGGCATTTTCCCCATCTCCCATCAAAATGCAAAGTTCCTTAATGAATTTCTGACCCGGTGGGAGGGAGCGAGCAGAGGCACGCACACAAAATAAAGGGGGAATAAAGGGAATCAAGCTGCCAGAGCATCCAAATGTGGGCTGCAGGGAGGGAGAAGATAGTGTCAAGGGCAAACCTGGTGGCTGCTCATTCCAAAAACCAATTCATTTTATTACCCACTGGCTCAGATTGTGGTTCCCTTATCTGGGGCAAGTGGCCGTCTCAGATGGGTGATAACAGGAGCTTTTTAGGACTGCACAAAGAATAATTCTCCATTTGCCAGCTGACCTGGAATATTAAGGGACAGGGGGGGAAAAAAAGATTATTGGTCTAAAATAGCCCTCCTATGGTCTATTTTAGAACAGTTGGAGGGAGGAAAAAAAAAACCTAATGCAAGTGTTCCCAGTTCAATGAATGGCAAGGGGGTACTATTTGTTATCCTGATTCATGCCTTCCTAAATGAGTGCAGGTGGTTTTCAAATGAGACACTTTCCCCAAATGATCAGAACAAAGAAATGTTTTAAAAACATAAAGGGAGATCTGACTTTTTCCAGCCAATAAATATTTGGTTTGGATGACTCTTAGCACCTTGGTTTAGAGGGAGGAGAAAACTTTGAGGGACCTTCTGCTGAATGTCTTTGGTGTCCAGTGTTTCAAGAGTTAACTTCTGCCCCTTCCCAGCTTCATTTAATTTGATAGAAATTCAGTTTACAAAACTGTCTGAAGACATGCTAGTGATTGTATTATGTGAACTGGAGTATCCTTAGCACACAAACTCCCCCACACAGGCAGGAACAGAACAATTCTTCCCTTGGCTGTTGTCATAATGAGGCTGGATAATTAACGTGACCTTTTTCCCTTTAAAGGCAACAGCCAGAAGATCCCACCTCTCATAAATTTCTTTCTAAAGACATGAAACCCAAAAGACACTAATCAATGAAGCCAACAAAGCAAACTCAAGAGCCCTTTTTTTCCTCCTCACTCTCAAGGCCAGAGGAAAACAGGTGTGAAAAGAAAATCAGTGGTAAATAGAGCATCTCTGCACTAAGGAAAAAGGGAAATAGCAAGTGTGGTCTCAAGTCCACCAGCCTAAGCCACAATCATAGAGTTTCCACAAGCAAGAAGCCTTGAGAGAGACCTTCAGAAGGTGTGATCCCAGCTTTAATGAAGGGCTGGAGAAAAGGAGCTGAGAGCAACTGGATCAATAAAACACAAGTTCAGGCAGAAAACCTTCAAACTGTATGCTAAAAAGGAGCAAACAAGCAGGGGGAAACAAAAAAAAAAAAGAAAAAAAAAAGAAAAGAGGCCTTGGGGAACAACACAGAAGCTGCAGCTTACAGACCATCTCCCTCTGACCAAGCAGCTTTGAACAGAGGTGAGGAGGGAAAGAAAAGGGAATTTTTTAGCAGCACTGAGTTTTCCCTGACTCCAGGATCCTTCCCAACTTTCCCCAGTTCCCAGCATCACCCTCCTGCCTCTGCATTTCCAAAGAATAAAGCTGCTGGGTCCAGAGTAGGGTTGGAAGAGCAGGGATGTTCTCTGCATCTCCTGGGAGGCTTTACATGAATCACTTCATCAGGCACAAGCTGGGTGCCAGTATTGTGTTTCTAGAAGGCAGTAGTTTATCTTTCTTTCATGTTTCTTTCATGTCTCTCCTCTCTCTCCCACAGCCTGAGAACACCTCCTCCAGGATGCTTCATTCTGCAGTTTCTCATTGTTAAAACTGGAAGGAGGTTCAAGAGGTTGTGAGCTGCTCCATCCGAGCACCACAGAATCCCATAATCCCTGATTGGTTTGGGTTGGAAGGGACCTCAAAGCCCCCCAGTGCCCCCCCTGCCATGGCCAGGGACACCTCCCACCAGCCCAGGCTGCTCCAAGCCCCATCCAACCTTCAACACTGCCAGGGATGGGGCAGCCACAGCTTCTGGGGGCAACCTGGGGCTCAGCACCTTCACAGTGAAGAATTTTTTCTTATTGTCCAACCTGAATCTCCCCTCTGCAAGTTTAAAGCCATCATCTTTTGTCCTATCACTCCACGCCCTTAGGAAAAGTCCCTCCCCAGCTTTCTTGTGGATATCTCCAGGTGCTGGAAAGCTTCCACAAGGGCTTCCTGGGGCATCAAAGCAGATGAGAAACCTGGCAGACCACCTGAGAACAAAGCAGGAGGCAGGACACCTCAGATACCTCCATCCATCTCAGTGCAAGGAGTAGGGAGGGGATGGTGGCCACCGTGACCCCACACGTGTGATTTCCAGCAGCACTTGGAGCTGCTGCTCCCATCCCGGGTGGCTGGATGCTCCATTTAACTAATTTCTAAATATACCTTGGCCCAGCCATCCTCTGGCAACCTCTCTGCTGGATGACCACAGGCAAGATATACATAAAATTCTCACCTCAGTTTCTCTCCCTCACCTCAAGCAGAGACTGTTGTCCTCCAGCTCTTAGCTAAACTCTTAAAAACAGATAAAAAACATTCAGAAGGAGACCCAGGCATTATTTTTATTTTTTTGTTGTTTTCCAGTAGCTGATTTATGAGGAAATATCCTCTTGGGTAGACCCCAAACCCTGCTTGTCCTAAATGCAAGCCACCACTGAAGCCTTATAGACAAAATAAACAAGGCAAGGAAGCCATCAGCAGCTTCAAAAGGGTTTATTTTTTACACCATTAAAACATGGCTCCTGGCTTTTTGGTTCACAGTGCTCTTATTTCATTTCAGAAGAGATGGAAATGGGAGCAGAAGAATAATTTTTAGAAAGACTCACCCTTTCCACCCCAAATTAACTGGGAATTCAGAAAGAGACAGTAGCTTTTTGCAGAACCATTTTATTTCCACTGATTTTTTTTTTCCCCTCCAGAAAATTAACCCCAGCCCCTGTGACTGGATAAATAAATGGGAAAAAGTAGTTGAACCTTGTGAAGTCCTTTCCCCAAGAAACTCTGCTCACACTTTTTTATGCCACGAGTCCAGTGCACACCCTCCACAGAGGCAGGAGGCTATAAATGGAATAAACTCCTTGGATCCTTTCTTATATTGTCAGAAATCACTTCCTTCATCATCCCTATACCAACCACAACCAGCTCATCAGTAACTCCTCTGTTCTGGGGAACTCAGGCACTTCTGGTCAGGCAAAACCTTGACCAAAGCACATGAAATGATGCTGATTGTTCACCCATTCCCTAAGATTTGTACAACCACACTTTAAATGATCTCAGCCAAGCACAGGGACATCACTGGGTGGGTGTATTTTGCCTTCTTTTTTTCTCTCCTAGTTAGAGGAGCTGAAGGGATCTGTAAAAATCCTGCCAATACAGGACCCAATTTTAAGAAGGTGCTGAGTTTGTTAAATTCCACTTTAGCATTTCAGCATCTCTACTCATAGACCTCCACCCCATGGAGTCTCAGGGTATAAAATCCCATCCCTTTGCCATCACACCAATCCAAAGGTTTGCACTTGGCTACAGCACTGCTAGAGAATCTTGGAAAGGGCATTTAAGTTGACCTTTAAATCACACCTAGTTTTCAATTACATTTCAAGCAGCAGGTTGAAACAACATTTATTTCAGCCAAATATGAACATTGTGGTGGCAAAGCCAGTGCCATTCTGGGCTCTCCTCACCTCCCAAATCCCCCCACGATGGAATCGAGGCAACCTACTTCAGGGGCTTCACACGAGAGATTTAAAGCTGTGGAAATTGCCATTAAAAAAATTGAGGTTTTTTTCTTTTTCCACTCATTCTCTCTTTCCCCAGCAGCTCCTACACATGCCATCAGCTGCTACGGCGAGAGAGAGAGAGAAAAAAAAAAAAAAAAAAAAAAAAGAAAAGTGATGAAAATGACAGCCAAAGTAACAGCAAAACTAAAACATTTTCACACCCTTGTCTGCTGGCTTTAAGTGCATTTCACCACCGCTCAGAATTACATTATTTAGTATCAATTATCCTTCAATTGAAGCTGGGAGAGGTGGCAAGGCTAGCGTTTTCATCTCATTAGCATGTCTTGCCTGCTAACCATTTGCTATATTCCCTCCCTTTGATCCTGCCTTTGATTATATTGTGTGACAAAAGCCCGTGTAATCTACCATTATTTCCATTAATAGCAAAGCTGCCCTCCTCTTTGACAAGCCAATTTATTATCATTGCCATGTCTTTGTGCATCCCAGCCAGGTTGACATCCCCTCCCCATGCCCATCAGAGGGGGGGGGATTGGCAGGTGTTGATCCAACCCTAGGTGGCACAGGGACATCAGGATTGGCATCAACCAGGGCTCAAAATATTGACACTTTCATGGCAAGCAGGAGAGGAGGGGATGGAGAAAAGAGAGGCCCTGGTTCCAAGTGTTTTGCTCTTTGCTCCAGGAGACAGGGTGGATGAAGATGCAGAAAGGGGGCTTTAAGGAGGTGAGATCCAGAGCTGACCTGTGAACATAACCAACTTATTTTTGAACCCTGTACAATCTCTATTTGCTTCTCATCTCCCATTTCTGCTCTCCTCTTTGGCACCCAGACACGAAGCTGGATGACAGTAAGAAAAACCTTATGATCTCCATCCATCTTTCCAAAGTCACTTTGAGGAGCCCAGGGATACCCTTAGAAACAGAACTTTTACTGGCTTGGTTTGAAATGCAGTTCTCCTCTTGCATTAAAATTTCTCTATCTAGCTTGAAATAAAAAGCAAAAGAGTGGCCAAGCTGCTGAACTCACCTTTGAGGCACTGTGGGCTCTTCTACCATTGCCATGAAGGTGACCACAGGAAGGATTTGCAGCTCTGATTTCAGCTCTGGCTGTGTTTTTAGAACATCATTGGAGGGGCTTTTGAGCCTAATTTGGAGAAATAGCAGGTTCTCAAGCTCAGTGGGGAACACAGAGGGGTTTCCAAGAGCATTCCACGTGAAGAGCATCCACGTGAGCTGACCTAGAATGGAAACATCATTGTGACATAAAAGATATTGTCACCTATCTATTTTATTTCTCTTCCTCGACATGGAAAATGTGCACTACCTGGGTTTTACCTCTTTTATCTCGCCGATTTTCCATTTTAAAAGCTTTTTTCTTTTAAAGAAGTGGAACCTCACCAGGTTTTTTTCCTTTGCCTTCACCCAGCAGCAGGAATCCCTGCAGCCTGACTGTGCCCAGCAAAGCCCACACCTGATTTAGCTGATGAGACAAAGGAGGTGCAAACCTGCTGCCTATTTGCAGGATTCTCTCCTCCCCCAGGATGACTCCCAACACTGTAAAATAATTTGAAAAGAGGTTTATGAATGACCTTCGACCTGCAAAGTCCAGCTGTAAGGAAGAAACATGAGGGAGAGAAGTTAATGCAGGTGAAAAGCCCTCGTGTCCTGCTGGCAGTATGGATAGAACCAATTTCCTTGGAGACTCCCACCAGGAGAGGGATGAACCTGCTGCAAAAGATGCTCCAGGCAGAGGGGCAAAACCTTCGTCTGCTGCTCTACAAATCTTTCCAGTGTCTGACCACAGAGTTTTAACAAATATTAAAGAATCACAAGAGCAAGAGCAAACTGCAGAAGAGTTTTTAGAGGCAAAACAAAGCTTGGAGTTCTTCTGAGTTCTAGCTGAAGTAAAATGAAAGCAAAAAAAAAAAACCAAACAAGGGGGCAAAGCCAAAAGGAGATTTTTAAATTTTTTTTTTGAGCTGAGAAGGGTCCACATGTGGGTTTTCAGGCCTGTGTGTGTAGACAAACCCTTTGGAGAGCAGTTGGGCTGCAGCCCCCGAGCTCAGGAGCAATGGGGAAGATGTTCCCCCCTGCAGCCTGTGCTGGGAGGCAGAAGGTCAGATTCCATTATTCCCCAAATCCCTCTGGCTTTTGAAATCTAGATATGTTAACTGCTTATTTCTCTCTGGATTTTATTAATTCATAAATAAATGAATGGAGTGGGTTGGTTCTTTTATTTTATTTTTTCTTTCATCTTTTAAGTATTTTTGAAGAAAAATAATTGGCAAAGAACCTCTCCCTTCTTTTTCCCACCAGCTCTACAGATTCATTTAAGTTTCATAAGTGCTATTTCTATTAGAATAAAACTTTTATTCATAATGACTGTTACAACACTATTCTGTGTAGTATTCTCATAAGCCCTAAATACCACTCCTTATATTAAGAACATTACCCTTTAAAACACAGAGGTGCATTTCTGGGGGGCCCAAGTAGCTAGAAATCCCCCGGATCAGAAAAAAACCCCACCAAATACGAGACCTTGACCTTTTTACCAACTGCTGACGGGCATCTGCTATGAAGATGTATGAGTTCTTGAGGCAGCAATCAGCTCCCCCCTGGTTCAGTCAAAATGCATCCATCCCTCTTCCAGCCTGTTAAGGGTCAGGATAAACTTCCCAGGCTAATGCACACTACAAATCTGCTACCACTCTAGAGGTGTCAAGCACTGAAATAATTTTTTGTTAGTTGCTAATGAAAAAAAAAATCCTTAGGGGGGGGGGGGGGGGGGGGGGGGAAAGAAAGGAGAAGATGGCACTGAGAGCAAAGCTGATCTCCAGCTAAGTGGGTTTCATTGCCTTGTGTTTGTGTCCTGCTCTGCTAAGGTCATGCTGGCTGGCTTGGAGGTTTGCAGCACACCCATGAGTTCAGCATCTCTGGAGGAGTGGCAAGAACCAAAAGCTGCTGAGATACCAAAGCTGGGGCTGGGGAGGAGAGGGCACCCTGGCTGCCTACCCACTCCCCTTCCAGTCAAAGCAAAGCTCAGATTTCCCCCTAAAATAGAATGTAACCCATGAAAACTTCCCAAAACCTGGAGCTCTGAAAGTCCCTGGGCTGTGATTTTACAGCTGGGGATGCCAGGGTGCTCAGCCCATGTGTGTAATGATTGTGTTGGGTCTCTGCTCCCCTTCGGGACAGCTCAGCTCATCCTTCCCTCTACCCAAATCCCTTTTCCATCTTCCCATACAATGAGAAGCCTTCCCTGAGGGGGACAGTTGGGAAATAAAAACCTCCCAAGGCTTTGTGGGCTAAGCTGATGCTCAAGCAGCCACAGAAGGTGCAGCCAAGCCCCTCCTTTTTCTTCTCAACCATTTTTTTCACTTTTTTTTTTTTTTTTTTTTTTTTAACCTGAATTTCTCTAATTGGGCAACTGGCACCAAAACACATCCCAGGGCAATGAAACAGTTCATTTTACAGTTCCCAAATTCCTCTTTTCTTCCTTTCCCTCACTGGGGGATGAGCTCTGTGCACAGATAACATCCAGAAATGACACCAGGGAGGGGAGATGCCTGGGCTGTGGAACACATTATTTAATTAACTTTGGCCTTGAAAGGGGCTGAAACCAAGGTGGCAATTTCTCTGCCAAATCAGCAGAACAAAAGAAGAAAGAAAAAAATGATAAAAAGTCATCTGTTTCCCACCAAGAGCAGAAAACTTGGAAAAATATCAGCACCCCTTCCACCCCAAACCAACTGCAACCCATTGCTGCACCCCAGCTCGAGACCGTGGGGGGAATTTTCTTCTCTTCCTGCCCAGCTGCAGATACAACTGCCTTAATAAGCTGCAACTTTCCTTTCCATTTGGAAGTAATGAGATATAATCTGTTTAATTCTAGTCTTTGAGCTCTTTTGGCGGCCTTTTTCTATTCCCCTTTTCTGATTTTGGTTTTTTTTTTTTTTTTTTTCCTCTCTCTTTAAAGGGAAACTCCATCACGAAGCAAAAGATTTTCTAATCACCGGCTCTAATTACAAAGCAGAGTAAATTGCCACAAACTTTTCTTTTCCTTTTTTTTTTTTTTTTTTTTTTTTTTTTTTTCAAAAATTGCCTTTAAAATAATGAAGAATAATTAAAAATCCAACAAGCAGCTGCAGACTGGAGTGGCTGGTGGAGGTTAGGCTGGGGAGAGACTGGAGAAAGGAGGTTTTGGAGGTAGAAATGGCTGAGGGAACCAGGATGGAGATGCCCATCAGCAGCATCAAGCCAAAAGGGGCTGTTCCTGAGGCTCAGCTGCTCCCTAAGATGAAGGACATCAGGCTGAGAAAGTCCCCAAACCAGACAGCATTTGCCCCAATCCTTGCTGCTGCCAAAAGCATAAAGACTTCAGTAGAAATCATCCTGGTTTTTGTCAGCTCAGCACACAGCTTCATACCTGGGGGGATGCTGGAGAGCCTGGGCTGTAGGATGAGGCAAGAGCCCTTGCTCCAAAACCCAATCCCAGCATGGGAATGGTGAGATCCTCCTGGAAAATATCCAACTGCATCCAACCCGGTGAGGGGGGGACTTGGTGAGCAGCAATCAGTGGTTTCCATAGCTACAAATGGAAGCACCATCTCCAGCACAAGCTGTTTTGGGGAAAGAAAAGGGGGAAAAAGTGTTACCTGTGGTCAGTCACAGGCCTGCTGAGAGGAGAGGAGATGGGGACACAAGGGGACAGGGATGAACCCAGCACCCACAGGCAACTTTTCCTCTGGTTTGTGCCTGATCTCTTTCTGCTGGAGCTTTTTGCATCATCAGTACCAGAGCACTGTGGCACTCGGAGGTGCTGTAAGGGGGATGGAGACCATTTAGGCTGCAGCAGATTTTATTTTTAATTTTTATTTATTTATTTATTTATTTATTTATTTTTTGGGAGCAGTTTAACCTGGAAAAACAAATCCTAGCTTGGCTTCTCCTGGAAAAACTTGAAGGGGCAGCTCCTGCAAAGTGTTCCCCAGCAAATTACATGACTCCAAATGCTAAAATACAGCAAAAGAAAGTTCAAGCTGGAGTTGTGTGTGTGTGTGGGGGGGTTATTACACGTGGTGGTAGCTTCATAGTGTTCATAAATCACCCTGTTCCATTGGTGTCAAGGTCTTCAGAGCAGGTACACACTGGTGCTTGTGTCCTTGCAGGCATCCGTGGTACCCAATTAGCTTCCCTCTCATCTCTCTCTGTGCTCCTGCAATTCATTTGCTTAGGGAAAGCTGAAAGGAGCTGGAATAAAATCCAAGGTTGGGCATTTCTCATGTAACTCAAGCAGGGAGAGGGGATTTCTTTCAAGCAGAGCCATAAAAAGACGTTGGATTAATGGAAGAGCATAAAATCAACAGGATCTGCCTGATGAGATGAGATGTACTGCGGGAAAAGTCCCCACCGTGACGGGTGGGAAGGTTAAATGACTTGAAAAAAAATATCAAAAACAGATGCAGGAGCTGGCAAGGGGCCAGACAACTTTCATACCCAGCTTTGCTCCAGCCCTCTCCCCCCTTTTTTCTTTTTTTTTTCCTTTTTTTTTTTTCTTTTTTTTTCCTTTTTTCTTTTTCTTTTTTTTGCCATCTGCATAGGTTATGACAAACTGGTGTGGAGTGACAGGAAAAAAAATAGACAAAAAAAACCCCTGAAAAAAAAAAAAAAAAAAAAAAAATCCCCCCCAATGTTTTTCTGTCATTCAGCCAGGCTGCTCTCATCTTCTCATCTTCAGACTCCACCGTGGAGCTGCCTGCAGCCCAAAATAATTCTCTACAGGTGTTTGTGCCTCCTCTCTGCTCCCTCTGGATAAACCTGTTGAAAATCTTTCATGTGGGTGGTTAAATGAATATCTTCTGAAAATCAACAACAGGTTACACTTCTCTCTCCAGAACCCCCTGAACTGCACATCCTGGGTCTCCAGGGAATGCCAAAATATTTAAAATAAATTAGATTAAGCAAAGCAACTGCTACAAATTCAGGGAAAGCTAGAGGTTTTCAGCAGGCACTGATCTCTGGCTGTGTTTCCTGCACAATCTACATTTCCACAGCTGTATCTGTGTGACCTCAGTGCTAACCCCACTTAGGTAAAAAATCTGCTCATTTCAGGGAAAACGCTGATTTATTAGACCAGAAAATGGGAAGCTTTAATGTCAGCCCAACCCTTATCTGACACCCGAGAATCCACACCCCTGTGGTGTGAGCAACCCCACAACATTCCCCTCTCTGGGACCCCAGGAGCTGCTCTAATTATTAGGATTTTGGTGCTGGGTTTGGGGGCAGCATCCCCCTCCTCCTGAACAAACCCCAACCCTCCAGGAGCCAATGTGTTGGAGCCTGATGTGGGACAAACTAAATTCATTCTCCACGTGCCTAAAAATGGGATGGGAAAAAATTTGTGACCCTTTTCCCCTCGTTCCTGGTTCCATTTCCCCATCTCCCTTGCCCCATCCCACCCTGTGGGTACCACTCCTCAGGAGCAGCACTGGGGAGATGCTCACTTCACTCTGATTAATCCAGATGCCATTGGTTGGAGGGAAACAGGATTTTGCTGTCAATCCAGCCCACCATCTTCATGAAAATCATCTGGAAAAGAAGGTGTTAGGAGCAGGCTGAGCCACATGGGGATTTTTCAATACCCAGGAAGCCACCAGAACTGTGGTGCTCCAGGGAATTCTGTGGCACCTTAAAAAAGCAAACAAACAAAAAAACCCCAAAAAACCATTTGGAGAGTGGGATTTTATTTCATGGATAGATCGACAACTTCAGCTGCCTTGATCTGGGCTTGGATTTTGATCCCCCTTCTCCCTTTTTAGTTCCAAACACATCAAATTCTTTTTGTTTGCAGGCTTTGAGTTGCAAAGTCTTGGCTGCAAGTAGGACCCAAACATTCATGTTTTCACCTCATATTCCCCATGCAAATTCATCTTATCTTCCTCTGACTACAAACTGGACTTGAACCCCATTTTTCTAGGACTCTGGGACACAATTCCTTGTCATGAAAGTTGGATGACACCTGTCCCTAGCCCTGCAGATGTGATTTCCCCCTTGCTGCCTTTTAAATATTGAGGCTCAGGTGCCTCTGCAGTGCTTGTGACATTCATTTCATATGCGTGTCTGTAATTAGGTTGATTTTACAGGGAAGAGCAGCAAATTGCATTTGGGGAAGTTATCCCATTATTTTATTACATTCCTCATTTTTATTTTTTTTTTTTTTTTTGGTGGGGCTCATAGGTGAGGAAAGAAAACTGAAGATGCATTCAGCTAACTTGCCACCAACTCGTGGATTTTTTTTCTCTTTTTAATTGAGGATTAATTATTCCAAGTGACAGACATACCTGGGACTGAGCAAATAAACAACCACCCCCTCCCAGCCTCTCTCCAATCTGCATTGCAAACTCTGCTTTTAAATTGAGCCCTCAATGAGACCGTCTGGAGTACTGAAATTTCCAGCCTCTGAAAACTCTAGTTTCACTCCAAATCAGGATGAGAACATAAATGAATAAATTAAATTGGAGATTTGTGAACCTCTAAAATGCTTTAATTTAGGAGCAAGCAGCTACATGATGCTGGGTGTTAAAATTATGTATTAATATCAAAGAGCTGAACTCAATGCCGTAGTTAAGTGAGCATCTGTAGGTTGGTAAAAGTTCCTTTTTTAGGGGGGGGATGTTAATAGAATTAGAAATTTGAAATTAGAATTAGAAATTAGAAATCTTTCCCTCCCCAAGTGCCCAAATGGCCCCACTGCTGTAAATTTGTACCCAATGCCCTTTGCATGGGGTTAGGGAGATCAATTAATCTCATCTAATGCCCAGGAGATTAATAATTTGGGTGCCAACGTGTGAGACTCAGAATTTTAAAATTCTATCTATATATAAGGATACATGTTTAAAAAATAATAGTATAAGTAGATATAAAATCCTTCTGTAAGAAAAGAATATTTAATACATATAAATAAAGGACATCAATGTATATAAATAAGGATATGTATGTATTAAGTGGTCAGTACATTTTTTGAGACTCGGTCATGCTGCACACTGGTACATCAAGAAACCTCCTCAAATAAATAAAACAATAATAGAGCCAGAAAATATGATTCCAGAGGATGGAAAAGCCCACAGAGGTATTAAGACTTTTTTTTTTTTTTTTTTTACCTCTTGTTCCTTTTTCAATTTCGGCTTTACAGAAAAGTCTATAAACTGGTGACATTTTTAACCATTTTTTGCTCATTGCTCTGAGCTTCATGGTCTCATCTTCAGAGGCACCAAGGCCCACAAGGGCTGGAAGATGTAGTTTAATGAGACACGTTTTAAAGGTCACCCCATGTAATAAATCTCTGCTTTTTTTTAATATTTAAACTTTGAAGGCATTTAAACCTTTAGGGTCCTGGGATTTGCTCCACCAGAGCCAACTAGATCCATCAAGCTCAGAAAACCTCTTGCCTCCAGGAACATTTCATTTCTTCTGCTTGAGATGAAGAGGGTCTTTTTATCCAAGTCCATTGATCTGTTACGACTCAGGGACCTTTAAATCCTTTAAATCACTCCAGGAGGTTCAGGAGGTATGGAGGGAACTCCCTTCAAGTCCAGGCTCAAGGAGCTCTATCCTGTTATCACTGCAAGGGGAGGAAATCAATAAAAAGAATTGTGAGGGCTCCCAAAACTGCCCCAAAAAACTTCTCCCTTGACCTTACCCAAGCTCCTGCAGCTCAGATTTTGAGGGAAAAGGATGCTGAGGGGCAGGAAGCTCCTGCTGATGCAGTAACCCAGGCTGAGCTGCTCAGCTGATGGGCAGTTTTCTTAATTGATATTGTAATAAAAAGGAGATATTATGAAATGGAATCATGGCCTCAGAAGCAGAGGAGGGCCAGAGGCACAGGGGATGGGCAGATGGAGGATTTCAGGTGGGTTTGCAAACTGTGTTTCTGGAAAGTTGTTTTTTTTTTAGAGCTAATTTAGGAAAAAAAAAAAAAAAGTAATTTTTCTTTCTCTTGATCAGATGCAGAAGGATGCCAAGGGTTCAGAAATGCCCAAGAGATCTCTGGACCCTCACCTGTCAGAGGAGAGGAGAGAGATCCTCTTAAGGACAAGGGTCACCAAATATTAATATACAATACAATATTTAAAAAAAAAAAAAAAAAAGAGAGAAAATTTAGAGACATGAACACAGGTCCTGGGGTTTTAATGGGAGCCTGGAGCAGCAATATTTGCAGGAGAGGGGCAAGAAGAAAGATGTCAATGGTTAGGAGGGTGGTGGGAGAGACTTTGCTTTGTACCTTCTAAAAAGATTCTGTAGATAGAAAGAAACTGGCCCCGTGCTTGATTATTCCATCTCAGGCATGTTATACAAGGGCTTGTGATGCATTTACAGCATCTTTACATTAATGCTCTCCTGATGGATGCAGTTTGCTGCATCCAGGATGCAGTATCCCTCCCATGGGGAGGCAGATGGGAAACGAGGTCTTTTAAGATTTAAATTCTTAAAAACCATATATTTGAATTTAAAAAAAAAAAAAATAAATTAAAAAAGCGCTTATTTTAATTCCATGCTGGCATTAAGCCATCTATTTGACTTCAATTCAATGGTGAGCATCGGGCTGTCTGCCTGACTAATCTTTTAAGTTATCTCTGTTTGAGGTAGGGCCTTATCACTGCTTGTTCATCTCCTCCTGGCTCCCAACTCCAAATCATTTCCCAGCTTTTGTAATTAAGGCAGCGTCATCGGTCGCCTAGAAACCATGTGCTAAAATATGCTCCTGCTTACACCCAGGCAACCTTGAAATGCCTCCAGCTGCTGCCAGAGCCATGAGTGACACCAAAAGCTGCTCTAGGGAGGTTGTCCCATCTCTATTTCCAGGCAGGAATTGTCCCAGGGATGCTGGATGGCTGAGGGAGTAAAAAATTCACATGAACAAACAGCTTAAGGGTAACTGCAGGGAAAAGAAAAAAACCCAACAATCTTCAGTCTTCTGTTTGGAGATGGAAAAAGAGAAAAGTGGAAGATGAGGATGGTGGCTCTTCTGACATGGCAGAAATAGGATGAGGAGAACTGGCTTGAAACTAGGAAAGATTTAGGTTGGACATTTGGAAGAAATTGTTTGGTGTGAGGGTGCTGAGCCCCAGAAGCTGTGGCTGCCCCATCCCTGGAGGTGTTGAAGGTTGGATGGGGCTTGGAGCAACCCGGTTTCTGGGCTGTCCCTGCCCATGGCAGAGGGTTTGGGATGGAGTTTTAGGATCTCTCCCAATCCAAACCAATCCATGATTTTGGGGAAGCAGCTTGGAAGAGTGATTCCCCATCTTGCAGTCAAGTGGAGTGGAGACATCCATCCACCTGGCTGGCAGGTGGCAAAAACTTTGTAAGGGGAGGTGCTCAGGTGGTGGAAATAGGTGAAAATCCCAGAAAAATGCACTTCTGGTTTCTAAAGGTAGGATGTGAGGCTCTGCTTGGCCAAAGGTAATTTAAATGCTAAGAATTAAAAATCAAAAGGAAAGCTGTCAAGCAAAACATTTTGGTAAGGGTGAAAGGAGGGGTTCTGATCTTGCAGGAAAGAAATGTTGATCTATCCATCCCCTTTTCCCCTTGGGAAAAGGAAAAGTGCTCCCATGGAGTGCAGGGATTTGGCAGTGAGATCAGCAGCTCTCCCAAATGGGTGCTGACACCCGATGAACTCCTGGCATACACCAAGTGCTGATGGCACCCGTGGTTTCTTCCAAGCCTGGATGGCACCAAAGGACTCGTGTGTGGCACTGGAAGTGTGGCTGCACCTTGGGAAACAAAGTGATGTATGGACTGATCACGCTGCATTTCAATCTCAAATTTAGGAATAGAACTGGTTTAAGCTGGGGAGTTCAACCCAGCAGCAAGGGGGGAGAAAGCACCAAAAAAAAAAAAAAAAAGGGGGGGGGGATTTTTTTTTTCCCCAAGGAAAGCTCTGAAAGCAATGCATTTCAAGATCAGGCACTTAGTCAAATTAAGATGGGCAAGAATAAGCTGCCTAACTTTCAAACCCTGCATTAGCCTCATCTCTATTCATGGCTGCATTACGTTGAATTAATGTTGTTAAAGAATTAGCTTCCTAAGAGGCTTGGAGATGTCACCTCCCATCAGTTGCTATTATTTGTAACCCTCTTTGTATGGTGAATACATTCCCAAGGATTGGTCCATCTCCTCATCAGGTAACCTACAGAAATGAGGAATCCATAAGTCCCACTGCTTGAAACAAAGACAAGAGGATATCCTGCAGATGGGGCTGGTGGAACACTTTCCTTCTCCACTCAACCTGTTTTGCCCCAAGAGGCCTGATCCTGCAGCCTCAGGGAGGAGTTTTTATGGGCAAGAGGCTTGGAGAAGGATTTGGTTGGGTTCTCCAGGTAGAGCTGCAGCTCTCCAGCCTCCCTCCTGTCATGCCTTATTGCCTGCATCATTTAAAGGAAACTAAAAATGAGGGGGGGAAAAAAAAAAAAGACACCCAGGAGTTAATTGAGTCTCATAATTTTCCAAGTGCAAATGATTTTGACACTCCATCTCTTTCTGGTGTCCTCCACTTACTCACTGTGATGGGGATGGAGAATCCATGGCTGGATGCCTGCCAAGATATAGGAGAGGGGGGGAACCCAAGCTTAATGCAGATAACCCCAAAAAAACTTAAAATATGGGAGTGACCTGCTAAAAAAAATACCTCTGCACCAGGCTCCTGGAGGTCTAGGTTGCTCAGGTGGAAAGGGAAGGGAAAAAAAGAGGATAATTTCTTTGCAACTCAACATTACAGGTGATTAGTACACAATATACCCCGGGCAGCTTTAGTATTTAATGTGGAGGTGATAGTGAGGATTTATGAGAGCTCATGGACAATAACAGCTTTCCAGAGAGGCTTTGATTAAACATTATGGATCCACATTATGCAAATTTATTGCATGCTTAATGTGACTCCAAAAGAACACAGTGGCACTTGAAGAAAACATTTTAAAAGACAAAAAAAAAAAAAAAAAGGAACCAAAGACCATGATGTTCTCAGTGCTAAAGAAAGGTGTTGAGTCAGAATGGTTCAAGCTAAAGAAAAAGTCATCAAACACTGGCAACAAGGGGAAAAACAAGGAAGATCCATAAGTTTGAGCAGCAAATTTTAAAGGCAGAGAAAATCCAACCTGGCCACTGCATCTTTCCAGAGATGCTGGCATGAAATCAGTTGCAAGCACCTCTTTTTCCACCATTTTGTTATTTTTCTTCAATCTGGCCCATCATCTGGGGTAACTGTCATGGTAGGAGATGGTAATGTGGCAATTTTGCATTTCTCCCCAGAGCTGGGAAGGAGAGGGGGGGGGTTGATGTTTGTTTTCCTCCCTTTGACATTTCTGGGTGTCATTTGTCAATGTCTTCTCCAAAATAACACAATTTATGTCCCCAGGCTGATTAACTTAAATTCTCTGGGTTTGAAAACTGATGATTATTGTAAAGCACGTGCTTATTTTCCTCTAGAAATCAAGGTTATCAAGAAGACAGATCCCAGCAATAATTCTTTCTCCATCAAAGCCTCTGAAGAGTGCAGATCAGAAGCTGACAACCAACTCATCTTCAGCTCCTGCAGCTCCACCTGGGTATTTCTGGTCTGGAAAAAACGATGGGTTTGGTCAACAGTGGTGAACTAGGAGCTTATGTAGGCCAAAAAGCTGAAGTTTTAGGGGGATTCAGAGTCTCACGTCTCTTAGTGGAGCAGTGAGAGGATCAGAGAAACTTTCCCTGGTGGAAATCAAAGCTCTTATCAGCAAGTGGAGATCTCTCACCTCCCTCCCAGGTCTTTGAAGCTATAAATATTTTAAAAGATGTAACCCTGAGAAGAATCATTGCTTGTACATCATTCCACAATGTCACCTTTCATTTCTCCTGAGGGAATGATCCACAGGTCCATTTTGGGATGACTTGAAAGTTTCTGTTTGGTGACTCAGTTTCCCCACAGCTCACAATTCAAGCAGGCAGGGTCTAAGAAGCCATCTCCCAGACATCAATAGACTCTGCTCCAAGTCCAAGGGATTAAATAAAAGACAAAAAGCATTTTCAAAGCTGCCCAACCTGATTGCAAAGTGCAATTATGGGAGCTTTAGGTGCAGGGTATTGAGGGCACCTTGGGGACCCTTGGCATCTCCTCTCCATCCTGGGCTAGCCTGATCAGATGGGTATCGAGGCTGACCTTCTTTGTGAGGGTTATTTAAGGAGGTGGACTCACTCAGAGCTTGATGAACTGGATTTAATGTATCCTTAATTGTTTTTCTTCCAGGAAGAAAGGGAATGGGAGCCATAAGGAGGAGATGGTTGCACCAGGTTTGCACCAGGACTCAGACCCAGACAGTGAGCCCAGTGCTGGATGTGTTCCTTCCCAGAGAAAAAGTGGGATTTACTTGTTCCTCCACAGATCTGGAGTATTCAGCCAGGTTTTTTTAATCCCTCTTTTTCCTTTTAAGAGCAATTAAAAACAGGGAGCAGGAGGGTGGGGAGCTAGGATCTGCTTTTATCCAACAATCTCCAAAGCACTTTCTGAATAATAATTAAGCATCACAAACTCTTTGTTCAGTTCCAGATGATTAATAAATGATACTTCATTATTTATAAAAACATGCCATGTCATTTTTCTCTCTGGCTGTTATCCTGAGCAGTCACTTAGCCCTATTAACACCCTTTTAATTCCAATTTGCCAAGTATGCTCTTTGACCCTTCCCAGGCTGCAGCTGAAGAGTTAGAAGAAGGGATCCAAGCAGGCTGTGTGAGCTTTGCACTGTCATACATCACACATCACTTTGCTGATGCATTATCTAGAACAGCATTGCATGTTTTTTACCCAAATGGGTATTATTTATGCCTTAAGCCAGAATTAGGTGTATTCTTTTCCCCAATGCCTCCATTCCCTTGCTAACCCCAATCTAATCCCTCCACTGAGTGCTTGGGTCCATTTCATTTTTCATCCTCTAAGACTCCCCAAAGCTGCTTATCCCAACCAAGAGCCCATTTCTACTCAACACCCAAATCCTCTTGACCTCAGCTCAGGCTTGAAACAACCCCCCCTCCAAAAAAAAAAAAAAAAAAAAAGAAAACAGCAAAACAACCCAAAACCCAGATTTCCTCCTTGAAATCCAAGCAGGGTTTCATTTACCAATGACCTCATGGGGTGAGAGACAGAAGCAAAAAAAAAAAGAGAGAAATAAGGGAGAGAAATAAGCCATTGAGATGGCTTCTCCAAAGCTCCATGTCCAGTTACACCAGAAAAGCTGCTGAGGGATGTACTTAATGGGACTGAAAAGGGGAAAGAGAGGCTCATCACAGCTCCTGCAGTCAACTGAGGGGGAAGGACACTATTAAAGGGCTAAAAATCTCCAGTGATAGATGTTTGGAAGAAGGAGAAAGGAAGGAAAAGCAGGCTGGAGAAGCTTATGGATTGAGCTGGATTGCTGCAAGGCTGCTGGATCCCTCCCATCAGCAGCTTTGGGAGGGGATGGAGAGGTTGCCCTGGCACCTCCCAGCATCTCCTCCCCAGCCTTCAGCTGTCCCATTCCTGTTAATAAACAGGAATAAAGCAATATGCAAAGAAAATTAAAAGCAAAGTGAATAAATCCATTAGGTTTGGGATTGTGGTGCTCCCCTGGCTCCTGCTGAAGTCCAAGATGTGGATGGAAAGGGCAGTAATCTGCTCCTTGTCTCTCAGTGAAGCCTTAAAAAATCCTTCCAGATCCTTCCTTTTCCTTTTTGGAAGCTGAAGAGGCAGCACAGGGACCTGATGGCACTGCATGGTATGGAGAAACTGAGGCACGGGGTGAAGGATAGACTCAGCTTTTGTGTCCCTCTTGGCTGGGCTCCCTATAGCAATGGGAATTTTAAAGCAAGGGGAATTTCAAGCCTTTAAAACTATCCCTTCCATCTTGAGGGTTGTATTTCCTGATGATGGCTTTGCCTGAATCCCATCTCCTCTCCAGGAGAAAACAAATCTCTTTGGGAAAACCCTGTCTCCATTTTCTTCGTCTCAAAAATGAGGAGGAAGGCATTTATTCTTGACCAACCACCCCAAGCTCCTTCAGAGGGCAGGAAAAAACCTCTTTCCCTTTCCCAATTAAACCTGAATCCCTCAGGGCTGCCAGGAGATGCTCCTGAGGTTGCTTTTCCCCTCTGCTGATCCAGGGTTTTGGGGAGGCTGTTGAGAGCCAAGTACCCATTGATACTTCTTCCTCCTTTGCTTCCTTTTCTCCTCTTGTTTTATTTGTGTATAATCAACAGCTTTGCCTAATACACCACTAATTCATTGTGTCATTGCATTAATTAGCATTAAAGAGGTCCTTATATCACTGTCTAGAGTTGCAAGGAGACAAAATCCAACACCAAAGTCAGAGGAACTTTTCCATATTCCCCATTATATTAGTGACATAAAGATGGAAATAAAACCTCCAGGTGAGGCTTTGCCTTCAAAAAAATAAAAGCCATATCCCAGCAGCATCCCAATAGATATTCCCAGATGGGAAACCAGCATCAGGAGATGGTTTCTTTTCTTCCCACCAACATTTTTCTCCCCTTTAAGCAATTAAAGACATGGATGTTGTTAGCACAATATTACCTAAACTCCCCAAAGCTGGTAAATCCACTTAAGGCTCTCCAGAACTTCCTCAGGGGCTGGAGCAGAAGTAGGGTTTTAGCAAGATCATCCCTTTTTTAGGCATTATTTCTGACAGCAGAAATGTAACCATGAGGATGTTTTCTCCAGGGTGATGCTCTGAAATTAAATCCTTTGAGTTTGGTTGGGGTTTTGTACCTGGTTGCCTGGCAAGCAGCTGGGGGAAAAAAAAGCAAAATGCCCCCAGAATGGGCTAAGAAAAGGATTAAGCTGGAGATTTTGGCAAAGAAAAGGGTGGGAAGTCCTGGGGTGGTGTCTGGCATTCATCACAGCTGGTAAAATTTGGGGATGAAAGAAGGGATGGCAAAGGATGCTGATGGGAAAAGGCCCTTTCAACCCAACACAAACATCTGAAATGAGTCAAATGAACCCAACTGACTCTATTTTTCTGAAAAATTTGAAGGAAGAGGAGCTGAGCCCCATCCCAGAGTGAGTTCTGTAGGATCTGGGGAAATAGAGGCACAAAAATGAGCTGAGATCCGCAGGACACCTTGGCAGATGCTGTGTCCTGGCATGACCACTTTGGGATGAAATATTTCCAGGTGGCAAAATTCCCCTGGGCTGCTTTTATCTTGTTGAAAAAACAAAAAAACCCAAAACCCCCCCAAAAAAGGTATCACAGAGCCCCCCCCAAAAGGTATCACAGAGATATCTTTCAGCTCTATTGACAGCACTGCCTGGTGATTTTTTTCCCCTTCAACTGTCAGAATAAAAACTAAAAGCTGCATTAGGTTTGGGTTTTTTTAATTAAGACTCCAGCATTATCAGGCTTCACAAGGCAGAGCCAAGGCACAGATGAATTACCATTTAATTAAGCTTTCCAAGAAACTTGTGAAGATTAAACGTGGGCTCTGATTTCTTGCAGGGGTTGGTGGGTTGGGTTTTGGTGGGCTGCTTTTTTTCAGAAGTTTTAATTGTTTTCCCTGAGCTTGATAAACAATAATAAAAATCAGTAGCTGCAAGATACAGCTTGATGATTTTCCATTTGCTGTGCAGACTGTGGATGTATATAGATATTCTTATTATTAAGCAATGCAGTCTGGGGTATTTATGTCCCCAGTCTGACCTGGCAGCCTAAAAATATACAAGGAGTCAAATAAAAGGATGAGAGGAGGACTCAGAGCCCCATCCAGCCTGGCCTTAAAAACTTCCAGGGATGGATGGGGCTCCCACCACCTCTCTGGGCACCCTGTGCCAGGGGCTCAGCACCCTCATGGGGGAGAACTTCTTCCTAATTTCTCTTCCCTATTTAAATACAGTGGGAAAATGAGTTTTTAATCCCATTCCTGGTCAAACCTGGGGTTATCTGAGTGTCTGGAGCAACACAGAGGAAAGAAATCCCTTAGGCTTGTGCTGTTGGGGGCTCTTCCATGGAGATCCATGTGCCAAGGGCTGCTAAAAGCCTGAGGAAAATCTTTTCTTGACCTCACCAGCCAGAGTCCACCATCAGCCATGAGCAATGATCTTAATTTTAGAGACTTGGAGCTGATGCAACAGGAAAATGTTTGTTGGGGTAGAGCACCAGGGCTTGTTCACTGATTTCTGCTGCCACACAGGTACCAAATGGATCTCTGAAATAAATGCTTGGACACCTGTTAGGAAGAGGGAGAGTGAGATTCTAGTGAGAGACCTGGGGGGTTGCTCTGCACAAATCACTGCTTCTGCATGAAGATATTTATGAATATAAGCACTAGTCTGCACTTAGACTGAGCCCAAAGTCCCACCAGCACCTTCCCTGAGTGCACAGCCCCCTTTTTGGGGTTGATTTGGGGGTTTCTGGCTCAGCAGAGGGTGGGAAAGCTCAGCCTGACAGCTCCTGCATCAGCTCCCTGGCCACTGAAAGGGTAAAAATTGGGGCTGGAGGCAAGGGGAGAGTTTGCAAAGTGCTCTCCAGCTTCCTTGCCCCATGCCCCAAGTTATTTCATTTCCAGCATCTTCCCTCTCCATCAGCTGCTCCACACCTCGTTTGGATCCCTGGGAAGGGAAAAAACCAAAACCCAAAGCCTTGTACTGGGAAGTAAATTTTGGAGCCCTAAACATTGAATTGTTTGGGGGTGATTTTTTTTTTTTTTTTTTTTTTTTTTTTTTTTTTTTTTTTTTGGTTTTTGTTTTGTTTTCCTCCCCTCCCAGGAAGGGGAAGGAAGGGGAAGGAAGGGGAAGGAAGGGGAAGGAAGGGGAAGGAAAAAAAAAAAAGGCTTTGCCTCTCAAATCCGAGCTGGCCACTTGTCCTGGGCTGGCAGCAATGCTGCTGCTTCAGTGCCACCTCATGGGGACACTGGGATGCTGCAGCCCTGCTCGGGCCATGGGTGGGTGGGTGGATGGTTGGATGGATGGATGGATAGATGGATGGATGCTTTCAGGTCGCATCCAGAACCTCTTGAAGCAGCAGAGCCCATGTGGAGCAGAGCAGATGTGTGTGACACCGAGAGGGACATCTCTGGTGGAGAGTGGTGGCACCAGAGGAGCAGAAACACACAGTCTCACCAAGGCTTTCTGCACCCAGAAAAAGAAGAAAACCCTCAAAAAAAAAAAAAAAAAAAAAAAAAATCAGGATCCTGATGGAAATGGTTGATATCCCCCAAGATCTGGGGGAGGCAGAAAGGGATGGGAGATGAACCACTCCTGCCCAGCATCTCTGTGAGCATCCAGTGGGCTGAAGAAAAAATGCCCAGGCTGGGTTTTCCTCATTTTCCTAGGGAGAAATTCTTATGGAATAAAACAAATAAATAAAACATTTAAGAGAGGAGTTTGAATTTAAAAAGAAATAAATGATCTCCAACAAAAGAAAATATTTCAAAGCTCTTCTTCACCAATCTGCTGCAGAATGAATGCACTGGGGCTGGAGGCTCAGGTTGTGTTTCCTGGGCTGTGCAGGCAGCCCTGGAGATGGCAGTGCAGTCCTGCAGATGAGGATCCTCCTTTTATTTTTTTTTTTTTTCTTTTTTTTGCCTCTGAAAACAATACTGAGTTGGGGAGTGGGTGAATTCATTTGGGGTTTGGGTTTGGTTTCAAGGGCTTCTGGCTCCTTTCTGTTTCCCTGAGGCCAAGATGAATTTTCTGACTTCCCAGACTTTAAGCTCAGCAACCTCCTTAATTTCTAACCCCCCCAAAATAATTCCCAAATTAATGCCTATCCTCATCAGCAAGACACAACAAGCCCCAACAGGTTTGGAGCCAGACCTCTGGCTTGAAGTTACACCAGCTCCATGCCTCAGTTTCCCCACCTGGAAAATAAAGCTTGGTAATTACAGCTGATATGAAAAAGATTTGGGTTTTGTGTTTGTTTGGGGTTTTGTTTGTTTGGTTGGTTGGTTGGCATTTTTTCATTGGAAAAGAAAATAAAAAACAAAGGGGGAAAGGGATAAGAAAACAGAAACTGTCTTTCTTGCTTCTGGCCTCAGCAGAGAGGTTTTGGGGTGTTTTACCCTCACCTGTGCCATGCCTTCCTTGAAAAGGGATCTGAAAACCACGGGAAAAGGAGGGGAAAGGCAGAAGACAGTCCCTGATGTAGCACCTTCTGTTCTCTGCTTTGAGAGCTCTGTGCCAAACCCCAGTGGTGAGAGATGCTCAGCCTCAAGTTCCCCATTCCTGGCTTTAAAAGTCATGGTATGGCACATGCGTCAATAAATCTCCTAAATTATAAGACAAAAAGTGAAATCTGGGGAAGCTGAGGTCCTGCTCCTTGTGCTGTGAATCCAGAACTCCTGGGAGCATCCACACAGGGAGAGGAATTCTGCTTCCATTTAACTCCTTCTCTTAATGCAAATGAAGTTCCTAGTATAGAAAAGCCTTAATTCTTCATGCATAGTTTTTACTCCCTTTAAATCCAAGCGTTTTACATTGTTGTTAAGAAAAAAATAAGGACAAAAATACTCTCAGGCATATATAATTAATATATATTTCTATATATTTGCAGAGTCACTTTTTGGGAGGGAATTGGGATTCAAAGGGACAGAAGCACAGGTCAGGGAAAAGGAGTCCTGGCAGAAATGCACATTTCAGGAATTAAAGGACTTGGTTTATATTAATCCATGAGGAACTCCCTGGCTTCAGTTCACAAATGCCTTTTGCAGCTCCCCATCCTCTGATGTTCTCCACCCCACCAGAAAAAAAACCCCAATGCTGGAATTTCCATGGGATGTGGGGTTTACCTCCCAGCCTGGGACAAAAGCTTCGATGCTCCTGCAGTGCTCAGAGAGGTTTTTTCCATCGGGATTTTCCTTGGTTTGGGATCAATCTCCCCTTTTGCAGCTCCCTCCAGGTTGCTTGCCAGTCCCCAAGGCTGCTCCGTGCATCTCCTCCCTCTCCAGGAACCAAATGCTCCTCTCCTAAATCTGCTTGCAGGGGGTTGAAAATTCAACCCTGACCTCATCTGAACTTCAAGAAGAGCTCCAAACCTCCTTTGGGCCAGATTTTGTTCTCTCTTAGGCTGCTAATTACCTTCCAGCCAGGGGAGGTGCAGCTGTGCCTGACCAGAAGAAGGGATTTAAGTTTTAATTAAGGGGTGATGCACAACAAGAGCCTCCAACAACCCGGGGCCCTTTGGTTTTACTAATTAATTTCCCTGCTTTGGGGCTGTACTGTAAAGCCCCGAGATCTGGCTGTCAAAAAATCCAGGCTGTAAATCAGTGAGCCCACCACCCAGTGCCTCCTGCTTCCCTTCAAAGCTCAGCTTTGCCCTCCTGCCTTTCCACTGGCTTTTTGAACCCAGCCCTCTCCCAGCCCCAGGAACCTAACAAGCCTCAAGGTTTCCTAAAAAAAAAAAAACCAAAAACCCTCAAAAACCTAAATAAATCCTTTTTAAAGTTCTTTTTTCCCCCTCTGTGTTACATCCATCTCTAAATGGGCATGAATTTCCCAAGAGCTTCCATCCACCAGTACTGCTCCTCAATCCTGATTCCCCAGGCATGAGAAAAAACATTCAGGAAAGGTTTTTTTTGGTTTTTTTTTTTTTTTTCAGGAGCTTTGGTTCATTTTTTGCTATTTAAAAAGGCAGGAAGGTAGAATTAAGTCCCACCTCAAATGCACATGGATGCATATATGAAATTCTGGATGCAAAACCATCTCCTTGGTGGGACTTGGGGATGTTCAAACAGTTTTAGGGTCTCCAAGGTGCAGGATGAGATGGCCAAGAATGAGCTTGATTTCCCAGGTTTTTTGCTCAGCTCTGATGCAACAAGGAGTTGGATCCAGATGCTGAGAGGAGAAATGCTCAGCACCCTCCTCTTGCCATCACCCATAGGACCATTGCTGCAGCTTTGGGGACACAGTTTCCTCCAGAAACCTATATCCCCCTTTCCTACATCAAATCCACAAGTTTTGCTCACAAGAACTATTTTTTTTTATTTTTTTTTACTCACAAGGCAGGTTTTCCTCCTGTTTCCAGAAGCCTTGATCACAGGTGATGCTTGTGGAACCCAGATGGGGCTGCAGATGGAGGGCACAGTGTCATCTTGGGGAAAAAAAAGCCACTTTTGAGAAAAACAGAGCTGGAAGGAACCAAAAGAGGCTGAAGATGAGTTTCTGCCTGATGAAGGGTGCTGGGCATCAAGCTGGGACTCCAATACCCTGATTTGTGGGGAAAAGCTCTTGAATTCTCTGTATTTCACCTTTCTGTTTCCTAAGGCTGGGAGCAACCTTGTCAGGACAAACCCCTACAAAAAGCCAGCCCTGCAGAGACATTAAATAAACAAATACACATTAAATAAACACACCTTAAATAAAGTGTAACTCCCTGGCTTGTCTCTTGTAGCATCATCTGTGGCTGGACAATAAAAAACCCCAAACCATAGGGATATATATCTATATATATTTAAAAAAAGGAATAAAATGAAATCATATGGAAGCAATTAGCAGCAACTTCATTCAGAAAAAAAAAAAAACAAAACAAACACAAAACATTAAGGTGCTTGTAGCATTAAGGCTCAAGTGATCTGTACTCTGGGACCATAATTCACTGACACTTAATAGCATTTACCCTGCAGATGTACATTTTCTGCTGAAATATCAGCTTACTGCTTTGAAAAATTAACCTGGGGAAGGCTGCCAAGCCCTGGCCATGCTCTGGGGAGGCTGAAAGGTTGGGGCTTTTTTTTTCCAGGAGCTGGGGGAGAGATGAATTTGTTGGGGAAAGGGGGGTTTGGTTGGAGAAAGGGGTATTTAATTGGGGAAGGGGGTGGATAATTGGGGGAAGGGTATTGGATTGGGGAAGGAGATTTGGGAAGATGAGATTTAATTGGGGAAGGGGGTTTTTAGTTGGGGAAGAGGTATTCAACTGGAGAAGGTGATATTTAATTGGGAAAGGGACTATTTATTTGGGGAAGGAGGCATTTAATGCAGCATTGAGAGGAGGAGGTTGGTCCCTTTGTTTTACAAGAAAGGAAATTTCCCTTGTTGTAAAATTCATGGGGATTTGGGCAGGTAATGGAGAAGGAAAAAGTTTTCCAGCCTCTGGAAAAAGGGGAAGGAAGAAGCATGTTCAAGGAGATGCTTCTAGGATGCCACACACAGCAAGAGCAGCCAGAATACTAACACTGCTAGAAATGGTTTGGTGAGTTTAAAGAAAAAATAAATAATAAAAAATAAAATAAAATAAAATAACATATCCCTCTGCCAAGGATGTTTTAGTGAAAATGCAAAGAGTCTCTGTGTTTCTGCTGTAGGGAGGTGTTTTCCAGACATAGTTTTGAGGGAAAAGCTTAACAGGTATATGGATGCATATGTATATGAAAGAAAAGGGAAAATACAATTTTTTAAAATGAAATAAATGAAATAAAATAGAAAATAGGAGGAAAGTAGAAACAGAAAATGGGAAGGAATTAGAAAGAAAAAATAGGAAGAAGAAATAGAAAGAAAAAGAAAGAAAAATCAGAAGAGAGCATGGAAAGAAAGAATAGAAAGGAAAGAAAAAGAAAAGGAGAATAGAAAAAATGAAAAGGAAAAGAAGATAAAGGGGAAAAAATGAAAGAGAAAAATAGAAAAAAACCAGAAAGAATAAAGCTCCCTCACAGCCCTGGCACTGAATTAGAAAAGCAAACCCAAGGGCTCTGCTGAGGCTCTCCTGCAGGGGTTATTTATTCAGCCTCCTTCTCACAGGGATTTTCTTAGCAGGAGTTGGGATCTCTTCTTCCCCATCCCTTTGAAGAACAATAAGGTAGAGTGGGGGTGAGGAATCAGGAGAGGGTTGATTTTTTTTTTTGAAGGGCAGGTATTTAATCTTATCAGAGGCAGGCAGGACAATAACAGGAAAGGGCAGGGAGGCTGCGGAGGGAAGGGCAGGGAGGAGCCAGGGGTTAAAAGCAAAATTCAGTGCTGGCCCAAGGGACACATCCAATCAATGGGGCTGATATTTAACCTGGCCAAAAAAATCCCACCCTGTTTGGAGCCACAATGGAAAAGCAGATGGGTTAGTAATGAAGGAGGCAAGGGGTCCCCTTAGGGGATCAAAGGCTGGTGGCCGGCTTGAAAATTCCCCCTTTTCCCCCAAAATGGTGCTTTGGGGATGGAGACAGCTGCTCCCGTGGTGCTTCTCAGCCCATTATATTTGGAAATTTGGATGATTGTTACCCAAAATACAGGAAAATTGCTTTCTGGCTCTCCAGTCTCTGCTCTCTCTGCGCCAGAGCATGGATAAATCTCTGCCCCTCTTTCCTCAGCCAGGAGATGACCAGCAATTTTTCCTGGCAGCCTTGGGAATAGTGCTGACCCGACAGCGTTGGCTTCTGTGTACCCTGCCCCAGCTCCAGGAGATGTTGGCTTAAAAGCCCTGGAAATCCCACTGGATGACCAGAGCAACTTGGGAGAGAGGGCTGACCCAATTCATGGAGCTCAGATGATTCTCTGGGGATGGTTGGTAGCTTAAGAGAACTTTTCCCATAACCTTGTAGTGATCTGAGATCCTGGATGGGTAACTGGAGCCTCTCCTCACTTCACCTCAGCTTAATGGGTACAAATCTGATAATTAAGGACCAATTAAAGTGTTTTTTTTTTTTTAGATACAATTCTCCAAGCTCAGCAATGCTTGCATGTGTTTAACCACTAGGTCAAGGTCGTTGGCCCTTTCATCTGAGGATCTCAAAGCTCTTGATGAAACTCTGCAGCCTTTCTCTGCGGTAGGTAGAGGCTCTAATGTTATTTTAATATCATCAGCCTCATTTATAAAACTAAATTACAGTGGGAGATAAAGAGACCCTGGACACATGGGGCTAAAAATAAAAATCTATATTGCCCCATTATCTGGCACTGGTTAAGCTTCTGCTTGTAGACTTTTTTTGGCTAATTTATCTCTTCTTTTCTATTTTGTTTTATTTTAATGCAATGCTATTTATTTATAGCTAAACGCCAACTTTGAAGCCAGAGCCAAGCATTTGGGGAGCTGTTCAGATAGGGCTCTTGAAAAGGAGAATTATGTCCTTTTCAGATGTTTTCAGCACTTGTTGTTTAAAGGCAGTGAGAACTGGGACATTACTGCCAAGGAGCTCACCCACCCCTCAGCATTTCTAGAGGACACGGGCAAAGCAGATGTCTCAGAGCCAGGAGAAGTGGTGACAAGTGTGTGTGTGGAGGAAAAAGGCATCAGATGAAAAGGGATTTTAGAGGGGAAGCCTCAAAGGAGCAGTGTTGGTGTAAAGTGATCCTGATGCCCTGAGCCTCATCCTGCTGCTCAGCAAGCTGTGGGGCATGGATGTGTGACATGCTTGGAGGAGGCTAGGAGATGCTTCACTATCCCAAAAATTCATCATTCCAATGGTCAAGAGAAGCTGGACACCTTCTACCCTGTCCCTTGGTGAGCCCCAAACTCATGAGCTTCCCTCAAGACAAAACAAAGCTCTCACCAGGCACACAGGAGGAGATTTCTGGCACCACTGGATGGACTGTGTTAGATTTTCAGAAGATTTTCACTTAATGGAGACATTTCCCCTTGAAACATAAAGCTTCCCACCATCTCTTGCAGGTGATCACTCAAGACATCAAGCCCAAACCCAAGACTTGTCCAGAGGACAAGTGTCCAGAGCAAACCCAGGGCTGCAGGTTCCCATGGGGTGATGTTCCACTTCCATCTCAGACACCATCGTGCTCACAAGCAGCAAAGGGGAGGTTATTTATGGGCAGTTCTCCAAAAATCAGGCTCTAGGAGCAGCCGTGGGAAGCTGGGAACCACCAGATCTTGAAAATGAGAGGGAGGAGGAGATTATAGAAACACTTGATTTTCTGTGTCTCCTCCTTTGGTGTCTGAATGACATCATGCCCTCCGGAGTGGTGATAAGACAGAGAGCCTTTGATAAGGTGGAAGAGGGAGGGAGAAGGCAGAGCTTTGGCCCATTGCCAGAGAAGATGCTGAGCAGCACATACCTTCAGCACAGCCCCTTGGCCAAGCAATTCCTGGAGGGTGAAATAACTTCCTCCAGGCTGGTGATGAGCTGTCAGGGAGACAACCCGGGGATTGATCTGGGAGAATGGGGAGGGAGAAGATTGGGGAAGACAGCAGGATGCATCCTCCCTCCAATCCTCTTGGACAGATGGGACATTATCAGCCATCTCCTGCACAATAAGGAGTTTTGCTGCCTGATGATGAATTTTCTATCTTTAACCTATTCCCTGCTGGCTCTACAAGTGAAGAACAAAGTGTTTTTCGCAGAAAACCTTTAGAGAAAAGCACCCCTCTGGCAAACTCACAAAGGTCTAGATGGATATCCTGTAGCTGCATCACCATACCCATGGCTGTCAAGTTAGTTGGGAGCCTGGACTTGGACTCTTTGAATCAAAGACTGCTCTGGAGCCATATATTTTATACATTTATATATATATACACATATATATGTGTATAATTGCTCTGAGACTGTAGCAGAAAACTGCAGCAAGTGATGCCCTGCCCCAGGGCCTGCCCTTTCCTTGTGGTTTCTGTGGGGTTGAATCAACCTCAGGACAGAACTGGTCCAGGCAGTTCATACTATTTGACCTGCTGACCTGTCCCTGCCTTCCCAGAAGTGGTCCCTATCCATACCTGACTTGTAGAGACCCACACCACTCCCTCCCAGCACCTGAGGAGATGGTGCTCAGCATCCCTCCCATGAGGGTTCTAAATCCTGGTGGTTCCAGGGAGTGTTTTACTTTGTCAAACAGCACAGGAAAAAGTTTCAAAACCAGAGCTGGGGTGTTTGTAAACTACTCATTCAGTGCAGCCCACCAAAATTCCTGCTTTTTGTCCCAGAACCAAGATGCCACGTTGTGCAAGGAGAGGGATAGGAGGGTTTGGTCCTGTTTGAAGTGTAAATCTCAGCTCCCCCTTCACTCCAGAGCCAATGTGGCTGTAAGACTCCAAGATCTCCAGTTGTCCTCCTGGAAATCTGAAAGCTATTAGCACTCTGGGGAAAGGGAGGTAAATGTGTTTGCCAGTTTCACCAGATGTGAGGCCAGTGTCATGGACAGATTTTATTATTCTATAAATACCAGGGGCAGGAGGTTGTTATTAGCCACTCAGTAATGAATACAACGTGCAGTGGCCTCAGACATGGCCCACCACTTAATGTCCAATTAATAGCATGCTGCCCTCCCCAGCATGAGTTAAGCTCCCCAGATGTTGCACAAAGTCAGAAGAAATGGAGGCATCAGGGGGCAGAACCATCCCTGAACAAAATCCTGCTCAGCAACCAGATGATGGCAAACATTGCAGACATCAAAGCCCCTCTGAAGCACGTTTCTGCACACATTCAAGATGCATGCAAAGAATCTGAACTCACAAATCAGATCTCTAGGACTTAAGTGAACAAATCCCAGCTTTGCAGTCACTCACTGCATGCTAATAAGCTGCTTTCATGCACTATTACCATAGCAGAGAACATCTGCACATCCAAGGACACTTCTTTCTTCTGCAGAAAGTCCCTGCTCTCTGCAGGACAAGATGGGAAAATGTTCTGCTCACTCACATTGATGCTGTTGAAAAAAAAATTAAAAAATCATGAAAGCATTTTATTCGTGGGTGCTCTCCCTTCTCTTCTAGAAAATCCAAAGTATCTGAGGCTGGATGCTCCAAAAAAGTGAGGACTGATGGATTGGCAATGCCAAGGAGTTATCTGAGGGCCTTGTGGGTGCAAAGGTGGATGGGGTGGTGCTGAACCCCTGAGGAACTGGAGTAATGCAAGGGTGGGTCAGGGAGCTTAGGGGTGGAATGTGAAGGGAAGCAGCTTGAATGTGCCAGAGTGGAAAAATGGGTAAGCATCCAGGCCTGATAGGGGAAATCAGGATCCCTTTTTTAACCCTCCAAAGACTCCTGTTTCAATTCCCGCTGTCAAATTTTGACCAAGCAGGTAAGGACTGCTCCCCAGTGGATGCTCAGTGTGAAAAGGAGCAGCCAGGGCCCCATATTATCCTCTTTAACTTGGCCTGAAGTGAAAATATATTCCTTTCCTCGTGAAAGAGTCTTGCAGCAGCAAGAAGAAGTCACTGCCAACTTCAGGCTAGCCAGGCCATACCCTGGTGTGCAATGAAATGGATGAGCAGGAACATTTAATTATTTTTTTTTCCACAATAGCAGAGTGAGAGATGCAAACTATATGCCTCAGACATCCACCTCTAACTCCCTGACCTCTGAGCAGCCTGGCAGCCATCCACTGAGATGAGTAAGGTGATAAAATAGCCTGCCAAGCCTTTGTTTCCCAACTCCAGCGGGACCATCCACCAGCATCCACTCGCATCCCCCCCAAGGACTCTGCAAGGACCATTTCCAAGCCATTCCCTTGCTCTGCAGAGAGATCACACTGGGTAGGATGCTCCCTTGGATAGGAGCAATGCAGGGTCAGAGCCTGGGCTGGAAGCAGGTTTAAAGCACCACGTGTGAGCCATGTGCTGCAGCAGCTTCCCTGCCTGCCTGGACACTCAGCTTTACTAAAAAGGACATTTTGGGTCCTTTTTGAAAGCTTTAACTCTGAACCTGACGCTCCTAAATCCAAATTCATAAAGTTTGTCAAACATCTGGCAGGGGAGACCACCCAGGTCTCAAAGGGGTTGCAGAAAAGGGTGCAAATCCATGCAGGTGAAGATGTTTAGGCGCAGGGTGGGAAATCTCCATCATCCCATCCAGCTCTGCAGCACCACCACCTGAGACAGCCCTAACCCCAGGTAGGATGGAGATGGGGTGTTTCTGGGAGCCCTTTACCCCCTCAGCACCTTGTCTTCTTCCCCATCTGTCATTTTCTCTGGGCTATGGGTATATAACCCAAAAATTCCACAGCAGAAGGCAAGATTTGGGGCAAAAATGATCCTGCAGACCTCAGAGGAGGACAGTGTTGGGATGCAGTGAGGTTCTCTCTTTACCAGGTTTCTCCTGTCCTCTGAACATATGTGCAGTAACACATCTCTGGAAAAATATGTGAGTGGGTGAGTTTGGCCTCAGCTCTCTCCCAGCTGGGACATTCCAGAGCCCACATCACAAAAGCATCAGCCGCGGGTTGATGGAGCTGCCAGCATCCCCCATCCCTTTATCACAGGCCCAGAAATGTCCAGATGATCCCTCCTCTCCCCCAAAACCTCCTTGATACACTCATTTGCAAGCAGGAAACATGTTGGCAAAAGGCTTTGGCTGAGAGAAGGCAAAAGAAAAAAGTGTGTGTGTGTATATATATATAAGAAATGAGAGGGAAGAGCAAAAATTCAAAAGGAGAACATGGAAGAGATGAGGTTTGGGGCTGTCTGGAGGGATGGGATATTTCTGCAGCAGAGCTGGCAGCCTTAAAAGACACAGATACCTCTACTGGTGCTCCTAGGGTGCCCAAAATCATCTGTTTTTTCCCCATTTTCCAAGAGCAGCTTTGCACTTCTGTCCCAGCACCCTCCTACTCCCCTCCTGTTACCCAGCTTGTCCCTACAAGTCCCCACAACCCCTTGAAGCTGGAGAGGGCTCCCTGTAGCACCCACTGCAGGGGTTTTTAGGGCAGTTGCTTAAACTGAAGCACTGGGAAGGCTCAAACCCCTTTGCATCTGTGAAGGAGGAAAGTTCTGTTAGGACCCAAGCAACATCTGACTTCAAGAGCCCTGCAGCTGGGATGCATTTCACCAGCTCCAGAGATTGTTCCAGTGTCAAGAGCCATTTCCCCACAAACAACACAGCCTAATTCTTCACAAAAAAAAAACCAAAATAAAAACCCCAACAAAAAAAACCATCTGAGCTCTTGGCCCAGGATCCAAATACATTAGGAAATCAAAAGCATTTATTTTAGCCCTTTTTTTTTTTTTTTTTTTAATCCCCCGCTTTGTTCATTGCACTCCAGAACAAGGAGGTTTAACAGACTTTGGTTTCTGACTGCAGCCACCTCATATTACTTTGCTTTTTCATCACATGGGAACCTCAAGATTCATCATCTGAAATCAGGTTATCAAAGTGTTCTCCTTCCCTGTTCCTCTATTTGCATTCTGTCCACAGGTTCTTAATGAATTTGGTGTGTCAGGGCTTATAAATCAGAAAAGGCATGAATTGCTAGCAGCTCTTTTTACCACCAAAAATCACCAAAAGCTTTTAAAAAAGCTTTTAAAACCAAGCTGGGTTGTATTTTAAGAGCTTCCCCACCCCCCATTTTAATTTGCTTTTTGAAATAGGAAGCTCATTTGAAAGCCCTTTCCTGCAAATGGTTTCAGTTGTGACAAAACTTGCACTTTCTGACAAACTGTGGGTTGTTTTTTTTTTAAAAGAAAAGATGCCACACGGAACAAAAAAAAAAAAAAAAAAAAAAAAAAAAAAAAAAAAAAAAAAAAAAAAGCTTAAAAAATCCTCAGAGTGGATTTCTGCCCCTAAAAATACCCTAAGTGGGTAATGGATCAAAGTTGAAGTCCTGAAGCAGCCAGGCAGTGGAGATGGAGATGTTGGGAGACCAAGGGCATGGCAAATCATTGAAGTGAAGGTATCTGTGGCATGTGCTGCAACCCCAACACCTCCTCTGCATCCCAAAACCAGGGCAGGTGCCACTTCTTTGGGTGCCAGAGGGAATGGAGGTGGTGGCTGATGGTGGGGAAACCTTGGTTCTCAAAGAAGAACTGAAAGGATATTTGCAACTCAAATTCTTCTCCACCTCTTTGCATGCAGAGGGCAATGGGGCTGAGGGGGGTAAGAGTCCAGTCAAGAGGGGTTTAAAGCCCAGAAGATTTTATATGAGGCTGGAAGGTGGTTAAATGTGTGGGGTTTATATACTTAAGAGTTGGGACCAAGGCATCCTGGTCTCCCTTCAAACCATCCCCCCCTTGCTGGGCTCTCACATGGTCCCAGGACTTCCAGAGGCCAAAGGCAGATGGGTGGTTGAGTTGTCTTCTCCAAAACCTGCTCTCAGCATAACCTGAGCCCTGCAAATGCCAAGATTTGGGAAACCTCCATGAGATCCCAGCTCTGGCAAAGCTCAGTGTCTCCCACTGACCACAGAGGAGCCTGGATGAGGCAGCAGGATCCCAAAACTACCAAGGATGGGAAAGGTGAAGCCACTGTCAAGACATTTCTGTAGTGCTGGGTGGTCTGCAGGTTATGGGATTCATCTGCTATGTCCACACAATATCTGTGTTCATCTTCTCTCATTTTTTGCCAGGTTTTTGTGGTGACTTGCAAGAGGAGTCCATGTCAGAAGGAATGCAATGAAATATTCATTCCTTCTGCCAAGGAAATCCAACTAAGGGAAGGAAGGAGGAACCAAATGTGAGATCAAGACAGGAAGATGTGTCCTGCTTGTTTCATTTGCATTTCTGTAGCCCAAGGCAGGGAGAGGAGAGATCTGACTCCTGGCCAGCTTGATGGACACCAAGAGCAAAAGCAGGACCAGGACTCTGATGGGAGAGACCAAAAATCCTCCTTGATCTGCTAGAAAGAGAAGTGCAGGTTGAGCTGAATTTCAGCAAAAGGAGGACATTGCAATGAGAAATAGGTCTTGATTTGCTCTTTTTTTTTCCCAAAGCAAAAAGTCTTTGATGATGGAAATGACGTTCACCTTCATCCTCTTGCCTTGGACAGTGGCACTGCCTGGATGAGTTAATGCTCCAGTGCCTCAAAAATATTCAACAGGAGTGCAAAGCACTAATAAAATTGTTCCCCAGATGGGCTTTTCAGGCTCCTTTTTTCCTCATCTTTCATCTAATTTGATTAACTCAGCTCATTTCCTGCTCTCCCTCTGATCTTGCTACTGAGATGTGCCATCCCAGCCTTTATTGCAGCCTGATTAGGATCAGTAAATGACAGGGGGGAGCTTGGCCAGCTCAGCTGCTCCCATGGCCTCTGCATCCCTGGCAGGAGAGGAGCTGGCCCAAGGAATCAGGAAAACTTCAAGACCTGCAGCACAATGTTGCTGGATCCTGGATAAGATGCTGGAGTGACCCCACCTTTTCTATTCTGAGCCTTTTGGGGGAGCAGAGCAGCTTTGCCCAGCTCTGTGTGGAGTATCAGAGGGTGGGGATGGGGCACTCAGCTGTGTTATCTGCTCTGACCTTTCTATTTAAACAACTTTAAGCCTTCAAAAAATAAATCTCCTGGAAGAGCTGGGTTTTATTCAGCTCTGCTGCCTGGCAGCACTCCTAAAACATCCACGAGTTCTTGCTGGGCTGTTTAAGCATAATATTGGACACTTCTATCACTCCTTTCATCCTGAAGTGCTTCTCAAGCCCAAGACCACCGCTGGAGTCAAACTGCTGGTGGAATTTCTTGTTTTGTCCAAAGGATCAAACCCTGGAAACCCCCTCCACCCCCCAGGTATCCCCCTAAAACTGGGGAGAGCCCAGCACATCCATGGGAATGCAGCTGGGATGATGCTACTGCAAAGAAGTTGAGGAGCACAGGGGAGGGGTCCCACTTTTGGACCTGCTTTTAGGTGTCTTCAGAAAAATAAAGTCAGGTATTTCCATCTCTGGACCCTTGGCCAGAGCCCCAGTGCTTCACCTCCTCTTTTTACCCCAAGCTGAAGAAGCTCTCACCCCATTTTTCCAGAGTTTTGTTCTCCCTGTAATGTTGTTTAACCAAAAGAAAATAACAATTTGGCTAAAACCTCACCCCTGTCCCCAGAATTAAACCTGACACTTGACAAACAGGGGTATGAAACCCTCCAGCACAGTGTCAGGTCCAGCAGCCACACAAAGAGTGTTCAGTGCAAAAGGCCCTGCTCAGATGTTGCACTTGGACTCAATCCATCCAGCTCAGCCAGATTTTAATCTGCTGTTTCCCTGAAAATCCCCACAAAGAGGCGATTGGCCCCAAAAATCCTTGTTCTCCTCTCATACCTTGCTGCAGGAATGTATTTGCCAGGAGGATGAGTTGTGGAAGAAGATGCTTTGGGGTCCACCAAGAGCCAGTTTGTGCTGGTGATGAAGGAAGAAGTTCCTGAGAAGCAACCTTGTATTTTGAGGCTTGGAATTGGGATCTGGCTGCTGCTGAGCAGGATGGGATCAGGTTTTAATAGCAAAATACAAACCCCTGCTTCATCTAGGATGAGGGAACCCAGAGTAGTTGGAGCTGGAAAGTTCATTAGAGCAGGATGGCACCTCCCTGCTAATGAGGTGGGTGCTGGGGAATCTGCAGCAGGGTCAGGAGCTGCCTGCACAGCCCAGACTGAGGTTAGAGGCAAGAAAATTATCTCATTACCAGCTAATAAAGGAGAATTGAAATGGATCAGCCACACTTAGAAAAAGCAAATGAGGCCTGCCAAGGAGTTCCTGGGGAGATCAAATTGTCAGGAGGAGGAGGAGAAAGGGAGGATTCAGACCTTTGCCAAGACAAGCTGCAGAGGTCGATGCCTTTTCCAGCTCAGGACCCCCAATTTTGGGCCATCTCAGAGCCACCACACACATGCTCACCTCTCCCAAACTCAGTCAAATCACAGTAAAGACAAATTTGTGAAGGCAAACTACATTTCCTGCCCACATATCCCAGCAATGATTCTTTCTCCCCCCCTGGCACAGGGAATTTTTCCAGCTGCTGTGACTTCAATCACATCCTCGAGTCCTTGGGCAGAGCCTTTAACTGGTCTGGCTTTGTTATTTATTCATTCTTTATTATTTATTAGTTATTATTAACCCAGCTGGGGACACAAGGAGTGGTTGTGTGGAAAGTGGCAGTGCAGCTTTCCTCCAAGACTCTGGAAATAAATGGACAGGTTCCTAGAAGATGGGACATCTATTTCTGATTTGATTTAATAAATATATTTAATTGTTAAGCCCAGCAGCCTCTACTCTCCTGGATTCCCTGTTATGGGTGAGGATGCTGTGCATGGCCAAGGGCAGAGCACCAGATTCTTGTCATGGCAAAAAAAAATCCCAGGATGGCTGAAATCCAGAGCAAATTATCCATCTCTAGGGTTATGTCTGATAACAGGTGGTAAATATGACCATGCTGGAGATTTATTCCTTGGAAACAAGTTGAACCCCACGGTGTTTGGAGATATTTCACCAGCTTGAGAGGTCCCAGCCCTGTCCCCAGGTGAGGAAAGAGCTGATGCTGGGCTGCAGATCAGAGGAGGTCACAGCAGGGCTGGTAACAGCTCCTGAAACCCATCAGAGACACCCAGCTACTGCTCTCTGCCTCCCATCAAAATTTCCTGCCAGGAGAGGCTCTGCTCCAGCCCTGCACCCTGGCAGCTTTTATGGGAAAAGGGAACAGCTGCCTGGGGCTGGTGGTGAAGCAGAGAGGGCTTGGGAGAAGAAGCCTTTCATAATTTTTACTCTTTACTCAAAGCATGAGGCAGGGATGGGGAAGAGGCAGCCAAAAAAACCCCCCCCAGGGGATGCTGAGGATGCTCATCCCCTCTTGGAGCCATTTTTTTGGGAGCAGCTCACCTGTGGATGCAGAAAACATCTGTCCTGGGATCATTTTTTCCAGCTGGTGAAGCTCTTGGTGAGGTTTGCTGTTCTCCAGAGGGATTCTCAGCTCTGGTGCTGTTTCCTGACAGCATCTCCCAGCCCCTGCTCTGAGGATGCTGCATGGAGCATCTCCCCCCCCTGAGCTTCCCAGCCCAATTTCAAGGCCATGCCCAGGAGATAAGCTCCAATTTTTACTCCAAAGAGCCAAAATTCCACCTGCAGAGCTGCAATTACTTCCCCAGCCCCCAGACCTCCAAGGAGGGATGGTCCCACGGAGACCCTTGTCCTCTGAATGTCTTCTGCTTGTCCTCCAGCTGTGCAACACCCCCAAATTTTCCACTTTTCTGCCTGGATTTTTCACCCTCCTTAGGACTGGGAGTAGGAGCAAGGTGAGGATTTCCACATTTGTGCCCAAGGTGGGTTTGTGGGGTCGAGCAGCATCGTCAAGGCCCTGGCTCTGTAATTAAGTTATCTCTGCTCATTTTCAGGAACAGGTTGCTGCTAATGAGTTTTAATTAAAACCATCTTCATGGTGTCAGCAAGTTGAAAACAAGGGCAGCAAAAAGAATTCTCCTGGATGGATGGGAGGGCAGGACCAGCTGGCTGCTTGCATTGCCATTTGGGAGGTAAATAAAGCCAAATTTTCCAACCCCAAAGGGCTCCATCCCCTGGGGGAAGCCCCAGGTTGGCTCAGCCTCTTCCAGCTGTGCAGTTTCTTGCTGCCTCTCCCATCCCCAACCTTTCTCCAGGCTCATTTTAGCAAGCAGAATGTTTCTCCAGGGTTTAATCCCCCTTACTGTGTGCAGGAGGAAGAGTTTGGGGTTGTTTGGGGTTTTTTTTGTTGTTGTTGTTTTGTGGTTTGGCTTTGGTTTGGTTTTGGTTTTTGTTTGTTTGTTTTGGGGGGGTTTTTTTGCCATGTAAGTTTTGAGCCCTCTGAACCTCTGGAAGAGATTTTCCCCTTCTTTTCCCCATCCCTGGCTCTGCCTTGAGGTTTCACAGCTCATTGCAGCAGCTTTTTGATTGATTTAAAGGCAGCTCTGTAATGCTCTCTCCAGCTTTTAATGCTTGAGAGGAGACAGGACTGGTTTTGAGATGGGACCTGTGCTGGGAATCACTTTCCTGGCTGCAATAGGAGGGTGATGGGTGCTGCTGAGCATCAACAACCCTGCTACATCCATCTGCTTTTGGCAGAGCCAAGAAATTTGCTTTGACCAAGGCCAAGTTTATTTTGTGCATGGAAAGAAAAGAAAAACCAACAACAACAAAACCAGCCTCTGCCTCTGTGACACTTGGGTCAGGCTCCTGGGTCCCTCAGATAAAGGGATTTCATTCACTGAGGGAAAAAATTCCAGTTCAATCCATCAGTGGAAAATTATTCTAGAACAAGGGGCTGTTTGGCTCCAAGCCATTTCCCAACTCAACCCCCAGTACAAGAAGAGCAGAAACACTCTGAAACATCACAGAAATGTCACATTTTCCTTTTTATTTCTCATTTATTTATTTTCTCCCCATAAATCCAGGTCACCACCTCAAATCTGTGGCTGCTCTTGGCTTTTTGTCTCCCTCTTGTGTCTGGCCTGGAAAGGGTTCCCAGTTCCCTGGCTGGAAGGAGCTGGGATGCTGCTTTCATCACATGGGGTCTCAGCTCCACACCAAGGATGTTGTGGCAATTGTGAGCACCAAAGGAAGAAGAATTCAAGGCAACTCCCAAATCTGCTTTTCCAATACAGGATTGTGCCTAAAGAATTCCAAAGGGATGAATCCTGCCTGGGCACAGCAGCACAAAACATGAGGACCAGTATGTGCTGATGCTCACCTGGATAAAAACTGATCTGGGGGAGGAAAATTCTCAAATCTGCCTGGAATTTATTAATTTAAACATTCTGTTTTCCAATTAAATAAAGGGAAAATCCTTCTGGGGTGTTGGGGTTTTTTTTAGGCTGGATAACCAGAGTGGGCACAAGGGGATGGATTTTATCTCCCCACGGTGCCTTTAAGACCCCAAAGTGCAGCAAAACCTTGGGTTTTCCCAGATGAAGAAGCAATTGGAAGCAGATGTGGGAGGCAGCAGCTTGTTGGATGGGGTTGGACAGGGCAGGGTGAGGGGTGGGAGAGGCTGGGACTGAGCCCCCCCCAGCAACCCCAGGCTCCCAGTGCTTGAGGAGGGGCTGAGCTCACAGCCCCCCAGTGATGCACTGGGCAGACAGACTCTTAACCCAAACCAGATGGGAGAGGACAGGGGTTTTTTTAGGCTGAACCTGGTGAGATAAAGTGATTAAAACAGATTTGCTGCAGAAAGAGAGCTGAGGTGCCCCGGGGATAGGGGATAAAATTAGGAATGGAGCCTCCGGTGATGGGGGTTTTGCTGCATCTCCCTTGCTGGGTGCCTAAAACCATGTCAAATATCTGGACAGTAGGATTCTTTACATCCTGGGAAACAGAATTAATCTGTTCTTCTTCCCAAGACCCAGTTTATAGCACATTTGGCAGTCCCAGGATCTGCCTTTCCATTTTCTCCCCATCCCTCACCCGGATCTTGCAGCAGGAGCAAGGTGTGGATGCAGCATCCTTCTTACCCAGGAAAAAATTCAAGGAGAAGCCCTGGTTCCTTCAGTCCTGGGGAGTCCAATAGTTTGGGGTTTTTTTTACTGAAATTCTCCTTGCAGACTGTCCTATGGAAAAATAAAAAAAAAAGTCTTTTATTTTGCCTTCATGAGGCTGGGACTCTCCATGCACAAATTCCTCTCCCTCCCTTTCCAAACCAGCCTCAGAAAAAAATAAAATCATTGCATTTAGCCAAGTTAATCAGGTGAGTTTCTGACCCACCTCATTTATCTTTCTTTCCAGCCTGAGCCTGGGAGACCCAGAGATGGGATTAAGTGCAGCGATAAACAAAAAAATCCCAGACAGCCAAAGAGATTTGTGGATTTTTCCCCTGATCTGAACTCTGGACTCTCCAGCCCAACATTTGCTTTTTATTTTTGAAGACTAGCAAATGATGACATTGAGTTTTCAGCCCCTTCTTCCCCCTGCAAACCTCCAGCCAGTGCTGCTCATCCTTGGATTTGGCATAAATCCCATTTGGTTTGGGGAAAATAAACCCTTTCCTGGCAGCCCTTCCCACCACCCATTGCTATTTGATGGGCATCAGTGGCTTTGTGGTGCTAGGGAGCTCCTGAGGGCAGAAACCCACAGCCAGGGTTTGAAAAATCCCAACTCATCTCTTCCATTCTGTTATCTTCAAGGAAATCTTCCTTGTTTTGCTGGAAAATTGTGAAGGTTTCATTAAAATGAATTAAAATTTAAATTGACAGTAAAATTAACATTAAAATTAAACCTAGATGGAAAGCAATAAACATCTTCCCATGGAAAGTCCTCCAAGAGCTTCTTCCTAAGGCTCCTAATTCAGAATCATTTGTAAATACTGAGGCTGAGGAGTGCATCTTTGTAAGAAAATTTTGGGGTTTTTTCTCTTTAATTTGTATAGAAAACCACCCTGGAAAGGCAGATCCAGAGATGCTGGTGGAGAGGCCATGCAAGAGATGTTTCCCTCTTGGAAATAAGAGTTTCACACCAGCTGCTGAAATTTCACCCCTTGGGTCAGCTGAAAATTGCTCCCTTCAGACCAGGAGTGTTGGGATTCTTCCTTTTCCCTAAGACCTTTCATTTTTTAGGGTTTTTGCGTTTCCTGCTTCCAGCATCCCAAAGGATTGAAGCCAGGCTGGAGGGATGATGATGGTGATGATGATGATGATGATGAGGAGGAGGTGGTGGCTTCCTCACCCCAATCCAAAAGCAGAGGAGGGATCTCCATCCCCATAACCACTAGATGGTGCCAAGAGTGTGAGAGAAGCAGGGTGGGAAGGAGGAGGTTGGGACTGAGCCCTCCTGGAGTGGAGCAGCAGGGAGGTGGTGGAGGGATGCTGGGAAAGCCCTGGGTTTATACTGGGTTTACTGGGTGAGCTCACTGCGTGTCCCTGTGGCTGCACCTGGGATGCTTTCTGCTCTCCTCCCATCCCTGTTCCCCATCAGATGTCCTTGGATCCCTACACCAGTGAGGGTGGGAGGTCGGGAAGATCACTCTGCTGTCACCTCTGCAGGGAGATGGGGCCTGGCTCACTTCTCTGGGGAGATGCCCAAGGGGATGAAGGGGTCCCAGTACTCCAGGGATGGTTTTCTGGCTGTGATCTTCCACTTCCACTGATTTGGAATCCCCAAGGACTCAAGTGGTTCCTTCAGTGTCAGCATCCCCTCTTCTGGCTGCAGAATACTGCTGTGGTGAGGCAGAGATGGGATAGTGCTTCCCTGGGGAAACTGAGGCACAGAAGGATTTGAGGGGAAAAACAACAGATTGGCAGTGATGGCACCACTTGAACTTGCTCACCAAGCCATGGTGAAACCCTCCAGGGGAGCTGTTTATTTTTTAGGGTTTTTTTGCAGCACTCTTGTTCAGACATTCACCCACCATGGCCCAGCCATGCTATGCCCCCACCTCCTCATCCCTGGTATCAAAACCTTCCCCAAAAAAGGAGCAGATCCCACTCAGAGGCCAAACCCTTGAATAAAAAACCTTCCTAATAAGCAGCTGCCTGCAGAGCATCTCCATCCTGAGGAACCAGCTGCAACGTGTAGGAGAACCCCCCCTGGCCACGGCTGTCTGCTCCCTGTTATTCTTAGTGTTACATTACAAATCCCCTTCCCATGCCCAAGGTCCCAGGGGGGTCAGAAATGAGGGGGGGGAGGTCAGGACCCTGCCAATAAACAGAACCCACAGCCCCACCGTGGCCTCCTCAGCAGGCAGGAAGGATTTATCTGCTTGGCTGCAGGCTTGCTCCTCCAGATCCTGCCCCTGAGATGCTCTTCATGCCTTGGCTTGGTCTCTACTTAACCACCAAGTGGGCCAGGAGGCTTTTAAAAATAGGTGTGGAGAGGAATTGTTGGGTTCCCCCCAGAATTCACGCCTTTGGGTGATTTGGGCTATTCCCCATTAATTCCATTTGTAAGAATGGAATTCCATTCCATTAATAGGTTTTTCTTATTAATTGAGGATATTTCTTCTTAATGTGATGATTTCTTTTGCTGCACAGGGGGGGAAAAGTCAAAGAAGCAAAAAGGGCCAAACCTCAAAGCATTCCCCTTTCCCACAATCTTCTCCAGCATCTTCTGCCATCCCCTGGCTTGGGATGTCAGCCCTGGGGAGATGTTTGCAGGGCAGGGATAAATCCAGAGGGGGATTTCTCCACTACAGGGGTGGAAATAAAAATCCTCAATAAATTGTGAATATTATGAAGCTCATATACTTCAAACCATTGAGGTTCCTGGATGGTTCAGGAGCTTGAGCCTGACTCAGATGGGGTGGAGTGAACCTGTGGCAATGAAGGTCTCATTAAAAAAGGAAGGAAAAATACAAAATGAGAGAAAAAGAGGGAGGAAAGGAGAGAAAAGGAGGAAAAAATGGAACAAAATGAGAGCAAAAAGAGGACCAGCTGGATGAAGCTGCTCAGCTTGAGCTAGTGATGGAGCATCTGGGGCTGCTCTCAGGTCCAGCATCCGACCAAACTTTAAATAGCCAAAAAATCAGATTGAAAGCAAAATCGTTGCCATTACAAATTCCCACATCATTCCCAAGTAACTCCTCCCCAGGGAGGTGGTTGAGGCCTGGAGATATTCCAGGTGAGGCTTCTGAGCATCCTGATGTAATTGAGGATGTTCCTGCCTACAGGAAAGCTGGGCAGGGACTCTTTAGGATCTTGGGTAGGGGTAGGACATGGGGGAATGGATTCGAACTAGAGGAGAGGAGATTCAGATTGGATGTTAGGAAGAAATTCTTCCCCATGAGGATGCTGAGCCCCTGGCACAGGGTGCCCAGAGAGGTGGTGGGAGCCCCATCCATCCCTGGAAGTTTTTAAGGCCAGGCTGGATGGGGCTCTGAGCATCCTGAGCTGGTGGGAGGTGTCCCTGTCCCTGCAGGGCATTGGACCTACAGGATCTTTAAGGTTACTTCCAACCCTGACAATTCCATGACTCTGTGATTTTTATTTTTTTTTACTGCAGACTAGATGACCTTTAGATGTTCCTTCCAACCCAAATCATTCTGTGATTCTATGAACTCCAAATGACTCCATTTAAAGTTGCCTTGGGACAAGGTTAGATTTAAGGTGGCCTTGTGGAGTCCATCCTGCCAGCCTCGGTGTGGGACCCCTCCTTTCCAGGCTGAACCCCAAGAAAGGCTGAAAAAACCCTTAAAATCTTAAATCACCCCACCCAAACACCAACTTTTGGGGGGAGTGCAAACCCCAGAGCCAGCAAAGGGCATCTCCAATTACCAAAACACCCTCCCCAGAGTCCAGCAAAGCTTCATCTCTGTGTTACCACCCCAGCAGCTCCTCCTCAGCAGCCTTTTCCAGCCCTATTGTTCCTCAGAGCCTGGCCCTGACCCTGGGTATTTATAACCCCCCCTTTCCTGCCCTGCATTGTGTGCTGAGGGGCCTGGATGAGCCCAGGCTCGACTCCTCACTTCCTCCTTTTCCTGTTTACGGGGCTGGGGAAGAGTTTGGCCCAGTCATTCCTTTTTTTTTTTTTTTTTTTTTTTTAAAAATTAAAAAAAAAAAAAAAATCCCATTTCTTCTTCCAGCAAAAACCAGACAGCAGCAGCTTGGGATGAGCCCACCCAACCCAACAAGCCCCCCAAAATTTGGGAAAGGATGGGTTGAGGTGGAATAAGACATCTTATCACTCTTGCAAATAGGTCATGGAGGCCAACAGCTTCCAAATTTTCCAGGAAAAAAGCAGAACATGGTGGGGGGAGGTGAGGTGGGGATCAGTTTTTGTGTCTGTCAGCGCCAAGCCTCTGCACTCCTTGTTCACCCAGGATGAGGATGCTTTGCACTGAGCTGTAAGAGTTGCCTTATCTCCAGTCTCTTTGCCTCTTTGAAATACTGCTTAACCCCAAACCAACCTCCAGGCTCAGATTTGAACTCAAAACCAACTTTTTCTTCTCTCCTAGATAAAAAACTGTACCCCAGTGGTACATGACCATTTCTTGATGCTGACAAGGGGGGAAAAAAAAAAAAAGCAACACTCTGCTCTGGCATCATGTACAGAACAGTTTCTTACAGCCAAAGAGACCTTTTGCCCAAATACCTTGAATTGTTTCCCCAAAAGGACCCAGGGTGTGGGTGGTGCTGGTGTTTCCCTCCCTGCCAGTGACCTCTGCAACAGAGCTGGGCCAGAACAGGATGGGCTTGGGCTCCTCTCTGCTGAAGGGCTGGGGAAAAAAAAAAAAACAACAAAAAAACAAAAACAAAACCATGAAAATTGATGTTTAGGGAGAAAAGGTGGGTCAAGAAAACAGGAGGACCTGACCCCTGGTTGCTTTTGCTTGAGTAAGGGGGAGGAAGGGGTGTCCTGGACATCACCAGGATGCTCCCCATGAGGCAGAGCTGAGGTGTAGGGAGAAGGCATTTTGCTCCTGCCAGAAAGAGAGTAAATTGCCAAAAAAAGGAGAAAAATCAGCCCTTGGGTTCACCCCAAATAGCTTATGATCCATAGGCTGGGCAGAAAGTTGACCCATTCCCACCATGACCCACACTGGGTGAGGTGATGATTTATCTCCATTTTTTCCCACTTTATTTTTGCCCAAATGGAGCCTTTGCTAAGCCCCCAGTTTGCAAAGCTTGCCCAAGACTCCATCCCCTGGTCCGACCCCCGTGGCTGATGATGCTCCAATATTTGGGGTTTTGGGGTTGTTGTGTTTTGTGTTTTCTTTTTTCCTGAGCCACCCAATGAACAATTACCCCCTGAAATCCCCCTGGAGCCCCAGCTGGGCTGTCAGAACCCAGGGCTGTCACCTAACACTTATTTTTTATCTGGCTGTGACAGGCAAAGTAAATGTATTTCCAGATGTTTCCTACCCCGGAGCCCAGCCCAAGGTTTTGGGTCTTTTTTTAGTGCTGGGTTGTCCACTCAGCCAGGCTGGTGATGGACTCATCTGTGGAGCTCAGCAGCTGACTGCAAAAGTTGACTTTGCCCCCAAAAAATAGAAAAAAAAGCCCCCCGGAAAAAAAAAAAAAAGAATCCCATCAAGGTCCTATTCATCAATATTTAATATCAAAAATGAATCTTTAAAATCCAAATAAATTCAGATACTGAGCCAACAAAACAAACAAACAAACAAGAATAAATCCCAGAGGAATGAAGAAGGAAAGGAGGATAATGGAATGCCCTGCATCATCCCACAGGTTGGATAGAGCTGGGATAAATCCTTGGTGGGATCCTCATCCTCTGCAGCCCCAGGGCAGCTGCAGGAGCTGTAGATGAGTAGCCTGGACATAAAGAATAAGTTAATTTGGGATCTACAGGATAAATTTCTTACACAGGTTGGTTCAGCTCATCTCCCCAGTGCACTGTATCCTCTAAAGCTTAGAAATCCATTAACTCAGGGCTGCTAAGCTAATTATGGGCTGCTTACACGTCCAGCTAATAAAATATTTGTCATCTTTAAAGCACGTGGGAGTTTTTCTTCGGCTTAACCAGATCACCCTGACAACCCCTTGAACTAAAGAGATTCCCAGCAGCATTTTTACCAGAGGTAGGAAAAAAAAAAAAATCTGATTATGGGAGATGATAAAAAGTTTTCCCTGGCTGGAGCACGAGGCTGGGGATGGAAATGATGTGTGGCTGCATCTCTCCAGCATCAAGAATCCAACAGGGATGGGGAAATTCTCGGTTTGAGGGGGTTCAGCAGTTTGGCTTCATCCTTAAGCCAGGTTTTGCTGGGCCTGGGAGGATTCAAGCTCACCTGGCTGGTTCTTTTTGGTATTTGTTCATCTCCCTTGCTCAGTTTAGCAAAGGAAAGAGAAGCCTTTTAAATTAGTTTCTCATTTTTCCCCTTCTATCTTCCCTTTTTTTTTTAATGGGCTTAGTTAAAAAAAAAAAAAAAAAAAAGGAAATGTATCAGCCAAGTCCAGCCCATGTGTTTTTAATAACACAATTTAATTAACATCTCCCAAACTGTCTTATTAAAAATAAATTAAATCCTTATTGGAGATGCTTAATAGATCACACAGACTTTGAGCAGAGACAACAGCAGCTGTGGGAGTGCCAGAATAAAGGAGCTGAGGCTTTTTGTCTTGCTCACCTTTGCAGGGGCCAGACCTGCTCATTCCCCATTCCCAGGCTTCAATCCCATTCTTCTGCTGGGATAAATCAGGAGAAATTTCACTGGGGCCAGGCAGAACCAGGGCATAAAAATAGGCAGTAGATCCCTGGTGTTGTAGCTTATCCTGCAAGGCAACAGAAAACAAATTATGGCAACGCAGCAAATTATGCAGAATAGTCACCTCTTCCCATGGGCTTTCCCATTGGTCTATCACTTTTTGGCTTGAAAAACTGAGGGTGCTGGGGTTAAATAAGAATTATCCCAACAATTGCACTGTTTGAAGCCTGCATCCCATGGGTTTTGCTGGCAACAAGTCCTTTGTTTCTGAAGAGAAACAGGGAAACCACCAATTTCTTTTTGCAAACGTTTGCTCTCAGCAAGAAGTGCCAGCTCCACTTCTCCTCATGCTTCATCCCCATCTTCTCATCTTTCTGTGTCCTCCTTTTTTTCCTTTCCACTTTCTGGGTTGGTTTTGTTTTTTCTTTTTCTTACCTTCCTCCCCCACTCCCCCAGCTTTTGTGGATGCTGAGACTCAAAAAAAAAAAAAAAAAAAAAAAAAAAAAAAAAAAAAGAAAGAAAGAAAGAAAGAAAACCAAAATACAAAAATACAAAAACCAGCCAGGCAAGTGCTTCTGATCAGACTTTTCCCACCAGGACCTCCAAAGCCAGAAAGCCAAGGAAGAGGGCATCTGCTTTCCATCACACCTGCCAGGCAGAGCTTAGATCTCCTCCAGTTTAAGACATGTCAGTGAATTAAATACATCCAACCAGATTAAAACCATGTTCAATCAGCTCTCGCTCGTGGCCCAGAGGGTTGGAGTTCAAAGGAGCTTGTTGAGGGCAGGGGCTGAGATTGTACAGCCCAAAGTTCTTGGGGAGGTTGCCTTGGACCCCACGGACAGATGGACAGGATTGAAACTGGAGGGTTTTGTGTTTTTTTTTAAAATTTGGCATCTGCTGGTTCCTGTCGACCACTGAGGTGACGGCAGCCACATGGCTGAGATCTTTCCCTGGGCTCTGGGTGGATGGGTTTGGTAGCAGAGTTCAGCTACTGCTTTCAGCACAGGAACCCAGAGCTGTCCCAGCTGGATGGGGGCACCAGGAATGGTGGGAATGGTCAGCCCCAGGAGATAAAGTTAGGCTGGAAAATGTCTCAACTAAAGGCAGAAGGCTCTGTGCAAAAAAAAAAAACAAACAAAAAAACAGATGCAAAGACTGGGGGAGTTGGGGAGAGTCATGCAAATGGGCTCAAATCCCTTAAATCCAGCTGGCCAGAAGGTCACCCCAGAGAGGGTCTGGAAAGTCCTTGGGGGGTTGGATGAAGCTGGAGCAGTGGAAAGTCTTCAGTTTGTTTGTCTGTGAACCCAAAAGCTGCCCCGTGCCCACCAAAACCAACCCCAACTCTTACCAAGAGCATGGGAGGGCTGCCACACTTGGGCAAAGGCAATGCTGCAAAAAATAGAGAGAAAAGCAGAGGAATCAGTTAAAAAGCTGTCATTTCATCATTTTGCTTGAAAAGAGCAAGTTGAAGGCAGCAGCTGCTGGTTTTGCAATTCTGTTGATGAGGATTTTCCAACCTCATGTTCATCCCTGCTGACGTGCAGGGAGTTTTATCACCTGGAAATTGGCTCCAAATGTGTCTCCAGCAGCAGCATTGTTTACCAAGGCTTTTTAATCCTCCATTTACAGCCACACTGAGTTGTGTAAAGGCATCTGCAAAAAAAGAAAAAAAAAAAATAGTGGAAAGGAAAAGAGATTCAAATCATTGAATGCTGGAAAACTTCTCTCAAACTTCTCTCATCTGTTTGTTCCTGACATCTCAAACAAACAAACAAACAAACAAATCCAAACCATAAAAAAACCCAAACAAACCACTTTCTGAACACAGAGAGGGGTCTGGGAAGGTTAATCCTGATGTTTAAACTCTCCTGGAAGCCATGTCCCCAGCTGAAAATGTTCTCTTTGGTTGGGCTCATTATCTTCACTTGGGCTGCTCTGCTCCAGGGATGGGGATTAGCCCCTGGGCTTTGTTTGCACCATAACTCCTTTTAATGAGGGGAGATAAGGAGCATGTGATAATTACCTGGAAAAGATAAAATGTGGTGTCTGAGGCACACCTTGTACAGCTCCAGCCTTACACCAACACCGCTTTGCCCTAAAAAACATTTCAACCTTAATAGAAATCCATCACTGGGTTTTTTTTATTCTCCCGGTGCAGCCCACATCTTCTCCCAAGGAGGATTTTTTGGTTTTTTTTATTCTGGTTGCAGTTCTAGGGAGGCATGTTGAGATTCATCAGGGCTTCAGCAGATGGTGGCATCTGGGCTGGGTTTGGCCCAGTGTCAGGTGAAATACAGTGGTGGTCTAAAGGGTGATTTAGAAAGTGAGCTCTGCAGGTTATAAGGCACTATTTTGTAAAGTGTCCTTAGAATCTCTTACTTCTTGGTATCAAAAATCTGCTTTTCCTTTGCCTGATAATTCAGATTTACAGCTCTTGGGTTAAGCCAACCCCTTCCAGCATCCCCAGGATGTTGCCTGCCATCATTACTGACATGCTGCAAGTGTGAGGAAAAATCAGAGGTTTTATTTCCCTTTCTCTTTTACAATCCCTTTTTCCCCTCTGCCAACTGGGCAAAATTGCCCTAGAGAATCTCCAGTTTGAACCCAAGAGGTTAAAGTATCCATTTCTAGATGGGAGAAGTGATTAGACATGTTGAAAGGAAAGAGGAGGAGGAACCCATTGTTGCTTTTGATCCCTTCTGCTGTTCCCCCCCCCAAAGCCACCATGTGCCCAGCACCTGAGCAATGCTATTTATAACCCTGGAGGAGGAGAAGGGAGGCCATAAATCCTCCTGCTTTCCTTTTCTCTACAGATCCAGAGGAAAATGAAAACCACGTGCATGGTTTCCCAAGGGTGCCCCAAGGATGGAGGTGGCCACGAGGATCTTCCTGATGACATCCAAATAAGTCAGGAGGTGAAGTTTACCACCATCCAGGTGAGACACTGCCTTCTAAAAATAGGAAAGGAAGAAATTTTACTGATGTTTTGGTGGGGTTTAATGGAAAAAAACAAAACAAAACAAAACAACCCACAAGTTTCCAGAGAGATGAATTTTCCTGCTGAATCTCCATTTCTGTGACTCCTCTGAGGACCCTCGTGTCATTTCCTTGGAAAGCAGAAAGCTGAACACTTCTGGAAGGGACCCAAGCCCTTAATTTTCTCAGGTAGGATCTGCAGGATCCATGGATTCCAACAGGTTCCCAGATATTCTCTGATGTCTAATAAAGGGTTGGGCTTGTGCTACAGCCCAGCACCTTGACACTTGTGATCAATTTGGTTGCTGGACCCCAAAATTCGGGGTGGAAAAGTGGATGCCAAGCAGAGAGCACGTTCATAGCCCACCAGGCTTGGGGATGCCTGAGGCTGGAGTGATGATGTCCCACTGACCCCGAGTTATCTGATGGGATTCTTCAGGAGCAACAGGTCAAAAGCCAGTGCCACCGAATGTGACCTGCATGGGTGACCCCACAGAGGGGTGAGGAGCACATCCAGACACCAAACCCCCTCGTCGGGGTGTTGGAGGCAGAGAGAAGGGCAGATGGGGAGGGTTTGATGCTCCCTGTCCCTGTCACCCCCCGAGCCAGCCGGGGTGAAAGGGGAGATGTGCTGGGCAGAGCCAGTGACCCAAGAAGCCAAGGGAGAAGCAGGAGCAGATGTCAAACAGAAGCTCCCAGTGTTGCTGTGGTCAGCAGGAGCCTGCCCTGCAGGAAATGACCCCTCGTAAGATTCTTTGTCACCAAAATTTCTTAACAGGAGATGGCAGCCAACTGATTAGGATGAGCTGCCCCGGGGTAGCAGCTGCTAAAAATACCAGGAGGGCAGAAAAAAACCCCTTGGCTCCATGGAAAATTCAGTGCCATGGGGAACCCACTGTGCTCTTCTCGTGGCAATGGAAACGGGGGTTTCCCCCTAGTTTGGGGATTTCTTTTCCCATTCCTCCTTTTTTTCCACCCATGGTACATCTGTTCTGTACCTAAAAGGCAGAGTCTGAGTCTCTGCAAACCAAAAAGCAAAGAAGAAAGAGGCTTTTCAAAATCATTTTTAAGATGAGAAAAACTGAGGCTCGGAGCAAGGGTGGGATTTTTCCCTCCCTTTCAGATACTGGGGCTCAGATGGGGCATTTAATCCAAGTTTTTTGTGCAATCCCGGCCAAAATCAAAGCTCCTGGTGGACACGTGCAATGCCATCCTCCCATCCTCTCTGCCAGAGGGAAAATAAATCAATCAACCAAAAAAGAGTCACTCAAATCCCTCCTAAAAGCCCAAGTTCTCACGGTCAGCAGTGAGGAGCCGTCCCACAGTGCCTTCCTTGGAAAAACTTGGGAGTTTTTTTAATCCGGGTGGGATAATTAAAGGGGAAAAAAAAGGGTTTATTTGAAAGCCACAAGTCCCAGGGTGAAAAGTGACCTGTGACAACTGCCAACCCTTCCAGTGTGGTTGCACAGCACGTTTTTGGGGATGTCATTGGGCATAAAATATGGAAAAAGCAGCAAAAAGAAAATAAAAAGGGAAAAATCTCCTGCAGCCCCATCCAAGTGTTTCTTAAGCCTCACGGGCTGGGAAATGCAGTAAATAGGAGCGGGATTTGGGGGAAAAATAATAATAAAAAAAATGCAGTGCCTGAAGTTTCCAGAACCATCCCCCAGCACCTGCATAATATTTTTTCTTGCTGCCTTCACCCTAATTGCATCCATCTGGGAGCCAGGATCTCTTTCAGCACCGCCGTGCGTGGGCAGGCACCCTGGGTTTTTGCCCCATTTTTTTCTCACAGCGTGCAGACAAACATGACCTCCTGCTCCCAGAGATTCTCAGATGCCACCAGAATCCAGCCACGGGGTAGGATGCTGAGGCTGCTTGCAACACAGCCTTCAGGAAAGAAGTTTTTTAGAAAGCACAAATCATTTTTATTCTCTTCTCCTTTTTTTGGGGGGGGGAGGGGAGATGCTGAAGAGGAAAGAGCAATCTCCACCTTTCTCTTCCCTAAGGAGCATCACTGGTGTTTGCTGTCAAGTCCTGTGCTTGCCTGCATGCCTCAGTTTCCCTGATTCTCTTAGGGTGATGCTGAAACTTCACACCTAGGTGAGCTTTGCAAAAATCCCAAACCAAACCAAACAAATAAAAAAACAACCTATAGTGTTTAAAGTAACATTTCCACTGTAGCAGCACTAAACCAGCACAAATTTAAAGAGAAAGAGAAACCCCTCCATCTCAGCATGGAAACCTCTGCTAAAGGGATAAATCCTGCAAAATGAGGGACAGGAGAGGAGGTTTAAGTTCAGCATCCCCCAGGATCAGCATCACCCCAGAGTCAGGAGCAAGGATTTATCCCCAGTCCCCTGGGTGACATCCCATGGCAAGATGGTCAGGATGGGATGTGGCACCCGAAAGCCCAGGACCCATGGAACTCCCGTAGGTTGGAGCAGCACTGATACCACCTCAGCACCCAGAGATGCCCTGAGATCACTCACCAACTGCATCAGAGAAGTTTTCTCTGCACCAGTGTCCTGCCTGCTCCCCCGGGCAGAGCTAAATGCTCTGGAGCAGGGGAGGGAAGGGATGGGCATGGAGGCAGAGGAGAGGGGAAGAGGAGGGAGGTCCAGGAAGGTTTCTGCTGTTGTCATTTCTATTTTTACTCCTTTTATGTTTTGGGTTTTGTTGTTCGGGTTGTTGGTTTTTTGTTTTTTTCTTTTTTTTTTTTTTTTTTTTTTTCCCCAATTTTGAAATTCCAGTTGAAAAAAAAAAAATTAAATATAATAAAACCCCTGCCTGGAATTTCTTTCATGCCCGGTTCTCAGCCTGCGTGCGCCTTTCCCAACGCCTTGTCAGGGGTTGCATTGACTCAGCGGGGCCAAGAGCCAGCTCTGGTTTCTATTACCAGTGATTAATGCCAGGGAACATGTTTAGACTCCCAGGGATAACACGCTGCTGAGGGACTCAGGGAATTTTTTTGGTCCAGGCTCTGGTCAAACCCTTCATTCCTACGGGGTTCACGTTACCAACCGACTCCCTGGGAGGCTGGGAGAGGGGCAGTGGGGAAGGACACCCCCAGTTGGGTGGTTGCTGGGGTACCCCCTGCTTTCCCTGCCCTCTGGGGGGGATTTTTTCAGCCTCAAGCCCCTGTTCCATCCATGGGAAAACCCAGTGGTGCCACAAGGGGAGGAATGGGAGGGAGTGGAGGTGAGAGGTTTGCAAAGGCAACTGTAAAACGAAGCAGATTGAATTAAAATCCTTCCTTCCCTGTCTGAGAAAATCCTGGGGACATCCAGAAATCAATATTCAGGACTGGTGCCTTCCTCCCCCCAGCAGTTTTCATCTAACTTCAACCCCTTCCCCACCAAAAGGATCATTATCTCCAATTTTGCTTTATTCCTTATCATTTTCTTTGCTTAGCTGAAAATTAAAGCCCTGGGCTGGCTCCTCCCAACTCCTAGATGATAGGTTGGGATTTTAAAAGGAATCAGGAGAGCTGGGAAGATCTTTGGGACCACGAGATGAAAGAATCCCTGCCCAGTCCCTGCACACCAAGCCCCCATGCTCCTGTGGTTTGGCTTCAGGGGTTCAGCCACATCTCTCCTGGGAGGGTTAAATCCCACTGCCTCCCTCTCCCAATGGGACTGTGGCCAACCCAGGCAACACTTGTAAAGCTTTCCCCACACTGGGTGAATTGGATTAGCCCCAGGAGGAAATGCCCAGGCTCCCCAAAATCCTTTCTCAATAGATGTTTAAATAAAGGCTTATTAAAAAAAAAATAAAAAAAAAAAAATAAAAAAAAAAAAATCAAGTTTTCTCTTCCAGGTAGCTTTAGCTGCCAGTGATGCAGAGGTGAAGTTTATCCTCGAGGGTATAAATCTTTCCCTGGGCTTTGGGCCAAGGCAGCTGCTGCTGTGGGGCCAAAAGATGCTTGGAGAGGTAATTCTCCCTGCCCTTACACCAGCCAGCTTGGACCTATAGGGGGAAGAACCCTCAAGTGCCTTTAAACCCTGTGGGGTTCAACCATTGACTTGTCCCTGCCCAGAAAGTGGCTTTGGAAGTGCCTGGATCATTCAGGGGACATCAGTGGCATCAGCATACACCAGCAAGACCTCAGTAGGTTGGTTGGGCCAGCTCTCTCTGCCAAGGCAGCTGGAGGTATAGATCCTTTTCAGTTACTTTGAATGGCCATCAGAATCTCCATCCATCAGCCCTGACCTCCAACACCCATTGCACTGGGTTGCAAACCCTTTAGAAATCCCAGTGACATCCCATTTTTTTCCTAAACATCTGGAATGGAAGAGAGCAAGCTGGGGCTGCACTAGCCCTTTCAGTTCCTCTTGAGGTCATGGTTCCTTGTGTTCATCCTCCCTTCTGCTGGAAAGCAGATGGATATTGTCTTCTCCATCCTGACCTCCAAGCCAGGCTTCTTGCATCCCAGCCCATCCCACACTTTCCTAGCTGGAGCCTGAGCAACCAACTCAACTTGAACCATTTAAACACCCAGTTTTAACAGTTGGACTCGATGATCTTCAAGGTCTTTTCCAACCAAAAGGACTCTGTGATTCAAGCCCAGCTTGGCTCTGCTGGTGATGGGGATGAGGAGCTGACGTTGCCTCCTCCCAAGCATGCTCCTAAATAATAACACAGACACACACACACCCTGGCTTCCCGCTGCCTTCCGCGAGACCTCTTGTCTGCTTCCCCCCCGTGCCCTTCCTGGGGCAGGGAAAGTGGTGGGAAAGTTATTTCCCAGGGCACCCAGCCGGCTGCGGCAGAGACTTCAGGCTTGGAACAATGCTTGGAAGGGAAGATGGGTTAAAAATGAGCCTGGGATGACAGTGTGTGGACTTCTCCAAGCAGCAGCAGTGCATAGTTTGTGGCCCAGAGTTATTTCCTACAGAAATCTGGTTTAGGTTAAGCAGCTCCGCTGGCAGGCTGAGATCTTCACAGCTCCGAGTTCCTTTGCTGGACTTCCATTCATTTACCACCAGCTTTTCTGCTACAAACTTTGTTTTTCCCAAAGGAGATCATTTGGTTTCCTCCCTGGCTGGTTTTCCAAGGGATGCTGGTGGCTGGGATTTCATCCTCAGGAGGACAGGACACCGTGGTACTCCTCATAGGGATGTTCAAGGCTGGAGTTCCCCAAACCTTTGCTTTTCTGTGACATCCTTGCATCAGGGCTTCAAGAAAGAGCCAGGGACTGTGCCATAGATTTTGGTGGCTCAGTTGCTTGAGATGAAGATAATGGAGAGGGTCTGTCCTACAGAAATGGGGACATCCATGGCCTGGCCTGCTCCATGCCACCAGAGCACAAGAAAAGCAAAGTCTGGGTACTTCTCTCTGATGATCCTCAGTGTTCTGGGTGGAAAACAGGGAAGACAAGACCTGAGTTACCACTTCTCAGCACTTCTAATATCTGCTGGGAGGTGCCCCACATCTACCAGCTGCTTTTTGAACATACCCACCAAATGCACATGGGAATCCACCAGCATTTTTCACCCTTGCATGCACAATGCTAAGCTTAGACTCTCCCTCTCCATAGCTCCATCAGCCCTAAACTCATCAGGCCCTAAATTTTCCCACTTTGAATGGGAAATTTAGGCACAAGGAAGCAGACAGTCTCTAAGACACAAGAGGAAGTAGACACGAGGAGATAGACACTCTGTAAGACATGAGAGGAAAAAGAGAGAACCAGAAACACTGCAAGGCATGAGTGGAAGTAGACATGGAAGTAAAGACTCTCTAAGACATGAGCAGAAGGAGAGACACGATGTTTCAACCTCAAATCCCACCCAGCCTTGCTTCATCCCAGCAACATCTTCACCACTCTCTGAACAACCATGCTCCTCGAAGCATCTGGAAGCTGAGCCAGCAGACGTCCTTTGGTCAACAAAACCCACAAGTCGTTTTTCTCCACCACCAGAAACTTCTGTGTTTATTGCTGTAGTGACAGCAACCAAAACAAAAAAACCTCTTATGGCTCACAAAGAAATGGCTGAGAAAATGGTCAATGGGTCTGAAAGATCATCCGAGTACAGGAGGGATGAGCAAAGCAAAGAGGATGCAGGTGTCCTGGGCTGGAGGTGCTCTGGGCACATCTGCTCCCGTGCCACCTCATTTGGGTCATGGTCAAGACAACATTTGGGGATGAATTCTTCAACTCCTTCTTCTAGCCACTTCCCCCAAGCAATGCAGCCCTTATCACTCCTCTCCAGGAGTGCAGGCAGAGAGCAAGGACCAGGTTGGAGCTCCGTGCAAACCCGTCCGGCGAGCGCATACCAACCCCCAGCTGATTTCTATCAGTTTTGCTTGTGTGGTTAAGCGAGCTTGAATCATAAACCAAATTGTTTATTAAACTAATTTAACTAAAATGTGCAACTTCTGGAAGCAGCTTGGGCTCCAATTTCCCTCCACTCCCCTTCTCCTCCAAGCCCCGATGCTGGCGCTGGGGGGAAACGAACTCGCCAGCTGCAGAGTTCTAACTCCACACATAAAACTTTATTTATTCTGTTTCTGTTTATCATTTCCATGAGCCATCCCGGTAGGAATTGCACATTCCTCCCTGTTAATTTTAACGGAAAAGGATTGCCCAGATCCCTAGGAATGCTCCCGTGGAAATGGCATCATGTGTGAGGGGTGGCCTTGCCTGAGAAGAACTGAAAATGGGTTTTGGTGGAGTTGGGTTTTGGGTTTTTTTTTTCATTTTGCTGGTGGGAGAGCAAAGAGTTGGCAAAAACTCACCCATCCTGAGGCCACCGGTGACTCACAGGGACCAGGCAAAAGCAGCCACATCCCCCTGGTTTTGTTTTCCCCCTGTGTGTCTGGTTGTGACCAGCCTTTGGGGTTGGTGCAGGGAGGTTTTTGGGACAGGCAGCAGCAGGGTTGGTGCAGCCCTGGGTGGTTGGGGAAGAAAAATGATGCAAAATCCCATTTTGTGCCTGCTGCAAGGTTAGGGCTGGGGAGGGATGAGCTTCCCAGTGGCATCCAGCTATGTTTCCAGCTCCAAGGACTCTCAGTAAATACATCTTCCCTGTTTCCACTTTCCATAAGCCTTTTCCTACCCCTAGGGATAAGGATGAAGCTCCCAGAGCCTCATTCCAATAATTTTCCTTGCTCTACCCTGAATCACAGCCAATTTTTGCAGTTTTCTCTACTCCATCTGTAAATATATTGGTGCTGTCAGAGCTCAAAAGCTGTCACCCAGTAAGGATGTTCCTCATGTTCCCCTGTTTTTCATCCCCAAATCAGACCCAGGTAATGGCAGAGCTGTTAGGCTGGTCCACATCTTTGGTTGTTATCTGCACCTGACCAGAGGAAAAGGATGATGAAACTGTGGACCAGATCCTGGCAAATCCAAGGAAAAACTGCTACAGTGAAGCTCATTTTGCAAAATCTCGCCAAAGAAATCATTATTTCAACATCTGAGACTGGGTCACGCTTCCTTAGATGTTGGAACTACCCAACCAACACAGAGCACCCTTGCAAAGGCAAATCATGGGTGCTGGGTGCCTAAAATCATCATTTGAAACCTTTTCCCAAAAATTACACCCAAAGAAGCCTGCAAGACCTTGGCTCCACTCACCCTCCCTCTGGCCACTTGCTTGCTTTTATTGATTTAATTTCATCTCCTCTCTTCCCCCTCAAGCCCTCAACATTTTTTATTTATTTATTCTTTTTTTTTTCATTTAATCTATATTTCATCCCCTCTTTTCTCCCTTTCCCCTTGCTGGCCTGAAGCCCTCAGCACTATTTTTACCAGCAGGGATTGAAACTGCCATGAAAGCCACAGCGTGGGACCTCACAGGAGCAACACCACGACCCTAAAAAGGAGAAAGGGAAAAATAAATAGAAGTAGCAGCCCGTGCCAGAGGGATGGTTCTCATGGGGGAGGGAAAAGCTGAACAAGGGCCGTGCCCGTTTCATGCCTAGAGTGATATTTTCCCAGCTTGCTCTTTTTTTTTTTTTTTTTTTGTGAATTCATGATGAAAAAGGAGCCCCTGGTGATGCAGAGCTCAGTGATTTATGGGGAGCTCTGCCCCAACAAGGGCTTTCTGCTCCCCCAGACTGGGGCAGTGTGGAGGAGAGGGGGGTTTTTTGGAGGGGGGTTTTGGTGAGGGAGAGGAGCAGGAGCTGGAAGGTGGATTGGGAACAGATGGGATGCAAAATCCTTGGAGAGGAAGGGGCTGCAGAACACCTCCAGCCCAGGGCAAAAAGGGGACACCTTGGGGAGCATCCCCACCGCAGGGCTGCAAGATTTGGGGGAGCATCCTTGTCCCTGAGCCTCCCACGAAGCAGCTGGGTGCTGGCAGCCCCTGGCTCCCCCCAGGAGCTGGTTTTTGGCTCTGGTGGCTGCTGGAGCAGCCTGGCACAATGGCTCATTGTGGGGGCAGCTTTTCAAGCAAGGCCAGGGAACAGCAACGCTCACTGGAACGGGGGGAAAGGCCCTGGAGGAGCCGGGAAGTTGGTGTTGGATGGAGTTCAGAGGCCTCCAGGCAGCGGGAGGGAAAGCAAACAGCACAGGGAGTGGAAAATGCTGACTCTGAAAGGCAGCTCTGGCACCCCCAGCACCACCCACGGCAGCACCACCCCGGGCACACTGAGCCCCAGGCAGGGAAAGGGGGTCCAAGTGTCCAACAAACCTTCCAGCAGACCCAAATCCCCAGGGTTTTTTGGTGGAAGGCCCCCAAACGCTTGGCCACTTGCTTGGTGCAAGGGTGGGCATGCAACTGCACAAGTGTGCAAGGGTGTGCAAGGGCATGAATGCATCTGCAGGGGTGTGCATCCCTCTGCCAGGCATGCTCACACCTTCTGTCACCCAGGGAAGGAGCAAAGCTCACTGCTGCAGCACCTCTTTGCCTCCTTGCATCTCTCCATCCTTCCACCATATTCATGTTTCTCCTCCTCATTCCATCTCAGCCATTTCTAGAGAGTCCTCCCCTTTAGTTCAGCCTCTGGTAATTTCAGTTCCTGTTTCAACCTCTTCATCCCCCTCAAGCACCAGTTTAGAGGCCTCGTTTCAAGACAGCAACCTGAAAAAAAAAGAAAAAAAGAAGCTCCTTTGCTCTCTGGCCAATATTTAAGCAGCTCCTGGGGTGCATGGCTGCTTTCGAGCATGCAAAAAAAACCCCATCCCACAAATCCCAACCCCTGGCCTTAGGGATACAAACATCCCTGGACAGGGCTATGCCTCTGAAAACTCTTCTTGCTGCTCTGGTTTGGTTTAAATCTGGCACCTGAGCAGCCACAGCTGGGGGTTACAAGCCATGCAAAATCCTCCTCCAGGTGGGGTTCCCCTGCCAGGGAGGTTCTGCCTGCAAACCCCTTCCTCTGCAGCTCCATTCTGATCCCTTTTATTAGCAGCTTAGTAAAGGCAGTGGCCAGCCAGGCAGGTGATGGGTTTGGGGGTGCAGAGATGCTGTGGTAATATTTTTTCCCACTCCCTCCCCAAACTCCCCTTCTTCATCCCAAATCTCAGCAGGTTATTCCACAAGGAGCCTCGGGGTGGGAAAAGGAGACAGGGGGACAAGAGGCTCAAAGAGGAGGTTTCTCCAAGGGGGGAGAGGATGGTGCTGTGGGGCTGTTAACTGCCACCCTTCATCTCCCTAGGGGGTTCCCCAGGTGCACGGGGACTTCCCCAATGGTATTTTTAGGGCAAAACATTAAAATAATCACCTTCTGTCACTGAGAGAGGGGGATAAGGGACGCAGCTCACCTTCCCCTTTGGTTTTTTTAAACTTTTCTCCTTTCCTCTTGCCTGCAAGGTCCTTCAGCCTTTCCTCAGGATGTCTTGCTTGCTGCCTGGCTGCAAGCTGCGTGACTATAAATGGAGTTATTCTAAATATTCCTCATCCTGGATTCAGCTGTTGCCTCCTCCTGCAGCCGATGACTCCTCAAGCCCTTGTTCAGCAGTGCCAGGCACTTTGTCTGCTCCACTTCACGCTGATTCAAGCACCCAAGCCTCAGTCACCTTCTCCTTTGGGAATTTCCCATCCTGCCAGCTCACCAGCCCTGTGAGTAAGCATTGGCTCCTGGGCTCTGAACCTTTGGGAGATGCTGAGCTCATGAATCAGCACATAGTGTGGGGGGGTTGATGCCTTAGGAGCCCAGAGCCCAATTTCTGCTCTTGATGGCCCAGAGCCTGGGGTCTCGAGTGGGCCAGTGGGATACAGAGCAGCATCTTCCTGGAGACCATGAGGCTTGGGGGGATTTGGCTCCACTGAAGTCTGCTGGAGAAAAGAGCTGCTACAAAAGTCATTAGAGGTGGCAAACGGATTTCTCAAGCTCCCAGTGATGCTTCAGGATGGAAAAAAAATCCCAGTTTGAAACCAGGAGACAGCAATGAGAGGTGGGGCTGGTCACTGAGGACAAACCCCATGTCCTGCTCCAGCAGCATCTCCCTTTCCCACCTCCCAGACCATCACTGGGATGCTGACCCAGACCTTTATTTCCTACCACCACAAAACTGCAACAAGCCAAGAAACCAAGGGATCTGATGGGATTTCTAAGGTTTTTTCCATTGTTCTTCCCAGAATTTCAACCAATAAACACGCTGACTCCAAGGGCTATGAATTATTCTTCTTTTAATTTCACATGGTTTAAAATACGATATGAAATAAGGCTACAGTATATAAAAAACTCTCCAGCAAAATGATGTGCCAGCATCAGCAATTAAAACAAAACCAACCCCCTCCTTCTTTTAAGAATTCGATGTTGGAGGGGCTGGTTTTGTTTGTTTTTTTCTTTTTGCATCCTTTTAAAAAAAAAAAAAAAGACAAAACAAAACACAACACACGGACACACACACACGTCGCTACATCTCTAAGCTACCTCAGCTCAGGTTTTTTTTTTCTTTAAAAAGCACCTGCTTTTTTCCTTTTTGTTGTTTTTTTTTAATCTCGCTTTTTAAATTTTTTTTTCTCCCACTTTTAAAAAATATAAATTATATGAAAATACAAGTTGGAAAATAGTCAAACAGCACAATATAACAATATTTTTTTTTTTTACTTCTATGTTTTATCAGCTTAAAAAAAATCCCATGTGTAAAAACAAACAAAAAATCACAAAAAAAATACCTTTTTTTTTTTTCTTTTACTGAGGCAGTTAATTCCTGGAGATATTCCATTATAACATATATGTATACATAGATTTATCATTTATTTATACCTCTTTGGAATGTAGACAACAGCTCACAGGTGTTATATAGACCCTACCAGAGAGCAGAGCACACCAAGGCATCCAAATTTTGAAACAAGGGACAAGCAATTAAACCCTAAAGTCTTGCAGAAAACCCCTCCAGGAGAGCAAGAGCCAGGAGACAGAGAGGTTTCCCTCAGCATCTGAATTTATCCATGCTTACAGGGACTGTTTTTTTGGAGGAGGTTTGGAAACAGGTGAGAAGGTTTAATTTGAGAATATTTTCTATTCCTCAACCCATTTGGCTGTTTCTCCACCTGAGAAATGATGCCTGGAGCAGGATGGTGGAGTGTGGAAATAAAATAGGATACAGGCCCAGGAGTGGCACATCCACACAGAGATGGAGAGAGGCAGCAGGAAAAGTGCTTTGCATTTGTCATCAGGTTTGGGTTTTTTTTTACCAAGGCTCTGGAAAGCTGTTTGCAAGAGCAAAGCTCTCCAGAGAGGGCTCAGGGCTCACACCCCTGCATGGAGAACAGGAGATCATAAGGATCTGAAAATATCTCCTAAAAGTCACTGGGAAATTCCAAAAGAAGACAAAATTCCCCCATTTCCAAAAGCCACATGTATCTGCCAAGGGTGAAACTTGTCCCCATGCAGAGAAACCAACACAGGAGTGAGTCTCATCCTCAGCAGATCTCCATCCTCCTCCTCAAACCCATCCTTCTGCTCCAGCATCTATGTGGGTTAACCAAATTTTCATGGATTTGACAAACAGGAGATCAGAGGGTTTGGGTTTCAGCACATCCCTCGCTGAAGGTCAACAAGCAATTAAGAAGCAGAAAGAAAAGGGGAGAAAAAAGAAAAAAAGGAAAAAAAAAAAAAAAAAAGAGAAAGAAACAAAAGCAAATCTGCAAATTTCCAGTGTATAAACAGCACGCAACCCTGTGGGATGGTCTCTGGATTGGGAATATAAACCTAAAGAAAAAGAGAAAACACAGAACCTGATGTCCCTTTCTGCTGCACTTCCACACAGGCTGCGAGCTGGGATGGCAAACAGGAGAAATGATGGGAGAAGCTCTGGCCAAGGGCTGCTTCCAGAAAAACAGAGCTGCTTGCCACAACTCACCCTTTCTAACCTTTTAACCATCTTCCCAACGTCAGGGGGAACAGGTTTGGCTTGGAAACCTGGACAAAATAAGGCCAGCAAAGCAAAGGAGGGATTTAGCTTGGCAGTAGGACTGGGTTGGTACCCAATGGTTCCTTCCATCTGAGGGAGAATTTTTATCCCTGTTCTCTACTTGAAAAAAGGCACTTCATCTGCAGTGGAGCAGCTGAGCAAAGCAGAAGCCATGTCCTGAGCCATGGTGTGGTGCTGAGGGTGACCACCTCCTGGCAGCACCCTTTGGTAGGGTACAGGAGGGGGTTTCAAAGCATTGCTGGCCTGTGACAGGTAAGCTAAGGGCACTTGGCTTAAAAAGGGCCTAAAAAACCCCCACCCAGCTGCTGGAAATCCATCCCGGATGGTGTGTCCTGTTGGGATGCTCCTCCCAACAGGGAACTGAACCTCCCCTGCCCGTGGCTGTGCTCTCCCATCTTGCCCAACTCACTTGCAGAGCTCTGTCCTGGGACCTCATCCCCAAGATCCACGTTGTCCCTTCCTCCCTCCAGCTGGGCCAAGCTGTTTTCTCCCATCCTCCCTGTCTGCCTGGGAGATGAAGTTTAAGTTCCCAGTGGGCAGCAGCCCTCTCTCCTTTGGTGCCTGCTCCTTCCACCTTCCTTCCCTCCCCTTTTCCTTCCTTTCCATCCATCCCACCCTTTTCTCTCCCTATGCTCAGTGAATGATGTGCAGCCCCACGAGCATCACTAACAACCTCCCTCACCTAACCCACCATGTGCTTCCACCCCCCTTGGCTGGAGATCCCTCTTGGCCCACTCATTTCCCCCCACCCTTTTTTTTTTTAAGCAGTTTTGGGGTTGACTCCCCTGAAAACAACCATCAGAGAGCAGGAGGAAGCAGAGGAGAACCCAGCACCCCCGAGCATCACCTTGACCCAGGGTCAAGCTCCCCACCCAGTGCTGTCCCTGATGCTGTGGGGTTACATGCCTCAAAATTTGGGCTCTTTGCCTGGATGAGGCTGGCAGCATCCCCCTCTGCCCTGACAAGGATTTTGGGAAAGCCTTTCCCTGCCTCACCCCTCACGATGGTCTCTGCAGTGAACCCAACCACCTCACCCACACAGACAGACAGACACCACAAAAAGAAGGTACTTTTGGCTCCAATGCATAATACTGTCCAAAAAGAAAACACCCAGTGGCTCTCAGGGAAAAAAAAAAAACCAACATTTCAGCAGTCAGATCTGCCCTGGGTGTTGTATTTGGCCATGGAAGTGCTCACCTCTAACTCCTCCTAAACCTCAGCCCTCCTCTAACTCAGAGGTGGCATTTGGAACATCCTGGGAGGTGCTGGGGCAGAGGGATTTCCCTCTCCCAACACAAACCCCACTGCAAAAGGTTTGGAGGAGAGAAGGAGCAGTTTTTTCCCCCCTCACCCAGGACCCTGGGACTGATCCTGCAGCTGGCTCAGGCAAGCAGACAGAACCTCTGATTTTTAGCCCAGTGACACAGGTCGTATGCTTCATGTTACTCACACCCTGCCAGGCTTTGCAGGAGCAGTAAAGAAGCCATTTGCAAGGACAATTTCCTTTCTGCTTGTGCCCAGGCTGGTTAAAAGATACAGCAATAAAGATAGAGCTGGTCGAAACAGGAAGGAAAAAACATTTCCCTTTGGTTTTTCAGTTTTTCCTGATTTTTTTTTTTCCCTCTCAATCAACTTACATGGTCTCAAAGCATCAAAACACAGGGAATTTCTGCCCTTTCCCCTCCATAAAAAACCAACCCTCCCCATTTTCTGAAAGCACCAAAGTCAAAAAGAAAGCAATTTGGAAAATGCAAAAAGACATTTTCCCTGCAAATCTTGATAGGTTTTGTGCACAAAGGAAACACCACCACACAAAAGGCCCCTTTTTAACAGCAACAAAAAAATAAAAAAGCAGAAATTTCAACCAGCTTTATCAGCAACCAGAAAAGCAAAGCATGTGGGACTGGAATCATAAGCTACCCACACCCAGGAGCCAGTTTGGAGTTAAGTTTTCCATCAGATACGATTCGGAGATGCCGAGCCGTAGCTTTAAACTTCTCCAGTGGGGTCTACATAAACTCATTGGTTTTGGTTTTGCTTTTGTTTTTGGTTTTTTGTTGAATTTTTTTTTCCTTACTGTGATAAAAATCTCTGCTGGCATAACAGAAACAAACACACACAATATTGCAATACTGAGACCATCTTAGAGCTTAAGACTATTTAAAAAATAAAAAATACTGGCACAAAATTTAATAAAATAAAACTTTAACGATTTTCTTTTTTTTTAAAAAAAAAAAGTCTTGATCCCTCCTAGCAAAAATTGCGTAGAAAAAAATGACAACTGACAGAAACAAGAACAACAAAGAGGTCTTGTTTTTTTCCTATATTGCCCCTCCCCAAAGCAGGACTATTCACCCACTTTGGTTTTCCCTCCCTGCCCCCCCAAAAAAGTTTTCAATCCTGGGGAATACTGTCACTTCCTGACCTGTCAGCTTGGGTGCGAGTAACACAAAACCCAAAGAGATTTACTTAATATTTTTGTCTAAGCAAGGGATGGGGAAGGGTTTGTTTCTTTTTTTAAGTGAGCTACATTGTTCTGGCTTTCTTAAAATTCAGAATTTCACCCCCAAAAAGCCTGTCTTGGAGCTTTCAAGAAAAAAAAAAATATATATAAGCAAATCTTTCCCCCGAACCAAACATTTTAGGTTTCGGCCAAGAGTTTGCCTCTTCCACCACCTTCTCTCCCCCCATCCTCAAAGCACCAACCCCCAGTTGCAAAAATTAAAAAAACCCACCAAAAGTAACAGCGAAAACACCACAAGAGAAAAAGTCCCATCGACTTCCCGGGCTGATTCTCCAGCCTGGTTGATCACCTTCACTCATCAGCATCAGGCTTGACATCCAGCATGGCATGGAGCTCCTCGGGGGTGTAGCCCAGGAGGCTCTGGAGGTCGCAGACGAAGCGGTAGACGTAGCGCTTCCCGGCGGTCTTGTGGATGATGTTCTTGTCGTAGTAGTAACGCAACCCCCGGCTCAGCTTCTCGTAGTTCATCTTGGGTTTGTTTTTCCTCTTGCCCCATCTCCTGGCCACCTGGGAGAGGGAGGAGGAGAGTCAAGAGGGAACGCAGGGGATGGATGGATGGATGGATGGATGGATGGATGGATGGAAGGGAAAAGCAGTCTGGATTTGGTGGGGAAGAGGTGGTGCCGGATAAAGGAAAGGAGAGGATTGGGTTTTAGAAGAAAGTTCTTCGCTGGAAGGTGAAGTCACCATCCCTGGAGGTGTTTAAAGACATGGAGATGTGGGGATGAGGGATGTGGTTTAGACTGGGTAGAGGTGGGTTAATGGTTGGACTCAATTATCTCTAAGATCCAACCCAAACAATTCTCTGATTCTATGACTTGCCTCATCTTGCATTGAGTGGGTCACAAGCACTGAAGTTTGGGAAAAACAACCTCTGCACAATGGCAGGACATTGCAGAAGACTCTGTGAGGCTACATCAGTCAGGGAATGGAATGAAATTCCCATCTATTCCCCCGAATCAGCGAGAAGTCTCCTCTCACCTCTACACATTCTATCTGAAAAGCTTTGGCACTCTGTCCCTCTCCAGGATGTTTCAGTTACTTCCCAACTCTGGGCTAAGATTCCTGCTCCCTAAGTATCACCACAGCCCAATTTTTCATAAGTTTTCAACTTGGCTCTAATTCAAGACCAGAAAAAAGTGACTGCCCAAATCACAATACTGAAGGGAGGAGGGGAAGGTCATGCACACCAAGATTTCAGAGGAATTTGGGCAAAGCACTTAATTCCAGAGCACTCTACCTCATCCGGGTCGGAAAGTTTGAATTCCCAGCCATCGCCTGTCCAGCTGATGAAGGACTGACAGGACTTGTCAGTGAGCAGTTCCAGCAGGAATTGCCACAGCTGGATGGGTCCACTGCCTAGAAAGACAAAGGGAACATGAGACATTAATGCCAGGAAAAGCACAGCCCCTTCTGTGGGGAGGGGAGTGCTGGAAATTCATTTGCTGGCTGAAAAATAAAAACAAAACCTCCTATCAAAAAGAAAACACTAGCAGGCACAGGGCAAGATCTGGGCTTGATGACAACTTGAGAGTTAAATCCTTCAGGTAAAAGAGCTTCCTATTTGCAATCAGAGCTGAATATTCATGCACTGGAATGCTTCCCTTCAAGTTACATAAATAGGATTATTTTTCTGGCATCCAAACGCCGAGGAGTCATTGTCTTGGCACAAAAAGCCCCACCATTTCCTCCACGCCAAAAAAGCTCCTGGCCATGGCCTGAACTCGGGCAGACTCCAGCTTCCCGACCTTGACTCTTTGCTGCAGCACTGTTTGCTGAGATAAGGAGAAGGGGGGGAACACAGGTATGAAAATTATTTGGCCTCTTTCCAGGGCGTGTTGCTGCAGGAATGGGCTCTGCCAGATTGCACGGGGAAGGTTGTGGATCTCCCTAGGACTGGTAGATCTCCCCAGGTGCTAATTTTGGCCAACAACAATTTGTCCCGAAAAAAAAAAAGCTACCCTGCAGTAACCAGCACATCCCAGGGAAAGCCTGTGGCTCCCCAGCCCAGTTTGGGCAGGATTAATGGTGTACGTGGAGTGATTTTGAAATATTACTCTCTTCTTTGTGCCTACCAAAGGTAGAGGAGATGCCCTCAAGCCAAAATGTCTTTGATGAGCAACTTCCAAATGTGGCCGCACCCAAAATATTGCACTTAGCTCCGGGCAACGTGTTTTGGGAGAGATTTTGCCATGTTTTAAAAGCAGCTGAGAATGCGGCACTAATAAGAAGAATGACAATAATAACAATAAACACGAGCCAGAGGTTAAAGGAAATGATTTCTCACAAAAAGAATTGCACAGGCTGGATTAAGACTGCAGGCTGGGGTGAAGCCTTGAAGCATCAGCTTCAAGCAGGGGGAAAAAAAAACAAAAAAAAACCCCAACCTAACCAAGGAAAAGGGCTGGAGAACAGCCTGTTTCCAGGAATGCCAATGAAGGCTGTCAGAGCTCTGACTTCAGGATCACCCAAGGAGGGAAGAGAGGGCTGCTCCCCCTTTTCCACAAGGCTGAAAATGACTCCAAAGCAGAGAAGCTGCTAGGGAGGAGGAAATGAGAGAGTTGGCTCACTGACTCCCCAGCTGAACTCCCTGGTAGGGATGGAGTTGGGTTATCCATGCCAAAACAAGAGAGGAAATGCAGATGATGCTTTTGCTTCTCATCTGAAAGGGAAGGGCCAAACCCCCTGGCCTGAAATGCCACCACATCTCAAGGATGAGTTCTATTTATAGCAGTGAGCTCTAAATACAGAGAAATCATCGGGCAAAAAAGTTATTTCAGCTGCCTGAGGTTCTCCACAGGGAACTGCAGGTGAATTCACACAGGGACAGCTTCTCTTGGCCCATCTAACTTTACAACAACTCCCTCCATGCATATGGAGAGTATCACAAATCAGGTGAGCAGAAAAAAATGGTCCTAGGAGACACTATGGGAGCAAGCCCAGGTTCATCACCTCCCATTGGTTTCTCTCCTGCCCAACCAAATAACAAGGAGGTTTTTTTTTTAATTCCTTCCCCAAAATATGACAGAGGGAAACCCATCACCCAGGCTTCAGATTCTTAAGTAATACTGCCCTCAAAACACCACATGGCCCTCTAAATACCCCTGGGCCCTCTAGATCCCCCCCAGGGCCACCTCCTGGTTCTGCAGGAGACTTTCAAAGTTCTTCGTGCCAGCTGGCATGAAGAGGTGTCAGGAAACCCAGCAATTTCTCACCCAGGTAGGGTTCCTGCCCCCGTGCTGGGTATTTTGGGATGCTGAAGGAAGTGGTGTCATCTTCAGCACAGGGATTCCCAAAGTCTATTCCCAGCCGCCCGCAGGATGCACGTAAAACCCCAAATCCCTCTGTGTTGGACCAGCAATTATGACAAGAATGTGTTTACTGCAGGCATGTCTCAGCTCCTATAAACACACACCCTGCCAGGGGGGAAGGCAGCAGAGGCCCCGCACGGCTCTGAAATGTCAGCAAGGCAGGAGATGCACCAGGTGAGAGGAACCAAAGCACATGTCTGAGCCTGTGTGCCTGCAAGATTGTGGAGGAAGAAGGTGAAACCATCAGGGAAAAGGTGCAGAAGGTTCAGGCATCATTAATCAGTGCTAGGAGGGCTATCTCCATAGATTAACTTCTTTCCCCTGCTGCTTCTCCCAGCAAGGAGCTGGGGGTTATTTTTCCCCTTGGCTGAAAGGATTTCAAGGTGACCCTGGGCTCCTGCAGAGATGCCACTCCTCCACTTCACCTCCTCTCAAGGCAAGCACCAAGCTGCCAGGCTTCTTTCTGCACCCCAAACCTGTGCCCTGGCAGGAGCTGGGAGCAGAGCCCATTTTCCATCCCTTCTGCTTCAACACTTCTGCTCATCCCGGGGCTGCTGGAAATCCCCACTCCAGTGCCAGCTCCACACCACTTCATGGGATGAGCATGCAGACCCACACAGACTGCCCCAAAGCCAGGTCCAACTCACCACACCACCTGCTGCCTTGGGAATCTCCAAAAAACAACCATCACTGGAATGTTCTTGAAGCTCTGGGTTGTTGTGGGTTTTTTTGATTTTGTTTTTTTTTTTTTTTTGATGCAGCCCCAAGCATGGGGTGGAGGGACACAAATCACCTTGTACAACTACTGCCCCGCACACCCGGGAGCTTCCCAGAGCAAATCCAGCCCCGGCTGGGGAAAAGGGTCAATTCCTGCTCCCCAAAAGACAAGGCAAGGACTCAAGAGGGTGGTAGGATGTCCTCCCACCCTGCCATGACCTCCAGCACCCACAGAGGCTGCTAAGAATAGCACCCGCCAGAGGGTGACAGGAACCACAAAGGGGTCCCTGTCTGGGCTTGGTGGCACTGAACGGGGGGGTCCTTCAGTGGGGAGTGTCACACTGCAGGAATTTTCCCACGTCAGGGAGAAAATATGCCTCTTAAACCAGACAGTGTCTGGCTGCTACACTGGGAACTTCATCCTGGAGTGGCTCATCCTCAGCACCAGTCCTCCCCCAGCACCCATGGGTGCCCCCTAAGCACCACTGGTGCCATCCCCACGCCATCCTCCCTTGGTTATCTAGATCTCCTAGAACCTTCCTGGGGGCTCTAGAAGGGTTTGAAACCAAAGTATGAAGGTTGGCCACTTTTGCTGGCATGGTGATGATGGCACCACCCAGCTGGGGCAGGCAGGCAGCTGAGCCATACCCAGGAAGGCACAGCCCTAACCCACGTCATCCCTACTCTCTCTTGAGACAGTTTCACACCCCCACCCCTCTCAACGGCCTCTGTTTTGTTCTCCTTCTTTCAAACAAGAAGAAAAGAAGAAAAAAACCCAAAACTACTTGGTGAAAAAAAAAAAAGAAAAAAAAAGAGAGAGAAAAAGCAGCACACCTCTGCTTCTCCTCTGTGGTTTGTGGTTTCAACCCAACAAAACAATTGGGCATAGCAACATCTCCAAAACAGCCCCAGCCCTGATCATGTGCCTGCCCTCCCTGAGCCCCTTTGATGGCACTGAGGCACCAAAGGTCCCCAATTTTCCTCATCCCTTTGAGGGGTGGCAGAGCTCATCCCCATCTCGTTAGAGCAAGCTCAACCACCTCCTCCCCAGCTCTTGCCCAGGTAGTCACATCACTGCCAAGTGGTGGCTTTGGATGTGTGGGAGGGCAGCAGTGGAGCTCAGATGGCAGTATTTCCAAAGAGCAGGTGTGAGGAAAGCAGGGAAAGACCCAGGAAGCACCTTCCTTAGGGAGCCACATGCTTCTGAGCATGCTGACAGGGAGGAAAGCAGCCAGATGGGCCACTCCAGGCCAGACTGCCTTCCCTGAGACTCCTCTTATTTCAAAGAAGAACATGCTGGGAGGACTGGTCCCACTCCTGAATCATCTGGCAAAGCACAAGGGGTTTGGTGAGCTTCACATCTCCCCCTGAAGGTGGTCCTGCAGGTCAAGAGCTGCTGTGACACTCTCCAGCTCATTGTTTGGAAGCAGGGATTAAGCCTCAGTTGCTGCTTGGCCATGGCTGAGGAGCTCTGGGGCAGCTGAGCTGCTGAGCCCCTTGGGCAGTGCTGTGGGGCTGCTCTCCCTCTCATTTGCACAGGTCTGGCAAGTGGAGAAGGAGCCTCTGAACCAGCCCTGAGCCCCACCCTCCAGCTCCCCACCTTGCAAAAAACCAAAAGAGCCCAGGCAGGCTCTGCACAAGAAGCAGGAGCTGTGGGGTGGTGCCAGCTGAGGTCACTCTGGGAGGGCAGGTGAAGAGACAAAGCCAGACAAAGAAGGGAAGAGCAAGGCAGAGGGGCTGGGGATGCTGCTGCTGGTTGCTCCCAGCTCCCTCACACCTGGCTCTGGGTGCCCACCCAGGGCCACTTCTCCCAAAGTGCAGGCAAGAAGGTAGGAAGGAGGTGGATGTCTCGAGGAAAGATCCTGCAGAGACTCTGGATGTCAAGGAGAGCCTTGGATGGAGGTGGGAAGAAGGACCGGGAAGGATTTTTGGATGCTGATGACCACAGCCCATCTAGGAAATTTGTTGGTGGAAGCTTCAGGCCAGCAGAACAGGCAACAAGCAGAAGTGGGGGAAGCAGCACACAAGCTCTGGTGTAAGAGACCCACTTTCTGTAGCACCAACTTGACTTTCTTGCAAAACAGCAGCTGCAGCTTGCTTTCACTTCTGTGTCACAGATAAACATCACCCAGAAACCGTGGCCCTCTGCACCACAGACAATTTGGACAGGGCAGAGGGGTTCAGCAGGCAAATTCTGGGCCCAATCACCAGGGAACTGTGAATGCTGATAGAGAGGGTCAGGGCTGGGCAAAGTCCTTATGTAGATAGAAGAAGTCCTGGGAGGAGATAGCATCTGCCAGAGGTCAGCTACTCCCTGCACCACTTTCTGGTGTCTTTAAGGGGAGCATGAGAATGAGGATAGCATCTAGAGACACTCAGGGCACGTGTGACATTAGCTGGGGAGGGGGCATTAAGTTTTTAGGTGCCAAGATTGTCTACAAAAGTTATCAGTAGCATCCTAACTCGGTCCCTGAGAAAGGGCAGCATCACAAACACAAAACCAGCCTGGCAGATGAGGAATGAAGTTTTGGTGTGCCATCACTTCACCTTTCTTGTCTCTCTTTCCTCCTTTTGCCTCTCAAACAGGAGGGGACTGGTTCTGCTCTGTCTGTTCAGTTGTGCAGAGCAGCAGCTCAGCACCTGGCAGTGCTGGTGGTGTGGCAAGGCAGACAGCACCACGAGATGGAAAGCCCCTGCCTGGTCCTACGTGCCACAAAGCCAACAAACTCTGTGTCTGGGCTATAAACCCATGCAGGTGCTGCTGGGCGTTCAAGAAAAGCCAAAAACAATTCAGCCTTGAGAGCCTGAGTGGTTCAGAGGGAGTTCAGAGCCTGGTGGGCAGCAGCACAAGTAGGTCAGAGCAGTGGAAAAATAAATGTAGGGCAGAAAGGGCCACTGTGGTCAGACCCACACCCTGCAAGCTTCATCCTCTGTGTTTACTCACACCATGGCTGGTCTCACAAAGGACTCTGGTGGCCACGGTAGCCAATGGCTTGCAGGACCCAGCGATGGCTGCAGGGGCACAGAGGCAAAGCTGAGCTCCATTTAGCCCATCCAACCTCAGGCCTGGAGGGATCTGTGCCTGGGTGCCAACCTGCACTTAGCACGAGCCACCCACCCATCCACCCCAAATGCTTCTGCTGCATCAGCTCGGGAGCTTAAACTGAGCTCAGCAAAGCCAGCATGAGGTTTAGCACATCTGCCTGCACCCTGACACACTGCTTGTCTAAATTTAATAGATGCACTCTGTCTCTGTCTCCTAGGTCATGCAAAAAAAAATAAAAATAAAAAAAACAACCTGAAAACATCTGGCTTAATGTTAGAGTTGAGGTTGGGCAAGATTTGAGAGAGCCCTGGCCCCAAACCCAGAGGTGTCCAGAGCTGGCCCTCCCTGCAGCTATGGAAACTGAAGTTCACCAACTCCCAAGCAGTTACATTTCTCCTTCAAGATAAGAAAATTGCATCAACCTCTATCTGAGCAACCATGGCAACTTGTTAAATTAGGTCAAGATGTGGGGGCAGATAACAGAGCTTTGAAAAGCTGCTTGAGAGCTGAGTGAAGAGCACATCAAACGCACCCGGAGCTTCCGTCAAAATGCACCTTCCCACCAGAGCAAGGGCAGATACCATCAGAGATCTGCTGCTGCTGCTCTGATAAAGCCCTGGGCCACCAGCAAAACAGGCCCTTGGTAACAAAACCTGAATAATATTGTTCTTCAAGTCAACCCAGAGAGCCCTGGAGATGGAGGACGTGGCCTCCAGCCCAAATTGCTGCACAGCACGGCAAGAGCATTGGGGGCTCTGCTGGGACTGGTGGGGACCATGAGCTCAAAGCATCATCTGAGTGAGGAAGGGAAAGGGGGGGTTTGGGACACTGGTTTGGGAATCCTCTGCTCTGCTTGTTTGGAGGCTCCACCTCCTCAGTAGAGCTGCAAACAGAGCCCAGACTCAAGTCCCTCTGTTCTAGCTGCTAGACAGCACTTCCTCCTCTGAGTAAAGTCCAAGTAATGTAAAGCAAAGCAGAAGGACCAAGGAGTTCTGCCTGAGAGTTCTTGTTCAGCTGGCCCAAGACAGAGGTCCAGCACTTCTCAGTCTGATTTATTTTTTTTTTCCCCAGAAATACACAAATACAAAGCCATTTTTCGAGGGCCCAGTTCTCCTCCAGCTCCTAACAAAACATGTTCTCACTTGCTCTGGCTGTGACCTGCTTTCACAGCAACCTGGCTTTGCTTTGCACCCATGCTGGGCTCCCTTTGCACAGACAATGTCAGGTGCTGACAGGTCAGGAGGCTTTAAAAGGGACAGGGGACATCTCTGGAGAGTCCAAAGCCTGCAAGGTTCATCTGCCCAAAGATCTTTCTCCAAGGCTGGGGCAGTCTGAGTAGTGAATTATTACTTAGCAACTTCCAGAGCAAGCAAGCAGTGCTCAAGCCCAAGGATTTCCAAGTGACTGCTGACTCTGGAAACACTCGGATTTTCCTCTCCCTATTTAAAGAAAGATTCTCAAGGGAAGCAATGCAAGGGAAAAAAAAAATAAAAAATAGGGCACTCCCACTTATTGATCACACCGAAATGCCTGGGCCAAGGGATTATCCTCCTGGCTCAAAACAGGGTTTGAAATGAAGGAAGGGAAAATGTTGCACAGCACAATGTTTGGAAGTGTGCTCTGTCACTGCATTGACCCAAGTCTCCCCTTCCTGAAGGCACGAGTCCAGGGACACTCTTTGGGGTGCAAATATTCCTTGCCAAAGCACGAGGTCCAGCCTCCAACTTGGGCTCCATGCTCGTAGAGGGAGCTGGGAACATCTCCTCTCTATGGGGGCGGCTCTTTTCCATCAGCAAACAGGGAGGGAAACATCCAGCTGGGAAAAGAAAGCTCCTAGTTTTGCCAGAGCCTCCGTGCCTCAGTTTCCCCAAGGTGTTAAAAAGCAACCAAAGCTCCTGCCCAGGCACTGGGTACCAAAACACTTCCACTGGCAGTGAAAAGTGCTATTGGGAGGCGGGAAGAAAAACTGCAAGTTGTGCTCACTTGTCTCTTTTCTTAGGGACAACAACTTTTGTGGCACCCTGGAGGGCAGTGTCTGGGGGCACCTCCTGCCTCTCCCACCACACCCCCCAACCAAAAGCCATTCAGGAATAGCAGAGCACACTTTTATTTTGCGTAGCCTCCTTCGAAACAGGCTCATTCAGCAGGCAGGGCTGAGCTTTCTTTCTAACTAAAGCTACAGCAACAAACCACTTCCTTTTTTACACATAGCTCCTAAAATTATCTCCCCACCTCTCCTCCCCTCTGCATTTCTTTGCCCCCCCCATTCTCCCTTACAAAAAACCCTCTCTCTCAGCCCAAAGCTGAGCCGTGTGTGGGAGGAGATTTCAGGGACAGTCGCACTTCAGGATCTGCTCTGAAGCTTTTGATGATCTTTATCTCCACAAACTATTTTCACTGCTTGGCTCCTCCAGGCCACAGCTGCTCCCAGCTGGGGCAGGAGAGATCAGCATGTACGAGGGAAAGAGGAACTGGCAGGAGGCTACCCTGTGGATTTTACTTATAGTACAGGGAAAAGACAGGGCAGAGAAGGACTGGAAAGGATTATTTTCATTTTAGCTGGAAGTTCCACCCCACCAGGTTTCTCTCCATGGAGATGCCAGATTGCTGGAGTGCTATGATATAAAAAGCTCCAGTGTCTGGGGCCTGTCCCCTTCTCACCCCTCCCAGTGTAGAGGATGGACAATGTTTGCATCTGGATTTGTGGGAAATCACACCAAGTGGCCAGCACGTTGCATAGAAGTGTTGGAGGGGGAAACCAGGGCTCTTCACTACCTTGTGTCCTCAGTGATACCAAGCAGCCACCAGTTCCTCCCAGATCTAAGCAGGAGGCATCCAGGGGCAAAGGAAATCACCACCAGGTGAATTCACCACCCAGACCCTACATGATCCGAGAGGTTTGGAGTGCCCAGCCTTGAAGGACATGAAGCTTTGGAGGGCTGCGTGTGCCCACAGGCATGGGGCTGACCCCAGGACCACCTCAAAACCCCTGAAAACTCACAGCCTGCCAAACCAACAACAAATGGTGGCCAACCCAGAGACCCCTGGAGGCTCTGCCCTCCATCCCTGGAGAGGCTTTCCTGAAGATGCCCAGCAGAGAGGAGGTTTCCTGAGGGTTGTGAGCCTACCTGTGTAGCCAGCGAGGGCAGCAGCAGGAATGACAGGCTTGTCCTTGTTCATGTCAGCCCGATCCCGAACATAGTCCTTGAAGGTGCCCTTGGGCTTGTGGTTGGGCAGGGCAGTGGGGTAGTCCTCAGAGTCAAAGCTGTCATAGGAGGGGACACGCTGCAGGCTCTGGAAGGAGGACTGACTGCTCCAGGACTGCGTCAGGCGGTCACAGCTGTCGTAGCTCTCTATGCTCTCGAAGGAGTCCTGGCCACCCAGCTTACCTGGTGAGAAGAAAGGGCATGTGAGACGTGCCTGGCCACCACAGGGATGCTCTTGCTTTCCTTGGCCTGGAGAAGGATGCTTTGCCTGCCCGAGAAGGCAGCCAGGCAGAAGATGTTGTCCCCACCATGCCTCGTCTCCAAACAAACTCAAAAGTGCAGCCTGAAACTGAGATGCTTTTCTTGTAGCTACCTGACACTGATGTCCGAGGCTAAGGGGAACTCATACCCTGTTTCAAAAGGCAACAGCAAAGAAATAATCCACTTTAAACAGATGTTCAAGGCACAGTCCAGGTGCCAGGTCCTCGTGCTCTGGCTGATGGAAGATATGGGTCTCCAAGAAGTCCCAGATTGCATCTGCCAGCCCCATTTAAACTCTGCTCAGGAGTCTTCAAGGGCACTGGACTCCCAGCTTCTTTACTTTTGATGTTTCCTACAAAACTACACAGCCGCCTTTTATCGCCATATGTTACAATCAGCTTCCACCCTGAAATCCCCAAGCAGCAGCAGATTTGATGGAGGAGGAAAGCAAAAGGCTGAGAGCTCCAACAGCTATTTTTCCAGTTCTGGTAAGGTGAGCACAGCTGGATCGTATCAAGGCTGCTCCCTGGGGTATTTCTAGTAAAGACCAGAACACAAGAGACCAGATCCTTCAGCTGTGCTATGCTGATTTACACCCACTAGAGACAGCGTGAGTCCACCCTCTGTACTTAAACCAGAGCTAAAAAAGGATCCAAAGAACAAACTGAAATTGCTCTCTCTGATCTCCTGTACGCTGCCGATTGCTCAACATCTTTACTGACAAATGAAGAGCGTAACAGGATCATTCAAGTTCACTAATTTCCCAAAGCAGGCTAAAAACAGCTGCTGGGATTGTGCAAGAACTCCTGGAGAAATTTCCATTGGCAGAGCTACCCGGAGCTTGGGCCCAGCTCGTAAATCACAGAGGAGCAGGAACGTGGAAAGATGCTGGCATGTTCCCCCAAATATTTGTTGTGTTGTAGTTTGAAGAGCACTTGCTGCAAAAAAGACTCAGCTACTGATTTGCTGATTTGAATCATCTGAAGTTTGGACCCATTGGCTGGTGAGGTCCATGCTTCAAGCTCAGTTTCTTTTTTTTTTTTTTTCTTCTAGGTTTGTTTTTTTTTTTGAGAATATCACCAAATACACCCCTTGAAGCCTGCAAGGGGAAAATAACCCTGCTTGGTGCACGCTCATCAATTGCCATAACCACTTCCCTGAGAAGCTCTGCCACACCAGCTTGTTTAGAAAAGGAATTAAAAATCCGCCAGACTAGCAGTCAGAAATGTGACTTGGGTAATTTTGTTGAAAACTCAACTGAAGTTAACCTAAAGGTGAGCCTTTGGGAAAAAACAGCCTTTGCACCTATTTGGGAGAAACTTGGTAAGAGTTTGGCCACTCCACTTTCCAAGCAGATGTCCTCATTGATAAGGCAAAGGGAAACCAGTCCTGTGGAACCACAAAATTAACTCCTAAAGCCCACAAGAAAAAAAAAAGGCAAAAAGATGACTGTCTGGAAAACCTTCATCTGGAATTTCCCACTGCTGGAGTGCTTTCCTTAGTGACAGACCAGCCTCTTCATCCAGAGGAAGGGAAAGCTGTACATAAATATAAATTAACTAACCTCTGCTTTATATTGAGCCTTCTTCATACCACTCTGGGAGGATTTATGCCCCCCAAAAGCCCTTCTAACAGGGTTGATATGTAGCATGAGTGTAAGCACAGCTGTAGTTTGTTGCATTTCTTCAATTGCAATCAATGTGTTAAAGTGTTTGCTAACACCAGGGGCCCTTGGGTCCCCAAGCTGTGTTAAAAGCTCTTTCTTCCTTCCCCTGCAGCCTTTTTAGGTTTGCCAGTGAGAACAGGCTCAAGATACAATTGCAAAAGCATGCCTGAATCATTGCACTTCAATGAGGATTATTATGAAATCACCTGCACTAAAGAAGAGGTCAAGAAAAGGGAAAGAAACTTGTGAAAGACAAACCAGCAAAAGAACCCCAGAAAGAGGAGCTTGCCTAAAACTGTAACACCACTGCTCTTCTGGCTCACCGTATCATCCAAGTCACACTCAGCCAGGAGTAGAGCTGATAATATAAATAATAACTTTCCTGTCATTAGGTGTCTCAGCTGGGAAGAAGGGTGAGATGCTTAAAATGAGCTGTGTGGATGCAGATCTGCAGAGGGGCTCCAGCTTTCCCAGGGAGTCAGCACATCTTCAGCTTTGCTGCCTGGCTGAACAGGTTTAAATATTCAACATCAAACCCAGAGCATAGCCACACATTGCTATAATGAATTTTAGGCATAAGGACACCAGGATTCTATTCAGGGCATGGTTGCAGGCAGGTCAGATCTCTTCTCCATGCCTCAGGTTCCCTACCTGGAATCAGGAGATAATGATACCCCTTTGTAAGTGACTTTGAGCTCTGTGGATTAAACTTTTTGCTTTGAATATATACCATGAGCCAGATCCTCAGCCCTGCCTTAAATGATGCAGTCAAGCATCTGGGCCCCATGTGTTCAGAATTTAATAATATTAATTGAAAAGGCATTTGGGCTCAGATCCTCAGAAGCGTTTAGGTGTTTAAAGCCCATCATCTCCAACAGGGATCATGTACCTATAACTCTTTGGAGATGCAGGGCTCTAGCACAAGGATTCAGGGGGTCCTTCAGCTCTGTCACTGACTCAACCCATGACATCTGCATCTCCTAACAAAGCCCAGGGCTTGGGTTCACCAGAACAGATGATCAGTTCAAGCAAACAGCCATCAAAATCAACTGAGAGAATGGATAAAGGCTTTGGATCAAGTATAAAACCCTTCACAGCCTTGGACAGTAATTCCTGATGAGAACTTGTGAAGGATTTGAGGGGTTTTAGCCTGCTCTCCTAGGAAAATGAGATTTATACAACCACACAGCAACCTGTCCTCCCTAATAAACCGAAAGCCTATTTCAACTTCACTCAAGTTTGCCATCAAAGTCCAGAGCTCTAGATTTTTGCAGACAATGTAAAAAGAGGCAGCAGTGCAGAGCCCTTCTTCATGTTTTCTCTGGAGAGAAAGGCAGGGAGGGCTCAAAGCCATCAGGGAAGTTCAACCTCATAAGGTCTGTGGCTTTGTTAATGGCACTGCCTTGGTCCCCCCAAAGCCCCATTTCCTAGGTTGATGCAGGAAGAGAGCAAGAACCAAAGCAAACCCTGGTTGATTCTCAGTCTTTACCTCGACTGGCACGTCCCATGCACATGTTGTCTGGTGTTACCACTTCTTGCTTGATGGTGAAGTAGTCTGTCTGCAGGGAGTCTGTCTGGCCCGGGTCCCGCAGGATGACTGAGGGATAATCATTCTCGTACTTGAGGGACAGGAGCTCTTCTGAGCTGATGGGATGGAGGGTCTGGTAGGACTCTGTGATGAAGCTGGGCTCAGAGAACTCGGAGGGAGGCACACACTGTGCGTGTTCAATGCCATAACCTGCCAGCAGAGCAGGAGTGTCAGAAAGCAAACCCAAAGAGCTCAAATAACACCAGAGCACTGCGCTCCCCACCTCCAGTCTGCAGAGCAGGAAGGGATTGGCTTGGGATATAAAATACCTGCCACAGTTTTGAGTAAGGTTTCTAAAAGGTACAGAGAGATGGTGTTTTATAATTGCAGCTACTGCAAACTAGAAGACCCCCTCACCCATCACCAGTGTGCATTACACCAAAGTGCTCTCAAGCAAGCTGCTAGTGGGAAAAAGATGGCAAATCATGAAGAGCTGGAGAATCATGAAGACCTTCTCAGCAAAGGAGACACAGGGCAAAGAAGTTTTAACTGATGATTGTAATAAATGAGTCACTTCCAAAGTCACCTCCCTCTCTAGCCAGAGCCTGGAATGCCAGTTCAGGTGGGGCTGGGTTCATGTTTGCTGGTTCACAAAATACATCACAGATCTCAAATGCTTTTCCCTTAAAGAACACCTCCAAACCAATTGGAATGGGAAGTGCAGGAATCCAGCCTGGTGACTCACCCCTTTCCTTGCTAGGCTCCTACATAGCACCCCAGAATTAATCTTATTCCCTCCATTCCCTCACTTTTTAAACACTTTTTTTCTTTTTTTTTTAATTCCCAATCTTCTGGGGTGCTGAGGTCGCTTTTTAGGACTGCTGAGACAGAACAACATCTGACTGGTGCCCTTCTCAAGTGATGCAGACAAACCTTAAAGCAGCAGAATGCCACTGCTAATTGAGACTTACTAATGAAGTAGTCTGAAGTGTAGCGGGATTCTGGGTACGTTGTGTTGGCTCCATTGGCTGGGTATGGTTTTACCTCTTCTGCAAAGAGAAAAGGAAGGAAATGTCACAGGTCCACAGGCATATTGTGCTTTGCAAGACTTGCTGTAACGCGGAGAGGTCTCAGCTTCCTAAAACGCATCTCTCTGGGTTCAGCTGGGAGGTTCAAAGGGATAGAAATGAGGGAGGAGGTGAAATCCCACTGAAACAAGTGCTTGATGCACTTGGGTTCCTTTGGGAATTCTTGCTGCAGGCATGCCCAAGTTTCAACCAAACAAAACCAAACAGAGCAGCAGCAACTTTCCCAATCAGGGGCTCCAGGTAGTTCTGAAATACTAATTGCATCATTTCCTTGCTTGCCTTCAGTTTTGTTCTCTTTCTTTCTCTTGAGGATTGCTTATTACACTTCCATGCATGAACTCCTGAAGAAGCCCCTATACAAGGACAGCTGCTTTGCAGTAGAAGTCCCTATTTGTAGACCCAGCGAGTGGGTCAGAGCTACCAAAACCAGCTCCTACAACCCCAAATTCATGCTAATTCCCAGCCTACACAGCACCTTCTACTTTACACCCAGTGCAGGCAAAGGATCCCATGAAAAGTATCCCATCTGAGAAAAGCTTTGCCACCTTGTCCATCACCCAGCCCTTGATGTGACTCCTCAATGTATACAGGGCCAACACATCAAATTTTACCCCTCCTGTAGGCATAATTCGTGGAGAAAAAGAATGCATCAGATCAAAGCATAGATTTTCTGCTTTCCATTGCTTTTTCCAAGCACTCTGGTACCCCTGGGCTTGGTGCTGAATTTGCTTTCCCATGTAAAAACCACATTGCTCCTACCCTGACCATTTTTTCCATGAACACCTTACTCATTCCAGCACAGCATGTGGGCAGAGGTACCGGCATGGGAGATTTTTGTTTTCTTTGCAGAGGGTAAGCAAAATAAAAAACACAGAGACAACTCAGGGGTTATGTTTATTTCTGCTGAGGCTAAAGAGAAATGAACCAAAGATAACGCACGTTCGCTTGCAAGGAGCCTAATTTTGGCCTTCCCTCCTGGGGATTGAAGGGTGGAAAATATTCCCTAACAAAAGGAGGGTTTGTGCAAACAGAGACCTAATGAGAAATGCTCTTTTTCTCTCCCCATGGTGTGTGCCAAGGGGCAGGGTGGGTGACCACAGGGAAGGAGAGCAACCTTCAGCTCTGCTTACAGTCAAGCAGAGGGCAGCTGCTGGTTGCTGGTAACTGAGGAGGTTATTTTAGGAAGAAATTTGGAAAAAAATATGCCTGAAAATACCCGAATCCAGGCAGGGAAAAGTTGCCCATCTGCTGCTGTTTTTAAACCCTGAGCAGTCTGTGGTACATGAGTCACTCTCAGAAAGGGCTCACAAGGGAAGGATGACAGCAGGAGGGACAGCAAGGTCACAGCCTGTCCCAGCCTGACCCAGTGCTGGTGGTTGCACCTCTATAGGTAAAGCCAAACATCTGGGGGGGTAAACTCCCACTCCCAGCATCAACACCCCCAAGTGGCTGGGGAAGATGGAAGAGATGGGGAGTGGCAAGCTGGGAAACCACAGGGAAACCTTCATCTCTTGAGGCTTCACACCCCCAGCTGCCAAGTGGAGACAACCAGCTCCTCCTGCATGGGGAGAGATGTGGCAGGGACAGCTTTGCACCTTACAGCACCAGCACAAGAGAACCCAGACCCTGTCAGGAGTTTGGAGATGCACTTCCAGTAAGATGAGTCCCAGGACTTACAAGGAACAGAGATCAGTCTTTGGGGTGAGGACGACTGTTTCTTGGAAGCTCTGCTTAGTTACTCTCCAAATACTTCTCAGATATTGCCCTTCTGGGAAATGTGTTAAGAACTCACCACAGTAGCTGAGGCTCTGATAGCTTATGCAAGAAGTGACAAAGGCATCAGTAAAACTAAACACAGAGTGGAGACTTCTTGGTTCCCAGGACTACATCAAGAGTGATGAAACAAAAAAATCCATCTTTGTTCTTTTCCATCCTTTCAGAAGAAAAGATGCACAAGATGTCTCTGTCTCAGACCTTCTGCATCACCATCTCAGCCACAGTCCCTGCTTTACTGGGAAAATACAGCACCCAGTTCCCTCCTGTGCCTTGGGGGCTCTGCAGGAAGGAGCTGCAATGCCACCTGGGGCAGTCCCTGCAGGACATCCCACCCCTCTCCAGTGGGTCCCAGCCCAAACAAATGAAGAAGGGCTGGGAGAAGGCAGAGCTGTTTCAGGTGATAGCATCTAGCAAGAAGAAATGAGGATGGCCACATGGTTTGAGGAGAACAAAACCAAGCAGAGTCACAAGAGCAGAAAAACAGCCTGTGGGACACAACCCCTGGGAAGAGCCATGTTTACCTTTTGCAAACCACAGTTAGCAGTAAAATTAGTAATCAGCAATTAACAATCCACTCATCAATGGTTTCCTGGAAGGTGTAACTTTGTTCCCCCTCCCCTTCCTGCCCCCGGTCCAGGCCCACTGACAGGCACACAGGGTTGCTGTGGCAGCACCAGGGATATTCCAGGAAAGCAAACAGCTCTGCACAAAAATGGGTAGAGAGAAAAAGCCCAGATTTGCTGATGCTCAAGGTGTTAAGCTCTTCACCTGCTCTTTAGAAGCCATCTCAGGCTGAGTGTTTCATGGGCATCCAGACAGGATGAAAATCAATACCCAAAGTCAACGTGTGTGTCCCCAAATAAATGAATATTGGTGCTCTCAAATGCTGGTTTGGAGGAACTGGCAGAGGTGGCTTCTTCTGAGGGAGACACAAAATGTCATTTACCCCTTCTGGGACATGAAACAAAGCAAAGCAGCTTCCGATCACAACTGGGAAATTAGGGTGGGATTTTGGTGGTATTGTTGTACCCAGTTTCACCAGAGGAAGTAGTAAAATTCACAACAGGAGCTGAATGAGCCGAGGAAGAATGCTTTGGAAAATCCCACCGTTGATTCCAGGCAGGCAGAGTGTCCCTGCCTGCTGTGGGTTCCTGCCAAGGGGCCAGCACAAACAACCTCCCTCTTTCAAGCAGTGCCAGGATCTGCATTGCCCACCACCAGCTGGGCCATGCCCGTTTGAAATCCTACTGGAAAGTTGGGCTCTGAATGCTGCTTTGATTGGGATTAAAGCCCAAGGTGAGGAACTCGTTGCAGAGCCAGGCTGTGAGCCAAGCTCTTTGGAAAGGCACAAAATGAGCCTCACCAGGAGGCTGTGAATCACTCCCCCCGGAGACTCCAGGACTCACCTTTCTGTAAGATCTCCAGATGTTCCCAAAGGATATCTCCCACAAAGTCAGGCGCTAGCTCCAGGAAGCACTCCTTGCCCAGGGCGCAGAGGGCAGCTCCGTTCATGCAAAACTTCTGGAAATCCACTCCCTTCAGGCTGAACTCGTTCACTGCCCACATCACCCAGTCCCGCACGTGCGTCTCCGTCCACTGCTGGGGATCTGCAGCAAGGAGGTGAAGAGGACATCCATTAATGAGCCATTTCCCCAGGAAAACAGGATACAAACAGTGGAACAGCTGGCCCAGTAGATAAGCACCTGCAGAGCTCCATCCATTGGCAAGAGGGTGAAATGTGCTGGGGGAACACTGCACCTCCAGTTTGGATCAGCCCCACTTCACACAAAGCAGCTTTGGGGTTGTTTGGGGCTTTTAGCAACCCCAGCAGTTCTCTCTTCCTTTCTCCCACCCATTTCTCCATTTTTCTTGGTTTCTCCCTGCCATCAACCTCTTCTGAAGAATCCCTACTGCTTCTCCGTAGAGTGGAGACAATTTGCAAAGGGAAACCCTGGAGCTGTCTCCAAAAGGAGCAGTTGCCTCAAGAGCAGTCACCCAGCAGAGGTTAAGAGGACAAAGAGACACAATCTGACAGAGAGGCAGAGCTTAAAAGAGATCCTGAAAGGTCCAGATTTTTCCAGATGAAGCTGCCAAGAAACAAGAGGATACCACCTGAAGAGAAGCAACAGAAGATGGAGATGTGGAGAAGGACATCCTGGCAGGAGGACACTATCTCTGCTTCCTGGAAGCCACATCTTACCTTTGGGGATCCCCAGTCGCTGCTGCTCTTTGGCAAAACCACTGAAGGTGGCTTTCAGTGCCTGGGACATCATTTCTTTGCTGCTGGGAGTTAATAAAGGCACATCTGCACATTCCATATCTGGAAGAAAAAGGAGAGAATGGTGGCAATAAGGACATGGGACTGGGAGAGATGACAGGAGCTGTGCTGACCATTGAATGGTCAGAAAAACACTGAATTTTTTTCTCCTGAAATTTTCACACCCAAACCCTGTGCCCTGCACCTAAACCCTGCAACTCCATGAGCAGGCTTCTTAAATACAAGAAAAAGAATCTCACGCTTACAATAATGATCATATAATAGAATTATAATATAATTATAATATAATACTTAGAGGACATAAACAAGCCATGTCTGAGAAGCCAAGTTACACACTGCACATGGGCTCCTTTCAAGCCAACCATGAACACACTACTGGAAATTTGAGGGGGATATCAAAGACCACTCCAGACATCACCCCAGGAAGCATCTGGATGGATCCTTGGGAAATAGCTGAGCAGCTCCTGACACCAGTGAAGGCAGAGAGCCCTGTGCCAAGGTGAAGCAGGGAGAAAAGCATCTCAGGGTTAGCAACCCAAAGGCTGATCCAATGGAAAACCGAAGGAAAACAAGGGGGGAAATTAATTTTAAACCATCAAGGGCAATCCTGGAATAAAAACAAATTGACAGTAGGCTGAGGCAGGATGAAGAACCAGCAGAAAACCCATTTGGGGAGGGAGGGAAAAAAACAAAAGAGCTGGAAAATCCCATATTAGCCCAGAGTTACATCATGCTCAGCCCCGACAGGGTTTGGGGTGAGTCACTGAACAATGCACAGCTACCCCAGGGGACACTGAGGGGCCAAGCCAAGAGCTGGGCCTTGGAGTAACTCCTGAGGAGAAGCAAAGTTCTTTTCCTTTCTTTCTTTTTTTTTTTTTTTTTTCCCTTTTTCTAGTTTATTTGGAAGGAGGTGGATATTTGTAGCCAAAGGGTTTTGTAAACAAAAGCGAATGCTTCAAAAATAAATAAATAACATCTCTTTTCAGTCTGAATAAAGGTTTGGCTCTTTTTCATTTATTTTAAGTGTTCCTGAAAAACATCTTTCCTGGAGGAGGAACCCCTCATGCAACCATTGGCTCAAATGACTTGAGCTTTTATGGGTCTCACATGTAAATCTTCCACCTGAGGCTGGTGAACACTGGAAAAAAAAATTTGGATGAAAACTGCTCTGGGTGGCGAAAAAACACCAGGGGAGAGCTCTTTTGGTGTTGTCATGAATGTCTGGAGGTAGACATCGAAAGTCAAAGAATTCTCTGGTTTGTGGGAGGCCCAGCCACCTCGGCTGTTTTAAGTTAATTTAAGCTCTGATTTAGCTTATACTGCAAAATGTTTCTTTGGAGCAGTGTTGAGTGCATCCCTAATGCAATGGGGACCATCCAACAAACCATCAAATGGATGCACCCAGGCAGTCCCACCACCCAAGCAGGCAGAACCCCTTCCTATCTGCATCTTTGCACCTTCAACCTTTTGTCCCCCAAGAAAAAGACCAGAAAAATCACCCCCCCTTGTCTGAGCTCTCTCTAGGGTCACTCACCAAGGCATTCAAGTCCCCAAGGCCACTCAGCTCAGGTGAGACTCTTAAAATCCCTGACACCGAGCCTCTCAGGACCCAATTCCTCCCCCTAACCCCACCACATAAATCAACGATTCCCCGCCACAGTGGAGATATCAAAACCTTGGAAAGCAAACAATCCATTCAAAGGCTGTTTGGCAAATTACACTTCATTATTTACTGGGTTTGGCTGGAGAGGGCACAGCAAAAGGAGCAGCCAGCCCGACTATCTCTGCTCTCCATCTGCTGCTTGGAGATAAGGCTGGGAGAAAGTGGTTCAGTGCCCCTTTCCCTTCATCCTCATGTTACATTTTAATGCTTTGCTTTCTGTGGTTACAGGGACCACCCAGGAATCCTCTCCCCTCGGCTGCCTGCTTTAACAGCAGTTCACTGCTCCCGCCTGCCATGGGAAGATGACTCAAAACTTCGCCTCAGAAAACGTTTTAACCCCGATTTTTACACCAAATCCCTCCCAAAAACCTAGGCAGAGGTGACCTCCTCAGGCTAAGTCACAGAGAGCAACAGGGCATGGCGAGGTGGGTGCAAAATTGTATTTTTATCTCTCTAATGCAAGCGAGTAGCAATGACTGATCCCCCCCAGCCCCCCCCCCCTTTTTTTTTTTTTCCCCCTGCAGGATTCCTGGGGTCGGGTTTGCACATCCCAAGCAAATCAATTTTTCAGTAGCAAGGGATAAGGTTTCAGTTTGGTAAGGTGAATGCTGAGCTCTGCACAAACAACATGTCAAAACAGGGAAGACTTAAAAGTGATTCCCAGGGAGAGGTCAGCGGGGAGGCAAACAGTCTATTTTCAAATTTAAAACAAAAATAAAAAATAAAATTAAAAAGAGAAGTGCCAGGGAAGGGTTTCTATTTAAACACCAAAATAAACTAAAATGTGCATTTCAAGGCTTCTCCTTCAAAATACCTTGCAGGAGGCAGGTTTGAGATTGTACCATCATCTACCTTTTTTTTCCTATTAGACTGTAGCAATTAGCTAAAATTTCTTCAGAAGACAAACCAGCCTGCAAACACTTGCAGGAGCCTTGTTTTAGTCAGCAGTATCCTGCATCTATAGAAAACCTCAGATGTGCACAACTGGATGCATTTGTAAAGCTCTGCATAGGTGTTTGTGGACAAGCCTTTGCCCTGTGATCCGAAGGAGACCGGAGAATTTTATTTTAATCTTAATTCTGCTTCTGAGATTCCAAATTTTACTTCAGCATCATTGCCTTTGCTAAACTAGGGAGCACGATGGGCTTTCCCCTGCTCTGTCTCATGCCACTTTGCTGGATGCAGGGGAATTGATTCCCAGGGATGCAAATCAAGCCCTGGTGATGTCCTCCAGCCCCCCAGCCAAGTCCTCCACCTTCAGCTTGGGATGCCTAAAAGGTCAGAGCCAAGCAGAATCTCAGCAACAAAAGCAGCGCTCAGCTCCCTCGGTTTCAGCTTTCACTGCCATCTGAAACCTGTTTCCAAGAGTTTAATCAAATCTTCCACAAATAAAACCTCTCCTTTTGTGTACCTCCTGCTGCCCACAAAGTCCACACACACACACCCGGGCTCCCAAGGAATGGTTGGGAAAGGAGCAGGAGCCCAGCACCACCACCAGCTGGGACACCTCAGAAATTTCAGGGCTTGAATGCAAAAAGCCCAGAGCCTGGGCTTGCTGGAGTGTTTTTATGAGGTCTGTAAAAGCCTCCTCCACACGGCTGCCACGTGTGGGTTGCTGCCTGGCTGGTCCTGCTCCCCAGGCTGGGAAGGCAGGGCAGTGCCTTTTCCTTCTGGGAGGGCAGGCAGGGTCTTATCCTTGGATTTTTAAACACTACCAGGAGATGCAGTTGCTCTGGAAAACGATGTCAGCAGCATCCTCAGCATCTGTAGCAGAGAGAAGTCATTTGCCTGGCAGGGTGGGAGGGCAGAGAGGGACAGCCAAGGATCCCGGGGGCTTAAGTTTTAAGACTTCTCAAAACCAGATCCCTGTTTTACCTCCAGCTCCCTGATATCCCTAGGGACAGAGTTCCAGAAAGACACAAGGCTAACAGGGATCTTGCCACTGTTTTATCCTAAGGGGGATCTGCCCAAACCCCCCCACCCTGCTTGTGCTAGGTGTTGCAGCAAGACCTGGAGCCTGGGAGAAAACCATCCAGCAAAGGGACAAAGAGGCCAAGATCACCAAGTTCATCTCCCAGTTCCCACTCTGCTTCTCCCAGGCTCCCTCCACATGTATAAACTGTTTCTACACATCTGATCTTTTTAAAGCACTACAATTTACAAACTTTAGGGATTTTGACCTTGAAATGCTGCACGCCAAAGCATTCGCATCTGATTGCATAAGCAAAATAAATGGCAGTAAAGGCGAAGGAAAAAAAAATATGCTCAGAGCAGGAGCATGGGAGTAAATTAATTTTTCACCCAAGTTTCTACTCAGGGTCAGTGCCTCTTTAAAGTTCCCCTCGGCCACTCACTCTTTTTCCCATCAAAGCCCAGTGTGTCCTTGCCTGGTCCCCATGCTGCCTGGTGGATCAGGGTGGATCTGGATGCAGGGTGGGTCAGAGTGGAGCTCCCTTCCTCCTGCCCTGCCTCTGAGGACACCAAGGTTAGGAACCCAATGCTCTGTTGTCCCAGGTAAAAGCCCACACTCTGCCCAGCTTCATCCTCCTCTTCCCAAGCCAGAGATTAACCCCACAAGGATGCTGATACCACCAGGATTTTGAACCCTTTGGTGGCTTGGAAGAGCCACGAGGATGAGTCTGCACCCTGCTTTCAAACCAGAGGCAAGAAAAATCCCCTCTCTGGGACTGTGCATCCAAGGGCTGTGCAAATCTGTGCCTGTCTGCTTCCTCACAAGACCTGTCCTTGACCCTGAGCTAGGTGAGCTCCTCCTCTGAGCCCCCGGGCATGACAGCCACCAGGATTGTCACACCTCCAGGACATTCCCCTTCCACTGCATGGCTGGGATGGAGCAGGAGGGGTTTCTCAGAGGGTCAGCAAGGGAAGACATGGGTTTGCTCTCCTACCCTCACAGCTTGTGACCACCAAGCCCCAGTACTCCCCATCTCCACCCCCTCCCAACTGCCTGAACTCATCCCCCCTTCCACCCTGAACCTTCCAGCCCTCACAAGGACCAAAACCCGAGCAGAGATGGGGGAGAAGCTGAACCACAGCACGTTTCCCAGTGTCCCCCAGCTGGCAGGGTTCAGCAGCAGGGAAACCTTTCTCAGGATAAGAGGAGGCTGCAGAGAGGGGGGCCAGGAGCTGAGACCCTTCCCACGCTCCCCAAGCCAGCAGCCTGGCCAGGGTGGGGGTACCATCTCTCCATCTCTCCATCATCTCCCCATCTCCCCATCATCTCATCTTTCCACCAGCAGGCACCTCCACCAACCCCCAGGGCAGCTTTGCTTTTCCCAGGTGCCCCCCTCTTTGGAGCTGGGGCACCCGGGCAATAACCCCTGGCTGAGCCCCCTGTTATTTAGGCAGGATTAGGCAAAAATTTGTCTGCACTTTTGAACTGTTTTCACAAGCGTTGCCTCTCACTCCCACGCAGGAAGCAGGAGAGGAGCCGGCCTGTTCCAATTAGGGCTCCTCGGACCCAAAGGGCAGCAAAATTCAGCAGGAGGAAAGGGAAAGCAGGACAGAAAGCTGGGAAAAAGGGAATGGGAGGGAATGCCAGCATATAAGGATGGATGGGGAGAAGGAGGGAGCACAGGGAGAGGTGTTTGCTGGAGATGCAGGGACAGGAGAAGGGGAGAGAGATAAAGGGCAGCACAGAGAATCTGAGATGGGGTTCCCCTTCCTGCAGCAACTCACCAGAGAGCAGCCCTGCTTCCCTCTGCAAGGAATGGCACAACGGGCCCAGACATTTGTTATTTTAAGATAAATATATCTATTTAAAAAAAAAAAAAAAAAAAGTAAAAGTCTTTTTTTTTTTTTTCTGTCCTTTGAGCAGTGAAAAATAAATACTCTAAGATGCTAGCTGGGCTTCAAGAGAAAAGCAAGAGAGGAAACCAAAAGCCCACACTGCTTAGGGCTGCAGAAAGCACAACAAAGGCAGCTTTCTTCCGGCCTTCGGCAGCTTTCTTATGGAGATGTGGTGTGTCATGGGGACCAGCTCTGCCCCAAAAAGAAAGGGCCCGAAAACTGTCTTCCCTAAATGCAGAGAAAAGTGTTTCTTCCAAGTTTGTACCCTCTGAGAGAATCAGAGGGAGCAAGGAAGGGGAAAGGTTAAGGTGAAGGTGAGAAGGGTGAAGGTGAGAGGTCAGGATGCTCTGCTCAGCCTTTGGGGTGAATTGCTGCACCTCTCTGTCAAATGGGTGCCAGAGGGGAGACACATGCCCACCAGGAAAAAACTGGAGACAGAGCAACCAAAAGGTGAGGGAGGGTTTGTTTTGGCTGGAGGTGTCCTGCAGGTGGTAAGGAACCAGAGGCAGCACCACTGACAGGTGGAAGGATGCATCACACACCATCCCGATGCCATCAAACTTCCTGCTTTGGAAGGCTCCTGCCTTTGGAAGGCTTCCTGCTCCCTCTTTCAGGCTCCTTCCCATTCCCTCTCTCTCTCCTGGCTTTACACCGTGGGTGTTGGGATGGAGATCCTGGGAAAGTGGCATCCCCTGCAGTCCCAGGAGCTGGCAGGGGAACAGCAGCCTGGTCAGTTTGCTCGGTCTTCCCAGGATTTTGTAGGGGAGAGGAGGGAAAGGAGAGCTGGAGAAACCCCTGGGCTGGGGCTGAGCAAAAACCACAAGGCTTGACTCAACCCTGGCTGCAAGAATGGGAATGTTTCCCCAGCCTCAGCAGGCAGGGACAGAACCTACAGTTCTTGGGCTTCCCTCGGTGGAAAACTTCACTCCATCCTCTCCATTTCAGCAGCTGGAAGGAGCACAGATGGATAAAAGTGAGCACTGGGGAGATGTGGCCACCTCTGAGGTTGGGGAACGTGACCATGGTTTCAAAGCACTCATCAAAACTATGCAAAGCAGTCAGCAAAAAGATGTTTTTCTTTTTTTCCATGGAGGCAAAGCAACAGCAGAGGTTATGCTGTGCTACCAGGCTCCAGCTCCACCCTTCACCCAGCACAAACCCCTCCCGCCAAGGCAAACACTCTTGAACCAGCTTCAAAACTGGTGACAGATTAGCATCTCACTTTCAGGCTTGTTTGCCTTCCATCCTTCCTTAGGAGAGCTGGGGGGACACCTCCCAGCCCCGCACAGAGCTCTGAGACATGTTTCCCCTGTGATAATTCTCTCTAATCCTCACTAACCAGGCTGCTAAAGAGCTCTAATCCCCCTGCAGGGGCAGGCAGGCACTAATGGGAGCCTGGGGTGGGCTCAGCAAAGTTTGTAATGGACACCCAAGCCCAGCTGCAAAGAGGTCAAGTGGAAGCAGCAAGTCCAGGTGGTGCCTGTGCCAGCAGCCCTGCATCAGTGCCCCAACTCCAGGAGCTGCTCCTCTGCAAAGTGGCTAAAACCCAGCTCCTGGCAGGCTGAGTCCCAGCACTGCAGCTCCAATTGCTCAACAAAAATAACAAAAGAGAATCAAACCAAGCTCCCAAAACCCAGTGAGCCCCACGGAGCAAACAACCAGATACTCCTTTGCTTCTTGGAAGGGTGCCTGAGGTATCCTAAGGGCTCACGCCTGGGACCAGAAGCCTCTTGAAATTCCTGACTCTCCTTGGGCTGGGCTGGAGCCCTGCAGGGCCGTGCTGGCCCCACCACCCTGAAGGTTTCCACAGCCACAAGAGCACAGCCTGAGCCCTCCCAAAGCAAACCCAGGGCTGTGCTCCAGCACCATGAGGAGAGTGGCCCAGGTTGTCCACTCGGTGCTTCCCATCATCTGCCAGAGCATCCATGGCTTTCCAGTTGGGATAAAACCAGGACTTGTGCTGTTCTCACCTCAGATCTCTGACTGATGACACCATTTCTGACCCCTCTGATGAAGGAAGTGATGTGACTGGAGGATTTCTCCCAAGAGAAGGATGCATCCCAGTACCCAACATAGACATACCCTGGGCTGCAAAAGCACAGCTGGGACGTATGACTGTGTCACACCTGAGCAGCTCAGATGGAGCTTTCCTCCATCCATCCATCCATCATCCATCCATCCATCCATCCATCCATCCATCCATCCATCCATCCATCCATCCTCTTGCTCCAGGGAAGGATGGAGCTGCCAAACCACCAGTGATTGCCTCTCAGAAGAGGGAAAGCAGAGATTTGGCAAGGCTGGGCTGAGGTTAATCCTCAGTACACTGTGTGAGGAAGATGCTGTCAGGATGGGAAGTGAAAAGGGAAGGCTGAGGTCTCTTGGCAGAGGGATGGCCCCTGGCAGCAGGGATGAGGCCCAAGGAACTTTCAGTCATGTGGAGCTGTCTCATCACCCCACAGAGCTCCCCAAGCCCTCCAAGTCTGCTCAAACAACACCTGAGGAACGTGCTGTGCCAACACATTTTGTAAAAGCTGCTCATGACCTCCCAGCTCAGGATGGTTTCACCCTGGATCCACAGCCACGTGAAATGACTCCGTGCTCAGAGTGAAAACCCAACTCTTAGTGCTGCCCAGCACCATGACAGAACACACCTCTGCTCTTCAGGGACTCCACAGATCCCCCTGCTACTGGGAGCCCAATGGTCTTAAAAAAGATCCCCAATCCTCCTTGCCTCAGGAAAGGGTTAGACACGCAGATAGATGCTCAGCCAACTTGTCTTTCCCAAGGAATTCCCCAACCTTCACTGGATTTTCAGCCCAGTTCCTGCATAAACTGATTTCTCTGTCTCCTGGCCTTAGCCCTTGCCCCTAGGCTGAGGCAATGCCAGACACGAGGGTAGCACATGGCAGAACTCAGCCTGAAAAGCCCTTGAGCTGGGATTATGTTCTACCCCCAAAATATCTCCTTCCACATCAAAGCTGCTCTCCTCCATTCACCAGCTCTCTCATTCATAAACCAAGAAGGTTTGTTAAAGCTGGAGGGGCTGGACCTGCTGCGGAGACACATGGTGGCAGCCACCCAAAAGCCAAGAGTGGAAGGAGAGCAGGGATACTCCTACAGCATTCCCCAAATCCAGGAGATCTCCAGAGGAAGCCAGAAGGGATGGAGATGCCGAGGAAGCGGGGAGGCTGGGCAGCTCCGGGGGCAGGAGGGGATGGGGATGAAGTTTGCCACATCTCTCTGCAGCTGCAGATTCATTCCTGCTGCCCATCCCACCCCCACCTCCGCAGCCTCCCGGCCCAACCCCTCCCTCTGGGGCAGAACCTGCCAGCCCAGCAGCCAGAACAGGCAAGGAACCAGGGCTGATTGCTCAACCATCCCCCCCTGGATTGCAGAGGGATGCAAAGCCCCCAGAAAGCCCTTCTTCTAATATCAGGACTTGACAGCGTCCATAGCACCTTTTTTTTTTTTTTTTTATTCCCTCATAGAGCAGGGAGGGTTTTGGCTCTGGCCAGAAGGCACTGGATTGCCAAGGTATGTGCAGAGGAGGAGAAGCCTGAGAGCTCCGTGTCCTCACCTGGTGACCATCATGTCCCCATCTCACCACCTTGTCCCTTTCTGCCCAGGGACCTGCCACCACACAGGAGGACTTCAGGTCTGTCCTCCTCTATCAGGCCAAGATGTCTTAGCAGTTACCAAAGCAGAAGAGGAGAGATTAGAGTATTTAGCTTTGAAATCAAACAAATAATTGTACAGGCTTTTGCAAACAGATGAGGGCTGGGAGGTCAGAGAGTGGGTGGTAAAGCTCAGTCCTGTTTGCTCTGGCTAAATAATATTAGACCAAAACCAATCAATCATTCTAATCAACAAAAAGATTTGTAACTCTTTAGAGCAAACAATCAGCTCTCCTGGCCACTGCCAAGAGGTGGCCAGTAGCCTAACAATCCACATTCCTCTAATTCCCCTGCTCTAGATATGGATTTGCTTCCTTGCCCCACTGGATTTACTGCCCCACTTGCAAGCACCTTGAGCCCTCCTCTCTGCAAGCATCCTTCCCATCCAACCCATCCAACCCATCCAACCCATCCCATCTTCCCTGTGCTTGCCTCATCTCTTGGTGTAGCACGGTTTCACAGGAGGGGAGGAAGAGCAGAAAGGGGTGAAAGATGCTCAAGGATTCACCCTCTCCTTTGGCTTTGCTGCCTGAGGCAGGCACAGCTCCTCGGTCCCCCGGGCACCCCTCAGGGTTGTGCCTCCATTAATGCCACCAAATGACATCTCTGTCAGCACCACACATGTCCCAGCCCACGAGGAAGAGCCAGGGGTGCTCTGCACCCATTGCAGCACTGGAACAATTCCCCTGGTGTTATTCTGGCAAAGCAGGCAAGGAAATGAAGACAAAGAAGAAGGGGTTTTTATCCAGCACGCTGGGCAGATGAAGAGCCCCGAGATTCAGGCTCCTCCATCCCAGAGCAAGCACAGAGCTCCAAGTCTTTGCCCCTTCCAGGCAACCTCCAGTTTATCCCCATGCAGGAAAGCAAAATTTTCCCAAGCTACCCCAGGAAATTCTTCTTTTCCAGCTCTGACTTCGAGGAAACTTCCCACTGAGGAAGGGACCAGCGCAGAGATTGGTCCAAAAAAAGCTCTCAGAAGATGGAGAGGGTGGGAGTGAGCAGGGGAAGGCAGCCAAAGACAAACTGGGCTGCCCCATCACCTTCAGTCATCTGCATCCCAGAGCCAAGGCTTGTCCAGGATGGGGATTATGTCACCTCTTGGCCTCAGCTTGGACAGACAGGAGAGCACAGGGCAGGCAGGGATAAATCAGAAGGCTTGGAGGTGCTCCGATTTGTCCAGAGGAAGCCTGAGCTTGGAAACTTTGGTGAAAGCTGAGGTGGCGGGGGCAGGGAGAGGCTGGGACACTCGGAGCCCTCGCATCCACCCCGTGCGCAGCATCCGGAAGCTATTAAGGAATTACAGGCTGCCTGGCCCCCAGCCTTCCCCAGCAGAAGTGCCTGGGAGCAGATGGTGAAAGGGCTGATTGAATTCGGCTGCTCAGGCCAAGAGGCTATTAGGAGGAGACAGAAATGGAGGAGGGGGGTGGAGGGGGCGTCATTTGGCGACTCGGGAGCTGAGAACCCTTGCCAGGAACTCCGGGAATCCTCCATCAAATTGTCACAGGGCCTGGAGGAGCTGCAGCAGAGCTTTGGATGGGTGCTTAGGGGCTGGGGTGAAACCAGAAGTATACGAGGAGGGAGAGCCACAAGCTGCTGCTTCTTTCCAAGCATCTTCATCCCAAAAGGCATCAGGGTGGAGAGGCACCTTTCCAGGGAGGCAGGAGGCCCGCAGAGCCCCCTGTCCCTGTGGTCCCAGCCCCAGGAGCTGTGTGGTTCCCAGACAAGGAGAAGGTAGGAGAGCTGTCAGGTCAGCAGCCCTGCCCACCTACAGACCACCCTTCCTCCCCCAAAACATGGGGGGTTTAATTTTTAATTCCAAACTTGGTGCAATCCCATCCCCAGCACCGGGACCAAAGCTCCCGAAGTGCCTTCAGAAGGGGTTGGGTCTCAAGTGACTCTGGATGGGGAGGAGGTGGAGGAAAAAGGCTATGGTGGAAGAGACATGTAGGATGAAAACGGGCAAAAAAAGCACATAAATACAATCTGCAAGCCATCCCCAGTGCCAACCCTGCTGATGTCCAAGCAAAAACACTTATGGAAGAACCAAAACTTCCCGGGGGTGAAGGAAGGGTTTAAACCCCTCCCTGGAGGAGGAATGACCCCAAAATCACCACAACCCCAAGCTCTGGGCTCTCTGCCTCGGCAGCCAGTGGGTCCAGGACCCCTGTGCCATCCCCATCTCCAGATCCATCCTTCTTCCAAGGGAGAAAGCTCCAACAAGTCCCTCCAGGCTGCCTTGGCTCCCCGAGCTTGGGAAATCAAGCTCCTGGCCAGGGCTGTGCTGGAGAGGTGGGCACAGAGAGCTCCATGACTGTCAGGGGATCTTTTTGGAGCAATCTTTTCCAGGCCAAGTCATGAGATTCTTTCTTGCCTGGAATTTGCTCCCACAGCTCCCATCATCCCGGGACTGCTGAGTCAAGAGACCGCCGGGGCTGTGCCCTCTGGATGAGTAAAGAAATTGCCATGGGGAGTGGTGGGGTGGAAGGAGGGGGGGGGAGAGTGAAAGGAGGGAGGGGACCTGATGACTCCTGGAGCCTTGGGCTGGGGACACAGCCCAGCTTGGCAGGCAGCTGCTTCCCAACACACTGAATTAGTCACCAGATTAGCAAGCAGAGTTACACACACTGGAGTACAGCTGTTTAAAGGCACACTATCCCTCCTTTCCCTCCCCTTTGCTTTTCTTCTTTTTCCCTGTTGCTTTGGGGTTTTTTTTCCCCACTTATTCCTTTTATATATATATATATATATCTATTAGGGTTTATTTGAATTTTTTTAGCCCTAACTTTGACTGTCAAAAACCAGAAGCTAGTGAACTCCTGGGGAAGCCAAAGATGATCATAGCCTGAAGAAGCCAAATGGCTCGGGCTAGTGGCAAGAGGGCTGTTGTAGCCCAGGACTAGCTGAGCCCTGAGCAGGCAGGACACTCTATAGGATCCATCTGGGCCTGGGCTGCTCGGGGCTGGGGCTGTTTGAAGGAAGGAACGTGCACAAGTCATCCAGCTCAAAGGCAAAGCAGGCACAGGGCTGGGGCTCCTTTCAAGTCAGAAGCTTCAGAGCCCATTTCAAATCTGGAGCTGCTTAAAGGGATGGAAACCACCCCCAGAGCCCAACCCACCCCTCCCGGGGCCACAGCTACCGTGACAGCTTCAAAACCCTTCTGCTGGGGCTGGAAAATGAAACTTTCCCAGAGCCCTGGCAGCACCGGGCTTCTCAGAACCGGGGGAGAGTCCTCTGACATCAAACCCGAATTTTTTGGCATCCCTTTGAAAGGAGGGAGCTGGGAAATGCCACAGGGTCAGGGCATGGCACAGGGATTCACTCCTGACCTGTCAGACTCATCCCCTGCCTGAGGGTGATGCTGGGGATTGAGTAAATGAAGGGATTTTTCCCCACCTCTGGCTGCCAAGGAGGAGGAATTGTGTTGAGTGACCTCACAGGACACTTTGGGGACCTGGAGCTGGTTGGGTAACGTGCCTTGGGGATTTGAAAAAGAGAAAGCACTTGGCATTGTATTTTAAAACCACTTCTAACAATAATGTGCACAAAAATAAAAAGACCCAAATTTCACGTGTTTCACTGCATCTTTTTCTAATTTTCCAGTGGAAAAAGGCAGGAGTACTCAAGCTTTTGCATGTTGTTTCTTCTGGTGGTTCAGGTTTCTGTAAACAATTTCTCAAAACTAAAAGGTAAGGAAAAAAAACCCAAAAAACTATTCAGACCCTTGCTGCTTCCAGAACACTGACCAAAATTAAGTGGTTTTGCACAAATGCATGAAGATGCCTATGAAAAAAAAAAAACTTTCATGTGGGCCAAAAAGCTACATTTTGATTACTGTGATAGACAGTGCTGAAGGGGGGGATGTGAAAAAAGCAACAGAAAACACATCCCAAAACACTTCCCAGTGTCCAGATCCACTTTCTGGAATCTACTGGCTGGAACATCAGTGGCAACTTTCCCTTAGTCAGCAGCTTTCCTCCTGAGACTTCCAAGCACATCCCAGGAGGGGCAGCATCCCAGTGGAAATCCCAGCCCAGGACACACAAACCTCAAAGGAACACAAGGCTGAGCCTGCCCCCCCCCAAAGTCTCAGTCCCAGCCTAAACCCAAGCCAACCAGTACATCCAAACTGGAAATCCCAAGAGGAAGGTGAGTCCAGGCCTTCCTGGGGCTGCAGAGGAGATGGAGAGGTACAGCACAGCTTCATGCAGCCCACCAGAAACCCAACAAGCTGAGGGAGAGCTCAGCTAAGGATGTTCCCACTGCAGCATACCAGGAACACCGTGCCTCAGTTTCCCCTAAAACCAGGCTTTTCTTTGACATCATCTGGGCTCAGAGGCCAGAACCAGTTCCCTCAAGGTTTTGGGCATGGTGAATTAAAAAAAAAAAAAAGCCAAGTCCCACCAGTTGGCTTCTCCTTGTGCTCCTCACCAGCCATCTGAAGAATGCCTTGGAATCACATCAAATATTTGAAATTAGATTGGGGGGGGGAGAGAACGGGCACGTGGGGGGAGCTGTTCTGCTTTTGACTCAGTGTCTGGCTTCTTTCATCAACCCCACATTCCTCCTGATGCCATCACCCTCCGGGAAAAGTGCGACAAGGAACACAATCCATGTGGAGCCAATTTAAAATCCCCTCCCTGGAAGGAGGAGATGGGCTTAGAAGCAGAGCTCCACCTCAGCAACCCTGCCTGCAGCAGGAAAGGTTTTTTCCCTGCACACCCACCTCCTAGAGGAGAGAAATCCCACTCCCCCATCCCTGCAAACCCCTCTCCAAGGGGAATAATGCCGAATTCCCTGCATCTGGGATGCAGAGCTCTGCCGGGCTTTGCAGGGAAGGTTTAACGGGAGAGAAAAAAAAAAAAAAATAAAAAAAAAAAGCTGGGAAGCGGGGGATTGAGGATTGCTGATTGCTGCTGTGTCCAGCACCAACCCAGAAGTGATGGGGGTGGGAATTCCAGCCCCAGAACCCTCCCAGCTCAAAGCCAGACGGATTTTCCACATCCCAATCCACACCGGGGATGCCTCCAGCGCCCAGCAAACAGCAGAGGCTGAGAGCCCTCTGATCCTCAGCTTTCTGTGCCAAAGCAGAGGGAGCCAGAGAAACGAGGGGATTTTTCCTGCCGGGGATTTTTCCTGCCCTTTCTTTCCTCGCATTGTATACTGTTTTTCTGGACCACCTGCCCAGAGAAGGTCGCTGGATGGAGGGAACCCGGTACCAACAGTGATTTGAGACAAAAAATGGTCAGGGAGAGCACAGGGAGGAGATGGGGGAACACAGCTCACCTGCCTGGTCCTGCACACACAAATATTGCCTCAGTGACATGAAGGGAACAAACCAAGCCTCAGATTTTTTGCAAGTGGAAAAAAAAAAAAAAAAAATACCCAACGCCCAAAAAAGTGCAGTTTCATCTCAGAGTTGAGAAAGAGGCGAGCAGAGGTGGGGAGCTCTGGGTTTAACCCCCCCCAACCAAGGCTCAATGGGGCAGAATTTACCCAGAAGTTGCCCAGCAGAGAGGGGGGGATGAGCCATGCAAACGCCCAAGGCTTCACCTCCAGCTCAAGAGCTTTGCATGCAAACATTTGCAGCCCGTTAATGTCACAGCTTTCAGATCCGGCGGGTGTCTACAACCTCCATCCATTTAACCGAATTACAGACTGAAACCAACCTGCTTTGCTTTGCTTTTTTTTTTTTTTTTTCTTTCTTGCCATCTCTCTGGAAACCGTAGGTAACTCGCCCCCAGGACACTGCCAGGTTCCAGGTGATATTCCTGCAGGTAAAGCACCTTCCAGATTTGCACATTTTCCCATAATTACCACCAAAGCCTGCAGCACAAATCCCCAAACCTAGGGAAGCAGAAAAGAGCAGCTCTACAGGCTGTGTGTGTGGGGCCAGAGAGCAGGTCTGAAGCCAGCCTTGCAAGGGTCACCTTCCCAGCCCAGACCACTAGAGAGCTCTTATCTCTGGAGCCATCTCACAATTTGGGGATCCGCAGGACTCAAGTGCTCTCCCCCCTCCCTCAAATTCCACTGCACCTGGGAAAAATGTAGGAGCTTGTAGGAGAATCAATAAATATTTATTGTTTAACCAGCAGTATTTTGACTGGAGATGTAAGCATGGCCCCATGCCAGGGAACCCTGAGCCTTCTTGGCCAGCTCTGCAAACAATTTTTTTTCTGTATCTAGTTGCAGGATTATAAACTACACAAGGAAAAAAAAAAAAAAAAGAAAAGAAAAAAAAAAAAAGGAAAGAAAAAGAAACACAGGCAGCGAGCAGCTTAGTCACGGAAAAGGAACAAAAGAGCTGAGATGCAGAACTATGTCGTGGGTTAAAAAAAAGGGGGGTGCAGGCCCAATTTTTGGCTGTGAGACAGCTGTACAATTATTATCAGCTACAGATTTGTCCCACTGGCTTCTGCAGGGATGAGACTGGTTCAGAGCAAATATCCCTGGCTGGTCTGGCCCAGCTGCAAAGGGGAAAGCAAACCCCAGGGGTCAGGTCTCAGCATCCAGAGGCACAATCCTGCACCCAGAAGAAGATCCTGGTTTTCCTGGGGATCCCTGGACTCAGTCTTCCCCTGAGCAAAACTGGAAAGCCTGGGGATGGCCATGCTTTGGATCCATCCCAGGGACAGCAATGACACTTGCTCTCCTCATTTGTGTAATTTGCTCACCTTGTGCCCATGCAGTGACAAGCTGACAGTGCAAAAAGGAAAACTTTTTCCTTATCTGGGACCTGGTCAATTCCTTGACCTGGATTTGTTCCTTTCTTCTCCAAAATCCCAGCTGCTACTGATACCACAAGTGAAAACAGTCGTTTGGGATGACAGATCTGCCAGTTTACATTCTTAGTTTTTCCCTCCAGTAAATCAGCCCAAGCTCTAACCACAGCACAACCTCTGCACCCTAAAACCTGTCCCTGATGTCCCCCCCAGCAGGGATCCATCCAGGAGGCTGCACTCTCTGCTTTTTCACAGCACCCTGCTCCAGAGCTGCCTCTCCTGGTACCCTTCTGAGTGCCATAATCCTGCTGGAGAGTGTGCATGCTGCCTGCTTGCCTGGATTTGGGAGAGCAGGATGGCATGGGACCTGATCCTCGGCTGAGAGCAGCATTCCAGCATGAGGCTGCATTATCCCTTCATTTTATAAGGCCTATCAAAGCATGGCACGCTGCAATTACATGGCAAATTAGCGGCCGCTTGGTGTAACAACGCTGTAATTACACACTTGTTACATGCTTTGGGGAGCTTATGCTGAAAAAAAAGTGGAAGGAAATGGGGCTTTGGTCCCTTTTCCTGGAAATCTAATTCCCTATAACCAAGTCTAAAATGCTGCTGGCAAGGATGAGTTTTAGCCGGTGGGTCCCTGCAGGGAAGGTTGCCTTTTCCACCTCTTTTCAGAGCTTTGTCAGAGGTTGATGCTTGGGAAGCTGAAGCTGGAGGCAGCCAGGTGCAGGCGGTGCCCTGCCTCCTGGGGAGCTCTCATCCTACCTGGATACCACAGTAATGGGCATTTTGTAAAGCGAATAGAAAGAGAATTGCTCTTTTTCAGTTCAGCTTCTCACCTCCTCCACAGGCAATCAGCACCGAAAATGCCAGGGGAGCCCCAAGCCCTCAGTGTATTCCAGCCTGGTCCTGCCTGGCTGCTGCTCCATGGCCACACACAGCAAGCCCCAGCCAAAGCCCAGCTCCCACCTCTGCTGGCTGTGAGAGTTCAGAGAAGATGCCAGATGGAATTCCCTGCATCCCTGAAATCATTTCACCTCCCAGGGCTTTGCTGAGCTTCCAGGCAAACCCTCTGGCATCCCATGTGCAGGCAGCGGGGGTGAGGACAGGGAAATGCTCCTCCAGTAAAAGTGATGCACGGGAAGGGAGAGGGGACAAAAGGAGAGAGGGAAATGCTGGAGTTCTGCTGCTGTTTCACCCAGCGTGCAAAAATGTGACCGTGCAAGGCACCACCAAGGGCAGCTCAGCAGCTGCGGGGAAACTGAGTCAGGCAGTGGCTGATACTGCAGGCTGAGAGCTGTGCAAGGGTCAAAGAAGTTCCAAGTCCCTCTGCACCACACTTATCCCCACTCAGATCCCAACCTGACTCCCCTTCCAGGGGATGATGGAGCTGTCACCCTCTTCTGGGCACACATATAAAGAGCTGGGAGGGGAGGGCTGTTTGGAAACTTGTCCTTCCTGGGAGGATGAAGGATCCCATCCCACCACCACGAGGAGGATGCATCCAGGGAAGCACTTGGCCATTTCCCTGCAGACAAGCAGTGCAGAGGAGGGAATGCCTTGGCCAGCAAACTCCCTGATGTGCCTGCGCTGAAAGTGAAAGCAAAGGGCAAAAGGAAAGCTTGAGCTGGCTGTGGGGAGCCCTGCAGGCAGACCCTGAATCCTAACAGGGAGAAGCTGTCGGCTTCCCTACAGCAACCACGGCAGAACTCTTGCTTTAGCCCTGAGCCCACCTTGTCCCAAACCATAAATAGAGGGCAAGACTATTGCCAGAGAAAAAATACAGCCCTGGGATGCCACCCATGCCAACAGAAACAACAGGTCTGTGTCCCAGCTGTCCTCAGGGAAGGACACACCTCACCTCCAGAAAAAGGAAGCAAGAGAGGGAATGGATGCAGAAGGATGGGGAGCCCAGCATCACCACCTGCCATTGCAGACCTTCTACAGCACCTTGACCAGCAAGTCAGCAGCTTCTTTAGGAAAACAAAAAAAAACCTTGTTATCTTTCAGGACTGGGGAGTCCCAAGTACCCCCTGCCAGCTTGCTGCAGGGGTTGCAGAGATGCTGTTAATTCTGACCACAGAGAGCAAGCAGGGCTTTGCAGAACTGGAGAAAACAAATTGATTTGCAAAGGGCAGCGTTTACCAGTTGCAAGGTTAAGTTCTCCTTAGAGTCCATTTTTGCACGGTTTGGGTTTTCAGCCATCTGGAAAAAAGGCAGTAAGCTGAGTCCCACCAACCCACTGGTGGATCAGTCACGTAGCTGCAATTAAAAGTTTTGTTACCATCTACTCTGTCATAGCCTTACAATGAAACCCACGCACATACGACTTGTATGGGAAAAGAGAAGCCCACTGCCATGGGGGTTTTTTTGGCTCCTGACCCACTCATCTCACTCACACATTCTTGCTGGCAACAGCATGTATGTTTGGGGGGGGGAGTGTGTTTGGAATTTGGCCTTTGGAAGCTTTGTGCAACTTCACATCCCTTTTGGGTTATTTTTAAACTCTTTGGATACACTACAAATCCCAGAGAACTTCTTACACGCCGAGGCTGCCTGCACGTGTGGGTTGGGGGGAGGTTTGATGGGAGGGGGGGTGGTGCAGTGTGGCCAATGCATCTCTGCAGTTTTACAGGGCATCAAGCACCTGGCACATGAAACATCCTGCACAATTTAAAACCTCTGCCTGGAAGGACTCTCTCCCTGCAGAAGGTTAACCCTATGGATACCCTGAAACAAATCTGCTTGGTGAAGGAGCAAGGGGTTGGGTCTGAGCTGATGCTCACTTTGAAAAGAAAAGCAATGGGCACATTTGGTGGTAGATTCAGCAACCAAACCAAGGGCTGAATGAGCAGTCAGGGAGCAGAGAAGTCCTCAGACACAGCCCGAAATAGAGAAAAGTTACATCCCCTACACATGGCACTGCTGGATCCCTGAAACATAAGTTAGCAGCACCCATCTTCCTCCTCTCAACATCAACCTGACCAGGCAAGAAAGCTTCAGCATTCTCTAAAAGAGGGGAAATGAGGTTAAGCCAGCTAATTGACAACATTGACCTTTTTGGCTCTTAGTGTTCATGCAGCCACCAAAACAGAAGTGCCTGCAGCTGAAGCTGAGAGGGAATCAGCTCTTTTTTACCTTTTTGGTTTATGGTTTTTTGTTTTGTTTTTTTTTCCACGCTCTTCCTGCCCAAGTTTAAACTTTGTGTCAACTGCTTGCTGACATAAGCTGAAAAAAATAAAAAAAGCTTTCCTGGAGAGATGAAAATGAATTTAAAGGCAGCATGAAACACTGAGTCCTCCCTTTAGGCACAAGGCAATTACATTGATCCAATGCTCAAACACCTAAACGACACAGAGCCCTCTGTACCACGCTCTCACTGGTGCCAGGAGATGCATAAATTTCAACAGACATTTTGGACTGAACTGAGAAATAAACTGCACACCCTCCCAGCCCTGCCCCAGTGGACCAGAAGTTTCTTCCTATCCCTATTTTGTCCCCCTGCAAGGCAGCAGACTGCCATCACCACTGAGATGCAGCCACGAGTCCCTGCTCCATGGGCTTTTAACCAAAGCTGTAGGGCACAGACACAAACTGCTCCTAGGACACAGACACAAACTGCTCCTCAGCCTTTGGGTGTCATAGAATCATATCACAGAATCATAGAATGGGCTGGGTTGGAAGGGACCTCAGAGATCATCGAGTCCAACCCTTGACCCATCGCTGCGGTGCCAGCCCATGGCACTGAGTGCCACATCCAGGCTCTTTTTAAATATCTCCAGGGATGGAGAATCCACTGCTTCCCTGGGCAGCCCATTCCAATGGCTGATCACCCTCTCTGTAAAGAAATTCTTTCTAATATCCAACCTAAACCTCCCCTGGCACAATTTAAGACCGTGACCATTTGGGTGTCAGAGGCACCCAAATTGCATCTCAGGCAACCAGGTTCTCCCTCCATGCAGGCAGAGTGGGAAGAGCAGGAGAAAGCCCCTCCTGATGTCAGAGACAGTGTAACCCATGGGTGGCAAATCCCCAGGCTGGGTGCTGCCAACCTCATCCTAGCCCAGGATCTATTTGAAGTCTGAGCATCAAACCCTGTGCTGCTCCGGCCCCCCTTGCACTCCCAGCACTCAGCTGTCATTTTATTTCCCACACGCAGCCTGAAACCATCTTGCCTGGCAGGAGCTGAGCTCCCCTTCTGGCTTTCCAAGAAACTTGTGAACTGGCAAAGAAATGCACAACTCTTATCTTTAATTTCATTTTCACCGGCGTGGCACAAAACCCAGCACAGCCTCCACTAGGGCAGCAGAGAGAGATGAAGCAATAGCACTCGGTTCTACCCAAAAAAAAAAAAAAAAAAAAGGGAAGTTTTTGTTGGGTTTTTTTGCCCTGCAGGCTCTCCAAGCCTTATCCTCTACCTCGGCTGAGATCTGGGGTCAGCAGGCAGTCAGACGACATCATTATGTGAACAGCAGCCCTTCTTATGGTAAAAACTCAACTCTTAGCGTTAACCACAGCCAGCAGCAGCTAAACTTTGCGTTACAACAGGAAAAAAAGCACACGCCTGGTTCCTGTAGGTGCTGCTCCCGCACCCTTCCTCCATCCACTCCCCAGCTCGGGAGAGAGGGGAAAATATAAATCAAAGCAGCGGATTCGAAAGTGATAAAACCCAAAGGAGCTACCGCTGGAGTTTTGCTTCCCAACCAGCACGGGTGCTCGGACCAGCCAAGCCATTTCCAGCCCATGAGGGAATTCACATCCCTGCTATGGAACTGCCAAGGGAGAGAAGGGATGGCCTGAGGAGCTCGGGAAAAAAAAAATAAATTAAAATCCCAAACTCATTGGAGTACATCACTCCTGCCTCCCAGCCAGAGGTGCTTGGCTCCATCCCCCTCAGGGTGAAGCATGAGGAAAGGAGGCTGGAGGGGCGGCCGGGTTTTTTTTTAAGAGAAGGGGTGGATGGAGGAGGTGTGTGTGGGGGGGAGAGGTTGGAAGTCTTAAAACTTGCTCGGGAAGCAAGTTCGCCTTCCCTCAGACACCAAAGACAACTCCTTTCCCCCCCAAAAAAAAAACCCAACCCAAATCCTCACCAAATATATATTTGCTTACCAGCGGCCTCGCTGCAAAAATAAAAAAGGGGGCGAAGGGACCCGCAGGGCTCCCTGGGGACGGGCAGGGCGCTTACCGGGGGAGGGGAAGAGCTCCATGTCCACCTTCTCCGTCTTGATGATGGTGAGATCCACCGCCGCCTTCATGGCTGGGGCTGCACCGGGGGGGGCGGCGGCGGCACCGGGGCTGTGGGGAGGCGGCTGAGCCCCTCCGGGCAGGGAGCGGGGCTGCCGGGAGCCTGCCTCCCTCTCTCCTTCCTTCTCCTCCTCCTCTTCCTTCTTCCTCGCTCTTCTCTCTCCCGCTCCTCTCCGCTTTTCCTTCCCCCCCCTTTCCGCGCTGCCTCCTCGCCCGTTCCCCGCCGCCGCCCCGGCCCGGGCTGAGCCGCCGAGGGGAGGGAGCTGGGGGCGGCCCCGAGCGGTGACAGCGGCGGGGAGGGACCCGGCTGCCCCCGCCCCGGAGGCGGCCCCGGCACCCAGCACCCGGCACCCAGCACCCGGCACCCGGCACCGCGGGGAACGGAGCCGACCCTGCCCCGGGGTGCGGGAGAGGAGGGAAGTCTGGGGGGGCTGGGGGGATGAGGGGCGGGGGGGGGATGGAGGATGTGGGGTCAGGGGGGGTATGGGGTGATGGAGGATGTGGGGTCAGGGGGGGTATGGGGTGATGGAGGATGTGGGGTCAGGGGGGGTATGGGGTGATGGAGGTTGTGGGGTCAGGGGGGGTATGGGGTGATGGAGGTTGTGGGGTCAGGGGGGGAGTTGTGCCAGGGGAGGTTCAGGTTGGATATTAGAAAGAATTTCTTCACACAGAGGGTGATCAGCCATTGGAATGGGCTGCCCAGGGAAGCAGTGGATTCTCCATCCCTGGAGATATTTAAAAAGAGCCTGGATGTGGCACTCAGTGCCATGGGCTGGGAACCACAGGGGGAGTGGATCAAGGGTTGGACTTGATGATCTCTGAGGTCCCTTCCAACCCAGCCCATTCTATGATTCTATGGGGTGATGGAGAGGGGTCTCAGCACATCCAGCACCGAGCTGGGTGCTGCTGCTCCTGTTCTTCCATCACCACCTCACCGCGCCCCGAAACACGGAGGGGAAAAGGGAGTTTGCAGTTTGAAGAGGAGGAAAACGCCGCTGGCTGCCTGCAGAGGCCTGCTGAAAATCCCTGATTCTTGAAAGCAGGCCAGTTGCCTTCACCTTGCCTGTCTCAACACGAACCAGCACCTTTCACACACGCATCACCCCTTCACACTCATGTCACCCCTTCACACTCATGTCACCCCTTCATGCCCATATCACCCCTTAGTGCCCACATCACACCTGCGTGCCCATATCACACCTCCTAGTGCCCACATCACCCCTTAGTGCCCATATCACACCCCTTCATGCCCAGATCACCCTTAGTGCCCACATCACCCCTTAGTGTCCATATCACACCCCTTTGTGTCCATATCACACCCCTTAGTGCCCACATCACTCCTTAGTGTCCATATCACACCCCTTAGTGCCCATATCAGCCCTTAGTGTCCATATCACACCCCTTAGTGCCCATATCACACCTTAGTGTCCGTATCACCCCTCGTGTTCACATCACCCCTTCATGTCACGGGTGCTGCTGCCTGCTCAGAGCACCCTGATCCACTCCCACCCAAAATCATGCCCAAATGTGCAGGCAAGCTCAAGGCATGTGCTCAGTCATTTGGAGATGGGTGGAGGTGGTTGTTGAAGGGCTGTGCTCAGTACAGGTGGGAGGCTGAGAAAGGTTTGGGAACCGACAGGAGAAAAAGCACCTCAAAGATGCAAGATGAGTTTCGTGCCATCATGGCACGAATTTAACAGAAGAATATTGGTTTTCACATGAAATATGTTGTAGTATACTTAGGTAGCACAAACTTCAGACCACAAACGGCAGAGCAGAAGGGAGATTATGACTCACAGATGTCAATTTACCGGTACAAGTGTTTTAAAAAAAATAAAAAAGTCATTAGCAACCAGCTCTTGTGGTTTTCTCTCTGAAGTCTCAACAGTCTGTGACACACTCCTGGAGCCCGGGTTGCTCGGACCAAGGGTGGGCTCAAATGAACATCCCAACTGGAATGGGGGGAGAGGGCAGGCACAGGGCTCAGGTCTCCCTGCAAACCTGGTGGGATGAACCAGGATCTGGCTCGCAGACACCACTGAACCCTTCACATGCCCAGGTAGATGAGCTGCAGATACAAATGCAGCAGCTCAGGATTATTTCTAGCTTCTTCTGCAGCGCCTTTCTCAGTCACCCAAGGTGTTTTTATAGCAGAAAAGTTCATGTAAGTTGAAGCTGCGAGGTGCTGGGGGCAGAAATGGAAAGCCCAGTTCTGGCTCCTCAGAGCAGCTGGGTTCAGCCAGGCAATAGCTCAAGGTGCAGGCAGGAGGAAGTCTGAGAGGTGGCACAGAGGGGCAGGCAGTTAGCTCCAGCCAAAAGTTCATCTTTCAGGTGCCTCACCCATTGACAAGCACTCACATTTTCAGTTTTACAGGCATTCGTGTTTCCAATTTACTTGAGAGCTCAGTTATGGGCAATCCATTCCTGCAGCAGTGGAAGAGTACATAACCTCCCTCCCCTGATTCCTGGGTACTTGGGCAGGGCACAAAGTTTGAGCCCTTGGGTTGTGGGTCCTTGGCTTGAAACCTACCACAGAAATGAGCCCAGAAATCAAAAAATGAAAAGAGGATGGTGAGGCTAAAACTTGGTCCCTCTTTCCTCTCCTTGTACAGGATAATTGCACCTGCCTTGATTTTGGGTTTTGGCCCCCTCTTCCCTACACGGGATCGGCAGCAATGACCGAGGAAGGAACCACCAAGAGATTTTTAGCAGAATGTTTCCAGTTGAAAATCAAAAGGGGGCTCAGAACAGCTGTCTCTTCTGAAGAAGAGAAATTTGAGGCAGTGACTGCAGCCTGACTACCTTTTCCCTTCCTACACCTTGCTCAGCACACTGCAGACTCCCGGGTGAGTGAGTGTGGGAGAGTGGGAGCTGGCTTGGGGGGGAGCAGCTCAGGCTCTCAGCAGCAGCAATGAAACCATCAGGAGGCACCTGGGGTCCCAACCAGATTGAAACAACTTCAGATTTCCAGCCCTCCCCGATCCACCCTGCACGGAGCAAACCACAATCCCCAGGATGAAACAGAAGAGGAGGTGAGGGGTGAGGCTGCCGGGGCTCTGGTGGGGCTGTGCTGTTGAGGCCACGTAGGAGAAAGCTCTGGTGAGCAGGGATGGTCCTGGGTGGAGCTGCTGGTGGGATTTAAAGGTGGTACCATTGGCTGGCCTTGAGGTGTCTGTGGGCCTCTTCAGTGAGGGAAAAAGTCTTAAGGATTGGCTGAGCTCCAGCACACCTGTAATGGGGCTCCTTCTCTTCTGGAACAGTTCAAAGGCTCTAATAAAGATCTTTCTTGCAGCTTGTGTGTTTTTGATGAGGAAAGATGCACACAGTCTGGCATTCCAGCTCGGCCCTGATCCCACTGATGACACCAAGTTACAGTCTGATGGCTGTGGCCAAGCTCCAAGCTCCTCCTGCCTCACCACCCCCTTTCCAAGCTCCCCTAAGCTTCTGTTTCATTTTCCTCGTGCAATGTATGGTAGCCCCTATGTGCAGGGAAACTGAAAAGCTTCCAAAAGTAGCACTGGGGCGAAAACCCCCAAAGTGGAGGAAAAGAAGAGAGAGGCTGTGGACAGAGATTTCCTTCCAGGGCAGCTGAAATCTCTCCTTCGAACTCAGCTCCGTCCTAGCAGCCGCTTTAATTTGTGTTCACTTCAGAGACTGCCACATGAAAGCCCTGGCTCTGAACTCCAGCTGAGCTGCTCAATGGCTCAGTGTTCATAGAAGGCATGGAAGGAATCCATTGATTAGTTTCTTCAGCTGGGATGTGACCATTCAGAGTTTAAGACCTGCCAAACATGACTTTGCCTCAGCAACTGGTTCTTATTTGCTGCTCACAGGCTTCAGAAAAAATCTTTCCTCTTCCACATCCAAGCCTCACTCTCCTTTTCCATTCTGTTGTTACTCCATGGCAATCTCTCTTTGGGCTCTCTCCTGTCGAGAGAGAATGCTGAGCTGCAGAGAACAGTCCTCTTGCCATCCAGATAGCCAAAAGATCTTGCTCTTGATGGGTGATAACCATCTGCCCTCCGTCCACAATGCAGCCTGACTGTTTTTCAACATTTTAGAACAAATAAAGGATGGGCAGTAATGCCACATTGTTCCTAGGGACACTGAGTAACTTTGCTGTAAAAGAATAATAACTCTTATTTATTTAGCATCAAGGAGAGGTATCACGAGACCTTTGCTGTGGTTTCTGAACGTGCAAGACTGCTCTTCCACCTCTCTCCTAGCTGGGGCTGGCTCTTTCCCTTCACCAGGGCCAAATTCTCTCCTGTCCTCCTGCATAATGGACAGCTGCTGGCTTTCCTCCAGATGTTACAGAGCTGGAACAACTTTTCTCCTCCCTTGGATTTCTCCATTCCCATTCCTGCAGGCTCAGGATTAGGTGTTACCAGTAGGCTGGAGAAGGAACTTTCCCCAGCACGGCTGCTACCACAACGTGGCCACCTCCAGGGTGAGTTGTAAGGGCTACGGAGTAACGTGGAGCAACACTGCCCAGCTGCTCCGGGGAGGAAATGAAGAACACCATCTCCAATTAAAACTGCAGGGGGATATTTATGGCAGCACGTAATTAGCCAAATTGGAGCCTTCCCCAAAACTGCCATGGGATTTTTTTTAATGACCGCAAAGCGGTCACGGCTTTGGTTTGATGTTTTGTCAAGTAAACAATATCCAGAGGGCATGAGAAAAAAAAAATTAGGAGCAAAGGGGAAAAAAAATAAATAAATAAGCAGCCTGCGATTCCAGGGAGAAATGGAGACATGAAAGGATTTATCGTAAGGGGGACATTGTTGGAAAGAGCAGCAGCCACCACTCTAAGAAAGGAAAGAGCAGGGAGGTGGCTCTGGGTGTGGAGGTGGCCTGCTGCAATGAGAGGAAAGAGCAAGCAGCTGCCATGAGCATTCCCCAGGGAGATACCTTTCCTGGAATTTAAAACGATATGAGAAATCCTTTCAAGCGCCGTCATAGCTGGGAAGTATTTGAGTGAGCTGTTTGACACTGGTCATGGGAGGCTGGATTAGTTGTGCTGGGGACTACAGCCTTTCCTTTTTGTCTGAGGGGTGGAAATGGAGCTCCTTAGTCAGTGTGTGCTCCTGGGCTGGCTGCGGGAAGGGCTGGCTGCTCCCAGATCAAGGATTTGTGGCCAGGAGGTGATGAGCATCACGAAACCTTTGTCTCCCCTGTCACCCAGCTGGCCTCTGGGGTCCCCTCACTGCTCCGTGCTCTGGGGCTGGAGTCTCAGAAAGTCCCCATCCTTCTCCTTAAAAGCAAGTTTCTGTTCATGGAGCTCCAGACTTCAGTCCCCGGCTCAGCCCCGAGACATTGCTGCCACAATACCATCCTCTGACTGCCCTCCAGGCACCAGCAGAGGAAGCCGCCTCGGAGCCTCTCCGACTCCTGCTCTCATTAACTTCCAGCAGAGATGGCTCACAAAAAGCATCTTTGTGGCCAGCTCAGCAGCAGGACTGCAACACACACGCACATCCCTGCCTGGCTCTAAGAGCAGCAGCTCCGGTCCGGACGCTGTGGGTACCTCAAGGAAAGCTGCTTGAGCATCTTCAAGTGCCTCCTGGGATTGGTTTCCCAGAGGTCTCATTCCAGTTCCTAACCTGATGAGTTAGTCTGGGCTCCAGCAATATTGTTCTGCCATGAATTTCACTGGGGGAGGATGCTGTCACTCACTCCTTGCCCTGTTGGAAGAGCTGGCTGGGTGGAAAATCCTTGTAAGCTGCTCAGCAGTGCTGTTTGCTCTGGGTACATTTTCCCTCTCCTCCTCAAGTAACAGCACGGAGTCCTTGGTTAACATAACCTGAGGAATTTTCCTGTTTAACTCTTAATATCTGTGATTGCTCTGAGGATGCACAGATGGTACCCATCAAAGCTGATCCGTAGGACCTCGCATCTTTGGCAGCCTCCTTCAGAGCAGAGACAAAAGTAACCAATACAGACCTAAGGAAAACATCTCTGCCCCTGACTTTGGCATTACGGATTTCTGGCAACAGAGGTTACTGAAATGATTTCTGATGGTCCTTGAGATCCCCTTCCTTGAGACACAGGTGAGGGATTGCAAAGGCGAGGAATGGGATCCTTCCCAATAAAGAATCTCCTGGACAGCCAGACTGTATCCCCTAACACTTCTCTGCTTTTTCAATCTTTAAAAAAAAAAAAACAACAAACCAAACCAAAAAACCACCATCACCACCAAAAAAAGACCCACTGCTTCAAGAAATACCAAGCAACAGCTACACATTTCACTTTCATGAAGGTGAAAGTGCCCCACAAGCACAAGTACAGCACAACTTCACACCTCCCACCAGCCCAGGTTGTTCCAAGCCCCATCCAGTCTGGCCTCGAACACTGCAAGGGATGAGGCAGCCACAACTTTCCTGGACAACCTGTTCCAGTGTCTCACCACCCTCAGCCTGAAGGATTTCTTCCCCACGTCTAAGCTAAGCCTCCCCTCTTCCATCCTTGGGATGCAGGTTCCACTGGTGGCCGTGTTTCCAAGAGGAGAAACTCTCTCCCGGCGCTGGAATCCTCCTCGCTTGCAATTGTCTCCTCTTGGCAAGACAGTTCACTGGTGAATAAACGACAGAGAAATATTCCCCTCTACACGTGTTTGGGTTTTTCGGGGTGGTTTTCTTGGACGGCGATGCTGGCTCACTAACAATACCCGTCTTGTTGGGGCCCGGGCTGCCGAGCAGGCTTTCAATAGATCCCTCTAAAATTATAAGCGGGCAGCCCCTGGGCTCTGAGAGATCACAGGCCACATGCTGGGGCTGAACAAAGCCTCTGCTATTTCCTAACAATTAGCCCAGCTAAAAGGACATCTATCTCCTGCCATTAGAGCCACCACGTGCCTCCCAGTCACTTCATTGGGAAGTTAATTAAATAACACGCCTCTCTCCCCATGAGGGTCTCCTGATGACTTCTCTGAGGTCCCAAACCCTTCCTGGGGTCACTGGGGAAGGGGCAGCTGGCCCGCAGGGGTCTGCAGCTCCAGAGGAACTCTGGTCACTCATCCATGGCCATCATCATCACCACCATCACCACCATCATCATCACTACCCATTATTGCAGGTTTTTAAATTATCTTCCCAACTGGAGAGCTTGTGATACAAGGGGGAAAAGCAAGGAATATGGTTTGCTTCCCTACCCATCACCTGCAGAAAAGTTGTGAAAAGAGCTGATATTATTCTGGTGGGCTTTGCTGTTAGCTGGAGGAAAAAAGAAGATATAAATATTTTTTGTAAATATGTTCCAGGTTGATGCAAACCAGATTGGGTTGTTGTTTCTTTTTTTTTTTTTCTTTTTTCATACACTACTCGTTGAGCTAAACCAGAGCAAAGAAAATAAACAAGGAAAACCATGTGTCATTCAACCTGAGCTCAAACTTTCTATTTTTGCACTTCTAAAATAGAAAAAAAAAATCAAAGGGGGGGGGGGGAGAAAAAGGTCAATTAAAAATAATCATGTTAATAAAACCCTTTTTTTGCACAGTTAGTTCACCTCTCTGAGGAGGTTTCTGTGGGAGGAGTAGGTTTTGGGTATGGATGGGGTGAAATCAATCTGCCTTTTTACCTGAGAAACCCAATTTGTGTTTTAGCATCACGAGAGGTAACAAAATACACCTCTGACCCTTGGAGTTCTCTTCCAGCCTGCAAAGTAGTTCTGGCAAGCCAAACAAATCCATTCAGATGATGCAGCAAATATCTCAGGGGCTGTCTGCAGTGTCCTCAGAGATGCTTCAGGGAGTCCAAGGGCCACCTCAAGCATCTCCTGTCCCTGGAGGAGGTCAGCAGCCCCTCTGCAGCACCCAGGCCAAACCCTGAGAGTGGCTTTTGTCTCTGTCACCCCGTGCTGGTTCTGGGGGCTGAGCTCTCTTTGCACCACCCCGAGCCCACACCAGCAAGAAACTGCTAAATCATTCCAGATGTTCAGCACCTTTTCTCACACTCTCCCAAGACCCGGAAGAAATTGAGTTTCCTTCTGCCAAGTCTACAGTCAGCAATAGTTGTGACTATTCTCTTTGCCCCCCTTTCAGACATTATTTTCCACCCTTGGCTATTTAAATCATTATTTTCACACCCGGAGAGCATAGCTGGGAAAGAGGGAAGGTGGGTCAACAGACTAATGAGCTGATTTCCTTGGACTTTTGGATACAGGCTCCCAACAGCTGGACCTGCTGCTACAACCAGAGCTCCATCCATCCAAGGAAAAGGGAGAGACCCTGTGCCTCAGCTCTTATGGAGGGGAGACAGCAGCAGGAAGGACAGGGAGGACGAAGCAGAGCTTGGTTTCATTCTGATGGGAACAGGGGGAAGCTGACATGAAGTTTGCTCCTGTTTTCCAAACCCATCAGCCACTCGTGCTGCTCACAACCATCCTGAGTAGCAGCCACTCTTGGAGCCTGGGTGGGAAAATGCTGGAGAGCTTTAGAAATGCATCAGGGCTTGCCAGGCAATGTATTAATTAGTGTGGGTGAATGCATGTCCATGGGCTTCTATTGTAAAAGCACAAGGATCAACTAATTGCTCACTGCTATGTGAAATAAGACAAACCCCACGCTCAAGCAATGCAAATGTTTTACATCAAATAATCAAATTCAACCAACGGGGCCAGGTAAATCATCATTAAAAGATGCCACATGGCTCCTCTGAAGGTCTACAAGGGGCTGGTACAAAACTCAAGACCAAGACACAATCTGAATGTACCTTAGGACCTACTCAGCCCTGTGGCTGCACTTAAACCCCAGCAGCCAGGTCTGACTGCTCCATTCATTGCAAATCTACAAAAAACAAAACAAACCAAACAAATGAAAAAAAAAAAAAAGAGGGCAAGAGACAAGAAAAAGATGTCTTGTATTAACTGCCTTCCTCCCTTCACCCAGCCAGTGCCCTTGATCCCAAAGCTATGGGAATGGCTCCACAAGCCACTTGATTAATAAGAGCCCAGGGGGGAAAAATCGTTTATATAACCTCTTCTTCTCTAAACTTCCTAAGTGCTTTAGAAAGTGGCTGCCCTGGAAACCCAAACTGGAAACGAAAAATATTATCTCTTCCATTTATAAACATCTCCAGTGCTAATGAAGTGAGGAGCAGCAGTGCTGGGGAGGAGAAGCCTGGAGATGCACTTGGCAGGCGTGGGAGAGCCCCCAGAAAACTGTTTCATTTCAGGTGGGTGTGGAAGGGAAAGTCCTCCCAGCCTGGGTCAGGGCCACTGTTGGCTGCTGACTGCAAGTGCTGCCAAACCCCCCGGGGAGAGACTGGAGAAGATGGATGGGGATGGAAGCATCTGCTCCACGGAAGAGAGAGGAGGCCTGACAGCCTTGTTAGGTGGAGATGGAGGGGGAAGGAAGGCAGGGTGACATGAACGAGGTAAGAGCAGATGGATGAAACCTTAATAACCACTTCTCTTAGCTGGAAGCTGGGATGGAGCATCACATCCTGACCCTGGGGAGTGTGGAGTGAACCTTGGTACTTGGCACAGCTCAGACTCCTGGGGCAGCTCAGCTCCTCTGCTCACACAGTCTGATCTCAATAAATGGATGAGTGATCCAGGTGAAGCTCTGGGGTTCAAACACCCTCTGCCTTGCAGCCCCTGAACCAGAGGGCCAGGAGAAGTGTTCTTCAGAACAGCCCAACCTGATTCTCCTTTTTCTTCCCATGCTGGTGTTTCCCATGGAGATTTGTTTTTGCATCAACACAGCCAGCCCCAGAAAATGCTGAGTTTTGGCTGGAAATGTTTGCATTTCGTTTTGACAAAACATTGACTGTTTCTGTGGAACAATCCCTCATGTTTGGCAGCAAGAAGAAAAGCAAAAAAAAAAAACCAACAACAACAAAAAACCCCAACAACATATATTTCATCTAGAAAGGGGACTGAGCTGGCATCCAGAGTGTGAAACAAGTGTAAGGCAAAGCAGGCTGCTGGGTTGCCTCGTTATAATGTCATTTTGATTACTGTAAAGCAAGGGAAACTGCTACTACTCACATGTAGTAGCTCTTTGCCTGGATAGGAACACAACCAAAGCTGCCAGACAAAGGCAGCATCTGGCCTCCTGAGGTTAGGAAGAAACAAGAAGCAGGGGGGGCAAGAGAAGCTCTGATACTCTGGAGATGTTTCCCAAGAGATGCAGATGCCCCAAGGTGGCAGAGTGGTGAAGAGCTCTCCAGGGCAGGGCTGAGATGCCAGCTTTATTCCACCACTACCTTCCCTAATTATTCATGCCTTTTGAGTCTGCAAAACTGGGTTGAAATCTCCCAAGTGCAAGCTCTTCTGCAAGATGCCTGGAACTGACCGAATTAGAAATTTTCCACGAAGAGGCTCCCTTGGGGCATCTCCTCCTTTTTTTCCTATTCAGCCTCAATGCTGACATCAGTCTGGCCAAAACGAGTGCCCTCTGCCTCTCCTTGAACGTAGGATGTGGGGAGTGAATCACAAAACCAGGGGAGAAAGGCACTTCTGACTCCTGAAAAATACTTACTAATGAGTTAGGGAGAAGTAGCTTGGGCCAGCTTTTCTTAGCAATCAGATCTCTGCCCTGGTGAAGCGGGTTGTGGTGGTGTTTGGTTTTGTTTGGGTTTGCTTTCCTCCATCCCATCTGTGCAATGAGAAGCACAAACATCTGCAAGTGTTTCTGCCACCCTTTGCTCACGTAGCATGTGCCATGTCAGCGGCCTTGCTTCCCTTTCCAGGACGGGAAGTCCTGTCCTGAACTTTATTATTTGGCTTTTTTTGGTGTGTGCACCCACCCCTTTCCATCGCTCCAATCCGTGGCAGCACTGAGTGGGTTGAAGCCAACCCTCTTTTTTTGGAGCCAGCCTTGAGGGGCTGAAGGCCTTGAAGCCCACCCTGTCCTTGCAGTGTTGTGGAAAAAGAAAAAAACACTGAAAGAGGGGATCAGAGGTACCTGATGGCAGCTCCTGAAGGATGGACCTCCACTGCTCATTCTGGCTGAGAATCTCCTCTCATACAGAAATCAGCCCACACACAAATTCCACCCTCTCTCCCTCCCTGGAGTCATTTGGAGAGCATCTCCCAGCCTCCAAGGCTCTCCTGCAGGGAAACCTCATCCCAAGGTAGACACACAGCCTGAGCAGCCCTGCCTGCTGCAGGAGGCAGCCTTCCCCTTCCTGGGGACCCAGCTGCAGGAGAGAAACTCTCATTTCTTCTCTTGTGAGCCAGCCAAGGACTGACCCACTGCAGCTCTGTCAAAGCCTATGGATACAGACCCCAGAGGGGAAAGTCCCTCCTGGGGCTGTGTAAACTTCCCAGGGGCTCAGCCACGCTGGCAGCTCGGTGTCATTTCAGATGTTAAGTTTTATGTTCTGGTGTTTTTTGGTTTTTTGGTTTTTGTTTTTTTTTACAATATCAAGCATTTGTACAGCTCTGTTCTCCGGGGAGTTCCAATCACTCCCCTGACCTCAGTGAATTAAGCATCGCCATGAAATGTGCAATGGATTAATCATCTGCATCTCCAACGTGAGAAACTGGGAGGCAGTGGCTCACAGGCAGCTTTTTCAGGGATTTAGGCATCTCACTCCAATGGAAGCCAGTGGGGTTTAGATGCCTAAAGACTTCTGTGAGGAGATGTAGCCAAGGTCTTCCAAATCCCTGCTGTAAGTTCTCAGCCAGATCTCCTAAATCTGCTATTCTTGTCTCTGAGAACCATTCCTCCACAGAAAAAAAAAAAAAAGACCATGGATGCTGGGGAAGAGCCACCAAGACTGAGAGCTCAGGTGAATGAAACCACCCCGTGGTCTGGGGATGTCAGAGAGCTGATTGCTGCACAGCAGGAATGAAGAGGAGAGCTGAGAGGAAGCATGGCCTCTGAGTCTGCCCCAGGAGCCCCAGGCAAGGTGAGAGACTTAACGTGCACAAAAGATGGTCTAGGAAAGAGCATGCAGAAAGCACAGTGCATTAGAGAAAGCTCAAACCTGCTCAGAAAAGGAGGAACCATTTCCATCCACAATTTAACTTGAGCTTATTTCCACTCCATTGTAGAAAGAGAGCAGAGAGATGCAATCCCTTACAGGGTTTTCAGGGGATAGTCATCCTGATCCTCTCCTTCCATCCTTCTGTGGCTCCAAGCATCGTGTTTCTCCTGCCTGCTCCTCATCTTTCCAGCCTGCATATGGACAAGCAGGGGCCAGTCCAACCCTGCTGGATGTGTCTGTGTGTGACAAATAACAATGACAAAAAGAGACCATCCTAGTGCAACTCACACACTCCCCTCCCCACTCTGACAGCCTGGCTTCTCAGACTGAAGTGATGCAAATAGCTCAGATAAGGTCCAGATAAAGTATCTGAGCTCTCAAGGGCTTATCTCAGCTGAACACCAACTCCAAAAATTCTAAAATTTGCCCTGTGGGACTCTCTCTCTGGAGCTTGATTTCCATCTGAAGCCCCGACCTCCAGAGGCTGCAGAAGCAGCTCCTGTTCAAATGGATTCTTGAGATAGCGGGGTGGGACGGGCAGGTCTGCAGCTCCTATCCTGGGATTTGCCTTCTGCTGGGAATGCTGGAAGAGCCAGGCTGATGGCTCAAGGAACCGGTGACGGCACCTTTCAGCACCCTAACAGATGAGGTAAAACCTTCAATGGAAAGATCACTTTCCCTTGGCGACAAAGTGCTCCCTGCTGGCTTTTCCTTTCAGCCTTCCCAGGAAAGGGATCGCAGCCTGGAGCTCTGATCCCACAGACCCGGTAACAATCTCTGACTTTAAACTCCAGGGATAAATATTCCTGCTCGGAGATCCAGCTCTGCTGAAACGCAGCTGGAAAAAAACGTGTGAGACCTGCTGGGGAGCATCCATTCCTAATTCCTAGGATGCAGCTCAGGCTGGGGAAGGGGCCAGGAGGAGTCCAAAGCCAGGCTGCAGGGTGGTAAATTGAGCTCTCCTTGTACAACTGGGAGGAGAGGCCCTGATGGGCTCACTGACACCTGGACTGAAGTTATTCAGGGTCCCCCATCACACAGCCAGATGCAATATGCTGGGTGTTCCACAAACACAACAGACAGCAGGAAGGAGTCCTTCCCAAAGGGGCTGCAACCAAGTCATCAGAATCCTTATCATTCCTACACACCCAATGCAAATCCAGCAAGGACAAAAAAAACCCCAACAAACTAACAAAACAAGAAAATAAAACAAAAAGAGCTTTCTGAAAACTCCTCAAAGCCCTGCAGAAATCACCCCCAAATCTCCCTGGTTCAAGCAGAGAAAGATTTCAGCTCTGTAGAGGTTTGCAAGCATCAGGCAGAGTTCTCAGGCAAGAATAATTATGGAATTCGATAGGAAAATGTGTGGGCAGGCTCTGGGCTCTGGGCAGCTGCCCAGCACTCAGCTGCATTGGCAGCACCAGGGTTAACCACGGCGGCGCCCTGCAATGCAATGATTTCTGGTTTATTTCAGCAGGGGAAGTGTGTCCCGGCCTGATTAGCCCAATGGTTTCCTCTTTTCCCATAACCTCCAGACCCCCATGGCCTAAGTGTTTACTTTCTGAAATAAAAAATCTGCTAGTGTTTTTCTTTTTTCGGGGCATGTGTATTTTGGGAGGATTCGGGGGGAGGAAAGTGGAGAGGGGGAGTTGAATGGGATGGGAGGCTGGAGTACACCTCCCTTCTCTCTCCCACCCCTCACCCCCAGCTCCTTTCCAGCTGCAGCCTCTGAGCTGAGACTTCTGGCTTCAATGTGAGAGAGAAACATTAATGAGAGAGTTCAGTCTCTTGCTTCAGCAGCTATAAACACAGTGAACATCTGGAAGGGGAGAGAGGTGCTTCACACTGCCAGGAGCTGAAAGAAACTGTGTGTGTGCAGGGTCCCAGCCCTCTGTGCTCCCCATGTCCCCCCTCTGCCTGCCCTGTACGTTGCCCTCCTGGCATCATCCAGCCAGGATCCAGAGAGAAATTAGGAGCTGGTCTCACTTAGGCTGCCCTCCCTGCTCTGTGTGGAAAGCAAAGCCCACCCAGGTGCTGTTACCAGAAGCCACATGCAACCCCAAGCCTCTAAAGAGGGTCTGTGCTGTGCAGTGGTACCCCCAGAAACAAGTGCCGTGGCACAGGAGATTGGGAAAGCTCAAAAAAACCACAAAACAGCTGTGCTTTGTGTGTCCTGTCTAAAGCAAGTGTTCAGTGATGCAGGAAAAAAGGAACAGGTACATCCACCTCACTCCATCCTACAGAGAGAGCAATCCTACTCCAAGAGCATCCCAAAACATCTGCACTCATCCTCACAGCCCCACAGAAGCTCAGTCCCTTTTCTCCTCGAATCTACATGGAGTTATTCCTTCTCCATGGAACACCAAAGCTGCCAGTCCTGGTTCAGCATCCCAGCTTGTGTTTTCCCTCTTGCACACCTCAGCAAATCTACAGGCAACACCCAAAAAACCCCAAGCCACCACCCCCAGCTCTCACCCAGCCACATCCCAGGGACACACCAGAGTAGGATTCCTCCTGGAGCAGCAGCTGATATCCAGCTGACACCAGGCTGCAGCTCAAGTGGGAAAAGAGCTCAGGGCTCTTCCTCTGGTGATGACCCAAGGTGCAGGGAGCTCCCTTGGGTTTTGCCTTTGAGACAAGACAGGGATTTGTCCAGAGTCATGCAGGAAACAAATGGAAAAGCCAAAGGGTGGATTTTTGTCATTCTGTTGCTTCAGCTCAAATAAACCTCTCCAAGTGCTGACTTGCAGCAGGTTACAGTGGGGATGCAAAGGGAGCACCATGGGGTTGCCTGCTTGTGTTTTCCTCACCTGGCAAACAAGAGGGATCCACACAAATCTGAGTTCAGCTCTCAGTGGAGAGCAAAGCAGTAACTGCTCAGAATCCTTCAGGAGCCTTGGGAAAAGGGCCAGAAGGTTAAACACCACAGCTCAGCAATTCATTCACAAGGCACACAGGGATCTTTTCCCTCCACCAACAGATTAAAGTAAGTGCTCTTAAAAGAGAAAATTACACGAATTTGTCCTTCAGCAAACCCAGAGTGCACACCCAACGGGGTGCTGTGCCTTTAACCAGGGCTGCTGAAACTCCCAAAGACTGTCAGGGGGGAAAAGGGTCAAAAAAACCCATTCCAACCAGGCTATAAACAGCACCAGACCCCAAAGCTTGGGAGAGGCTGTCACCTCACCAGCCAGAGGATGACAATCCAGCAGAAAGGGATCATTCATCCCTGGGTTGGAGCAAAGGGCCAGGGAGGGCTGAGGATCTGGAGGAATGATGCAGGTTGTGCAGAGGCAGGATTTTGTGCACAGCTTTTGTGGAGCCTTGAAATGAATCAGCACCCAGCACCTCAGCTCTCCAGCAGCCCTCCTCCTGCTGCCTCACCCCAATTTTTTCCCCTCTGTCCCCTTTCCCTTCGCTTTCCTCCACGTCCTCCCTTGCCCACTCCTTATTTTTTAAGGAGGGAGAGGACAGAGTGGCCAGGCCAGGAGATGTGCCTGAGGAGTCCTGCTGGGTCTCAGAACCACCAGCAGATGTGCATGGCCTGTGAAAAGCCTCCCATTCATCTCTGCAGAGAGCGTGCGGGGGAGGCAGCAGCAGCACAGGGGAGGGGGGAAGTGTTGGAGGAGGCTGAGAAAAGGAAGGAGGCCACAGTTAAAAATAGGATAAAAGGACATGAAAAAAAAAAATGCAGATTTTTTTCTGGGTTGTTTTTTTTTTCCTTTTTTTTTTTTTTTTTTTTTTTTTGGTTGCTTTCCTCCTAAAAGCTTCACTTGGAAAATGTGCTGCAGCTGGAGAAGCCATTGGGCTGAGCCTGGTCAGCTCTCACCTTCCCCCCTCCTCACTCCTCCTCCCCAAGCCCCCTTCCTCTGAGCGTGGGCCTGGAAGACAGCCCAGAAACTGCTCACAGAAAGAGCTTTCCTCCAGGGATCTCCACCAGGGAAAAAGCAGGTCTCATGGTGAAGGAAGGGGCAACGTGGGGAAAAGCAGGGAGAGCTGGCCACAGATGCGGACAGTCCCTGTGGGGCTGGGCTTGGAGGAAGATGCTTGGGCAGCATCAGACCCACAGCTCTAGTTTCTTCTCTCTCTAGAAAAGGTTTTCATTTAATTTTCTTGCCTTGCAAAATCCCAAAGCAAATCCCATGTTCCTCAGTGAAAGCCAGCTCACTCCCTCAGATACTCCAAAAGGATGGGAGTACCCTCAGTCCAGACGTGCTAATTCAGCCCAACAGCAGTGGTAGAAACTTCTTCAGCCAGAGTCATTTCATCCCTCACTTGCCATTAACAACACTTTTATCTCCCCTATCACTAAGGAAAACAAACCTGCTCAGAGTGAAGAGCTTGTTAAAGTGGCCTTGGCCCAAAAAGGCAGTGCAGCCAGGACTATGCCTGTGCTGAAATTGTAATAGTGCTATCAAACCTTTTCCTCCCCTCTAGTTTTATGCCTAACCTCGTAACAGCCAAAAAAATATTACCAGAGGGTAATATTAGGATACTATTACCTTATGAATTAAACATAGGGTGCTAAGTGTGGCTTTCAGCATCCTTTCAGCAGCCCTGCTGCTTGGGCAGGCATGTGGCACCCTTAATTCTGGGCTGCCAGATGGTTCAGCTGAGGTTCTATGGCCTCTGTGCTCCTGTCCCCACTTGGCCAAGGAGCAGAGCTTCATTTCATAAACCAGCAGCAATTCCCCTTTTGCTAGTTATTTTTTACCATCTTTGCCCTTTGCTTGCTGTGGACCCAGTCTGGGTTGATTCTCTGGGCAGTAATAGTTCCACCACATGCAGTGCAGATTGTGGTAGCAAGCTGATGTATAAAACTGACTCTACCCCAATTTTTGCTTTTTAAACATCAACAATAACAAAAAAAACCTCTCCAAAAAAACCCAGCACCACCCCTTCTTGTCTTTATCAACGAGCTAAATCCACATCAGGCTTTCCTTTATTCCTATCACTGAATAATCTAATCAGACTTCAAGCACAATGTAAATAAACTTGCCTGAACTTCAAAGGCAAAATATCATCTCTAAAGGCAAGCAGCACTAAAACTTTTAGAAATGTTGTGGGTTTCTGTTGCAAGAGGATATATTCACACTTGCACTTTCCTTGTTGACTTGTTTCTTTCACCAACATCAAGACCATGAAAACCAAAATAGCCTCTAGTACACCAGAAGAATAGATGACAAATGGTTTTAATACACACCCGAAAGACAAAGGAGAAATGAAAGACTGTTCCTAGCAATATATACAAATCAGAGTTTCCTCTCATTTAAAATTAGAAACTGCTCTAGACCTAAGAAACAGCACTATTAAAAAAAAAAAGAAAAAATCAGAGAAAGAGTATCTTACTTTGCCACAGGAAGACCTGTAAAATAATTCTTAGGTAGTGCAAGAGACTCAGAGGCCTGTGCTATCCATTCCAATTGACTGAAAATTTGATAGAAACCTGTTGAAGACAGTGACCAATTTTTTTTTCTTTTAATGCCTTCCCTGAGGTTTGGAGCAGGCTCCAGACTCTGCAGCAAGAAATTTCACAGACCCAGCATGGGGTAATGAAGGTCTGGGTTGCAGATATGTTGGTCCCTGGAGAAAGCACTTTCACAGAAAAGGGGAGAGGGTAAGGAAAAAAAAACAAAACAAAACAAAGAAAACTTTCCAGGCACAGATTTGCAAAATGTTTGAGTAAATCCAAATGCTGCAAGGGCAGATTTCATCAGAGCAGACTTGACATCATGCTGAGAGGTCAGCCACAGGAGTTGAGCAAATAGCTGAAATAAGGAGGGCTGGGAATAGGCAGCAGAGTTTTGCTCCAGCCATAGGCACAGTGCTCTGCATCCACCTCCTGCTCACACACAAGTGCTCACCAAAGGAGGAAAAAAAAAAAAAAAAAAGGAAAAGCCTGAATATTTGCCAAGGAGAGATTTCAAACTGCACATTTAACCGCAACAGTTACTGGTTCTGCTGAACTCTTTAGCTGCAAAAAGTCTCTAAACACCAGGGCTTTTCCTCTCCCAAGGGGCCAATGTGCATAACTAACGAGCCGGGAACAAGTCACAGAGGACCAGCACATGCCATGGAAAAGCTTACATGGGATTTAAGTGCTTCATGATAGGCTTATGAGGGACTTAAGTGAAACGTAAACTTCATATTGGCCCTTTACAAAGGTCACATTCGTGCAACTTGAGCTCTTTTGCTGAGTTCCTGCAGTTGCTCTGTGCCACGGTGTACCTGAGCCCCCTCCTCTGCCACAGCACACGCAGGCTCTCGGCTGATGCCCCCTCACCCATCCTGCAGGCAGGAGCACCCTCTGCCCACCCCACATCCACAGAATCATTTGGGTTGGAAAGGAGCTCTGAGATCATCAAATCTAACCCTGGATCCACTCCCCCCGTGGTTCCCAGCCCATGGCACTCAGTGCCACATCCAGGCTCTTCTTCAAAACCTCCAGGGATGGAGAATCCACTACTTCCCTGGGCAGCCCATTCCAATGGCTGATCACCCTCTCTTTGAATAAATTCTAATATCCAACCTAACCCTCCCCTGGCACAACTTAAGACCATGCCCTCTTGTCTTGCTGATAGTTTTCTGGGAAAAGAGACCAACCCCATCTGGCTCCAGCCTCCTTTCAGGGAGTTGTAGAGAGTGATGAGGTCTCCCCTGAGCCTCCTCTTCTCCAGGCTGAACACCCCCAGCTCCCTCAGCCTCTCCTCACAGGACTTGTGCTGGATCCCTTCACAGCCTCCTTGCTCTTCTCTGGACCTGCTCCAGGACCTCAATCTCCTTCCTGAACTGAGGGGCCCAGAACTGGACACAGGACTCAAGCTGTGGCCAGTCCCTGGTTATACAAGCAGCAGCCCAAACTGCAAGCTCAGCTTGGAGAATTACTCACCAGTGATTTTATAATGCCTCCCAAATGATGAGAATGTGCCAGGGATCACCCAGTCCAAGCCAGTGAATTGCTTTGGACTGCATGGCCACCAACTTCTAGCTGTGGCTACCTGAAGACCATGCCACTACCCTCCCAGGGAGTAAGGGGATGAGCTATGAGGCCAAGAGGCCCAAAATGAGTACCATGGTGGAAATAAAACCCAGAAGTCTACAGACCCTTGCAACCCTCCATGGAAGCCTTTCCAAAGGAAGAAGGACACCAGTCCTGCAAACACCCTGAGAACCCACAGCTCCCATGGTGATCTCCCAGAGACACCCATGGCTGTCAAAACCCCAGGGAGCAGGAACAAAGGCTGCACTCCATAAATATAAGGAAGAGACATACAAGGCATCAAAATCCCACTCTATAAATGTAAGGAAGAGACATACAGGGCATCAAAATCATCCTGAAAAAGAGGAGAGGGGTTCTCCTAGCTAGGGCAGGGAAGAGGGAAGCTCCTAGCCCTCAGCATCCCTTTGCCAAGAGAAGACTTAAACAACACAGCTTAAATAGTTTTATCTGCCTTTTTTATGCTGCTTTTTTAACCTGATAAATTAAGACAGGGGTAAGGAAGCAAATAGAGCAGGAAGGAGAGAAAAAGCGACACGCTGGACAACAGAAAATAGCATTTTGGGGTTTTTAGAGCTCCTCTTTGTAGCTGAGCACACGGCTAAGAAAGGCACCGTCCCGGTTCCCAACCCCACTCCCCAAATGATGCCCTACCTGTGCCATAGTGCTCCAGGCCAGTGGGCACTTCTTGCGTGGCTGGCTCGTCCCAGAGCGGGCAGCATGTCCTGGGCTGGCAGCAGGCAGACTGGAAGCCACAGGTAACCCAGGGATCCTCAGAGGGTCCGGCAGGATTTGGCTTCTGGGAGCGGGAGAGGTGAAAACGTCAGAGTGCCCCAAAATGGTGTCCGCGCCCCGGGGAGGCAGAGCGCGGCTTTCCCACCAAATTCAGCAGCAAAGAAGAGTTTGCTGAAGAGAAAAGGGTGTTGTCCCAAATCACCTGGGTGAGGAGCATCCTGACGAGGCCGAAAAGGCCCTTTTTGAAGCAAACGTAAGGAAAAAAATATAAAATAAAAAGCCCCCGTCGGGCTGCGCTCAACAAGATGGCGTCAGGGAAGCGCCTCTCCTCAGGGCACTTCTCCTCCTGCCCTCAGAGGGAGATCCTTTCAGCCCCCTGGGATAAAACTCTTATTTTAGGGCAGCCTGAGGTAGGAGACCCCACAGCCCCCCCAAAAATGTGGGGGGGACGGGTGGGAGGGTGGAAAGGTCCCAGCCCTGCCCAGGTTGCAGCCCTGGCACGCTGGGTGAGCTCGGCACGACGCTGAGGTAAAGCTGTCACATTTATGTGCATATTCCCATTTATCTTGATATTCTTTGTCAGTCTTAGGTTTGTATGGATGCTTACGTTTGGGTTGTGTTTATACCTGGGTTGTGTTTGTATTTATTTTCGCTATGTGTATATTTACGTCTCTGTGTGTATACATATGTGTGTAAATATTTATGTTATACACACAAGTGTATACACACATGTATATTTCTACAAACTTATCCACTATTACATGTATTACATAATATACTGCATTACTATATGCTTACACACAGTACATTATATAGATGTACTGGCTAGCTGTGTGTATAGGCATGTGTATACACACATGTACATAATCCTAGATTATACCTATCATAATTTATTACACCTTTGGTGTTATGCTATATAAAGTTATATTTATACTTTATACACAAAAATATGTGCATTGTATACACAGTTACAAAGAGATATATGGACATTTTCCCAGGATATAATCTTAATTTTCTTTTATACATATTTATTTATAAATATGCACAGATTGTGTGTATATAAGTGAAAATATCTTAAACACATATTTGCCATATATACATACCTGTCTATACTTCTATACTATATAATATATATATGCTACAAATACGTTTATATCTCTATGTAATATGATAACAACATATACATACATATAAATACATTCAGGATGTTTTCATTTTTTATTATTACTGTTATTTCCCTGCAGGGAAACAGATTTACTTCATTTCCAATCAATATTTAAAAGCCAAATGCATGCTTGAAGCCATTTAAAGGGGAAATAGTGAGCTGCATTAGAAATATTTCCTGTGTCAGAGTGGCCTTTTCTGCCTCATTTGATGAAAATTTTGCTTTCTAGCAAGTCCTTTGTGCAGCCTGGTGCCTCAGCTCAGAGTTACAGCTTTCATTTGACCTCCTCTAGGATCTTCAGGACTGGTCAGTATTTTTTTTACGTCTATTAAAGTGATTTCTCTAAATAAGGGTGGAAGCACTGTCTATATAGGTCCTATAGGTGCTGGCAGTTGGCATGAGCATACCCAGGATCAGATATTAAACATACCCACCCATCAGCTGCATAGAAAGAAAGGAGTTGGCTTGAGAGAAGGGGCACCAAATTTGACCAAAACCTCCAGAAAACCAACTGCAACTTTTCCAAAGCCTGCTTTTGCTTTTGTGCTGAGCCCTCAGCAGGTGAAGGTCAGCAGAGGGAGCGGAGGCAGGGGGACAATGGTTACCCTAACAATCCTCCTCCCAACACAAGCACAGGAAATCCGATGCAGCAATCCTGTTTCCAGTCGAGGTTCGAAACTTTGAGAGGCTCAGATAAGCTCTGAGCAAACATTCAACATTCAGACCCTGCTCTGAACTACGTGAAACCTTGGGATGATTCACGACATCAGCTGTGTCGGCAAAGTCCCAGCAGCCAAAGAGGAAACCCACTGGGTAGAAAAAACACCCAAACTCCTTTCTTACCATCACTCCAGGGCGAGGCAAAGGGTAAGGGGCTGTGGTGCTGATGGCTGTGTCCATATAGTAACTCATCATCTCAGAGGTGCCTGCAGAAATGGAGATGGACGTGAGATGCCCTGCTGCAGAGTGCATAAAAATTGATAGTAGCAGCTAAACCTGTTCTTTCTGACAGCCACGTAAAGGTAGGGACCAGACTGTCATCTTTAATGAGTTTAAGCTGGAAAAGTGAAGAGGAAAAATATCTGTATTAATAGCAGCAGATATTGTGATCAGATGTGTTGTATTAACAACACAAACACACGCATCCCTTAGTGTAAACTGATGAGAGCCTGACAATGGTGAATGAATTATCACCTGGAAGCTGATGGAGCTACTCTGGGGGAATATGAGATCATGTTTCCTTTGCTGCAGAATGGGCGGGAGATTGTTGCCAATTTTTTTCTTTTGGAACAAAAAAAAGCCACAAAAACCACCAAAACAAAACCAACACAAAACCAAGTTTGTTGAGACCAACACCTCTCCTATAAAGGTCTTATCACAAATGTTCTGCTTCACAAAATTCTGTTTTCAAGAGACATCTTCTGCTTTCCCCCATTAGCTTACTTTCCCCTTGCTAAAGCACTCCCTTGCATTGCTGAGACTCAGATGTCTGAGTAATTTGCAGTGCACTAATTAACCATCTCAGCCCACAGGAGCATGTCACAGTTTCATGTGTCAGTCGTAGCATGGGACATCCTCCTCTGAGCAAATCCTTCAGCCAGTGCTGTTCATTAGAGGCAATTTTTTATCATCAATGGAGCCCATGTTGGAGCTGAGGTGGAGGAGCTGCAGCCTGGCTCTGCTTTTGAATATGGAGATGTTTTTTTTTTCCCCTCTGCTTTAAATGCAAGTGCAGGGCCAATGCACATTCTGTGTTTGAAGGAATAAAAGGTGCTGGGAGGGAAGAGTAAGTAAGAGGGGAGTATCCTGTGCTCAGGAGGGCTCACTCAGGCAGGATATGACTTGGAGCCAAGGGAACTGATGAAACCACTTTTCCAAGTCATCTCCTAAGCAGCACAACCAGATTCCCTCCAGCTACTTCTACACTGTACCCACAAATAGCTCCCAGAGGCACCAAGCCCCCCTGCCAGCCTTCCCTCTGCTCCCAGGGGCTCAGGTGCTGCAGGGGGCCAGGCAGAACATCCAGCAAACATCCAGAGAAAAGCAGCCCCAGCTTCACTGGGGCCCCACTCACCACCAAACTGGGACTGGGGCTCCTGTGTCCCACCAGGCTCTGTGACTAATGGCCAAATGCAAAACACCTGCATGTGTATGTGTATTAAATTATTATCATCATTTCCTCCTTCTTATTACCAACTTTTGCTCTAACAGCACTATGGGCTGTTTTGTTTTTTTTTTAATTTTTGTTTTTTAACTCCCCTCTTAATTCATAAAACTGAAAACTACCTACCTGGTGAAAGAAAGATGAGCCCATTTCTCTCTGAGCAACCCAAAAATGTACTGTGGCTGAGAAACCATAACGAATCTCAGCATCTGTGCACACCAGCCTGCACTAACTGGGTTAAAAAAACCAAAAAGTTTGCTTAAATTTCTCTGCAGCTGGGTCAGTGTGCAGCTGGGTGAAACAAAGAAGGGGTGTGGAGCTTTTTTCTGAGCTCAGCTGATGGAGGGTGAAGTGTTCAGTCCCAGTCCCTCACACACTGATCTAACCTGGCACATAAACATGAACTGACATCCCTGTTGCTCTCAAGGCTGCCAGTCCATGCCAAGGCAAGACAGAGACAGTGAAATGCAGACAGAGAAAGCTTCAGGCTGATTCAGCTGTTCCAGTGACACACACATGCCTGAGAATAAGGAATTACCATGTTAAAACAACAGTTAAACAGCAGGCCCTGTGAAGAGCTTTTTCCTTTTTTTTTTTTCTTTCTTTTTTTTTTTTTTTTCTTCTTTTTTTTCTCTTCTTTTTTTTTTTTTTACTTTTTTTTTTTTTTTCTGCTGTGCAGCTTGTGAAAGAGGCAGTTGAGGTTTGGGTTGGTTTGTTGTTTTTTTTTTTTTCCCTTTGATGAAGACACCCAAGTCATGCTGGTTCTAGAGAGCTGCCTTCATCTTGTTTGCATCAGTGTGCTGTCACCAGCTGAACCTTCCAGCAAAGAACCACACACTGATGCTTGGAGCACCATGTGCTTTGCTCACAGGAGAAGCACTAAACCCATCCTGAAACCCAGGACAAGGCTTCATGCAATCAAAAATATCAACCAGAGCTGAGAAGCAGCACTCTCCTGAGCCCTGGACTGAAAAAGGGGAATTTTCATCTCTAGAAAGCAGCTCAAAAAGATTTATAGCAAGGACAGGTTGTTTTTTGGTGTCTCTTTCCTGCAAGCTGCACTGTTAAAAAGCACGAGTAGGAGTCAGAAACACAGTGCAAACCTCAGCAACCATTTGCACCCCCACCCCTGTCTGCAAATCCAACTCAGATTTAAGTGAAATCAGTCCCACAGCCTGAAGAAAGTTTGAAGGGTGGTAAGTGTTAAACGACAGAGACACAGACCTCAGGCTCTGAAAGGGACCTGGAAGAGCCCTGCTTGAAAAAAAAGCAGAAGAAAAAAAGCTTTTTCAAGCCCTGCTTGAAACAGGCAGATTCTGTGAACAAAAGAACTGTGCTGTGGAAAAACAGGTATACAAGGCTGGCAAGGGGAGGCAAGATGACAGCAGGGAAGCAGCTCTGGTCTGCTTTGTGCTAATTTTAACAGAATTTCCACCACTTCCCAGAGGAAACTACTTCACAGCCCAATACATCTCTCACTGTCAGCAAGTTTCCCTGATGTCTGAGTGATATTTTTTTCCCTGTAGCTTCCTCTAATAAGAGCCTAAATAGTTCCTCTCCTCCCCTTGGATGCCATTAGATAGCTTTAATGACCTCTTGGGAGCTAAATTCACTAAATTCAGTGACAGCTTTTCGTGGCGGGTAACTTGGCTGATATTAAGGAAATCACTGCAGATTTCCACCCAGATAATCAAGATCCACAGCTTGCTGAGAGCTGTTAATAAATAGAAGGGAATCAGAGCCATTTGGTAAAATCCTTAATGACTTAACAGCTTGACTTCAGTCTTATTGTTTTTTCTTATTATTCCTGTCTTATTGTGAAAACATGTGTGGGAGAAACAGCATTTATTCTGGGGCTTGGTCAAGTACCAGCCAAAGCTAATAAACTCTTGTGTCATTTATAAACTAAATTAAAATTTTAATTCCATTTCAACATCCATCCCTCCTCTTTTACAAGGGTTGTTTTGTTTGTTTGTTTGTTTTTTAAATGAATTACCAAGCTCAGTTTAAAAAGGGAAAAGCTGTTTGTCCTGGTGATTAGCACACACACCTATGCAGAAGTTAGGAAGGAGGTGAAAATGGTTATTGAAGCAAAGTGAACTTGGTTGGATAAATGAAGACCTTCTACAACATTAACAGGGCTAACAGGGAAGCCTGGGGCAACATCAATAACCCCATCAAAATATTTCTGACTCCAAGAAGGTGAATAAAGACTGGAAAAATGGGCAGCAGCACCTTCAACACCACCACCCTCCATGGGCTGCTCCACTGGCAGTTTGCTGCCCCAGACCTGCTTAGTGATAGCCATTTTATTTTTTGCATCAAGGAATAATTTATCATCTTGGAGGGGGTGGGGAAAATAGCTGGTGGAAATTACATTCTTCCGCAAGGCTTTAACCCTTGAAATCCTGGCACTTTCCAGGCAGCCAGCCAAGTCAGTTCTCAGGGGAAAGAGTATTTGTTGACCTGCTGGCATACTAAAAACCTCATGTTAAAAACCTCATTCAATTCATCAAACCCTGGCACCAGTATAAAGTGAAAGAGGGACACGAGCAACAGAGATGAGCATGTTTCTCTGGCTGCTCATTTACAGATCATGTTTTTTAAGAGATCAGCCACCTCCTGTCTCCCTTTCATGTCAGAGGATCCCACGTTTGTTATGTATGATTCTGTGATTTTAAAACTTTGCAGCATTCTTGAAGATGATTCCTGGCAGGAAAGCCAGGCAGGGCAGTAAATAATGAGTCCCTGGTAAATAGGGCAATATAGCAATTGCCCTTCTGCTCCCTCAGTAAATACTCCAAGAGATTAAATGACTTGGCTAAGGTCATTTGGAGAAAATGAGGGTGAGGATCTGAGCCCTGGAGCCACCAGCTTAGCAACAGGGTGCTGCCTGCAGTTGGGTCAATGTTGCTGCAGGAAGGTTGTCTGTGCTGGTTCTGGGAAGGATGAGGCTAACAGGGAGGCTGCCTGTCAGCAAATTACTTTCTGCTTTAATTCTGGGCTCTTTCTCTCCTCATCAGCTGCCAGATCTGAAGGAGATATGATGGTACTTCAAGAGCCTTCCCATTTGGCTGGACAAACTCTAGCTGGCCTGGATGACAGCAGTCATGAGAGAGTGCCAGGACAGTAAAAGTTTGAACCAGTCTCATAAATACATGGGCCCACAAGCCTTTTTTTTTTTTTTTTTTTTTTTTTGTGCTCGGTGCTAAACTTTCTGCTTTAGGCTTCTCCACTACCATGCTCATTTCTTTGATATTCAGCTACTATTTTGTAATTAAGCTAAAATAATGCCAGCATCACCAGCACTCCAAATCTATATTGAGCTGACAGTGCAGGTCATGGCCAGGATAGGGGGGATACTGAGCTCCAGAGGCTGTTGCCACTCAGGCATGCTGCTCCCCCTGGCAGCTTCCAACTGCAGGAAGATGTGAGTGGGTGGGGGTGTAATTAGGCTGTTATTTCAGTCATTAATTTCCCTCTGTGAAATAATGGACTTACAGCACAATGGGACCAGATCCTCAGCTGGGGGGGGGAAAGGACTGGATGAATTTTCCACAGTTCAGCAAGGGATCCCCTGCACCAGGGAAGGATCTGGCCCTGCAAGGAACATGTGTTCCCCATCTCAGAAATCCCAATGTACTCCATGGCACAGGGAGCTTGGTTAGGGATTGAAGACCCAGCTCTGAGTCTTGTGTTTTGGTCCAAACTCCCTGTATGACCCATGGCAGGACACTTGGGACCAGCCTGTCCCAGACTGCTGGTGCTTTGAAAGCCCCACCAAGCATCTCATTTCATCCAAACACCTTTAGAAAATTAAGTTACCTTTTGCTTCTCTGTGCCTTAACTTCCCAGATGCATAAAAAGATGTTTTCTGATTTGGAGGGGTGTGTGGTACCCGAAAGCTGAGGACAAAGGACACACACACGCTCCCCAGTGCTGAGTGCAGATGATACACAAGCAAACCTGTAAAAATCCCAGCCCCTGGGTGAATGGTGCCATTCCCTGCTGCCCGGGGTGAAAATGGCTGGGGAGCCCAAAAAATCTGACTGTTTACAAGGCAGGCAGGAGAAAACTCAAAAAAAAAACCAAACCCAAAAAACCCCAACAGCTGGATTAGAGGCAGCCTGTAAGCAGGAAACCACTCTGGACCCAGCCCACAGCCCCCAAAGGTGTCAGTTGACAGCACAGGATGGGAAGTTGATGGTAACTGTAATACCAAATGAGTGGCCCCGTGCAAAGCAATGATTTAGAGGCTAATGGGAAAGGGGGAAGGCCTGGGCTGTGCTCCTTCAGGGACTCCTAACTCCCTCTGCCTCCTCTGGGCTGGTGCAGCATTGTCCCCAGCCCAGGGAATGGCAGCAGAGCAGCAGCACATCCCTGCAGCTCTCACCCTGAAGGCTCCAATTCCTCCCCAAAGCAAACGCTGGCACCTGTGACACTTTGTGCCCTTTGAGGGATGGCATTGCTGTTGAAAACACACGAAGAGGCAGCAGCAACCCCCTCCCGAGCATCTCTCCAAAAGCAGGAATCAGCCCTAGGCTGAGGGGTTTTGCTCCTCTCCTGTCTGTCTGTCTGTCTGCAGGGCTGGAGGGAGCAGGGGGAGCATCCCACCCTGGGTGTTTTCTTCTCCCCCTGCCTCACAAACAAACCAAGCCAACCCCCCAAACCAAAATGCAACTCAAAACATCAGAGGAACTTGGGAACTTCAAATTTAATCCACTTTAATATTAATCTTCTACCTAGATGAGGGAAACAATTCTCCTAAACATACATAAAAGGTTTATATAGTATGTATATGTATATATATATATTAAAAATATTTTTAAAGGGAAGGATCAGCTCAGACATTTAGATAAGATCCTGCAGCCCTGTTAGCAAGCACAGGAATCAGTCACTGGGTGAAACTGGAAATGGAGAGAGTTAAAGCAAACCACCAGCAAAAGGAATTTTCCATGTCCTGAACACAGGTACCTACAACCCCCAACAAGAGTTCCAAGACCCTCTCTCCCCCCCGCCACTTACTACTTAGCTGAAAGACCAGGGGAAGAGCTTAGGTTCTCCACGGCTTCCCCCACTCCTCTCCGCTCTTTTTCCAACTACCTGGGGCTCTGCTCTGCTCTGGAGCTGCCGGCTGGGAATGCCATGGTGTGGGGAGCAGGGCTGCCTATTCAAAGGGAGGGGGAGTGGTCAGCCCTGCATCCCGGGCGGTGGGAAAACACAGCTCCAGCCACCACCACCAGCCAGGAAAAAGTCACCTCAGACAGATGTCACCAAGAGGAAACAAACAAACAAACCAACCAAACAAAACAAACAAACAAAAAATAGTGATGGCGCTTGGAGGTGGTGATGCAGCCTCCTGCCAGAACCCTGCCGGGGGGGTGGGCTTTGGGTCTCTGCTGCTCCTGTGTCCTGTAAAGACCCCCGAGGGCTCTGCTCTGCTTTGCAAGGCTTCCAGGAATCCCGCAAAGTCCCCGGGAAGCGGAGCTGATCCTTGCAGGGTGACGGCAGAACAGGCAGACAGAGCCAGGGGATGTTTGTCCAGCCCTGATCCCTAAACCTCAGCTCAGCTGCTGCCTCTGCCTGGAGGTGCCTAATGGCAGAAATTGCTGTTTTCCTCCTGAAAGCTCCCCTGGGCACCTCCAGCTTCCCTGAGCCCTGTGCTGTGCTTTCTGGTGCCCACCTTACCCCCACCCTGGGAAGGATCCATCCTGGTAGAGTGCCCCCAAGCCCCTTATCACCTGGCTCTGGTCCCAGGCGTGCCAAAACCCCACTCATGGGAGCTGCTGCTTGCTTTTAAAAGCATAAAGCTGAAGCACTCCCCTGTACAGAAAGCACCAGAGTGGGGAGATGCTCAGGTAGCACTGGGAGCCACTGGTTCAACTCCCCCCACAATCTGCCAGAGGTGGATGTCCCAACCTTCATCACCCCAAAAACTGCTTTTGGTGCAGATGCTAAAGGAGGCCTGGGGCTCTTTGGAGAGGAGAAGTCTGCCAGGAGCAGAAGGGCTTGCAAGTGCTTTCCCAGCTGGAGAGGAGAAGGAAATTAGCTAAAACCCAGGTTGGAGCAGGGTGACTATGAAAACCTCAGTGTAAATGAGCTCCTACATCCTGGGAGAGCAGAACCTGGGGCTGCCTCCTCCCTGCCCGACCCTCCCAGCCTGGCCAGGGACATCCAAAGCCCCAGCACTACCCCCAGATCCTGGATGCAATACCCCTTCTGCTTCTCCTGCTCTGACTTTCCAGACAGCAGCAACTCTGCTTTTTCCTCCAGGAGGGGGCTCCAGGCTGACAATCCTCTCCAGCTCCAGGACTGATCCCTGTCAGCAGAGCCCCTGCCAGCAGCCCTGGGGAGCAGGGCAAAGCCCAGGGTTACCCATCTGCTGTTCTGGGACTTCTGGTTTATAGACAAAATGGGAAGCTGGGAACAGCTGCTGTGATTTTCCCTAGAAATCCTAACAGACAAGTAGTGTAACAGAAAAAAAAAAAAAAAAGGAAAAAAAAAAGGGGGCACAGCCATGAGGTTCAGCCCTTAGTGCTTCTTCTGTGCCATCTACTGCTGCCAGATGCTTCCCAGAGAAATCAAATGGGCAAAAGTGGTGTCCATAAGCACTCCTGCCCTTCAGACCTTAGCCCAGGAGGTTGCTCACACAGACACACTGACAAATAACCAAATAAATCCCCGTGTGTATGCACGTAAACCAAACAACAGGCCCTTGGATGATTTTCTCAAGCTCCTAAGAACGAATCTCCACTTTAGCCACTGTCTGAACCTAAAAGCACACAGCTACAGGTGCCCAAACAGAGGTTACCTGTTGAACTTGCAGCCTTCAGGCACGGATCCCTCTTGTAGCTATTTTAATGCAGGAAATTATTTACAGGGTTCCCATCTTCTCAGGAAGGTTTCCATCCTTCTGGGCTTTGGTACAAAGGCTCGGTCACGTCTGAGCACCAAAGGAGTGGAATATATCCAGCAAATCAATTTTGATCTGGGCAACTCTTCCCAAAGCTGCAGGATAACCCCTCTGGCAGCTGCAAACAAGATGTCTTTCCCTGGGCTGGCTGCTCTGCTCTGCAGCAGACAGTCCTGATGCACTAATCTATATATTAATAGCCTCTGTGTTATGGCTGTCCAATCGACTCTGTGTCTGCTGAAAGGAGAGGCTTCTGGTTTTTGGCTGTTTCTTCCATGGCAGCCCAAGCTCTGCTGCCTGTAGATCACCTCACCCAGCCTGAACGTGGTCTCCTGGTTTCAGGGTCACTGCTGGCACATCAGTCACCCAAGGCACTTGCTTCAGCTTGCAAATAAAAAAAAAAAAAAAAAAATAAAAGTCAGGTTAAATTTTGGGTAGCTCATGGAATTTATCATGAAGGCGTTGTGCATTGAGAAGTACTTTCCATTCCAGATGGTTTGGATTTTCCTTTGTAGTCATAAAAAAAAAAAAAAAAAAAAAAAAAAAAAAAAAAAAAAAAAAAAAAAAGATTCCTTAATGTTTAACTGAAGCAATAATTAATGTTTTTACTGAATCTGAGCTGTCTCATGGATGTTTCACAGACTGTGCCCTGGTAGGCTGCTTAAATTCAGGGGCACACAAGCACACAGGCTCCTTCTGGAAGGTGCTGGATATAGCTGTCAGCAGAAACAGCCTTTTCCCAATAAATGAAAAAATCCTTATCACCATTTTTTGCAGCTAGAGCATTCTAATGAAGGTGGCTAAGACTGGAGAGGGGCATGGTTTGCATCCTGGAGCTGGGGAGGGGACACGGATCCCCTGGGTAAAATTCATCCCAGCAAGAGTGCTCTTGAGTTTCACTGACTGTTGTCTAGCATGCTTCACCTCCCTGCAACCCCTGGGCTACTTTCCAGACAGAGATCTTCCACACTTGTGGTCCTGCTTGAGGATCATAAGCCACTAAGGGTGAGAAATTACATGTAATAAGCTTCCACAATCCCTTTATGGATCTATAAGTATCATAATTTCTATATTACACTGGAAAAAACAGAGGAGGCACGGATAAACTGACCTTGAGAACCTGATTCTGTCTGCTTTTAGTTGATGTTGCATGCTGACCCCAGTACAAGAGAGCAAAGAAAGGGGTTTGATTTGGAGGGTTTGTTTCCCAGCCTCTGTTTGATCTGGGAAAGGGTGATCCAGCCAGATCAAGGGGCTGCCTGTGCTTGTAAATATTGTGGCAGGTTTGCCCAGGCTGCAGCAGCATTCCCTCCTGCCCCTCTTCAAAATCAAGGCAGTGACACACAGACTGTGCACAGATGCTTCAGCCATGGTCCACCAAGAGCTGCAGACATCTGGTGTCCAGGTGCTGAGGTTTTTCATCACTGGCTGGGCTGGAAAGCAAACCAGAGGCACCAGCAGGACTCATCCCTTCTGTCCAAGCAGCTAGGGAGAGGACAAACACCCTCTGAATTGCCCAAGGATGCTGCATGCCCTGTCCATGTCAAGGGGAGGGATCTGTCCTCAAAGGCAGGGGAACAGGAACAGGGTTTTTCCATCCTTGGGTCAAGCTCAGATCCATCATCTTGGATACAATGTCATGGATAGGGATAGACACTGAAGGAGGGGCAGTACAGGGTGTATGGGATCATCCTCAATCCTTAAAACTGATCCATACTTGACTGAGGGAAGGCTGCCTTAAGTCAGAAGCTGCTATAGTTCAATCTCCTTCATTTGGATTGAGGTAATTGCTATAAAGCTGCCCATATGTGGTTTATTTCACTTCTCTAAGGGGTACAAGAAACATTAAGTAATGTTGGTTCTGAAGACTCTGGACTGGCTTGGGTGTGATCCAATGTCCAAAAAACCAGCTTCCTTTGACTCTGAGTTTTCATTTTCAGTCTATACACACAGCTATAAATATGTATCTGTGTATGTATAGACATATATGATTACACCCAAAATAGCACCACACTCCATCCGTATCTTCACTCTGGAAGAAGAAATGAGAAATTTCCACTCAGCTCTAACTCTGATGTTAAGTAACATCTCCAGGGAAGTTCTAGCCATGGCATTGCCTGTCCCAGCCCTTAAAGATGCAAATTTATAAATCTTGCCTTGTAAGCACAAAGAATAACCACTTTTCTAAGAGATAAAGTAAATATTATCTTTGTAATTTCCTTTCTGCAGGTGCCTGCCCTGCTCACACCATTAATGCAGGGGAAGGAGACACAGGAACTCCTGAAATCTGCCAGAAAAAGGTAAATCAGTTTTCACAGCTGGAAATGTTAACAGGAAAATCAGTCATCATTTAACCAGTTCTCCCATTTCAAGAAGAATTAGGCATCCTCTATTAGGCTATCTGACACACTCAGAAAAAGAAGAAAAAACCCACAAACAGATAGGATTTCATCACCTGCTTCAAATCTGTAAATGAAAATCCTCATCCAAAATAATTTAATCTGAGACTATAAAGTCAGATTTCAGAAGTGCTCTTTTCCCAGGAAAGTACATAAATAAAGATCAGATTTACAAAATTGCTATCAACCAACAATTCCTGCTAGAACACATCTGGCCAGAATTCAGAACAAATTCAGCAGCCAGTTAATCACTTGCTCTTTATTACTTAACTTACTATTAGCATGGAGGTAAAAGAAGAGAGAGATTTTTATTTTCTTTTATCTGTTAAAATATTCCCAGCATTTTGCTGTAGTGAAATTCAAAACCTGGATACAAATCTTGACATTTAAAAAAAGTCAACTTGTTTCTCAAGCCAGCATTAAATTCAGAAGATGAATTGAGATCATTTAGCTGCTCCCCTTTGCATCTCCTTTTTAAAAAATAAGATTAGCACCACAGTGAAAATGTCATATAAAACCCATTCTGAAAATCATAAGCAGCTTATTATGTTTAAATGATTATGATAATGAATGGGAAGCTGTAATTATCATCACTGCTCTCACTGTCGTCTGAGGAGATCAGCCAAAATCTGAAAGCTGGGTCCCTTCATGCCTCCTGGTCTGGTTTTGGTTGTGTAGGTGGCTTTGCCCAGAGATCAGAGCATGGTGGCTTTGGTGTCCTCTCTCCTGGGCAAGCAGTGCTTCCAAAATGTGGAGAAAAAGCTCCTGCTCTGCCCCTCAGGACTATGAGCAGGGCTGAGAAGCAGAAGGGACTGCAAAAGGGAGAGCTCAGGTTTGGGTTCTCTCAAAGTGGTCCTGGAGACCTCAGGCGAGGAGCGAGTTCTGCAGCAGAGCTGAGCACAGCATCTCAGCTGCATCCATCACTCAGCTCCTGGTCCCCAGGTGTGATCTCCAGGCCTGGAGAAGGCAGCAGTTCCCTTTCCATTGCTGCTTCCTGACTCATCACTTGACTCAGACCCAAGGCTTCATCCTTTGAAGTTCCTGGGCTTCTCCTTTCGTGGCTCACATCTTCTCAGTGTCAGAAATGCCACTGTGCTGGGGGTGAGGAAGAGGAGACTCAGATGATGTCAGAATTCAGGGATTTCATTGCATTTGGGTGATGTGACTAGCTGATAAACCTGGGAAACTCTCTTTCTTGAGACCTTTTTCCAACATCAGACCTATTTGTTTGCCCTCAGCTGACAGACACACAACAATATTTTGCAATAGTCTCAGGTGGTTCCAGCTGAAATCTGTGCCCTTCTGGATGCCACTGTCCATCCAGAAAAAATGACTTATAAACTCAGCAAAGAAAATATGATTATCCTGTGTTTCTGTATGAGGAACAGCTGGATATAGACTGGAGATATTTTGGCACAGTGCTCTGGTTGCACATCTAAACCAATGCAAAAATACATGTATCTTACAAAATACTCTTTGTTATGAGAGTGAGCAGGAGGAAGGGGGAAAAATGTGATAGCAGAAACGTGAGGCTTGGTTTTGTGGAAATGAATTATTAACATGTCCTTTACCTCACTGTTTATTTCCCACACGGTTCCAGGTCAAGGAAAGTTTGTCTGTGCCAAAGATTAGGCTTTCTGACCAGCTGTATCTTTTCCTATTTAATTCCTGAGCTCCACCAAACGTGTTTGGACAGTTTCTCCTCTGTGTCCTCCCTCCATTATCAGGGGAACTCAGGCAGGATAACAGGGACATCCCCCAAGAGGTGTGATGTTCCCCTTTGTGAAGGACACCAACAGCTCCAGGAGAAAGAAAGAGGAAAAAAAAAACCCACTTGTAGCTGCAGGCTTGATGTACCCCATCACCCTGACTGCCTGGGGATGGAGGGATTATTTATGGCCAGGCTGGGGATTGCAGAGCTGGGTCCCACATGTGAAGTGAAAGTGGAAGTGTGTGGGTGGGAGGGGAAGCAGCAGCCTCTCATTTATCAGTGCTCCCCAGGCTGAGCAGGTTTCCACCCAAGCCCAGGTTGCTCTAAGGAACACTTCACACATGACCCCAAGGCCATGGCAACATCCCCAAATCCACCCTCTGATGTTGGGTGAGGCAGGCACACCTCCTCAGGAGAGGGGAGACCCTCACTGGCATCTTACAACCTGCTCTAGGTGCTTCATTAACCTGCCCATCCTTATTGCAAGTCCACAGCTCTCCAAAAATGATGGCCCAGCCTTCCTTCCCCCTGCCCAGCTCTGGCAGAAGCCTGCAGGAGCCAGTGTGGGCCTGTGGGTTTTAAGCAGAGCAAGGGGGAAAGGAGGGGAGGGGAGGTCATGGTGAGGTTAGCTGATGAACAGCAAACAAATCCTAATTTATGCAAAAAGCAGTCTGGAAAAAATTACATTCCTGGTTGTCTGCATATATAATATACAGAAATCCTAAATAAAGGAGCCAAAGATGTTTCTATGAATTAGATCTTTATCCTTTCAGCATCCCAGAGCTCAGCCCATGAATTTGGGTGAGTTTGCCTTTTTAATTTCTCTGTCTTTCTAATGCAAGCTATTTAGAAACAGCAGGAACAATGGCCTATTGGAAATCAAACAGGTCATTTGGGCTACAGCTTTTATCTGATTTTCCACCATCTTGGAAAACAAACAAGCCATTAATGTCTGGAAACATAGCTTTGATTTCAGCTTTGAAACCACAGCCCAGATAACTGCCAGCCTCACATTTAAGGCCAGCCCATGTCCCAGCACTGATTCATTCCTCCCTGCCCTTATACCTGGGTGGCCACATGCACCTTCCATCTCAGTGGAGCTGCTCTGGGCTTACAGCTCTGGAAATCAGCTCAAAGTGTGGCTTTTGAAACTTCTGATAGTACCCAAAAGTACTTTTGGTTCTAGCTTTGTCTCTCCATCAGGATAAAGAAGTTTGCAAAGGGTCTCCAGGCTAATTGCTGTAGCAAACAGGCTGTGTCTTCATTAACAGGCATCTTCTCTTGAATAACACCGGGTTTTCCTGCTGATCATTCTCCATCTTTAACCTTCTGCTGGTCCTGTCCCACTGCAGTTGCTCCTTTGCAGACCCAGCATGAAGTCCTGGTGTCCCTACCCTTGATAAGCTGCAAATACACAGATTTTCAGCCCAAAGTCCAGAAGCACTCACATCCCAAAGGTACCTCTGAGCCTCCTGTCCCCATCAAAGGGCACCCAAACCTGGCCACACATCCAGACTGCCATCCCATGAGAACCTGTGTCCTGGGAGGTTTTCCCTGGGGCTCAAACTCCTCCTGACTCTGCTTTGTGAGTGGCACTGCAAGAATTTGGGACCAGGGTACACGTGGAGCTGGGGAATGGGTATCACAGGGCTGAGATGCCATCCCCAGACCTGCAGGGAGCAGATGGCTTTTTTATTTCCCACCCACAGGACAATCTCATGGTGCAAGGATGAATTTTCTCCCCTTTCTGCTGGTTGAGGGAGGAACACACACAGCTGCTGACATTAACCCTCATCCTTATCCAGAAGGTCTTGCTCAGCTGGTATGGAGTCCTTGAGTTTTTGATGTCAGCAGGAGTCTGGCCTGGGGAAGGTTTTTTGGCTGTCCTGATTGAAGCTGTTTCCAAAAATCAGTGAAAGCCATTTTCAGTGCATGGCGAGGACCCCAGGCTCACAGCATCGGTTCATTCGGTGCCTATAAATCTCCCTCTGAGATTTTATGAAGCTCAGCTGGGGGTTTTGTTTTATTTTGGCCACCCTGGGCACAAGCAGAGGGCACTGCCATGAGCACGGATGCAGCTTTGCTTATCCTAATGCAAATAAGGATGAGAAATTATTTTTTATTTTCCAGTCCCACCCTGAGCATCTGTGGGCTGAAAGGGACCTTACAGAAACACAGAGGAAGCTGAACTTACCTCCTCCCTGAACGAGCTTCATTAGCTCATGCAGTCAGCTCCAGATTTTAATGGATGCAGCAAATGAGAGAAATAAAATAAATACTACAATGAACGCGCTTAAACCTACTCCTCATCTATGCCAACACAAACCCTGAATCAGAGGAAGCATTAGTCTAAATATAGATCCTCAAGCAAAATTGGAGAGCTTTTTCTTTTTTTTTTTTAATTTTTTTTCTAGGTTCATACTGTAAAACATCTGCTGAACAGTTTCCTATAACTGTTTTTGGCTTTTAAATCAAAGAAAGAAGAAACAATGTCCCATTTTTGTAGAGAGAAAAGGAGGAGGGGAATAATAGACCTTCCTCTCAAAGCAGGATGACAATATGGATAGAAATAGAAAGGGGAGAGCTTTGAAACATCTTGAGTCCAGACAAGAAGTGGGTGGATGGCAGGTTCAGGTATCTCTGCTTGCTTTGGCCCCTTCCCATTTTGAGAGAGAGCTGGGAAAACTGCTGCCAGCCCCAAGAGAAAACCCACAGGCAGAGCTGGATCACGCCTGGCAAAGCAGAGGGAGCTGAAAAGGGGGTGCTGGGGATGCAGAGGGAGGCAAGAAAAAGCCATTATTTAGAAGGAGAAGGAAGAGAAGGAGTGGTGCTGCTGTGCTCCCAGCTTTGCTCCCAGCCCAGGAGGAAATCCCCTGCTCCTTCCAGCATCTCCTGGCCCTGTGGAAGTTCCCTGGGGGGCTGCATCCCCCCAGCCACCCACTTTTCCCCACCACTGTCACCAAAGCCACCCAGGCCCTTCCCTGACACCCAGGGGGGGACGTGCAGCCCACGCTGTCACACCTCTTGGGCTCCTTGGCCCGTGCACAAACTTTTCCTGCCAAGCCCCAGGACGCGATGACGGTGTGGCTGGGAAAGCTTCAGAAGAGCCCAAACAATCAGAGATTGTCTGCTGAGAGGGGGCTCTAAAATTGGCTCCTTGGATTAGCACCAGGCTCACCCCTGGGGCCTTTGTCAGGAGAGCTGGGCTCAGCAGTGATGATGGGGAAGGACTTAATCTTGCTTCCTATCTCTGACATGGGTTGAATTTAGCGCAGCTTTGCCGGCTGCTCTGCTCCTTCTGTGACCTGCTGGCACCCAGGCACCCAGAGAAGGGCCAGGACCAACTTCCTGCTCCCCAAAACCCAGCAGTGCCTGCAGGACTGCATGACCCAGGACTCTGCAGTCCTTGTTCTTATTTATTTCCCCCTCGGTGTTGATTGGGAACCTGCATCCCCCTCCATAGCCTGATTCCCAAGCAGCTCCCAAGAGAGGGGTACGAGAATTGCTCTTTTTACAGCTTTACCATATTTTGGGATGGTTTTCCTCTTTTTAGGTAAATCCTAGGTAGGCAGAGATAGGGACTCTGCTGCTCATGGGGGTTTGTTAGAACCTTCAGTCCTTGGCATGAAGGTTTTCTGCCACGATCAGCAGGAAGCAGGGTCAGGATGGTAACATGGCCCTCTCCAGCCCTGAAAATCTTTCTTCATCTTTTATCCCGGGGCTTGGCCTCAGCATCCTCCTGATCCCAGCACCCTTGGACACTCCAGAGCTGCTCCCAGGGATATGTTAAGCACAGCCAGTGTGTGTCTGCAGACACCTGGGCTCACTCCAAGCTGGGCAAACTCATTTCTCCCAGCCCCACACAGCACCATCCCTCCAGCATCCTTCTTTCAGCCCCACCCATTGGACAAAAAGAAAATCAGAACAAAAGAAATGCAGAACAAAAGAAATCCAGAACAAAAAACAGGACTGGGGAAGTGGCAGGAGAGTGTCTGTGTCAGATCAGCTGCATCCCCAGAAGGAAACAATTGAAGCAAGGCTCCAGCACATGAAGGGTGAGAAGGTCCCTGCCAGCCCTCTCTGGGTGCTGTGGGATGGGACCAGCTGCTTGCCAGCCCGACCTTGCATGTTTGGTGCTGCCAGCTGAGATAGCAAAAGAAGGGAGACCTCAGAAAATAGCATTTTGGAGGAAAAACCTCTCCAGAATGGAACTGCTGCAGTCTGCAGGAAAGGAGCTTCGCTCTCTGCAGGATGTTCTCTGAATCTTGCTAAAGCCAGAGAGAAAATGATGCTGTTTCCCAAGCTCCACAAGCCACTTCTTATAATCCTGCTCTGGAATATACCTTCTACCCAGGGAAAAAAGGGTGTTCTGACCTTGAGGACCTGATCTAAGAACCATTTCTCCACCCTGTCTTGGCAGGAGGGGAGCTGGAGAGGATAGGGGACAAAGAACATAATTTCTTCTGCACTGGTACAGTGCCCGGTGCCACGGGGGCTGCAGATGAAACCTCAGCCCTGAAATAAATGTGTAAAACACCTTTCAGCTCCAAGGGGCCATTTGTCATACAAGGGGGGCTATGGTGGGGGGCAAAATAATTTGTCTTTTCAGGAGAATGAGCTCTTGCGTGCGTGCAGGTGCCTGGGGCTCAGAGAGGGGGAAAGCATTAACTCACAGCAACAGGCTCATTAAAAAAAACCCCAAAACCCGAAAAAACAAAAAAACACACTAGAAAATCCTGAAGAAATAGGGTCTGGGGGAGCAGTGGGGGTTCCCCAGGCCCACTCTACCCTGCCAGGACCCACGCTGAAGGCAGAGGCACAGCCCTCCCTCCAGGAGACACTGCATATGATGCGTGGAGCCATGGAACAGCTGGGCTGGATGTATTATTGTGTATATTGGGGCTGTGCACAGACACCTCTCTGTATCTGTAGGTGTGCCCAGGCAGGTGGGGTTCCCAGCTGGGCAGCATGTCCCCAGGGGATGCAGTCCCTCAGGAGGGGGTGTCCTGGCCTCCTGCTCTCAGGGGGTGATGCCAGGAGGTCTGCTGGCAAAGCCAAGCTCACAGTACAGCTTTATGTTCCTGCAAGGCTGCCTTTGCTTTGCCACAAAGCTGATTGCAAGCAAAGGTTTGCAGCTTGGAAACTTGGAAGGGTCGGGTTATTTTCATTCTCTCTCTCCCAGGCTCTTTCATTCATGCTTCCTCTCTCTTTTCCCCAGTGCATTTCTCACTCACGCTCTCATTCATGCTCGCTCACTCATTCTCATTTTCCTGGCTGTATTTTTAGCTCCCTCGCCGTTTGGAGGATGTGAACATTATCCCTGAGTCATGACTTTGTGAGGAAACAGGCAGCCAGGGCTCCCATTACAACCCGTGAGGGCTCTTATCAGCTGCAGCCCAGGCTTGCTGGGGAGGGGGCTTTATCTCACCGCTCCTCTCCTCTTCCTTTTTCTCCAGCTGCTGCAGCCCCAGCTTCTCCACTGAGGCCCCGAGGCTCATCCCCCCCTGGCCTGGTCGTGATGCAGAGCTCAAGGAGTTAAATAAAGATTGGCAGTCAGGAAATGGGAGTAAACGGTAAGGGCCAAAGAGCATCCTCGGTGCTGGAGCTGCTGCCACAAGAATTACATCAAGAGAAAAGGTGTCTGGCAGGGCTTGGACACCAAATGCTGCTGGGGTTATTCCCAGCCCATGCAAACAAACATGAGGTAATGACACCTGAGGGCTTTAGTCCCAAGCTCACTCTGCTTTTGCAAAACACACAGAAAGCCCCCCCAGGATTCCAGTCTGGCTCAGGAGGAGGTTGAAGCAGCAGTGAAGTGTGACACCGGCTCTGTTCCCACGCGTGGATGAGGCTTTGAAATCAAAACCATCCCCCTTTCATCCACCCAGCGGGGCCCAGCATTCCCGTGGGCTCCTTTCCCAAATGCCAGTGACATGTTGCACGCTCCAAAACCAGCCGACTGTCTTCTGCAGGGAATAAAAAAAAAACCCCAGAGTCCCAGGAGGGAGGAGGCAGCCTGCCCTATGCTGCCTGCACGCTGCCCCCCGAGCCCACGCGTGACACTGGGGATGTTTTCCAAGTGACCTCTGGGTCGGTGCCGGGATGGGGGAGGAGGATGCAGGGGGTCAGAGTTTGGTGTATCTGGAGGCAGGCTGGCTAATCTCAGTGCCCTGTGCTGGTCGTGAGGCTCAGCTTCACCTTTCTGTGACATTCGGGATGTTTTCAGCTCACTTCCCCCGACTTTCCTCTCTAACCTTTGTGTTATCTCCCTAACAGTCTCTCCTCCCTTTTCCACCCAGCTGCTTATTTTAGCTGCCTCTTCCTGCCCCCTCCTGTGGCTGTGTCCCCCCTCTGTGGCATAAAAAGGGGTCACTCCCCTGCCCTCAATTCACAGTTCTTTCCCCATTTGCACGATTTCTAATCGATGTAAATCCCTGTCCTGCTCCTCACCCATCCTGGCCCCATCTCCACCTAGGTCTGGAACCTCCTGCCCTCTTCCCATGCACCCTGTATGTCTCAGGGCGTCCCTGCAGCCTTTCAGTCCAGCAGGGATTGTGGTTACCAGTCACCATTCCTAAAAAACCCCCTCTGTCTGCAATGGGCTGCTTCTGCATCCCAGAAACAGACACCCACTGCACCAGTGCTCAGCATCAGGGGTCTTAAAGTTGATCCTTGGGTTCCCCTCTCCTCACAAGTCCCCCTGCAGAGCTGGTTCCACTCCTTCATCTCCTACACAGGGGCAGTGCCAGGTCCATCCCACACCTCCAACCCCGTTTGTCCACGGGCAGGAGGACAACAAGAGGGATGCCACCACGAGCCATCAAAAGAGATGAAAGCCTGGCACGGGGTCAAGAACCAGGAAATAAAATCCATTGAGAGCTATTGCAGACACTGCTTTTGGGTCAGGAAATCCCAGGGCCGTGGCTCTCAGTGCTCAGAGAGGATACCAGGGAAGGACCAAGCCCTTTTCTTCTACTTCCCCCTTCGGCTCCCAGTATGAACTTGGTAGTGGGGTGACTGGTTTAGCTTAACCCAACCACCTCATCACACGCCTCTGAGCTCGTGGCTGGGGACAGAAACAGCCCCCCAAGGGGACACTGAGGAAAAGGGACTCAGAGGGAAGGAGAGACATTTTTCCATCTCAGGGCATGCAGTGGAGGAGGTGCTGATGGTGCAGGGTACCACCCCAATCCACCCATGGCCCTTGGGCATACATGGTGGGTAGGAAAAGAGCAGCAGGAGCCTGGGGACCCTCGTGGTCATGTCTGTCCAAGAAATGAGGCCATTTGCAGTAGCAGAGTCAAAACACTCCAGCAGTGGAAGCCAGGACTTCCTGGGCTGAGCCCCGTTGCTAAATAAAAGACAAAAGAAAGAGTAATTAGATGCTGTTAATTGTTGTTAAGAGGATTTTTGCTGGCTGCCAGCACTCCTCTCGGGAGGACACAGCCCTGTCCTTACCCAGCACGCCTGCAATAGTATTCCTGTGTGGATCAGGTTTATTTTAAGCCTCCCCTCTCCCCCTTTACTCTCAGCCCTAGGGGCTGCAGCCCTCCCATCCTCTCCATCTCCTCCTGCCATGCTCACACAGAGGACAGAGGTGTTCATGGGTGGGGAGGACCACAGTGGGATATTGCCCTCTCCATGCTAACAGGGGACAGCAAATCCACGGGTGCTCCAAGCATCACAGCCCTGGAAAAGCAGCTCCTGTGTGAGGGGACAGCACTGCAAGTTCTAAGCCAAGAATGTGTAAATGGCTGGAAAACACCTGAGGTGCATCCAGCATTGAGGGGTTAGTCCTGCAGACATTAAAAGGATCCTTTGCCCCTGTCATTTACCTTCACTCTGGCTTCTATGCCTTCCCATTGGGGTTTATTAATTATGATAACTATTATTTTGTTGTGTGATGAACACAGCCTCCACCTGCAGGAGAAAGGAGCACCCGTTTAGGGACACTTCAGCACCCAAGACCCAGAGCTGGGCTTGGGGATTATTTCCACTTCTTACAGCCAACGAGCTCTTCTCTTTCTCAGTGCCACTAAAACGCTGAAGTCCATAGTTTGCTCACACTCCAGCATCCTCGGTGCTGTTTTCACTTCTTCAACACCCCAAAACTTTGCAGTTGACCATTAAAAGCTTTGTTTCTCTTAACTGATTTTAATTCACAGTGCTGGCGGGCAGCACCATCCCAGAAAGCCACAGCTCCTGCAGCAAAGGTGCTGTGTTTTCCAGAGAAAGTTTGCTCTAAACAGGAGGGACTGCAGCTCAGCTTTGCCTCTCCCTCCTCAGGCAGTGAGCTCAGAAAGCACACGCACGCCTCCTGAAGGCAATCCTCACCCGAGAGACACCCCCTGGGCCCTACAAGCTTCCCAAGGGCAGAGCAAAGAGGTCCATGGTCCTCTGATAAAAGAGGATTATTGTGCACAAACAACTCCTTGCTTTGGATAAAATCATCGTGCTGGTGTGATGAGCTTTATGCTCCCAGGGCTCAGGTCTGGAGCACCCAGCTGGGATGCTCTCCTGCTTCCCTGGGTTATTTCTGCCTCTGGTTGCTCCCATTGCAGCATCTGGAGAAGCTCACAGTCTGCAGGGTGTTTATCTTTGCTGCACATCTGTAGGGCAGGGAAGTGCCCTCACCCCCACCCTAGGAAAAGAGTGTATTTACTTTTGAAATGCTCAGGAGCTGAGCTATAGTGAGAGGTCAAGTGACTTGGCTGTGAAAACAGCAGTGCCAGTGCAGGGACCTCCGTGGAAAAATGTCAGAGCATCAGGATACATCAAGGGATCCTACCCCACAGAGGGGTGAACTAACTTGGTAAGGTCTACCCAGGGCATCCAGAGAGTGTATTTCCATGAGGGCAACGTGGTGTCTAGAGGACAAAGCCCCATTTCTGCTCATCCCCAGCACATTTCAATGCTCCTTGCAGAGGAGGGAGGTTTTGTTATACTCGTTGTACCCCTGGAAACTGAAGCACAAGGGAAGGGAGGATTTGCCCACCAGCACTGAGCAGGAACCCATGGCTTGGGATAGCCACAGCTGGGTCCCCTGGGCTGGACAAACCTACCTGGGCTCATGCAATGTGATTCTAGTGTTCCCACTCCAGCTGCTGATATTTATTGTAGTTGCATTAAAAGCATATTTTCCCACTAAAAGCAAGAACAAACAAAATCTTCAGAGTAAAGCCCTTCCATTCCTGCAACTGCAAAATCACAATTCATTAGTCTTTTATTCTTTCTTTCTGCTTGGGTAACAAGAGAAAATATTTAAACCAGTTTCACTTCCTTTGCCTCTCAGCAGCAAGTCAGTACCACTTAAAAACTCCCATCTACCAGCAACCAAGGGGCTGCAGCATCACAGTATTTTCATTTAAATTGTGAAGAGGAGAAAACGTTGAGGCATTTTTCCAGTAATGAAGAAGCTTGCTTTTAAGGCTGAGGTGAATCTGAACTCTGGTAGACACTCTCTGAACTGTCAACTTTGCTTAAAAGCCTGAAAAAAATCCCCTGAGCTTGGGGGTGCCCCGGGGGCATCACCCCTGAGGACTTCCACGGATTTCCTGGCACTTCTCGTTAGTTTTTGTTCAGTTGTGTTTCTTTGCTGAAGCAGGGCTGTACATAGGCAGAGACTCCACGTCTGGCTTTTCTCCGAAGTGATTCCCTCAGCTTCCCCGTGTTTCTGGGACTGTTTGAGCCTTGCAGCAAGCTGAGGATCAGGGCTGGGAGCCGCCTGCTGCCGCCTGCCCCTCACTGCAAGCCCTGGGCTGGGGCCAGCAAAGCCTCTGCCAAGGGTTCCAGATGAGTGAGCACAAACCCACCTTCCCCAGACACAGCTCACAAGATCTGGCAGGTGCAGACAGGCGAAGGAGGCTTTTCCTGTCCCCTTTTCTCCTTCAGGGAGGCAAAAGTCATCATCAGCAACGTGCTCGTTTCTTATTAGACTAGCTGGGAAAAGTGCACGAGGGTTAAAAATCCCCAACTCCTCTTTGGTCTCCCTGCTTTTCAGTTCATCTTTGTGAGATCTGAAGAGCAACGTCTCTGTTAACAGATCTGGATCGTGCTTTTCATCTTAATTTTGCACCCAGTGGATTCACTCACTGCTGCCTTTTCTGGCTTGCTTTCCACATTCATCTCCCGAGCGCTGAAAAGAGGAGATGAAGCCAAAAATATACTCTCCAGGCTCCTGTCTGCTTGCAGGGCCAGGCACTTTGCACCAGCTTTCCCTGCTGCTGTAACTGCTGTGAGAGGGGGTCACTCGGGAGGAGAGGGTAAAACAAGGGGCACCCCAAAGTGCTGAGGAATTGGGAAAGGGATGGATGGTGGAGAAGGGACATTTGCACTGATGGATTGAGTGCCCAGCCATCCCTGGGAGCTGGGAGCCACCATCATTTGGAGGTTTTTGCAGGCAGCAGGAAGCAAGCTTGGCAGAGGCAGCACCACAACCAGCACCTGGGCTCAAGAGGCAGCTGTGGGGCAGCAGCAGCCATGGGGTCCCAGTGGGTGAGATGAAGCCACCTCATGCTTCATACCCCACTGCACTCCTCAGGTTCTGGCCACAGTGCAGAGAGAAACCAGGCTCACACTGACTCATTCCTGAACTCCCAACCTGCCTGTCCCCCCTCCTTTTTCTGTGTGATAAAGCCTTGGTTCAGTTATTATTTTACTGCATCAGTCTGAGTAGCCACACCTCTCATTTTCTCCTGGGAAAGAGAAGGAGGTTGAGAGCCAGGAAGAGAGAGGGAGCCAACCCCAACCCAAACCAACACCTGATGCCCAAACTCCTCCCCAGCCCCTCTGTCACTCTCCCCTGGGTTATCCCATAGCAGCAGAGCTGGGTGGCCAATCCCAGCAGCATGGACCAGCCATGCCAGAGCATTTCTTCATGCTGCCACCTCTGAGTTACCTCCCCAAGCAGGGCTGCAACCCTGTTCCTACAGTGTCCTGCCTGCCTCCCAGGTCCCTGGCTGGCCCTCTGAGCTCTTCTCTACATCTGAAGTCTAGAGAAGAGATAATTTACTGGGAAATGGCACTGCTTCAGGTACCAGGGAAAGTAAATCTGTAGGTACTGGTATCTTTCCAAGTGGTTCAGAGGCTTTCCCATACCCTGGGGTGCTTTTGTTTTAAAGGCACATGAAGAGTCCCATACTTTGGCTGCAGATCTGAACTTTCATAGATCTTAAAGCCAGAAAGGACCATAGATTATCCTGGCTGACTTCCTGTCTAACTCAGCCCATATGAGTCCATCCCCTTCCTCCTTACAGCCAGCCCAGCAATTTCTGTTTGGCTACACAGCTCTTCCAAAAAGGCATCCGGTCTTGATTTAAAGACTTCAAGAGATGGAGAATCCATCACTTCCCGTGGCAGCTTGTGCCAATGGTTAGCTCTAATAAAGGAGGGAGCTCTTTAGAGCTGGGCTGACATGTCAGAAGCCTCTCTGGGCAAAGAAATGCACACAGCCTGGCTCACCAGAAAAAGAAAAGCACAAAGCACTCGCTGAAGAAGGATCTTGACCTCCAAATTGTGTCTGTTCTTTCCTGTTGTTGCCTCTGAGTTCATGTCTGCCTGAGTGCCACAGGACAGTCAGCACAGGGAAGCAGCAGGAAGTATTTGAGAAAGGTAATGACAAGTAGGATGGTGCCTTGGAGGTAGGACATATATCCACCTGCTCTCCTACTGCCTTGGACACATCCTTAATCCTGGATTCCCACCACAGCTGACAGTAGTAGGAAACCTCTGTCACTTTGTTCTTGGGCAGCTTCAGGTGACTAAAGCATGGCCCTGCTGACATCCAAAAATCTCTTGCTATGGCCAAAAAATTGTGAGTTATGTCTCTGCTTCTCTCCCCATCATCTATACAGGAGTGTGCAAAACCAGATGTTCCTGTACCTCATTTTTACTGAGTTATTTATATCCCTGTAATATTTGACGTTTCCTGTTCTCCTAAAGGCCTCCAGGTCCCTCAGACACTTTCCAAGCAGGAAAGCAGTGATGGCCACAGGAGCTCCTGGAGCACCCCAGGCAGTGTCCCCACGCCAGGAGGGATGTGCATGGAAAAGCAGCTCTGGGAGAGCAGCAGGAGAGGGTGGGAAGGGTGGGAGTTGCCCTGCAGTATCTTGACAATTTAATGCAATTATACAAAAATTTGTTCTTCTGCAGAGGGCTGTGCAGACTCTTGATGAGGACCTTTAGCACCTGCTGAGCACCTATGTGGATCGACCTTAAACCATGTCTGTGGGAGCCCAGTTGTTCACATGGTTTAAATAACATTTCCCTTGTCAGGTAAGGATTGCATCTGAGCTCAGCTGGAAAAAGACTTGGACCAGATCTAAGCCAAACCCATAGCTATTTTTTACCACCCCTACAATACATCTAACACTGCTGGCCAGTGAGCTACCATCAAATCCCAGATCCCTTGGATCTTCTAAGATCAGCTGAGAGCTCACCAGGGTGAAGTAAAAGTGTCTCGTGGTCACAGTTCTTCAGCTGACAGACACAGACTCCAGCCCAGGTGCCACAGGGAGGGCAAAATACGGCCTGGACAGATTCAGGATCAAAATGAATCTGGGAATTTTGCTGCTTGGAAGACCACATCCTAAGAAAGCCTCTTGTGGCCAGGCCAGGGCTGCTGCAGAAATGTGTGGTGGGAGGAGCAGGACTTTCTCATCCTTTCTTGGCCACTTCATACCTTCTCCCCAAACAGACCTGCCCCTTTTCTCTCTTGGCTTATCAGAATTTCCTTCACATCCCGCCGGATCTGAGATAAGAAGGGATTTTAAAAGCAGGTTTGGCCGTGGTATAAATGCTATTTTCCCAAGCTGCCACAAGGTGCCAGCATTTCAGAGTGTTCCTGGGAGCCAAACCTGCTGCTCCAGCTCCTCTGCAGCTCTGCCCAGGCTCTCCTGGAACCCTCTGTCTCCCAAGGGCTTATCTTTGTTGGAGGGCAGGGATGGGAAAGGTGGGAGAAAGCATCTTCACGGGGAGGTGGGGATCACCACTGCCTGGGCTGGCTGGCTCACCAGTTTGGGGTTGCATTGTGCTGAGCACCCTTGTTACGAGGCACATGCTGGTGGTCACTGAGGACCATGTCTCCTCTGACTGGGCTAAGGGCTCCTTCCATGCATGAAGGAAACATCATCCTTCTCCAGGACTGTGCAAATGCTGCTGCTGGACCTCTACCCCAGCATCTGCAGGCACTGCAGATGGAGATTTCCCTCTTACTTCCCCAAAGTGAGACAGAGAAAGAAGAGGCACTTCTCCATTTTCTCCTATCAGTTGCTGCTGGTGGGGGAGGTTCCCCAGAGCTCACAGCTCTCTTTCTGTTCTGTTCATGTTCATCTCTCTGACTGCACTCCACCCTGTGCCCTTCCCCAGGTCCCAGCACCAGAGGAATGACTTTGTGGGCTCCATCCTCCTTCAGGAGCCACTGCCCCGGGGCCTCCTTGATGTCCCCTAAATCTTAGATGGTAATGCCACTGAGAAGGAGCAGTTGAGGGGCTTTTCCATCTCAGCTGAGGTTTTTTCCTCTTGTGGAAAGACATACAAGAAATATAGCTTCTCCATCACCCTGATAACCTCCTGACCCTCTGCTAGCTCAGCAAGTCTCCAGCAAGCCTTTGGTAATTCCTCTAATCCTCAATACATCCCGATCCCCTGATAGGCACTAACATAATCCATCAGCCCATGAAGCTGAGACACCTGGAAGATGGGACACAGCAACCTGCCACAGCAGCTGGAACCCCCAGAGGCTCTGTGTGTCCTCTGGAACTCCTTAACAGCATCATCCAGAGTGACCAATGAGCCACGAGACATCCCCTCAGCATCCCTTGAAAGCTGTCGCTAAAATAAGATCCAGCAGCTCTGATTCACAGCCCCCCATCTCTAACAGCTGCCCTCTCTAACAGAGAATTAACACATTTGTTTCTATTTAAATGTATCTCTCTTTTTACATTTTTTTCTTCTTTTTTTTTTTTCCCTTCTGTGTAATTTCAGGGATCTTTCCCACGCGGAGGGGAAAAGGAGATAATTGCAGTTGACGGGTTGATGGTGAAAACACAAATCCCTTCTTGGTTTCAGGTAAGACAGAGCAGCCAGATGGTTTGGAGCTTTATTATTTAAGACTACAACATGGGAGGACAATTTTGCTTGGGAATATGCCTCAGCAGTCATGAAATTCCTCACCTCACTGCAACAAATTTGTATTGATGTCAGCAGAGCAACCTCAATTTTCACAACCCAGAGCCCAGGCCGATGACTTCTGTACCTTGAAATAATTTTTAAGCTTTCCAGTCTTCCAGCATTCTGCTTTCTGCAGAGGTGTTGGATAAATTTCCTGTCTCACTTCTGGAGCAGCGAGCTGCAGCTTTATCAGGGAATATTTAGTGAGACAGACCCTGCTTCCAGACAATACTGTCTCCATAAAAGAGAGCTGTGAAAACAGCACTGGAGAGTAATTACTTTCCTGCTCACCACAGGCCGGCAGTTCAAAACCACAGCTGGAGAGCTGACAGTGTGTGAGCTCTTCTGACAGGCAGGGGATGCTCAGAAATGGAGCTTGTCCATTTCTTTTTTTTTCCCCACACATGTATAAAATAGATTTGTCATCCCAAAGGTAGAAAAACAAATATTTTACCTTTTGCCCCTGATTTATTCTTGTTGGAGTTGAGATTATCTGTTTTCTTTAGATAACTACAAAGCATTAGTTTATAGTTCTCTGATAATATTTCCATCCTACTGATGAGGCAAGGCTGTAAAATCTTTGCACTTAGAAAATAAAGTAACATTTTAACATTACCTTTCTTCAGGGAAAAAAATTGCAGGCAGAGCTTTATATCTGGCTTATTTCCTGGCACTTAGAGAGCATCAGAAAGGCAATTTCCCTAGGTCACCAAGAGTCCTACCAAACCTAAGACCTAAGTCCTAATCAAGCCCTAAGCCAAACCTCAGGCACAACCCCATTATTATTCATCTCCTTGTGTACCACACCTCAAAATTAGGTTTCCTGGCACTGGGGAATACTAGAGGTCACCCAGTTTAGCTGGGACCATGACGGGGGAGCCAGGGGACAGCGTGATGCCAGCCACCTTCTTGTCACAGGGTGCCACTGGGCACCTGCAGAGCAGCAGCAAAGATGCCAAAACATCTGGATCACCCAGCAAAAGCTGTGATGGGGACATTCCTGTTCCTTTCCCCACTGCTATGTCACTAACATAATGCAGAAGAGCCTAAGAAATAAGCATGTTGTAGCCAGATGTTTAGAACATCTGCTTGGACCAATAAAGCAAAAACAACAACAAAAATAACTGTGGGGGGGGGACAAAGGGGGGGAAAAAGAAGCCTGCATGTTGCTGCTTGCTTTTTGATGTGACATGATGGGACTTGCCATGAAAACCTCATGGCAGGTGAGCAATAGAGGTGTGAACAACATCCCTGTTCCCAGAGAAAAGCACTCACATCCCCAGGAACCAAGGCATGCAAGCTGAAGGGATTTGGACACCCAAAGGCTCACCCATGGAGATCTGTTGTCCTCCTGCTGTATGGGTGTCTCTGATGGACATTTATGGCCTGTTTCATCTGCACATGACATAATCTTTACTGTATTTATAGTGTCCCTGGGTGGGAAGGAAGTGTTCTCATCCCTTTGCTGCAAACTCATTCCAAAGTGCAAACAGGCACTGCCACAGCCTGTGCTCAGGACTCTGCAGCTCCACCAAGATGGAATTGGAGAAATCATCAGGAACAAGGCACTGCAGGGCTTCGGGAGCTCCTGGCTCAACACCTTACCCAAGAACACCCCCAAAGAGCACATGGGAACAGCAAGCCAAGACTCCCAAGCCAAGACTCCAGCCCTTGCTTGGCTGATCTTCACTTGGTGGTCTGACCCTAAGGCAATGGCACGGGGTGTCCTTGCTCCTCCTGAAGCCTGGAAATGCTGCTGCCTTGGCACACCTAAAAAAGAACAAACACCCGTTTTGGGGAGCAGGAGGCCACATCCTCCCAGAAAGGGAAGCTTCTTGGGTTACACCAGTGCCCCTAGGCTGGTGCAATCCTGCCTGGGGACATCCTGATCTGCTTTTCTGCTCTGGTTAACCTCAGCCATACTGAAGAGGAGCCAGTTCTCAGCTTACACCCAGTGCTGCAGCACCATTGCATTTATGTCGTTGTTTTAGGGCCAGGCACTGAGAAACACAGGTGCAAACCCATTAAAAACCCATCTTTTCCCTAGCTTGACTTTGCAAGCCAGTGAAAGGTCCAAGGACATTGGGCTCCAACCTGGCTCACATGCCTCCAAGTGCTCACAGCAGCACCAGCCTGATTCAGCTGATCTGAATCCAGCCTGAATCCAGCTGATTCTGGGATTCAGAAGCACCCAGTGGGCCTGATTCTGCTGGCAGTTTTCATGTGGTTGCTTAAAGCAAGCCCACTGATCACAGCTGAAGGGTTGGGACTTGGCTCTGGATCATCTCATGAGACATTTGTACCTTGGCTGAGCTTTCAGATCTCCTCATCTGTGCACCATGCTGTGATGCTGGAGGCAGGCACTGCTCTCTTTTGCCTTCCTCAGCCTAAGCCTTGAACCCAACCCTGCAACTCCACTCGAAGCTGCTGCCCCTGCTGCATCCCACCAAGAACATGACCCCCATCCCACTCCTCCAGGCTGGGGACAGGGATCCCTGGGACCAAAGCCAGGGGACAGCATGCCACAGGAGGACACTTGCACCTCCCAGACACCACTGTGGTAGGTTTTATGTATGCAAATATACACAGATATAGATATTAAAAGTTTGAAGCCAAAGGACATGAATCATGTGGGGCTCTGGTTTGGGGAAGCAAAAAATGTGCCTTTGTTCAGGGGCAGGAATGTCCATGGAGCTGGGATGGTTATCATGACTGTGGCAGGGGATCTGAATTTAGCAGATAAAAAGTGCCTGTGTGGGGTGGGGAAACTTTGGAGGTATTTCAGATGTGGAGAAAGGGAAGATTTTTTTCCTAAGTGTTGCTGTTTCAACTGCTGCAAGCATTTGAAACTGTGGCCATCTTTCTGATGCAGATGGGGAATGAGGAGGTGCAGGCTCCACCAGCTTGTGGGCTGGACAAAATTACTGCTTTCCAAACCATGCAGCATTTACAGCACCCAGCACAAGGGACATTTTATTGTCAGGAGCCACTTCATGGGCACACAGACCACTCCTGGTATGCAAGTCACTTCACAGTGGTCTACCCACAGCTCTTGGTGGCACCCACTGGTGACATCCTGTGCCCAGACTCTCAGGGGAGCCCCAGACTAAGTGGTCTCTTATACTTTAGAAGTATGTTATGTAATAGGAATAATTTCCATCATCCCAGAGACAATGTTTCTGCTGGGTGAGGAGGTTTTTTGGATGGAGAGCTTGCAAGGGTCAGTCTCATCTTCCTCAGGTGTTCAGGAGACATGTAGAGCATGCTGGAAACGTCAATAAACACCACAGCAATTAATTTTTATTAACTTTGCTGTCTGCAGAACCTCTTGAAATGGAGCAAGGGAAAAAATACCAGTTCACTCCACACTGAAGCATTTGCCACTGGGTGCAGGTGAGGACCAGGGCAAGGATGAAGCTGTGAAAGTGACTGCCTGGCCAGAGCAGGAGCCTCTTTGTTCATCCCTCTGGGGCTGATCCCCTCTGATTCCCCCATCCTGGTGCTCTGCACTCACTTAAGTTCTGCTCTTCTGTTTCTCTCTGTTTGTCCTCAATTCTGTCATTGTCTTAGTCAGAAACTTGGAAAGCCTGCTGGCTTCTGCCTTGCCATCTGCTGGCTGGCTAATAATTCTGGTAGCAAACAAAACCCTAATAGTTTAAAATAGGCCTGGTGAAAGTTAATTTTTATGGAGAGGATAATGGGATGTGAAATGAGAGAGAGAAACCCATCGGAAGCCTTGTCTCCTCCCATGCTGATGGGGAATTGTCATCAGGGTTCTTCAGACAGGGAGCTGTCAACAGGGCTCTTCAGACAAGTGGAGATGCTTTACAGTTTTGTATCTTGGAATTCCTGATGAACATCGATGGGGAAACTGAGGCAAGGAGTCACTTAGTGTACATGTGACAGGGATACATGCCCAGGAAATGTCTGCGTTGTGCCAGAGGGGAACCAGCCAAGGAAAGGTGGCTCTGAGGACAGAGAATCTTCTTCCAGATAGTTTAGGTCTTGATTCCAGTGAGGACAGTGGCAGCCATGCCATTCCTCCTGGAGGGATGGCACTGGAACTGATCAGTGAAAAATGGATTCTGGCCTAAATGAAGCGATCTTATCTTTGGCCTCTTTTCCTCCCCCTGAGGGGAAAATGAATGACTGTAGCTGCCTGGCTCAGCTTCCATTTCCCTGGGTGGTTACGGGTGGTTGGGCCCTATGAATCAAAGTGTCGAAGCAGGAGCCAGGAAATGGGCAAGGATGGAGAGCAGGAGCTGAAATCACTCTACCACAAAGGGTCTGGGTGAGCCCAAAAAAAAATGTACCTGGCTTCAGCTAGGGACTCAGGGGTGAGTATTCTACCAGCTCCCCAGGTCCTCAGGTTTCCATCCTGGGGTTTTTTGTGGCTGTTTTTTGAAGCTCAGCCATAAAAATCTGGGGGTTTGCAGGCACCATCTGCTTTCATTGCCCTTCTACTTGAGTGGCAATGCATAAACACGAGCAAGATGAAGGACTTTGCTGAGAGAGGTCAGAGAAAGTGGTGTGGGAAGGTGAGAAGGTGTGGTGGAGCAGAGCATCTGCATGGGTTCTGACTGCTCTTGCTTCCTGAACCAGGCTCATCTGATGCCTCAGTTACTCCCCGTGTGTGAGAACTGCACAAGGTTTCTCAGGGAAAGGAGTGCTGAAGGGAGGGTCTGCTGGTCTGCTCCATCCTTTCCCAGCAAAAGGCCATGCTTGACACAAGGCAGCTCCCTGTCCTTAGCATCCCTTGCTATCTTCAGTGTTACATGTCCCTCGTTGCCATAGCATCTCTGCAAAGTTATCTCCTCATGGATTTTGTGTAATGGAGCTGTGCTATTATCTCTGGTCTGCAGATGGGGAACTAAAAACAGAGTAAAAATGAAGGACAGGTCTGCAAGGCACTGGGATTCTTAAACTCCAAGTGACAGAGCATATTATTACTTCATTCCCAGTTTTCCTGGGGCCAGGGAGTTTTGTAAGTCCCACAAGGAGCCCTTTACATCTATAGAGACAGACATTTTTTTTTGCAGTTGACTTGCTGCAAGTCGAGGAGCACTTGGTCACCTGCCAAAACAGCAGCTCAGCCTCCTCTTGCAGCTCCTGGAGGTTCCATCAGAGCCTCTCTGATCCCAGGAAGTGAGTCAGGTTTTCCAGATGAGGTATGAGGTCCATGGATAAGGAAAGCACCAATCACCAGTCCAGTGTCTTCTTTACTTTCTTATGCCTCATCATTTCTCCCTGCTTCTGCTTGCTTCCAATGCTTTTGTTCCCACAGACAGTTCCCAAGAGGTAACTGGTCTGAAAGCTGTTGCAAAAATGTGGGTGCTTCCTGCACATACACCTTAAAGCTTCCTGGAGAGCAGGGTCAGTCCCCCAAACTTCCCTGCCTTGGATGTATCCCTGCTCTATCCCAGCTTATGAAGAAATGCATCCCAAGGACTCCCAATTTGTCACAAAAGGTCTGAATCTTGCACCCAGGGGAGTTAACAGCAGGTTTTATTGACTTCAGCACCATCAGGAGATCAATTCATAAATTTACATAGCACTTTCCATGCAGGGAGCACAAACTCTTTTTATCATTCCCTTCAGCCCTGGGCTGCCTCAGGCCCCGAGTCATTATCTGATCCCTGGAAGGTGGGATATCTTGGAACCTCAAAGATCAAAAGGAAATTTTGCACGGTTCAGAGAGAAGCTTTCTGGGGCTGCTGGATGGGTTTGCTTTGAGCAAATTTCTCTTCCTGGAGGACTCAGTGGGAGCTTTTTCCCTACGATCAAAATCTGTGCTTAGAAAGCTTTGCTGCATGAAGTGCAATGACAGAGCTGAAGGCACCATCCCTGCCTTGTACAGAAACAGTTGTATAAAAGTGTTCATAGCCACACAGCACCAAAGTTTCCCTTCACCCTGAGCATTTTACCAGCACAGGAGTACCCACATATCCCCCTAGCCCAGACTGAGCTGCTCAGGCTCTATGCATCGTAGGTCTGCAATAAAACCACCACATGAGCAAAGTCAGCTGCACCTGTACCTGTTCTTATTTTGTTGTTCTTGTCACTGTAACCACCCCAGCACCACAATGCTGGCAGCAGAGTTGCTTCCAGCAACAGAGCTGTGCCCACCAAAGCCTGGAGTCACACCTGACCTCCTCTTCAGCTGGGAAGGGAAGTTATTTCTGAGCAGTAGCTGATATGGAGAAGTGACAATATTTCATCCAGCACTGCTGGGATGTGAAATGTATAGCACATTTTATGCATGCAGGAGAGGGGTGATAGAGATTTCCCACCCTCCTGCCATTCCAGTTGGAGCTCTGGGTATCAGTGTGTTCACACTGGGATTTTTTACCAGTTTAGTGATCAAGTCACACCAGCAGCACAGCAGAACTTCTCTCATGCAGACACAGCCTGGAACCCTTCCCTACAGCTTGAGCAAGTGGGTAGCACTCCTGCAACAGGACATCCCAGGGCTTCCCCTTTGGGAATGGTCTGATGTTTAGGAATGGGGCAGGATAAACAGGAGCAGAGAGTTTACAAGTGCCCCTTGCACCAGGACCTTCTCTGAACTTCCTTCATCAATCTCCATCAACCCTCCCTTTCGTACGACCCAATTTGGTCTCTAACCCAGCTCCCTTCCTCTTCATCCCCCCTTCTCTCACTGCCCCCAAACACACACATGCACATTTCCTTTTCCTTAAGCAAACAATTTTCAGATTTAAAAGTGAATTCTCAGCGCAGGCTGGAAAAAGACAATGTGCCCTCTCTCCTTATCTCCTGCTATCTGCTGCTGCTTGTACTCACAACAAGCTGTGAGCCTAGATTTGGGTTTACAGTAGATTTCAAGTGTTTATGAGCCACAGGAGGGAGAGAGAGGAGGGGAAATCTGGTCGGTGAGATAAGTGCAGGAAATAGGGCCAGGGACTGGAGCAGAGTCAACAAGCTGAGCGAGCAACTGGACACCTCCAGAGAGCCAAGGATGGGGGACTCGGTGTCCCCACTTCAGTTCCCCCATCCCCAGGAGTGCTGAGAGGGGACTCACTTGTCATTGTTCAGGGAGGGAGTTGTGCCTGGGATGGAAAAGGGAAACATCTTGATCTCTTTACAGGCTTGGAATATTTTCCAATTAGGAGCCCAAATTTAAGCTCCTCTATCCATAGTCAGGCTCCTAAAATAAACTGCTTGATTTTCAAGGATTGCAGAGCACATGCTGGCTTCACCAGCAGTTCACGGGTCAGTGTATCACACTACAGAGTTTTATAATGTGTTGTGTAAATCTAGAAGCTCTCTGGGGCCCAGAGCATCATCTGGTCTTTGTTCATATGCCACTTTGAGCAATGTGGCTTAGTACCAACAGGACAAGGTAGCAGCCGTTCACATGGTCACTAGGATATTTTTATAATCACCTTTTATCTCCATGTGGACACAGTTTGTGATAGCAAGTGGAAAAGTGTGTAGGCTTCATCTGCAATATATTTCAAGGACAAAAATATCTGGGCTGGTTATATCAGAGAACAGTAATTCATATTGTTCTAGATAGCTCAAAAAGATGTTTCTAAACATGGCTGCGGAATAAAAAAGTGAGGTTGTATACTCCTTCTCTGAAAGCTGAACTCGAGGAAGTCTTCATGCTCTAAGGGCTCTTTCTAAACAGGAAAAATTTTGCAGACTATGTCCTTAAGGAGAGATGATCTAGGTTTACCTTCAGTAAGCTTACCTGTCCAAGAGACCCCATCAGTGAACAGGGGTATTCCCTGACATTGAGCCATGTCATGACACAGCAAACCCTCCCAGCAAGCACTTCATAATATTAACCAGAGAGATTTCCCAAATCATCACTCCTTTCCATATGGGAATAGTTATTCCTGCATAAAGCACCTTGACAACAAAAAGGCTGCAGCCTCTCTGGGGAGGAGCGGGCACTGAAATGCTTTAATTTGAGTGGTTTAGTCCAAGCTGTCTGATGACAGTGCGTAGACAGGGCCCAAGGTAAAAGAGCTCTTCAAGGGAAAGTCTTTTGTGCAAAGGGCTGTAAAACACCGGTTTACAGTGTTGTTCTAAATTTCCTTTTTATTTTATGGTTCATCTAATTCGAAAGGAAACCTTCTCTGCAGAGAAGTGGAATGGGAAACATGCTTCAATGTCAAAACACTTGGAATCACATCAAGCTCCTGTTTTAGCCATTTATTTTTCTTTAATTCACCTTGGGTTCGTTTTGTTCTTTTTTTTCCCCTCTTTTCATCCATTCAGCTGTTTACACTGCCTTTTGCTGAAGCTGACTTTCTTCTCTCTCTCTTTCCCTCCTGCTCAGCTCCTTTACCACTCACACTGCCTCAAATACAAGGTGAGGTGTTCTCAAGAAATTAATCTCTGGATGTAATAACTGGTGTCCAGCACAGACTTTTGGGGTTTACTAAGCAAAGAAGAAACCCCAAAATAAGCAGATGCAAACGGTTCAAGCTGTGGGGCAGGAGTATGGAAGGAGGGGAAGCTGTACAGGGGACAAGGGCACCCTTGAGTTTTATAATCCAAAAAAAAAGACGTTGGCCTTCTCTTCTCCTACAAGAGGTGGCTTGGGTAAGGTGGATGCTGAAACACAATGTAAGAGGGAACTTCCTGAAGTTCAACTCAACTCAATCGGCAGTGAACTTGGGGTCACCACTACTTCTCTTTTCTTAAGAGGCATAGCTCTGCCACGGGAAGAGCCTTGCTTTTAATTTCTTTTCCATTTTCCCTTCCATTTCTCTAGCTTGCGTCCGCGGGGCAGGTTTTTGCCGATGTGTGAAAGCAAAAGAGAATGGTAGGGGTTGCTTTGGGGTGAGAAATACTGGGATTCTTTATTTAACGGGGCACAAGAGACAAACAGGACCAAAGTGGGACGCAGAAGCGAGGGGCACAAGAGGGAGGAAGGCAGAAGGGGCAGTTTGGGTGCTGGGTGGGAAGGTGCCGGGTGCCGTGGGTGCCGTGGGTGCCGTGGGTGCTGTGGGTGCCATGGGCGCCATTTCCCGCCCTGGGGAGCAGCACAGGGGCCATCGCCCCGCCCCGCCCCGCCGTCTGAGGTGCTCCGCGGCTTCCCATTGGCTGCCTGTGGCCATCGGCCCGCCCCCTGGAGGGGCTGCTCTGCCCTGATTGGCTGAGCCTGACCGGGCGGGATTCTCCTCACGACGCCTGCCGCCATTTTGTCTGTGTGGAGAGGGCTGCGGGGCCACGCTCCCTCTCCCTGTGTCCCCACCAAGGGACATGGGACACCCCCCCCCGGCACAGACCCCTCTCCCCTCCAGGGTCGTTGTCCCCCAGAAGATCCCCTCAGGGGGCTCCAAGACCACCCAGGGGCACAAAGGAAAGGAATCCCCAGGGACCCCCCCCCATGGCGTCCCCGCCACGAAGGGGACATGGGCACTGCCCATCTTTGCGTGAGGACCTCGAAGGGGGAAGGAGGTGGTGGCAGCCCTGTCACCAGTGGACATGATCACTCAGGAAAGCCTGGCACGTCTGGCAGGAGTTTTGTCACCAAAGAAAGGGGCTGGAGACAAAAGTCCCAGTGAAAAAGGTGTCACCAGGACACACGGCGAGGTCCCAGGAGAGCTGCTGAGGATCTCTCAGGAGGATCAGAGCTTCCACAGCCTGAAGAGTTTGCAGCGATTTTTGTCCTGCTCCTGCCACGCAGATGATCCCATGGAGCTGAAGGTCTCACCCCCCTGTCCTTAAACTTTCCCTCTTGCCCTTTTGTCTGTTAAACTCTGTTTAGGTCAGGAAATGCCTTTTGTTGTGACGTTTCTGCCTAACCTGCAAGAGGATATCTCTAAAGTCTTGTAAGAAAATTAAGGAAAAGCAAAAAACCCCATTGACAGGAAAACATACAATCACAGCCACTAAACCAAAACTGGTTTAACAAGAAAGTTTCATGACATCCTATGGACAGTAAATAATTGCCTCAAATGTTTATAAACAACAGGGAGTGGAAACTCCAATGCTGTATAAATAATCATGTCTTCACAAACAAAAACAAACCCCAAGCTTTCTCTAACTCCACATTAAACACTAGTCAAAATAAATAGTCCAAAGAGTAACATGTCCTCAAATCAGGATAGTTCAGCAAAAGTGGAAGGTTCTTCTTCCCATTAATAGAATTTATAATTCCTGGGTGTACATGAACCTTCACCTAACATTCCTTCTTCAAGAATAATATAGAACCTGAAAATTATGGCAATTCCTTTTTTCCTATTCCCTCATTTTATCCCTGTAACTAAAGCTTTTCTTTTGTTGTGATAATGATTTTATCAATAATTTATTATTATTTATTTTCATATACTAACCACATTCATCATTAATATTAGACCAGGATGAAACATATTCTATTTCAAAGGTGTTTTTCATGGTAGAGAGTGATTTAGCAAAGCTGAAGTGTTTTTCCCAAAAATATTTATGGTGGTTTTGCTGATTTTCCATGAAATTTATCGCAGTGCTTTTAGTCACATTGACAACTGAAAACGAAACAGCCAATCTTCACTGGAATGGGGCTTTGAACGAAGCCTATTTGAGATTATCACTTCGGTTTTCCTTGAAGTAAATATTACAGAAATTTATTTTCATGCTAAAATTCTAAATTTGCCCTTCTTGTTGATTGCAAATAAAACCAAATTTTAACAGGTAGGAATTTGCTACGGAATTAATATTTTCACTTCAGCATTATGGTACTATTATGACTAATGATAATTAAATGCAGCTGCTCCTTGGACTTCCAGCCATGCACAAGTACCCATTGTATTAGATGTTGCTTAATGATAGTGCAGGGAGAAAAAAATTACAGCCAGAGAGGGGTTCTTATCTCATCCAAAAACTCCCCAGCAGTACACCAGATGAACATCTCTCCGTGGTGGTTCTGTTTCACCCTTTCTTTCTGGAAGGAGAAATTTATGAGGCTATTTTTACTCAGTCTCTTGGAGCTGTCTGTGAGATACGTTTGTACCAGCTAAAGTAAGTTCAAAGACAGAGTTCCTGCTTTGGGAACAGAAAGTGGGAAGGTGTGTTCAGGTCTTCCCTGCCTGTGAGGTATTGCCCCTCAGCCACAGATGGGTCTCCAAGCTTTCTCCCTCCCAAACACAGAGTTTGGCTGATTTCACTGGGCTACTTGGTCACTCATCACCCCAAGCTTTGACTGGTCTCCTCCACCAGGGCTACAAAGCAACCTCAACTTTTGGAACAAGATGGTGAGAGGAGCAGGAGAGAAAATGTTGTTTGTCATTATTTTCCCATAGCATGTGGAAGTGATGATGGCCAGCTAAAAATCATCACGTTTTCCTGCTAGGAAAGAGAAACTGAAGGACCCAAGTGTGAGTGTGGTTACATGTCAAGCACTAAAACTCCTTTCGACTTCACATACTTTCCCCTTATTTCTAATTAACGTGTTGAGGAATTTTAAAATGTAATAAACATTATTTCTAAACAACCAGAAAGTAAAGCTTGCTTATTTCTGGTTTGATGTAAACATTTATAGCACAGCTCCATCCTTAAACAGTTAATCTTATAGTGACCTATTAAAATAAAATGAATTGTGTTATAATTCATCCTAAAGCAACCTCAGGGTTAGTGTATCAGGTAACTCCTGCTTTTGCAGTCCTCATGACGTTTTTAATCAAATTCAGCTGTAATTGCTGGAGCATACACATGCCTCTTTTAATACTCTGCCTACATTTGGGACTCATATGAGTCTGTTTTCTCTTAACGTATGTAATAAATAGAAAACATGAAAAGAGCACATTTTGCAGGACTCTCAGCTTTTCCACCGTTCCATTTGCTCCCGCAATTGTCTGACAGACTTCTGAGAATCCAGGACTTGTCAGGTTCCCCCCCTCCCACCTTGGATAAATTCTTTGTGGGTTTTAAGTCACTGTTTGTGTTGCTAGCACCCTGTTAAAGGGGGCAGAGGCAGAGGCAAGAGCAGCTGCCCCAGGAGCAAACTGGAAGTGCCTGTGTGCAAGGGATTTCATAGGCAGCTTTTAAAAATCACTGCAACCATGCATGTTGAAATGTTGCTTATATACAAGTCACCCAGGGGCTGTTGATGAAAACTTGAGATGTCAGGTCTGCGTTGGGGCTATTTGTGTAAACAAAACTTCTGTAACTTTCTCTGCTCAGGAGTCCGTGTGGGGTTTTTTTGTTTTTCGGTTTTTTGGGTTTTTTTGTTGGGTTTTTTTTGTTTGTTTTTTTTTTGGTTTTTTTGGTTTTTTTGGTTTTTTTTTTTTTTTTTTTTTGGTCTCCAAAGCTACAGCTGTTTGCAATTTGCCAGCAATTTTCTTTTGGGCTAGTAAAGCTCCCAAGATGACTGCAACTAGCCACATGGGTTTCTCGACTCAACTTTGATTATCAGGGGTAGCAAACCCGGCTCGGGATTCAGGGTCAGAGTTTCCCCTGAACTTGTAAGTGCTTCGGGTCTTAACTTTTTGTTAACGCCAACTTTTAAAGTTTATTTCATTGGAGCTTATTGGGTGCGTGTGCCCTGTGGTCTCTGTCAGAGCTAGGCTGAGATTTGGGGCACGTTTGCCTAAAATAAAGAAATAAATATATAAATATATAAAAGGAACTCGTGGGGGAGAGATGCAAAAGCCAAACCAAGAGGAAGAGGGGTTTGTTAACACAATCAGAAGCCCCCGGGGCTCCTCTTCAGCTTCGTGCTCAGCGTAATTCACACGTGGAAACGTGAGAAAAGAATGAAAAATGACTTTGAAAGGTGATCTGCTTCGGTCACTAGCTAGCTGGGCTGTGGGTGAGCAGAAAGGGTTCTCCCATCCCCACGGAATAATGACATTAAGGTTTGCAAACGGCATTTTTAGCAGCGCAAACCATTTACTACGACAAGGAGGATTTTTTTCCCTGATCCCCTCTCTCCTCCGCACCACGCAAGTCTTTCCTATCGGTTTAATTTTTATTTTATTTTTCCTTCCATCGGAAGTCACCTTCCCGAGCTCTTCCTCCTAAAATCCCCGCCGCTTTCCCTCCCCTAGAACAGCGTTTTCCTTAACGCAAACAACAGCAATAATAATAACAAAGAATCCGAAGAATTTCTATATTAAAAAGCGGCTCTGGCGGGGTCCCTGGTCACCGGGTACAGGTCTGAGTCTGTTTTCCTTGGGAATTGGGAGGAATGCTAAACGCCTCGTCTAGCAGAGAGTAAATTGTGTGCGGGGCTCTAGGCACGGCTCCCAAGCTGCCCTTTCACCCCTTCACTTTATATGTTCCTCTTATTAAGGAGAAAAATGTTTCAATATGTTGGGATCTGGGGCAAAGCCGGGAAGGAGAGAAAGAGAGGAGAGAGTGGAAGGACATTTTCCAAATAGTTTTGGTAACCCTTCTGGAGGTTACAATTCAAATTGATGTCGGACTGAAATCCCTGAAGTTTCTTCCCCGAGTTAGTGCAAAATATTCTCTGAGATGGCAAGAAATGTGACTCCGGTTGGAGGGGGGGAATATCCCTGAACTGAAGATGTTTCCTTTCCCTTCCTACACGCATTACTATTTGATGGGGTATTATTAAAGATCTGAAAGGATCCGGAGGTTTCAGCTTGAGGAGAGAACGGGTGAATTCTTCATCCAGAAAGAAAATAGTTTGGAGACTGCTTCATTGAGCTTTTCCAGCCCTGTGCCTCTGCAGCGTCGCCTGTAATATTTTCAGCCCTGTTTCAGGGGGAAATGGGTTAACCATTTTCAAGGTAACAGTCAGGAAAAAAGGCTCAAAGTAAGGACCGATGATTTAAAAACGGATATTTGAAACTTCCTTATGTAAAAAGGGGATTTAAAGTAGCACTTGAGCTCCACTCAGCGTCTCCTTTCGGCTTGACTCCTCAGCAATATTTTTTTTAAGCAAGTTGTGAATTTTTTTTTCTTTTTCCTTTTTGGTGGTTTGGGGTTGTTTTTTTTTTTTCTCCTTTAAGTGGCGAGTAGCTCCAGGCGGGCTCTTTGGGCGAAGCTGTCACACAGCCATGATTAATCTGAGGGAACAGCTGAAATATTGATAAGGGGGGAAAACGGAAATCAAATGAAAAGTAGAGGGCACAGAAGAGAGGGAAAGGAAAGGAAAGCACGTCCTGGAGCTGCGAGCAGTGCAGAAGCCCCCTGAGGAAATGCCTGGTTGATGCAGTCTGGCTGGATGGGTTGGGAATTTTAACTTCAGCTCTGCTTTGGACCGAACAAGTTTCATCTTCTCCTCTGTGCCAAAGTGCAGCGGCAGGGTAGTAATCCAGAACTGGTGGGGAGTTTGATTTTTGGGCTCAACCTGGATCTTTACAAACTGCTCTGCCACTGGTTGAGGGGAAAGGGTATAAAAGGTGAGTCCTTTGATTAATAGCAATAAGAATAAGCGAATCTAAAAGTAGTTTAAGAGGCCCTTTGATTGCGGCTGTTACTGGCAGGGCAATATATCTATAAATAATCCACAGCAGACTGCTTAAGACTGGCTTCAAATAAGTATTTGTTTATATTTTATTTATTTATCTGAAGACGCCTAATGATAAGAGGAGAGGTAAGCGAGTGCTAATCAGGGGTGAGGAGGGGAGCAGGGGAAACTGAGAGGGGAATCCTTGACCCTAGAAAATTTACTGACCAGGCAAAATTACCTTGTCCCTCAGCTCTCTCTACCTCCACCCGCCGCTGCAAGTTCAGGAGCAAAATGAAACTGGAAAGTGTAGAGGGAGGACGACAGAAAAAAAAAAAATTGTACTTATCAGAAACACATTGTCGATTTTATAATCGGTTGCCCTTCTGTGCCAGCTGGCCGCGTAATAAATGCTTTAAAAATCAATAAAAGGGGGGTGGGGGTTACGTGCAGAGAGCAGACTTTCCTTTTCCAGAGTTGTTGGGCTGGGGAGTTTTCTGCTTTCTTTCTCTATTTTTTTTTTTTCTTTTATCATCAGCAGATGTTTCAAAGCAAGGCAGTGGCGCTGGGGCAGGAGGTGTTTCCCTGGCAATTTTGGGGAGGTTGAGGAAGGGGCTTGCAGAGGAGGGAGCAGAAAGCTGCATTAATCAAACCCAAAGATATCTCTGGATTAAGCAGCAATGCCTTGGTTGCGTTAGATCCGCGGAAAGCCGCACATTTAGGACCCCACAGCTTTTTCTGAAGAGAAAAAAAAAAAACAACCCACACACCTACACCAAAAAGCAAATAAACGAACAGGAGTATTGATCGCTTGTGTGCAACTCTTAATGAATATTTCATTTGCTGCAGGATTTCGAATTCTCTGTAGTAAATTCTGGGTAAATTTCTGACTTTTCCCAGCCTAGGAAAACGGGAGGGTCAGAACAGCAGCACTGAGGAGCTGCATGCTTAGGGGGTGGGGATGTGTTTTGCTTCTTAACGATGCACTAATTACAGTAAGTTAATTGCTTTCTAGCGCCTTCCAATAGTCTTACAGATCGGGAGAAGAGCGGAGAGAAAACCCACTTGTTGGACATTTTAGTGTCTGCAGATTTCTTTTTCTACACATCAATACATTTTTCAGGATCGTTGTTAATCTCTGTAGTGATAACCTGGAGGTGGGGAGGCAGAAAACCAACCAACCAACCAACCAAAAAATCAATAAACCCGTTCATCAGGAGATCATCGGGTCTTAGAAGTCCAGAAAAACAGAGATAAAGCTTCTCTGACTGAAAGAGAGGGGTGAGACTGACAGCCCCGGGGGGGTTTATTGCTATTCGGAGTGGTACTTCCGCTCACTTTTTAAAAACTTATTTAATTATTATTAGTGGGAAAGGTTCTTTAAATCAATAGAGGCCGGCAGGCTAATGGCTCGGAATGGTTTCAATGAGTCAGGAAACGCGAGTGAAACCCTTGGCTACAAGTCAATAGGGTTAACTAGTCTCGACATGAAAACATGAGTATTTCAGCTGGCTTTTAATTGTTGGCTAAGAAATTCAGTTAATCATATGTCAGACATCTCCCTCTCCTCTGGTCAGAAGCGAAGAAGGCTCTTTTACTGGGGGGGGGAGGAGGGAATCCAAAAGCAAAACCAAACTGTAGTTAAAGCACAGAAATAAACCCCTGTTTTGTGAAGTCCTACCTCTTACCTGACTTAATTACTGTGGTGGAAGTGTTTCTGTGTCCTTTAAAGGGTACACTGGAGTACTGGATCACTTCTCTCTGAATATTATTGCTAGTCTTACTTTCTAAATTATTCTTTGTTTCTTTATGTTTCTGCATACGTATTTATATGGTTTGACTTTTATTTATTTTTGTAAATTTCAGGTCGATTTTAGGACCTTTAAACATATCTATCAAACAAGTAAGGATGTTTCAGACTGTACCTGACACTTCGTCTTACGTCAAGGTAAGACATGACAGCATCTTTAAACAGGTAATGTCAAAAATTACAATCCTCCCAAATTCACAAGCATTTGTGTTAGTAAAAAATCTAATTCTCACTGACTTTAGCAGGACAAAACCAACCTCCCTCTGCCTTTGGTGGGAGAGAGGCTGGCATCGTGCCCATCCCAGTTATCATTTGGCAGAGTGGAGCCAAAAGTTGTATCACCAGGGAGCAATAATGTGTTCAAGTGGTCTTGTCCTGACCCTGCAGTGCTGTGTGGTTTGGTGGCTTATGCTATAGCTGGTATTACAGTGAGGGTGCCTGAGTTTCATTGTAGCAGTGGTTTGTTGCACTGAAACTGATATGATAGTGGTGGTGTGCTACCAGTGCCATATCACAGTGGTTTCTAAAATTGGCTTCTAATTTTCTGATTTCCTTGATACCATTCTGTCTCCAACCAGAGCTAAATTCCATTTAATAGCCCTTGAATACCCTGCTGCACCAGCTACTGAATTCAATATGCAAGATGATATGTGCAGTTATGTTTTTTTGAAAGGTACTTTTCAAAATGGATTTAGAAGGGAAAAAATATCTAATGAGTGAAACCAAAACATCTCCTTCAGTTGCTGAAGAAATGGATTGTCACACCAGGCAGTGCTATATAATACTGGTTTTTTTCTCACAGGATTACTTTTGATTTTCCCTGAGCAATGCTGTCATGCAATTCAGGAGGCAAACTGCCTTCAGTTGGTTTTACTGATAATGACTGATGACAGATACTACTAGATCTGCACTCTAAATAGTTGTTTGTATGGCTTTTTTTTAAGTTAAAAAAAAAATTATCTTAGAATGTATTTTAATGGGCCACTTCTGCCTCTTTCTTTTCATGAGATTCAAACAAATACCAGCGAAGGGTTGGCACAGCCTTGTCCCCTTATAACTCAATTGAATAATGTATTATATTTGACATCATATAGGGTTTTTTCCACAACAGTTCTCAAGAATGTAAATAAACCAAGCCTGGGACATCTGGGTTACACGTTTAAGGCAAACCCTGCATGCAACAGCACTTAAGGAAAATCTAAAACACAAGCCACTTCTCTCCCAGGCTAAAGAAACCCAGAAGGATGTTAACTAGAGCTGGGTGGATAATTTGTGATGAATAATTTATTATATGAATTTTGTCTCTTCCTCCTCACCCCCAGTCAATGATCCATGCACCAATTGTGATTTTCATGTAAATACATATTGTTGGAAATGATTTCACTGAATTAATTCTGTGTGTAATCCTTAGGCTAGGACTCATTTTGGGGGTGATTTGTTTGGAACATGAGTATTTGAAATGCAAGGTGGGTAGGATGACAACCTGGCCATGTGGCAATACTTGTATATCCTGATTGGGTGAATTTGTGCACCAGGTTTCTAGAGCAAATCTATCCAGGAATGGTCACGACTCCACACTCAGATGGTACACCCCAAAATCACACACACAGCTCAGTCTTTCAGGGAATGGGGGTGATTTAATTTTCTTTATTAAGTTCATATAGCTTTGGGCTGGATTCTGGAAGAACAGAAACTGTAGAAAACAACTGAAATGCAAGTCTCACGAAAGCAAATTCAGAGCTCAAGTACAGACCCATGTTAGGCAGCCTGTGGGAAATGCTCTGAGATGTCTTCTGTTTACAATGAAGAGATGAAGGCCTTTGACATCCTATATTAGGGTATCATTGCCTTTTATTGTGAGGCTAGATCCAGCTGCTGCTCCAGTTAGCAGCAAAATTCCTTTTGAATTAAGTGGAACCAAGATCCAGGCCTAAATAATTTAACATTCCAGCAGGATTGAGAGAGTCTGTCTGCAACTGTGTCAGGAGAGCCTTCTCATTAAGTACAATCCTGCAGGCAAAGTGCTTGGACAAAGTTGTCTTCACATAAGAATGTGTTTTATCCAGCAGGAAAAACTCCTCAGGCTGGACTTACATCTAGTATTTCAGCAGTGGAAGGATAACTCTAGTTGTGTGATGCTGAACTCTGCCTTTTATTACAACCCTTATTCATTGGCTGCCACTATTTTGGGCAAGGACCTTGGTATTTTATCTGTAAAGCTTCGTTCATACCAGTGACACTGGGGAAATTACTTGTTCATGTGCTCAAAAAACTCAAGAAGGATTTTGTCACAAGTCTCTTAGGACTGATTAAGAGTCCTCTGAAGACTTGAAGTGTGGATGAAGGTGCTATGCACCTCTTCAGGTTTAGACAGCACTTGCTTTCCCTTTCCTGCTTCCCTTTACTGATCTCTGGGACCTTCCCAAGAAATGAGAAGTTTGAAAAGCAGGAATTTTTAGTTCCAGTTTCTCTCTCTTCCCGGGTCATTTTTTAAGTGATTCTTTTCTCTTATGTCATTCCCTTTCCTGAGAATTTTATTAGCTTGTCATGTGGAGGGAGAAGTGTTTTATTTATTGCTTTTGTGGGATCTCAGCTGATGCTGCCTACAGTACCCTTGTTACGCAGCAGAAAAAGCAAGATTAGGATCAATGTCTTCTACAAATCCTCTTCAGCAAATGCTCATGTAAGTTTTATGTTTGCTCTGTGTCTATGGACTGTAACCCAGAGGGGGCTCTGGCAGAGTGTTCCATGGGAGGAACAAATCCCCTGCCCTAGCTCTGGGCTACAAAATAGCCAGTAGCCACCCCCAGGTCACGCTGGTTTTCTTGCCCTGGCTTTCAAAATGCAAAAGGAATAGTAGCTGAGGAAAAGAGGATAATTTTAATTTTTAAATGGTTTGTCTAAGAATGGTTTATGTTGAGTCCTACTGGCAAAGTTCAGCTTCCTGGTGCTGTAACCTTGATTTACATCACAGCCACAGAGGACGTGTGGATCTGTATCCAAAGCACTGCTAGAAGATCCCATGGCAGGACTTCCCATTCCTCTCCCTCAGACAATCTTATATGGGCCTTAATGCCATAGAGTGGTAAGAAATCATAAATATGATAAATCTTCTTGATGCTTACTCATTTATTCTACAGAGCTGATAAAATATTTCTGTTCTTTATACCATTATGAGAGTTACTGATCTGCAAGTAGTTCATACTTTGCAGGATATCAGAGGGTGCTAATCTCATCTAAACAGGAGTGTTTGACTTTAGAGAATGAAACATGTAATATAATTGGGAAATTAAATTTTAAAAGACAGCACTGGAGTCCTGACTGTGGTGATATGGAAAGAATTAGGGTTATAAGCAAAGCAACATGACCTCTGAATACTGTTGGGGTTTGGTTTTTTTTAATTATTACCATTGCTACAAGTTACTCTGAGCCACAGCAGCCCTCCCTCCCCTCCTGCACAGTTTGTGGTGTGATACCTGTGTAAAGGCAGTACCTGAATCATCTGTAGCTGTAGTGTTCACCCATCAGAACACCCAGGGCTTTATCTCCTCCTGTGTCACCCACTCCCCTCCTCACGGCTTCTGCTTTCAGTTCCCCAGCTTGGAACCCTGGCTCCTGCCCTGCCCAGCGCCTGAAGCTCTCGGGGCTCTGCAGAGCACCCTGGGGGGGGGCTGTGATCCCTTTTCCTGCAGCCCCTTCTTCTCCAGGTACCAGGAGAGGCAGGACCCCTGGGAAAGTCCTTTTGCCCATGAAGTAATCAAAGGAGAGGGTGGGGATGCTTCCCATCACCCAGGATCCTGGGGTCACCCCTGCTTCTCTTCCCATTCCCTCTGCTGCACCCGAGGATGAGATATATATATATATATATTTAATATTTCGGGCATATTTAGGATTACTCCTAAAAAGTAGCTCGAGTTGCACCCCCACACACCCCGTTCCGACCCCCGGGGAGTTTTTGGGAGCACTGGGAAAGCTGCAGCGTTCTCCCTGTGTGCAAAAACTGCTTTCCAGCCCGGAGTGTGACCCTGGCCGGCGATGGACTCTCCCAGAGAGGAGCCCAGGGGGCAAGCGCGGGGCTTCTGGCTTTAAAAATGGATTTCATGGAGCCATAACATTTGTGGTTCTGTACAAAGAAGCATATTCATGGAGGCAAAATAGTCTGGGGGGCTGGAAACAATATTTGGTTTGTTCTTGCTTTCATTCTGCCTGGAAAGTTTGCAGAAGCAATAAAGAGAGAGGGGTTTAGGCTTCTTTATTATTATTATTTTTTTTTTAGTAAGGATAAACCAGTGGGATTTTCTTTGGAGAGAGCAATACGTAAACAAATTGGGAAACCTCCTATTTCCAGCTGCACAGAGCAACCAGAGGCGGCTCGGGGACAGGTTGAAAAACAAGAATATCCCAAGAATATGATTGGTGTTTGTTGGTTTGTTTGGGGTTTTTACAAGAGAAATCTCGCAGGGGAGATGGCGCCAGATGCCTCCACCCAGGGAAGGCGGTGCCGGGGGTGATCCCACAGGTGCCCAGGGATGCGGGGATGCTGGGAGCAGAAAAACTGTACCGCGTTCTGCGGAAGTGATGGGGAGCCTTAGTCTGGAGGAAAAGAGAAATTCAAAGCCTTCAGGGACTGCTTTTTCCCCACGTTCATGTCGTGTTGTTTCTACTGAGAGCATCCTCTAGCTGGTTTCCCGTTTCTGCAGCAATTTGGGGTTTGTGTTGTGATGATTTTCTTTTTTTTCTTTTTTTTTCTTTTTTTTTTTTCTTTTTTTTCCTTTTTTTTTTCTTTTTTTTTCTTTTTTTTTCTTTTTTTTTTCTTTTTTTTTCTTTTTTTTTTCTTTTTTTTTCTTTTTTTTTCTTTTTTTTTCTTTTTTTTTTCTTTTTTTTTCTTCTTTTTTTTCTTTTTTTTTCTTTTTTTCCCTTTTTTTCCCTTTTTTCCCCCTTTTTTTTTCCTTTTCTTTTTTTTTTTTTTTTTTTTTTTTTTTTTCCCCAATTCCTGACGTCCCGCAGAATTTGAGTTTCTTCCTCCCTGCCTGGGGATGAGAGGACCAGGCACCTCCAGAGAAGGTGGGAGTTGCAGTAACTTTGTGGGCAGGGGCAGAGCGGGCTGAAGCTGCCGTGAACTTTTACATCAGTGAAATTGATGACGCTTCACCTACCTGGACACGAATACTCTTTGTTGCCATGCTCACTTTTTGGGGCAGAAACGCTGCTAAGGCTTAGACTTCAAGTGGCTCCTCAGCGCTTTCTGACACCTCGGTGCTCAGGGGTGCAGTTTTTGTTTGCACCTCCCGCTCTGTTTGGAGTAGAAAAAAAAATCCCTTTCAGCATCCCCGTGTCCTGCGGATCTCCCTGATTTTTTACCCCACCACCGCCTGGGGAAAGGCTGGAACTTTTTCCTCCTCCCCCCTTTTACCTTCAAGATACAGTTTGAATGTAGGGATGGAGTGAGAAACTTTTGTTTCTCCTGGAAGTGTCTCCTGTGGGACCTTCCTGTAGGAAAGCAGGCTCTGGGGCAGGGGGAACACAAGTTTTATGGTGATTCCGCTTTCACACAGCAGCATTCAAGCAGCCAACCCCCTCCCCACCTCCGAGACCTCCTCATGCCTCCATTCTTGCCCAATTTACAGAAAAACTTCCCCTCCCAATGTGCTGGATCCAGAGAATTTTGTATTCCAGCCTTTCCTGTGCTCTCCCAGCCCTATGCCTTGAAAGCGAGGTGTGGATGGAGAGGGGGGCAAGAGAGGAAGAAAAAGAAAGGGAATGCTAAGGGAGGAAAAACACTTTAAATCTTTCCCGCAAATCTCCAAATAGATGAAGTCTGAGGGAACAAATTCAAAGCAGGCACGGACGCCTGAAGAGAAGTTAGAGAGAAATATTCTGTTCCATTCAAGCGCATCAAGGGTCTAGCTGGAGTCTTGTTTGGCTAAGGTCAGACGAGACTGGGTTCTCCAATAAAAATAAATCTCAAATTAATTATGGCCTCAAGCGAGGGGCCAGACGTTTGGAGCTGGTGCGCTGCAGTCTGGGGGTTTTTTTGCCTTCAGTTTTTTTGGGTTTGGTTTGTGGATTTTGGGTTTTTTTGTGTGCCATAGCTTTACATTAATTGCAAAATGGGGGAGGGAGAGGAGGGGGCTGTGTTATTGAGACATGGAGCTCAAATAAAAGTAGCCAGGACACTGCTTACCCCGCTCTGCGCTGAACTGTGATGCAGCTTCACAGCTACTGCATCTCCTCACCACTTTTAAGATTCTATGTTTTGCTTTTTAAAATTATTATTATTTTATATTATTATTTTATATTATTATTTTATATTATTATTTTATATTATTTTATATTATTTTATATTATTTTATATTATTTTATATTATTTTATATTATTTTATTTTATATTGTTTTATATTATTTTATATTATTTAATTTTTATATATTTTTTATTATTATTATTATTAAGATTATCAGTAAATAACTTTCCGGCTTCGAGTTCCCAAATCCCATGGGCTGTTCCTGTAGACCGAACGATTGGGAAGGACCCGATCCTTCAGTTGTGGAGCTGGAAAACTCTTGGTTCCTTTTTTTTTTCTTTTTTTTTCTTTTTTTCTTTTTTTTCTTTTCCCAATTGCTTTACTTTCGAACTGGAATTCGTTTCTGGAGATGAAATCGCAGGGCTATAGTTTGGGCTTTTTGCTTGTAAGAATGTGGGTTTAGAAAATAAACAAGGCACGTTGAGTTTTTCGTTCTGCAACCGAGTCGGTGCCAGAGGAGGAACCTCAGACCTGGAATTTCTAAACATTCATTGAAGTTGGTGGAGATTTTGCCTCTAGTAATGTCTGGAGCAGAATAGACTCTGGCATCCTGCAAGTAGAGATGCGGGCAAAGAGTGATGGTGATTGCTGTAAATATCTGTACAGAGGGGAGCATGAGGAAGACGTTTGATATCTATGATTTATATAAACACCGAGGTGTGAAGTATGGAGAGATATATACAGAGCTATAAAGTTAAAAAAAAAACAAAACAAAAAAACACACACACAAAAAAAAAACACCAAAAACAAAACAAAAAACCAAAACCCCCACATTTTGTCACAGTTAGTGGGAACTGAGCCACTTTCCTGAGACAGTCAGGCTGTGGCTGATGGTTTCTGAGCTCCCCCCTCCCTAATTTACTGCTTGGTCAAAGCGAGAGCCCCAGGATGGGGTTAACGAGAGCTCAGCTGATGCTTTTGGGGTAAGAGAGGGTGAAATAAGCCAAACCCCTTTCCCATCCTCCGACAAGAACATTTCTGACCTGCGGCCGAGGCCCGGGAAGGTTTGCATTCTATTTATTCCTCTGGAATAACGAGACGGTTTTAATGATGAAGTGATGACCACTAATCCCGCCTGAATTCCAGGCAGAGAACTCCCTGTCTTTGGGGCTGGGTATTCCCGAGGACTGGCATGGAACTGCCCCCAGGGGTTAACTCCTTTGGTACCGAACCGAACCCTCCCAACGCCTCCTGCCACCCCAAACCCCACTGCCCCCGGTGTAACCCGTTTGTAAGGAAGAGGAGAGGAAGGGGGGACATGCCAAGCGCTTGGGATCAATCCTGGATTAATTAAAAACGTTCATTTCGTTCATAAACGGAGAGAAAGAAAAAAATGAATAAGTGGGGGGTGGAAAGATTTCTTCTAGCCTGTCCCAATGTAAGCATTTGAAATCTTCCGTGGTTGCCAAGATCAAATGATTTTCCATATGTCTGGTGGTAACCACATGAAACAATTCCTAATTCCTTTATTGGCTGTACATATGCAGCCAAAAATTGAGTCTGGGATTAAAAATTGCCCCAGCCCGGTGCCCGGCGGTGCCTTTGCCTCTCACCCCCCAAATCTCTGAACAATCACCTGAGAGGATTCAGAGCTTGGCTCAGGGCTTATGAATATCCCAGCCTTTCCCAGAAAGTCTGAGATAACTTGAAGCGTGGTTATTTTAATAATTATTTTGTGTGTTTTAGTAGTGGAGGGGGGGAACGAAGCAAAGATTGAGTTGTGCCGTTGTTAGGGAGGGAAATGGATTGCTCGTCTCTGGGATTATGTTTAACAACCTCGCTCATTACCTTATCTCTTGGACCTTTAGCAAATCTCCCTTTAGATCAAAACCAAGAGGTAAAGCACATCCCATCCCTGACGGACCCGATCCAACAAGTGACCCCAGCACTCCTCAGCTGGACTCACTCCCAGACATGCAAAATAAGCCCCTGGGGGTGATGGTGCCTGCCTGGCAATAAAATGCAGAGTTGGGTTCCTAAAATATCTCTAGGTGGGCTGGAGGAGGGGGTCAGGCTTGTCACCTCCCAGCCCTGGGGAGCACTGGGGATTTCCTGCGGGTGCAGGGCTTGTTTGTGGCTTCAGCCCGGAGCTGGGGAAAGTGCTCACAAATATTGGGTTCCTCTCCCTCCATCCGGGAGCCTTCTCAGGTGCTTTTTCCCTGCCGGTCACGCAGCCTAAAAGCCAAATTCTCCCTGGGTGACAGGGTAGATTTCCTCCCCCTCCTCCCCCCTTCCTTTAGCGGTTAAGATCCTCAGCTTGTCCTCTCCCTCACCCCCCACCCCCGTTGTTTTTCGGGGCCGGGAGAGAGTGTTGTCTGGAGAGGAAACCATTTGGGGTTTGGAAGGATGCGTTTCACTCTTCCCTTGAGCCTCTTGCTTTCCTGGTTCCTGCAGCAGCCTGCGAGGTGGGAACGCTGAGGGGGGGGGATGAGGAGGCAGGGGAAAAAAGAAAGAGTAATGAGGAAAGCAAAGGGTTAACCGTGATTTCTTTTAATTGAACTCCAGTTCTTGTGGCCCTAGGCAAGGGGGGACCTGACCCCGCTAGCAGCATCCAGATGTGCTGCTCTCCGGGGAGCCCAGCGCTGCCCCCTGGATTGTAAAGCAGAGAGGGGGAGGCCGGGGGTGGGGAGAGAGGGAAGGGGCTCGGGTTGTCCCCTCTGCCCCCCACCCAACCCCCCCAACTCTCCCCCTCCTGCCTCCAGGCGGCCTCAATCCCTGGCAAGCAGCAAGGCAAAACCTCCAGGGCTGCTCACGTTCAGTGCATCCGAACTCAAAAATTGTGGCTGAATTGATGAGGCTAATTTCAGAGGAGGGGGGAGAGAGGGAGGGAGAGAGGGAGGGGCAAGGGGGATCTACAGCTCTCTCCTGCCAGCTTCGCTCTTGGAGAAATAAAGTATTAGCAAGGCAGCTCTGCCGCAGCCGAGTAGAAACACTGGTGGCATTATTGCCTTTCCCTTTTGGAAGGGGCGGGTGCGGAATAACTTTGGATATCATTTTTATACCCCCTCCCCCCGCTCCCCCGTGGCTGGACTAAGGGGGGGAAACCCAAAAGCCTGGAGACAGCTGCCACTGGACAAGGTAACCCACTGCACAGGGATGGGAGGTGCAGGAGTGCCCTCCTGCCTTGCCATGCTGCTTTCTTGGCTTCACCCTTTCCCCCTCCCTCCTCCTGCTCCTCTCGGGCTGCTGCAGTTTGCAGAAGTGGGGAATAAAGGACGCCCCGAGGCTTGCATGATGTGTTCCGCTGCTTGGTGGGTTTGCAAGGGGGCGGGAAAGAGGGTGAGTGGGACAGGGGGGGGGGGTGTGTGGCCCTGCCTCGGGTGTCCTTGGGAGAGTTTCAGCTTTTCCCGGAAAAAAAAGAAAAAAAAAAAACCAAACAAAAAAAGGAAAGCGCGTTTCTTTTCTAGTGACCGCTCAAGTTTGAATGGAAGAGAAATGCACTTCAGGGGCTGGCCAGGTCTAAAATGAGACTGAAGAGAGGGTGGTTGGGTTTTTTGCAGTGCCCATTCTGATACGAACGAGTTGATGGGACAAATATGGTGATTTTTTTGAGTCATTTCTCACTGGCAAAGTGTTTTTATTTCTCTCCCGTCTCAGAGGGGTTTGAACAACCTGCCCTGTGACAGGAGGTGAAGCGGCTGCACCTCCTTGGGACCCACCTTGGGACCTTTGCCTCCGAGCTCTGGAGATAACAGGGAGGGAAGGGAAGGGGGAAGGAGCCCCCACCTCCCTGCAGCCCCATTTCCAGCCTGGGTTTCATTGCTGGAGCCTTTGCTCTCCCTTGCATTACTGCACTGACCGCCCATGGCTGGCAGGGACTGGACCCTCGTCCCATGCTCCTTGCCGGGAGGCGAAAGGAGAGGGGCTGTGGGATGGTATAAATACGTTTTAACCGCCAGGCTCCTTTTCTTTTTTTCTCCCCGCCTGCCGCGACCGTATTTACGGTTTTTTTTCCTTTTTTTTTTTTTTTTTTTTTTTTTTTTTTTCTTTTGCCTGTGACTGGAAAACGCATTAATAAAAAAATCTGTGGGAAGAGACGGAAATTCAGTGAGTCAGGCTAAAGCCGCTCCAGCCAAAAGAAAAAAAAATAAATAAAAATTGAAAAAAAAAAATAAAAATCCCCATGTTAAATTAAAGTGTGGGATGACACACGGTCACTAACAGGGACAAGGCAAGGGCTGCCCCAGCGCCAAAGGAGAGCTGCCAGAGGTACCTATTGTTCTGCCCCTTCTTATCTAAATGCAGCAAATATCCTGTATGTAAAATATATATATTTTTTCATCAAGAAGGCAGGACCAACGGAGAGACGAAAGTTTCCTCCTCGAGTGACTTCACTTCCCAAAATTAGCAGAAAAAAACGTTTCATCCGGTTAACTGTCTCTTTTTCGCTCTGCTGCAACAAGTTAAAAAAAGAGAGAGACAGAGAGAGGGAGGGAGGGAGAGAGGAGGAGAGGGGATACAGAGAGAAGCAAAACCGCTGGAAGGGCAGGGAGAAAAGCGAAAAGGGAGAGAAGGAGTAAAGAAAATTAAAAAAGCAAAAAGACAGAAAAAGAAAAACCCAATAACCAAGCCCAAACTTCAGGAGGCTTCGGTTGCAGGACAAACCGGGTCAATGTGTGGAATATTGCTGGTCCCGGCTGGAAGTTATTCTAGATGGACGGCACTATTAAGGTAAGGGGGGCTGGGGGGGGCTGGGGTCCGGCTCCCTCCCTCCGCCCCGGAGCACCCCGGGCTCTCCTCTTCCTCCTCCTCCTCCTCCTCCTCCTCCTTCCCCCGCAGCGGGTCGGGGCTCTCCCCTTCGCTTCCCCGCTGCTCGGGGGGACCCGGCCGCCCCTCTGGGTGGGGTGGAGAGGGGCTGAGGAGGGGCCTTGGGACCCCCCTGCCTCTGGGGGTTGCTGAGGAAAGGCAGTGACAGCTCCTGTCCTCTCCTGTCCTGTCCTGTCCTGTCCTGTCCTGTCCTGTCCCCGGGGCTGCCAGGGGCGGCTCGGGCAGCTCGGAGAGGTGAGGGGGGCTCCGAGCTGGCCCCAGATGTGAGACCCCGGCTCTGATTTCCCCTCCCTCCCGGCCCTGCTGGAAATGCGCCGCTGATTCTGGTGGTCGTCCGTGGGTTTTCTAGAGCGGTTTTTGGCTTGTTTTTGGGGGAGGAGAGAGATATTTGGAGGGCGGTTTGGAGCAGAAATATCACCCCTAGCTTGGGGTGAGGCAAGGGGAAGGGGAACCAAAGAGTGTGGCAAAAAACCACGAATATAACCAACCTCTGGTGGCCTTGAGCAACTGAGGACGCTTCTGGGACTGGCAGAATGGTTCCCCCTCCTCGCCCCCCACCCCACAGAGCAGTCTCTCAGGCTCTGCAGAGATAACCCAAGCCTTTCCCCAGCCCCTTGAGGTGTCTCAGAGCCTTGTGCGATTCTTGTGGGCTCTTCTTGAGGGAGCACTGTAGTACAGAAGCAGTTTGGACAGAAGAGCTTTGAAGCCAGAGACTCTGTGGGTGTGTTTGGGCTGGAGGATTTCGAAAGATGCCTATCTCCTGGGTGGGGTGTTGATTTCTTCTTAAAAGTCTTTTTTTTTTTTTTTTTTTTTTTTTTTTGCTGACCTGGGGAGAAAGAAGCTGCAAACTGGCAGGAACTGAAACTTTCTCCCTTAGATTGCAGCTTGTGACAAGTGCACTGTTTGGAAGGCTCTCAAAAGAAGGGGGAGGGAAGGAGATGGACAGGTAGAGAAAACTGAAAGAGGGAAGAAAAAGGAAGGAAAGGAGGAGAGAAAGCGGGAGCACTGGAAGCATAGCATCTGGGAGGTATGGCAGGAATCAGACACATCTCCTCCACCACCTCTGTACCAAAAGTAACCCAGGCCTCATTCAGGGTAACATTTAGTGCACCACAACCTTCTAGGATTAGGGGAGCCCTAAATATTGTGTGGTGAAAGTGCAGAAACTTTGTGGTGTCCACTTGCTTTTCTGCACAGACAACGAGCATCTGAAAGGTGCAGGAGTATTCCCATCACCCCTGCAGCTCATGGTGCCAACTGGGAGCTCCTCCTCTCCCCAGTCCCCCTCATCTCACAAAATGTTATTGCTAAGCCTCCCCAGCCCCAGGGCTCGGAGATGAGGAACTGTGACATTCAGCAGCTAAGGCCTACAGTCACGCTGGGGAGGCTGTGGGGAAAGGAGGAACTCAGCTGTGTCCCAGGTCACTGCCCACTGAGGGGATCCAGAGCCACCAGAGTCACCTCCTGGGTTAATTACTGAGCAGTTTCAGGATCACCAGCAAGCTGCTGCAGGTCCCCATATCCTGTTTGCCACCTCTAGAATTTACTCCTTCTCTGTACCCTGGGTTTAGATCAGGGCTCAGGATTATCTGAGCTTTCGTGCACATTTTCTTCTCGAGGAGAAAAAGAGTTCCCAAGGAATATCAGCCCCACACACTGACAGATTTGCTGCAGTTCACCACTAAGAGGAAGAGGTCTCAGGTGAAGGGCAGTGGGAGAGGATGTGGCTTGAGATGTTTCAGTGTTTCAAATGTGCTCTGTGTATAAGCTGTGCTTCAGGGTTGATTTGCTGGTTTCTAGGACATAGTAAAGCAAACGTGTCCTGGATCCAGAGGAAAGCAATTTAAAAGCAGTCTTGTGCTCTGCTCTCCTGTGGATGGGATGCACTGATCTAGCTCAAAGCCTTGTGTTTGTGTTGGGAAATAATATGGCAGAAAGATGCACATACGTGACTGGAGAATAATTAAAACACACAAAAAAAGGGGTGGTCATTATCTAGAGCAAGAAGAATCATGGGGGAGCAGACAATGTCTGTGTACCAGTGTGGTTAAGAAGTGCTTCCTTCTGTAAACTCAGAAATCTACCTGGAAGAAGAGCCATGTCTGGAATATTGTGTCCAGTTCTGTGCCCCTCAGTTCCAGAAGGACAGGGAACTGCTGGAGAGATGATAAAGGGGATCTCCTGGGGAGGAAAGGCTGAGGGAGCTGAGGGGCTCTGCAGCTTGGAGAGGAGAATGAGGGGTGAGCTCATTAATATTTATAAATATGTAAAGGGAGAGAGCCAGGAGGATGGGGCCAGGCTCTTCCCAGTTATGATGGGATAAGAGGCAATGGATATAAACTTGAGCATAGGAGGTTCCATATACACACAAAAAGAAATTTTTTTCCTGTGAGGGTGACAGAGCCCTGGCCCAGGCTGCCCAGGGAGCTTGTGGAGTCTCCTTCTCTGGAGACATTCAAACCCTCCTGGATGTGTCCTGTGTGACCTCCTGCAGGTGACCTTCCTCTGCCAGGGGGTTGGACTCCAGGATCTTTCTGGGGTCGCTTCCAACCCCTCACTTTCTGTGATTCTGTGAGTGCTATGCAGACCAGAAGAGATGTGGGAGAGGGCAGTGAATTCCAGAGGAGTTTTCTTCTTGGGCCATTTAAACAATGCAGATGTTGGCTTTTTCAAGTCTATGCAAAACTATTCTGTGGACTAATTGTTTTAATTGAGCCAAAGACTTTTTAATGCACACTTGGCAGATGCAGAAGGAGCCTGAGTCCAGTCCACTATAAAAATTTCTCCCTTCACCCTGCAGTCTCTGATATTTAGCTTGTGCTTTCCTCTCAATCACTTTATGCCATTCAGAAAGAAAGAGCCTTGAGCTGTCCTAAGGGCTCACAGTCACATGGCCCTGGGGAAACAGGTCAGGATGATCCTGGGCTCCATTTGCATCCTCTATGTATGCAAGTGGGAACTGAAGTTATTTGCAGAGTTTTTTAGCCCAAAGCTCAGGTAACACCGTGCTTATAAACATATCTTATGGGCCCAGGGTAGCACTGCAAGCCATCTTTCCCCACCATGCAGAGACATGGGTCATAGGTGGTATTGCTGAGGCAACACATAGGGTCTAGAATGTATCTTTATTTCTTTATAAATCATTATTTATCTTGTGGGGAATTAGATCACTTACTAATGGGAAGCGATTTTTGCTGCATTCTTCAAGTTATCTGTTTAACACCTGACATGGGAGGTGGACTGGCTGGCTTGAGAGGTGCCCTCTAAAGAAACACTCTAAGGTCTTTTGTGGAGAAAGGAGTGTAGCAAATCTTCATCTTTATTAGTTCATTTCCATATTCGTTTCATATGCTGTGAGCACCACTTGCAGAAGAGGACTGGGAGCCAGTGAAATTTCTGTTTGCATTAATTTTAAATAGTCAGTAACATTTTTATTCTGTGACTCCAGATACTTCAGATCACATCTTTGGTATAACATCCCCCTTTGACTTAGTGTACATTGTGCTTGGGGTTTTGTTTTTTTAATGCCTCCATTTAAATCAAACATGGGTACATTTAATCTCAGCAAGATGCCCATGCATAGACTTCCTCCCAATAACAAATGCTGTGGTTTCAAACTGGTTTAATTGTTTCAGTTCCACTTTACTTGCAGACAAAAATTAAAGTAAATACACTTGCCAAAGCCCGAGTGTTAATTTAAAAAAGCAGATTTTTCTGGAACTGTTTCCTCCATTCTGTGAAAATGTATTCATTCTGGTCATAAGGGAGAGACCACCTGAAGGACATTCAGTGAGCATTTGCCATTAGTCCAGTGGCCAACAACCAGGGGACACCTATAGCAAAGGGTGGGGGTTCTATTGCAATCACTGTCTCTTATCATTTCTGAACCATAGGCATCTGCCTCTTGTCCCAAAATGTGGCCACTGAGATCTCACACTAAGAACAAGTTTCCTTTTCCAGCAAGTGGAAAAATGTTTGTTTTGCCATTTTTAAATTGGCCCTTTAGAGATGGCCTTTCCTGACAAAAAGGCATTGACTCCCAGGACAAGACTCTTAATGTCCAGATTGAAAAAAATTAAAAAAACAAAACCAACCCCCATGTTTGTTCACTAGAGACTTTCCCCATCCCTGTCCCTGTCTAATGCACTTTGAACAAAACCATCTGAAATTTCCAGGGCATAAATGATGATATTCCCTGACACCCTAGTATCAGGACACCAATACAGGTGACATTTATATTGCATTGTGGCTTTCTAACATCCAACAGCACAAAACCTTTTATACATTTTTTGTAATTGTGATGTTTTTATAATGCTGCTTCATTGTCCCTCAAAAGTCTGCATGCAAATGTTTTCCTCTTGCCTTGGTACAAATTCCAATGGCTCTGCCGTGCTGGGTCCTGGCAACTCCAGGTTTTGGGAACTAATTCCTGTTTGCTTCTCAGGGAAAAAAGTCTTTGCAGAGCTGGTAAACTGAAGGAGAATTTTTCCTGCTGTGGGAAGAAAGATTAGATTAGTCTGAAGCAAACCTAATACACAACAAAACATCACCAACTGCACTTGGAGTTTCACTCAGAGGTTTTATAGAGGTGCTGAGAGCCTTGTGTAGTTTCTCTCTACCACTGTGGATTGCACCCTAACAGGATGTGGTCACCTTGAGTAGTAGCATTGCACGTCCTGAGGATTTCATGATTTTATTTTAGTTATTTGCTTTAAGTTTGTGATACCCCTGCTGTAAGGTGAGGCAGGGGCACAGCTTTGATCACTCCTTGCAGCATTTATGCTAAGGAGAGTTTTGCTGGTGTCTTGGTGGGTAAGAGAGGAACCATTCATGGAGTATTATGGGAAAGGGACAGAAATCAAGAGAAGCACAGGGTGAGGTTACACCTCGAAGTGAGGTCTCAGATGATATGCTGATAAGGTGAGATATACTGGGGGAAGGGCATTTATAGCAATTTTTACAAGAAGCAGAGTTGATTTTCTTCTTCTTGGTCCTACAGAATGCTTTCTTCTTGATTTCACTTCACATCTTCTCAGAAGGATCAGGTCTAGAGCTTAAGAACATAAAACCTCATGACATGGAGCACCTTCCATGCTTTTTCTCCCAATAAAACATCGGTGTGTGAAGCTCTTTTACAGCACCCTATAAGGTGCCTTTGAAAAAGGAAAGTTTCTCATTCTGCACGAGTTTACTTCACCACTTAAAGAAAGACCCTATGTCTCACCTCAGTGGAAACATGCACAAGCAGGAAAATTAAAGGAGCCAAGGGAGTCTTAACTTCAGATTTTCAGATATTTGTGGGTTTGCTGAACACCTAATGCTGCAGGAGCATGGGGCTGCTCCTACAGTCTGCATGAGTGTGTTGTGTGGCTCTACAGCCACACTTCACATGGGTCTGAAGCCAATCCTCCCCCCTGCCCCACCCCAAATATAAACTTCTCTTTAGATCTTTTGTTCTGAATTGAACAACAAATCTATTTCCAGTGTCTGTGCCCCTCATGCTTCCCTGGCTGATACCTAAGAACACCTTCTGAGGAAACAAATGTTTTCTTGCCAGGCTGGGAACACGTATTTATAAGTGGTTTCAAACTAAAATACCACAAAAGTGGTTTTCTGCCTCCTCCTGGCAGTAATGATGATGGCCCTGAGTCCTTGCTAACCTGTGTGCATCACAGCCACCCAGCCAGGCAGGGTGCCAGCCAAGTGTCCTAAATTGTACAAACAGTGACATGTGGCACAGGACAATGTATAATCTGCTCTACTGAGCTCCAAATATCAAAGCCTTCAAAATGTTTACTGCATCTACTGCTTCTTTTCTTTCTCCCCCTCATTACCCAGGCTGCATAATTACTGATGCATATCTACACAGCTAGTAACACTGCTCTAGAAACTTGTCACTTGTAGTAAAGCCACAAACTGTTGCCTCCCTTCTCCCCCACTTCTGCTACCAAAAGCTTTTTCTGTAGATGCAAGGCAGAGACCTCAGCAGAAAGGGTGTGTGTTACTGTGTGTTCTTACTGAAGACATTTATGTATAAACCTCCAGTTTCTTCAGTGACAAATAGCACCAAAGGCAAAAATTTTGAATAATGACCTGGCAGGGCCCATCAGTATTTGATACCAGAGACACTCACACATACCTAATTCTAGTTTGCTTCCATGTTTTGAACCTGTAACTCCCATGGAGCTTCTCCATGGAACAGTTCCCTCTGAAAACCAGGCTGCTTGCTAGGTGTTTCACAAAGTGTTTTACACTGTACGTAAACATGTTGGTTGAGATTTCCCAAGGTGGCTAAGAGGCATGGAATAGACAGCCCTTCCTGGAAAGAGATGGGAGAAGTAAGGCTAAATCCCACAGGCATCTTGCAAAATCTCAGCCTTTGCTTCTCTTCAGCATTGGGGTGATGCTGTAAAGAAAATTACTCTGGCTGTGTATCAAGCATTCTTTTTTCCTGATTTTTCTCTGAATAATCAGAAATGCAGCTTAGTTGAGGCTTCTGTAGTAAAGGCCATGGATATAGCTCAGCTTACTGGCTTATTTGCATATATCTTGTTTGTGTGCTTCCAACATAGACTAACCCCAGAGTTCAGCTGACCACAGGGCTATAAAGGAACAAGTAACAAGTTAAAAATACACATATAACCCCCCCTCCCTGTCCCCCAGCCTGACAAAGCTGCACACCCAGGAACTGAACGTTAGCACACTTGTCAATCATCCAGAGGGAGTGAAAATAACATAACGGGCAGGGCAGCCTCTAATTAGTCATTTGCTGATTTCTCACTCAGCAAAAAGAAAAAACTGAGTTCCCCCTTCTTAACTAATGCTGGGTTTGATCTGAAGGGAGGAGGTAAATCATCAGGAATGCAGTTTTTAAGTTGGTCGATGAGTGTATAAAAAGAAAAACTGGAGTAAGAGGGGTCAGTGGAAGGTGTGGTGAGTTTGGGGAACTGATTTTTCTTTGATGAGAAGGTTTTTACTTGACCATTTTTTATAGCAGCTTTCTTTTAAATAAAAAGATAAGGAAAAGATTAGGAGAAGTTTTAAATACCATTTTTAAAGTTTCTTCTGAACAACTCTTCTTGTTGTTCCAAGCTTGATTGACTTATAACTGCATCCGAACCAACCTCACATCAGTTCCTTTTTATCAGTCAAAGTGAGACTTCCTGTGCTCCACAGTCTGGTTTCCTGATGTGTTTCCTTTTTCCTTTTAGCAGAACAAAGGAAAATAACTCCTCCACTGCTCCTGTTCCAAATCTTCTTGGGACTTCATAGAATGTTAGCATTAAACATTTTCCTTTTTTTTTTTGTTGTGGTTTTCTTTTTTTTCAGCCTCCTAGTCAGGCTGCCCAGACTGATAGTGCCCTCTTCTTATCTCACTGGGTTTTGCACTGCCCACTGCAGCAGGGCAGGAACAGTTTTCTTGTTGAAATGAAGCCATTTCCAGAGCAGTGGGCAGCCACCATGCTCTAGTCTACCAAAAATAGAGCAGAAAATCTTGACCAAAGACTCTGCATGTTACTAGAGTAGCAGGACTTTAACTATCCTAGTAATTCAGGGATTGAGATCACATTGATTTGCACAGGGTTGTGTGTGTGAAGGTACTTGGTATTGTGTCCTGAAATACACAGGCCACTGGCAGGAATGGTTACACCTCTCCAGCAGGAATGGCACTGCCCTTGTACCTCCTGGAATTGGCAGCCCTACATGTTTTAGCAGGAATTATTCTCTTAAACCACCACACTGAATGCCAACCCCTCTCTTCTTAAAACTATTTTCCCCTTGCTGTCACAGGGCTGCAGTTTTATTTCAGTCCTGCCAGTCACATCAGGAATATGCCAGGGTTGTGGAAGGTTCAATGCAAAATCCAAATTCTGCCATGGAGTAAGGAGCCTGTTTATTGAGGAAGTGTTATTTATCCCCAGCTACTGCCCTCCCCACCCAGCTAACAAGTGTTTTGCTGACATGCACCATCCCTTCATAATCTCCCCAAGTCAGAGCTGATGCTTTTTCTTTATAAGAATCACAAGTTCTTTTTGCCCTGAACGACAAGGATCACTTGTTTTCTTCTTCAGATAGAGGAGCATCATCTCTGCTCAGGGCTGAGCTGATGCCTAGGAAAGTGTTTCTGAACACCACTAGTATGGAGCTGAGTGCCAGCACTCACATGAATGCAAACCTGGGCCTGGGTCTGAGAAAAATTACCTTGGATATCTGCAAATTCCCACTGAAATCAGTGCAGTCACAGAGTTCACTCATTGATCCAAACCACCAGAGCTCAGTAGGATTAGAAAGGAGAGGGGAAACTCCAAGCTGTGCTGCCTCTGGCCAGCTGCAGGCAAAGTTAAGCTGCAATGTCAGCTTCTCCAAGGTTCAGTTACACCAAGTATCAAAATTCAGGAGTGGCAGAATATGGAGTAGGATAAAAGATTCTGGACTTGGGGCTGTTTGCTCTCTACACCTTAGTATCAGGTGAGTGTAACTTTGAAAGGGTGGCCACAGCCTGCAGGTTTCAGTGTCCTGATTTGAGGTTTTCTCATATGATAACAAAATCCTATGCTTTTACATTGAAAAATGTAATTTTTAAGAGTAAATAACTTTGGAATACCTAAGTAAAGGTATGAGAGCTTTATATCCCTTCTCTAAAATCTAGGGGGAAATCCAGGAAGTTTTGCCTTATCTGCTGTGTTCTGTTTATTGGGATAATTTCTATACAGTATAATTCAGTTTCCATAAAAGCTCCATTGATTTAATCCCTATTAAAGTCTGAGGATTTGTCCATGAGGGTTGTGTTGCAGATCAGCCTTTAGGACTGTCTCCTGATTAGAACCAGAAGTCATGACTCGTCTGATTAATTCCTTGTATTATGGGATTTGTCCCTAGAGGCTCCCACTAGGATGAGGTATGGCACGTAGGTGGAATAAAAGCCCATAATCCGAGCAGGCAAAGAAAAAAAACAAAATGTAGGAGATGAAATGCAGGAAGCAGCTGGCCACTCAGCAGGACACCATCAGAGGTACAAGGAGTCCTGGTGGCTCTTCACAAGTCCCTGGTGTTAGAATTGCCTGGGGATTTGTGGCAGAGTGGATCTTAAGCACCCTTACAAGAGTTTTATCATAGTTACACCACCAAATAACTAGAGACAGAAATTACTGATGCCTGCACAAGCTCAAAACTTGGCTAGATCACCATTTGTAAACTGATCCCCAAAGACTGAAAGTTATTTTCAGTTGTTGTGGGTGTCAAGAATATCTAGACTACAGTCTGTGCAACTCATGGTCCTTCAGGGATGGTTTGCTGCAGCAAGAATAATTCTCATGATGATGACACTCCTAACCCAAACTTGCTTCCAAAATTCTCATGACATGCATGGTGACATCCTTCCTCCATTAGATGTAGTATGCACCTACCTATCTTTCCACAGCACAACTATTTATATTGGGGTGCTATTTCTAAAAGCCATAAACTAATCCATCTAGTTAGAACCAACCAGGCTTTCAAATGAGCGTGCACTGAAGTGATTTGTTATCAGTATCATCCTGCAAATATTACCAAAATTGTCAGCAACACTCCACTGTGACAGGAGAAAGAATGATCTTATTATGTAAAGTGGGGAAGTAACACCCAGAGACACCCACCGTGTCTTATCTGGATCTGGGGGGGGGTTAATTGCACACATTTTCCTCTGAATCCCATTTTCCCCCAGAGCAGTGTACGTGCAAATATTGTGTGTGCCACGTTTGATGGGAGTGATGGCACTGGGATTGTACTTGAGACCTGAAATTTTACAGAGGAGGATCTGGAAGAGGCCTTTGCCATGGTATCTTCTGGTGCTTTTCTTCTGAAGAGCAGCTCTTGTCATCCCCTGGATTATGGAAGGCTGGGTGAAAACTTTACCCGGTGTGCATCAGACACTTTTTTGGTAAGAAAAGGGTATATCCCCGTTCAGCTCTGAGCCCCAACAAACTCATGCTGGGACACAGAGTTTCTGCAGCCTGGCATGGAAGGTGACACTGGTCTCTGTCCCTTTGCTGGTTTCTGTTGGTATCTGAACCCCAGCTGTGCAGTCATAGGAATCCTTTGCCTTCAGACAACTTCCAGATTGGGCAAAGGTTGTAACAAATGGAAAGAGTTTATCCCCTTTAGAAAGAGAAAGGTTTGCTCTGAAATTCGAGCTTGCTTGCAATGTATCCTCTGGATTTGCACCCCTGGATCTGAGAGCAGACTTCTCATCCTCACAGAGCAGGGATTGGTCATTAATGGATGGAATAAGCTTAGTTGTGAGCTCTTCATTTTGGGTATGCCTCTATGTCACCTCTGCTTCAGGAAGGATGTAGTTATGCTTGATTGTTAGTGCTATGATTTATTTGTGTTACAGTAGTGCCTAGAGACCAGAGAGGTCTCTGTTGTGCTAAGCACTGTGTGTAACAAGATATTCTTCTAAATTCCTTAGGAGTGAAGAAAAGTTAAGGCACTTAATTTGAACTCCAGAGTGGAAATAATTCTTGAGCTCTGCTCTCTGTTGTCAGACATGACCATGCTCTATCATTCCTTTCTCCAGCTCTTCAAGGTTTTGGTAAAGGAGGGGTGAATTTTCTTTTCACCACCAATGCTCCCCATTGAAAAGAAACTCTATAACTTCTTTATTCTGAGGTTGGAATGTTTTCTTCTGATTTTGGACTGACATTTTTTCATGACTGAGTTACACCTTTCTCACACTAGCACTACCAGCACTTTCTCTGTCCTGACCCTCAATGTATTTAGAGGCCACTGCCAGACCTTCCTCTGGCTTTGCTTTGCTGGGTTAAACCAAAATCTTCTGATCTCTTTCCTAAGCCTCCCTTCTCCCAGTTCTCCCTCAGCTGCACCTGTTCCCCTTTGCCTCCTCTCAGCACAAGTCACTGCCCTGGCACACGCTGCTCCAGTGCTTGGCACTAAAACACACTGGAAGAACCCTCCCTGATGCAATTCTGGGATTGCAATCCTTTTTTTTTTTTTTTTTTTCCCCACTTCTGGTGAGTCAGACCAATGTGTGAGCAGTGAACTTGAGGACTCCAGCCCTCATCCTCAGCACTGCCCCACCTGCTGCAGTTGGCTCTTCTGCCACAGCTTTCCTGTGTGAGTTCAGGCATTTCACTTCATCTCTCCGTATCTCAGTTTCTCACCTGGAGAAGCAAATGTGTCTTTGTATTGTTGGGCTGGAGGAGATGTTCTGCTGAAGCAGCAGCTCCAGGGATCTCACTCTGTTCTTCCCTAACACTCAGCTGCCTCCTGCCCTGTTCCCGAGACACAGCCAGCAGCCCTCTGGCTCATTCCCTTCATCATTCCCTGCTCTGACAGGCAGGTAGAGTTTTCCTTAGACCCAAGCTCATCCCAAGCTGCTCAGAAGGGTGTGCAGTCCAATAGTTTTTCCAGATTTTTTGCAACGAGTGTCCCGGGCTGCCTGGAGCAGTCTGGCAGGGTACGTGCATGCGGCTCCATTGATCCCTACCCCGAGCACACGCACACAGCTACAATTTCATCTAGGCCTAAATACCAGATGGTTTCTTGCAGAAGCCAAACTTTCATGTGTTTTTAAAAATAGCAGCAAGTCCTCAGTCAGGACCCCACTCCAATTGTCTATTTCTTCCATTGATTTTTTTTTTTTTTTTTTTTTTTGCAGCTCCTCTTGCAGATTGGCAGTTCCAAAACTAGCAGCTGCAGACTTCCCAAAACAAACAAGCAAAAAATTAATTAATTAATTAACATCACCCTAAACCACAGAAACCCTGTCTTGTGAGCAGCACTTCTCTGACCACACACTGTTCTGTGCCAGCCTGAGGGAGGTTGGCTGACATGCAGCTGGGTTTGGAAACACGTTTTGTGGAAGGTGTGTGCTCACCAGCAGAGAGGTGGAACACATGTCACAGGTTTGTGTAGTGAAGGAGCAGAAAGTGAGCTGTGAAAAGAAATCCCTCTGGGTTCTGACAGACCATTTTCCCAAATGCTTCCCAGGTCTTTCTTTACCCAGGTCATGAGAAGTGGCACCAGCTCTCTTCAGGTCCCGAGGGCTCAGCACTGCAGGGACAACCTTCCTTTCTTGAGGTCAACCTCCATGGTAGGGAGGTGCCTGCTCTTGTCACAGCCACACAAGAACCATCCTCTGGTTCCCTCACATTTACACCACTGCTTCAAAATGTGCCTCTCCCAGCCCTCCTCTGCCATGTCCACAAAATCACCCATGTACCTAGACACACTCTGTCAACTCATTTCTTTAACAGCAAGTGTGTGTGCATATGATACTTTTTTAACCAGAGATTACCAGATATGCCACAGTTTTAATTCAAGTAGCAAGTTGTAAAACTGTAATAGTTCAAGAAGTGTGTGGAATGGGCCATCCCTGAATGTTAGGTGTGTCTGCTACTGAGCTTTGTCAGTGAAGTGCTGTTTGATACAGGTGGTGTCAGGTTTTATGGATACAAGGTGCTGTGAATGTGCAATACACTGAGTAAACAAAGTGCTTTTGAGAATCATCAGCTACAGTAGATAAAAGGATCATAGTTCTTCCTATAAATTACATCAGGCAGTGCTAAATATATATATATATATGTAAATATGCATCTTTTACACCTTTGCTGTTCCAGAGACTCCACCAAAACTGCCCTGAATCCAAACTAGGGTCAGGGAGATGAGCAGGTCTAAATGATTATCACTGCTGATTTCTGTAGCACCAAATGCTACAAAAGCCATTTTGCAGGTGAAGTGCTTGGCCCTAGTCTTTCAGTCTTTCACCTGAGTTCATGCTGAACCCAGAACTGCAGTGCCATGGATTTGTGCAGCTACCTGCAGGATATTTCATCTGGAACCAATAAGGTGTTGCAGTGGGGCAGGGTGGCCAGCTCCCACACCCTGGGGAACTCCTACAAAGGTGCTCTGAAAGATAGTTTTACTGGAAGAGTAATGACTATATTAGAAGAAGAAAACCACACACACACAAAAAAAAAAGCAGCTGTTTTGTGGTTAGATGATGCCTCTGCCAGTGACTTTCTGTACTGCCACAAGAGCTGCCAGGTAGGACTCATCATTCCCTGTTTCTCTTGCCTACCCAGTCCTTCAGCTCTTTGGAACAGGAGGTATCCTCCAGAGTGTAATTGTCCAGCATTAGCTCAAGACAACTTGGGGTTTACTCATTCTGAGTCAGGCTGTGGAGTGTTACACCAGGGACTGGCCCCAGGATGTGTCCTTCATTATTCACTCTTTGTTATGACTAACTTAATGGGGTATATAGATAAGGATACTTCTAGAAGAGAAGAATGTTCAGCAACCTGAAATTATCTGCAACAAAGTTCTCTTAACATCTGAGATCATAATCAGTCATCTATTATTTAGTAAAAAGATCAAGAGGAAAGATCTCCCATCTGGTATCTGTGCTGCCTAGCAGATAACAATCGTGCTCACATGTCCTTTCTTGCAAAAAAGCAAAACTTCTTGAAGAATGCTCTTCGGTAGTCAGAGAGGAAGCCTGCAAGTGGAGTCTCCTTGGTTTTATTCCTCTCTCTCACCCAGACACCCTGAGCAAGCCAGCTGAGCTGTCTGTGCCTTCATTTTCCTAATTGTAAAATAAAAATGGGTAATGCTCCTCTGAGGTGAGGCTGAAAACTGACAGGCCTCCAGAGGGAGGCCCTGGATAAAGAGTGCTGAAGGTACCTGAAACATAGATAGAAAATCCTCCCTGCAATAAAGTTCAAGGCAGCTGGATGCAAAAGTTGGGTTTTTCTGTAACTAGGAAAGGTAAGACACTATTTATAGGACCTAAACAGTTCTCATCACATATGAAACAGAGAAAAAAAATGCCGTGTTTGCTCTGAAGCCTGTATAGCCTGAAACAATTGCATGAAGAGAAAGCCCATGTGCCACACTGTGTATTGAGCCCCTCAGCATGAGCAGGAGGGGCTGAGCTGTGATCCCAGAAGCCTGGGGCAGAGCAGTGCCCATCACCTGCTCAGCCCTACACACTCTCATGGCCACTTTTTTCTTTCCAGCCCTGATAATCAAAGCTACAAAGGTCACAGTGAGTCGCTTTTCCTGAGCAAAAAGGTATATATAGTGCATGTAAAGGATCAAAAAAATCCTTTCTCTAAAGATGTGATGAAAAGAATCTGATGAGCAGCAGCAGAGGGGTCCTCAGGGGGCTGCACCCGCCTGCTCTGCCCTCACTGCTTGCTCACCAGCTCCCTCACTCAGCACTCTTATTGTTTGATTTCAGCCCTCTGAGACAGGTGCAAATCTGCTTCCAGATCACACTTGGATAAATTTTCATTAGAGGCTGCAATAAAAAGAAGCAGCTCTTGTCTCTCAATGCTCTATAGAACTGGGAACCTCTTCTGCAGGCACCTGACAGGGGCTGCGAGCAGGGCTGAGGACAAGTGCTTTCCAGAGAGGGGGGAGCATGCTGGGAGGTTTGCACCATTTTCTCTTGTTAGACAATCATTTAGAAGGTGCCATTTGCTGCAAGCTGGTTCTTAAAAAACAAAGGGGAGAGAAAATGCAGTTAAAATGAGTTTTGCCTTTTGAGCAAGCTGGGAGCCATTCCCTGGTACATGGCAGTGTAGAGAGGGTTTGGGTGCAGGGGCATTGCAGGATGGAAACTCTGATTCCAGATGCAAATGTTTCACTTAGAGAGGCTGCCTCTTTACTCACCCTAATAAAAAAGATGCCCAAGGTAAATAAAGAGATGTACAAGGTAAGCCAGACAGGCAACTTGAGGCACAGAGGGCCTGGTCTCCTAATGTGGTCACCCAGCTGCCTTCCTGGACATAACCATCTCCTTAGATAAGTGCTCCTTGTTTTACCTGGTCAAGACACACAGGACCTGAGTTAGTGCAGGAGCTGAGAACTGTACCATGAAGTCAGGGTCTCCTCTCTCTGGTCATTCCTTTGTGGAGTGAGGCAGGGTGGGGTGAATTTCTAGAAATATTAGGAAATTCTGATCCATTCTTTGCACCCAAACAGCTGGAGCTTCCATTGTAAATCCATTCCAGGTAGTGAAGAAAGGCTGGGGTTTGCCTCTTGTATTTTTAGATGGACAGTTCTATGGCACTTACTGGAGATTTGGGGTAAATTAACTGTAGGGCAAGAGACGTGTGATCTGAGTAACAGAAAGAAACAAGTGAGATGCTCCTGCAGGAAGTGAGAGGGAAGCACGTGCACCCCTGCAAAGGCTCCGAGGGCAGCCCTGGGATTGGGCTTCAATGAATTTCCTCTTTGCTAGAAAAGCCTGGAGAAACCCGAGGAGTAATTCAGCTGATGAGAGTTCTCAGGCTGGTGAAAACAGCAAAGAAGGGCAGTGCAGTTGTGCTGGGCTCACAATGAGCACTGGGGCTGGGATGGGTGCAGGTGTCAGGAGGAGGCATTGGGTCTGGATCCCACATGGGCACTGTGGGGCTGATCAACTTCTGCAGAAGGACTGAAAGAGGACTGCTGGGTGACCTGGCAATGCTGCTGCCAGCTCATCTAGAAAGCCTGAACTGCATCCTAATTACACGAGAATAGCAGCATTTCTTTAATAAAAGTGAGTTGCTCAAGATTGCAGGGAAGAGCTAGAAATTATGTCCTAAAAAAGATGGAAACCCCAGTTATAAATGCAATTATAATCTAATGAAGATTAGGTGCAATTAAAAGGCCCTTGGTATGTGCTTGCATGGGCCCTCCCAGCTGCTCTGAACCCTGCAGGTGTGAAGCCTGATGTGGAGAGTCTTGGGCTGGGTTTATGATAAAGCAGGAAAACTGCACAGACAGGGACTGTGCTTCCTACAGACCAGAGGTAGGAAACTGGGATGGCATCAAGTTCACTTGATGGAAAAGGAAACCTTACTATGGTGCTGTGCACAAACCTGCCCTGTGGGCAGCCCTGCCTGCTGGCTGAGGCAGAAACCAGTGAAGGCAGAGCATGGAAGTTATTTGGCAGGTAGGTGATGTGGAGTCTGAGCTCCTCATTTTAAAATTAAACCTGGCAAAACCCCAGGAAAGGCCTTTTTGGGAAATGAAGTCAGATAAGTTATTCCCAACTCCTCCCCCCACCCCCCAGCCTGTTCAATTTCTATTATTCCCTCTATCACACAAATGATAAAAAGAGTTGAATCATGTTTATTAATTCTGAATGACAATAAGACACCTGGACTAGCACCTGTCAGAATATGATGCAAATTAGCCTGGGAAATCTGGTCTTGATCAGTACAACCATAATGAAGCTCTAATAGAACTGATAATGATTGGAACAGTATTCAGAGGAACAAGCTCTGCTGGGATATTGCCTCAATTGCATTAATTAATGTGGGGATCCAGAAATGCCTCCTCCTTCCCCTTCTCAGGGACTTCCTGGTGCTTTTTGGTTGCTGTTTGTTTTTTAAACAGACAAACCCAGGACTTATTGTATTTGCAAACAATGGCATCATGGAGATGCTCTGATTTACTGCCGAGATAGAGGGGGATGATGGTTGAAAGCTTAAATTAAAGCAGGATTTCCTTCTGTTTTCTCAAAGGAAAGGTTAACATTTGCTAATAACTGTCACGGGCTGTAAACGGCCTGAGTGTCATATGATGGATTTTTCTGATTGCTTTTAATCGAGGTTTTTAGGCATCATGGGGTGTAAACAAAGAAACGAGCTGAACATTCATGAGCTGTTCATGAGCTGAACAAACCTCAGGAGATGTGACTCAGATAAGAAAAAAAACTGCTCTGGCAATGAAGTAATACCAGGTTCTTTGCTTCCCGAGTTACACTATTTTTTATCATTATTATTTTAATGTTCCTTATTCTGTATCTCTCACTGAGATAAACTGCTCTGCAGAGATGGACACACGCTTCATAGGTTTGGTGAGTGGGTGGAGGCTTTGTTACCCTACAGAGATACTGAGTTGTTACACTATCTATTTCATCTCCCATATGTGTGTTTGGGGATTTTTTTTTCTCTGTCAAACTTCATGCCAAATGTAGATGATGGGAATGAATTAGAAAAACTCTCTTTACAATGTTCAAATCATCAGAAATACATCAAGGCTGCAGCTGGGAATAGGTAGATGATATTTCCATGAATATTATTACTTTTTGCTGAGTGCCTTCTCAGGTTAAAGGGACACATGAGGAGTTATTTCATTACCCTACCTGAAAATAAAGGACATGGAAATGATTCTCCAAACAAGGAGAATCTCAGGAGTCCTGAAGAGCAAGCCCTGGATTCTGAGTCAAGGATTTGGGTGTCATCAGTGTCTTTGTTAAAAGGACCCAAAATGCACAGAACAGTTTTTGTGCCCTCGTAGCCCAGAGGGCGTTGTGCAGAAATCCAGGACCACTGACCTGGGGGGGGGGGGGGGTGTTTTTTCTCATTATATCTCACTCCAGGTTTGTAAATCTATGGAAAGAAATAAATTGAGGCCAAACATGTTGGTTACCAGGGCTGCTGTTTGCACTGCTGGGGGTGGCCCATCCTGCCAGCTGCAGAGATGTCTGCATGCACAGCAAGCCTTGAAAAAGCAGAGAAAGGTGGAGGGGGGGACCCTGGAAGCTCAGCAGAGAGCAGATGGGGTGAGGTGCATGCAAATCTCCAGCTGACACAAGCTGTATCCTCTCCCATGAAAAACTTCATAATAATCTGTGCAGAACATCACTTCAGGATAAACACAATAATGCTATAAATACCCCAGGCCATTTCCTGTTGTTCTTACTGCAGCTTGCTCAGGGTTTGTGTCTGGCTGAGGGTGTGACTATAATCCACATAGTAACACATACATTAATCTTCTTTCTCTGCTTCTCTCACTGATTGTGTTACTGGCTCGAGTAGAAATGTGTTTTTCTTTCTAAAGAAATGCATTATTTGTCAGTCAGCCTGAGATTTGTTCCATTGAGGGTAACACTCATCATTAATGACTCAAGAAATATTCTTTATGTAGAGAATTTAGGGCAGGAAAATCCATGAGCTGACCCGAATACAATAAATCACAGTCATGCACATTTCTCATGCCAGGTTATTTCAGTTTGTGCACATTCTTAATTTTAACTCTCACTCTAAGCACACCTAGAACATGAATTGAAATCAGCAAAGAGGCAAACACTTCCCTGGATGTTTTACGCTTGCTATTTACCAAACTGTCTATTTTGTTTAAGTGGACTTGTTACTTTAGTGAAAAACAGAAGGAAAAGTTACACTTACATCTGCTTGTTAATTACGTAAACACAGAGAAGAAAGCAAATAAACTGCAGAGAGGCCCTTGCCTTGTCATGTATGAGTGAAGATTTAGAGGATGAGACTGAAAGTGCCTGTAACTATGTCATTTTTAACTCAGAAATTTCAATCCAATCCAGAAGTTTTTTTAATGGTGTTGTCAATGTGCTTTTTACTACACAGAGCAAACTGCAAGCCTGGGTTATGAATACTTGTTGAATGGCTTGGACTTTCCATCTAAATTAAGCCAAAAACTTAGGGTCATCTATTAAAAAGAACATTGGCACCTCCAAAGAAGGTATTTTACTGCTTAAGTCTTCAAAAATTTCCTCCTGAAGTGAAAAATAATCTCAGATTTGCATTATTCAGGCTTAGTAAATTGGGATCTGAATTCTGATTATGTGATCAGATGGTCAATCCCACCTTCAGTCAACCAAGGCAATTACAAATAATTCCTTCAGTTTATATGAGAAAGTGCTTCAAGAAGAGAATTTTGCTAAGATAGTGTGAGGTGAACAGGCTGAAGAGAAACTTCTCCCTCTGTGAAAGGAGCCAGGACCCAATAACAAATCCAGTTGCTGCTGTCCCTGAGAGAAGAAAAAAAATCTCTGGGAAGCCTATTTTTAAAAAAGATGGTTCTAAAATGATTTGCCTGTGAATGTGAAGAAGCGAGGCTGAGTGGGTGTGTGCAATGGATATGTTTCATGTGAAAGGCAAGGAAGGAAATGGGAATAGCAGGCAAGCATGGGGGGGAAAGGCTTGATGGATGAAACAGAGACAGAGTGCTCTGCTCCTGCTCACTGACATTTTTACCTCGATGCAATTTTTATCTGACCTGTTATAAGGCAAAGAGTGGGATTTTCAAAAGCTTTAAATGAGGAATTAAATGCATTTTGCTTGCTTGGTTCCTATTTATTCCTTTTACTTTAAAAATGTCCCCGAAGAAAACACCTTCCCTGCATGTCAGAGCTCAGCACCTAAGGCAATGCTGTGACAATCCACATCTCCCAAATATCACTCTGTACTGGAACCACAGCACCATCTTTTCTGGGCTTCCTGCACACTTCCTGGTAGCTTGGAAGCTGAGGAAATGAGCTGTGTTGAGGTGTGAACATTATTAGTGTATTTGTATTGTGAAGCACCAAGCAGAGACCTGCACCAGATACAGGCCAGAGTGCCAGTGTGCTCAAGAAAGTGTAAAAAAACCCCTCAGCAGCCCATTCCCCCAAGGCAATTACAAGCAAAATGTTAAAAAAGAAGGAATATATATAATATCCCTTGAGCTACCCCATCCATCTGGATGCACACACACGCATTACCTGAAACTCTGAGTCAGGGCAAAACATGGTGTTGGTGTTGGTGTTGGTTTGGGACCATGCCAAAATGTGCTTTGTCTTGTTTTCTTTTCTTTTTTTTTTTTTTTTTTTTTTTTTAACCCCTCAGTTTCACTAACAAATCAGAAATGGGTCTTTAGAGTGTGGTTGGTTGTTATTTTGGTTTTGTGGGTTGTTTTTTTTTTTTTCTTTTCTGCAATGCTCCCATTTTCCTCAGGAGGAACCAAGCAAAGGCAGGAGCAGAACCCTCCCTGGCTGGGAGCTTGCTGCAGACAGTGGTGACACAGCTGAGGCTGCAGAGGTGACACCCAAATCCCTTGGCCTGCTGAGAACTCTCAAGCTGCTTGAAAAATTCCAGCCAAGCTGATTTTTATTTTTTTTTTTTTTAGTTTTAATAACAAGCTAGCACAGGTTCTCACTTTTACCCAGAACCTGTAGTTTCTCTGCAGGGTGGCTGTCTGGTTAGCACAGTCAGAATTAGGACGGGGGTGGGGGGGGAAGAATATTTTATTAGCCAGTAAAGCTGATTGATTTATTTGAGCAGAAATCTCTTGCTAGCTCCAGCTCAGGTTATTCTCCAAATGCAAACTCTATTTCATTTTGCACACACGGCATCACCCCAGTGCCTTTGCTATGAATGGGCTCCTTTGTTACCCTCTGGGTCGACAAGACAGACTGTTTAGTTCATGTCTGTACATTAGCAAAGGAGGACGGGGCCTGTGAGACAGATGTGGCCTTTAATTGCATGGAAATATTAGAAGATCGTTAAGCCATTTCTGACAGGGTTTTCCTCTGGCTGAGGGAGGGGAGAGTTGTTGCAGGGAAGGAGCAAGGAGCAGCCCTGGCTTGCTGGCCCCCAAACCAGGACCTCGTCCTACTCCTTCACCCCAATGCTAAACACAACCAGAGGAGATTGAGACAGGAGCCCCACTTCCCTACCAGAGCTGCAGAACTCCATCTCAGAACTCTCTTTCAATTCATCTGATAAAAGGCTTTTCAGCACAGCTCAGGGGACTTGCCCTGTTAGAGATAAGAGGAGCCCTATCAGCTCTGCTAAGAACATGGAGATGTGCCCAGGGGCCTGCTTCTTATTTATTTTAGCATGATCTGAGTGTAAGAAACCCTCCAGTAAAAGGAAAAAGCACTTCAATCAGCTCAGGAAACATCAGAAAGTGCTGCTCCTGAAGACAGTCCCCTTCTCTATAGGAAGGTGAGAATTTGGGGGGGGAGATGGGTTTTAATCTTAGTTTAGCTACACTCTACCAGCTGACTTTGAGCATTTGGTTTGGTCACTTTGCCTTAGTTCCCGTGCTGCACAATGTCACATTCTCATGGGTGTCTGCATGGCACCCCCCAGACACTGCCTTGCTCTGTTTGGCACAGAGCTCTGAAAGCAGCAGCCTGACAGCTCCAGACTCACAGTAACCAAACCAGAGCTAATGATTTGCATTAAAACTGAGTGAAACACAGCCATAACATGAACTGCTGCAGGTGGGGCTTAGCAGACGAGTGGAGGTCTGAGCAAAGGTCCTGGAGATGACAGAAACTTGGTGGAATCAGCCCTAAATTGGCCCTTGGGTTTTTGTGTTTTTAGCATCACCTTCAGCAAAGGAGAACACGGGATGAAGAACCCAGTGACCTATCTAAAGCAGTAGCACTGAATGGGTCTCAGGGCTGGGATTTGACTGCTGGCAGCTTTGGCTCCCAGCCTTCTCCCTCCCAAACACCCTGTGAGCCTGTGCTCTGCTTCTCCCCTCCATCCCTTGCAGCAAAACCTTCTGAGCTCCCTGCCAGGAACCCATCCGCAGCCTCTGCCTCCCTGGGCTGCTGCACCAGGGCTGGGGGAGCTGGGCAGAAGAAGACATTGGTTCTCAGAGGTATGGAAAACCAGCCCTGGGCACAAGAGACCTCATTTATCTCAGCAAGGCTCAGAGCCCTTCTCAGTACCAAGCTGATAAACCCAACAGACTTTCTGTTAATTGTTGCTGATAAGAGATTTTGCTAAGTTTTTTTTTTTTTTTTTTACTCAGTCTCAGAGGGGAACTTTTGCTTTTGTCTGGCAATTCTAGTTCTGGGACATTGCTTGTTCCAAGGACACTGGGCTCTCCAAACTCTGAGCTCTTTCAGGGGCAGGCACCATACAGCTAGAGAAACTGAGGCACGGGGACATTAAAACAGCTCTAAACAGAGTCAGTGACTTTCTACTCTCACATCATCTGGTACTGAGTTAGCCAAGAGGCAGCATCCACTGGCTGAGTTTAGTTGGTGGGACACCAGAGATGGAGTTAGATGTATTTAGTCTGGATGTTTGTCTGCAGCAATAGCTTTGCATCAGGCATGAGAAGCTATTTTAGTATTTCAGTTTCCTGACACAGAAGTGTTGCTAGGGTAGTCTTTCCTCTGTGATATTCAGTATCACTAGGAAAACTAGCACCTTGTTAGCTCCTTTTTGTCTTGCAATGTTACCTTCGGGCTCCTGCCCAGGTGACTTGGCCCCATACCTTGGACACTTTTTTGTGTCCATCCTCCCAAGCCTTTCTCTTGCACCAAAATTAAAATACCAGTCTTCCTTTGTAAAGAAATGAAAAGCCCCTGAGAACTTCCAGTGGTGTAAACTGGCTTTTCCTGTTCAAATATCTCGACTGAGATTGACAAAGAAAATATCTCAGTGTAATCCTGCTGAGCTGTTTTCCTTGGAATGCCACGAGCAGGCTTGTTCACAAAATCTCTGCTTTTCCTATAGGCGTATGCAGAAACAATCTCGTCACTGGAGCCACAGGGGCTGGGCTCTGTGCACAAGAAAAACACAGCTCCCTGCCATCCCAGCAGGGTGGCAGCCCTCAGTTCCCCTGCCAAGTGGAGGAGACCAGTTTGGAACTGGCTCAGGAGCCAGCAGAAGCTGGGTATGCACCAAGGCATCAATGCAGGGCTTTATTGAGCACTCAGGGATGGCACCTGTGTTTGCAGCAGGGGAAATGGAAAACCTGCTCTGGGTATTGCTGCTGACTGCTCCTCTTCTGGCCGGCCACTCCCATGAGGTTTTTTTTGTATTTTACAGGGATTAAAGCTGGCATTTTAGAGGGATTCAAGGGGCTGTGGCTCCCAGGTCCCGCTAAATAGAAGTGTGATTTGTGTAACTTCAGGCTCTTTCGAAAATCTCAGCCTTGGGGCTTGTCTGTCCCTGTATATGCTGATTTTTCTTGGTTTGGTTTTGTGTTTTTTCTGGTGAAGAGGCAGATATCAGTTCCACAGCTCTGTATCGAGTGTGTGCATGTGCTTCTGGGGGTTCCAGAGCTGAACCACCTCCCTCGTTTCCTCTTATCTCTCCATTTTTCATGTGGTGCACACTTGACAACAGACCTAAGTAACCAGCTTTGGGCTGAAACACTGAATTTATGTTCTGAATCTCATCAGCACTGAGACCCTGAGCACAGATTTAAACCAAACGTAGCTCAGGGACCCAAGGCCAAACCCAGAACACAAAGAGATCGGAGCCCCAACTCTTGAAATCTCCAGCCACATCTGGTTTAGGATTCAGCTGCAGCATTGGACTTGTATTTGCCCCTCTGCTACAGTGTCCAGACCTTGCACTACGCAGTGGATGGCAGTGATGGATTACACCTTTAACTTCCTTCTGGCTGAACCTTTCCATCCCCAAGCATTCCCTTAGGTAAGAGGCACTGAACGTTTGCTCAGGACTCCTGCCCCTGTCTCACAGACTGCACTCTCTCCTGGAAACTCTGCTTTGATTCTTTCATGCTGTTGTTTTTCCTTAGTCTGGAATAAGTCATCTTGGGCTGAAAGTGCATGTTTTGTTCTCTGCGGATGGAAACATAAGAGCACCCGATGAATGTTTCCTGATGGGCTTCCTGTGATTGTGAAGGGAATGGTGTCAGGGAACAAAACAGGATACGAGTGTGGTGTTTGTGAATGTAACAGGGACAATGGTATCAAAGGCAAATGCAAAATAATGAATGGGCACTGGGATGGCGGTGAGTCAGAGCTCAGAGGAACCTGAAATATTTGTGTCTCTCTAAACTGCCACCTCCCAGAGCTTGAATTCCTGGGAGATCACTTTTTTACGGTTTCCAGTGGTGTGGCAGGGGGAAGCCCAACTGGAAGGAGAAGATTTTGTGGTTTGCACCTATTCCTTCCTGCTCCAAAGACTCCACTCCATCTCACTTTCCAAGGCAGCCTGTTACCTGGATGTGACTTACCCTCTCCCATGACAACCCCCCCTAGAACTTTCTCAATTTATTGTTTCCCATTCTAGGATGAATTATTTATATTGAAAAGAGCCTTTTGCTCTTTGCATATGGAAAACAAAAGTAGCCAGGCTGTTACATTGTCTCGGGTCCTGGTATGAGTACAAATCCCACCAAAAAAAGCTCTCCTTGGAAAGAAATGGGGGCACTGCTGCACTAGGCAAATGCAGCTCAAAGTGAGCTCAAGTCCTCTGAAACAAACTGCATGGTCAGTCTGCAGACTTGTGATGAAAAATTACCCCTGCAAAGCAGCCTCTGGCACTACATCAAGGAGAGGAGTCGGGCAGTGGGTTTCTTCAGGACAAAGCTGAGGTCAGCACACAATTTCTGCATTTATTCTGCAGGATGGTTTGGGTTTGTCAGGAAGCCAGACCCTGAAACCATCTTGAAGTTTCCCTTCATGTGTCTACAGCAGAAAAGACCATAAAAACGCTACAATAATATTTACTGAAGTGTGTGTGCTCACAGTTATATCCATGTGTCTCTGTTTACAAACACATCTGCTCGGTGCAAGTCAATTATTTTACAAGGGTGAGGAAAAAAAAATTAAAAGGAAGGTGAAGTAGAGCTTGGCAGATTTGACTGCCCAGCTCTGGAAAGTAATCACCCACGTGGTGTCAAGTTATTCTTAGTGAGCATGGACAACTCTGGAGCAGAAAAGCTGTGGGCAGAGAGCAGGGGTGACACAAGCACAGTAAAGTGGCTGAGGAGAGTGTGAGTGCATGGCAAAAGCTGATGGATTTTCTGGCATGGCTTGGTAAAGATCTTGGGAGACCTTGAGTTCTGCCCCAGCAGGAGTACACTGATGGATTCACGGAGGCAAATCCTTTTGTAGTGAAACTAGCTGCCAAAAAATGAAACCTGGCTCAATGCATGCCAGTGACAAAGTTTCCAGCACTTTTAACCTTTTATCCCCAAGATTCATTCTGAATCATCTCATGTGTCTTGGATGGCAGAAACTGGCAGGAATTCTCCCAAACCTTCTGGGAAGGGAAGGCAGAAGTTGTGATCTGTCATTCATCTGCTAACGGGCAGACATCTCAGCCAGCATCATCTGGGTTGTTTTCCCACTTTCTCTCCTGGTCCTGTGCTCAGAGGCACCTCCTGGAGCTGCCATGTCTGGGGCTAATGCAGCAGCTTGTTGGGAAGGAGTATCCTGGTTATTCCCACTGGGGATTTAGCCTGTTGGAAACAAACCTAAGTAGGCTTTGAAATTATTTATGTGAGAAAAAGACTGAGAAACAAAGTCATTTCTCTATGTCCTATAAAAAGTGTGCACGAAGTCAAGTGCTCTTCTGAAAAGTGAAGTACAGAGCATGGTTTAATAGGTTTTTTCCTTTGTGAGTCATGTTTTGAGGGTGTCTAGATCAAAATAATAAAACATTCATTTTAGCAGCCTTCTTTTAACCACTTGGTGTTTTGTGGAAGTAGCAAACATAAAAATAAAAAACAAATATATATACTTCCTAATGATAAATTTTGCAAAATCGTTTTACCCCCTTTTTTTTAGTTGGCTAATTGCAGTGGGGTTTTGCTATTTCTGCCTACCTTATTCCTGCTTTCTTTCCCCCTAGCATGAATTACTGAGCTGTGGTTTCCCATTGATGTGAATTGTAGAGGAATGCTGGTGCATCCAAAGGCTGCCAGGCTGTGCTCTGATGCAGTGCTCTGCGTGGAAGGTGAAGGAAAGGCAGCCTGAGCTGCAGAGCAAAGCTGCTGTGGCAGTTTCTCCAGGCAGCTGACCTGCTTTGTAGCTTTCAGCAAGTCTCTGGTGCAGAAAAAGAGCAAAATTATTGCAGTGTGGGATGTCATCAGAGTAACCAAATTAGATCCCTCCTTGATACACAAAGAGAAAATTGATTGTGAAAGTTAAATTGATTGTGAAGGGCACAGGATTGGATTGTGGTTGTTAGCAATGAAATGCCTGGGATTATGATTTTCCAGGGGGAGTTATGTGGGGTTCCTTGCACCAATCATGTCACGTGCTGTAAGAAGAGGTGGAAGAGCATCAGCAAACCTCCAGAAAAGTGTGCTGAAAAACCTGCCAGGGGTCTGTCTTGTTGTTTTGGTGAGGTGTGTTGTAAAGACTGACTGCATTAGAGTGTGGGCTTGCAGTCCAGGCTTTGCTTTGAATTATTGGAAGGATCCTGTTTGTTTTCCAGCACTGGAGGAACAGTGTGCACTGATCAGGGCAACAGAGGAGAAAAGAGAAGAAAAAGGGAGAGAGAGGGGAATGTATCACCAAAGGGTATGCCCAGGACCAAGGCCAGGGATGAGAATAACACTCTGCCTCCAAATTCAGTGCCTGATCCATCCAATTTTGCTGCCCCAAGATTAACGTGGGCTCTGCTCCTTCTAAAATTTTATATTTGACTCAATTTCTTGCAAATCTGATGTTATCTCTTTTCAGCTTGTATGAGATGTTGGCAGCAGAAGTGCTGACTTGTAAAACTGCAGTGCCAAAGCAATTCCTCTTAGAGGAATGGATCCTCTGAGCTAACCTCAGGCCGTGTGTGTAAGGCACATTGCTGATGTCACCTCATGTTCTGGTGCTTTGCTTCCTACCTCTGGGCTTGGCAGATGGTGGGGCTGTGTTGGGAACGTTCTCTTTCCAAAAAAAAAAAAAAAAAAAGTCACTCTTCTGGAGGTGAAAGCAACCTTTCCATGATGGTTCAAGTACTCAGCATTTTCTTCTTAAAGTAGTTGCTCTCTACAACTACCTGAAAGGAGGCTGTAGCGAGGTGGGAGTTGGACTATTTTCCCAGATGACTTTCAACAAAACAAGAGGACACAGTCTTAAGTTGTGTCAGGGGAGATTTAGGTTGGATATTAGAAAGAATTTCTTCACGGAGAGGGTGATCAGGCAATGGAATGGTCTGCCCAGTGAGGTGGTAGATTCTCCGTCCCTAGAGACATTTAAAAAAAGACTGGATGTGGCACTCAGTGCCATGGTCTAGCAACTGTGCTCCGGTGGGTCAAGGGTTGGACTTGATGATCTCTGAGGTCCCTTCCAACCCGGCTAATTCTATGATTCTATGATTCTATGATTCTATGATTCTTCCCTTGTAAGTCAGACTTTGTGGAGGAGGATGAACCTTTGATCTTCAGCCATGCTTTTGAAATGTGGTTATGGCCAGAAAAGTGACTGTAAAGAGCTCAGAGACAACACTCAGGCACTGCAGGCACCTGGGAGGAGCTGTTCCTGGAGGCACTGGGTTAGCTCTGGGATGAGAGCACTGGCTGATGCCACCTCACCAGCTCTTGTTTTCATGAGCTTTATCCCAGAGCTGAACCCAGGAACTGGGAACTCCCAGGGAGCTTTCCTTGCCAGTGACCTTTGGATAAGGTTCAAAACCTGAACTTTCAGGGTTAGTGAGGACATCAGGCTAACCTGGGGATGGCTCCAGTCCTGGTGCAGTCACCAATGCCACAGAGACTGTGCCAGACAGCAGAGCACTGAGGGAAATGCTGAGGATTCACTTTCCTCTGATTTTTATCTCAGGGCTGTTTCTCAGACCCATTCTCTTCCTATACTGCCACCAATGTCCTGCTCAGTTCAGGGTCAGAACAGAATTGTTTTCTGCAGCAGCCAGGGACAAACTCAAAGTGAATATTACCTTACTGAAGCACTGAGACCTGGGTCTAGATGGATCTTCCGAAAAAAAGAAAAATTCAACCTCATGCACCTGGAAACAGTTATTAACAACAGGGATATCCCATGTTCATGTCTGGGGGATCCAGAAGTGTGTGCCAGCTCTGTGCAAAGCTGTTTCAGGAGGTACAGCAATGGGAGCCTCTCACTTGGGGCTGTTCGCCCTGCAAAGCTTGGGGCTGAGCTTCCTGGGGAGTCCAACTCCCCTCTCGCCGTGCTGCGAGCTGCTGCAGACAAGCCCTGCCACATTTATGCCAGGAATGTGATTAAAACCTGGAAAAACTGAAGCTAGCCTATCCCCAGAGGCAATATAATGTAACATATATGCCAGAATAATACACACAAGACCCCTGTCTCAGACTCAGTCTGGCCAAGGACAGAGCCCGGGAGGCAGCAGCATGGGGGGGAACACTGGTGAGCTGTGCTCTGTCTGGTTAGGTTCTGTTAGCACCTTGAACACCTCCACCTGGCTGCCCATCACCAAACACTGAGCCTCTTTATTCCAGGGGATAGAAATTCACCCCCTGGTATTCAGCTGAGCTCTTCCTCAGCCAGAACTGAAGCCAAACATTTTCTGAGCAGATTAGAGCTCCGAGACTGCATCCAGCCCAGCAGATAAGTGAGCACAAGGAAGGCTGTACATGGACACAGCCAAGGCAAGAGAGTGAACCTGGGTCCCAGGTGGTCCTCACTGCTTGGACATCATCTGAGCAGTCCCCCCATTCCAACCCTGGCAGCTAAAGCCTACCTGCTGCCTGCCACCCCTTGCTTGTTCTCTCATCTGTAGCTGCAGGGAGAAGGTGGTTGGAGCCAGGGTGGCAGCATGCCACCAACTTCCCCTGCATGCCACCAGCAAGGTTTGTGTGCTCTGTGCATGCAGGACCCACAGCACCAGCAGGTGTTACAAGCCACTATCTCTGCCTCATCTCTCTGGGTGTCTTCAGTTCCCCCAGAGCCTGCAGTCTGTAGCTTTTGTGGCTGGGACTATGTCAGGGGCTTAGCTCAAACGATTCCACAGCCTGGGCCTGCTCTGAGGGCAGCTGTCACATTTGAATTTCTTTTCCTGGGTGTGACAGAGTTTTAGAGATGGTGGAGCTGGCAGTCTGTATGCAGTCAAGCAGCAAAATGCAGAACTTCTCAGTGCAACTGCTGCCTGCCTGGGAGATTCTCACTGTCCCCAGTAACACCAGTTGCTGCTGGAGGCAGGGAGCAGCAGCTCCTTGGTCTTTCAAGGCAGATCCTTATCCGAGGAGGCAGGCATCTCCAGCAGATGTTCTGTGTGTCAGAATAAAGCATGCTTCTTGCCTGTGTTCATGAAGATAGCTGTACTTGGATGCAGCCCTAATCATTGATCCTGAGGCTGTTCTTTGGGGTGGGTGTTGTTGGGCTGTTGGTTCTGAGGTTTTTTTGGGGGGGAAGCCAAATAGATCACTGCTTTCCTTTTTTTTTTTTTTTCCATCTTCAGAAGAAAAATGCCTTGAGGCAGAAAAAAAATTTCTCTGGATATTGTTTCCCTAACAAAACCCAAATTTTGTGTGAGTCTTCAGACTGGAAATGTCCAAAGCCAAGCATTTAAAAAATCTATTTCATGAATTGGCAGTGGTTTCCTTGCCTCTGAGCAGTAAGATGTATGGGTCTAGAGTGTCACAAGTCAGTTTAGCACCCCAGGTATTTGGAGTTCACAAGGTAGGGAACCCCCAATTTTTGTGCTGAGAGGAAGCAGAGATTTATAGAAGATGTGTCATTTGGGAACCCCTGCCTGACATCCTGACTTCAGACAGGCAGAGAAGCAACAAGTCACTGTATCCTCACCTCTGGGGGAAAGGTTTGCTCTCTTTCAAGAGCTGTCATCAGATCTTGTGTTCATCTACCCTTCTGCAGACTTTCTAGCCTGGAGATTTTCTCAGTCCCTGTAAGGAGTTTCTGACACAAGGCTGTGATCATTCAGGACTGCACCACAAGGAAATTCTTCTGAGGGGCACCCTCCACTCCCTACCTTACTCTAATTAAAACAGAGAAAAGAGAAGGGGTATTTTTGAAAGGTTGTGAATCCACCAAGACAGAGCTGCTGGGATGGATGGCTGCAGTCTGAGCCCCTTGACACCACAGCTTTAGGCAGTGTGGGGTAAAAGCTCTCCCTTTTTGCTTAAAAGCTGCAGCCTTCACATCTCAGCAGTGTGAGAGGCTGCTCACATCAATCTTCTAGCAAACACTGAACTTCAGCAGGGCTTATGCAGACGTTTGAGGGATCCCCTGAACTCAGGCTCAGTCAGGCTCACTTGGGGTAATTTGGTTTTGTTTCATGGTCAGAGCCCTGAGGCAGAACAGTGCTGATACTGGTGACTGCAGAGCACTGACCTGGCTCAGCTCATTTCTCATCTTTCCCCAGTAGACTCCAAGCACTGACATTTTCCCTGATGCTGTCATGAGCCTGGAAACACCTGATTTGCACTCAGATTCTCATGCAATTGGAGCATTCCAGCAGCTGCACTTTTCTACATTTTCAGAATTTCAGTTTCCCTCCCTGGCTGTGGAAAAACATTTGCAAAACTCACCTCAGAAATGAGTGCTGGGGGGAGGCGGGGAGAGAGCAACTGTTTCTTATTTTTAAAAGCTCATGATTTGGGCTGTGTGCTGTGAATTTGGAGCACTGAGGCTTCAGCAGCAGAGCAGCTTTAGGTCTGTCACTGCCTTGCTTTCAGAGGTCTCCTCCAGTAACTCACATCCAAGCCCTGTGTGCTTGTAGTCTGGGAGGTTCCTGGGTCAGTTTCTGGCTTGCCAGCCCCAGTGGCAGCTGTGCTCTGTGTGCTTAACTGAGCTCCAAAAAGAACATGCAGACCCTGTCAGGTGCACTTCAAATAAGGCAGGATGTGCCAAAGCCTTTCTGAGCCTGGCATGCTTCATTTAGAAAGCCCAATGCAAGGAAATTGATACTCAAACATTTTTTGGGTTGACATTTGGAGTTTCAGTAGGGGGAAAAAAAAAAAAGGGGGGGACAGTTTCCTGGGTTTAAGCATTTCTAGAAATGCACCAGTTTGGAAACTCACCATTTCTACATTTCCCACAAAATAAACAAAAAGTTTAAATACATTTTTTATCCCACCACTAACACCCATAACTCTGACCTGTACTGACTGCAACACTTTCCCTGGTAACCTCAAAATATAAACACCAGATGAAACCCTTTGAAAGAAGATGCATAGACCTCCAAATGACACTCCAGAAATGTTACATACTACATCTCTCTCTGGTTGATTTTGGACCAGCAGCTGGTGGGCAGGTAACCTTGCAGACGAAGCTGCTTCCAGTCCAAAAAATGGTCTAGCACCCAGCAGCCACCCTTAGTGTTTGCAGAAGTGGAGTTAACCTGAACCCTTACCCCCCCAGAGCAAGGCAGCAGCTAGCAAAGCCCCCCCTGCTTTGGCAGAGGGCTTGGTGAACCCCAAAGAACACAATTCCACCCGCAGTCCTGGCAGCTGGCTGCTTCAGACAGTGCTGGGCAGCTGGGAGGCCCTTGCAGGTGCTCACCAGCTCAAAGAGAGAATCAGAGTGGAGTTACTGGTTTAGTCATGACCCTGAGCACTGTTATTTTTTTCTCCTCAGGAGGCTCTGTCGGTGGTGAGCGACGACCAATCCCTCTTTGACTCCACGTACGGCGCTGCCACGCACCTCCCCAAGGCAGACATGACAGCCTCAGGGAACCCTGACTATGGGCAGCCCCACAAAATCAACCCTCTGCCTCCCCAGCAGGAATGGATTAACCAGCCTGTCCGGGTCAATGTCAAAAGGGAATACGACCACATGAATGGCTCAAGGTAAGGAAAGTTCTTTTCCACACCTGCTGAACCTGAAATAAAAGCAAAGCACGGATCAGCTCTCTGTGCTCAGCAACAAACTCAACCCTTGTCAGACCACAGAGTGCTCCCCCTGCTCCTTGCCCACTTTTCTGTAGCCTGAGGATCTTGCTCCTCCAGGTCTGCAGTGTGTGTTTCTACAGACTGGGAGATGAGGCTGCAAACACTGCTGCAAATTACACATTTCATCACTTAGTTCAGCATCCCACAAATGTGCTGTGGTTCAAGGGTTTCCTGAAGATGGAGTTGGTCCTGCAGGACTAGTCCTGGTTTACACCAGTGCTCCAGAGGGGAGCTGGTGGGAGTTGCACTAATGGGCTGTATGGGCTTCACAGGAGGGCACTTCTCTTCCCATCTATAACCAAATCCATGCTCTGCCATGGCAGGAGCAATCATATGAAACTGGAGAGCTTGATGGAGAAGGAATAAAAAGAGACTGAGGTCTTTTGTGGCAGTCTGTGAGGTGCAACAAAACAAAACCCATGGCTCCTGGGTGAATATATGTGACCCCTGGTGAAAAGAAAGTCCAGGAGCAGATTTCAGCAGTGATGTTGACCACCAAAGGAACATGGGTTATGATGTAGCTCCAACAGCTTTTAGCCAAAGAGGGAGGAGTTTGGCCCCTCACCATCTGCAGTCAGAGATGGGGGAGCTGAATTCCCTCATGAATGAGAAATTCAAAGTCTTGACATTACTTGATCATCACAGATCAGGTTTCTACAAGTCAAAAGCCTAAGGAAAAAAATGCACCCTCTTGGACAAAACCTGTATGTGTTAAATTTTCAAATTATTTCAGATTTAAGTACAGACAATAAACAAAAACAATTTTATTTTTTTACCACTAGATTGGAAAGTTCAAATTAATTTAAAATTTTAATTTCAAAGTCACAAACTTCTCTAACATTTGGACTATGTTAATACAGGCCAGTTAAGCTGCTAAAAAACCTACAGATTTTCTTCTTAAGGTTAGTTTAGGGCTCCTGTAACAGCCTATTTTCCTGGTTTCTGAGAACTCAGCAAAGTACAGAGTCTGAAATAGAAAGCAGCCTTGCACTTTCAGACCTGTATAGTGAGATGATGGTGTTAAGGACATCAAAAAGCAGCATGTTTTCTATTTTTTTCCTTGTAAGTATACAGGAGATGCTGATTTGCCTACAAGATCAAAGTCTTTGTGTCAGTTGGGCTTTGATGGTGAGCATGTGTAGGATCAACTTGAATTTGCCCCAGTTGTACCTTAGTATCATTCTGCATTTCATCAGATCTACACAGATTTTTGCACCAGTTTTTCTAATCTCAGAACTGAGGTTGAAAACATGGGAAATGTTATCCCTGGATAACACAGGCAAAGGGATGGATCTTGAAAGTACCAGCAGGCTGGGGTTTTTGATAGTCACAAGGGCCACCTTTGGCTACCCAAGCTAGTTTCCTATGCCATCCCTAATATCCTTTGGGTGTCTTTCCATTGTGATCTGTGTTAGAGTTTTCTCATCTGCTCAGATAAAAAGGGAAATAATACTGCTGTGACAAACTGATTCAACAACAACTGCAAGTTCTCTGCAAGAAAGGCTCTCCAGAAGTGTCTCTATTCCAGGCAAAAAGAGATCAGAGAATTGTCAGGGTTGGAAGGGATCTGTAAGATCATTCAGTTCCAACCCCCCCTGTTAGTACAACAGCTCCAAGCCACCCCAGAAAGAAGACCATTTATCTGACTTACCCCTCCTCTCTTTTTACTCCTGGCTAAAAATTTGTCATTTTTCCCTGCATGCCCACTACAGCTCATTGTCACAGGTTGGGCCACTCAGGTTCTTTGCTCCTCTGCCCATCCATCAGCTGCCTGGCAGGACTGACACCCCAGCTGAGTGGCAAACACCAAGCCCAGTACAAATTCACTTGACCTGCTGAAGGAATAACAAAACCTCTCCCCCCCTCCTCTCCCTCTGCCTCTTCTCTTGTTTTTCAAGCACACTCACCAGGTTCCAGCTGCCTCCTCAGAGGGAGCAGCTTTTATTCTGTGCCTCACCTGTACCTGAAGCTGCTGGAGAGGAGGGTTTGTGTGCTGTAGGGAGGGGGAAAAGCTGTAGGGAAAAGCAGCTGCTCAGAGATCTTTCTTTTAGGGGAAAAAATGGGATTTCTCTATTATTGTACTTTTCATAAGTAGAAATTTTGTGAAGGTTTCTAGTAGTCTCAGGCCTGGCTGCAGCATATGGCCTCAAAGCTTCTCCTTGCTTTCAGGAAAACCCAGTGTTCCACTTGTGATTTGTGTCCAAAAATAGGGCAGTAAAAATCTAACAGAAAAATGGAAATCTTTGTGCTTCTTGCACCTCCTTAGGAAAGAGAAATGGTCTTGTAGTTGTAGCACTGACCTGTTGCAGGCAAAACCCACAAATTCAGCTTTTCCAGGGGTTTACTGCAAAATGTCTTGTATACTGTCCATATGGGGACTGGCAGCATGGTTTGCAATCTTTGTTCTTTGCTGGGTTTGTGTCTTTTGTTTGTTTCATTTATAGCCCATTCAGGACAGATCTGTCTCCTACAGTGTGCCTGCACAGTTCCCACCATCCTAGGCCTGGATTTCTGTTGGGATCTTTAGATGTTTTTAAGATATAAATACAATGTTTTGTATTTCAAATAAAAATAAAAATAAAAATCTTTCACATTTTAAATTCCATGTACTAAAGGAGGAAGATTATTTAGAAAACTGTTTAATACAGTTAAAAATTTTTAAAATTACATTTAATAATGGGTTTTTCTTTATATTTTGTGTAAATTCCCAATGCAAAGAGTGAGCCAAACAGCAGGCGTTGTTTTCACTGTATTTTGTCTGTATTTACTGAGCTGCTACAGAGCTGCACTTGTAGCTAAAAATTTACAAATCACTCAGGGAATGATTTGTAAAAAGACATCACAAAGTTTGTCTGATCTTCAAATCTGAAAGAACATTTCCAAGGGGCTGGATGCAGGCAAACATTGCTGTGGAGTTCTGACTGATGTTACAAATTCTGTCTGGCTTAAAACAAGCCAGAGAACATTTTTATGCCATGATCATTTTCTCAAAACAAAACAAAGGGAGCATCTCTGATGCCTGAAAGAATAAAAATCCCCTCTGAGTGGTGTGTGAGCCCTCTAGTGGGATTCCCCGGGTTGTTCCTGTCCCCAGGCAGAGCACCAGCACCAAACCACCTGCTGTGTGCACCCATCTCTGGGATGGACACACTTCTTTTACACCCTCCTGAGCCTCTGCCCTTTCCTCATCCAGTTGGAGTTTTGTCACCTGTGTTTCCAGCTTTTCTACAGCTGTTCCTTCTTTTATTTTTCCGAGTGAATCTCCTCCTGAGGAGTTTCACCAAAGTTTAAAAAGAAAAAAAAAAAAGGTGTTAAAAGAGGAGGAATGGAAGGATAGAAAGAAAGGGATAGAAAGAAGGAGGAAATATCTGACACACCACAGCTGAGTCAGGCTCAGAAATCACTGAAATCCTTTCTTTTGCTCTTTCTAATGAAAGCCAGAGGTGATTCCTAGACAGAGGCCATGGAACAGTAATTGCTTTATTTTTGGGTATCTGGAAGGCAGGCTGGAGCTGTACAGGATTTATTAGGCAATGCCAGGCTTGCTGCTTGTCCATTTTGGCCAGTGTAGCATAAACTTTCCCAAAACACCAAGCTCTTGGCATCCCCAGAGACTGCTGCTGGAATGAAGAGTCTTTGGATGGGCAGTGGGAGTGAGCACTGCTTCGTGTTCCTTGGACTCCCTCACTGCCCCAGTGAATATCCTTAAGAGATCTTGTGAAAGCTCCCTATATCCATTTATTTTAGTAGATCTCCAACATTTTCTGCCCCAGAAACTGAGCAAAGTCAGCCCGTACAGACACTTGGAAGTCTGAAATCTCTGTGAAAATTCAAGGATTACTCTGTTGTCTCTCTGGTATTTGCTTCTCTGGTTTTGGGTGCTGGGACATGAAGAGCAAGGCAGAGCATAGGCAGGCTCCTAACTACCAAGGCAAGGTGGTTTTTTGGTGAAAAATCATCACAAAACCACCCAGGAGGTATTTTACAGTGCTGGGGTTATTTTTGTTACTGCATCAGTCATGTGAATGTGCACAAAACTCAGGAGAGGCAGCCAAGGCTCCTGTGGCCTTTTCCTGTGTGTCTCTTCATGGCAGTGGAGAGCATACCTGCTCCTGGGCAGAGAGGTTTTTGGCTGAGAGTCTGGATATATCCTATAGTTCTGTAGGAGTATTATACCTATAACTATTTTACCTCAAACCTCAGCTCTGGGGTTCCTTTCCAGGGAAATTTAACTACAGAGCAGGGGGATTGAGGATGAACCCCTCAGAAGGACCTCCAGCAGCACGGAGTTGTGCCAGAACTGCTGGGACATGCTGCCTGCAGGGAACCCAGAGCAAATCTGACTGTCTGAAGGAGAGAGAACTTCATCCCAAAGGCAGGGGGGAATCCATAGGGGCCCAGGGGCTGCCCACACCAGTTAAAGCCAGCAACTGGTGTCCAGGCAGGGCAGGGCAGGAGGTTGGGTACCTGCTGGGGACAGTGAGCACTAAGGTGAAGAGTCTGACACCCTGAGATGGATGCTCTGGACATCTCACCAAGTCTTCTCAGGACAGCCTGGACCTCAGGAAAGAATAAGAACCTTTGTGCTGCTTCAGGGCTTTTTCTCTGCCAGTACAGGCAGCATTTAACACCTGACATGGAGTATTTCAGCAGAAAGTTAGAAAAGATCCCATTCCCTGAGAAAACCCTGGTGTCCCTGCAGTTGCTCAGACTCTCCTCTGACTGCCACGGGGACATTAAACCTCCAGCAGTCTGCCTCTCTGAAAGCAGATTTTGGTTCCCTGCCTGGAAAAACAGTAGGCGAAATAGTAAAACCTTAAATTCAAACATGTGTAAGTTATACATCTTATTTCCATTTTCAAGCAACATTCCCTCAGCAAGACATGAGGAAAAAATTACCATCTGCCTTCGAGTATCTCGGTGGAGCATTTATCTCCCAGCCATGATAACTGAATTTCAGTAATTTCTCCTTCCCCCCCCTGCCCCATTCAGATTAAGAAACAAATTTGTTTAGTGTCCAGACTTGGAAGTCCTGCCAGCTGAAGGCGGGGGGGGGATTTGGTGCACTGTCACAGCTCTTACCCTTCAGCTGATGCTTTCCTCCCAGGCCACTTTGCATCTGGCAGGGCAGAAGGATGGCTCTGAGCTTCAGGCAGAGGAGGAAACCACAGTGCACAGAGGCTCTGTGCTGGCTTTGCATGGACTTTGCAGATTAATGCACCCCTGTAAGGGGAGGGCAGCAAGGCTGTCCCTTCCCTGGCACATTCTTTGGGGTTGGGAGGTGCTGTGTGCCTGGGGCAGGCTGTGGGCTGGGATTTGAAGTGCCCTCCAGAGCTAAAAGCCTGGGTAACTATGGCAGCTGGAGAAAAACAAAACCTGGGCTCTCTGTCTGTGGTTTGGAGGCTCAGAATTCTCCCAGAGCAGGACTGAGAAAGCCTATTTCTTGCCAAGGCTCTGTATGTAGTCCAGCTCTTAGCACAGTGCCACCTGAGTTGCTAAATGTTCCCTCCTCATCACTCCATCACCTCAGAAGGAAGAGTGGGGCCAAACCCTTTTTCACACACAGTTTCTGTGGTCTGCAGTTCTTGACCAAGATTTCTAGATTTCCTATCCAAGTAACAGACAAGCCTGGGACTGTTAACTGTAAGAACAGACAAGATCAGTTACGTTCAGCCCTGCAGAAATGAGGCTCTTTAGATACCACTAATAATGTAGTATTCTCCTGAGACTATCCTGTCATTTTGGCAAAGGCATTTTGAGTTCTTTGTTAATGAGATGAAGGGAGGGGTATCTGTGTTTCTGATTAGCTCTGCAGAAAGGGCTCAGGTCAGGAGGTGAGGGGAGCAGCCTGTCTGTCAGTTGGTAGAACTCTGCTCTAAGAAAAAGACAGTGTGCAGGGTTCTTTTGAACACAGTGCAAGAGTGAAACAGTCACACAAGGAGCATCAGGCTGAATCTGAAAGATGGCCAAAATGCAGCTGAAAAACAAAGGATGAAGGAGGAGTAGGTGGGGGAACCAACAGACCTATTTGATGGGCACTTGCTTTTTACCTGATTTGTGAATTTTGCTGTTTCAGAGGTACTGAGTGCAGCCTTAGAGCTGCCATTGCCTTTGGCTGAAAGTCACTCTTCTTTGCACCTCCACCTCTCTTTCCTCCAACTGGTTTCATTATCAGAGCCTCTATGAGCCTGTGATTCATAGATCACCTTATGACATTCATGTGACAGGCCAGGAATGCCCTCTCCCACATGTACAAAACTCCCCTCAACTTTTCCCCTTTGGGATATTTGCCATTTCTGTAACCCAAACCTCCTTCTGCTGCAGCAGGGACCAAAGATGCACAATACTGACCAGTCATCTGTTTCCTTTCATGTTCCAGGGAGTCCCCTGTAGACTGCAGTGTGAACAAATGCAGCAAACTCGTTGGAGCAGGGACAGAGTCCAACCCAATGAGTTACAGCACCTACATGGATGAGAAGAATGGGCCCCCTCCCAACATGACCACCAACGAGAGGAGAGTCATTGTCCCAGCAGGTACCACCATCAAACTCCTTGCATGGTCTGAAATACCCAGCTGAACAGATAAGGTTTGGTTATCCACTCTCTGGGGAACTCTCTTTCTTAAAAACCATGTAAAAAGTAAGAAAAATATCAGAGTTTCTGTCTAGTGGGAATTTCTCATGTCCCAGTGTATCTTAATTACTGCTGCTGATCATTACTGCTGCTGATCTATTCTTTTCCTTTTCCTTTCCTTTTCTTTTTCTTTTCCTTTTCATTTTCCTTTTCTGGAATGAAGTGTTGGTTTTGTGAAGTGAACCAAGTCCATCCTCTGTCATGTGTTAGGAGAGAATCTGCAGTGCTTCCTGGGCCATGCATGCTATGATCAAAGAGTGCAGTTTGTAGGCAAGACTTAGTCTGAAGTGGACCCAAATTATAACTCCCATGATGATCTGCAGGATCCAGATGCATTTTCATGTCATATTGATTCAAAATGAGCTACTTTGCTTTTGGGGTTTGTTTGGTTTTTTGGTTTTTTGTTTTGTATGCTAGAGGTAGAAAACAGAAAAAAATTATTTTGCAGGAATTCAATTATCTTTCCAGAAATTGTTACACAGAAACATTCCTGTCCAGTTTTCTGTTTGTATTTGGTGTACACATCTGCTCTCTGAACCTGGCAGGATGCATTTGGATAGTCAGGGGTGAGAGCTGCCATGGCAGGCAACTGGTGAAGCCTGAGCCTGGAACAAGAGGGAGACTTTTCCCTGCAAAATTTATAAACAGTTCTAAACAGGCTAGCCCAGGAACTTCCCAGCAAAGGAGCTCTTGTGAGCCAAGTTTTAGCCCAGTTTACATACCAAAACTTCCACTGATTACCAGGGGTGCAGCTTTTCACCCCCTGTTTGTGAGGCTTTCACTGAGAGTTGCAGCTGATTCAAGCAGATGAACTGCTGGCAGAAAGAAATGTACTCGTGGAATTTAGCTCTGTTTTCTGATTGTGGCTTGACCATGAACAGATGACAATTCCCAAGCATTTGTTTGCCATTTAGGATGAAAAGGAAAAGCTTGAACCAAATGTGGGGAAGGGAAGCCAAGAAAAGATTGACAGCAAATCTCCAAGCCATTGTTGGGATATGCTTGGAGAGCCTGGATAACCCAACTGGTGACAGCATATACCTGTTGTGGAAAAGAAGATTTAAAATCTCCTTGAAAGACAGTGAAAAAAAAAAAAAAGTCCTTTTTTTCACCTCATGAGAAATCACAAATAGAAACCTTGAGATACTTGTGAAAAGGCAGCGATTTACCAAACTTTGGAAGACAATAATGAACACCATCCCAGATCTCTGGCTGTGGGATGTGAGGCCAAACTTGTCCAAGAAAGGCATTTAGAATTTTTAATGTAATCCAGAGTAAAGATTTATAGTGTGTTAGGGTGAAGATAGGCGAGAATAATGTCACATTAGGCTTGCAATAGTAATAATAACAAACTCTAAGCCATGTACCAAAAAGCAGTTTTTCTGAGACCATTCAAGTGTCTGTGGCAGTGATAAATAGGCTGACTTAATATCTGAAATTCAAAAGCATTTGCTTAAAGGGAGACCACAAATTCACTATACCCTCTAAGTGTTGTTTTGTTGTGGGTTTTTTTTTTTCCAAAACTCAAACCAATAATTCTTTCAATTAAAAAAAAAAAGAATCCTCCCTTGAACATTGCATTGTAAAATTTGCAGTCTTTTGTCAATGCTTAGAAAGCAGACTTTAAATTGCCAGAATTCAAAGGCATTTTATCTGCCTTTCCCAAAGCAGATTTGCAAAGATATGTGGTTGTATGTTCTGTGTTTAAAATTCAACTTTAGGCTACTTGGCTCTACTAGAAATCCAGTGAGGAAATGGCACAGTTATAATTTCAATATTCCTTGGTCTTACTTCTCCATTTCATACCATTCTGGAGCTCAGGAATGTCCCAGGTACAGCCACCTTTCGTGTCAGGCATCCCTGCATCCCAGGCACACAGTTTGCAGTCCTGAGCCTACAAGACATTATTTTATGCACTATAAAATAGAGAGCAGAAGCATTTCTTGTCCCTCCCCAAAGCACAAGTTACCAGCTGTGTGATGGCTCCTGTTTCAGATCCATTTTCTCAACTGCTTCAGCACCTGAAGTGTTTGAGGTTTAGCTCAGAGCAGCTGTGATGGGCAGACCAAACATCCCCAAAGTTCAGGCTTGACTTTGCAACCCTCTCCAGCTGTAAGGGCAGATGAATTTGGAGCTTAAGTTTTCAAACGGGATACAGGGGGAGAAGCAGCACAGGAAACATCTGAAAATGCAGATATGCTCTGAAAATGACTCTGTAAAAATGGTATCATGGCACAAATTCTTGCTGGGGCTTTCTGATCTACTGCTCTTTTCGAAGCTTAAAGGATGAGTTCTTTTTTTAACTACTGCTGCAGCAAACCATCACCATGGGGCCTGGAGCTCCAGCAGGGTTCAATCTCTCTCTTACGTCATCACCAGTAATAAAGATTCCACAGCTGGAGCTTTGCTGACAGTTGATAATGATGCATGAGACAGTATGAAATCCACATTGCCCTCCAATAGCTGGGCTGGAGGGGGTGGAATTGTCTTCTTGTCAGCAGGGTGAACAAATGTGACTCAGAGACACATGGCAAGCTCTTCTGTTGGAGCAATAATACTTTTTTTCAGAGTCCCATTGGTCCTTTGACCATAAATGCCACCATCCTCAGACTTTCAAATGCCATTTGTTGCGTCTTTGCAATGCACTTGCAAAGAATGGTGTGACTTGTGCAGCACCAAGGTAATTACATAGTATCACAGAACCAAAACTGGGACCAGTGAACCCTTTCAAAGGGATGAGTTGATGCTTTTGGAAACCTTTTTTCCAGAGGGAAAAAAGTCCCAGTTAAATGTCACTAATAATGTTATCAAACATAGGCACAACACTCAGGCAGGTGGGAGATAATAAAGAGAACTTACCTGCCAGAGGGTTAGTGTGATCAATTTCTAAGACAGGACTTGTTCATCTTGGCAAAATGCTTTGGCAGCAGTGAGTTGAACCCCTTGTGTTGTGGAAACTGTGGTTAATGCTTTGAGTGGGTACAGAGGGCCAGACTTAAGGCTGGTGTGTAGTGCTGACATCCTGTGTGCTCTCCTGCCAGATCCCACCCTATGGACCCAGGAACACGTGCGCCAGTGGCTGGAATGGGCTATCAAGGAGTATGGATTAATGGAGATTGACACCACCATCTTCCAGAACATGGATGGCAAAGAGCTCTGCAAAATGAACAAGGATGACTTCCTCCGAACCACCTCCCTCTACAACACAGAAGTTCTGTTATCTCACCTCAGTTACCTCAGGGAAAGTAAGTATTGTCCTGACCCATCCCAGCCATCCCCTGACATCCTGACAGGAGGAGATGCCATGAGTATTGTGACCTTCTGGAGCTCTTCTTGCAGGGTAAATAGTAGCAAGGGAGAGGGAAAAAATAACTGAGAAAGGCAAGCAGAAAGAGCAAATAAAGAAGGGAGGAATAACAAGTGGGCTGGAAAATTAATTTTAACTTAGATGGAGTTGCTGGTCTATCAGGGAGGTAAAGAACTGAGTAGGACTCTTAAGATTAGATAGATTTATAGATAATAAAAACCATCTGTGGCTATATGATAAAAACACATAGATGTGCTGTGGAGATTAAACCAAATATTAACTGATGTTTCACAGGCAAATTATTCTGTAACTTTGCAATTAGAGGGCTGTGCACTTTTTCCTAAGGCTTCTGGGAAAGACTGCTTCAAAATAGGTCCCACAACTGGCCAGAGCTGGAGATTTCCTCTATTCCTGGCAGCTCAGGTTTGTTGAAAAGAGGAAAAACTACAAGTGTGATTCCCCAAATATAAGTGTGCTGAAGCAGACCTTGTGCAAATGACCCAGTGCCCAAAGAACAAGTTTTTCTGAACTCCTTTGTTGCTGCTCTCTCCCAAAACAGAGTTAGTGGATCCAGTACTCCTTTTTGCTGTGCTAAGCCTCTAGGGCAGCAGCTGTGAGCAGTCTACTGAAATCTTCAAGGAAAAGCATAAAAAAAGAAATGTGGGAGGGCAGGGAGAGAAAGCAAAATGTACATTTTCTCCACTGGTAAATCACATTCTGATGTAAAGGCAGCAGAAGGTGTTTCTAGCTGTCCAGTGCAATAAAGCAGTGAGAGCATTTATTCAGGGTGTTTCTTCAAAGCTTCCTCAGCACTGGTCTCTCCCTGCCTCTGCTAAAATAGGTGGGAGCTTTACAGATTACAGTGGGACAAGAGTTAGATCACAGATGGGTGCTTCTGGAAGCCCCACCTTTATTTTGTTTCAGAAGCTCAGCCAAAAGCTGAGCCAAAGCCAAAGTTATTTGTTGATTCACAACAAATAACTGAATTGGATCAGAACAGTTTTTGTCCCTTGTCACTTCACAATAAAACAATTTCCGGTCCAAAATAATTTGCAACTTTCATCCTGTTTCATCAGCAAAGAGCTGCTGGTTCACAGAACACTTCAAGATTGTTGCAGATTCAAATTACTTTCTAGCTAAGGCTTGCATACAGGATTACACATTTCTAGGGAAATCTTGAGGCAGTTTTGTGAAGCCAGTGCTGCTTTGGCCAAACTCCCTGACCTTGGCTGGGCAAATCAGAGGCTTTGTAACCGGAAATGTTTTTAAATTCCCACAAGATAAATACTCAAGTGAGACACTTGAATTGTCTCCTTGATAAGACTTGAGAACTGACAGAAGGAGATGGAGAAGGAGCTGTATGTGTTTGGACTCAAAGAACCAAAGGCTGAATTTGAAAAGGCTGGTAGAAGGGTTGAATTCTTGTGTTGCTTTAGCTCCAGACAGCATCTCCAGTGAGAGTCTCAAGCCTTAGGGATCCCATTCCTTGGGATGTTCAAAGAGTATCAGAGGAATTACATTCTTGCTCTCATGGCATAAGCCCGAAGACCTGGATTCAGTTGCCACCTTTACCATTTGCTGCTGTGCATTTATTGAGGAGCAAATTCCTGACTGATTCTACCTTCCTTTAGATAGCTGGAGACTAAATCAAAAGCCTGGTCACACAGAACCAACAGGGCATCTTGAAATTCAGTCCCCTAGTTGACTCATTGTCTTTAAAGATCTGAAATTAGGAGGAATAAACCTCTGCCTCAGTTCCCCTGTAAAATGGAGCTCATAATCCTGCCTGCTTGTCAGGCTTGTCTGTTGAGATAGCAAATCTGTCTCACATCTCTCAAGCCCCGGCACAACGAAGTCCCAGTGCAGATGCAACATTTAAGTTCTGCTGCAGTGCATGCTGAATAATAATCATTAAAATTCACTGTTCAGCCAGGGGAATGCCTCCAGTGACTTCCATGCTATTACGCCAATCCAAAACCTGAGCAACTTCGCAGGATTCAGTCAGAGGAGTTATTCCAGTTTCACAGGGATGCACACGAAAGGAGAATTCAATTCCAATCCATCCCCAGTTTTTATACCTCTAACTTTCTCTCCCTTCAGCCCCTTGGGCCATGTCAGACATCATGCCAGTGCTGTCTTTATTAAAGCAAGCTCCTGTCTGTGTGGAGCTGGGGCAGGCTGGGGAGAGCATTCCTTTCCCTGCAGCTGTTCCTATGCTGCCTCATGACAGTCTGGTTTCTGGATTGCTGGTTACTCCCTCATGGAGTAACGCCTCCGAAAGGAGCTTATTGTTTTTCCAGACTGATTTCCAGCGGATGTTTAGTGCTGAGCCTCTGAGCTCAGTGCAAGAGGGAGATGGTCTTTTTTTTCAGGAATTTTCCCCTTTTTTGTAAGGCTGTTTTTTTTCAGAGGCATCCAGCTCTGTTCTTGCTTAGGGTGGAGAACTCTTGATAGCAGCAAAACATAAAAGAATTTGGGGGAATTGAAGATCTAGAGGCTTGATTACATCTGCTCAGGTGTTGGTCCTCTCAGGCTGTTAAGCTGGAGATGTGATGGCTCAATGAAACTTGAACTTTGGTGTTTGTTTTCCAAGCAAAAAAAAAAAAAAAAAGCTGAACTTTGGAAGTCTGTTTGCTCGCCAGGCAAGGAGAACTCCTGGATATTAACCTCAGAAGGTTTTCAGCATTCTACAGTCCTGATCAGGGTGAAAGCATTCTGTCTTTTAGTCTGCACATCTGTGTCCAGATAATAAACTGGTAATGTCTGCAAGACCTCAACAAAAGCTGCATCTTCGTTTTGGAGAGAGAAGGTTAAGAGGAGTTATTTAATATAGACAAGACTAAACCAAAGTCATATCACTGCACCTTGTGTCTTCAGGCAGAGCTTAGGTCTGGATCAGACTTGTGCAGTTGTTTCCTGTTTCCTCGACCTACTGAAGCAGTGAGGAATTCAGAGGTTTTGGATCTTTAGGAGATTTCAGCCTTGCAAAACTCAGTTCTGCAGCACCCTTTGGAGTCTCGCCAAACAACCCCCACTAGTTTTTATTTCAGGAACTTAATGACACCCCTCAAAGTATTTCTTCCAGTGTCCTTTCCAAAATTTTGAAGCCATGCCTTTGGTTTTCTTCTTCTCGTTCATCCCCTAGCACCTTCAGACTCCAGACTGCCCGACTGCTGTGCTGGTATCTTTTTCAAACACAGTTTGCCTGATCCATCTTCTCCAGCCAGCCCCAGGGCAGTGGGAAAGGGGATTTCAGTGTTTTCATGCTATGTTTGGGATGAACATCAAAAGAAGCTTGAGCTGTCACCTCCCCTCCTTTTCCTCTTTGGTGATGGGGGGGTCAGTTGTGTCTGATGTGTACAAATGAAAAGAGCCTGAAGGGGAAAGGATGAGACTCTGGTGAGAAGCAGAAAACTGCTTTGTGGTTCCAAAATCAGATAGTGATGCCAAACAAAACAACATTGTTAAATGCAGCAGAACCCCAATTCTACAAGGAGATGTGGAGGAAAGGCCACGTGGCCTTCAGAAGGCCAGGTTAAATAGACTTCCAGATTGTGGAACCAAGATGTTCCTGCACCTCAGAAGGATGAGCTGCCTTGTGAAATTAAGGCTTGATGGGGAAAAAAAGTCTCTCCTGCTCTGTTTTCTAGTTCTTTTGCATCTTCCTCTTTAATTAATGCAAGGGAAATAAAAGAAGAAAGGAAAAGATGGAAGGAACGATAAAATAGCATGTTTAATATTAATTATAGGAGAATAGCCCTGTACTTTGTTAATAATACCAGCGCTTCCAGAAAGAGCTGATTTAATCTAAGCTGACACTGACCCAGTGAGGGGTGAAGGGAATAAGAACAAAATGAAAATTCATCACAGCCAAAGTTTTACCCTAGAATGAGTAAGGGAGGGAGCAGCCTGCTCTCTGTCTGCCTTCTCTCTGTCCTGATCTGTGTCTCTGGCTTTTTCTCTTTTCCTCTTTCATTCAAAACCCTTAATAGGAAACACATTTCCTTTTCTGTGGTGTTCCCACCAGAAACCTCAGACTGTCGGGCAAAGGTGAGAACTTTTAGCAATTAAACTGGGGGAGGCACCATCCCTTTCCAGTAGCTTGGGCTGCATTTTTTAGTGTAAAGTAGCTCTAAGTTGATCAGCCAGGCTTGTTCAGTGCCATTCATCACCCCTCACCCCCACTCCTCAGCCAGGCAGTGCAACCAGGCATTTGCAGCCTACATAGTCACAGAAAACTGTGTTTCTGAATTCCTCAGCACTTCCCTGTCTGGGGCAAGTGAGGCTGGATGGTGCATTTAGGATCTATTTCAAATAACCTGAAAAAGAGAGAGTAGTGGACTAGAGTTGCCCTACAGATATTCAAGAAACAAATGCCAAAGCCAAAAACCATCTGATGAAAACATGAGTTAAGCTGACAAAATTGTTGCAATTCCTCTTCCTCCAGCACCAGCAAAAGACCAGACAAACTCTAAATATTTAAGCCAATCACTTTGGCTAACTGCAGCTTTCACAATCAGGGTACCCCTGGGATCCCTTGGAATTCTTTCCCTCCTAGTTTACCGTGTTTTCCATCCTGCTCTTTTGAAACATCTCCTCTCTTGCAGCATCTGGTAGCATCCATCCTCCAAACCCTCCGAGTAGCCTTTGTTTTCCAGCCCTTTCTATTTCTGTGTACTTGCTGGCTTGTGCATATCTTTGGCTTTGGTTGCACTTGGGGAAGAAAAGGAATCCATAGGAGCAGTGGGCTAATAAGATCCAGCACCTGCAATGGTTGTTACTGCTGGCAGGGAACTGCCTAAGCCTCAGCTCTCAGAGGAAAATGAGACAGACTGTGACTACTGCTGAGGGGCAAGTGAGGTCAGTGTTATTTGGGATCATGTGGATTAGAGGAATGTGGAGACTGCAAGGCTTAGTCGACAGATCCTAACCAGTTAGGATTACAGGACCTGAAAAAGAGGCATTCTTAGCCCTGCCAAGGAGGCTGGGGTTCCTCAGGGAGAGCAGAGCAGATCCAGCATCTCTTTGCTGCGTGTTGCTTAGGACCAAGTATTTTAAATGGGGCAGAATCTCACTGAAAAAACTTCACTGATAAAGGACTGAGTAGCAGAAAGTGCCTAGAAAAGCACTTCTCACCCAAACCCCTCCATGGCAAGCCTGCTCCCCAGCTCCAGGTCACATCCTTGCTCCCTGCCAAGAGGGGCCCTGGGCCTCCTTATCAATGTCACCACCTGATGGGGTGGAAGTTTTCCAAGGAGCTGTAGGAAAGGTGAGCCCAGAAGATTATGTAGGATAAACATATAACTAGACAACCATGAAATGTGTATTACATGCTGGCTTCCAAGAGCTCACAGGGACTCTTCCTCCCTTTCCAGAGGAGTTTACAGGAGAATCAAAATAAAAAGCATAGAAAGGAATATTTCCACCACAGACCACAAAGCACAAGCCCTTCCAATGTTGGGGTTTTTTTGTTTTTTTGTTTTTTGGGTTTTTTTTTGTGCTTCTCTTGAGTAATTTTGTTTCAAGTGGGGACTTCAAGTGGATGGAAAGGCTGCTCTGAACCAAGAAAGCTACTTTCAAAACTCCACAAGGCATGGGAGATGTTGGAATATCAGTGGGATTTTTGCAGCTGTCGGCTCAAAACCAAGCATGTGACACTCTAAAAATGTTCAGATCCTGACAGTGCAATTCATGTCACTGCTTCTTTATGTTCCTCAAACAGGAAAGTTCTCTACCACAGCTAGAGAGAGGAAAGCTTCTTCCTTATCCTGTGATACAATCTGTGCCACAGAAATTTCTAGAGGCTCTGCTGTGATAGATATTTTTACCATCTAAATATACCACTCAACCTCACCCTTTTATATCAGGTGTTAACCAAGGTGCTCAGTGAAGGAGGCAAATGTTTTTATTTTGATTTGTAAGTGGAGAAACAGTAGCACATGTGTGACACACAGCTGCCAAACTTTTCATCTCCATCATAGAAAATATGGGCCCAGCTGTCTGAAAAACTTGGTCTTTAGATCCTAGTGACAGCATTTTCTCCCTGCCTACACAGTTCCCCACTGGCAGAGCACATTCAAACTGCAATAACTCCTTTTCTTTTTGTTTTAGGTAGCTCACTGCTGGTCTACAATACTCCATCCCACACAGAAGCTTCCTCACGTCTTGCCACCAAAGAAGGTCAGTCTTTTGCATATAAATATCCTGCTTTCCTGTGCTCTCACAATGGTTTTCACTGGGTTCAAACTACACTTTTTCTCTAATATCCTCGGTATGCATGAAACAAATCCAGAGCATGGTTAAAATGGAACAACTCGGAATTTGTTGCCCTGGCTACCCTGAAAATCACATCTCTGCTCCTCCAACCACCACTGTGACATAAAATGTACATCTGCTGTTCTCACACTTGTGTATTACTGAGTTGATGAGCTGATGGCATATGTTCTGTCCTTCATGTGAAACAGGTTGAAATCTCACACATATAGCAAGGACTGAGACAGTTTCCCTATGGATGAGTTCACATTTGAAAGGATAACACTTTCTCACACTAAATATCATTAATGAAAAAAGGCCACTCAGGTCTTCCAAAACCGTTCATGAATCTGTCTGCCAGTTTCAACCAGCAAAGACAACCAAGTCTATTTTCTTGATCCTTTCATTTTGAAATATTTTAATTTTCTTTTTCAAATATCCTCTAATTTTTAAGATATTAGAAATTCTGATCATGTAGATGGAACTTAGAAACCTTTAAGTTTAAAAGTTAATAACACACCTCAGGCTCCTTCAGGTTTTTGAGTTGATTGAATATCCTTCAGGCAGGTTTCTAAGCAGCTATACTTGGATTACTTATTCTTATTTATAATGAAAATTAGATTCTTAGTCATGATAAAATTCTGAGAGTTGGTGTGTTGGGTATGAGGTAAATCCCTTCCCTAGATAAAACCCTAAGTCACAGTCAGGCAGTTGACTGCTGCAGGAGATAACCCACCTAGGAGGAGTCTGCTCTCCTTTGGAAACACTTTCCTCACCTCATATATAAGCATTTCTATGCTTTTCAGGAGAACCAAGCTACACTAGGAGCCCCATTTCAAAGAATAGTTGGGAAAGGCAGAAAGTCTTCTATTTAAGCAGCTGGAGAGTGAGACAGACAAAAAAAAAAGAAAGCAAAAAACCAACCCCGTTTCACCAAGAGGTTACAGCAAACCGAGATCACACATTTTACAAGCTTCTGCATGGTGTCTGGCTGCCTCATTGAGGAGCACTACTCTTGGAGCCAGCATTTCTTTCCCCTTGCACCACGCTGTGTTTCATCTCCAACATCTGTCTTGGACCCTGGACACAATATCAGTGCTGCTTTTTTACAGCAGGTTCTTTTGTCCAGCACATAACACTCCACTTGAGCTGTCTGTTCCCTGGCATGCTGCTCTCTGTTTATGAGACAGGCATTACTTGATAAAACATGGTGCACTACAGAGACAAAGCCAGGCAGGCTTTTCTGTGACTATTTGATGCTAACAGTCATCTATTTAAAATTAATGAAAGCTAGGCTTGCTCCTATTTGAATAAAACAGACCCCCACAATTTCCCCCCTAAACACACACACACACACATCCAAGACTGCTCGTTCTGCCTCAGGCCAGGTGGTTGCTAAAAATAAAGGGAAGAAAGCTGCAAAATTTTTGTGTTAAAGAGCAATGCTCTGCATGAAACTGAACTCCTCTGTGTTTTTTATACCCTTTAGCTTTGCAAGTCAGGCCTAGAGTCATTCAGGCAGAAAGAAATTGAAGGGAAAACACGTTCCTCCCTCTCCATTTTTTACTGCCCTCGAGTGTGTTTCTTCAGTGCAGCTGACAGAAGTTTGTGTTTGATTCCTGTCAGCTCGGCATTTTAACTTCACATGGTACTTTCATCACATGTCAATAAAGGACTAAACACACCCAGGGGATAGTCCAATAAAAATTAAGAACTAGGATAGAAATGCTGAAATCCCATCTATCCCTTTTCCATTTCTTCCTGCCATGCATAAATTTCCTCTGCAAGTCGTTTGATGGCTGAATACTGTGCTAGGAGAAAATGCCCCACATCATGTTCCAAATTCTGTCTGTGAGGTAAGAGGACAGGTCAAGAGACACGAGAGCATGACAGGCTGCTGGAGAAAGAATTAGGGGAGCAGAGTCAAGTGTCTTGTCCAATATCACAGAAGAAGCTCAGCATAAACATAAAGCTGAATTTGGAATTCCTCACCCTCGGTCTAATCTGGTAGGCAATGAGCTTTTCACTGCTTCTTTTTAAGGCTTTTTTAATAGGCAGGCTTCAGGAAGATGATATTCTTTTGCAAAAGGAATTTCAGGTTAAAAATCATGAATTCTTAATTTTCTTGTCTGCTAGTTAAGGAGTTTCATCTCAAAAGACGAAAACTTTTTCTTTGTGTTAATGCATCTTGAATCTACTATCCTGTAAATATTTCTTTTCTCTGTGCCTGTGAACAAAAACAAACAGATTTTTCTAACCACCTTCCCTTGGGGATTCAAAAGTGGGAGGTGATGAAACAGTACAATACATGTCAGAGACAGGAAAAAAAAGACTGTTTTCTTCACTCCTCCAGTAATTGTTCTCACATATCCTCCAAGATCACAGAGCTTGCTGTGGATGTAATTAACTTGCTTATGTAAATTCCAGGGAGCAATGCAGACTTTTTGCATACACTTACACTATGCTTTATCCAGTGCATTCTGACCACATGCTGGGGAAAAAAAAAAGAGAACCAGCAGGGCTAAAAAAAAAGGTGTGGCTGCAACACAGAGGGATGCAGATCTTTCAGATCTGATCTTCCCCCAGTGTGTGATGGACAGGGCCATCCCAGCACCCAGGAGCAGAGGGACCTTTGGCCCATGCTGGCAAAGGCAGCCCTGGTGCCACAGGACTGGGTTTCATGGCTCTGCCTTGGCTGCTGGCAGCTGCAGCCTTCACTCCCTTTTCCCCTTCTATTCCCTGCCCCTCTCACTTCTCTCCTGTGCTGCCAGCGCTGTGCACAGAGCCCGTGGCACTGCTTTCAGGGAATGAAAATTCTTTGGGGGCAGAAACAGATCCTGGAAACTTGTACAGCTGGGGCACAAAGCACACGCATTTTGCTCTCGGGTCGGATTGGTAGAAACCTCGTCGTGTTCAAAGGACTCTTGTTGCCCCAGCTTCTTTGCTTCTCAGCCTCATAAACACTCACATGTATGGAACTTAGCGTCATTGGTACAAATTGTCTTCAGCTGCCTTTGAGAAACAAATTGCTGTAATGAAAATCACCAGTATTTTTTGGCTAGAGAACAATTTTCTGGAAAATGAAACGAGGCTGCTCTCGTTGCTGAATGGAAAGATTTGTGTCCCAGTCCCAGCACTCCAATGGAGAGAAGGTCTGGTTCCTTTTCCATGACTGTTTGCAGCAATGACTGCCTGACCTACTGTAGGTACTGGAGACATGGGACAAGGATCTGAGCCTACAGGATCTGCCCGAGTCCGTGGAGATTTTCAATTGCTTGCCTCCAGAATGGTGTCATTTTAAGGAGGTTTCCACAGGGAAATGGAAAGTATATTCACATACAGCAAAATGTGGAGGCCAAAGGGCTGTCCCTCATATGGCTGTGAGCATTCTGGCCTCGGTCCAACATACTCTTCAAGTCCATGTTTATTTTTAAGGGGTCTGCACAACTCCTGTGTTTCATTAATATTCAAGCCTAAAAGCTCTGCGGAGTGGTGGCAAACCAGCACCAGCCCAAAGGCTTATAAATCCAACCAAGATTCCAACAGAACACAGGATAAACTGATGTGCTACCTCTGTTACCAAAGAAGGAAGACATTTGTAAGTGAATACATGAATGTGGGGGTAGGAGATGAATTGTAAGGGCTTAGTTTGTGGTTCTCATATGTTTATGTTTGCACTGTAGAAGTGTTTGTGTGAAGATCAAGGATGTTTGGGTAGAAGTTGCATAGGATTGTGTGTTTTGTTCTGTTGTTAGCAAATTTAAGATCAACAAATCAGTGAGATCTGAAACTCCCACAGCTTGGTTTCCCATGGGTTTGAACCCATGTTCATTTGTTCATTGGGAACCCCTCAGGAAGAGTTTCCTGATGTTGGAGCATTAATAACATCTCTTCTACACAGGTTCCCTGGAACCTGACAAAATATGAGCCCATGCAGGGCTATCCATCAGGGCCACAGCCTCCCTCCTCTTTCCTCAGCAGTTTCCTAATAAGTGATGCAAGCTTTTTAAAACTCTTCTCTCTTGCTTGGCAAATCTGGTGACAATTTTGGGTGAGGGGTTCAAAAGTTTTGGGGGACTGGAGAGAGAGGGGCAGAGAGACCACAGGCAGCGTGGTTGCACAAGCCCCGTTCCCACAGGAAAAGAGTTTCAAATTCCTGCATAAAATTCTTCCCCTGAAAAGGCCATTTTTCAGGTCTAAAAGGTTGTCATGTGAAAAATGTTGACCAGCTTCAGTAAAGTCTTCTTTTGAGTGTCTCAGTAAGGCCCCTTGCTCACAGCAAAGCTTTGAAACCCCCCACTCCGTCGTGGCAGAGCAAAAGCAGTTGCAGCTTTATGTCCTCTGAGTTGTCTGTAATGTGAAAGTGTTTGGCGAAGAGATTTGTGTGCCTGGTGATGAAATATTCCATTTTTAGCTCCGTGGCAGAAAAAGAGGAGGCTTTTTTGATGCTTCTTTTATTGTGACTCTGTGGCCAACTCGGGGATTTATGATTTCAGGAGAGACAGTAGCGAGCGCTCTTGGATTTTTCTTTCTCTCTCTCTCTCTTTTTTTTTTTTTTTTTTTTTTAATTGTTTTCTTTTGAAATTCCAGAGTTAGTGTTTTGTCTGCTTTCTCCCTGACCCTCTTCAGAGGCAGGCGTGTGTTTTTTCACCAGAAAAACTGGAAACAAAGAATCGTTGTCTTGAAGCTGTAGCAGGCAGGAAACCCAACTCACAAGGGATCACCCCGAGCCAGCGCTGTCCCAGAGTAGACTCCAGTTCTCTGAATTCAACCTGACAGCTTGTCTGGAGCACTTTCTAAGTAACCATTATCCTTCCTTTTCCCCCAGCAAAAGAGCTATTATTTTTTTGCCTAGGGTGCACTGCAAGCAATGTTATTGCACATGGGGAGGGGGGGTTTACAGGTTTGCTGGGGTGCACTCCCTCCCGTGAAAAGCTCTTGGAAGGGCTTTGGCTGTTGCCTAAGAGGACAGTAAATTTGGTTCCTGATAACAAGTTAAAAAGGCAAAAACTGGAAAAATGCTGCAACGTCTGCACGTGTGTGCCTTCCCTTCCCTTTTCTCTCACTGCATTGCTGTGTCTAGCTTTTTTTTTTTTTTTTTTTTTTTTTTTTCCTCTCTGTGAATATGCCTTTCTTTTTCTTGACTTCTGCATTTATGGGTTTTTCACTGTTTGGTTTTCCCTCCCTGTGTGTTGGGGGTGGGTGTGTGTGTAAAATAATGCAGGGTGCTCAGCAATGTGCCTTGGAGAATATGGAATTGTGTGCCTGAGTCTCTGCTGGGTGGCATGCCTGGCTCCTGGTGTCTGGGCTGGAAAGTGGCTGCTTTTCCAGGCTGGCTCTGGGAGGGATTCTTAGGACACATCCTTCAGCCTTCACATGCTGTGCCTTGGGACTTCTGCTGCTGATATTAAAAAAAAAAAAAAAAAAAGCAACAACAACAACAGAAAAAAAAATATCTCATTACTTCTTCCTTTTCTTCATAATGTGCCTTTGTAAGCCTTGCAGAGGGTAACTCAGACATGGATCAGGAAGTTCCACTGCTGCACAGCTCAGGGATGTTTTTCCAGCCTCACTCACACAACTGGGGGCTGTCGCCTGTGGCTCAAAGCAAACAGGGAGTGACTCCAAATTTTGGAGGCCAGAGCCCTCCTCTGAGCTGGGAGCAGAGCTCTGGGCTCTGGAGCTGTGGTGTGAAGGAACTCCTTCATGTCACCCTGCAGCTTTGTGACCTCCCTCAGGAGGGACTGCCCTGAGCATGCCCCTGTCTGTGGATTGAATCCCCCTTGGAAATCCTGAATTCCAGTTTTGTGCTGTGTTAAGCTCTAGATCCTGTGTGACACTGGGAATCAGTGGGCTTCAGCCACAGCTCCAACACTGGATTTAAAGTAGGAGTTAGATCAGAAATGTTTGAGCAGTCTGACCTGTGTTTCCATAAGGACAGCAACACAGAACCAGGCTCTCAGCTGCTTGCTGAGATTCCCCAAGCTAAATCTGTTCTTCATGTCCATGCTCTGCAGCAGATGTCTTACATAAACCCAGCAGTCAGTCCCTTCTCACTTGGTTTGTGTTGCCTTCAGGTCAAAACCCAATGATATTCCAAGGCCGGACTTTGGTGTCTCTGTCAGTTTCTTACCTGTAAAACAGATTGATAGCAATGTAAAGATGTGTGGTTTTTATTTTTTATTTTTAATTGTGAAATAATAATAGTCTGATATTGTAGAATAATGGTGTTTTCAAATTATTTTGCACTCAACTGCTTGCTCCCTCTTGTTGGTGAGGCTCAGCATTACTTAATTCCACATATGATCCCTGTACTGCTGATTCTTTATCAGAGGGAGCAGGATATTGTGGTCTTGAAGCAGAAACAAATGAGTTTGGTGCTTGAAGGCACTGGAGAGTCTTACATAAGCATGAGAACAGTCACAGTAATCATGGCCATGAATGACATGCAGCAGGGCATGTAGCATATGTGCTAAGTAATTGTTTTAATTAACAGAAATAGTAAATGGAAAAGTAATTCACTGCAGAACAAATGGTGCTGTGGGTGAGATTTTGAGGCCTTGGTGTACACAGCTAGGACACACATGCAACTTGTCCCTGGGTGTGTGCCATCAGGCTAAGGACAGGCTTGGATCAACCACCTCTTGTAGCTCTTTGAGTCAGAGTGGGCCTGGGAAGAACCTTTATGTTTGCTGCCATCACTTAAAATAACATGTCTAATGTTTCTAGGAGGAGGTGGAGGTGTTTTTGGCTTCCTTGCCCCTTCAGAAACCCACAGTCTAGGTTTCTTCTCTCCAACTGGCTTTAAACACAACCCCACCTCTTCAATGTGATCTCCAGGAGGTTAAATGACAGGAGTGTGAGGGCTGGATGCTCAGCAGCTTGGCAGACCTTGCTTGCATGTTTGGTTTGCAGCAGCAGTGGTTTTTGTTCCCATGGGTCTATGTTGGGACTTTTCCAAGACACCAGAATAGTGCCACCACACAGAGCCTTGCCTTGGGAGGAAATGCAGTGAGCTCCTGCACCCTCCTTTCTCTCTCTCCCTATGAAGTAGTTGCCACAAAATAGACCCCAAGTGACCACTTAGATTAATCACAAGTCTGGATCCCCCTAGGACACCTGGTTCTGCTTTCCCCATTTAGAGAAGCTAATTTAAATTCCAGCCACCAAGCCAGCATCCTTTCTTCCTACTGAAGCAGAAGGACTCATTGCAAAAAACAAACTGTGTTCTGCATGGAGCAGCCCATGGATCCCATAGCCCACTTCAAATTTGTGTTCTCCTTCCCCTGCTTTGCTTCATTAAAATCTGTAAAGCCAAGTCCTGTCTGGAAATGGAATATCTGTGTTCCCTACCTGAGTAAGACAGGGGAAGTTCCTTCTGTATTTCAGGTTTGGGGGGGTTTCCATCACACGAACTGAGGTCATCAGACCTTTTTTGTAAAGCACCCCCAGATGCTGTGATAAGGAACCCAGCAGTCATTACTGTTGTATGGCTGGGTCAGAACCCACCACTGTGTTTCAAAGGGAAAAGGAGGCAGGATTAGTAGGAGCCCAGACAATTCACTGAGATTTGGGAAACTTACCTTTATTTTCTTCCTGGTTCTGTCACCATGACAGAAGGACAAGCTTCTTCCCATCCTTTGGCTTTCTAATCTCCTTGGAGGTATCTGCTCTGTTAGGCAGAGATGGGTGGGCTCTTTCTATTGCTTAGCACCCACCCTCTGGGGAATCTAGATGGTTTGCTGCACGAGTTCCCCCAGATGTCTTCTACAAAAGTTGACTCCAGGCAGAAACCCCATCTCAGGGGATGAAAGCTTCCTGGGAGGTTGCAAGCCACACTCAGCTCTGCAATAGTGCTCTTCATCAGGGAAATGTGATGGGGATAACATGTGCTTAGGCAGAGCTCAGCATTTGGACTCTCGTGCATCATATATGGTGTTACAAGTCAGGGGGACATGGCTGTTGTGTTAACTGCCCAGGGGTCTGACAGAGAGAGCTCCTGTTCCTGCAGAGTCAGCCCCAGCAGCTCCTCAGGAAGGCAGTGCCTGGCTGGAGAAGAGCAGCCCATGATGCCATGAATCCCATCATTACACCATGCTGCTCCTTCCCAGCCTTGCTTGGAATCGAGGGCACTGTGCCAGCACAGGTGGCATTTCAAATAACATTTCCCTATTATACCTAGAAAACATTTAGTCCATAAATGACCCAGCCCCATTGTACTCATCCTAGAAAAAAAAAAAAAAAAAAGCCTGAAAAATGAGGGTATTACAGGCCCAGCACCCATTGTGTTCTCCTGGAAAGCCTTCTCAAGGCTGGTAGCACAAAACTGTGCCTGATTCTGCTTTGACTGAAAAAGCTCCAGTGGGGAGAGGAGGATGAAGGGGCTGTCAGCACTCACTGAGCAGCTCAGGAAGCCCAGGGACTGTGAGCCTATTGTTCAGTTAAAATCCCCCCCTTGCTTCTCCCCTCCATCCCAAGCTTTCAGATTTATAAAAGACAATTAAAAAAAAAATCAAGAACTTTTTGAAGCTTATCAGGGAGATTTTTACTCTGTAATACATCTTATCTTAAACACAATCCCCTAATGGCTTGTTCAGTGCATTCCAGCTGACGGGACTGCTGGGCATCTGGGATGCTCTTTGCTGTGCTGTAGAAATCTGCTTGGGGATTTTAAGCCCTGTTTCCTAGGGAAAAAAGCCTCTGTGTGTCTGTCCATCTGCCCCCAGCCATATTTGATCCTGTTCCTCTCTTTAGAGGAAGAATCTGCAGAGGTCTGGATAGCTTAGCTCATCTCTTGAAGATGGTGAGGTGGAACCAAGGGAGATTTAGGGTGAGAAAGTATAGACCAAGGTTAGAAAGGGTCCAGAGACCAACACTACAATTTGTTCCACACAGGCTGAAAGCCACTTCATCTGGAAAAGGCAGCTAAAGCCTGAGGAAAGTGCATTTATGCATGTAAATAAGTAAAATTATATTTCACTGTCTTCTCTGGCGTGCTGGGAGTGCAAATGTTTGCAAAGCTGTGAGATCCTCAGTTGAAAGGTGCTGTGAAAGTGCAAAGCATTATTAATATCCTTTACCTTACTCATAATAGAGCATGCATTCATTCTGGGGAATTTCTGGACATAAACCAGACAGCTGCAGAATGACATTTCTTGAAAGCATCTATGATTTATTTTCTGCTCTTTAATTCCATTTTGTATTGAACACACATTTGTCATAGGGCTCTTGTTCCACTGGGTCTTTTAAGCCTAAACCAGGCTTGGGTATCTGATCCTTAGCTCATACAAATTTACTTCTAACTTCACTGTAGCTATTTGCTGATTTACACCAGAAGAGGACCTCAGCCCAACTCTTTGAACTGAAATTCCACAGTGGGGCAAGTTTTGGTGTAAAATCCAAGTGTGTTTAATGACAGAGAAGACTCTTCCTGTAACCATCTGGCTGGGCTCTGTAGGATCTCTTTAAGCCACTGGGTGTCAGGTCCTGGGAATGATATTTTTTGCAGAACCACGAGGCTCTGGATAGCTTCCCTGGCTCTGCCTTTTCCATTTTGTTTTAAACATGTTCAACTTCAGAGCCTGGGCCTGGAAGCTGGGAGGGCTGGTGTGGTTCTTTCACGTTGCACGAATTTTTGTGAAAACAAAACAAAAGCAGCTTAGTGGATTTAAAGTTTTTTGTTGTTGGGACTCACCTGGGGTATGCAAAACCTGGGTTAAACCTGGGCTGAGCCACATGCATTCCGTCCTTCCAAGCTGGTATTTTGTAACCTGAATGTATGCTGCAAGGAAACCCATTCTGAGAGGTTTGGAGTGATAATATGGACCAGGTTTAGCCAAACTTATCTGGAGAACCACACCTCTAGGCTGTAAAGCCGCAGCAGCCCCAGCAATGCACACCTGGTCAGCACATCTGATTGTAATACTGCCACTTATTGCTTAAAACCCCGCTCGGGAGTTGGGTTTTACATTGGTTTTGTGACACTGAGCAAAGCAGGCTTCTTTTCTGTGACAAAGCTTCTCCATCAGAAGGAGAAGGATGAGCATCTATCCAGCTGATGGCCTATTTGTTTACTCACAATATGCTGATGCATCTGAATAAACCAACCCCAAAAAATCAGAGAATATTGAAAACGTTTGATGAGTTCTGCTACTGTCTGGAAAGGAAATATTTTCCCTCATTTTAAAAAGACTTTTTTTCTGGTGGAAAATTGCTACCGTCCTTTTTAACAGGATCACCATGTAAGTGACATTTCCTTTAAAACTGCATCCTGGTAAAACTGTTTCTGATGGAGCTAACCAGAATGTGCATTCACATCTCTGTGAGGCTTTGCTTTTCTCTCTCACTGCACAAGTCTGGGGTTTTTTTCAAAGTATTTCCCAAAACATTGCTCTAATAGCTCAAGTTGTAATACTTCTGAAGGGTGTCCCAGGGGAGAAATGAAAGTCAGAGCCTGGCTGCAAAGAGGACATGGGAAAAGCCAATGGTTACTTTAGAGCTCATCTCTGCTCTTCTGACTTCAGTCACTGATGAACTTAGGATTTGCACAACGAGTTTCCTGCAAGGAAAATGCCACCCGTGCAAGCAGCAGATTACTTAAAACAATGACAACTGCTGAGGACTGAACTTGGGGATAAAGTTCCCCTGCAGCATCAGGCTGTGAGCCAGGTTCCAGCCCTGTCTCTCCTTCTCCTCCTGGGGACAGCACAGCCAGGGCTGCCAGCTCCCTCCTTCACAGATGTCCCAGTGCACTCTTTGTACCAGGCTGAAACCGTAGGGGTTTGTTTTTCAGTCTGATCTGGTTGCAGTGGGGTTTGTGGTTTCTAGTAAAAAGAGAAAAAAACAAATAAGTAAAATAAAAATAAAAACAGGCAGATTACATGAGCTCTATTTTCCCTCTGTCCCCTCTCTTCCCTCTTCCTTTCTCTCCATCTCTTCCCCTCCCCTTCCCTCTCTCATCCCTTCTCTGTTTTCCTTTTCATGCCAATAACTAGAAGGCTGTAATTTCAAAGCTGCAGCAGCTTTCCCAGCACCAGGAGGAATGTGCAAGTGCCTGGGATGTTTGCACAGGGAGCTGGGCAGCCCTGCTGTGCCCTGCAGCCCAAGGGGGCAGAGGAACTGCTCACCCCTTTCCAGCAACACGGGCAGAGGGGTACTTTGAATTTCACTTGAGAGGATGTTTGTTCCTCTTTTCTTCTTCCTTAAAATAGCTTTTTTAATTGTGTGTGTTGAGCCATCGGCCACCCTGGGTTTTAAACTCACCCTTGATTTTCTGTGAAATAACAAAAGGGTTCATCTCATCCTCCTTTTCTGCCTGTGGTCATCTTAGGATAAGAGTAAAGGGACGTCCTTTGGGTAGGATGAGCCACATTTACAGAGTGCTCTGACTCCTGCTTCATGATCAGAACATGTCAGGCTTGAGCATTGCCCAAACAACCAGTCCCCATCCTTGTGCTCACAGCCTGGATTGACCTTTGTGAGGCCCAAGGAGCACAGGAGATAGATAATAGACCTGCACAACACCCTGTCAGTGGGCACCAAGATATGAAACTAGATTCTTGTAAGATTTTTTCTGGGAAGAGTTGATTTCAACCCCTCTGTGCCTGTTGTCTTTTGTCATTAGATCCCTCCTATGATGCAGTCAGGAGAACAGGATGGGGCAATAATATGAATTCTGGCCTCACCAAAAGTAAGTTGTCCCAATGGGAAGCACAAATTCTGCAATGGAAAACCAACATGAGACTGTGGGAGAAGACAGGCATGGCTGGCTTGTGTTATCAGCATCAGAAGGGCAGAAGATTTGGGGAGAGTCAGGAAGATAAGAGAATTATGCTATTAAAAGAAATAGAAACCAACACAAATACTTTTATTATTGAATTGTGTATTGGAGAGGAAAGCACAAACCTCTAATACTTTCAGGATTTGATTAAGAGACCAGAAGCAAATCCTCCATACAAACACAGCCCCCATGTTAACCACCCACATGTAGTCAGGTGTAATTATTTTAGGGACAGATACAGACAGCTTGGGCAGATTCTGAACATTTCTTACTTCTTTCAGAGAGATTCCACACAAATCCCAGCAGGCAGCTAGGGTCCCCACTGCAGGAGCCCAACTCACCCAACTGCTCTTGTTTCTTACACTGGTTTTACAGTGTCCCTGAATTCACTCTGGGTGACATCTCACTAGAAACTTCCATCCCCTGTTCCTAAAGACCATATTTTAGCTAAAACAATCCACTGGCACCCAGCCACCCTCTGCCCTGCTCCAACTGCTGGGGCACATCCCTGTGCAGCAGGGCAAGACTGGCACACTTGGCTCTCAACAAGATATACCAGGTGCAAATAAATGCAGCAGAACCTGGCTGTTGTGTTTTATTCCCTTTGCTTTGCAGCTTTCGGAGCTACGCACGCTCCAAACTCTTTGAGTTTATAGTTTGCTGTTAGGAGAAAATACATGAAGAGAAGGCACATATGCTGAAGTGATTTATAGACATGGCTGTGAGGTTTTCAACAAAATGTTTGATTTGATGAACCCCAAAGATTTTGCATAAAAAGACTGCTTTAAAAAAGAATTTTCATTTCCCCCCAAAAATGGTAAAAATCAAGTTCCAGTGTGGAAGAAGGTCAGAATTTATACAGTTAAAAAATCCAGTATTTGGTTCAAAACATGGATGTAAACTAGAATGGAAGATGCAATAAAGGACAGAATATAAAAAAAGTATATAGTATATATAGCAATAAACACAGACTATTTTTACTGACTCATCTGCACGTTTTCATTGTCCAATGAGAATTTTGATTTCTAGTGAAATCTCTTTGGTTTATGGTGCAGTTTCAAACCTATCAGCTTTTAGGCTTAGAAAACATTTCCATTCCCTGTCACTACTACTCCTGTTCAATGTATCTCATAATTCTCTTTTCTCTGTTTGTTCCTCCCCCTTCGTTCTTGCACATCTAAAATCTTTCTCTGTCTTTACAGGCCCTCCTGTTGCAGGCACACAAAATGTGAACAAGACAACAGACCAGCAGAGGCCCCAGCCAGGTACAGTTGACTTTGTCCCCACTGCATTTGCTAATTGGGTTGGTACCAGGCAGGGTGAATAAATGTGTCAAGCAGCACCAACTGTAGGCACAAGATCAACAGGCAGAGCCTTGCAGGGAAGTCTCAATAATGACTCAGGGGTGACAATAACAACTCACTGAGAGCAATCGTTCCAAAGCAGTTCTGTTTTACCTTCCCCACCCAAAAGCAATGTCCCCATTTCAGCTGCACCTCCTTCAAGCATCACGACATGCTGTGACACAGGTCAGGAAGCAGTGAGGGGCAGGGAGATGTTTGTGCTGCAGCAGTGGAGTGTCTGCTGGTTACCTCTTCACCTCTGCTGCAGCCATGTGTGAGGGAAGGAGATCCAAACAGAACCAACAAGGCTTCCCCTGCGTCAAAGAAAACCAAATAAAAAAAGCAAACCCTGTTGGGCAGCAAGCAGTAGTGTTTCCTGCTAGTCTCCCAAGGGGCCTTTGAAAAGCTAAATACCACCTTCTCTGCTTTGCACAGCTGCTTTCTATCCTTTTTTTTTTTTTTTTTTTTTAAGAGGTTGGTTCTTTTGGCACTGATTCAATCCACGAGCAAATGCTATAGATCCAAATCACCAAAACCAGAGAGAAGCAAAAGAGAAGTGTAGAGATTAGGGCTGAAGAGGCCCCACAAAAAGGGAAAGAATTCATTCCTAATAAATGCATTGGGGGGTTTTCAAGAAACACTCAGCCTCATTGGAGCCAGTGACAAAGCTCCTGTTACTCCTGTTTGTCTAATGCTCTGCTTGACTCAGTAAGGGAGAGGTGGGTGAACATCTCAGTGACCTCTGAGGGAAGCAAGCTGCACTGCTAACAAATAAATTTTCAAAACCTCATCTGCTGTCCCACTCTTTTTATTAAGAGAAATAGATATGCTCCTAAGTTGTTCCTGCTCTACTGTCCCACATTTCTTTTCCACATTCTGTGTTTTGTAGTTGACACATAAGTGTAGGGTATGTCTGAAGAGATTACGATCTCTGAAAGCAGGCAAGTCTGAAACCAATGCCAGAACCACTTTGCCATTTTGGATTCCATAAATAATTGGTGGTTGTTTGCTAAAAAAAGAAACATGGAACACATCGAGTCTATTCCAGGCCCTGGGAGAAGAGGCAGTATGAGTAAAGAAAGGAAGTTAAAATTCAAAGTGGTTTCTAGAGTAAACAATAATGAATCGTTGTTTCTTTTTTTGATAAAACATTTTTTAAAATAGCTTTTTGTTGATGTGGGTTTTTATTTCAGATCCCTATCAAATCCTGGGGCCCACTAGTAGCCGTCTTGCCAATCCAGGTGAGTTCCTCTTTACATTTCAGACCACCATTAACAACAAGGTTTGTTTTCCTTCTGATCTCCTGCCCCACTCTGTGCTGGATGAGTAGCTGCTCTCCTCTGTCATTGGGGTAGGCTGTGAGAGCCATGGACCTGAGCTGTGCTCTCACATAAAAACTGAGGGAAGTGGTGCAACAGCATCTTTTTCAGGACAAAATCACCATCCTGAAAGTTCTCACCCCAAACCAGTGTTCTCTAAGGAGAGTTTTATAGGGGACATAAACCTTGGTCTCTCAGCTTTGCAGTACAGGTTAGTTTTTCTCTCTCTCCTGTGGAGTAGCACAATGGAAGGCCAAAACCATCTCTACAAGTCTCCAAATAATAACTGGCCCTACCAGGTCATCTGCAGAAAACAATCCCTGACTTTGGGGAATAAGATCTGGAGGGAAAAAATGCTTGTAAAGAAGCATCTTCATAAGGCTCTTTACTATTAGTGTAACCACACCGAATAAAACTAGGAGTCATTCAGTCTGGGGAAGAAATAATCTTATGTAACTCAGGTCAACAACTGGAAAGAAAACTGTAGGTATCCAAAACAATATCCATGGTAAACAGTAAGCAAGTGAGAGCTGCAATACACTGTGTCAACCATTCAGTGAAAAGTTGTGCAGAACAGTATGCTTGGAAAAAAGCCTGTTTATGAACAGCCCAAAGAATTTAAGGCCAAAGGCAACCATTATGAAATCTAATCTGACCTCAAACTCAGGAACAGAACAAAAGGGTTGACTAACTTGTTTGCTGGGAACAGTTTATCCATTCCTACGCAACGCTTTCTAAGGCTTGAAGGAGCAGTTCCCAGTCCAGATCGAGATAGCCCTTCTGTTTCCTGCCTTTGTCTTTGCTTCTAAGCAGGAAACACAATGTCATTTCCTTTCCTCTCTGGCTCCCTTCTCGCAGGGAGCGGGCAGATCCAACTGTGGCAGTTCCTCCTGGAGCTGCTGTCAGACAGTTCCAACGCCAGCTGCATCACGTGGGAAGGGACCAACGGGGAGTTCAAGATGACGGACCCTGATGAAGTGGCGCGGCGCTGGGGGGAACGCAAGAGCAAACCCAACATGAATTATGACAAGCTGAGCAGAGCCCTCCGATACTACTACGATAAGAACATTATGACCAAAGTGCATGGCAAGAGGTATGCCTACAAATTTGACTTTCATGGCATTGCCCAGGCTCTTCAGCCTCACCCCACTGAGTCGTCAATGTACAAGTATCCGTCAGATCTCTCCTACATGCAATCTTACCATGCCCACCAGCAGAAGGTGAACTTTGTACCCTCACACCCTTCTTCCATGCCTGTCACATCATCCAGTTTCTTTGGAGCAGCTCCCCCTTATTGGACCTCCCCTGCAGGAAGCATTTATCCAAACCCCAATGTCCCTCGCCACCCCAACGCCCACGTATCGCCGCACTTGGGCAGCTATTATTAGATGCTTTTATCTTCAAGTGGCCTTTACCAGTCTGGTTGGACTTTTTCTTTCCTTCTGGGATTTTTGTGATGTTTTAGGGAACCCTCAATGGATAATTATGGCCTTTCTGGGGAAGAATTAAAACTGGATATTGGTTATTCCTGGATCAAACCTTTTACTTTTGTAACTTTGCCTCTTGTGTCTTGGACTGAGAGATGGATGCTTCTTTGGGCCAGTACTCTGCATTTCCTTTGGTTTTTTTAATGTTTCTGTCCTCTGTAGGAATTGATGATGAAGATTGTTCACCATTACTTGGAATGATTGTTAGCTCTTTGATGAGAAAAATTTTTAAGGATTCAAAGACTTTTGACAAGACATAGATCCAACTGTGGGTCGTAGGAAAAGATGACTACACGGAGTTTTTTCTCACTGTGGAGAGGGTAGGCAATTTGATCAGTAAGTGGAGGACGCTGGGCTGCAGGGGACTGCAACTGGAATCTTAGCTTTAAGGCAGATGAGGATTTTCACCCAACTGGAAATTAAATATATATATATTCATATATATATATGCACATGTATGTTTTAAGAAGTAAAGGGCATTGAAGGAACTTTTCTAGAGCGTACAACTTCAGTAGACTGGGTATTAACTCCAGAAACATCAGAAACCAGAACAAAAAGTAACCTAATGTTGAGCACAGACATTCCTTGAAAGCAAAAGTGAAGTAAAATAAATGACAGCAGATCCCTGAGCTCTGCCAGAGTCTTAGGGACAGCTCAATGCTACGGATTCGCGAACGCTGTGCGTTTGTCAGACCATCATCCCAAGGGTCAACAAATCAGAAGGCAAATTACTGTATAAATTATGCAGAGTTATTTTTCCCTATATTTCACAGTTTTAAAAGGAAGATTAAATAAAACGAGTTGACCTCGGTCACAAATGCAGGTTTGTTTTTTACTATCAGCTTGGTTGTTTGTGGGTTGTTTTTGGTTTTGTTTTTGTTTTCTTTAATGTAATTTGTACATCTTTTCAATCTGTACATTTGGGCTGTAGCTTTGTACTTTTTGCTTAAAAAAATTAAAAACTAAGACATGAGTAATGTATAGGTTGGAGATAGCCTCGGTCCTGCAATTGGATCCATAAATGACCCCCAAAGTAGCCAGAAACCTTCCAGATTTCCCTGGGTTTGTCTGGAGTAGAGTTTTTTCCTTGTATTAGCCTGTCATAGTTGTCTGCAAATTAACTGCACTTAGCTAACATGTTTGCATCTAAGCTGATTGGAAGCAGGCACCAGCATTTTAAAAGCAGCTCTTGAAATATTTTAGGATTCTTTTTCACCAGAATCTTGAACTTTGGAAAGATTTTCACCACTCCATGAAGAAAATTATTGAGTGCTTCTTGTAGGATTTTTTTAAAAACTTTCACCAGGAGGTTTTATTTACATTTTAAACACCCAAAAAGCCTCAGCCATCTCTAATTTTGCACATGTTAATTTGATGATCCACAAATGGCGGTTTGCTGCCATAAACAGAAGGGTAAACCACAAGCATTTGTGTTTTAGAACAGATGTTGGGGGTGGGGGAGAGTGTGTGATGAGACTTCCATGTACAACCTATTAGCTAAGTTGTATTAACTGGCAACCAATTAACAGGATCACAAATATCTAGTCTAGACACAACCTCTGGGACTCTGGGTGAGTGCAAGATTTGGTCCATGTGCATCCGATTGCAGGGTGAGTGCCTGAAACCAGAACATTCTAGTCTGCTCATAACTTTAAACAGAAGCACTGATGCCATTATTTAACAAAATGGAAAAAAAAAAAAAAGATCAAGCTAACCAGTTTAGGTCTTAGTGCTTTCAGGATGTTTCTAAGTAACATTACTGCAATAATCACAAAATTTAAGTATGAAGAAATTACCCATGGAAATGGGGCTTTTGCTACTATATATATGCAATGTACTTTTTGGATATTAAAATATATATAATTTTGCAAGTAATCTTGGTGTTTTTTAAAAAATGTATTAAGTGTTACAATGAAACTGTTGTATGAAGAGGTTGATGTAAAAAAAAAAAAATGTGACAAAATAAATGGTGGTTTTCTTCTCTAAGGTATCATATTGTCCCACTCTCTCCCTCCCTTCTCATGCCTACAGATAAAGTATGAACGTTGCCTCTAAATTAAATTTAGCTACAAAGGAAAACAAAGCAGCTCCACAGTAGTGGCAATCCTAATCCTGATCACTATAAAAAAATACGGACCTCCTAGCAAATTTCTGTCCCTGGAGCTGGTGTTGATCAGACCTAATTTAGCCATTGAAGCACCTAAATCAGAAACCTGGGCTCCATCTTTTGTCCATGGAGAGAGAGAGAGAGAGACAAAGTGGCAGAGTAGCCAGAGGTGAAGGAGGTGAAGTGTCTTGCACGAGGATGGTGGCAGAGCTGGGAGCTGCCCCATGCCCATGTCCCAGGACACACAGCCTCCCCCCCACAGCCTCCTCACCATCTCCATCTCTTTGCTCCTCAGGGTACTGGAGGAGTAAGAATACAGGTATGTGCAATGCTCTCTGTGTTACCAGCCTGCTCGTGTTTCTCACCTATCCAAACCCTAGGGACAGCCAGTGCTCCAAAGCATTCCTGAGATGGAGTAAGAGGCTGCAAAAACAAGCGCTGCCAAGGAATCTTCTGCTTGTGTATAAAGGTCAGGCCCAGGCACTTCCTGTATTTTTGCAGACACACGGTGGTCCTGAGAGATAGCTTGATCTTTCTGCTGATTTGATAAACCCTTAGAAATCCATAGCTGCACAAGTACACCATTTCCTTCCTCCACACACAACCTTTTGTTGGGAAGTCTCTAGTACAATAGCTTCCACCAGCTTGATTAGCAAGGCTGGGCTTTGAAACTGAGAGATGTCAGTGTGTGCTCAGCCACCACAGAGCTGCTCCCTTTGTGTATTCACCCATAGTTACTCAATTTAGTCATAGGAGCACGTGTTTTTTTGCTTTTCTCTATTGTTTTTCACTTCACTGCAATCCAGATGCATTCTGGCTATGCATCAAGAGAAATGCAAGGATTTTCTTTTCATACAGAGTGCCTGCCCCGTTGCCAGGAATAGGAACATCTGAAGACTGAGGCTGCACAAAAAAATAACATCTAAAGGCAGAATGTGAAGGTTACCAGAGAACAGAGATGTCTTTGATAGCAAAATTTAGTCAGCGGGATCCTTGGTGAAAAAAAAAAAAAAAAAAGGCTTTTGAAAAAAAGTTTTAAGAATTGTTTCTTTCTGGCTGTCCAACTTGCAACACTTTAAAGGAGATTGAGATGGAAGGTGATCAGCAGCAGCCACAGCTCAGGTACTGTCAGCCTCTTTTCATCCTTCTCTCCAGTGTATTTGCTAATATTTAACTTTAGACAGAGTTTGCCACCCACTGGAGGCTGCATTCCCCTGAAATACAAAGAACTTGGAGTAAAGAAACCTCACACCAGTGCCCCAGAGAGCCTCAGACTGGTGGGGCACTTCCCAGGCATTTTCCTAAGATCTCAATACATCTACATTCCTCAGAAAAAGAAGTAATGACATCCAAATCGGAGTAGTCCCTTTGTACTCCCCAATATTTCCCTGATTTTGCCATGTTGGAAGCTCTGGGGGGCTGTAACAGGAGGGATTCCCCCTCCCAACCCAAGTTTCTGGTACACACTGAGAGAAAATAAACAAGGAATTTGACAGTACTAATGCTACTTTTTGCTTTTCCCAGGAGGACAAGGCAGATGGAATCCAAGTATTTCAGGCTTAAATCAGAAAGTTTACCAAACAGCTGGTTGGGATCACATGGCTGTGAGCTGTGAGCCAGCAGGGATAGGAGAGAATCTTCTCTGCACTGAAGTTCAGAATTCAAACCTCACCAGGAAACCCTGCTCTCATTGAAGTCCCTGGTAATGGAGCTATTAAGTTCTAGTGATCTCATGTTTGCCAGTACTTCTGTTCTCCCCAGGCTCAAACACTGAACGGGATCCAGCTTAAATATCCCCAACCTGAATTAGACATTAAACATTTTGCCTTCTATGAATAGATTGTATATTAAGTAGAAATGGTGATAGCATCACAGCCTCTGAGCTCCAGCTGGGATCTTTGTGGCATTTTGTTTCTAATCCTGTGGATTTCTATCATGCAGCTATTGTGAGGCAGAGGGATCTCCCCATGCTAAGAACTTCCCCTTAGTAAGGAGAAGGAAGGATTTCTCACACTACTGCCCAAAAAGTATCCTCCAGCCCTAGTGAGAGGTTAACTATGTGGGAAATTTGCCATAACTTCTGTTGGTGTGAGCAGCTGATGTGAAGCTGGACCTAGCTGGTAATATTTTATGTGCACTCTTGCTGTTCCCAGTGACAGTAAATGACTCAAAGCCTGAAGCTCTGTAATAAAAGCACTGATGAACCCAGCTGCTGTTTCCCACCCCTACTGTCAGGAGAAAAGAGCCATTGGTCTCTAAACTCTGGGTTAAAGGAGACAGCCTCATTTTATTATACTGTTGCAATAATAGGTTCATTTTTTTACAGGCTGTTTTGCTGTGCTGAGACAGGATTTTTAATGACCTCTGTGAAGTCCATGTCAGCCCTCAGCCTGCTTGGGTTCCCCCCATCAGACTGTGTGGCTGCATTTGGTGTTAATTAGTGACACGTCAGGGGCTGTGGTTTATAAACTCACTTCAAAGACCCTATTTGTATACTTTTTGCACAATACCGAGCATAACATATATGTTATGATTTTCATCTGTAAAAGCAGATGCAAAAAGAGCTCTGACTTTTCTATCATAGTAGGAAAGAATTACGAAACCTTCAAACTATGATCATACAAAGAATGGCACATGACAACAGAGTTCAGCTTGTGTGTCATGAAATTCTAGCGACAGGGGTTAGAAACCCCTGCGTGGAAAGCTCAGAGTCTTCTGTCACAAGAAGGAAAAGGCCACCCAAGCCCTGTCCCATGTCCCCTGGTCAGGGGGGACCCAGCTGTGCCAGGTGTTACAGGTCCAAGTGCTGACCCAAACCTTTGCAGCTGAGCTGCCCCTTGAGCCAATGTGAGCAGCTGCTTTCTGAGCTGGGAGCTTTTTTGGGGGGGAAGGGGAGTTTATGCAGAGGTGGGAACTGAGTTAATCTTGATCTAGAGGGCAGAACAGGTTGAAAATCTGTGTTTTACTTTAAGTTCTTGGCTGGTACAGGAGGGGAACTGACCCAGGCACTCCGGCAGTTGGATGTCCAGCTCCTTCAGCACAAGAACTTGCTTCTTCCTTTCCAGGAATTGCTGCAAGCTTGTTTGCTTTGGCTTTTTATTAAACTTTCTGTCTCCTGGAGCTGCCCATCGCTCTGCCAGGGCCTCCTGTACCTTCCCTGCTCCCCACGGGTGCCTCAGGGTGCCCGGGGCCAGCACCCCCTTGGTTGGGCAGGTGGAGGAGGTGGCTACAACCCCCGCCCGGGTTTCAGTGTCCCCTGCAGGGTTCGGGAAACCCCCGGGAAAAGCTAAAACCGTGGAAAAGCGGGGGGGGAATTGGTGCCTTTTGGGGGGGGGATGGTGCTGGGAAAGGGCTTCGGGAACTTTCTCCGCAGCGCGCACGCGGTGGCCGCGGGGCCGGGCACGCGCGGTGACCGTTAACGGTCGCGTCCCCTCAGAGCAGCGGTCCCGGTGAGTACGCACTGCGCCCCCAAAAAAACCCGGTTTTGTTTTGGTTTGTTTTGGTTTTTGGTCCCTTTCACACCCCGTCCCGCCTCGGGCTTGGTGAGGGGTCGGTTCGTCCTATCTCGCCCTTGTCCGCTTTTCCCCGGGCGTGAGGTGGGTGCGCGGGGGTCCCCGAGGAGAAGGGTCCCGAGGGGGTCCCGAGGCTCCGGGCTGGGGGTCTGCCCGCCCTCTCGGTGTCTGGGGAGAGTAAGGGGAGTTAGATAAATTCAGAGTTAGGGAGTAAGGGGCTGAGGATCCTCTGGGGGTGCGTGCAAAGCTCCTGGCTCAGGAGCACGGAGGGATGTGCTTGGAGCTGCCCTCAAGTGAGGCGATAGTTCTGCACACATGGCTTTGAGTCAGTGTCTGTGGGGTTTGTAATGCGCCAGGAACACTGCCAGATCTTAGGGGGGCTTCAGCTGCTCAGGTGCCTTTTGCCCTTCCTGCAGAGCTAACTTGGCACTGGAAGGCAAAGCTTTCCCGAGAGGCTCTGTGGCGTTGCTCGTTTCTAACACCTGGGGAAACTGAGGCTCAAAGCAGGCTACAGGTGACTTGCTCCGAGTTTCAGATGGAATATAGGTCTCCCCAGACCCAACCTCGCTGTTACTCCCCCCTCACCTACTCCAGACTCTGTTAAGGGTGCTTTAGATGCAGAGGTGATGTTTACAGCCCCCAGCCCTTCACTTACACATCACCTCTGAATTCACTGCAGTGAATTAAAGCCTCCCAACACTTCTGTGAAGTGCCTAAATATATCCAGCTCGCAGAGCTCATTCCAAAAACAAGTCGCTAAATGCATTAAACTTTGTGTCATAAAATAAGGAACGGCCCCAATAAATTCTTGCTTCTCGTTTCCAGGTTGCCATAGCTGGCAGTGCAGCTGGCTGGGGATGCTGCTGGGCTGGAGCCGGGAGGTGATGCGGAGGTACCGGGTGCCATCCAGCGGCAGCTCCTGGGATCACTGGCATGGCTCTGCCAGCACCCCTGCCTCCTCTGGCATCCTCGGGCTGAGCTGTCCTAACAGGCTGATGCGCTCACTTAGGCTCTGCGGGGCTTGCTTGGGATGCAGTTACCCACGAAAGCAAAGGCTTCGATATTTCCCCCGCTAGCAGCGTGCAAATGGAGATGCAAAGTGATGATGTCTCGTTTCCAGCCTCCAGCCAGCTTGTCCACCACCCTGGAGTGGGGGTAATTTATGTCTGTCTTGTGCAGCAGTCCATTTGTTCAAGTCCTAAGCTTCCCCAGGCAGATGCCCACAGGATGTCAGCTTGGCCTCAGCAAGCACACTGTGTCCTCTAGCAACCTTCTTCACTCTTGTTCCAGTGACATGGTCACGGGATTTTGTGTGCTTGAAGGCCAGTGAGGGTGTAGTGACAGAGGTTCTCTGGGCTGCAGGAAGAAGCTGTAGGCAGAGATTCACCAGAGGGTTTAGGAACTTGCTCAGCTTCCCCTGTGCCCTGGCAGGGGCTCTGCTCACATCCCTTGTGCTGTGCTGTGGTTCCTCCCTGCTTGTGTGGGGAACAGGAATTGAGCCAGCACGATGGCATGTCAAGACAGGGGTGAATTGAAGGGGAAATAAAGACTCTTCCTAGCTGAATTTGTGTGAGTCTAACCACATCAGTTTGCTGCCTGGGGAGAGGAAAGAGGATATGACACCTCAGCTGCTCTCACTTGTGTCAGGGCTTTGCACGCTGCTGACTTATTTATGGGGGAGTAGTTGAGTTTACAAGGAAGTGTGTACAAGTTATCCAGGCAATTGCTGGGAGCTGGTTAGCAGTGGTCTGCCACATTCCAACAATGCAAGTCAGTATGAGTATCTAAACAGTTTGCCAGGGTTTGTTTGTTTTTATTATTTAGGGATCTCTTCCCACCAGTTACTACCAAAGAGTGTGTAGTGACAGCTAACTAGCATATGTAAGTTTACTAAAAGCAGTTATTTTAATTCATGGCCCTTTCTTCAGCAGTCAGCAGGATGCCTTATTCGTTTGCCAGCAGGAGGGTACATCTATTTCAAAATGATTGAAATATTATGCACAGCTTGAACGAATGTTTAAATACAGTAGAAGAAACATGTTGTTTGTGAAATGAGAAGATAAATTAAGTTTAGTGCAGACACATTATTCCCAAGCCTTGCTGCCTGGCTAACGCTTTCCCAGCTAGGTCCTTCAGGCCTTACTCCAGCAGTAAGTACATGGGCTTGATCTCTTCTCCTGAAGAGGGAGGACTTTCTCTTCAGTCCTTTGCTTTGTACTGACTGGGCTGTTGGGCTCCATGACATGTCCCACTGTGAAAGGACTCACTGCTGCTGTGAGAGTATGGGCAGCCTGGAGCTGGGCTGGACAGGGAAAGGAGAACTGTAAGGCTCTGGAAGAGACCTGTGGAGACCTAGACATGAAACAGGGTCATGGATAAAGAAACCAGTTTTTGTTTTGCAGTATCGAGTCTGTGGTTCCCTGCAGCCACTTCTGCTCAGCAAGATTACATTATTTTCATCCTCTTAACTGAACTTTCTTTTAATGGCAGTAGGGGTGACAGCCCCCAAAATAGACTTCCTGTGGAGTCTGTCCTGAGTGGCACTGTGTGCAGCATGGCTCCCGATAACCCTATTTCCTTGCCCTGGGCCTTTATCTCTGTGGTGACAAACAGCTCTCTCTGGACAGAAAGAGGAAATTCCACTCATTGTTCTCCTGCTGCAGGGCTCTGACTGCAGTGTCTGTCCCCTGCTCCCTGCACCACTGGCAGGCAGGGACTGGCAGGCGTTTCCTGGAGTGACAGTCAACAGCAGGCTCATGGGAGGAGGCTTTCGTTCCTGGATTCCCATTTAGGTCCCAGTATGATTCCCTTCTAATTAAGCTCAATAGCTCTGCCGACTTTGGCTATGTCCCCCTCTTATCTCCCCTGATTGTGCAGTAGCCAGACCCGCCTCTGGAACACCAAAACATGGAAATTAATTCATTCCCTCTTCCCTGAGGCAGCACAGCTGGCTTTTGAGGCAGGTGTAGTTTAGAATAGAGGAAACAACAGGTCAGCATCCGTGCAGTGTGAGCAAGTACCTTCTCTTTGAGTTGTGGTAGGGCTTTATACTTTTAGATGTAAATAATGCCATAGCTGTGTCCTGAACACAAGGTTAGGATTTTGAGGTGGCTTTCCAGGAACAGTGCCTGAAAGTGCATTCTCTTTATAAACCACCTCTTTGACAGGAACTGAAGTGATATCTGATGTTTTTCCCCCTAGGGCTAACATCCCAACCCATCTTTACGTAAAGAAAGTAAGTTTTTTCTGGCTCTTGATTGTATAGCTGGTTGGACCTTTTAAGTGTATTTCCTATTGCCTTGTTTTTTTGTACTGTCAAGACTGTTTTTCTACTATGGAGGGTATTTTGGTGCTTCTCTTCTCCCAGGGGTAGGGGGTATAACTTGGGAGCCCTGAATATGGTACCATTTTCTGGGGAATTACAGGACAACTGTACAGGAAGCCTAGGAAGGAAGTACAGCAGCAGCCTTTTGGTTCAGACAAACCTGCAACTCCTGAGCTTTATTTCAGTGGTTGGAGAAGTGCAGGTGCAGTGGTGACTGGGACTGTAAAAACACTTTTATAGTTGACAGTGTTATTTTGCAAGGCTGCAAAAGCAGTATGCTTAAGATATTGGGAAATATATCAATTACTTTGAAGGTTTTGGCTGCCAATTCTAGCATTACTTAGCTCTAGCCATAGTACTGTCTTTTTTAGTAACTGTGTGATGAGAACAGAACTCTTTGAGCTGACCTTTCCATTTGAAGAAGGGTGTAACAGCAGTGCACTGAAAAGATGAAAGATTGATACAGCTGAGAATTGGCTTTTAAAGTGCTTTAGTGACATAATTGTTTGTAACATTCTTCTTTGTACAGTTTATGTACTTTGTCCCATGTTACATATGGCAAATCTGAGATAGATACTAAAGTGATTTATTGTGAACCAGCAAAGGAGTTGATGCTACACTGGGGCCAAGACCAGAACACTCTTGGTTTCCAGAGTTTGATTTCTATATGTGTGTTATGTCCATTTGCAAAGTAACTTTGTCTTGTCATCATTTCACCTGCTTAATTGTCCCCTCCTTTTCAAACCACTCAGTCCAGCAGGTTTTAAAGATACTCCCATTTTACCACAGTGTTGAAAATAGATGAGCTGAATTACATCACTGGGAAGGGTTCCCAAAATTAGCTGTCTTTGGTCTGCCACCTCAACTCTCAGCAAAAGAACTAGTTGAGGGGAAAAAAAAAAAAGGCTGTGAGGAAGTGGAAATACACCAAAAAGTCACTGAAGCTCTTCTTCTTGTGCTTGAAATTTAAATGTCAAAAATCATACCCAGAGAACCTTCACCACTGCTTAGCTACCACTGAACAGAACTTGTTTCCTGCAGGAACACACATTTTGCTGTGGTGAGATGAACAGTTTGGAACGAAATCCAAAGCCCACTGTTGATGGGTGGCTCCTATACTGTGTTTTTGTTTTAACAAGACCTTCATGCTTCAAAGGAAAAGATAATCTGTGTTTGCATTGTGGATTTTTGGAATGATACATTTGGAGTTGGGAATTTCCTCTCTTCTCCCAGTGGACTGCTCTTCTGCCAGGTGTGAAGCAATCAGTGTGTTCATCTCCCCACTGTGGCTCAGCTTCTTTCTGGATAGTTGTATTCAGATGTTTCCTAATTTCACAGTTAGCCAGCTCCCAGGGGAGGGAAGTGTATCTCAAGGTGAAGCAGGAATAAGCTGTAAAATTCTTGTTCTTGCATAGTGGATTTTTGCTTCTCCTTTTTTTTTTTTTTTTTTTTTTTTTTTTTTTTTTTTTTGTTTTTGTTTTTTTTTTTGTTTGTTTTTTTGTTTTTGTTTTTTTTGTTTTTGTTTTTTTTTTCCACTTTTCATTTCCATTGAGCTATTTTTTCCTGAAAGGAATCAAAGGCTTTCCCAGAAGAGAAGTAGTGTTTTACAGAGTTCTAGTTGCAGCAGGATGGACCAGGCTTTGTCTTTTCTAGCTTCCTAAGCTTGTACCATCTCTTAGTGCTCTCTTCCTGTAGATGCAGCAGCCTCAAAGAAAGAAGGAATTATTCCAAAATGTTCAAAAGTTCCCAGGTGTTCTGGAGCTAGAGAATCTGCTTAAATGGAGGACTTTGGCAACCAGAAACATAGTTCATGAGAGTTTGGCTCCTAGGTCCATTAGGTTTCTTCAGCCTTGTCTTCTGTCTCCCCTTTTCATGTTCTCATTCCAAAAGCCATGCATCTTTCATGTGTCCTGAAGTTTCTCCCCATCTTTACAGGCTTTTTAAGTCTTGTGTGCCACTGGGAACTTAAATGAGTTGGACATTCCAACATAGCAGCATCATAGTGTTCCATAGGTATAAAATTATAAATTCTGTGAAATATATATAGTGTAGTGAAATAGTGGCATCCTGTTCCTCTCAAATTTGAGAAGATAAAGGCTGGTTTTGGAGTAAAAACAAACCTATATTTCTTTTGTGTATTGCCAAGTTATTGATTTTCTCAAGGTTGTATTAATTTTGAAAAACAGTCTTGTGAATCAAGAACTACATTTTTGTGTCACTGGTTTCACTGACTTCTGACAAAACAAAGCCAGGATTATCATAACCTTTCTTCTCTTTGGCTTTAGCTTTCTCGTTGTAGAGACAGAAGGCACAGTGGGGAGTCTCCACAGCCACTGTCTTGCTGAAGTTCTGGAAATCTACTCTATATTTCCCTTCTTTGGTCTTGGACACAATGGGAGCAAAGCGGTAACCCCAGAGCACCTCTTCTGGGATGTAGGATGTCCTCACTTGACAGGTAGCACTGGTAGCTTCAACAGTGCCATCTAAAAACACCACCAGTTCAAAATCTTGCTGCAGAATGGTTTCTGCTGCCATGTGGAAGAACGGGCTGTTCTTATCTATGATATGATAAATAGTTAATGGGGAGATGAAGAAGAGGTTCTCATTGCCAGCATCGACTATAAATTCTATGTTGACCTGGTCCAAAATGATGGTTTCTCCTTCTGGGGTGATAGTGGTCTTCAGAAGCTTTCCATAGATGTGACTGCCAATCAGCAGACTCTTCCTGAGGTTTGCCACCCGAATAAGCAGACAGAGCTTCCCACCACGTTTGCTGATGACTGCGTTCTTGCTGAAGGTGATGGTCTTAGCCCGGTTTTTGGACCTTGATATCTTGGCTAGGATGGCACCACACATAAAAGAATTGATGATTACCCCCAAGATAGACTGGAAGATAAGCAGGAAAATGGCCGTGGCACATTGTTCTGTGACACATCTGAAGCCATAACCAATGGTCACCTGGGTCTCCAAGGAGAAGAGGAAAGCTGAAGTCAGGCCGTTGATATTCTCAACACAGGGGGTGTGATTTATGGAAGGATTGAATTCTGGAAGATCTTTGTGTATGTATGCCACAACATACCAGAGGAGACCAAACAGAAACCAGCTGCCTAAGAATGCTGAAATGAAGATAGTCATTTTGTATCTCCATCTGAGATCCAGGATAGTTGTCCATATATCAATCAAAAAGACAAACCTTGACTGTTCTACATTGCCAAACTCGATGTTACACCTTCCATCTTTGGAGACAAGCCTGGCTCTCCTCCTGCTGCGTTCTCTGATGTGCCTGGTGAAGCGTTTCCGGAGGTAGCTGAACATTCCCTCTGCTGATAGTGTTCTGCAGAGTAAGAAATAATAAACATTACAGGTAATGCAGGTTCCAGTTAGACCTGCAGGCGAGAAGAAAATTCTAAGTCTTATGAGACTTGTTTAGGAAAAAGTGATACCATTTGCATATTTTCCCTCAGCTGGTGGGGAAAAGTTCCCAGTAAGTATATGAGGAAACTCACAGTTTCTTGCCTAGGGAGCATTCCAGCAAAATATAATCATTTTGGCCTGCTCAATAAACTTGAATCAGTCAACTGTTAATATTGTCCTCTGCTGAGCTGATTATTCAAGTGGAGAAGCAGGTAACTTCATCATGGGTATATGCTGGGAAAACAGGTGAGGAGTAGCTGGGTTTTGAGGAGCCTTTCTGCCTTTGAGAAGATGGAGTAGGCCTGTCTACATGCAAATGTGTGTGTACCTCAGCATTAGGAGACCCTGGATATGATGTGGGCAGTGAATTTAGGAAGAAAGATGAGTAGATGCAAAAGGCATAAGTAAGGCAGATATGCAGTTATTCTGAGCATAGTTACAGATTGGGTTTGAAGGTTTGGATTTCAAACTCTGGAAAGCTGGAGACTTGGTAATTGTTTGCTACTGTTATTTTATTGCTGTATTACCCTTCCCAATGGAAGGTGACACTAAAATGACCCTTAGGAAGGATTTTTTTAGAGGCAAGCTAAAGATGATGCTACACCACTTACCTGAAGCCTGCATCAATCACTGTCCCCCCCAGGCTTCCTTTCCAGCTAGGAGCAAAAAGCTTAAGCTCAAATTCTTGTCAAATGGACTGCCCCAATTTTGCTTGCTTTCAGGGGGTATTAATGTGCTTAAATATCCATGGCATGAGTTGTTTAGCTTCCTTAGGCTATAATTTCATATATCCAAGGTGGTGATAATCCATAGACGTGTAGAGGATTAGGTACACTGATAGGAGCTGTTCAGTATGAAATTTCCCATTCAGCTCTCTGTCAGGTGATTGCCTGTGCCAGCTGACTTCACACTGACAGTAAAGGAAACACATGGACCCTCTGAGGGTCTGCTTGTCTTGTCACCCGAGTTCTTTTGTGAAGGAACAAACTGCTGTTTGGCAAAGCCTCTTTCATTTACTCTGCAGGCATCTAGGTTAACTTCGAGAAGCTGCCAAATATTTCAGTTGGTTAAAGCAGAAATCCTTCCTTTAGTTACAGGGGCCAGAGAAAACCCTTAGATTTTATAATCAGTAGCACAGGGAAAATACTAAGTGATGGAGTCCAAGTACAAATCAATTACATTTTGTAAAGCCAGAAGTAACTGCTATTATTTAATGTCCTTGTTTGTATCAACAGCCCTGAGAATGAGTTTGTTTGCCTTGTACAGTTGCTTTCCTTCTGCACTTAGGCTGAAATAACTTTGCTCCTCTGCACATTAAAATTGCAATGAAAAAAAATCAAGGTCACTTTTGTTGTAACATAGCTTTTCACTGTTTTAAATATTTGCTGTTGAATTTATCTGTTGTGAATGTGGCTGACAAAGGTTAAACTTTAAGCACATATCTAAGGAAGGGGGAGAATGAGGTCACCTTCTGAACAGTCCAAGTTTTATTTTCCCGATGCACATTCAATAAGTTCACGTTAATGCGAAGTTTGAGCAAAGCTAAAATATTCCTGTTCAGCACACCAGTCAAAGAGCTCTTCTATTAACTTCTGGTGCTCCTATCGTGCAAAAACTATGCAGCTTCAGCTCTCATTGGCATTCATTTTGGGTTTTTTCTGCAGTAATGTGCACATTAGCTGTCATTAGCAGAACAGTGTGTGAAGCACTGGGTGCCTCACCCTGTCCATCACAAGCTGCACACCTGTAATTTAGGTACAGGTGAGCTACAGCACATGTGCCCCTTATCCCAGGGAATAGACATGAAGGGAAGACATCTGAAGAAAAATTCTGGTTTCTGATTCACCCATCTTCTTATGCTAGGAGTTGTGATAAATTGCTATGACAGTTCTGATAGGTCTGATTGCAGCTTCATGGGAGATCTTTGGGAATTTAACCAAGGATCTGGACACACAATTCAGCAGATAATAATCAGAGAAGAACTGAGAGCTAATCAGCATGGCCATCAGACTGGAACCTTGAAAAGAGATCCTTGATTTTACCATTCTTTTCCTGCCTCTTTAGATTTTGCATGTCCTCTTCAGAGGTTGCTTTACAAGCCCTGCTTGAGCTACCTACAGAAGAGGGAGAAGAATTACACCCTTCTTCAGGCAGGATGTCAAAGGAATTCTCCCTTCAACAAATCTTTCTTGCTCCCACACACTACTGAACTGTGTTGATTTGCTTCAGCAGGAGGAAAATTCCCTCCTGTATCAGCATGCTGCATGTATCTCACAGGCTGTCTAGAGGAGATTATATAAAGTGAATTATATAAAACAGCACTTCAAGTCCTTTCAGTTCAAGCTGGTGGAGGTAACCCAGCTAAATCTTAGCTAATATTTACCAGCATACATTTCCTGTTGGGCCCAAATAAACACAATATTGCTGTCTGCCTTGTGTGTGACATTCCTTGTTGCAAGAATTAGCAAAAGTGCTGCTGTCCTCAGGCATATGTTCATAGATGGTGAGCTGCACTGCATATATTCTTGAACAATGAGGCATTTGCCAATAAAACTACTCAATGAGTAAAGATGACACATCAAGGTTAGCTGTGAAAACAAGGAGTTTCCACTGCCCTGTTCCAGTCTCATTTTTCAGTGATCACTAGAGTGAGCAGAAACTCTCAGACTTTTGTTCAAATATTCCTGATCTTTCCTAGCTAATCTCTGTCCCTTCACCTAAACTCTTATATAAATGCTCAGAAAGTTGTTAACAGATGCATTTCTACCTTTTCTCTGCATTCCTGCAAGTAGGTAACAGCAATGGTTACAGTTCCTTTGCTCTTACTTCTTTTCAGTTGTTTTGTTTTGAAAATTTCTGTACGTGAGGGATAATGACCAGGCACTGTAATTGTTTTTCAGTCAGTCCTTTGTGCAGAGCAGGTTAATCCAGGGAAATGGCTTTAATCTCAGCCACATGCAGCTCTTGAGGAGATCAGTGAGTGAAGGAGGGGGCAGGTGGTTAGTGTTTGATGGGGGCCTGACAAGAACAAAGTTCTGTCACCTGCTATTTCCCTGAAGTTCTGGTATTACTTCCCTTGCAGCAACGGTTGGGTGAGCAAAGTTGGCAGAACTGAATCATTAGGGGGAGATAGCATAAATGAAAAGCAGCCCACTGAATCTGCAGCTTTTGTTAGAAATACATCTTTGTTAGGGATTCAGATGAAGGTCTAAGAAGCTTAGGTAGAAGAAAGAGGAATACAGTGTTGAAAGGATTATATTTTTTTCAGCCCTGTTCAGGTCTTTTCAAAACTCAGATCTTCTTTCAGTCCTTTCTGTATTTTTCTTTATGTTGAACTTTCTCTGAACAAAGTATGTGAAATATCCAGTTCTTAATACCTTACAAAATCCTTTTTTATTAGAGAAGCAAACTATAACACTTAGTTTGATGGTGTATTATCTACTGGCTGATTTACTCCCAGGATCTTTGGACAATATAGCTCATTTGCTCTGGGTAGAGCTCCAATGTGCCTGTTGTGATGGGATGAGAGCTGCAGCATGCCATCTCCCTGTCTTCCTGCTTCTATCAAAGTTTTGTCAGAATCAAGGACTGCCCAGGACAGAGCTCAGTACTAAATCACTTGTAATCATGACAAGAATATAAACTCACCTAAAGCTGCCTGTTAGTTAGTCCTAGTGTTATGTCTAAAATGACTGTGGTTTACAGCCTCCTCCCTGCCCACATTACCTTTCTGATGACACATTAGCAAAGGACCAGACTGGCAATGTCATCAGTAAGTGTTTATTCCTGGTAGAAGATCTTGAGCACTGTGAGATGAAGGATCCTTCAACTCAGAATGCAGATCTGGCAGTCCTGTCTCAGCTCCAGTCTGGTGTCTGCATTTTGCCATCCTAAAGTCCATCTGAAATTTCTAGTGGATACACCAAAGGATCTTCCCCCTGCCTTGCCCCCTCTCCTGTTCCTGTTCCCTTCCAGTGATGCCTGCTTTTCAGCAGGAGCTGTACCTGTCTGCTTGGGTGTTAGTTCATAACACTCCCTGTGAATATGAAATACCTTTAGAACAGATGTCTTACATCTCAGGTTACTGCAAGCACACAAGTAGGATCTAGCCAGCTTTGTGTGAGTACCTGATGAATAAATGAAAGAACAGGTGTTGTTCAAGCAAATCATGTTTTCTGAAAGCTTAGGAGTGTTTGGGGTCCTCAAAGGTTAAAATACTTACTTTAGGAGAATAAATAAAGGCTTTACAACAATGAAGTCATTACTGTCATTGTTAGCAATTAATAATGGTGTAATTAGTGCTGCACATGAAATTAATCTGTAACCACATTTACTGGGGGAGAAATTTTAGAGACTTCAGGTGACTGCAGAGCAAATTACATGTCATGTATAAACAAACACCTCCAAAGTTTTGATAAATTGACAGAAGCAGTATTTCTTCCTGCCCTGTGTGCCAGGGAGGCCCCAGCCCACAGTCACTCCCTTTCTGCTGCTTACTGGAAACATGGCACTTGTAAAACAGCTCTGTCTAGACAAAAACATTTGCCAGCACTTTCCAGCAATAATCACTTCATATGGACTAAAGAAAACTTCATTATTTGATATTTTTCCAGTGCCAGACTAATTCTATGGCTAGACTTTATCTCCCATAGCACCTTCTACTGGGACAGGGAATTCCCAGGCAGCATGATGGTGCAGATGATTCACTTCACCTTCAGGATGTATCTTGGGATGTGCAGTCATGCTGGGTATTTTGCCTCTGGAGAGCAGCTCTGGGAGCTAAGCTGCCTTTGCTACACAGCAGGATTTCCCAGTGGAACTGTTTCTCTTTTCAGACAATTAGGTTTCTACTGAAAATATTAAATTTTTATTAGGAAGTGGTTCTCTTGGATAATTTTGTTCCCTACCAAACTGTATCTTTTGGGATTTTTCTTAAAAAAAATTATAAAAACTTGTGTGTGACTTGTGTGTGATGTCTCTGCAAGAGAAAGAAAATAGGGATCTAACTAACCAACAGTGTTATGCTAGTTTTGTTTTCTACTTAGGAGAATTAAGTTTGATTTACAGTCTTGAAAATAAAACATTCAGCTTTTTGTTGAAACATTCTAATGGTGAAAGATAAGTGTTTCTGGTTGCTTTTCCTTTCTGTTGCTAGAAGGCGGCTTTATACTCTGAACTTAATAGAAATAATTCCTCACCTACCTGCCTGGGAGCAGAAGCTACCTAGAACCAAAGACCTCACTGGCAGTCAGTCAGGTGTGGGCTGGGGAGGCAATACTGCATGAACACCAGCCATAAAATCACAGGAAAATGGGCAGAGTCATGTGAGCCCATTTGTGTTCTCTCATTTCGTTGTTCTTTGCTGATGTCTGTAAGGGGTTGGATCATTAACTCCTCTTTGTTCCTACAGGTTGGCAATGGCAAGTCTCAGGCACCAGCAGGATGTGGCAAAAGAGCTTTGTGCAGCAGCCCCGGAGGCTGAGAGGCAGCTGACTGCAGCAGCCACCCAGGCAGAAGGCAGCCCTGACCTCAGGCAAAACCTCTCTGACAGTTCTGACCCTGCTTCAGCTTCTGATCCCAAGGTACTCAGCATTACCTTGTCAGATAAAAGTTTCTGTTCATGCACACTTTCTTTCCAAAGTGTTGGTAAATGTAAACTGATTGAGGCCTCATACTACTTGGAAAAGGACCCAGCTCAGGGTGTGTGTAAGGTTGCTGACAGGAAACATTAACACTCTTGCAACAGCTTTCAGTGTGGTTGAAAAAGGGTTCTTGGTTACTCAATGCACAAGCAAAGCATGAAGTTGCTCTCTGCACTCTATGCAGTGCTGAAGGACCAAAAGCAAGAAAGCAGATGTTGCTGTGATACAAAGTCATCTCATAGTTCACATCACAGAGAACAGACAGTTTTAGCTCCAGAGGGAGGGATGCAGTGAAAGAATATTCAGAACAGACGACAAGAGCCTTGCTAGCCCTGCTGTGTGGTCAGCCCTGGAGGCAGCATTTGTTGTGCTGCTTGCCAGGTCTGTCATGCTCCTTCTGGGTGAGCCAGAGGAAGGTGAAGGAGAGGCAAATTACCATTTAACCTGGATGGTCCTGCAGTGGGAAGAGTTCCTTTGGATTCTGCTGCTTTGTTTTTATCATAGCCTGTACCTGGTTTGTTGGTGCTCTGACCAGCTATTTGTAACTCATGGTATGAACTGCAGACTGCAGTAGCACAGCTTTCCTGCTCTCACCTGTGTATGGCACCAGGGGGAACAGTGTCCTGGGCAGTTAACCTAGGCAGTAGTTTGGGAATATTTTCATGTAGCATCAGGAGCACTGTCCTATTGCACTCCCTCCCTACAGCTAGGCTCCAATTTCAGTGTCCCAGTTTTTTGTGGTTATCAAGGTGACTTTGATTTCTAAACTGGCAAAAAACCCCCTTTGCTGGGTTGTTGCCAGTGAGCCAACCACAGCAGCCTCAATAGGACTATGATACTGGTCTTGATATGCCAGATTCAAATCCCTGCTTTGCTAGGTTCCTGTTGGGAGCCCCAGCACTGAGAGTTTCTCAAATTGCAAGAGAAAAGAATTGGAGGTGAACCAGATGATGGAATAGATGGTAGGTGCATTCTGCAGGACCTTCTGAAATGGTTAAGGATGTGAAGAGGAGAAATATGGATTCACTGGTCTGGAAACAGGCAGCTCTAGAGCTGTAGTGCTGACTGTGTGGTCTCAGAATGTTTTAATTGCTTTCTAACTCATGTCCCCTGTCTGCAAAGGAAATAACAATAATTCCACTACTTTACATGCAACTGTGAGGCTGTTCTAATGATGATAATGTTTTTTCATGATGTAGAGTGTTATTTTATTACTAAGCAACTTCTTGACTGCCTGGTCCTGTTAGAGTCACTTAGAAATTATTTTTAAAGCCTTCAGGAGTGAGTGTGTGCCATAAATACTAATTACTGCTATTTTTTTCCATGTAGAAGGCAGTTCTTTCAAACTTTATTCTATTCACAGACTGTTTCTTTCAAGGGCATGTGTTAGGTTCTTCTGAATGTGTCCTGTCTGTCCTTCAGAAGTTTTCCAGCAGTGCTGAAAGAGGTATCATTCCAGGCTTGCCCTCCATTCGTAGGTATTTTGGACTTAGTTTTTTGAACTTGGTTTTTACCTCAGCAGTATAAAGGGCCACCCTGACTGCTGTAACAAGGGGAATGGGAGCATTTGGGAGGGAGAATGCAGCCTCATAATCCTTACAGTACATCTAACAAACAGAAAAAACAACAATAAAATCATAGAATTGTTAAAAAGGGAAAGAATTAATTGCATTCCTGAACAGATAGATGTTTCCTTGTGCCCTTTTGGATGGTACAGGCTGTCTCCTTTGGGAGGCCCTTTGTAGCTGTCCATCTGAGATGCTGAAGTATATTGATCACATTATCTGTTACCTGTTCATCTTGTGTTCTCCTTTTCCTGCTCACTGGGCCTGCAAGACTTCAAGGTTGAATGGTACCTGCTGCTTGCTTCATCAGTGGAGGTTCAGCAATAAGAGTATCAGACACCAGTAGCTTGGAGCATTTCTTTTCACCACATAGTGCTCTGATCACAAGTGCTGGCAGCACTGCAAACTTTGACTGACAGATTTTGTCCTACTTCTGGTTCCTGGTTTCTATGATGTTCAACCAAGCTGTCTAGATACATCTTGTCTCATTACAGTCTCATCTCAGTGGCTTCTTTTCCCTCAGCTCTTCTTGGCTGCTGCATTGGGAGCTAGGTACCAGCCAACATTCCAGTGCCTTCTGTAGGGATGCAGAGCAGAGCCTGCAGCCCCCACCACAGCTTTTCAAGTCAGTTTGCAGTCCCAGGACATGGGTTGTGAAAAAGTCTGACTTCAGAGTTTTTCAGCTGAAGTCAGAGGTATTAAAGGCATTTGATACTCTTTCATACAGCAAGTTTTGTCTGAACTAGAGTCTGCTTGTGCCTAGTAGATTGGTTAAAATGTTCCTGTGATTTATTACAACTGAATGCCATGAAAGCTGAATAAATCTTGAGGATCAAATCTCAGTAAGCAGCTATTTGCCTGATGTCCTACTTTTTTCACATCTCCTGCAGGAAGCAAATAGCCTTTAGTTAAATGAGTACCTTTTCTTCCCTAAAATACTGTAACTCCAAATTTCCCGTTTTAATGATAATTCCTGCTTCAGGGGCATACACAGTGCCACGTGAAGGTATTAGGGAAAACCAGCTGCAAATCTAAAGATAACAGAGTCTGCTTTCCCTGGGGTGTACAGTGTTTCACCAGGAGAGCTTTCCCTATTCCAATCCTTCAGTTACTTTTGTGTTCCTAATTATTTATACAAGTGTAATTGACTTGAAAGATATTCTTGGCTTTCAGTATGCATTGAGTGAATTATTGACCCATCACATGGGTCATTGATGTGAGGAGACGTATGAACAAACTGGCTGCAAATTAGCTACTTTGCATTCTTAATAGCAAATGTAAGCCATTAATAACTGTGCTGCTGGATGCACTCAGAGCCTGCACAATTTTAGTTTGACATGCATATGGCTGAGTTCATCCTCAGTGTAATTTGAAATTCATTGGGCATGGACTTCATCTCTTTATGCTACTTTAAAATCTCTCCTGTGTTGAGACGTGATATGCTAATTCCAGAGTTTATGGCTGACTTGAGATGTTACATTTGAAAAATCAAATCTAATTAAATCAACTTATTACCGAGGTCAGAGACCAGTATTCAGCACATTCTGTTCCTTGCTATTTTGCAGCAAAGAGTAAACTTGGTGAGCATATTATGTCTTAACCCATAAACAAACTAATCTGCCCTAATAAGAAAGCTTCTGGATGCAGAACCTAGGAAGCATAATCAAGTGATAAAGTGTTCTCTGGAGAGTCCAAATATTTGAGCTCACTTCCTGGGTTTTTACACTTATTTAGTTTTTTGTTACTATGGGACAAGTGTTCTCCCCTTGCCTGCTTCCCCATCTAATCATAAGATGGAAGTGAAACTAGGGTGTTGTGTGGATAAATTCAGTGGCTACAGAAAGCTTTAAGACCTCTTGTGTTGGTTTGGGCTGGCACCACAGCATCATCTTCCTGTAGTCAGAATTCTAATGAAGCTCAGATTTTAGGGGAATATAAGCTAAAGATGTCCAGTGACAAACTTATTATCTAAGGAGAAAAGTTTTTGCATAGCTGACATCTTGATATTCTTGATAGTCATCAAAGAGATAATCAGAGGGGAATGAACTCTGGCTTGTTGAGACAAGCAAATATTAAGTTGATTTGCAATTGGTTTTGCAAATGAAAGTCTTACATTTAGATTTATTAAGAGTTTGCACACTGTGCAGGAATTGGTATTGAAATTGCAGTATCACCAAGTGCCCAGTGGCTCTTTGTGCCTCTTATTGTTCAGCATCTGGAAGGTTTCCTGCAGAAAGGACCTGTGAAGGTATGCACAGTGGGCTAACAAAAAACTCTGCATCTTGCCTTGAAAGCTCTTCTTCTCCAGGATGCAGGCTGAACTACAGTCCTCTTTCCAGGCAAGAAACAGAGCCTCAGTATATAGTGCTGGTACATTTTTTGGGTGGATTTGTCTGCTGAGGGATCAGACAACTGGCACTTCTGCAGCAGCTTGGTGTGAAGGTGAAGCTACATTCCTGTGTGAACCTCCCCTCATTCCCACGGTAGTCCAGAGACTTCAGGATGCACCTTAGGTATTGAGTGTTACAGTGAGCTGCTGCCAGCAGTTAAAACACAAGAACAGCTTTTAGGTGCAGGATGCCCTGACCTTCATGGCTGGAAAGTGCTTCCACCACAGCCACCCCCCTTTAAGAACCACCCAGGTACCTCAGAATACCACTGCTTACCAGCTATGGGCGTGGGTCCACAGAACTTCTGCCAAGAAATGTGAATTCCCAGAGCCTGCTCTCTTACATTTCTCCTGAAACAGTCAAGGACAAACAACAGATCTAGATGGAGCTGGAAATCAGCAAGAAACTCAGTGAAAGGAAATGAGGCAGGAGAACCTCTTTCCACCACCTGTCTCGCCAAATCCCAACCCACCCCCTCCCCGTCTCCTTCACGTCCAAAACAAATCCATGATTAAGACTTAGTGCCCTTTGCCCTCATCCTTCCCCACTCCACACAGGGCTTTCTCTGAACAGGGCTGTGTTTCCAGGTTCTCACACAGATCCCCCAGCTGCTTGCTCTCTGCTTTTTGACCTGGGAACCCATCCCACCCATCCCATGCCCTCTGCTCATCCATCTCAACATAGCCCTCATCACCCCTGTGCTTTGTGCCACCTCGTTCACTGCCCTCTCCTCAGGAGAACCACAAAGCAGGGTCAGCATCCAGCAGCCCCAGCTGTGTAGGTCTGCACAACAGCAAATTCTGTCTAATCAGATGTGTTGGCAGTTTTATAGGATTTCTTACCAAAATTTAAGGATATAGTGGCAGTTATTAGCTGAGCAGCTATGGCAAAAGGCTGTGGTATAAGAAGTAGAGGCAATCAGTACAGAAGGGGCACTGTTACTTCCTGATCGTTCAAACCATTACTTTATTTTTGTTATTTGATTCTATAATGGAGATTTTCCTTCTCTTGTGCAGCAAGGTTGCATCATACAGAAAATTGGTCTGCTTAAGTAAGAACTCTTATGGTGTCTTTCATCAAATGTTCTTGGAGAACATTACTAATAATTCATTAAAGGGCCACTGTCAGCTGGAACACTTCTAATTACCATTTTCTGACTAGTCAACCCTTAAGTGGTATGCCCTGATTTTTAAATTTATTTCTAACTCATATGTAGATTTTTCTTTTTCCCTGCTAATGTTTATATGGGTTGAGAAAAGTAATTGACTGTGAGACTAAGGAATTGAGCCATACACTACATGTTGTTGTGCCCAAAATGGAAGAGAAGGGAGGTTACTACTTTAACAGTAGGTTTAAGAAACTCCCGGCTGCAGCCTCTGAGCAGCTCGAGGCATCTGATTGTGGGGAACTTCTGCTACCTTAGTGCTGTGAAGCTGAAACACCTGGAACTTCGGGTGTAGCTGTGAAAATCATTATATGCTGCCCCTGTGCCACTGTCAGAAATACCACTCAGCTTTCCCAGAGAAGGATCATGCAGAAACAGCCATCATCTGCTTTCTGTATCTGAGGTGACTACAGCAGATGCAGAGGTTTTCTCTGACAACATTTTCTTAAGCCTCAGCAGGCTGTTTTATGGGAGCAAAAACCAAAGCAGAGAACTCTCAAGAGGGTTGCCCAAGGAAAGATAAGCAGCCTAGAATCCCAGCACCCCGTGCCATAAAAAAGTACTTTCTGGTTCCCTTGCTGTAGTCACTAGATGACAATTTTATGCAAGGAAGCAGGAGGGACAGTTCATCTAGGTATATGGTGGATTTTCTCATCAGCTATCAAGAGAAGAGTGTGGCACTGAGCCTCTTACCTTGTGTCTTAAGCAGTAAAGGTGACTGCAGAAGGGAGGTGGGAGAAAAAGCTGCCCAGCTTTGTGTCCCCTACACCTTGCTTTCCACAGTGCTTTGGTCCAACAGCTTCTGCATCCAAGGAAGATAGCCCAAGGCCCTCTTTGGCTTTTATGTGTGGCTGTGGTCAGCTCAGACTGGTTGCCAGCTCATCTATATGCAATGGCTCATTAACGTTGTGCCTGGGTTTATATATTGTATGTGAAAGGCAGAGGAATGGCTGCAGGATGGATAAAAATTACAGCAGGAGTGCTGAGATGCCAAGGTTAGGGAAAGTGGTGCAATGTTACCAGAAGAAGCTGATGATGTTGTTGCTGTCACCAACATCTGAGTCTCTTGCCCCATCACACCAGCCCGAGCACTACTTGTGAGTATCAGGCCTTTGCTTTGTGTAGAACCAGATCCCTCTTGATACCTCCCTTATTCTGCAGAACTCTTTGCAGTTTTATTTATTTGGTCCATGCTATATTATACACATGTGCCCTTGTCCTAATTTCTGCTTTGACACTCCTTCCTAGATTTAAGCTGAAACCCTGAGCCCATCTGAACTCTTTGCAGGGAACTTTGCAGGAGTTCCCTCAAAGCTCTAAAGTTACTGTCACTTTCTGCATCACTCTTTTCTCTGAGCTGAAACAGATGTGCACCTCTTGTACTTCTCAGGCCTTTAGTAGAGGGCTGTTATGTTCTGTTGCTGAGGGATGGAGTGATGGTAGCCTGGAACAATCCCATTTACCTATAGGCACAAGAACTTTAGATGTCTAAGCAAGGTAATTCTTCTGGTGTCCTCTGGAATCTGCCAGGTGTTTCTTCTTGTTCTGAGACAGGCATCTGAGGATACATTGCCTTGCAGAGGTGCCATCCTTCTCCATCAGCTGGAGCAGTTTATATCCCTGCCTTTTGGTCTCCCACTGCACATAAATGAGTTTTATCCCCAGACTGGATGCTGATCTTCCCTTGGGTGTACATCAGAAAGAACCCAGTGCTTCTAGCCTCCTGCCAGGGGTGAGTGGAGGAGTCATAGAGTCATAGTCATCCTTTGAGTCATAGAGTAGGTTGGAAAAAGGATTTGTATGTTAAAAAAAAGTTATGCAATGCTTGGGCAGAGCCAGGCCTCTTCACCCAGCTGAAACCAACAGGAGCTTTTTGACTCAGTGGTGTCAGTGTGTGCCCCAGAATGTTCTGAAGACAAAAAAACCTGAGATAGGGACTTAAGCTCTGTTATTAGCCACCTCATTGTTTTAATAACTCCATTGTTAATCATAAATCTGATAATACTCAAGCAGCACTTTTCATCTCCAAAGTGTGCTAATCCATCTGTTACACCTCTGAACACCCCTGTGAGGCTGTTAGGATATATGTTAGTACATCCAGACTTCTTACAGCTCCAGAAACTCCTGAGAGAATTACATTACTCCAGATTCTTTACCATCAGCTAATGATGTGCTATAATTTGAAATAATCTTTTTATTTTTATACTATACCTAGCACATACAGGAATCCTGTCCTTTCCTCCTATTGACAGTTTGTGATGGCACCAATTAATTTCCTTGCATCACAAAACACACTGCAGATTGTTTAACATGACTTTTCAAAGCAGCAAGCTAGTTCCTCTGCAATGAAACTCAATGGGATTTTTTCCCCACTAGCTTCAAAGAGCATAGTTGAGCCCTTAAAGGGATTTACTTCTATTAAATATTATCCTTAAAACTGAGAAATTAAAAGCAAATGAGCTTTCTTCCTTTTTCCTCTAAGACATGTCAAAACGAATATTATAAAGAAGAATAGCTTTCCACAGCTTCCAGAAACTCCCCAAGTGAACTTCAATTGCAGGTTTTTAGGAAGGAGTGTAATTAACAACTTTATTCAGTCAGAAGCCAGAAAATTCTTACTATATTTGGCAAGAAAAAAGCAGAGCAGGAGGAGGGAATAAGTGACCTAGATTTTCACAAGTGACAAATGAGTCCTAGTTGCTCTGTCTGAGACTCCTTGAATGGCAGTTTTCCACAAAGTACAGTGCAAAGTGACTTCTTTTATTGTCTCTCATGTTAGACAGTCACAATCACCCGAGACATCCCTTGGAAATTAAGTGTGTTGTGTTTGTTAATCTGATTATTGTATGCACTTAGAGTAGTATTTCCAAAAATGGATCCATAGCCAACCCTAAATGCCATTTCCAGAGCTGACCTGGGAATGCCAGCAGCTCTCCTCATGACAATGATCTTTTTCTGAGCTTGCCTTGTGGTTTTCCTGGAAATGTATGCTTTGAGAGCATGACCCTGAAGAGGAAATGGGGAAAACAAGGTGTGACTGAGCTCACACTTCCAGAATGTCCCTTGCTATATTTGCAGTTTCTCTTATTTTTCAGTGTTGTTTTCCACAATAGTCAACATTTCTATAAAAAGCAAATTCTCTATGTAAAGCCTGTTTACCTAATAGCAGTTTTTCTCTATTAATGCTGATAATCTCTGTTTTGTCAAAGCAAAGAAAGATTTAATGCTTTTATCTTTTGGAATGGCTATTTATAGAAGATGAGGTCTCCCTAAGATGTAATCAAAGATACATGTTTGCAGTGGAGTAGGCAAGTCAGTACTGCAGGCAGTTGTTTATTCATTAACCTCCGTGCAGTTAGGCTGGCAGCCTCCCAGCTCTTATTTACTTTGTGCTTCCCATGGGGAGGGATTTGGAATCCATTGTGGTTTTATTTTGAGTCCCAGGAGAGATTATTCTGTCCTTCCAGTTATGTCTCATTTTGTATGAGTAAAAGGCAGAGCATGTACTAGACAGCAGTGTAGCAATGAGTATAGAAATAACAGGAGGCAGAATACTCAGTCTGATGCATGTGCAGTTGTGATTCATTCCCAGAACTTTCTTTTCTGTGAACAAGCACCATCAGAGCTGAGAGAGAAATAGAAGAGCTGGGCTTTTCCTCTTAGCAGGGAATGTCACCAACAGCCTTCCTTAAACATCTAGCCATGCATGCCAGCATGCAGATAAGCTTGAAAAAAGTATAAATCTCTAGGATAGCAGGTGCCTGAAATGGAAGAACTCTATGACAGATGAAGTTGATTATATCCCTCATCTCTTCCATCACCTTCAGGCATTGCTACTAATGAAAGTAAAAGATTCCAAATCACTTCAGCCTTCTTTATTCTCAGACAGCAGGTACTTGAAGGGCTTGCCCTCCTCTGTTAACTGTAATGACAGAATTTAAATGCATAGGCCATTTAAATTCAGGAGCAAAATCTCTGTATCTTGGCTTGGCAGTGCAAGTGGAAATCCAGAAAAGCAGACACTTGTGTTATTTTAACCCTTGAAGCCATTGTAGCTGTACAGCAAAGTCCTCATATGATTTCCCCTCTTCTTTACAGAGTGGTGCAGGTGGGCTTGAGAGAAGGGAAAACATTCCTGAGGAGTTCATAGCATGAGAGAGGACCCTGCCTGCCAGCTGATGAGTTGTGTCTTTTGGGCACGTTCACAAGCTTAATTTCTCTGTGACTTTTCAGAAAGTGCAGAGAACTGGTGACAAGAATTTAGGACTGTCTTTAAGTTGTTATGCTAGAACAGCAAAGCTCCAATGAGGCTTTTCTGAAACAGCATGGCCTAGAGCCCCCCAGCCCCTTGGCAAGCCTGCCAGGTGACACCTCTGCTGGCAGTGCCACAGGGGGAAAGGGGTTTATGCAACTCTGTACGTGGAGGAAATGATGCCAGGGTCTCACTGGGAGGAGGAAAGCTCATTACTGGTATTTACTTGTAATTCAGCTGCCTGGCAGAGGAGGCTAGTGCCAGGGAAATCCTCCCTTCCCCTGAAAATGTAGGGCATGTGTGGACTGCAACAAAGGCACTTCTTTCCTTCCTGCTGGGAGTAAGCTGGGTGTTTACAGCATCACAGACTGGTCAGGGGTTGGCAGGGACCTCTGAGGATCATCCAGTCCAACCCCAGTGCTAGAGCAGGATCCCCTAGAGCTGGGTTAGAGCCATGTGCAGCACAAGGCTGTTTGGCTGGGGGGGGACAGGGAACTGGAGCAGGGAGAGGCTGTGTACTCCCCTGTGCAGAATGCAGTGAGGGATGCTTAGTCCTGAGTCACTTCCCTTTTTCTAGCCACTGAATCCTCCTTTTAAGAACTTCAGCTCAGCACACAGAGGAAAAGACAAGAGGGGCAGTGGTAGAAAGCACCATTCTTCTATTGGCAGCTGTGTCCTTGTCACCTTGTCACTTCAGCACTCCTAAGAAATGAATCTGCAATGGTTACAGGACTGTGTGATGCTACAAACCTACTGGTTGCCCTGAACAATGACATTGGGGTCTGAAATATTTGGAAGCTGAGAATAGAAGTTTTAAACCTGGATGTAGGAAGGCGTATGACACAGTCATTAAACAGCTGTTGTCACCAGCTCACACCTGTTGAAGTTTTGTTTCTAGATTTTCATTTGGCTTTGTCTGGTAGCTTCAGGGCTTCTGCACTAGAAGAAGAACTCTCATCCTGCTGTTGATGGTGTTACAAGTGGTAACAACCTGCAACTAAGTTACTGCTTCCTCATTTGGCAGAGCAACAAGCAGAGATGTCTCAGTGTGTACATAACAAGATTTTTTTGAGCTGCAATGAAGCCTTAAAATGGGTTCGAGTTTGTTTCCTTTCCTTGTTTTCCAAATCAACATGCTGTAAGGTCTAGAGAGGTATTTGTGGAAGTTGCAGTTATTCGCCAGTGTAGGGGATGTTTGTAAAAGGCCATTCTGGAGGGGCTGTGCCAGGAGGCCTAGGCCAGCTGGGAGCACAGATGTGGCTCACCAAAGACTTTTTCTGGAGCATATGTTCCCTCCTTGCTTGAGCAAACCTGAGAGTTTGCTAAGGGGGGGATGGCACAGACTGCACAGCCAGGAGTGCCTGCATGGGCACTGCCTCCCCCCTGCCAGAAAGCAGCTAGAGGAGCAGGAATAAGCAGATTTGGGTATATTGTACTTACTGGCAGTTGCTTTTCTGGGGCTGTGTTAAATATTGCCAGCAAAAATCTGTTTCTGGAGAGCAGATTATGAACTTTAGTTCTGGAAAACAGAGAACAGGGTTCTGGAGAGCTGAATGTGAAGTGTAGGTAGCTCTGTATGTGCCTCAGTTTTTCCACCCTTTGCACTTTGCAGATGAAGAAAGGAAGAGTTCTGTATCAGTACAACACTGCATTATTCTTTGCACAGCAGTCACCATCTCTTGTACTGCCATTCTTCAAGGTCCATCGACTCCACAAAAGTTCCTAAATTTTACCATGCTTTTGGTGTCCTCTGAGTCCCTTCTGGATGGTGGTCATGTCCCCCTTGGGCTGAATCCCTAAGGTTACTTTTTGGTTGCATTGTCAGTTGGCCATTTTTATCCTTTGCTTTCTAACAGCCTTAAGAATTCATTCCATCTGTTGTCTGTTTACCTGACAGCCCTCAGTTATACTTTATAGATTGTTAGACTCTGGTTTTCTTTGTTTGTTATTACTAGTTTTATTTCTTACAATGTCCCAGTTGCCTAGCAATGCCAGTAGGTGCCTTGAAAAGCAGTAAGTAAAACATAAGCTTTCTGTAAGGTAGAACATTTTATTCTGCTTCACATCAAATCTATTCTTTTGCAAGTCTCTGTGGACTCTATCAGCATTAATAGATGAAATTCACCCTCTCTTTTGGACTGTGGAGGAGGCAGAGATGTACAGGAAGCAGTCATCATTTTGTTTTTCACAGATGATAATGAAGGCAGAGAAAGGCAAAGCAAGGTGGAAAGCCTGGTTTGATGTTGTGACCCACAGAAGTCAGGCACTGATCTCTCATGGGAGTCATGAAGCAAGCTGAGAGTGTGTTGTTGGAAAGAATTAGAGCTCTGCTGAATTCTCTGCTGCTCATGGGTTGGATGGAGCCCACAGCGTTAGGTAGAGTATAAGGAAGTGAGTAAGTTGTGTGGAGTGATTGTATATTTAGTTACTTCCCAAGAGCAGGAATATGGTCCCAGAAGCAGCACAGACATAGGACTGTCCAACACAGGGTACTGAAGAAATCAGCAGATCCTCTCTTACATATATTATGCTCTTTGTTCTGTCCTTTCACTGGGAAAAGGGTTTTCCCTGACTATTGGCTGAGTTCAGTGTACAGTCCCATGGAGTCTGGCCTTGTGGAATTTATGCAATGCTTCTACATGGAGAGCTGGATCCAGGAGGCAAGTTTGTCCTTCCAAGCAGCTGCAGAGTCTGTGCCATGTAGTCAGTGTAGTTCCTGCCTTCCCTTTAGTAAATCCGTAGCTGACCCTTTACCATTAGGAGTAACAGATCTGATTGGTAACTTTGCCCTTATTCTTCAGGGCAGCAGAATGGGCTGGCATTCATGCAATGTACCCACAAAAGCTGCTATTGATTTATGTGTAGTTGCTGTTACCAACAGAAAAAAAAAAGTAAAAAAAAGTATCCCTTTTTGTTTGGTTGTTTTTTTTGTTTATTCCCCAGCAGAGAACTGCAGGGACTTCAGCTGCACACTGACTTTACAGAAGTACATTTACTGGATGAGCACACAAAAACCATGGGCCTTGCTTTTGAAGGTCAGGACTTAGAACTAGCCAGGGAAAGCATGGCTGTTTTACAGATGAGTGAACCCATCAAAATGAGTCAGTTGGGAGGGCAGTAAGAACAGGTTTGATGGCAGAGAGCTGTTCCCATCTTTGGTAAGAGCAGCCTGAAGGATCAGCTGCAGCCTGAACAATGAAAATGATCAGTGGCATCATGTGTGTGAGGCTGGAGCAGACATGGCCTCTGAGGGGACTCTGCCTGGCTGAGTTTTGGACAAGTTGCTCAAGAGGCTTTAGAGCCTCAACCTTAGTGCTGGGACAGAAAGCAGGAATTCACCCAGCTCTGAATCAGGTTGGCTCCTTATCTCTTGTGACCTGATAATGCCATAATAGATTCAAGGACTAGGTTAGGCAGCTGAAGTCAGTCCCCTCTCCTTCCTCTCATTAATTTGTCCATATACTGAAATCTTTTAGTGGTAAAGTTTCCCCTTTACAGTGTGTTTTTGTCTAGTTCCACAGAGCCATGGGGTGTGTTCTGTGGAGGAGCTTGTTTCCAGAACCTTCAGTTCTTGTACTGTGGTTTTCTGCAGGTCTCAGTTGCCCACCCTGAGATGAACCCTGGTGTTTCACAACCTTTTCTGCAAATGGTACATATGCCAAACCATGCTTGTCCTGCACAGCACCTCATAGGTACTTTCTAAATCTATAAACTCATATATATGGGTCCTCATGTATGGATAAAGTTCTTAAAATTGGGCTGTAACATTTCCATTAAAAATGTGGGGATAGAGCTGATTTCAGGAAAGCCACTGCTTCGTGCTTAACCTTTTGTACTTTCTTGCTTGTCTAGTACGTGCATAACTACTCGAACTTCAGGTTAAATAATATTTCAGAGAGATCTGTGGGGCTTTACCCCTGCCAATGGCCGGGCTGGTGTAAAACCAGTGTGGGTGCCCATCACCCTCTGCTGGTCTCAGCAGGCAGTGCTTGGGGTCATGCTGGCTCTGGGCGGCACGGGAAGGGCTCATGACAAAAAATGACAGATATTTCACTGCTTGTGTACCACAAAGCTCCAGCTTCCTTTTTAAAGCCGGGCCGATGGTGTCAATAACAAAATAATTACTCGATCTTCCTTATGCCAAAACCACTTTACAGAGTGAGCAGGTGAAATGAGAGGCTGAACTTTTTGTCCAGCTGTAGTTGTTTTGGGGATGGGGTAGGCACAGAGGGGAGTGTGGTTTCTGAGTTGAAACAAGGGTGGTGGCAGCACTACATGTCTACTGCTTCAGATTTAACATAGTTCAGATGAGAGCAACATCTGGTCTAGGTCCCTGAGGGAATTTCCTTGGCATTGGCTCAGAGTGCTGAAGAAGTCCCTGATAAATCACTCCAAGCAATGATCGGAGCCTTTCTGGCAGCTCAGTTTCAATAACTTTATTGCATGACAAGGTGTATGCAAACTGTCAGCACAAATGAACCCATTCTCTGTGAACAGGGCAGCACTGAACCTGCAAGTGCCAGTGGTATCATTTGTGTGGAAACACCACAGCCCAGGGCAGTGTGACATAACCCAGTCATCTGGTTAGAAAATGTTATGACATAGAAAAGCCTGGGGAGCTGAAAGAAGCCTCACCAGCACAAAGACCGTGTCCATATGGCATCATGTTTCCCAGGAAAACTTATTTTTATGCTTTTTGACATGTCTACAATTCTGGTGTTATGCCTCATTTACACTGGTACATTCTGGGAAATCTAGTCAATAATTCCTGATGTCTTCTTTTACCAGAGAGCTGTGTGACTCGTGGAATCATCTGAGATATTTCTATGGTTGTATTACATGCTGAGGAAGTTTTATAATGGCCTGAGGTTACACTCATCTCCTTAATCTTGGACTCTGATATATCAAACACTGGCTGAACTTCGTAAGCAAGAAAGTAAAATTAATTTAAACATCTTTTCTTGTACAATTTTAGCACTAGGCAGATCTGAAATTCTGAATTGGTGCATTGAGTGGCAAAGGAATAAGCCCCAGGCAAATCCAACAACAAGGGAAGCTTCACTGAATGACTGCAGGGTAACTCCAACAGCTTTGCTGCAACATCAGTGAGCCATAGCTGCAGGAATTACAGCGTGTAAGGGGGCACTCTGGTGAACACAGCAGGATAATTTAATTCAGCATACTTCCAGCACTGTTTGATTCTGAAGACTTCAGAGGACTCAGTTTATCTCTGTGCTCTTTCTCAGGACTGCCAGAAAGGTCCTTGTCACTGATCTGCAGCAGCATTTCATGCAGTCCTAAAGCAGGTCACAGCAAAACTCCTCTGTTTGTTCTTCAGGAGGAAGGCAAACACTTTCAGGAAGGAGAGGTCTCCAAATTAAGGGCTCCTCAGAAGTCATCCTGCAGTCTGTGGTGCAGGCAGGACAGGGAGCAGGGGCTGGGGAAAGGGGCAGAGCCTGCAGGACTGAATGGCAAGTGGCTGCATCACTCATTTTCCTGGGGAATTCATCTCCTACCTGTGTCCCTTTTACACCAACCCACGACTTGAGGGAAAGGGCTTGTTCAGCAGGCAGCAGCAGTGGCTGTGGTGTGGAAGAGGGCTGTATTTTTAGAGGTGGCAGCAGAGCCTTGCTGTCACGGTGCTCTGGGGCATGTCAGTCCCACAGCAAATGCTTCATGATGCTTTATTTGACTGTGCAGTGATTAACAAGAGGTGGGGAACCTCGCTCCCCATCTCCTTGCAGAGGAGGGATTAGGGCAAAGCAGGAACAGAGGGACTCATGTCAGAGCTGTAGCACATTTTGTCCTTAATGCTGTAGCTTGTCACTGCCTGCATTTTTGTATTTATGGACCTGTATCAAGGGACTGTTTGATAGGCCTTTAATTTCCTTTGGTTTTACTCTGAACAGGCCTCTCTAGGGACAGTGAGAACATTTTCAGTGTTATTGAATGTCATCTCTATGCAAACTGAAGAGGGGGAACATATTCAGATGATAGCTATGAAATAAATGGGGGGTGGTAGGTTTTCTGGCTGCTGGGGTATTTTTCCCTCTGAGCATCTCAAGGTCAGCTGGCTCCATAGATACAAATATGCCAAGAACAAAATGTACAGATGTGCCAGGAGTCAGGGACACAGACATGCTGGCACTGTAAACAGACCTGGATCGTGTCCAGTATTGTCAGGCAGTGAGCTCACAGGAGTGTTCATAAAAAGGCACATTCTTGCAGTGATATGATTTATCTCTTCTCTCCATTGCATCCATAAACATGGGTTATTGGCATTTTTTTGGAAAAGCCTAGATTCAGCACAATCTCAATTTTATTTGGAGGAAATTTTAGAGGAACGGGGGGAAATTTTTATTCATCCTGTAGGAGCATCTGAGCACATAACAGACAGTCTGGTTCCCTGAATACATGGCTGGAGGAGAAACAAGTAGCCTCGTTCTTTTTCTGATTCTGCTACTGATTTATTGTGCAAACAGAAAAATCTTTTATGTAGCAGTTGCAAATTTCTGTACACTTCTCCAATCCCTTTTACACAGCTTTCCTTTTCCAGTTATTTACTTGAACTAAATACCAACCAGTCAGGCAAAGCTGGGAACACCTTCATCTAACAGTCTTTGGCAGACTTAAAATATTAATGCTTTTTATAGTGTACTTTTTTCATGAGAGTCAGATGCTGCTACCAAGGCAGGGAATTCCTTATAAATATTGAATGCTGCTGCAAGCTCTGGAAAAAAATATCCTAGGAGTGGTTCTCTTAAGCTCCTAAATGGCTGAAAACTGCTGAATTTTTTCCTAATGTTAGCAAATTATGTGGAAATCCAAGAGCTAAGAAGTTACTTCAGTGCTACTGGTATTTTCTGGTGAACAGCTGAATTGAAGTGGTCCCTACAGATTGCCTGCTGGACAGAGACACTTCCAGGGGGAATGGAGCAAGTGGTTCTGTTCTTACAGCCTCCTTAGAAGTTCTTGTAGTGAGATGCATCTCAGGAATTGGCTTGAAGGTCTGTTGCATATGGAAGAGTAAAACTGAATTGCAGAGGAGATCCAGAGCCCTCAGAGAGTCCTCAGGCCCCAGAGCTGCTCTGGCCAGGCACCTGAGCACACATGGGCAACAAGGAAAGGGAGTGCTGGGGGAAGGCAGTCCATGCAGTACCTGTTTGTGGCTAACCAGAGGCTTTTTGTGCCCAGGCTGTTAGTTTGCTGCCTTGTCTGGTGCCAGGCAGGCACACTTGAGGTGAAACAGCAATCCAAAGACTTCATTAGAGTCAGGGGGGGTCACAGCCAGAGCAGAGGTGAAAAGAATCCTGAAGTGAGCTTAGAGCAATGACACGTGAGACCTGCTGTAACACATGCTGGATTGCTTTCAGTTCCCAAGAGTGGATTGTTAAATAAACTAGACATGCAGATGGGTGCTACCTAAAATTTATCATCTATCTTCAGGGTACTATTTCTGGCCTGGAGTTTGTGCTTTCTGCTAAGTAACCACAAAACATGCTGGAAGGGATGGTTTCATGTTGCACTGAGCTGTGATGTTCAGTCCATGGTGGTTTCACAGGGGGTGACAATCCAGGACTTCAGGTGTGCAGGCTGAGCTTTGGTTCAGCTCCTGCAAGAGCACAGAAGCAAAATGTAATCTGTGACACTCTTATCCAAAGACATCTGTGGAATCCCTTGGAATCAATTAAATACCCTGGTGGATTCCTTATAGTTTTAAGAGAAACTAAGAGGAAAAACACAAGCTAGAGGTGAGATCCTTCAGTGAAGGGGCTGCTGACTGCTGGCTGTGTTTGAGCTGTACCTTTCACCTTTCTGCTCCTGTCCTCTGTGTTCCTGCCCCTCTCTGCAAAGGGAAAGCTGTATGTTTTTAGGAGGGAAGTTCATGCAATAAAATTGCCATCTGCAAAATCTGAGGCATTTGCTTTTATCAGAAATCTTTTTGACAGCCCAGCAAGGGAATTGTTTTCATAAATTTTGCCATTATTAACACTGTGCTATACCTGCTGCATTGCTGGGTCATCCCTGAGCTCAGAGGCAGTGAACAGGAAGGTGCAGTGGTGGTTTGGACACAGCAGAGCTGTCAGAGGGGTGTAGGGTCACACACACACAGCCTGTGCCCCTCACCACTGCTTGCTGCCCCTGCAGCCACCATGGGCTCAGTGGGAAGCTCAGCCTCTGGATGCTCTTCAGCCTCAGGTTCTGCTGCTGCTGTACCTGCAAAGCAAGGGCTTCATTAGTGTTAATTATGAGAGCAGTTCCCAAGGACCAGACTTAGACCCTTGTGGGCAATGCAGAAGTCCAAAGCCAGCAAGGAGCTGGGCTGGGTGGTGGGGCAGCTCCGCAGAGCTCTCTGGCTGCCCAGGTTAGCAGCAGCTCCCATGAGCATCTCAGAGGTGATGGCAAACAGACTCCTCCACACATGCTGCACAGAGCTGGGGGAGTCTGGGTTTGCTGCAGAAACTTCTCCTTCCCCTTGTCTGCCACTGTTCCTACTTCCCAAGTCTTGTTTTGAGTTTGGGCTTTGAATAAGCCCCAAAAGACAAAAGGAAGTCGAGACGGAGTGGGTGACTCACATGGAGGTGCTCAGAGCCTTACTTGAAACTCAACTGCCTCGAGTGCACAAAGGAAGAGTGGAGGTGGATGAATGAGGCAGTCGGGGAAGCTCTTTCCACCACTGGCTCTTACAACTCTGTTTTCTCCTAGTGAGATGGCAGGTTAAAGGTTGACAAACAGAAAGAGACATCTCTCATTTCAGAGATCAAATTGCACAACAAATTAAAATGCTCCCTGAAGGTGCTGCTGCTCCCTCTTCTCTTGATGCATGCAAAGTGGATGACAGCCACCACTGCTCCAGAACAAGCTTCAGATGCTGTCACTGGTGCTCAGATCGAAGGCTGTTCCTTTGGGTAATAAATGTCATGGGCCAGTCTGTGCTCATCAGGAGGGGCAGCTCATTTCTGTCTAGCAAAACCTCAGGGAATCAGCAGTTACTCCACACTTGGTTCATGAAAGCTCAGAAGTTGAACTGTCCTGCCACGTTCTATAGAGACTAGCACAAAAATCCAAACTTTGTTTTATGAAAGCTTTTTCTGTGCATAATATCCTTAGAGAGCTGGCATCGGGACATGAGCACAGCACTGGGTAATTGCATCAGGTCCTGGCAGAGCTGGGGCAAAGAGAGGAGAGTGTCAGAATTATACATTACCTGTTCATGAGCTGACAGATCTCTTTAGGGGAGAAGCCTCTCGTTTTTCCAGCTGGAGAATCCATGTGGGATGTTGGGAAACAGAGTTTCTGCAGCCTCACTGATCAGGGGGAGCTGGGAGAACCCAAGCTCTGCTTTAAACCCTCACTGTGCCCCTTTTGTCAGGGTTTGTAGGGAACTCCTGGGAGGATGCGGTGCCAGCAGATGGCAGTGCCTGTTAGCAGAGTTTCAGTCCTGGCAGGAGGCAGAGGAGTTTGCTCAGACCATGAGAAGGGTGTTGTTTACATGCCAGGAGGCACAGTGCCATTGGGAGCAGTGCTGGGATGGAGCTGGACCGGCCCACAGACAGGACCAGCCAGCGAGCCCACTCCTCTGGCTCTGGGAGGTGGCTTGGGTTGTGGGGAGGTGAAGAGGAGGGGAGGAAGGCTTCTGGTGGTGACCGTGTCACACTGGCTTTGCAGACTTGCACAGACTCTGCTCCTCTAGCACTGCTAGCTGGACGGCTTTCCTTAGAACCAACACTAATTTTAAATCTTATTAAAAGAGATTAAATGAAAGAAGCAGCAAAGCTGATGCCATTATGAAGGTGAAACTGTCCTTAATGCTTGGTGAAGCAGCATCCAGGGACTTATCCTGCTCCAAAAGCTAATGTTATGATTTTAGGGGGGACTGACTCTCATGCTGTAGGCATTACTGTTTGGTACTTTGTAAGTTGGAATGCTTATTAAAAATTAAAACTGTCAATGTGCTGCCCAAATAGCACTTCTATAAGGATACTTAATTTATCATAGACATACTCCTAAAAGATAAAATCAATATTTGATAAGAGCATCCCCAGCTATTGTGTGCAAGTAGATTATCCGACGTAATTTAAGAGGATTTAATTAACAGTTTATTGCAATGCCTTTTACTTTCATTGCAAATAGTTTCACCGCTGCTTTGAATTTAGTCCTCAGTGCTGTTTGCAAAACTGAGTTTTAATGGCCTCAGTCCTTGGTCTGACTCCACAGACAGACCAGTTGAGGTTCCATAATGACATGTTCTGTGTCCTAGATTTAGGATGGTTGGGAGTCAGATTTTCTGATCTACATCACATCCCACTAGTTCAATTTTTTTCCTGTTCCAAACCAAGAATGCAAGCAATAAATTGCAGAATGTCCATACAGTAAAATAAATGTCATTCCAATGCTGATGTATTTCCTTAATGACTCTCTGGTTTAACAAATAGAAAACTGAAAGTCATTGAGTGCAGAACATGGTAAAGCCAGCTTTCAGATTCCAGCAACAGTGACATGTTCCTGTACAGTGCTTTTGTTTTGACAAGTTCTCTTTTCCTGACCAGAAAATCTTCTGTGAAAGCACTTCTGATGAGCTGTAATGAGTGTGGTCCTGGAATAGAAAATTAGAGGGGACAGGATTAAGGGAAGAGGGCAACAAAGCCTGAAGGCAACCTGTAGTCACCAGGCAGATCTATCTTGTATGTGCAGCTGGCCTGACATTTACTTTTCAGAAGAAGAAATATTTTACTAAGCTGGGGAGACAGTGTGGTATTATCAATTATTTTTTTTTTTAGAAAAAAAAAAAAAGAAAAAGAAAAAAGGGAAAGAAAAAATAGAGCAAACCACTGAAGAGCTTTGAGAGCATTCCCTGGGACCAGCTGGATCACAGGCAAACAACACAACTCCATCAGCAAACACCCTTTCAGCAGCTTGATGGTTGACAGGCAAGGGGAGAGAGCCAGAGGACTCATCCTCTCCCTCCTTCTCCCCACTTTGCCCAAATTCCCCGGTCCAGCCCCAGTTTCCGCAGTTCCCTGTTAAATACTCAGCATCTGCCTTCTCCCTGTCCTCCTTTTACTGGGAAGTGCTTTCTGCCTGTGTGATTTTAAAATAAGAACACAGCTCTCTAAAAAAATCCACCCAGTAAGCAAACGGAAAGCCATAGAGTAAGCAGGGCTAGGAGAGCCCAGGTAAGGAGAGGAGAAGGAAACACCCGGAGATGTGGCAAGGAGGGCAAAGCCCCTGGGCTGGGAGGGAAGCAGGGAGCCGTGGATTTTCTCCCGGCAGGGAATTGCCTCTCCCAGCCAGCCGGGGAGGTGCAAAGCAGCTCCTGAAACCCCTCCCCTCCTCGCTCTCATCCCGCCAGCCTTCCCTTTGCTGCTCATTCAGAACAGATAACGCTCCCTATCACATGCGGTCCTCTCCCTCCCCTCTGCCCCAGCCCTTTAAAAAGCTTTCTGCAGCCAAGAATTCCCCTGAGTGGGAGAGAGCAGGAGCAGAGCTGGGCAAGCGGCTGGCAGGCACCAGGAGCCCTGCGGCGGTGGAGGGTGAGGGTCTGGGACCCGGGGGTGTGGGCAGAGACAGCTTCAGCACTACGTAAATGTTTGCTAGGAACAGGCAGAGGGCAGAAGGGAAGAGAAAGCCCAGGGATCAGAAGGAGACCCCAGCTCTCTGGTGATGGCATGGATCTCCCACTTCTCCAGCAGCTCCTCCACCTACCTCCGAGTCCTGTCACCCTCCAGTGCCCCCGAAGTGCCAAGGCACAAGACTGATGCACAACTGCTCTTAGCAAGTAAGTTGCCTAATTTTGTTTGTTTTTACAGTTCACTAATTTTCTTCTCTGATTGCAAAGGATCAGGAGCCCGGAATGCAGGAGGACAAGCAGCTGGACCTCTGGGTCAGCTAAAGACCAGGTTTCAATGGCCAAACCTGCCAGGTTGCAAGCTCCAGATCTGCTGTTGGCTAGGGAACTCTTTGGGAAGCCAGGGATTAGGTGCTGAGCTTGGGCAAAAGCACTGCCAGACCTATAAAGGTGTTGTGAGTAAAAGACATTTAAAAATTATGAACTGCTCGTGTACTAAGTTAGTGGAGATCACTGGAATAAAATGGGCAGGGGCAGACTGATCAGAAAGCAGCCATAAAATGTGTGGAGTGACCCCATAACATGGAATTCTTCCACCATTAGGATATTTATGAGCCAGCTTACAGTTTGAAGAGCCCTTGCTAACTTCATACAGCACAACTCTCATTTGGTTTTGACCTGAGAGTTTCAGATTAGAGAACTGACAGAAACTGTTCCTGTCCCAGAGAGCTTACTGTCTGACTTGAGAGGCTTCTGTAAGCAAGCAGGTCCTTCTTCCTGCACCCTTTTAATTAGACAGCTGCCTTGGACTTAGAGTAGCTCAGAGAGAAACAGAAGTGGCATCTCTGAGTAGTTTTCTGATCAATTCAAGCGACTCCTATTGTATGTGGGAGGTTGTGTTGGGACAGTTATTTCACTTCTAGGGTTTGGTTCTTTCCCCCGGTGTTCCTACTCAGTTGGAGATAAAGGGCCAGGATGATTTCTGATTCCCATGAGAGAAATTCTCCATCTCTGGAAGGTTCCAGCCCAGTTATTTACAGACTGAAAAAGGCAAACAGAGTTTTGAGTCAGGTGCTGAGACAAATCTCCAGACTCTATATATGAAAGTCCCCCACTTTCTATTCAGCATGAGGTTAGGGGGGTCATTTGAACATTTGGGGTGAGCACTGGCAAATAATCAGTAGCTTGGTATTAGATGGTTCAGTTTGTCTCCCTGTGACACATCTTCTCTTCTCTGTCCAGTGGGTTCAATAGCACTGTTCAATGTTTTGGGGCAGAAAGCCTGCTTTTGGTCTGTTTGCCTTTGGTCTGTTTAGATGCAAGTTACTGGAGAAACACAAAGTGGTATTAGCATACTTCAATTTTTATTCTAATTTTTTTTTTTTTTTTGAGCCAGCTGTGGATTACATATTGCTTCTCAGTTGCTATTATGGTAAAATATCTCAACACTGGAGAACAGGAACATGAGTGCTTCTGGGCAGGCTTTTCTCTTTGAATTGGGGTTCTGCTTTTCCCATTATTCAGTATGTGCTCTGTGTAAACATACAGTAACAGGAGAATCAGGAGTCTTGCTAGGACAAAAGTGGGTTTTTTTCTTTGTTCAGTTGTGTTGGTTGAAAGATGATGGTCAAATTTTCAATGACACCAGAAGGTTCCCCTAAAAATAGAGTCTGGGGCAAAAGGACAGAGAGGCTGTAGCATGCCTCAGGCAGTCACAATCTTGGAGGTGGAAGGAACAAATTGGTTTCTTTTCAGGCTTGTTGGTAAATAAAATATCATTTAACCATTCAAAAGTAATAAAAACACTGAAGAGCATAATATTGTGATTGCAGCCTCTGCACATAGGCTTTTTATGCTCAACTTCTTTAATTCAATGAACTAGAAGGTGATGGACTGAAAATTACATGGATTATTCTCCCATCCACCCAGTGCATTTGAACTCTGATTTATCAGGTAGAGATATGCCTTATCTTGTGGAACTCCATGTTCCCCATCCTTGTTCTATAATAAATTGTTACAGCCTGTGCACTGGGGTTGGTTATGATGGCTCATAAGGCATTTTCTAGTTTTCAGCCTTTTCTGGAGAAAAAAACCAAGCACCACCCCAGTCTGTGGTCTCATTGCAATTTAGCTTCTCCACTCTTTCCTGCATTGGTCTGGTGTATTTAATTCAACTGCAAACTTGTGTTACACGGGGGATTTTTTATGTTTTAATCCATAGTTATGGGGAAAAAAAATTTCCTTGAAGCCTGTAGCTACTTGATAGAAACACAAGTGCTTGGCATTAGAAATAATCTGGGTTATTCATGCTGATGGATTGGGTTATTTAGGTTTTTCAGAGTAATCTTTAGACATACCTGAGGCAAATGTGGGCTGTGTTACCTACTGCTGGTATTGGTGGAAGGGAAGAAGCAGAGTGCAGGGATTACAGGCACTCATTTAGGCTCTTGGAAAGTGGATTTAGCTGCCTGCCCTGCCACAGACTCCCAGTGAGGGTGTGGAAGAAGCAATTGTCTTTGTGACTTAACTTCCCTGTCCTAAAATGGGACACGGAGCACTTCCTAGTTCCACAGATGCTGACAAATGATTAAATGAAGTTTTAAAGGATGGCTGTGTTGAACACTGTGAAACATTTGGATACCCTGGGAATGGGGGGCCACACTGCTTCCTCACAACTGGCAGTGGAAAGGGCTCAGGGAAAGTAGAACTGTGGTTATCCAGCATTGCTAGGAAGAGTGTGGATTGGGAGGTAGTTAGCAGATCAGAGCAAAGTGCAGATGTCTGTAAGCTGTTTTTTCTTTTTGTCATAAATGCTTCCTACCCAGGGACATTTTCTTACAAGGTATTTTCTTTTGAGGGACTGAAGACTCCCTGTTTTGCCATTTCTGAGTTCATTTAACTCTGAGCAGACAGGCAGCCATCCAACAAGCACAAAGTCACCCTGCTGCTTCTGTAGCTTCCTAGTGAAGCAGCAGTCACCCAGATTTGTCTATAGGTGCGTGGGATTTTCCTCCAGCCCCAGAGGAGATCCCTTGTGAAATCCTGCCTGTCAGCATGTTAAAAAAGCAGCAACTTAATGAGATCTGAAAGAGGAAATGAGAGGCATCTTCCTACTTCAGTGCTGAGTAAAGTTACACTTTGAGAAGCAATTATTTGGATGGAAGGAGCTTATAAACCACATTTCTTAGTGAAGTGTGCCACAGGTCTCCCTTCTTGTGCAGTTTCCTTAAAGGTTTTGCCCTGTTTTTTAATAGCTTAACTCTTTTGCATCAGTTCTGCATCATTCCCTCCATGCATTTTCTAAAGAGGCAGCCACTACCATCTCTGCTAGTAAGTCAGAAACCTGAAAGATGGCATGATTTGCTCAAAATCTCCCTGCCTTTGTTTTTTTTGCATGCATATGTGTGCCTCAAAAGGAAATCTCTTGTTGACTGTTCAGTCTCAGTCCCACACAGGCAATAAATAAAAGGAGAGAAGGAAAGATTCCTTTCTCAGGGAAATTAAAGCCCCACCTGTCAGTCAGCATCTATCTAATAGCCATTTATCTTCAGATTTTCAAAGGCCATCTTCTCCTAATATTTCTTCTTCAGCTTTCCACTAGCTCTCAGGGTGCAGAGATCAATGCTTTTATTGTCTTTGGGTGCTACTGCTTTAATTTGCTCTGTTTCTCTACCAACTTTCCCATGTTGCTAGTGCCTGGTAATCAAGAATTTAATTTTCTTGCAGCAGTGAAACTCAAGGGTGAATATGTTCCCTATGAGGAATCTGTACAGTAACCTAGGCTCTGTTTTATGGGGTGTGGGCCAACAGGCAGCAAAAGAGCCAGGTGGAGTTTTTCAGTAATGATCTGTTCAGTATTTACTGCTGTATTGATCACTTGATAAGTAATGTTGGACTCTGGTTGGGAAAAGAGAAGACAGAATTAAGTAAGATCCTGATTTAGGAAGGTTTACTAGAGAACAGTTACTCATTTATTCTTAAAATGCAATAAAATATGGACATCAGGGTTAAACAAAAACATTGGAAAAGTATTTTGTTTACACAAACTTGATGACAAATTCATGTCTTCAGACTCCTCCTGCCTGCCAGTCTAGACCTCTTCAGAAGCAAATCTTATCCCTGCCGAAACTTGGATTTACTTAAGCAAGGTCAGCGATGATTTAAATAGAAAAGTAACCACAGTCAGCAGGGGAAAAAAGTTTCCTGCAGAGTTTTCTTTCCTTACCTTCTGTGATGTCTTCAGCAAATGTTTATCTTGAAGACTTGGAGCTATCAGGACGTACATCAGCTCTGTCAGACAGGACTTGTAGATAGCTCTGTAAAACAATGCCTCCTGAAGCCACTTAGCTAACCCCAGCTTGACTCTTCCTCAGCAAATCTGAGAGCCCTAAATATTGCCACCTGCCCCAAGTCTGTCATCTGGGCAAAAGCTGAGCAGCAGCAAGCCTGATAAAAAACCTCTTTACAAGGCTGATAATACATTGACTCACATCTCCCTTTGCAGTACTATGTGCAAAAGGAAAGTAGCTTTGTACAAAAGTGACATTTTTATTATCCTGGCCTTGTTTAACCAAAGATGGTAAATGCCAATGAAACAGGATGGTGCATGTGACTATAAGAGGCAATTTCATCTCACACATCTCTTTGCTGGAGGGAGCAGTGATTTATGAACTGAAGTCTAAATCTCTGTGAGATGCTTGCACGTAGTCACCATGAAAAAGAAAAGCTGTGTCTGCTTGCTTGCAGTGGCAGTGTATCCTGTGGTGAAGGAGTTAACCAAATCCTTTTCTAGTGTCTTGTCAATTATGCTAAAGTTTCCCAGAATACTTAAAATAATAAGGGAATTATAGCAGATTTCCTGTAAGGTTCTTGTGCCTAAGATCTCACAAACTGTTCATATCCATTTCACAGATTTTACAGTTGGGCAATTAAGGCAGAGGGAAAGCAGTGATTTGCTCAGATTTAGAGAAAAAATACTGAAATTATTTTGAAAAGAAAGCTGACTAATCTTCAGACATCCAAACCTATGCTACAGCTGCTACCAAAATTATTCCTTTTCAAGAGACTAATGCAGAGATTCATCTGCTTAAGCATTTTCGATAACCATGTACTGAGGTTATGCTTATACTACAGTGGGAAAAGTTAAGATTAAATATTCACAGAAATTTAAATGCCATTGAGGCTGTCAGTAAAGTTCATATACAGCAGGAATTTCTCTGCTTTACTGGACCACTTGTAAGGTGTTCTGAAGGCTTCCAGAAATATTTCTCTTGACCTATTGTTAAAGATCAGTAGCATTAGGAAAGTGATATTGCCAGTCCCTGGAGTGTTTAAGTTAAAGCAGGTTTCCCTATATTTTCATTAATGGGCAGTCCCTTTAGCCTGCTCTACCCGAGTGATATTTCCAGGGATTTAGGCTTTTTGATTGTTTTTATTCTATTCTGTTCTTTTTAATATGTTTCAAGATCCTTGTGGTCTCTTTGGTATGAATCTAAAATAGATTAATGTCTTGAAATTGATTGTTCTCTTTTACATAGTGACAGTATAAGTGAAACAGCTCCCAATGTAACTTTTATAACAAAATTGTCTTTTAAAATAATTCTTTTTAAGTTGCAAACATGTAGCACTTGCCTGTTTTTACATATCCACACTAAGATTGTTCAAAACCTTTTTAGTTCAAATGGTGTAATTTTAGATGAACAAAACAATGCAAGCAGAGAACAAAAGTAATTCAGTAGGAAGGTATAGAGGTTCTTCTCCATATCTAATTTTCCTTAAGTCAGTGGATGGAAGTCTTCTTTCCCTACTAAAGAGTGGAAAAAAGTGTGATAATTCTGACTGGCACTGACCATGTTATTTCTCACCTTGCCAAGTGAGAGTCAAAATGTACCCTTACAATTTGACAGCATCTTGCAGGCACTGCCCACATGAGAATGGACATGGACCATAAGGCAGCAGAGAGCCAGACCAATGGTCCAGGAGATTTGAATTTGCAACTGGTATTGTTAAAATACTGAATATGTATCTAAATATGCCATGGGCCAGGTCTCAGGAGTCCTGCAGTTTGAACTGAAAGAAATAGAGGTGGTGATTCATATTCTGCCCAAACCTTTGATGTTGCTGCTTGAGGAAGGGAACAGCACAGTGCTGGGGTTATTTATCCCATGCCCAGGATCATCTGCACTGGGGCTTAACATCCCAGCACCATGATTTCCTGTTATTTACCCATTCCTGTGGCTGCACTGGCTCAGCCCTTGGCCAAAACCTTCAAATCAGGCAAATTTGCCAGCCCAGAGAAGCTTTGGGCTCGTGCTGTGGACAGATGGCTGGGCTCCCTGGTGAACAGAGCCAGCGGGTATGGTTCCAGCAACAGGCTCTGCCTGCTTTGCTGGAGTAATGATTTATGGTGACTTGTACAAGGGCTAAGAGTAATTTTTTGCTGTTAACCAGACTTGGCTACAGCAAAATGGAAGTGGAAATTTGTTGCTTCATTTATTCATCCTGCCTCTGCTTCCTTTCCGCCCACCCTTTCTGCTTTTTAATACCGAGAAGATGAAGCTACTTTGCTCAATCTTAAAATTGTCTTTCCCAAGATACTCTTAATTGTATCTCTACACCTTTTCTCATTCACAAACGCATAAGAAGATTAAAGATAGAGGGAGCAGTAATAGATTTAGTTAGGTTTTAATAGGATTTGCAGAGGACAATGCAGAGAATGAACGCCATAGAGAATATTGTTACTCTATCTTTGATATCCCTAAGGCTTCTTAGGTAGTTTTTCACAGAGGTTTTGTCTGTGCCCTGCATTCAGATTCTCATTTTTCAGAAGAGCACTTGCTGTTTTTTTAAAGGAGTATGTAATCATCTCAGTAAACAGGATGTTACATTATAACCTGCAAAAAATCGTTGCAGCCATCATTTTGTGTTGTTTATTTGTATCTTGTTAAGCACAGTTTTGCATGTTGACAGTGGGCTTTCAATGCTGTTACCTTTCTAACTCTCTCTGACGGTTTTGTCTAATGTCAGATGAAGTAGAAGGGTGGGTTCTGATTCCTGATAAACAGTGGGCCTGGATTCATCACACCTTCAGACACATAATTCAAGGTGTTAAATTAAAAGTCTATTTCATATTTGGAGCCCAGGTTCCCAGAAAAATTTCTGGAGGTGGTGAGTGCATCCAGAAGGTGATTCAGCACACTTGGAATCTGAATTATCCCTGGTGGTGCCTTTCTCTGCTGAACGTAAGGGAAACCTTCATGCATAATTTAGACTTTTGAGAGATTTAGGTACCCAGCAGTGCTCAGTGTTTTCTATTAATTTCTAAGGTTTCTCTTGGTATGCACCCAAACCCTGAGGCACCAAAAACTTCCACTCCCTCTATGCTGATGTATTTTATTTCTAGTTGTGAGCTCAAGCAAACTTTTAGATATAGAAAAATCTGAGGACCAAAAAAAATAAACAAAACCAAAAAACCATAACAAGGCTTCCTTGTCTCACGACTCCCCAACTGTGCTCATCACTGTGTTTTCTAAGGTTCCAGCAGTGCATTAAGCAAAGTCACTGGCAGCTGGTTCATGCTTGAAGAGACTGTGTCTTATGAATCAGGATTTAACATCCAGTTCAATGCAACATTATATTTAGCAAGTGGCTTTTGTGAGAGAAGCACTGAAGCCTTTCAAAGCGTTTCCCAAAACAATGCCTGGGGGACAGGCACGGTCCTAGCAAAAAGCATCAGCCTGCATCTGGCCCTGTACCAGCATGGGGCAAGGTTTGTCAGTGTTTGTGTTCTGGTCTGTCAAAATGGTTCAGAAAGTAAAATGAAATGGCTTCTGCCTCAGCTCTTTTTCCCTCCTGACTTAAGCTTCATTTCTTTGTCCTCCCACAGCCCAGCCATGGCCGGAGATTCTCGGATCTTCATGAACCAGGACATGGACATCGGAGTTACATCCAGGGAGCCTAAGAAGATTCCCAAACAGGCTCGGGATGATGTCCCCATTGCCACTGACAGAACCCGCCTCATCTCAGCAGAAGGTGGTAAGAAGCCACGCCAGAGGTACATGGAGAAAAGTGGCAAGTGCAACGTGCACCATGGCAACGTCCAGGAGACCTACAGGTACCTTAGTGACCTCTTCACTACACTGGTGGACCTCAAGTGGCGTTTTAATCTTCTTGTCTTCACTATGGTCTATACCATCACTTGGTTGTTTTTTGGGTTCATATGGTGGCTCATTGCCTACATCCGGGGAGACCTGGATCACCTTGAAGACGAGAACTGGATCCCCTGTGTTGAAAATCTCAGTGGATTTGTTTCTGCATTTCTGTTTTCTATCGAGACTGAGACAACAATTGGGTATGGCTACAGGGTCATAACGGAGAAGTGCCCAGAAGGCATCATCCTGCTCCTGATCCAGGCTATTCTGGGCTCCATTGTGAATGCATTCATGGTGGGATGCATGTTTGTCAAGATCAGCCAACCAAAGAAGAGGGCAGAAACCCTCATGTTTTCTAACAACGCAGTGATTTCCATGAGGGATGAGAAGCTCTGTCTCATGTTCCGTGTGGGAGACCTCCGCAATTCCCACATTGTTGAGGCTTCCATTAGAGCCAAACTGATTAAGTCCAAACAGACCAAAGAAGGAGAGTTTATCCCTTTGAACCAAACAGACATCAACGTGGGATTTGACACTGGAGATGACAGATTGTTCCTGGTGTCACCTCTTATCATCTCCCATGAAATCAATGAGAAAAGCCCCTTCTGGGAGATGTCCCGCACCCAGCTGGAGAAGGAGGAGTTTGAAATTGTAGTCATCCTGGAAGGAATGGTGGAAGCAACAGGTAAGGACTTATTAAAAAACTGCACAATTTTGAGGGGGGAAGGGGAAAAATGGAGGGCACTTTGGCATCAATTTGACTGCTTTACTGTTTGGCAGGGTTTTAATGGCAGTGTCACCTGGCCTGAAAACATGGTGGGATTTGTCCTTCTCTCGTGTCTGCTTCAGGTGATATGTTGTGGTCTGAGATAGGCAGCAACTAAAAGCTGGGTTGTTTGGCTCATGCTGGAGTGTTGCATGGAGGAGCTGTGCCTCTCCAGCTGGGAGGATGGTTGGCCAGAGAGGCCTCCAGGCTCCTTCCCACAGGTGGGATGCTGTGAGGAGGAGGCTTTTACTCTAGAATCTCACCAAAAAGACATGGTACCACGGAGTCATTTCACCACATGTAACTAATTTACTTCTTTTAGGCTTTGAAGGAGGAGCTGGCAGGCTCTGTCTGCTGTGCTCTGAGCACTGCAAGTGTGCTTAAGCTCTCTGAGATGCTGATGCTCCCTTCAGGCAGGCTGTTGGAATCTGGAGTTGGCAGCATGCCTTGGTCAAGTCAGGGCCTTTACAGGGAATGGGCTACAGGCAGCACTCTGGAGAGAATTGTCATCTAGAGATGAGAGATTCAAAAAGGCTTTTATAAGTAGTTTTGCCCTTTTTTCTTTAAGGATTTTATTTATGAGACATCACTGTAAAAACCCAATTTTTTTTCTTTTGGTGGTGTTTGGGGTTTTTTCCCATCTTGATGAGGTGCAGGTTCTCTCTGAAACACCAGTGAGGGTTTTTGACGTGGTGACTACTCAGTGGTATCAGCACTCTCTCACAGATTCTGACCCTTGCCTACTATTTATATTCTCCTCTTCTTGACATCTGCCCTTGCTAGTTTGCCAACATCCACATGTAAGGGGAATTAGTCTCTGAAGTTCCTGCACCCCAGACCTTTGCTCTTAAGACCACTTTTCAGAGAGGTAATTCAGTTTTCCAGCACCTCCTGTTAGTCACCAGTCAGCAATAGCTGATTTTCCCAAACAGCTGATGGAGGCTATGTTAGCCTGCACTCTGCCTAGCTTGGAGAACTGTACTGTAGAAGTGGGATTCATTTGGCAAATATTCTTTCTCAGCAATCATAGAGCTGTGGCAAAAGGAAGGAGTGGGTGGAAAAGGCTATCAAAGGCAATGATTTGTAATGGATGGAAGCTTATTTTATAGCCTAAACATTTACTAGATACTGGAACCTCCTCATCTGAGCATGAAAAGCAGTTCCTTGGTTGTCCAAAGCCTGTTTCCTCATCACACAGTGACACTGCCATATTTCTGTTTGAATACCTACTGCACTGCCTTCTTACAAAGCTCAGCCCCTGCTAGATGTATGAGAGGAAATCATTACCAATACCAACCTCACAATTAAAAGCATGGCATGGGAATAATATTGCTTTACAAATGGGTTCCTTCCCCTGAGGGACTGTACAGACCAGTGTGTAATGACATTAAGGAGCATACCTCTGTGGAAATGAATTATCCTGATCTTGGAAGACAAGTTGTCAGATTCCAAAACTGAAGGTAGAAGAGCCAGTTTGCGTTGAACTTAGACCACAGTGGGCCTCAGATGATGCTCTTACATGATTTGGAGGCTGAGATGCTTTTCTGAATGCCATATGGTATCTGGGAGGGTGGTATTTTGCCACAGTGAGTGCCTTGCAGGAGCACAGTGTCTGTGCTTTCTGCTTTGTCCTCACACTTTCTAATATTGATAAAACAGTTTGGGGGAAATTAATCCCTACCTCCATATCTTAAAATTTGCTCCAAGCAAATTCTTTATGTTCTTTCCTTCCTAACATACTGTTCCAGCCCCATCTGCTTTTGGGAATGGGGTAATTTATTTCCAGTCTGACTTCTATTAAATCATGACACCGCTTCAACCTGGTTAGGTTCAGAGCAGGATAAAAATGTAGCAGACCGTTTGTTCCCTCAGTAACCCCTCTGAAAAATTTGGAACAAACACCACAGCATGAGAGGCAGAGCTGGTGAGAGTCCAAAGCTCTGCTCAGGGGGCAGGAGAGGCCAGCACGTCCTGCAGGCTGTCTCAGAGGTGCTGCAGCTCTGCAGTTGTTGGAAGGAGAAAAAATGAATGGAAAATTATTCCATCTTTACAGAGAGCAACAGATCACCCCATACACGCATCCTGCGTGGCAGGGAGCAGACAGCTGGATTTTTCTGAAAGGTATTTTGAAAGCAGGTCAAAATGGTCATTGTCAGTGTACAAATGACTAAAGAAAGTTGAGTCTTGCCTAACAAGATCTGGTTTTTACTGAAAGATTTGGGACAGCAATTCTGTATTTCCAGTAGCTTTAACCAACTGCACAGACATTACAGATGTAGCATCTTGTCTTCTCTCTCACAAGTGACTCTTCTTACTGACATTTAAGTTTAATCCTGATCCAGTGGAAAGCGAAGATGGTAAATAGTTACAAATGAAAAGTGTAGAATAAATTCTGAAGAGCTGAAACACTGGATTGTTTTTGCAAAAGGAAACACTGTGGTTGAAAACAATGTTTTTGTTTTCTAGCTGAATTGAATTTCCTAAACACTTCAAGTTGTTTGTTTTACAAAGTGAAACATTGTGGTTTAAAACCATGTTTTTGTTTTCAAGTTGACTTGCTTTTAGAAAGGATAAATAACAACATACATGAATAGCAACACACAAGAAGTTTACTAGCTAGCCTAAAATGCAATGGGTTTATTTTGCTGGGAAAATCCCCCAAACCAACCATTCTATGAGTCCAGGGAGAGCTCTCAGGCCCCTGCAGCCCTGGTACTCACCCTGCAGCCCCCCACATGGAGCTTCCCAAGCAGTGTCTGAGGATGGGGCTGCAGGGGAGGTTAATAAGCACCAAAGGGAGGCTTAGGTTTCCAGGCAGATCTGTTGTGATCTGAGTGAAATGATCACTGTAAAGACAAAATCAATATAGATGACAAGTGTTCTGACTTCCGTGCTGCTTCGTGGGCGTCTTGAAAACAGCAGCATCACTCCCAGGGCTGCCTTAATGCATGGCTCTCACAGATTACTTTAGGGAATTAATTCTCTTTTGCCTTATCTGAAAGGGACACTTGTCAAGATCAGCTGGCCCACATTTGACTTGCAATAAAAGGGAAGAAAGTGAAGGTGGAAAACCTGTTTGCAAAGTGAATACATATTCCCTTTCACTGCCTTTCTGTTTCCTACAATGGCAACAAAAAATCAGAGCTGTTGACAGAAGAGGTCTGAGCTGTTGTTGGCCAAACCTCTTCCCTTTCCCCTTCCTGATCCTGAACTGAACAGAGTGTATACAGCAAGGCTGCTGGAGCATGGAAGAGAATTTAGCCACCATTCTAGAGGACATAGTACAATTTCCAGGCTATAAATATAGGATAAAACAGAAGTTAAGAATGATTTTCACGGGAGAACAAAGGAAGGGTGAAATTACTAACTGTGATTCAGTGTCTGGTTTGGGTTGTCTTGTTTGTTTTGCATTTTGCATATAAATAAGTTTTCTGCAAGAAGGACCTTGCAGAACTGTTACAGAAACTGCTTATATAATTAGAGGGGAGAGAGAGCCGTCTCCAGCCATTCCTCTCATGAGCTGAATTGCCCTCCAGAGCTGGAGGCTGGCAAGCTCCTCAGCTGAGGTGCCTCTGCAGTCACTCTAAATACCTCTGTGAGGGGCCTGAAGTTACATGGCAGGAACTTGGTGCTCAGGTCCTGCCCGGTAGAGACATGACAATTGAATCCAAAATCTTTACTTCTTAAGGTTTTGTTTCTTTTTTTCTTGTTTCCCCCCTCACACACCACACCACCCCCCCCATTTCCAGTGCCTGCGAGCTTTTGAATGCCAGGAGAGCATTCAGATAAATTAAAATCCTATTACTCTCCTCTAGCACAAAAATCAAAGTGAATCAAGCCCAGACATGTTGTTCTCTAAAGGAGACAAGCACAAATAATTGGAGGACCATGCTCCTACTTTCTAATGTTCCTTTTCAAGTTGGAACAATATTGACTTTTTCGAGGTTACAGTGTTCTTGGCTCTAATTAACGCAAAGGGACTAATAATTCTTGGAACTCTCCAAATGCTGCTGCCAATCTAAAGACATGTATTGCTTAATTAGAGTGAGAGAGGGTAAAATTTTCATAACTCCTCCTTACTTTCCTAACTTTCATCAGTGTCACTAAACCTCTGAGTCCCCTGGCTCTTTCTCTGCACTCTAATGGCCTAAGTGGGGGGCAGCTGAAGGAGCAGAGTGTGTGTGATGCAGTTTGATGTGCATCCAGTCCAAGGGGAAAAGTCACCCTGCCTACAACAGTGCATGAAAACAAGGGCAGAGGAATGAAATCACTTCCAGCAATAGCTGTGTCTGAACTGCAGCAAGAGCCCAGCAAATATGGCTAACACGGAGTCAGCATCCACATGACATTTTGCCAGCAGATAATCACTGAGCTCTGTGGCATTTAAATGAGGAGAGTTAATTTTAGGCTGATGAAAAATGTTGTCTTGACAGCCCCAGGGGTTGGGATATCTCTGCCCACTGAGAAAGTCCAGGCCATGTAGCAGTACTGAAAGATTGGACTGTGGTGGTGATGTGATGTGAAGCCCTTGGCAATTTCTGGGGTTAGAGGATCATGCTCTGTGTCCCTCTCCTGGAAACCTCCTGGTACGGGGCTGGCTGTGCCAATGTGCTTGGTGAAAAACATCCTCCTGCTGGAGAGAGATGCCTGGTTCATCTCTGGCTAACCAAGGAGCTGCAAAAGCAGCGAGGTTTGGGCTGTGATGATGAAGTTTGATTGTAAGTGGTAACCTAAGGGTAGAGGAGAGCTGGAAATGAGGAGCAGTCAGCAGGGCTGCTGGCAGTGTGGCAGAGCCAGGGCTGCTCCAGTTGCATAATGAGTGGCACTGCCAGCACTGAGCCCTTCTGAGCTCTGCAGCTCCCAGTGAGTGCACTGCAGAGAAACCAGGCTCCTTCTGAGCAAGCCTTCAAAGAACTGCTTTTTGTCAGCACCTATTACCATTCCTTTGTCTTTGATACAATGCAAGCTGCTTGATCCCAGTCGATTTTGATGACAGCAAAGTGCCTCATTGGTCGAGTTTCCTGACAGTTATTTTACACACCAGCCTTTCCTCAGTGACTCTCTCAGTTCTCAAATGTAATGAAACACCTGACTTAATACACAGAGCAATATATTCTGCATCTTTTCATCTACTGGAAACCAGAAGCAAGCTGTTCAGGAAGGCATCCGTGGCTGCCTTAAACAGGAACATACACAAACTCTGTTATTGATCCTGTGATGTAGGGACTCCAGCCAGCAGACAACAATCTACTTCTTAGGATTCTGCTATAATGAAATTATCATTAAAACTCTGTGAAATGTTTATTGCAGAACTTGAAACCAGGAGACAGTCTTCTGGTCTCCAGCTTTCTAAAAAGACTGGAATTGGCTCCAGTTTTATTGCAAATTTGGTGCATCTGCTCATAACTTTGTACCAACCTTTTTTCTGGTTTCAATTAAAATTGAGTTTGTTTGCAACGGAAAACTTAAGCTGCTGAATTAAGAGACAAGAAGGCTGTAACTAGTCCTTGGAAGCCAAGGATTTCACATATTTCATATTTTTCACAATTGACAGATTGTACAAATTTATATTAAACATACTTCTTTGTTTTTAAAACAAATTGTTTAGGAGAAAATTAAACTTGTAATGGCCTTCTTATCCAGAAATGACAATGCACTTGAAAAATAAAAATCTCAATGACTTTATTTTTAAGCAAGTTTTGAAGCACATCTACTTAGACTGACATAGAGGAAATCCAGATACATTTTGGGCATGAAGCTTCTTTAAATGAAATCCCCAAGTCCCCACATACCACTGCTCTGTAACTGCACAGCACAGAGGGCACCACGCTGCACCTTCTGTGCAAGTGGAAAGCGGCTGCATCCGTGTGCTCTTAATAAAAACAGAGGTTTATTGTTTCCACACCTCTTCTGTCATCTTTTTGCAGTTACAGAGGCAATAATTAGCTGGGGACATTAGGGATGCATTAATTAACCAGGCTGGAGAGCACAGGGCAGCTTGCAAAGCAGGCACTTTATGGAATTTGAAGCAGAGACAATGCTGCTGTTTAGTGGGTGATGTAGGAGTTGCCAGGCAGTATGTCCCCACGCAATTAAAGCACCACTGCACATGTGCTAAAAAGGAATATGTGAATGGGATTATGGAGCAATTACAAGTTGTCTTATTGTGCTGGCTCTGTGTACCCCTGGGGTTACATAAAGCAGCTACTGCAGGAAGCTGGCAGCGTGCAGTATTTGCTTGCTGAAAGCTTTCTATTGTTCCTTCCTTAATTGAATACTTACAGCAGGAGATAACTATGACTGTGTCTCTGGAGCTCAGGTTCACTGTCAGGTACTCCCCTAGGGAAGGAGCTATTTCAGGCCCTTATTACGAGGCAGGAGTTGCTTTAGGATACCTCAAGCCCTCATATTTATCAAGGACCCCCCCTACTTGGCCCTGGGGACACCTTTGTGGTACCTTGATGCAGGACTTGGCCCCCATGACTGAGGAGTGCAGGGTGAGTGATGCTGGACTTGGTAGTGTCACCAGAAGCCTCCAGGCAGGAGTGGTCACCACGCTGTTTTTTACTTGTCAAGCAAAAGCTGATGGTTCCCTGAAAATACACTGTACCTCCAGAGAGCCCCTCTGCAAGGCAAAGCCACTCGGGGTAATTTTCCTCGCAGCCTCTGCATTCCCAGGGTCCTTCTGGTCCAGGAAGCAGGAATGCTTGAGCACTGTGACTAACACTGTGTTTGTTCCTGCCCAGAAGCAAATACTCCTGCAGATCTTAATGAGGGGAAAAATTGGCTTCTCAGTCTCTGAAACAGAACTGGAAATATCTCAAAGTGTTCCATGTGTCACTGTCCCTCTTTTTTCCCCTTTCAAGGACCAGTCAGGCCTGTCTCTCACCCTGCCAAAGAGAGCAGTGGGAGGATATTGGGAGGTCAGGTTTTCCAAATTTCACCAGAATTGATTCCAAAATCAGAACATGATTAGGATAAACAGAAGATGAATATTTGGAAGAGTAAATACACCTTACCAATGGCAGGTGATGTCAAGAGAATTAGTTAGCAGTTATGCCAATACCGAATGCTTACCCCTGCTTTGTAAAGCTTCTGTTTAAACTTTTTTCTAAGTAAGTAAAAAAACCTTTCATCCTGGGGACTGAGGAGCAGCCTGACAAATACCAGTTTCATATTGCTCGCTCTCGATGCAGTCCACAGTCTATGAATACATGGAATTTAGCATGCTTGTGAGCTCAACTCTGTGATGTTGTAGGTTTTTGTTCTGCCAGCCCAATACAGTTGGATTGAAACCCACCCCCCCACCCCAGAGGAATGTAGGAGCCAGCTTGCCATAGAAATCCCTGGGAGTCATGGTTCCTGCATCTTTCAGACTGTGAGACTTGGTGCCAGCCTCAGGGCAGGAGGGAGCTGCTGGTTCTGCTGTAGGAGAGGAAGGAAGGGGCACAGGGCTGTGTGCATCAGGATCTGAGGTGCAGGGGCAGGGCTGGATGTTGTTCTGGCACCCTTCACCAGAAGTGCTGTTAGTGTCAGCCACGCAAGCAACACCTCAGCAGAGCAATGTGAGGACAGAGGAGCTGCTTAGTGGGACCAGACTTGAAAGCCATAAGCAGGAGGTTGAGGAAGAGGTCGGAAGATGCGGCGATGAATCCTTTGGGTACTCAGCTTGTGCATGATTGAGGCTTTTGGGAGGATTATTAAGCGAAGACCTTTACTGTGTCCCAGAGCAATCAGGTATGGAGATAACATGAAAGTGCTTTTAAATGAAAGAAGTGGTTGGGTGAGCACGTAAGGAAGCTTTGCATTTAACATCCCTCTGTTTTTACCCAGGGATGACTTGCCAGGCTCGCAGCTCCTACATGGACACCGAGGTGCTGTGGGGACATCGCTTCACTCCTGTGCTCACCCTGGAGAAGGATTTTTATGAAGTTGACTATAACAGCTTCCATAGCACTTATGAAACCAACACTCCTGTGTGCTGTGCCAAAGAGCTGGCTGAGTCTCGCCGGGAGGGCCAGCTCCTCAGCCACCTCTCCAGTGCCACCCTCCTGAGCGGAGGCAGAGAAACAGAGACACCAAAAGGGGAAGAAGAAGAGGAAGAAGAGGAAGGAGGAAGTGAGCCAGCAGGGCTGGATGGAGCCAACGGGACAGCAGGAGAGGGGAAGGAAGATCTGCCAGTATAACACATGAACTGCTGGACAGGAGCTACCCACGTACCCTTCCTGGGAGACTGTGGCATGGCAAGTCAGGAACTGGCCTGGAGTCAGAGAGCTGAGGTTTGCCTCCAGGGCTCTGCTGCATGATTCTGGCGAGTCACTGCACAGCACTGTGCCTCAGTTTTCCTTCCCTTTCATCTGTACAGTGAGGTTCTGCACTTTGCACCTCTGTGCAAAGCATTTTGGTCTCTATGGACAAGGCTCACTAAATATGGTCACTGTTAAAACTGAAATTCCCACCACTGGTTGTTTCAAAAGATGTTCTTTGAATGCTCAGAACTCTTCCCCCTTAAGAGGGTGTTAAAAAAGTTTAGAATGTCCCATCTCAGTATGAAGAATGTGGTTTCATACCTTCACTTAATTTGTGAGTCAATGTATTGTAGACATTGTTACTGCTAAATTAAAAGATTAAAATAACCCTCTCTGGTATGTAGTGAAGTGTTTTACCTTCATGGTTATTACAGAGATTTTCATGTTTCTCTCTAGGATCACAGTTTATTTCCCTCAAAATAGCTGAAATTAGTAGGACAGCTTTTCCTGCAAACCTTTTGTGTGTTTATCCCATGTTTTTGACTGCCTTCTCAAACTGCAGTGCTGTCTTTGTGTACTCTTCAAGGAGTTTCTGAAACATTTCATAGGCTGTCCTTGATCAGAGGAAGTTTAGATTTTGCCCCAGCAAAGTGTTGTTGTTTTTTTGTTGTTTTTTTTTTCTGGACTTGATGCCCCATTTTCAGTATCAGACAATGATTTAAACAAGGTAAGTAGCCACCTAGGAGTTTGAAATGTTCTGGAATTTCAGAAAGAGTCCCTGGAGTTGGTAGACTGGGTAAGTAAAGAGTTTGCAGCATTTTCTGCTATTCTGTCAAGTATTTACTTAAAGATTTAGATGCTTATGTTCATGTAGCTAGCTTTGTGGGGGGAAATCTCTTCCCCTCCCCCCCCCCCCCCTCCAAATTTGGTGGAAAAAATAAAATATCTGCAGAATACTTCATTATCTAAATGGAATGAAGACTATTTAGTATGCAAGTGTTATTTCCCATATAGAAAAGTCTGCATGTGCATCTCTGAAATAATTGTACATTGTAGTAGTGATGGACTGAGCTGCACACGAGGGATCTAAGATATGTTTTTTCCTCTTGGTAGTAAAACAAAGGCAAGATAAACTGGAAATACAAAGCAGTGCTTTTACTGACATGTAAACAAAGAGAAGAATATATGGAGATCAGAAGTAGTATTTAATTAGAGACTTAACATTATAATGTGGATAAAACAGGAATTGGTATTTCTTTCTGAGAGGAGTGGAAAAATGAACATGACTTGGTTCTGTTGTACTTAATACCATGTAAAGAGCCAGCTGTCAGCTTGGCCTCCAGGATATAGGAATTACCATTATGTTATACAGTAGGTTTCCAAGTGAAGTAACTTCATTTGAAATGCTCGTCAGTTCTAGAAAGCATCTTGCAGACTTGGAGAGAGTGGTATTTTTCAAAAAGATCTCATTTTTGTTTTCTTCTCAGCTTCCTCTTTTTCCATACCGAGCCTCAGAGGAACAGAAGGGGGGAAATGGAGAAAAAAAAAGAGAGGTTTCTTAAAAGGATTTGGCTTTTTTCTGAGACCCTCATTTCACACCCCATCTCTGCAAAATAATTACATGTCAAAATTATTTCTCAGAATTTTTCTTCTTCTGTAGCTGCAGTGAACTCCTAATGTAGGGAATAGTAATGGGAAGGAAAACTGTAACTGCTCTGTGCAAGGCAGAGGCAATTTCAGCCCCTCAGAGAGATGTCAGACAAGCTCTGCCCAGTAAGCTGCCTTGTCCAGCTCCACTCAACATCCGAGGGGTTTGCTGGGTCCCTTTGGTGATGCTGGAGGTAGAGAGCTTGGGAAATGGCACTAGATTGCCTCTGCACCTTCCTTCTCCTTCGTGCTTGTTACCCTCCAGAGAGAAGCTGCCTTTCAAATCCTCAAAACCTTATTTCCTCTGCTCCTTGCCCTTGAGATTTCATCACACGGAACTGCTCTTTCCTCATTCTGTCAAGTGTGAGAAATGACACATCCTGCATGGTAGGAACTTTGCTGTTGCAGGCTGCTAGAAGAGTGATTGCTGGACAGTGCTGGCGTGGGGTGCTGACTCCTGGAGTGCATGGGAAGCAAGGCAAGAAGGGGATTTCTCCCCTCTTGAGCAACTGTTTGCTCTGTTTGGCTTCATGGACTATTTCTGCATTTGAAATTTGCAAATATGCCCAAGTGTCTTGGTGAATTGATGCTTCAAAGGGTGTCAGTGTGAGCAGTTGCAAAAGAACTTCCCTGACTTCTGTGGAATAAGAGAAAGATCCTCCTGTGTTTCTCAGTCAGCTGAGCAGGTTTGGAGGAGGGCATCTGTCCTTCAGAGCTTATGTACCTTGCTTTTGGTTTATACAGTTGGGGGATCACATTTCCAAGTGGCAACAGGTACGTGGGTTTGGGTAGTGCCATCAAGCAAAGCATTTCAGGCAGGCCCAGGACTGTCCTGTGTTCTCCTTTTGCTGAAAGGTATCCCCAAAAGTGCTCTAATTTAGTGAGAGTATTGACCTTTCCTGGAATAAGGGAGACAATATCTTCCTGAATTGATTTTTTTTTTTAAAAATTATATCTATTTCCCTGCTATTCTGCAAGTGTGTGCAGGACAATAAAGCATGGGAATAAAAGCATAATAGAGCCACTCTTTGCAGTAATGAACATTTAAATACCAGTCTACATCTCTTATCTGAGCTGAAATAGCTCACACAGAAATGTCCACCCACATAAATATCCAACATACACAATACACTCATCAGCCTCTGTACTTTCAAAAATATTAACTAATACTCCACAATAAACATTTATAACCTGTAAACACACTATGCATGCACAAATAACTATTCATGTTTGTATAAAGGATCCAGTAAACAAGCTAAAAATACATGTTCAAAACATTGAATAGTTCCAGCTGCTTTATGGCTCACCCGTAAGCCAAATTCACACCAGTATCCATCCCCAGAAGTGTTCACTTGTCTACATGTCCATAAAATACTGATTCTCCTTCTAGATAATAGAATGAGAAATAATAGCTAAGTTAGCTGAATAATAACTAATTCTCCTTCTCAGAAACTACGCCTATAGTGTAATGTAATCATTAATGAGAGTTTCAGAGCAAACAAAAGCTATGTTGCTTATCTTTATTTTCCTCCTTGTGGCAGGATAGTTGGGAAACACCTTTCCAGTGCAGGAGAGTTACTGAGCTGTGAGTGGAGGTGGGAAAGGAGCCTTGCTTACAGTAAAGGCTTTGTCATTCTGCTTGATTTTGTTTGAGGGGTTAATGATTGGAGTGGGAGGCAGTCCTGCAAATCAAGTCATTCCATTGCATCTGGGTTTTTAGCAGTTCTAGTTTTGTGCAGTGTCATTCAGGCCAAGCTGACCCATATGCCTTGTAGCTTTATTCTCTGTATGGGTTTCCATGCTTATGCTTATTCAGACGGTTCCTTTGGACTTAAAGATGGTTTTTACACAGATCTGAAGGTGCCTGGAGGTGGAAAATCCAGCTCTTCCGTTGGCATTTGGTTCCAGAGGTTAATTGACGTGGCTTTTAGAAATGTACTTCTAGTTTTCATTTTAATTTGCTTGGCTTTAACTTGCACTCATTTCAAGATCTGTCACTCATTTTTAAAGTTTGGTTTTACCCTCTTGTTGTTTCCTCCCACTTGTTATTATGAGTATATTTCTATCAGAAATGAAGCTGAGATAAGAGGGAATGTTATTTATGCTCAAGTAATTAATACCCCGTGATAAGCTCCGTGCACTGCCAGCCGTGGGGTGAGAGGCATGTTGCCAGCAAGTGTTAAGCAGCAGTTTGGTGGATGATGGAGAGGATACTTAATTAAGTTACAGGGAAACTGGGCAAGCTTTCAGTCCATGTATAAAAGTGGCAGCATTTCCATTTCAAAGCTAGTGAAACCCTGATTCTGTTCTCTTGACTGACACAGGTCCTGTTTGCTTTCCAGAGCTGCGTGGGCATTCTGCTGGGTGTGAGCAGCAGGGAATCCAGCTGCTGGCATGTGGTCAAATGAAAAAGTCAAGTCCAAACTCTGATCTCATTTAGGGACACCCTTCTCTTGCAGGGAAATGAGGAGATGTTCCAGTGCAGAGTTCCTCTCCTCTGCCAGCATCTAGCAGACCTGAACTCAGCCCTCAGTTCCAGGGGTTGTGCTTTTGGGGAATGGAGGGGAGGGCTACATTTCCAGACCTTCCAGTGTCTAAGAAAATTCCTGGAGAGGTGGTTTGTGTTGGACAGCAGGTGCTGGTGGAATCACTCCAGATAAAATAGTAAAGCCTAATTCTGTGGTTTTGCTGGAGGAAGTTTGTTACTTGCCTTACAGGACTATCTGGGCATCCTGCTCAAGCTAGAAACAGGGAGCACAAACCTGCAACTACTTCCCCCCAAAGCATGACGTCTAACTAAAGTCCCACTGGGTTCACATGCTGATACAAACAGAATTCTGGAGTGACTTCAGTGACACCACTGCTCTAGCAAGCACTGAAGCTTGCTGGTGTAAGCAAGTCCAGACTTCAGCTCAGTGGGGTGACCTGGATGGGTGACAAGACAGCCTGGTTTAATTAACTCCAGTAAAATCAGGAGTAATTCCTCCAAATTAACACTGTATTCTGGTTGGTTTAGTGAGATCAGAACCAGGACATGAACTGGTAAAAAGGTTGTGAAGCTTTGCTTGTGTTCACAAAGTATTTGAATGCTAGTCTGTCTCTAAATAGGGACAGAAACAAAAAGCAATGACATTTCCTTACCTGGGTGTAGCACTGAGAGGATCTCTGCAGCACAGAGTTATTTCCTACTCTCTGGGTATCTCTTCAGCCTTGCAGGAACAAGACTGGTTTTGTGCATGTCTGCTGGAGAGACACTATTACTGCTTCTGATACAGAGGGGGCAGGTGTAGAGCTCCACAACAAAAAGCTGAGCCTGGAAATTAGCACTCAAATACTGTAAATAACGGTGGGCAGGGAGGAGGGGAAACGCCTTGGCTGAGCTGTCTAAATAGGGGTTTGATTGCCAAAGAGGATGGCAAGAGCTCCTTGTGTCCTCAGTGAAGCCAGGGCTCTCTATTCAGAGCAAGAGCAGGAGGGGCACTGGGGTGGTTCTAACTCCTGAGGTCATTACCCAGCTCCTGTGGAGTGGCTGTTGGATTTAATACCCAATAGGGCAAGTTATTTAAGGAAGGGTGATTAAATAATGAAATACAGCTCCTCATTCAACATGAGCCCGTTGCAGGAATATTTTAAGTAATTTATGCTTTTTGCAGTTACGGTGTTCAAATTCAGCAACATTAGCTTGCATTTTCTTAGTATAAATACATCACATTTTTGTCCTATGGCTCTTAAAATATATTTTTCCATAGGGGACTTTTCAAGAGATTGAATGTAATGTGTTTGTGTAGTATGCACAAACAGCAGCTGAGGTATGCTGAGGAACCACCTAACTCATTGTCCTGATCAGGGAAGGCTTTTGACGTTCATGTCAGAAAACCTTATCTTAAAACAGGTTCTTTCTAAATTTTCTTGTGGTCCTCAAATCCCGCGTAGATTTAGAGCTCACAAAACTAAATTCAGGTGAAGTCAAAGGTCAATAAAAATTCTGTGGATATGTGTTTCTATCCCACAGAGGAACCAATCACTTCCCCCTGGGTTACCCAGATATCCAGTAGTGCTTCTAGAACTCAGCAGTGGAACAGAACCATCTATTCCCACTGCCCAAAAGTGGGAGAAATGCACTATAGGAAATCACAGAAATAGAACAGCCTGTTGGATAAAATACCTGATGAGAGTTAGGGTGACAACTGTGACCCTCTGTGTTTCTGCAAACCTAGCACTGAATGGGAAGAAAGACTCAGGGTAACAGGAAAATTAATGCTGGTCAAAGCTCCTCAGCATTCATCCCCCCGTGTTTGTTCCTGCTTGTTCTGTCATGTGTCCCTCCTTTGGATGTCAGACAAATGAGCAGCACAATCACTGCTGAATTCACGCCCCATCTGCCTCCCTCCCATACGGGAGCAGAGCTCAGCTGTTTCTCTTCCTCCCAGAATAGAAAGGGAAGAGACAGATGCCAGGTGCAGGCAGAGAGACTCACTGCCTGATGGACCCTTGAAGGAAGGCCATGAGGGGTTTGTCCTTCCCAGAACAAAAGTTCTCTTGGCTGCCAAGCTGAATAGACAGCGTGGCTGAAACAGCAATTGGAAAGGGAGAGGCAGACCGAGCCCCCAGATCCTGTGGGGCAGTTTGAACAACTCCCCAAGTACCTTTCAGTAGCAGAGAAAAGAAATGTTTTTCACATTTACTTTCACAATGTCAGGTTTTATTGGATCAGAGCTTCCCCTGCCTGCTTTTTCTACTCCTCTGCTTTCACCCTTCTTGCAGTGAGATTGCAGCTGCCTCTGGTGTGGCTGTGAGTGGTGAGCAGGGCAGGGCTGCAGTACCCCCTCATAGACCATCATCCTAATGAAGGGAAGGAGTAGTGGGTTCTAGCTGGTGGAAGTCAACAGCCAGGCTAGAGCAGAGTGCTGTGCTTCATTAGACACAAAATTGAAGGAGGAGGCATAATTGATGGCTGAGGCATTGAGCTGTGACTCAGAGAACTTGTGTTTCATCCCTGACCTCCACTGACCCCCAGACAACCCTGTGTGAGTCAGTGGGGCTTGGATCTGGTTTGGATCCAATTTAGGAAGGTCCACGAGCATGTCCTGAATTTTAAGCTGGTTTTAAGCCGGGGCTTTAGGACTGCAATTTCACTGGGGCAGGAGATATTTCTTATTCTGGGTTCATGAAACAAGGGGTGAGGTGGGACCCTCAGAGGGCATTGTTTGGCCCTTAAAACAGGGGCTGGGTCATCTCCCCTGGGACTGCACTCTGCTCAGCATGGTCTCTGGGTGTGGATAAGAGCCTGGCTTGTCCAAATTGTGGCCAGATTGCTGAGACTGAGGCTGAATGCCAGACCATGCAAAGTCTAAGATAGGACCTGGAGAAGGTGGGTCTGGAAACCAAATTCCCAAGAGAGCCCTGAGTTTCCACAGGGCAGCTCTTCATCCCTGCCCAGTGCCATCCATAGAGGGAATGGGATGAGCTTGTGCCTTGTTTTGGTGGCTGAGAGGGGGTGTGTGTAGTGGTCAGAGTAAGGACAGTTTCTGTACCTGGAATAGTAACTGTTCACTTTGCATACGACAGATTCATTAAATTGCCAGGGTGGTTGTACTCTTCTGATGAGCTTTCTGCCTCCCTGGATCTTGCCTCTTGCAGGCTTTATTTATAGGCTCCCCTGACCTTTTCATTACTCAGAGTCTCTCATGGATCCTGTCCTCTGTGTGTTACCACATCAGTTTTTCTTGTCCTGCCTGACATTTAATTTTTATTAACTGTAGTGTAGGTAAAGCTGTTTTTCTTTGTTTTCTACACTGTGTTCTGCTCTCTAGGCAATAGAAGGTGTCACTCCAGAGACAGAAGGGAGAATTTTCTTTCTTGACATTTGGAGATTTTCCAGCAAGACACGGAAAATTAAGACTGTGAGTTTAATGATGTTTCCTTGAGCTGATGGGAATGCTAGAGTGGATACATGAAAATGTGCCTCCTTGCTGACCTGCAGGGTATGGACTACATGTGTTGTGCCTCAGTGTCCTGTAGCAAACCAGAAGGTATCCACTGGGCACTGGAAACTGTGTGCAAGAAGCAGGAGAACATGATTAGCTTTGGGGAGATGGAGAGACACAGGTTGACATTTTCCAGCTGTGCTTAACATATTTGCCACACCCTTTGGTGAGGAATCTCTTGTTAATCATTTGACTGAAAAAAATCACATTAGCTCAAACAGTTTAAGCAGAAAAGCAAGTAACGAGACTATGCACAACTATATAAACCAGTTAGGAATATTTGTGAGAGGTGAAGCAGCACTTCCATTAGGTCTCTTTATTTAGGAGGTTCCTACCAATTATCAGAATTCTTCTTGCACTCCTAGGTTACATGTAGTCTCCTGTACTTTACAGCCAAATTAACAAATCTGCCTCAAAAAGATAAAATTCTCTCCAACTTTTTGGTGACTGGCTGGATATGTTGCCCTGTGAAGTGTCTTACATTGAATTTATGGTCTATAGTAATCTGTACACAAGCATGTTTATACAAGCATTTATTGAAAATGGGTATATAGCTCATATAGCAGAGAAGCATAAGCTATTGCCATATCTTCAAAATTAAATACTTTAATTCTGTTCAATGCAGCAATATAACGTCCAAATGCCAAGAGAAGAAAGTATCTCAAATAAAAATTTTGCATGTGGATATTGATGCCTTCTCAGGTAATGGAATGTTTCACACTCCTTTTACATTAAGAGTTGAAAATGGATGTTTGAAGTTTCTTCTGGGACAGTGGTATTATGTGCTCAGCAATAGTATTTTGCAGCCCTGTGTAGAAGGGAGTATCAGATGTCTGGAAGAATTAATGAATATTCAAGGAGTACTGCTTTGCAGTGATCCTCAGCTGATAGCTGCATTCATTCATATACATTTAAGTAAAGCTTCAAGTTGCTCATTTTTCATAAGTCTTCCTCAGAAGGGAGAAAAACAATCAGGCTGTGCTTTTATAGAATGAATTTGAGATTAAAATTAGACGTTTAGGTGTCATTTCGGTGGCAAAGTAGCCCTCAGTTCTGATGGGGGGAACAAGGATTCCAGTTAGGTTTAATTTGTATGCACAAGGCTTGGTTAGATAAAGTGTGAAGGATTCTCAGTGGTTCATAATATTTCTGTACTGCAAAAGGCTTTTCAGCAGCACCACCAAATTGGTTCTTGGAAGCAGTTGTTCACTACATTAACATAATATATCTCACACATAGTAAAACAAACTGTTTGGCCTTTCAAATGAAAGGACCCCAATCCTAATAAATATTGAATTCTAAAATCCCCGTGTAGGGAATACAAACTGTTTTTTTTCTTTTTTTCACCAGCCATGAGCTGCTACGTGTGCTGTATGGTACAAACTCTCCAGGAAAGAGGAGCAAATTGAAAACACTACCCCTGTGGGTTCCCTTATTAGACTTGAAGTGACTGTGAAATTCACAGGACACAGCTCATTAAAACAAGGCTGGCAATCTGTGACCTCTTGAGTAGGAAGATAAGATCCATGCTGAAAAACAGGCTGTTGCTTTGATTGTGGGATAACTGAGCTACAGAGGAGAAAAAATTGTAGAGCTCCTCATTAACCCTCTCGTTACCACAGCACATTGGCCTCAAAAAATGCATCTGGGGGAGAAGAGGGAAGCAGCAGCCAGGTCACTGAGGCCCAGTTAAAAATGAGGTGATGGGGTCCCTGGAAAGCTGTTGTCTTTTCCCATCACAGCTCCCACTCTCTTAGGGCTCTTGTACTTTTTGGACACCTCATGCAATGCATAAGGCAATGACCATTTCAGTGGCTGGGTATTTCATTCAGCAAAGTGGAAATGTAGCATGTTCCAAGGCCATCAGCTAGAGAGTTGCTTTTTTTTTTTCATTGCTGAGGTGATTAAATGGTATTGAAGATATAGCTTAATACTTGCTATAGGGACTCCCTGAGCCAGGTGTGGGTATGAGGAGGAGGAAAATTAAATCTGGGCTCTCCTATGAAATAACAAATCTCCTTGGAATACCTTATGTTGAATTCTGTCCTTCTGGTAACTGGGCTTGAAGAGCACCAGGTTTTATATGCAGAAATGTGCACTGGCAGGAGGAAATGTCCTGGCTATTGTAAATCAGCACAGCTGTATGGAGGTGTCTGAAGCCAGGCAGGACAGCAGTCTGCAGCAGACAATCCAACTTCCCCTCAGGGATAGGTCCTTAAAATTCCTTTGCAACTGCACTGTTATCAGGGGTGCTTTCTGTTACCCAGTACAGCCCAGTGTGGGTCTGAATATTCACTTATAGGTTGTCTGCACTGAAGAAAAGAGGATGATTTTTCCATGAACTTGCATCAGGTTCTAATAAATCCCCATTCTTGAGCCACCAGAACCCAGGGGGAAAATACAGCAAGGAAGTTAACAATTTCTGCTTGCAAAAGCAACTGTCTTGGTAGTTAGGTTCAGCACCTAAAGTGATCATCTAATTCTAGTCTGACATGAATAAACCTGCATCTTTAATTCCATGCCTGTCAAAGATTAAATAATGCAACATCAGCTTTTAACATGATTGATCCAAATAAAGACCATGAAAAATGCAGCCTGGCTGGAAACATTGAATGAAATAACACATTTCAGAGAGGGTTCCCCCCCATCACTGCTAATGTGAAAGAGCTGAATTGTGGGGAAAGAAAAAATGAGATGAGAACACTTAAGTTGCTGTTGCTCTGCGTGAGGGAGAGCAGAAGCTGAATACAAAATGGGCTTAATAATTATGAGTGAGATTCATGCTCTAGTGAACTAGGAAAGGCTGCTCTGATGCCTTAGGAAAATGGGGTTCTCTCAGGGCATGGCAGATAGGATTTCCAAAATGTCCAGTCAGTCACAGCTGAGACCTTGGTCCCATTCTCCATGGCAGAGGAAAGCACTACAAACCCTGATTTTTGACATTTGGGGGATTGAAGAATGGGAAGTGGGAGTTCAAGAAACAAAAGGCTTATAAACTTCTCATGCCTTTTGTGCCAACCTTGCTATTTTATTCAGGGAGAGAGAGGGATTTAAGTATGTCTGACTTGAAGGTAGAGTAATAAAAGCACTTTATGATGTTGAGCTTTATGGTGTTATGTAGTTGTCCTCCATCTACCTGCAAACATGCTTTAGTCTCTGAGCTGTTGGGGTTTTTATTTGTTTTTCGATTGAAAATAGGTTCTGAATTCATCCTGTTGTAATTCTGACATAAAGAAGCAGCCTCTTCCTGATCCAAATCAAGTTGATGATCCACTTCTTACACTGTCTACTTGTTGTTACCTGGATGAAATTAATAGTCTTTGTAAAAGGATTGCAAACCAGAGGCCTGGCTCATAAATGTTTTATTCTTGTATCAGTAATTTTAGTCAGTGGACTTGTAGGTAATCTTGTGTGCTGGGAAGCCCCTAGCCTGCTAATGCTGTTTGAATATTCAGTGTGCCCAAAGTGCAGAGATGAGGATAGAGGTAGAAGGAAAGAGAGAAAGAAAACGAAGAAAGGAAGAAAGCCAGGAAAGTACACATTTATTTTTAGGAAGTGTTTATTCTGAGTGGTGGCAAATCACAGCCAGGCTGGATTCAGCAAAGCATTTGTACCCAATGTTCTGATCTGCAGGCATCCAGATAGCCTTCAAGAGCCCCACAGACAGGGGACAGGTTGGCCAAGCCTCTATTGGCTTGGTTCATCCAAGGAAAAGTGTCTTCATTTCTTTTGCACCTATGCTATTAATAACTGAGGTGGAAGGGGAAAACTGATAGGTTTTACATACTGGGATCATTCTTTAAAGTCAAATTATATTTGGGAAATACATTTATTTCCCTCCCAATTAAATCTGTGGTCATCTTTCTTTAAATAATGCATGTTCCAAAGATTAAGTAGGAAGTTACTGGAAAAATGCTAAACTGGTATCAAGGGGATTCATATTTCTTATCTAATTGTCACTGAGATGGATGCTCTGGGAATATTTCCAAGACTATCTTTGGGCTAGTAGTTGCACTTTGAACACATCAGGCTGAAGCTGTAGCAAGTGGTGAAGGATGGGAGTGATGTTATGTCCTGCATGGCAATTGTCAGGCTCTGGGATAAGCTGCCACAGCCTGGCCCCTGTCTTCCTGGGGGTCACACAGTCAATCTGTAGCCCAGCAGGCAAGGCAGAGAAGTTTGGGACTCTGAGGCTTAAATTTCCTCAGATGGTTGTGTATCAGTGGATGGTTGTGCTCCCACTGTTGTTGCACATGGCAAATTGCAGGGAAGTTACAGCTCGGATGAAATAAGCCCAAAAGATACAGGCTCTTGCTGAGAGGACGTTCTTGTAAGATACTAATTCCAAACTCTTTACAAAGAGAGAAGAGAGAAGTTTTTAAGGTCTGAAGGTACACTCCCTTGCCCTTTTTCTCTCCTGTCCCCACTGATAGCCCAAGGTGCTGACAGCGGTTCTGGTTCCTTGTTGTTCCCCAGCCCTCTCTGAGCACATAGCTGTCCAAAGCAGGAATCCTTTCACACCTAGCTGCAAGGTCCTTGAGAGGTGGTAAGAGTAAACGAGGTGTGAACAATGCATGAAGTGGGCACACACATGGAAGGTGAGATCTGAAAGCCTTTGCTCAGTAAAAATAGAACCAGGCTGTTGGCAGAAAGAGGTGTCTTGACCAGATAAGCCCTGCAGTGAGTGACAGGCCTTGGGGTTTTGTTCTGTTAATGCATCAGTTTCTTCACCTTAGGAGTCAGGAGAGGGTTGGGCAGGAAGGGTGAGTTTGTACTTTGGTCTTTGACGCTGAAAGAAATGCACCCCTTCAGATTCTGTACACACAAGCAATACCAGTTTTTAAGCCCTGCTAATCATGTAACACACTTAATTAGAAGAGAGAAGGAGTGAGGGAACATCAGCTATTCATGATCCCATGAAAAACCATGACCTCTATGCCTGTTTGATGTTGGTGGGTTTATTGTGGTGGTGCTGCAGCTCCTGAGTCCTTAGCATCCATTCAGACAATCCTCTTTGATCATCCTTTGGCACTGGCAAGTTGTCTGTGTCCTTGGGTTTAGAGTGAATGTTCTTCTCCTGTGAAATGTTTATAAATCAAGGAGGCTGATTTTTCTTTCTCTGACTGAGCACTAAATTGCAGTATGGGTCTGCTACAAACATCCCTCATGGGTAACTATCATACTGCAGATTGCAATGCTGCCTTCAGCCCACAGACCTCATCCATTACATCCCTCAGAGATCAGCATATTACAAGCAGAAAGAGATTTACCAGACAAGTTGCAGGCCCTGTCTGTATTGTTATAATATATGGCACACTTGCTGTAAATGTAGCATAATAGAGAAACCTGTTTTGCAACACAAAGTGTTACTTTAACAGATCTGATATCTAAGTTAGATACCTCCTTTGAATTTCCACTGTTTGCCTTTAGTTTGCTGTCTCACACAACCAGCTTCAAGCTCAAACCTTTCTTTGCTGCTGGAAAGGCTAAACCATAAAATGGAATTACAAATAGCACCTGCAGACTGTCTCATACATAGCTGCCCACCAGTGGGGCAGCCAGAGCTGGGGAGGGACAGGAGGAGTGAGCTGAGCACTGTCTGATGAAATCAATGGGATTTTTGCTACAGGCTTCAGGGATTTTCAAATTTGTCCCGATGGGAACAAAGACTGTGAATGAAATTACAGCCAGGCCATGGCTGTAGATTGACATGCTTTTAAAAGCATTAATAGTGCATCTAAACTTAGAGTACTGCACTTCTGTTTCATTGGGAATTCTCCTTTAGCTCCAGATAGACTCCACAGAATCTGTCCCCAAAAAAGGACCCGTGTGTCCTTCTGCCTGATGTGCAGCACAGTGGGATCTTTTGTTTTTAACATGGTTTCATCTAACCCACAGCTGCTCACAACTTGCTCTCTTCTCTGCATTCACCCTTATTCTTGCCCCTTGAACCTCTATTCTTTATGTGTCGTGGGACTGATGTTGCTCAGCTGAAACCACTGGAAAGAGAGCTGATTTTAGCCTAAAGCAGAATTATGAAACCTCTTCTGGATGTCTACAGACGTGCTAGTTTGCAAACATAGTTTATGTTTGAATTTCCCTTCTCTCTCATCTTTGAGCCAGCAGATGCATTCATGTGTTTCCTACAGGTGGGGAAGCTGAGACACAAAGTCTTCCAATAAACTGCACTGCTATGAGAGCAAACCAGCACCCAGCTCCTCTGCCACCCATCTTTGGGCACTGAGCAGCTGACTTCTAGGCCTTCAGATGCTCTCACCTCACATTCTGATGGATCTAATGCTATACAAGAGCCAGCAGAAACCTCTGGGGGTAAGGAAATGAAACATTGAAAAAGACCAGTACTAGGGTCACAGCAGGGACCTTGTCCCAGACCCTGGAAATAATGAAGAGAACTGTGTCATCCTAGGGCTTGCACTAGGGAAAAGCAAGATCAAATGCTTTAAATCACAATCTATTATGCTTCCCAGAAACATTCTAGTAATATCCAGTCTTAGTGCTTCCTTTTGCCCCTTTTTTCAGTCTGTATCCCTCATTGTGGTCCCAGCTAAACATCTGTTTTAAAAGGCTGAGCTTTTGTGTCACTTGAGCAAGTGGACTTAAAATCCCTGTTTTGCATCTTGATAATTTTTCTTTCTGGGTTCATCTTTTAAAGGCAAATAGGATTGTTAGATTGCTTTGTCATCTCATGGGAGATGGTGTGTGTGACGTTCTGTTTTCCATGGAAACAGGAGTAGGAAATAGTTAACAAAAAGCTCTGCAGTGGGAGAGAGTAGGTTAAGAGGTTTTGGGGGAAAAAAAGTAAATAAGGACATCATTCTCAGAAGCAGACAAGGACAGTGTTCTCCAAACTTTCTGGCAGAGCATGGGAGTGGGGCACATTGATTTCACCATCTACTCTCCAGAGCCTCAGATTGGTGCTGAGGCCTGCATGGAGCTTTCTGCCTCTCAGGCTGAAAATCCTTGCCCAAGGAGCTTTAAGTGAGGTGATCTGGTCTAATCCTAGCAAAGGCACCCATCTCTGGAGTACACAGAGACCTGTGTCTCTCCATTTAAAATTATTAATTTCAGGACTGTTTGTAGTCCAGACCACCCCTGTTTAATTTGCAGTTTCTGCAAAACCAGGAGCTTCCTTTGCTTGGACACCAGCTGAGCCATGATCCACCAAGCAATTGGTGCAGGGGGTTGAAAAGCAGCAGAGGGGCCACAGGACTGTGCTGCAGCCAGAAGATGCCACTGAAAACTACCATAGTGCTGCTTCAGAGCAGATAAGTGTCCTCTTGTGATGCTTGTTGGGAAACATTTTCAGATATACAGCCCTTCACCCTCTCGTGCCTCAGTTTCTCCTCTGCTCTGAATTATTCTGTGACTGCACTGGTGAAATGTTAGCAAGGGAGCCTTGTTGTCAGTTATGCTTTCTCCTCATGTAGCTGGACTGTGGAGAAAACTGTTCCTGCTGCTCTCCCTTGGTATTTTTCACAGCCAGTCACGTTCCCTCAGCTCCACAGCTTTTCCTTGGGGAGCTGCCACTGTCTGCATGTTCCCTGGCAGCCCATGCAGCAGAGGGCTGTGACAGCAGCAGAGCACTCAGAGCCACCCAAAGAGCCAGGGCTTAACTGCCTGCCTGCACCTGGATGCACAGGTAACTTGCAGACTCTCAGCACTCTCCTCTTCTGAGCATGAAGAGGACCCATCTGAGTATTCTGCAGCATAGAACATATGTTTAAGTCCTTTTTTCTTGCTTTTGTCTCTCTTTTCAAGGTCTCTCTCCCTTTGATTTATGAATTTGGAGACCAGTCTTTAATTACCTGCCTTGAAGAGCTGCCTCCAGAGATGCTCCCCGGGAGTCAGACAGATGCAGTGTGCAGCTCTCCTGGGCTTTGCATAGCAACTGTTGTGTGGGGTGACCATCAACAGCCCCTGTGAAGGGCACAGTTTCCTGTTGCTGTGCTATTTGGGCTGTCAATGTGGTCAGATCTGCTTGTGCATGCACCCAGACTCCATCCTGCACACATGCTCACGCACGTTTGCTCTCTGCTCCATAGCCAGGGACTATTTCAAGGGGCACATTAGATGCAAAATGTTCCAGTGAGGGAAATTGCTCTGGATGTGATGCCTAAAGGCATTTTCAATGCTGGGAAATAAGGGCTAACTTATTTCCTTTAAAATTTGTGCTCCAAAATGAATAGCACTGGTGAAAATCTATCACAGTGCAGACATGTCTGCACACAGAGTTTTGCAAGCACACAGAAGTCCAGGGCATTCAGCTTTCCCTGTCTTTGACAGCCTCTGGTGTGTGGTCAGAGGAGGGGTTGTCAGGTCAGTGTGTGAGGTCAGGGAGGGTTTATCCAGCTAGCACAGGCTCTGGGATGGTACGTGTACTTCCAGCCCACTCTGGAGAAGTTGTTGTCTGATCAGTCCACACCAAAGCACCAACCTCCACAGCTCCACACCACCAGCAGCACTTCCACCTTGGCAAGCAGGATTCCAGCTCCTGCATCTTTCCACACATGGAAGCCTCACCTCTTGGCAGAGTGTTGGGAGAGCCAATGGCTGCATCACCATCCTGATGCAGCAACTTCTCAGAGCTGGTTCCTGAGGCTGGAAGTGCTGACTGGTGCTGACTTCATCCCCAGGGACTGCAGGGATCACCTTCTGCTCTGCACAGCAGGGTGCAAAGCTGCTTCTATCCCTCTGTGAATCTGATTTCAGATTCCTTAAATAATGTCAGACAAAAAGGCTTGCGACAGCTTTCCCTCGGAAGGAAGAAGATTGTTGTTGAAGCCTCAGGAAACCCCTTTGATGTGGGATGGACAACTGGGATTGCTGGTAATGAGGTGCTGGGAGAACTTCAATCACTGGGGAGGGAGATCAGCCTTTCTGAGGCTGCCAGAGCAGCACACTGCAAGGGCTGTCATGCTGTCAGCTCCCCAACCAAAGGGGGTGAGGAGATGGCTGATTAAAAGCTTACAGACACCCCTGACTTTACTGCTTTAGGGATATGGCTCTGAACAATTGTGTGGATTTGCAAATGTATGGAAATGCTTTTCTGGTCAGCAACTGAGGGAGAAAAACATGCATTCAATTAGCAGACCATATTCTGCTGTCCACCTGCTCCCAGTGCTGTTATCCTGTGGGACTCCCTGTCTTGCTGCCTGTTTAAACTGTGAATTCTTTGGAGCAGGAACTCTGTCCTTCTCTTCTTGCACAGCTCAAAATAGAAAGGAATTTCAGTCTTGCATGGAGCATATTGGTATAATGTTTATAAATACAATGCAGGGGACACAACTCAAGTAAAATGGCTTTGTGCCCAACCCCATTCAGTCAGGACTTAAGCTAAAGAAGTAATGAAGCTAAAGATCTGCAGGCTGCAGATAGGGATTGCTTTAGGGATCCACTCTAATCTGTTTCACAGCTGGAGACAAGCAGGGACAGCCAGCACTTCCCCCTTTGAATGTGTCCCCCATTGCAGCATTAGCCACTTTCCCTGATGTTTAACCTGACCCTTCCCATCTTTCATCCCTCCCAAACTGCTCCCAGAGCACTTTTGTTTCCAGGGGGTCCAGTGAAGTGCAAATCCTGCAGTCAATGTGACCTGGCATGAGCTTGTCCCAGGAATCCTGTTAGGTGTGTGATGGGGAATGCTTCCCCATCTCCTAGCATCTGTCTAGACACAAACCTTCACCTGGCTGCCCTCTGCAGAGCTGCCAGGAGTCTGGAATCACCCTGGATCCATTCCCCAGGCCAGATTCCTGCTGGCACCTCAGGAATCAGGCCCTCAGTTCAGCATCCTTTGCTGAGCAAGGCAGAAGGACAAGGCTGAGTTTTGAGCTGGGTCCCACAAGTCTGACTGTAAATCAGAAATATAAATTATGTGCCAGACAGATTTTTTTTTTTTTTAACTTTTCCTAACTGAAAAGTACTGTCAGGAGTGTTGCCTGCTGCAAGTGTGGGCACTGGGGAGAATAACAAAGAAAGTACATTTATGTGGCTGAGGTTGCTACTCAATAAATTAAGAGGAGACTCTGGCTTCTCATTGGAAAGTAACATTTTACCTTTTTATTCTTTTTTAAAGAAAACATTTCTTCTGAAAGAGCATTGCCCTTTTTCCTAAGTGGACGTTTTCATGAAAAAATAATTTCAAAGTTTTCATTACATTCTTGAACAAGAACTTGAAAGTAAAATATGCTTGTTTTATCTCCTGGCATCCTGGAAAAAAAAAAAAAAAAGGAAAAGAAAAGAAAAGGAAAAAAAAAAAAGAAAAAGAAAAGAGAAGAAGAGAGAAACCATGAATTCTCAACACATGGTTTTGTGAACACTCAGGAAACATGTAAAAGCTAACTCATTTTTGAGATGCTAGGAATTAAGTGGGTATCTTCATGAGTCCTCAAAAACCTCACCAAATTATTTTTGATGGATTTCAGCTGTAAACCCCATCCACATGGACATGGACTGACCAATAAAAAAACAAGTAGGACCAATAGTGGGTTTGTTGCCAGCTGGACCTCATTACCCTTCCTCAGCACTCACCAGGACTCTCTCAAGCTCCTGATTGCTGCTGGGAGAGCAGAGGTTGGAGAGGCAGTTAGGTTATTTTTATGTTTTTCTGTGATTAAAAATAGGGGTTGAATTAGGTTTTGCTGGAGCTTTGTGCTGAGGAAGTTTCCTGATGTACATGATGTGCTTCTCCTTGAGTTCCCTGCTGCTGGGAGCTTTTTGTGAGCTTGTGAGTTGAGTGCTGCCTTCTACTTTGCTTCCTTGAGGAAAAACAAGAGCAGCCATGGAGCAGAAGGGAGGTAAGGAGAGCTGGAAGGGGTCTGCATGCTGCCTTTGGTTTGGTGTGCAGAAAGTTGGCTTCTTTCTGAAGTTGTGAGTTGTAAGTCTTGGGTTCTTATGCCTCAGAGGAAGCATAATTAGGTTGTGTTTAGGGTACCTGGAGATGGTGTCCTTCTTGAAGCAGGATTTGTCCATGCCCTGTGCTGTGGGTAGCCTGTAGCTTGCTTGTTGTGTTTTAGAGTCTGGTTGTGTTTGCTGTTGTTTAAAAAAAACCCTTTCAGTAGCACCAGCCTCTGGTGACCCCCAGTGCTAAGTGATCCCTGTTCCTTGCATCAGAATATGTAGGAGTCTAACACAGCTCTGTTCTGCTCCATGTGGTCCTTGCCAACAATGCTCACTTGCTGGCCCAAGCCTTCCAGGTGGCCTCAGCTGATGGTGGCACCCGATGTCACCACTGTGGAAATGACAGCAGTGACAGTGGAGGCACTTGGGTCATAACTGGCAGGTGCTTAGAAGATGATGATCCTCACTCAGGACAAGGGGTCAAGGGGCTCCTCACCTCCTCACCTCCCTTTCTCACAGGGAGAAGGCACAGGGAGGCTGCTGGGTGCTGGCACGGGAGGGTGATTCTTCAGCCTGAGGGAGGTTTGGGATTTGGAAGGATTGACCCAAGCTGTGGCAGTGATTTATGCAAAAGTGATTTCCAAGGAGATCAAACACAGGCTTCTGGAAAGTGGCAGAAAAATACCTGTTCAGGACAGAGGAGGAACTGCTCTGGTGGGTCCATGATTCTCCTTACCATTCAGCAGGGCTGAAATAAGTGCCTTTGGGTGCCTTTTTTTTTTTTTTCCTGGCCCCAGTGTGAGATGATTTATGTACATCAGGAAGTGCCAAACACCTCTCCTGAAAACAGTGGCACTCAAAATCCCTGAGCAGACAATCCAACCTGTCCACGTCCTTTTCAGTCCTTTGGCCTTCAGTGAAGAGTTAAAGGTGGAGCCAGCTCTGCCACAAGGTTGATCCTTATGAAATTATTTCATGTTGATCACTGCATTATGGAAGGTTTCTAGTCATTAACAGGAACTGAGTTCCTACTGGATGAAGATTAATTTGCAGCATTAGCCATCACTGGGCAAAAAAAGCATGTGAGGATGCCAGCAGTCCAGCTATGAGCATGTTTATCAGGATAAATAATATGCTGAGAACATGCATAGAGTGGCTGCTTCTGATTTCTTCGCAGAGTGTACGAGATACAAGGTGGATTTAAGCATACAAAGTGTCTCTCCAGGAGCTAAACCAAGGAACAGAGTCTCTCAAACAAACTCCGTGCCCCATTTCCTTCTCCTTGCCTCTCAGCTCAGGTATTTCCAGTTCCCTCTTTCCCTCCATTCTCATCAAACCTTGTTAATCCTAGCATCCCCCCCTCAAATGCTTCTCCTGTTTTCCCTGTGGGATGTTTTCTTCTCAGATCTGAGTGGGGCCCAGGGAAGGGGCATTCCCGGAGTGGGGATGCTCCTTGTTGTCTTTCCAAGGATTTTGCCCATTGGAGGAGGAAGCTGCATTGATGTTGCTGTCCTGAAAAGAAGGAACATGTCTGGGTGTGAATTAGAAGCTGCTGGGTTTTGGCTCATCTGAGGCTTTGTTAGGGATCCCCAGTGTACTTTTGGGGTGGGCAGGGTACCATTTTTTGTCTGTCTCTCCACAGTTTTTCTGGAAGCCTCGTTCTGTTGAACGTAGCTGTAGCTGAGTTATAAATTAATAATCCCTGCTGCTGGGACTGCTGTGTAGCAAGATGGCTTTCCTGAATGTATGTGTAAATAATTCATGCTATTAAATTAGTTGTGTTCCCTGTCCACAGCTCGTTTACCTGCTGTGACTACAAATATTCCTCTCCACAGTTAGAGGAGGTGTCAGAATATGCCAAGCATGAGAGGTTCATGTCTATCAGAAAGAGCCTTTACCCCGTGGTAAATGGATTGGAAACACTTTTGACAGGGAATACCAGAAAAGTCTGGTTTGTTAAACATGAACCTCAACATACCTGCTTAGGGAAAAGTTTCAACTTCGTGTTTTTTCATTTCTGAGGTTGTGTGAGGTGGGTTTCCTCTGTAAACCACACTTCTGGACCTTTTTCAAGCTCTCTTTTAGAGCTTTGCTGGAATGATTTCTGTGGTCTGTGCCTCAGTTTCTCCATCTGTAAAACAGCATCAATAGGAATTCTTCCCTGCTTCGCATGGGAACACTGTGGGTTTTCCAGTTTACTGTTTTGATTAAAATTCCCTCTCAGTTTCTTTGGAAAGCAAGCACCCACAGAAATAGTAAGTAGTCCATTTCAGGCTCAGGTCTGAGCTGGCTGCACAGCCATCCAGTGAGCAGTCATGCTAATGGTACTGATCCTCCACAGATAAAGTGAAAAAGGAAAATAGGGGGGGAAAATAATGATCTTGAGTCAAAAAGCTATTTTTCAGTGTTCTCGTGCACAGTCTCTAAAATGTTTGTACCTTTTTTGGCAGTACCTCATGTTTCTAAGAGCTTTGATAATGCTGTGTACCTTCTGTATTAGCAAATTGTTTTAGACCACACTAGTAATGTTTTTGCTGGTCTAATAGTGTCAATTCTTGTTTGTTTTTCCTCAGCCTTGCTGCTCTTCTCTACACATGATCATCCAGTAAAGCGTCTGCTGTAACATCTTCCATCTCTACCCTACATACCAGAAACTTGATCATCTCACAGTAAGTGATATTTATATGCTTTTATACTTTGTATGTCACCTGCAAAATCATTTCATTGCCAAGTTGCTATAATATATTATCTAGAAACAACTTGAAAACTTTTTCTCTTTATATATGTATGTATATATATAAAGGTTTTATTTATGTTTATTGGGACTTCAGACAAATGCTTGCAATGGAAGGAAAACAGGAAAGAAGTCATCATGTAGTTTGCATGAGCTGAAAAAAATGAGCTGGCTCCTCAGAGACTTTGAGCCATTAAACTTTGTTATGAGGGAAGGTCCTTTGCTCTCTTTTTCTTTTTGTTAAAAGGCAGGTTTCTGTTAGCATGGGAAAAGCATTTCTAAATGTTGAAGGACCTGGTAACATTGTGGCTCTAAGGGTGGCACCTCTCCACCTTCACTTTCTGAGCAGTTGATCTGTTTGTTCTGCTCAAGCTTCATACAGGATTTGCAAATGGTCTCCAGGCAGTGTCCCATCTGCCTTGTAAATGTTTCTATGAAACTGGGACTTCAGAGGAGTGCCCAGTGGCACTGGTGGGACACATTTTGCTCCAGTCAGGCAGGTGGAGGCTGAAATGAGAGGAGGCAAATGGATGGAGTGATTACACATAGGCAAGAAAATGGCATATAATATCTCCTTTTCAAGATGTTGTAAGTGAGCTGAGGAAAGGTTTTCTGAGACCCTGAGGCCAGGCAGAAGTAATTTCTCAAATACCTGGTCCCTCCCTTGCCTTGAAGGGCAGATTGCTGTGTAGCTTTGGTTTTGATGCTGTCTTTTTGGAAGTTTCCTCCCAGCTGCAGCTCTAGGAATTGATGTAATGTTTCCACAAAACATGGTATAATGAAACATGAAGGATTACACTCTTCCCTAACCTGTTTAAATGATTTAATTACCATTGAATTTTACTGCCCATGTCAGTGTTGGAGACACACACCATAAGAGAGAAATATGATGTGATAGGAAGGAATATACCTCTCCAGAGGAGCAAAGCTGTGAGATGAAAAAAGGTGGCTTAGGACAGACAAATGAACCAATGCACTGGGGAAGGGAACTGGCACAGTTATCATATCCCCCTCTCAAAAAAACCCAAAACCAACCAACCAAAAAAACCCTAAAACAAAACAAAACAAAAAACCAAAAAAAATAGAAAGCAAAAGGTTAAAATTCCTCCCACAACTTATTCACGTCATAACCAGTGTCTATCTTTTGGGAAGATTAAAAGGAATAACAAAGTGAAAGGTGATAGAAATAGATGGATGCTGCAGTGACGTGTTGTGGGGTGGGGGAGTCAGTTGGGATTGGGAGGTGTGGAACCCTAAAATATATTGATCAAAAGTATGAATGTGTCTTGGTATCGTCTGGGCTGTGGGAGTTCCCAGAGTGTTTGTCTTGCAATAGAAGCAATTTAATCTTTAAAAATAATAATGAAAGAGCAAACTGTAAATGAGACCTTCTGGCAGACTGACGGGGCTGCAGTCCCAGAGGCAGACACACATGCTAAGATGACAAATGAAATCATTAAAATAAATAGTGTAAATTGAGTTTTGGCAGTGGGTAGGAATCCTTATTATGATGGAGGGCATTAATATGGGAAGAAAAAAAGGGGGTGGAAGAACTCGCAGTGGAGGAGGTTATCTGGGGCAGGGATTTTGTAGCAGTTCCAACTAGCTACTTCATTGCAAGGCAATTGCAAGGTTAATTTTGTAGGGACCAGGGGTTTAGAAGTGTATTAAAGATTATAAAGTGTCACCTCGATAAGTAACATCCAGGATGCTCCTGGAGCCTGAGAAGTTCTTTACTCATTCAGTCTGTTCTGTGACTTTACATGTACAAAGCAGGGTGGTGCTTTGCATGTAGGGTTTTTTTCTTTCCTTTTGGGAGTTTCTTGTTATGGCTGTTTCAAATCTGAGCTCTTGATAGTTTTTGAGTATGGGGAGTGCAAAATGTAGCATTAAAGGGTCGTGGTCATTAGTTCTCACCATGGACTGACCAGTAGGAAACTCTGAGTCTCTAAACTTGGTCTTTTGATGTGCTCTGTTAGATGCTGGTGACAGCTAACGTGGTCACCTTGCTCATCAAAAACTCTCACAGGGCTTAAGGTTGTGGTGTTTTTTTCAAGTGTGGGTGTGAATCTAGCAGCTCAGAGCTATGCATCCCATCCTGTACTGTACATGGAAACACTTTTCCTATTTAGCTGGCAAAGAATGATGTTCCTTTCGAGGCATGTTTGTCTCTTACCTCTCCAAAAGCAGCTTGTGTTTTCACAGCGTGCCTTGAAAAACAAACAAACAAACAAACCAACCCAAAGCCAAACAGAAATTGACTTCCTTTGCCCAGGAAATGCAATTTTCTGTTAAACCCATCATTGCCTGGTAACACTGATCTGCACGGGCTGTTGGAAGGATTAATTACTGAAGCTGTTTGTGATGCTGAGCCTGGCATTGCAGTGAGGGGAGGGAGGGAAGCTGAAGGCTTAAGGACAGTTCAAGGCATTTGCATTGAGAAACACTGCTGGGTTTGGAGCTGATAACTTCCAAAAGTACATTTCACATGAGCATCTCTTATGATTACAGAAGGATAAAGTAATACTTGTAGAGGTTTTTGTTGCATGCAATGTGAAGAATTGCTGTAGTGTAGAGCAGGGAAATGGGATGTGAAGGAGCTCAAGTAGCACTTAAAATCTTGAGAGTCCAGACAGTCAGGAGAGAGCTGCACCAGGTAGTTTGAGAAGGTCTCTAAAAGCAGAATTCCCAGCAAGGCTATGGCTGGACTGGCAGTACAGCAGCACCACTGTCTGCTGCTCTTCCAGGAGCCCCTTCCCAAGGTCTTTGAGACCTGGAAGGAGAGCTGGGTGGTGTCATTGTCACCTGGAGTATAGGGCTGGCTGTGGACTTTGAGGTCTTTGTCACAGAGCTGGTTGCTGTTAAAATGTGACCCCAAGCAGGGTGCTATCTCCTGCCAACCCAGGGGGTGACAGCTGCACTGGCAGCTCCTGTGTGGTTAAACACAGCTTCATGCCAAGCTTAGCAAGCTGCAAAATCCTTTTGTTCCTTCAGAACATGCTTCCAGTGTGGTTTTTCTCCCCTTTCCCCAGTGCAAGCCCAGCAGGGATGCTTGGAGACTTGAGAGCTTGCTTGAGAGTCTCCCTTTTGTAAATTGGGGGTAAGAGATCTCCCTGGTGGAGCCCTGATGGGCTGTGGTTGGGATGCTGGGCAGAGGGACACTTCCCAGCCTCTTCTGGCATCAGCAATCCCCTGGGTGTGCTCTGTCTGTCCCCAACGTGTGCCCCGAGACCTGATGAGCATCCTGAGTGGGGCAGCTGCTGCTTCACCCTCATCCATATCTTTTATATTATTTTTTAATTGTTCTTTTTCCTGTAAAACTCGAATATCAGGGACTGGCAGCTTGTTCTGAAGCAGAGCTGTTGAAGTTGGGATTAATTCGCTTAGTTCGTGCCCCTCTTTAATTACTGCAGACTGAAAGTCTGCTCTGCCTTGCAGGGGGTGGCTGAATCCAGCTCAGTTCATGGATCCCTGGGGATAGGGACCTGAGGAAAGAGTTTGTGGTGGGGCTCAGCTGCCTTGCTAAGCTGCTCTGAAAACTTCCAGCTACACATAGCTCACCAGGGAAAGGCTGTGTCACCTGGGTTCTGTTCACATCGTTTTGTAACAAAAGTGTGTTACTGGAGATGAGAGCTTTGTCTGTCCTGATAAGAAGCTGAAGAGAAATTAAAGTTCTGTCCCCATGCCATGCAGGTTTAGGAGGAATTCAGGGTCTCACTTAATGCTGTGTTACTAGTTAGAATGTCTAAATGCTGGGAAAAGCTTCCTACAATATTAATAAAGCAGCTGCTTTCTTCTTCTTTTTTTTTTTTTTTTTTTTTTTTTTTTTTTTTTTTTTTTTTTTTTTTTTTTTCTGTTTTTTTTTTTCCAAGAAATGTTCAAAACCTTTTAAGCAAATAGTGGAGAAATACAGTTATTGGAAAAAGAAAAGTTTTAATTTGAAAAATGGGACTCCAGACCCCTCCCTCCTCCTCCCAAGAGGAAACCTGAAGTTGTGCTTAGTCAGTAGCAGACCTGAAATGTGGTTCCAGTGACACAAATCCCTAAACAGCAAGTATTGCTTGAATAATTGATTGAGTTGCTTATGAGTGCTTTTCTCTAAGCAAACTTAAGAGATCAATAACTAATTATTTGCAGGAATAACTGTGAAAATTTTGCACACTAAATAGATTCAAAAAAACTTTCAGTTGCTCCAACCCACTTGGGAACAGAAAGAGGTAAAAAACTAATTATTTTCACAGCTCAGATACTAGTAGGCACTTTTCCTCCCCTGTTCATACTTGATGCAATAGCTGTACTTAACCCACAGCCTTGTTTATCCTAGGAAAAAACTGATCTTGTAACTGAATCAGTTCAAAGGTTGAACTAGTGTATGAAGTTTCTAGCATGGGTTACAGTTTAGTGGCTGTTAATGAACAGATTTGCACACAATGAATTACAGTGAGTTCTGTGAGCAGAGAAGCAGTGAGGTTGGGCGTCTTGTGGTTTTCTGCTTCGAGGTAAGGGCTCTGTAGCTTAATAAAATTTGCCTTCCATGCAGCAGGGATGCTACTAGGATTCCCCCAAAACTACTTAGAACTTAATTATTTTGGGGCTTCTGTCCAAAATTGTGCCCTCCAACCAACTTTTGGCTTTCCAGTAAAACTTGGCAGATAGTTTTGGGGTTTTTTTGCCTATGTATGGGGGAATGCACTGAAGATTGAAGCTTCTTAACTGCTTGTGTTCTGGGAGGTATGTTTTTCCTTTTAGAGGATAGATAGGACAGCATCTGTCTTGGATATTTATGTCTGCTTGTATTTGTTCTTTCACCAAATCTAAATTAACTCAAAGGGGCAAAACAAATCATATATTCTGATCACTTTCTGTCTCTGCAGCCAAGTTGCTGCTTATCTTATCTTGATGAAATTCCCTCCCTAATATCTCTTTCCAGCTCAGTGAATTGCTCTGTAATACATTCAATATTTGCTATCACTGCTGCAATAGCCTTGTATTGAAAACAGAGCTGGTGAAATAACCTTCTGTGCAAAACAACCCAGGCTGCAGAAGTATGGAAGGGGACAGAGATGCAACCATCACCTGCTGCTTTTGGAGCTGCTCTGATCAGCCCCCAGGGTTGGCAAGGAGCTGTGTCCCTGCCATGAGCTGCTGCTGCTCCTCTAAACCCTGCACCTTTGCTCTTCCATTTCTAAAATGTCAGCCAATAACTCTGTCCAGGTTTGCTCCTGCGATGCTGAGAACAAAATTCCTGTGGCTTAGTCTCTTGTCAAGCACTTTCTCCAGGGTATTTTATTTTGCATGTTGTCAGCAGCTTTCTCTGAAGAAACTAAATCCTTCCCTCCCTCCCACCCCCTTCTCCCCTCTCCTTCTGTTAAATAATCTGTCTGTGCAGCCAAGCCAAAACTGGCTCTCATAGAAAAATGGGCAAAAGCCAAACCTGTTGCCTGGTCACAAAGTCAGAGTAGTGAATCCAGAGCAGTTGTTTTACCAGCTCCACCTCTGAGGACCAGGGCAGATCACTGACACTGTCACAGAAGGAGCTCAAATTGGTCCCCAACTTGCTGATCCCCCTGTGTGTTGGTGTTGGATCTGTATTGGCTGCCTCCAGCTCACCTGCTGGAGCTAGCCCAAGGAGACTGTTCTGTAGTCTTGTTTAAACAAGGTGAAAATGAGTCCCAGTGAACTAACAGCATGAATTTGAAGTGGATTACTTAAACCCTACTGGTCTATACTATATATAGAGCCATGCTATAGCATGGCTGTTCTTATTCAGAATAAAAGGGAAAAATGAACAGTTTGCATCAAAACTGAATTAAATGAAGCCTGTTTCTAATTCTGGGTAAATGTGTTCACACAGGGGCTTGATTCTGTCTATCTATGCAAATTTTATTCGGACTATCTGCCTTGAGCATCAATATGTCAACAAGTCTCTGCAGAGCAGGTTATTCCAGAGAATATGAGGTTGGAATGGGGTTGGGCTGGATGATCTCTAGAGGTCCCTTCCACCCCCTAACATTCTGTGATTCTATGAATATGAAAGTTTGGGCTGTGACTGACCATCAATCAGTGTGCATGGTCACACCATGCTTGCAGCAGGGCTCATTTCCCTGTCTGACCTTGGAGTTTGTGACAAGCTGGCAGGAATGGAAGTGGCCTTGGTGCAGATGACCCCGTGTGCCCTGGGATAACAGGGACCCATATCCATGCTCTCCTCTCTTGGGACCTCCAGCTGCAAGGGCTGGACAAACACCAGTGATTCTTGTGCTGAAAAGCTGGAGAAGGGAAGGAAATAAACCCAATTTGTGAAAGTAGAGGAAAAACAGAACACTGGTAGTATTGGTGTCACTTTTGCATTAATAAGTCCCTGATAAATCCATGGGGATTTTTTTCTCCGGTCTAAAAATATTCCTCCAGCTTGGCAGCCTGGTGCAGTTGTGATAATGAAGGTGTAGGGCCATGTGCATGCTCCAGCTCCTGCCCTTTCCTCCTTGGCTGGCAGCAGCTCTCAGTTGTCCCAGGAAGGACTGGAGGGCATGGCTATATTGAGGTGTGGGAAAGGCAGTCGTGATTCCTACCTTCTGAAAGGCCAGAGCTTGGAAAGGATCTGGATTTCAGTGGAACCAAGTCTGTTATGGAAATGTCGTGGCCGTGGGCCAGTGAGAGGGGGGGAATACAAAAGGAAAACAAGTATGGTACAGAATTGAAAAAGAGCAGATAGTTTTGAAGAACAACAACGAAAAAATATTTAATTTCTAATCCTGAAGTCTGTGAACTCTCTGCTTGTCTGTGTGCAGCTGGACAAGTGCCTATGTGGCAGCACAGTGTTATCAGCTGAGAGACCTTGTTAGATTTAATGGTGTGAAACCTTTCAGCCTGAACTGACACTAAGAGCAGAAACTGAAGCACAAGTACCCCCTCCTGGTCAGCTGGTCCTAGAGCATCTCATCTTCTGCTGCCTTTATGGCAAGTCCTGTGCTTAAGCAGTATTTTTTGGGGTAGCTCTGAAAGCTGTGAGCTCCGTTTGAGCAGGGAATATTTCCTGTGGGTCAGTGGGATGGCACTGTCAGCTTGGTCTGGCAGGGAGAGCAGAAGGACTTGGGAGTCAGGGCTCCTGAGCCTTGGGAGGGGATTTGGGCTGGCTGGTGGCCCTGGGCCACTCCTGGTCACAGCTTGCCAGCCTAAGCTTTGCTGCTCAGACATTTGCCTTCTTGTTCCAGGCTGTAAGTGTGAGGTGTGCACACCCACAGACAAGTGCTTTCCAGGCACCTGACAGAAATCCATTTGCAGAAGGGAAGAGCAGTGCCTCAGCTGCTGCTTGAGGGGCAGAGGAAACCCTTTAATGGGTGTTTAAATGGAAAAGGTTTTGTGTCCATGGGAGCCAATTCCCAGCTGCCTCACAGAGGCTGTGCTGCTGCCCTGGCCTTGCCCTGAGCAGGTTTTGTTATCTCTGCCTCTCAGCTGGCAAATCTGGGGTGCAGGCAGGTACAGGGAGCAGCTGAAGCAGCTCAGCAGCTGGCTTTAAATGTTTTGTTGTGAGACCTGTGCCGTTACATGGGAAAATGCCAGGGGGTGTGTATTACAGAAAGGGCAATGTTTTGATATGGAGTGGAAAATTGGCTGCTTTTAGGGGAGGCTTTTCTGTCCTAGGTCTGATTCCTTGCTTACAGCTTTTCTTTTTCCTTTCCCTGTTCTGTAGGTAAAAATCAGGACTTGGTATTGTCAGGTTTTGCAGAAAAGCCTAGGTTGGGAAATGTTAATTCTAATGGATAGAAAAAGAACCTCTTCAGACTTAATTGCTTTGACATTTCTATTCTTCAAGTGTTGATGCAATTGTGGCCCTGTTCAGGATGCTTTAGCGTGCACACCTGGGGAGTGTACAAAGCAAACCTCCAAAATAGGAGAGGCTGGGCAGGATTTGTCACAGTGGTGACAGCTCTGCATCCTACTCTTCTGTCTGCTGAACCAGACAAGAATTAAATCTGCTTTGTATTTGCAGCTAGCAGTTAGAGGCTTTGGCTTCTCAAAATTGCTAAGTTGTTTAATTACTGCCTTGGTTGTTGGTGCCACTTGAGCTAAGCCCCTCTTCATCCCCCTGAACCAGGCTGAGGAACTTCTGGAAAGTCTGTAGGTTTGACCACTTCACCCTAACATGCAAGAGCAAATCAGGAGGCTGCTCTGAAGCCAGGAATATAAATGGAGCGGTGTCCTGGGGACACTGAGCTCTTGGGCAGTAGCTGTGGAATTAGAGGTTTGAGAGCATTGCTGTAGTCTCTGGTGTCTTTTATAGGGGCCAGGAAGGAACTGCTGGAGCGGGGTGGTGGCTCTGCAGCCCTCAGGTCTGCACATGGTGAGTGCTGTGAGCAGGGGGGGAAGGCAGGAGACCCTCCTGAGAGCCTGGGAGGTGAGAATGGATCAACACTCTAGGGACTGGAGGAAGGAATAGGAAGAGGAAGGAAAGGGAAAAGGAGACACAAGAGGACATGCTAGAGGAAACTGACACAGAAGTAGATGTGGGAGAGAACAAGTGAGAAAACCTTGACATGCAAGAGGAAGAGGACTCAGAACTGGACCTGTGAGTGTATGCTTTTTGTCTGCTGTGTCCATGTCCTCCCACAGGTCCCCTTCCTCTTGTGTGTCCACTCCCATCTCTATTTGGTGTGTTTTCCTCCATAGGTACTTCCTCTCACGTGTTGTCCTCTGTGTCTACTTCCTGTCACGTCTCACAGTGTCTGTCTTGTGTCTTGATGTGTCTGCTTCCCCTCATGTCTCTACTTCTGTGTGTACTTCCTCGTGCCTCACGGTGTCTACTTCCCCTTGTGTCTTACAGTGTCTGTACTCCTGTTGTGTCTTGTAGTGTCTGCTTGTGCCTTACACACTGTAGTAACACCTGAACGGGCATCTCAGGAGTAACTGCACCAGGAAGTGAGTGTCAGGGGACCAGAACCAAGTCATGTGAGTCAGAACCATGAACTGGGTCCCAGACTGGAAAAGCCAAAACCAGAAGTCCCGTTTCTTACACATCTGTTCCTTTCAGACAGTCTCTTGTTCCCTGCCTAGACACAGGGGGTGTAACTCCCTCAGGGGACCACAAGTGCTGACCAGCAACACCTTCTGTGACTTTTCAGAGCATGTGTTTGGAGGTCCCATGACTCAGAAGAGACAAAAAGAACAAAAGTTGTATTTAGGGATGTGTGAAACGGGCTGCTTGACACCAGGGGAAAGGGAAGGTGAAGGTGGTTTGACTCTCCCAAGTTACTCGAGTTCTGAGTGGTCACTGACTGGTTGCATGGTTGCCTGCTGATTCCCAGCTGCTGCTCAGTGAAGAACCACACAGACACAGGTAAGTTTTTACCTCTCTGCTTTATGCTGTCAGTTGAGCATCTGAGTGTGAGCTCAGTGGGACTGTTGCTTTTGTTTAATACCACAAGACACCTCAGTCTGCATTGCTGCATTACAGTACAAATAAAAAACAGAAACAAAACCACATCTGCATCATACAAGGTGAGAGGAGATGTCTAAATATTTACAGAGAAGGGCAAGTGGGGAAACCACAAAAATATTTACATAAAATACATGAGCTTTTCAGCATATACATTTTACACCAGTTCACAAAAAAAGACACTATATAAATTAAAGTGAAGGGAACTCCAAAGGTAACCCAAGACTCTCTGGGATGTTTCTCTCATGCGGCTCAAGGCAAGAAAATTAAAGTCTTCTACAGCAGGAAAATGAACTGCAAAACAACCCTTTTTTTCCCCTCCCTCCCTCCACCCCCCCCCCCCCCCACCTGGATGAGTCAAGACTCTGCACACACAGGTAAGAGACCCAGACCATGCCCTTCAACACTGGGGAGCTGGGAAAAGAGTCACATGCCAAAGCCACCTCAGCAATAGTAGGGAAAAGAATTTCTCACCCAGATTTCCTAACATGGAACACATCGGTCAATGCCCTGTCAAGGTACTGAGGAATGGCAGAGGACACAGGTTCTTTTCTGGGGTTCAAGAGGAACAGAACACTTTCAGGTTGGTTTTGGTTTCTCTCTAGCAACTTAACTACCAGTGTGTGATCCTTGCTGATCCCTCTCAGGTGATGAGCAGAAAGTAGAGGATCTCAGGAAAGACATAGGCACAAAGTTTTGGGTCTTTTGTCATCTATGCATATAGATTTCACCTGATAAGACTCTAAAAAAAAATCACAAATTAATGCTCTGCTTAAGACTTCACAGGGGCTAAGTCCTCATTACTCACCTAACATCTGCACTCCCCTTTCTCCAGGGAAGGGCCACACATCCCACTCCAGAGTGGACCCCAGACTGAAGCACACTGCTGGACCCCAACACTTGTATGTGGTAAGGAGAAACTCGGCTGAAAACTTAGAAAGTGAGAATTTCAGCAGCAGCAAGCCTGTGGCAAGTATAAGGGAATTATTTCAGAACAGAGCTGCTTGTCACCTTGCTGGAAACACTGTTAGGCAGCACAGTATTAAATAAGAGCAGAACTGGACTTTGTGGTGCCCCCCCCTTACTCTCTCTTCTCTGAGAAGATGCTAAGGACTGACTGGCTGACTGCCCCCCAGACCACCACCTCCCTGAGTTACCTTGTGTAACCTCTCCTCCTGGCTCAGCTGCCTTTTAAATCTCCACTATGGTTTTGGGAAAGATACAGCTGGATGTTTTGACTTTATCATGGATTGATTAATGAGGATGTAAACCTTCTCCTAAGGCCCAACCACCAGCCTAACCCCAGTGCAAGAGCAGAACTGCATAGTTCACTGTATGGCTTTGGGTGGGGAATGACTGCTGAAACCTGCTGGGATGCTGAAGCCATGGGCAGCAGCAACACCAAAGTAAAGGTGCTCAGCTCTGTCATTGTCTGAGAAAAGCTGGTGCCCTCACTTTGCTTTTTTCCATTTTTTTGTACCTGTGGCTCAACAGAAGTTAGTTTGGGTTCTCTGAGAGACCTTCTCTAGGGGAAGGCTGTCTAGCAGCCATGGAGCTGCAGGGGTGTGCACCTCTGGGAGCTCTTTCTGAAAGGTGCTGGAAAGCTTTTGTTTCCCAAGGGGTGAGAGAGTGCTGAGCACTTGGCACTTGGTACAGTGCAGTGAGCTGAAGAGCCCAGGCTCAGGCAGTGCTAGCACAAGAACAGAAGGAACACAAGTTGTCCAGGGATTGCACTTGGGATCTAGAAGGAGAGAGTGGCTTTGAGTAGGAAAATCCAGGGAGGAGGAAAATCCCAGGAGCTGGGTTCAGCCCCCTGGGAGTGGAAGGATAGTCCTGGTTAAGGTAAGGCCAAAAGAGAGGTGAGGAGTTGCTGTGGGGGCAGGAGTGGGGAGAGTTAAGGCTTCCATGGAGAGAGCAGTTTGAGCTCCAGCTCTCATTACCTGAATCCCAAATAGCCTGAACCAAACACATCATCCCTGCCTCAACTGGAGAGCTCAGCAGGGAACTGGCAGCTGTGGGGAGACTTTCCTTAAAAGAAAACTTTACAAAAAAACAATCCTTCACCCAACCAATCTACCTGGTAATTAAGTACAAGTTGATTGTGGTAACTTGGATCACAGTGCTGCTATTTTTGTCTTTTTTTTTTTTTTTTTTTTTTTTTTTTTTCCCTGGCTGCCAGATCTATTTCCATAACCTGAAAGGACAAGTCTTCTAACCAAAATGCTTAAAACAACAACATTGCACAACAGAACAGGACTGTAAGGTAGTGTCACTGAAACAGCCCCAGACAAGGCTAACAAGATTAAAAGAAGCAAACACCTAAATACTAGCTAACTACTAGAAGCAAGTTTTCCTTAGGATTTAAAAGCCTCAAAATAGCCATGAAACTTTTGTCCAAAAATACCCATTTTAGTTCACTTTAACTTTCACAGCTGTAGGCTAACTGCAGAACCTCCTGTTTTTTTAGTCAAACATTAGATTCAAAAAATGGGCAGAGAACTTCAACCACACAAAAGTGGCCTTGGAGTTTCTTGGTGAACATTTATAAAAAACTCCTACATCTCAAGTATTGCTTGCAAGCTCTTTCTAAAGGAGATGGATGTGCTTTGGGAAGGGGGTGGGGGTTGTAGCGAGTCCTGGGAAGGCTGAGATGCTGCTTGGCTTCTCTTACAACACAGAAAGCTTTTAAATACCTAGGAGAAGGTTATTGGTGTGTTACAGAGTGCACTGGCCTTCTGTCCCTACAGCTGACTGAACACTGGCATGAGCCCCACGGGCAGCACAGGAGGGGTTACAGTTCCATGGTGCACAGAGAGCACAGAACTAACTCTGTGTGCCACGACTCCACAAGCATCTCCTTGCCAACACAACTGGAAGGTCTAAGAAAGCCATGACCTGGAGATCTTCAGAATTTGAGGTCAGGAGGAGCACTCCCTGATCTAAGAGCTGCAGGATCTGGCCCAGGGTGAGTAGCTGGTCATGCAGGTAAACTTGGCACTTGCACAGACATTCCCAGCTGGTAAGTTGGGCTCCAATTTACAAGCTGGGCATAAAATGCTATAGAGATTTTAAAATAATTTTTTTATAGGTTTGGGGGTTTTTTGTTGTTTTTTGTTTATTTTTAAGAGAGGACACTGTCTGGCCAGCCACATGGTATTAAATGGTCTGGACTGTAGATAGCCCAGCAGTTAAGAGGACTTGGCATGAAAGGGCTGTGCTGTTCCCAGCTCTGTGTGTATGGTTTGGTGTGGTTTTGTGTTTTGTTTTCTTTTGGTATGACAAATACAAACCTGCTCTACTTGGCTTCCATAGCTGCCCTCTGCTGACAATAGAGACATTTAAAGTAATTTGTAATTTGAGTTCTCGTTAAGCAGTTTCAAAAGTGCATTGTATTTTGAACTTGCTTCAGAGCCTATTCCACAGGCTTGAAGTCAAAACAAGCTCCCACCCACTTCAAAGCAACTGAAGTGGATCCACTGCACCTAAGCATTCATTTCAAGGGAGAGGCAGGACCTCAGCATTTATCTAGAAGAAAATACTTGGGAAGTCTTTCCCATCTGCCCAGCTGACTAACCTCAGAGGGGTTCTTCCCAGGCATGTCCTGGAGCTCCTCTCCTGGAAGCTGGCAATGGGAAGGGCAACTGTCTACACAGGGGGAACAGCAGCATGCAGGGTCCATCATGCATGGTGAGGATCAATGGCAACTGCCAACGTCAAACCTGAGGAAGGAAAATCTCCTTTTTCTTCCCTCCCTGTCCCAACAGCATCTTCCAGCTCTGCCTGGCCTCTCTGGCAACATCTGCATGGCAACAGCCTGCCCTAGCTTTCCAGTTGTCTCAAAACTACATGAAAAAGCTCTAGCTCTACTACATAAAATCACAGAGGGATGGGCTGGGAAGGGGGGGAGCTGAAGGTGGGGCTCGCTTTGCTCATCGGGGTAGGGTTGGGGTTTGCTTGTTTCTTTTTTTGTTTTTGTTTTTTTTTCCATCACTGAAAAAATAAAACAGTCCACTGTCCAGCAGAGGCTGCTTAGACTCTATCCCTCCTTCCCCCCACCCAACCAGCTCACTCAACATGGACCTCTGTTTCAGGCCTCTGCAAACACAGCTCTGTCGGGAGGAAAGCTCCCTGGCCCAGGGCCGTGGCGTAAGTTCTACTGTGCACGTGGGTAAAGCTGGGGGGCACAAAGCCCCCTCCTCCAACATAGCCCCCTCTTTGGTGCTGAGGCATGGTATGGTAATCCTCCAAATTATCATACTGGGACACCACAGTCATAGTGCTTTGGCGTTTGCCAAGGGTTTGGTAGGGGTAGAGGAGGGCAGAGTCCCTCTCCATGGTTTCGGGGTGCTGCATTCTGAGGCTGTGGCTCCGTTCGGGCTTGGGGGGTGGTGCCATGGGAGAGGCGGTGTGGTCCTCCTCTTTGTAGCAGTCTCTGGAGTGTTTCTCCATGGATGTGGTTGGCCTGGCTCGAGACCTCTCCAAATCTGGCCTGTCCTCAGCCAACCTCACCTCCTTGTGGTTCAGTCTCAGGGTCTCCTGGGTCGCCGGGATGTACTTTGCACCTGAGTGCTGGTAAGGGATGGGTTCAGATGGCTCTGGACCACCTTTGGGCCTGTACTCGGGATAAGGGGGCCCGTTTTTGGATTCGGAAGGCTGCCTATGGCTTGCTTCCTGCTGCAAGTGTGTCCTGTGTTCGTTTGTGTTGCAGCCTGGCTCGTGGAGCTTCCTGCTCCGGATGCTGCTCTGCTTCTGGGGCAGGGACGGCTTCTCCGCCTGCCCGTTCCCATAGGCCCCGTGGTAGTGGGCTCTCTCCAGCTCTGGCTCGGGGTGCTGCACGTAGTAGCGCTCGTCCCCCTCGGGTGTGCCCGCTTTGGCCGGGTACCTCCCCTCTTTCCCTTCCGCCACAGTGAGGAGCCCGGTTTTCCCAGGATCCGATTTGCTGCGCAAGTGAATCACATCCAGCCCCCCCAGCTCCTCCTGCAGCAGGGGGGCCACATTATCATACTGGGACATCACCGGCCCCTTCACCTTCTGGCGCGTGCGGCTCTCCCGGCGGATGGACTGCATGCGGTACTTCTCCATGTCCTCCAGGTCCCAGGACATGTACATGTGCTTGATGTCGGGGGCGGGAGGCACGTCTCTGCTGACGAAGCTGTGCTCTTTGCCTGCCAGGTGGCTGATGAGGCCGCCCCGAGGGTAGGCGGAGAGGCCGGGGTAGCGGTACAAGCCTTTGCTCTGCAGGCGGGAGGCGTAGGATGCAAAGTCTCTGCTGGGCAGGGGGTGGAAGGGCCGAACCCGCACGGTGCTGTAGGGATCCAGGTCGTAAAAGCTCCCGTCGGTGGTGGTGTAGTAAGAGGATCCAGAAGAGCTGGAGTAAGGGCTGTAGCGGTAATGCACCCGCCCGTTCTCAAAGTAAGGCTGTAGCTGAGTGACGTGGTAGTCAGAGTGGGGCTGATATGGCTTGTACTGGTAGAGGGGCCGCGGGCAGTACACCGGCTCGTCGTCCGGAGGCACCTCGGTCCGAGAAATGGGGACGGAGCGGATGGCAGAGGCAGCGGGCGTGGGGACGTGCAGGGACTGAACCCTGCGGATGGTGGGGTAGGGGGGAGCCTCCTCGGCGTAGCTGGCGTTGCGCAGACCCGTGGGGCTCACGGAGGACACAAACTCTGTCCGGCTCCGGGGCTTGGAGTGGAGAGTTGAGGTGCTCTTCCCCTGGCTGGTGTAGGTGTTGTAGCGAGTGCTGGCAGAAGTGGGTGTCTCTGAGCGAGGGGGGTAGGCCTGGTGCTGGTCGGGCTTAGGGTGGTAGGAGAGGTGAGGAGGAACGCTCTCAGGCCTGTACTGATGGATGGAGGCTGCCTTGTGGTGCAGGTAGCTGTCTGGCCCAGAGGGCTCGGGGATGCTCTCAGGCTTGGGATGCGGAACGTACACGGACTGCAGGGAAGAGTGCTTGGGCGGGGGAGGCGGTGGGGGTGGCAGCAGAGCTTCCTCCACAGAGGAGGCCAGCATGGAGGAGGAGAGGAAGGCGTGATAATTGGAGTTGTTGATGGCGTCCGTGTTGTTCGAGTGCATGGCAGCAGCAATTTTGCTCTCCAGAGTTCTGACGGGAGGGACGGGGGGTGTGAAGCTGTAGGAGGAGTGAGTGGGGACGGATTCGGACCGCAGGTGAAGTGGTGGAGCCCTGGTGGTCTCCCGAGGCTTTTCCAAATGGCTCTGGTGGCTTGAGGGCACAGAAGAGGAGCAGCGGGTGGTACAACCACTTTCTGGAAGGAACCCAGGAGCAGGCTCAGCTGGCTTTTCAGGTGCAGTTGTACCCCAAACCTAGAGGGAGAAAACCAACAGCGGTTAGAGGCAAGCATCTTTCCCCCCTCACCCCACCATTCCACAGTTAAAATATCACGGGTGGTCATAGGGATTAAGTTTATTTTCCTGTGCCTGGTTTGTGTTTGCTGCAGCTCACTGTACAAAAGATGTTCTCAGCAAGGACAGAGGGGGTGTCCCTGGCAGCGTTCAGGACCTGTCACAAAATGGTGCTCTGCAAATGTCAAACTGGTGACAGGGAAGGAGGTGGCTGTGTCTTGACAGCAACAGATTAAAACTTTTACACGGCTGTCACAGTGTTGAGGTGGGCTGCTTAACGCTGTACTTGCCTTAATAATAATGTCCCTGGATTTATCACGCCCTGCTGAGCAGATGAGGTAGTGCAGCACAGCAGGAATCCCTCCCTTATGTGTGTCTAGAGCACCGCTGAGGGTGTGGGTGTGCACACAGGATGGGCAGTGAGTAGTTTGGATTTCTGAGTGAATACTTCTGTATCTAACACCAGGAACATGATCTGCTTTATTAAAGAGGAAATTGGAAGAGGATAGTGAAGAGAGGATGCAAAAAACTCTTCCTCATTTCTGAGCACTGATAAACTAGCATTCCCTCTCTCAGTAACAGTGGATACTTTTTTTCCAAAGCCAAGGAGAGCAGGAATATCAGGATGCTCCTTTAGGAAATTCTGTGCTGCTCCCCCCTGTCAGGCTGTGTCTGTGCACACATAACGTGTGCATCCCCTGCCTCTTGCCATTTGGGTTCAGACTGCTCTCCCCTGGAGACCACCCTGGGCTGGGGGGCACATCCACCTACCTGGTTGGAGCCACTTGAGGCTTTCGTGGTGGCTGCTGGCACTTGTCCTGTTGCTGCCTGCTGGTCCTGCCTGGGTGCCGGGGTGGGCTGGCCGGTGGGGAGCGGGCGCTGCGCGGGGGGAACGGGAACGGTGCCGTCTGCCGGAGCTGCAGCCGGAGCCGCCGGGGTCCTGCAGTTGGGCTCTGCTGCTGCTGGTGGGATGGTGGTTAAATACGGCATTGGAGCCGGGGTGCTTTTCTCCCCGGCAGTTAGGACAGGAGGAGACTGAAGTTTGTCATCAGCTGTGCAGATAGGAACGTGGTGCTTGTCCCCAGAGAGGCGTGTGTGGAGGTGGGGCTTATCTAGAGACACCTCTGCTGTGGGTGGGTCCCAGTCAGGCAGGGCACCTGCAGGGTGCTGGGCTGGGTGCTCCCAGTCCCCGCCATGGGAAGGGAAGGGATCTTTGTCCCCTGCTTTACCAGGATGGAAGCTGGGCTGCTCCTGCTCTGCATCTCTGCTACCAGGCATGTCCCCAGGCATGCCGGGGTGGAGAGGTGGGGGGTCCCGGTTTCCAGGTGCACCGGGTGGGTGGTTCTGCTCCCCGGGTGTGCTGCTGCTACCTTGGAAATCCTGCTCTAGTGGTGCACCAGTCTGGAAGTGAAGGCAGTTCTCGGGCAGACCAGTGTACAGGTGGAGCTTGTCTGGAGCACCAGCAGAGAGATGGAGCTTTTCTAGAGCTGTGCCAGCTTCAGCCTCTCCACAATTTGTGCTTTCAGAATGAGCATCTCCTGGCCTTTTCTGAGACTGAGCAGATGCTTGCTGTGCGGACTCGGCTAACGCTAGGGCGAGCATGCGCGCTGCATTTTTCGGAGGAGGAGGAGGGATAAGAGACACAGAACTGACGGGAACAGGATCCTGGGGGGAGTCGAGGGCAACTGCTCCTAATGGGGGGAAAATTGAGAGAGAGAGTGATTTTATGTTACCCCGATAAGGTGAGTGACCTAACCCTTAATGACTATTATAAAAAAATAGATGCTTTCCCCACTTTCACAGTGGCAATTCCTTCTGTCGTGAAACACTCTATCTTCTGTCTCACATGCAAAAGCAGTTCATCACGAGAAGGAGAAAAACACAAGAGATTGTCTAAAGGCTCCTCTTGCATTTCTAGAGAGGTAGGAAGTAGGTAGCAGAGAATGAGATACCCTTACACAATTTTGATCATAAGGTTTTAGGTGAAAAGATCCCTTCTTCAGGTGGTGGCAGATACTGTGTTTTTTTTGAAAAAAGAAAAGTCTTAGATGGCCTATTGGCTGAAATGACTTAGAAGGGCATGCTAGAGATTTTCACTCATGACAGGATGGGGAAAAAAAAAAGTGGTAGATAAAGTATTATGGAAAATTATCCGAGACTTGTGTGATGTAGGGAGAAGGCAGAGGTTAAGACCTTACTGATCTGCACAGCCCTGCAAGACACTTGTGATCAGAACTGACGGGCAATCCCCTCTCCTACAAGGCACGCAGGCAGAGGAGGATGGTTTTGAGAGCAGGTCCCCTTTGGAACTTAAAGAAAGAATGGAGGAAAATGCACTGTACCTGGCTGAGTGTGTCCAGAGGGTACAGTCTTATTCTGACTGCTTGACATTGGTTTCTCCCCTTCTTCTGGCAACTCTGGTTTGCCAGCAGCCACCAGCTGGGCATGCTGCAGCTCTCGGTGGGCTCCTTCCCCTGCTTCTGATTCACTGTTTTTCAGGGGCAAGGACATCTGGGTTGGGGACCTGTTTGTGATTTCAGTGATGCCAATTCCTTTGCTCCAGCTGGAAGCAGAGGAGTTTCTGGGTGTGATGGGCACTCCTCCGATCGCTTCCGACCCGCGGCTGGGCAGTGTGAAGGAGACAGGTTCTGATGCAGTCAGTGGTGGAGATTTGATGGGTTTCCGCCCCAGCTTGGGTGAGAAGGCTTGGGGTTTGCAGGCCTTCTCCTCAGTTGGGCTCAGGTCCAGAGTAAAGAAGGGACTCATCTTCTCTTGGAAAGGGGAGACTGGCTCAGAGCTCGTGGCACTGCCTGGTGTCTGGGACTGGCTGCCTGACTCAAAATCCCTCTTTAGCAGGCTTGGTTTCTCCTTATTTATACCAAGTGACTCTAGCAGGGAGGTACTGCTGTCCAGGCACTCGGATTCTGCTTGGGGTGGGCTGCACTGAAAAGACATCGGGTCAAAATCCAGGCTGGCAACTCCGATATCCGGGGGGCTCAGGTCAACGTCTTCAGCAGATCGAGGAGAGATGAGGGCAGGAACGTGGATGAGCCCCTCGTCCCCATCACTGTCATCATGGGGAAGGTTGTCATAGGAATTGCAGCGGTTCATGTTCCCCAGGAGCTCTCCATTGAAGGAAGCAGACAGCGCATCGCTGCTGGACCGAGGCCTTCTGGGTCGGAACAGCTTCGATTCACCTAGGAACAAGGAGAAAATATGGGCTGGTGCCAACAGCTTACTGTCCAGGAGGTGACAGTTGTTTTTAAACTACTTCACTGGTGAACTCTAAACACAAAAATCCTGCGGTTAGCAGGAACTGTTAATTATGTTTGCTCTAACTCTTTCACAGCAGTTGTGAGGCCCCGTTAAGTCTGAAACTAAAGTGGGTGCAAAAGCAGAGGTAGTTTAAGTGTGCTGTGGACTTAAGGCTTTCTCAGAAAGGATTTCCCCTCCCAATGCTATCTTTTCTGCATTAGAATAGCAAGGGGAGATGGTAAGGAATGAACATATATGGTGCCAGCTGTAAAAAACAAGAGGTTTGGGGTTTTGTGTGTGTTTTACCATCAACAGCATGCAGAGAGGTCAGAGATTCCTCGCTTTTAGCCGAGCGAAGGGTCCCACTGTCTCCTCGGCCACCTAAGAGATGGAAAAGACAGTGAAGAGCTGGATTAGAGAAGTGAAAAAACACAGGAAAACCACAAACAGGCTTCTAGCAATGGTACCACAGTTCTCAGAGTCATGCTTTATTGGTTTGATTGTTGGGGTTTTTTTGGCTCCAAAACCCTTAAAGAAAACCTTATGATATTCATTTTACAGACTGGGGAAAAATAACCTTCTAAAACAGTAACTGCTGCAGGTGGCAGGTTGGGAAACAAATCCCCACACATCATCCTGCTACAGATTGTGTTCTGATGTACCTGTGCAGCAAACAAAAATATTTAAAAACAGGGAAGAGGGAAACATTTACACAACTTGTTTTATAAGCACTGTAAAACTTCAGTGCTGCAAGGAGCAGTCTGCAAGGGCAGTCATGTAATGTTTTCATTACACTGCAGACTCTGAGGGTTGTGATTTGAAAATGGCTCCAGGGAGAAGACAGGATAAAAGTCCTTCCTGGCCCACGTTTAGGAACTTGGGCTGTGTTTTACCACAAATTGATATTGTTGCTATTTATAATTTTGGAAGGAGACAGTGAACTCTATATGGAAAGGGCTGAGACTTCAGCCTACACACACTGTCTGCAGCTACTAAAGGTTGTTGGATGTCAGGTTACACCTCTGTAGCTTCCTGGGAGAATGTGTTTGTGGAAAAGTGCCTTTACCTAGATTAACGGTGTGTCTTTTGAGAGCTGCAAAGGGAGCCAGAACTGTATTCTTATATTTTCATAGGAGTGACAGAAGGAATTACTCTGAGACTTGTTTTAACAATGCCCACAGTAGTGGCTTTCAAAAAGTACTCTGAGAGAAGCCTCAGAGGTGTGAGCAGGTTGAACTAATGTGAGATGCATTCAGGAAAGACTGAAGGTGTTATGCACGATTTGAACGCTAGAAGGAGATAAAACCCCACTGTGAGCACCAATTGTGCATTGCTGAAACCTCCGCTTTGGAGGCAGAAGGTTTGCAGCCTTACCTGCCAGGGCTATGGCTTTCATTTCTGAAGGCTCGCTGGGATTGCGCTGGAGTTTGCGTTTGGAGACAGAGGATGACTTGCCCAGGTTGAAGAAGGAACGCCAGCTCCCCACTGGTGACTTCTTCATCTTGCTGGGTGGTCTTTTTCTGGCAGGAGAAAAAGCAAATTGTTGGAAGGGGGGAGCCCACTTAGCTCCTGCTCCTGTTTGGCTGTTACTACAGAATACGGTTTCTGCTAACACAAAGCTTAGAAAGTTGGGCTTTTAAGAAGCTGAGGAGGTTTTCATTCTTCCAGCTCAACCCTAAAGTCTTGCTAGGTAAATTCCTGCAAAGCAGATGCAATGCAGGTGAGCTCCAGACTTCCACAGGAAAGGCTTTTATGTACCTGGCAGATGCTCCAATTCTCTGAGGAACTGTGCAGCCATAAAAGGTATTTGAAAACACCTCACTTGTGTTGTAAAATCCCATTTGCCTCCTCCCCCTGCCATATTTATAGTGTCATTAAGCCTGTTCAATTGCTCCACTTCCAGCATTTGGTACACAATCCTGAAATTTGGAAACCCCCATGTTTCCAGGTGTTGACCCTATTTACATTTCTGTGTGGGTGACTATACAGGCACCTGTATGCATCACATACACCACAGCTTTATACATTTAATGCTCACCCTGCTAAAAAGGGAGTGGCACAGACATTACATGGCTAAACTAAATCACCAGACAATTCATGTAAACTCAACCCTCACAGAGGCCAAAGCAGGTAGAAAAATGGGTAAAAATAGTTTATGTATGAGTTTTTGCTATTGTAATTAAAAAAACCCTCAGTTATGACCCATGCTGGAAAGGAAACTCGGCTGTACCTTTCAGATGGGAAGTCAATGACCGTGTGGAATTTCCCCTGTAAAGCTGCAGGGCCTTCTCCCACTTCTATGTATTTGCTGTCTGCTACAATGGGAGAGTTGATCTGGGCTTGTGTCCGTGCCTGAGCCTCCTCCAGGGTGAGCAGCTTTGTGGAAGGAGAGGACACCAACAGAGACTTCGGCCGTGATAAGGAACTGTGCCCTGTAAGGGAAAACCACAGGCAAGAGGGAGAATCAGCAAGAGCAGAACAGAGATCAAAGCTCTGGGTCTGTGTGTCTAGGGAGGTGCTGTGTTTTTCTACGTCTTTGTTCTCTCAGCAACTGCAAGATGTGGTCAAAATAACCATTTTGTCAGAGGTATGCTGATGTCAAAAAAAAAAAAATTAGCTCAGGATCGAATGCAGCTTAGTGTGTTAAAAAAAGAAAAGGCTGATGGAAGCAGGCAGGTTAGGAATTTCACTGAAGTACTTTATTTAAGCTTCACCTGTATGCATCTGTAAAGAAAGTGATGTTTTTTCTTCTTAAGAAGCTTGGCCTCAGTCATGCTCAAAGCGTTCTGGAAGCACTGAGGAGGATGCTGCCTTGTGTACTCCTGCCCTTAGCTGTAAACAGCCTGCCCCTTCTCCCAGCCAGTTCTATGTCTGTGTCAAAGCACACTGAATGTGAATGCCCAAGTCATTAAACAATTAGCTGAATTTACATGGTCCATTCTAAGCCTGGATAATCATCTGGCTCCAACTCTTAGCACGATTATCTTGCCCTGGCAGAGCTGAGCCTGCTCTGGGCTGTAAGTGTTCAGCCAAGCTGACCTCCAGCTCCTCTTGACTTCCAATTGCCTTCCAGTAGGAACCAGAAATGAACTTAGAGTAACTCTGCTCCCTGAAGTAGAGGTAGGGCTTGGTTAAAAGTGGGGAGCAGCAAATATACTGGAAAAACAGCTGCCTGTCCCCCCCCAGGTGGTGGTAACTGCTCTGACTGTGCACATCTCACAGGAAGGACAGGTTATGGAAGCAGATGGTGCACACTTAATGCTGCTTAGGGGTAATAATAGCTTGTGGTATCCATGTTTGTTGATCTTGCATGCAGACTACAATTTCTTCCTGGTGCAACTTTGCTTGTTTTCAATACAACAGGTTTACTTATAGGGCCTTAGCAATTACTCAAGGAAATTTTTAAGTTCCAAGGCTGAATGATGTTTCAAGTGCTGCAGGATTGGGCAGCAATGTGTCAGGGTTCATTCCTCATCCTAAAGCCACAATTCAGCAACAGGAGCAGAGTGGGGATTGAGGCAGGGGCTGGCCAGCCCTGCTGATTAACCCATACAGCCCGTGCAGAAGAAAGAACCAGGACAGCAGATGTCAAAATACTCCCTGTTAAAAGCCAGACTCTGCTCAATAGCCCTGACAATAAGAAACTTAGAGAGCTCTCTTTAAATCATTTCTGTTTATGTTCTGAGGTGCTGGTAAGGGTGGAGAGCTCATGTGTTGTGTTGTACTGCAAGATAGCTCCCAGGGACAAGCATGCAGGAGGATGGTTTGAAAAAGAAGGGGAGGGAGCAGTGGAGACAAAGACCTAAGAGATTCCTAACCATTTCTCAGAGCTAGGACATTACAGTAGCAGCCAAATATTAAGATATGAGCTTTGGTAGAGCATCCTTGGCTTCTAAGAAAGGTACTGATAGCAGTGTCTAAAACCAGGTGATATTTGCCAGCTTCTAACATCTTAACCCTGGAAATCTGTCTTCTAGGTTAGAGTTAAAACATCTTTAGATGTCCCACAGGAGGGGGCATTAAGTCTGCTTCCTTTATTGACCAAGGTGGAGGAAGACACTCACCTGCTCCATCCCGTATGACCGAGCTGAGTTTGGAACTGAAGAGGACATCCACGTGGTTCAGGATGAATTCCACAACTACTGACTGGATCCTCACCTCCATGAAGGCAGCTGTCCCACTGAAGCAGGCAGACTCGATCTGCTTTGATCTGAAGAAAATTTCCATAAGTCTGAGTTTTTGCAGCCAAAGCTGTCAAATTGGACTCTAGAGACTTATGCAATGGGAACTCAGTGATCCCACTGAACAAATTCTCCTGGATGAGCAAAGGACAGGTTACTCTCATCCAACCACAAGAGGGGAAATCATCATCTAGAAGAGAGGGTTTGGGGTGGGCAGAATCCTTCTTTGCCAGTGCTGGACTGCAGTCAGGAGACAGAGTCACAGTGGGTCCTCTGCTTGGAATGATTTCCCATCAGAAATTTTATAGGAGGAGAAGAGCACATTGGGAGAGAAAAGGAAGACCTCCTCTCAACTGCAGTAAATTCTGATTTTCTGGAGAATGGGTATGCATCTGGTTTTTAGAAATATAAAAACTTGTACTGAAATGGGAAAACAAACCCAAGAGTACCTGAGGAGGTTGGGAGCCCAGACGATTGCTAAGTTCTTCGTGTGCATATTTGTGATGGAGCAGTAATCAGCAAGACGAGCTAAGTGTCTCATTAGGAACTCCAGTGTCCTGGAAAACAGGAGATAGGCAAACGTTCAGCTCCAGTGAGCAAAGCCATGCTGCCATTTCCAAAACAAATGCCATTTCATTATTTCCTTTTGCTTTGACAGCTCCCAGAAAGAGATGTTGAACTATGCACCCCAAGACTGATGGCAAAGTTGCCGCTAGCAAATAACTACACCCGGGTGGGCAAGGGGAGTCTCTCCTCATTTTTTATTTTAAACACTATTGACACCTAGGAGGAGGAGGGAGGGGAGCACAAGGCAGTAATAAAAATGCTTGTGTATCCTCTTGGTGCCTTTTTTTTATTTCTCTTTTTTTGGGGGGAGGTGGGGGTAGAGGGGCAGCGGAGTCAGGACCACCTATTAGTGTTAAGACTGCATTAATATACAGTATTATAATTAGGTATTAATATCAATCACTACACTGTTTAGTCTGATGCCTGTTTACTATAACCCTGACATAATTTATTATTTATAGATCATTAACATGTTATTATATTTAGTGAAAATGCATTACCATACAGTTATTAATACCTTTATTACCCAATGCTATATTAATTAGATATAGTATATAATATTAATACAATATTATACCATTTAGTTTGAGTGTATTATTACAATTGGTGATTTTTTAAACACTACAGGATGATTATATATTCTGCTAGAGTATTGTTTTAATTTGCTGCTTACTGTTATTGCTGGGGACAAGGAGAAACTGGAGACTAAATTCACCTAACCAAATTACACTGAAGGCCTGAACCATTTTTTTTGCCTACATTTCATTTTTTAAAACGTTTGTCTGATAATGAGCTAAGTTGAAATATTAACTTTATATATCCAGAAACCATTTTAATACCCAGAGGCATCAGAGTTCACTCCTGGACCCCTGGCACCAACAAGGCAGAGGAAAGGCTGCACTGACCTGTAGTGGGGAGGGGGCAGCTGCTGGATGACATCGTGGATTTTAACCAATCTTTCTTCATCTGTAGCAGCAGAAACAGCATCCTGAAAGAAGGCAGAAAGGGACTGAGCAGCAATTCAAATGAGGTAATTGCCACAGCATCTTGAGGGGTCCTTGTGAAATCGACACAAGGAAATCAACATCTGGGCCACTTTGTATCTTAATCTGTCAGAGCAATTCCTAACAGAGATGGCATCCAGCTCCAAGCTGCATTTGATGGTAATCCCACTCTTCTTTGAGTTTGGAAATGGAAAATGAGAGAGGAACTCTTGAGAATGAGAGGAAAAGCAGCAACAGTGCAGTGGGGCATGGGGGACAAAGATGACTGTGATGAACCAAGAGGGGAAACACTAAAGGGACCTCAAACCTGGAGCAATTTTGCACAGCAATTTTGGAATGGAAAGATGGTAGCAGCAGTGGGAATTTGGCGTTTGGCTGGTTGGAGATAAGCACTGCTGGTCTCTCTAAACCCAAATTAATGAGAAGTTACAACAAAGCAAGTGTGGGGAAGCCAGGTTCAGCTTGTTGCTCAGGATTTCTCTGCTCAAGCTGTGTACATGAAGTCACCTTGAAGTGGAAGTGAAGGCACTGATTGTACTCACTGAGAACTTCTCATAGAGCTGGTAGGTCAGGAGAGGGTTTGGGAGCTCACGGAAGTACAGTTTGCAGAGGGAGCCCACGCAGTGGATGTCTTGGATGTAAATATCCTTTGTCAGGTCAGGAATCTGCTCCGAGTCAAACTCGTGGCTGGAAAAAGGACCAGAAAAATGGGCAAATGGGTTCAAAAAGGAAGAAGGAAAATAAAAGGCAGCATAAATTACAGTCAAGAAAAGCAAGAGTTTCCTGATTTGCAGGAAAAAATAAATACTTGGTCACCAAAGCCACACGACCTGGGGTTGTGGTGTTGCTAACTGGATTTTTACAAACTGAAACTTTTTTCTCTAATAAAGCATTTTCAGCTGGTTTTACAATGGCCAGCTAGCCTGCAATCCCTTGTGCTGCAACAGGGCCTTACCCAAAGCCTTCAGGGAATGTATTCCATAGACCTTGGAGACCAAGGGAATATTGACATGCTGAGGGCAGCTCCTGGCCTGCAGGGCTGTCTGGAAGCTGCTGTCCCTCTGCAAGTCAGAGGCCTGGAAATTGAAGTGACGAAGCAAAGCAAAGGGCAGTGCCATGGGCAGCTGCTGCACATGGAGACTGCCGTGTGCCAAGAATTCCTTGGGGACAAGCTGGTGAGCTGAGCACGCCTCTGCTGCAGGCTGCAAAGAGCCAGGAACCACATGAAGAAAATCCCTGAAGAAAATGCCTTTGGTTTTCAGAGAGAGAAAAACCCAAATAACAAACATCCATGAAATAAATGCTGAGCTCAGAAGGCCGAGGGCTGGCTCTGCAGGGAGAAGTGCTGTTTCAAATTAGCAGGAGGGATTTGCAGGGAAGGACATGGTGAGCTGTGAGAAGATGGCAGCTCTGGCTGCTGCTCCCTCTTCCTCTTCTTTCCTGCACTTGGCTCCCCAGCAGAAGAGGGAGCTCAGAAGGAGCTCAGGGACAGACACCACCACCTCACAGCCCATATTCTGCCCTACTCCACTTCTCCTAGTATTACAGTATGTTTTCCTTAGGAATAAAGCTCACACCCAGCCAGAGACCTGCCCCTGCAGAGCAGAATATAGAGCAAGAAAAGGGGAAGCCCTACTACCTTCAGCCTTTTTTTCTCTTTGCATCGGCTGTTTCGAGACTTCTGTGTTATTTCTTTTGACCCCAAAGGAAGATTTTGTTCAGAGGAAGAATAAAACTCGAGTCTCTCAAAAAAAACCAAACCCCACAAGTCCAGGGATAAAGATGCCAACTCAGCACTCTCTCTGTTTTGCCTAACGGGCAAGTAGAGGCAGCTACTGCACTGCCACAGAGCCAACCTCTGTCCTGGAGTACATCTCCCATGTGGAATAAATTCTCTAACTTTCTCTCCAACAAAAAAAGCCCTTTAAATCTGGGAGCTCCAATTTGATGTGAAACTTAAGAGCAGTGACTCATTTCAAAGGATACTGCAGCCCTAGCTCTGAAACAAGCCTGATGATCAGTTGATGTAGTTGGAAACTATAGCAAGGTCACGTGTGCCCTACACCAACCCAACATTCATGAAAATCTGTAGAAATTCAGATGAGCAACAGGGACAGTGTCTGCAAGTTATGTCCCATACTCCCTTCCTTTTGTCTTTGGAACCTCTCAGGAAATTGAACATTAGGATGTGGCTTCATTCTCTCTTCTATACCAGGGAATGATGGCATTAAAACTTTAGAAAACCATTTTCAAAGCATCTTTACAAAATAGTGAAGGAGAAAATAGTCTTGGCAACACAAAGTGGAAAAATGCACTAGGGCAGTGATTAGAAAGATTGTCCAGCACAAGTAAAAATGGGGAATTAAAAGGATGTAATGGGAGCAAGGGCAAACATGGTATTCAGCACAGCTACAATCCCAGTCTTTGGAGTCTGCACATCAAAGCCTTGGGAGCAGATCTTTAAATGGAACTTTCTGTGATGAGAAACAGGATTAAGATGAACCAGAACAAGCCCATCCATAGAAGGGTTTGGACAGGACCTGTACCAGATCAGGGCTGTTCTTCAAACTTGGGAATAGCTGGTACAAAAAGGACACCCTGCAGGTGGAACAGAGCCCTCTGCTGCCTCTGTACCATGGGCCTAGGACCAACACTGGAATTGGTCACAGCCCAGTGGCTTCTCTCAGCCCCTTCACCACACAAAAATGCATCCCAAATGATGGGAAGAAAAACAAATCCAAAGGGATAAAGCCCTTTTACTGTGATGAGAGCAGCTCCTAACTGCAGAGGACACACACTGAGCCCTTCCCTACACAGCAAGGCCACCCGCCAAGAATTATGTAAATATTCTTTACATCTTCCCAATTAATTGCTAATATGCCAGGAGTTCAAAGCAGCAAGGAGAAATACCAGCTGCTCAGAAGGGCTCTGGGAGCAAGAGGAAATGGGAATGAAATGTGACAGCACAGAGACACCTCACTCCAGGAGCCTTCCCAAACTCTATCCTGAAGGAAAACTTCTTATGGAAATCTACCCAACAACCCAGTGTTGCTCCAAAATGGTGACAAACCCAGGGTACCCTCCCTCAAATCCTCACCGTAACTTCTGGATGTTGGAAGCAATCCCAGACAGACGATAGATCCCATCCACAATTCCATGTTTCTCAATGAATTCCGTGCAGCTCTTGAGGACCTGGGGGACTGAAGAACAAGGGCTGGTTAGCTGAGGATGTGATTAAGGTCCCAGTTCAGGTTGTGGGCTTGTCAGATGCCATAACCTAAATTCAGCTGGGCTACTGCTTTAGCTCTTTCTCAGAGGAGAAATCTGCAAGAAAATCAACTTTAGGAGTTGGAGTGAAAACCAATCAGGGGTGTTCTTTGCTTTTAAGAAATGACAGGCAATGAATCAAGCTGAAAAAAGTCAATTTTGGTCAAGCAGTGAGAGCGCAGGTCCCATTCACAACTCCCATCAGAGCTGTGGTGTTAAATTCCATTTCAGAAGAGTTATAAAATTGAGTAAATACTCTTTGGCCAAGGAGTTCCTTTGGTTTCAATTCTATGCTTGATGAACCCATCCCACTCAGTTTAAGCAAATATGAACATTGAGGAGATGCTGCTTTCTGCACCAGGGCCAGGAGAGTTTTTACAAGAGATAATTTCATCACCAATATCTGCCAGAGTTTAGATAGCTACAGAGCACACCACATCCACAGAATCTGCAGACAGACCAGAGCATGACAGAATGGAAAAAACAAGCCCAGAGGATATAATTAGGTGTCAAGTTAATATTCAAGCTGCTTCACCAACCGATTCCTTCCAGCTGACTTTGCAGCCTCATGCAGCATCCACTGCCAGAGCTTTCTGTCCATCCTTGTAAGCCTGAGGAGCAAATTACTTGATTTATAAAAGGAAGATAAAACTGCCCTGAACACTGAAAGAAAATGAGGATTGAGCATCAGCAAATCTTCATGGATAAAGCTCAGATCCTTGTGGATTCCTCCACAAGCCACCTTTTGGCTACAGCTCCTATGATGATCTAGATTTGTTCTTGCATTAGATGCCAGATCTGATCAACTTGCCCTGTGACACAGCCTCTGAACAGCTCATGTGGCTTGCAAATCCCCTTACAGCAAGCCCAAATGCCATCTGCCAGTCAGTTCTCCCACTTTGAGCTGAACTACTCAGTGCTTTCCCCTCCCCAGCCCCCTCACTGCTCTTCTCCCAGCTTGCAGCAAACACACAGCTGGAGAGAAGACTCATTGTACATGTTCCCTGGAACCAGGCAGCTGCATCCTGGGCTCAGGTTTCACTGAGAACCAATGTGAGATGCCCACATGTGGCCCCCTCTCCCTACCCCCACCCATTACACAAAAGGAGAGAGGTCAAGGACCTCAGCAAGGGTGCTGGGCTCAGCAGGGTGGTCCTGGCCAGTTAGCAGTGACCTGTGGTGACAATGTGCAACAGGTCAAGGGAGAGCAGGGGGAAGGTGAGGGATGTGGCACCACACCTCCTGAAGTGCTTACTTGTCATGGAAGATGCTGGGCACAGTCAGAATAATTAACATAAACTGATAAAGTTCCAGCAGGCCTGTTCCATGCATTTCCTAATCTGGTTACCAGGACAACCTGTTCTTTAAGCTAATTATAGCATGCCAGCAGCACAGATATTTTGGGGGAATTCTGCATGGTGGGAAAAGTGCCTGAAATTCAAGCAGGACTATAATTGTATTTGAAGGCCCTTTGCTGGTTGGTGACTTGATTTTCCAACAAAGATGACACCTGACAATTACAGGGGTCTTTACCCTCCCTCTCCCCCCTTGGAATCCCAAGCCCTTCAGCTAAATGTACATTCATATTATGCACATCCTGCCCTATGGAGGGAACAGTGTCTGTTACACCAGAATGAGATGGCAGGATGACACCACAAGCTAAGACTTCATTTCATGATTGTGAAGCATACCAAGACTTCACCTACAGTGGCTTTTGACATCATGGTGTGACTTCTTCAGGTATTTATCTCTGCCTATTGCATAAATTCCTCCCCTGCTCCAGAGGTGAACTTCTCAGTACCTCAGGTCCTGATTTTGGCTTCCAGATCCCAAACCAGTTACCAGGATTGAACTGGAAAGGTAAGTCAGCTGCACCACAGCAGGGGAACTGATGGAGATTTCTGCTCATAGGATGCAGTAGCATCTAGGCTAGAATTCTATTACTGTTTGTTAATTACTGTGGCTTCCTGCAATTAGAGCAACAGACTTGCTGATGTGGGTGGTTTATATTAACAGCCAGAGTGGTCCACCTAGCTCAGCACCTGGTTTCTGACTTCAGGAAAGATGCAAGGAGGGAACAAGGTTGGGGTAACACACACTACGTTCCTCCAGCCCCAACAACCTGCCCAGAATCAGCATCTGGAGCATTAAGCCCAGCACAGAGCCCTTTCCACCTCCATGTTCCTGGGCAAGTAACAGGAGTGTCCTTATCCCCATGGGTTTATTCTCCTCTTCAGGAGAATTCCGGCACTGGGCACATCTCCAGTTCCAAAATCAATCACTCTCCCTCCCTCCACTGACCCAAACACCAGGTAGTTCCAGGAAACAAAGCTCCAAAGGCTGAAAATGTGGACACATTGCCAAAGGAGACCCCAGCATGTTTCAGCACCATAGCAGCCAAAGGAATTTATTCCTGAGCATCTCTCAGCTGGTCTGAAAGGTTTATTGCATCTCCTAGGGCTCGTTAACTGCTTAATTCTTTGCCATTAAGAGGAAGCATGAGTTTTATGGGTTTCATTCTGAAGGACATTTTGATTCATCTTGAAATCAGGCACATTTCCCTCTCCTATCATCTTGCTTTTATTTTTTCCTTTTTAATCTTTTGTAATGTTCCCTCCCTGGGCTTCAGGATTGCTTTATTTGAGTTTATTTTTACATTTTCTTAGCAGCTTAGCAGTTCTAGAATCACAACTACTTGTTCAGCCTGGGGAAGGAGGCTTCCCATGCAGCTCCCCTCCAGCACTGCTGCTTCCAGCCTTACAGCAAGAAGGTGGGTGCTGCACCAGCACCTTGGCTGTGGGACCCCCAGTGCTTAATTCCAGACCAGCAAACACACACAGAAAGCTAAACCTGCAGCAGTAAACTGTCCTGAGTGCTGCTCTGAGCCTTGAAAAAAAAAGTAACAACGTGGCTATCAAGTACATGCAGCAATTCTTACCTGTATCCCTTCACCTTACAGTAAAAGTGGCACAGAAGGTGCCAGAGAGATTAAGGATTTCCTTCTGTTTTTTCTGTCCTGCCACCTGCATGAGCCATTTTATGAGCACACAGACCCTACCACTCCCTACACATTCAGAAAAAAAATCAAACTTTAAAAGATTCTCTTTTAAAGACATTGGTCCTGCTCCTAAATCCATGTCCTCACGTTTGAATCATCAGGAATAAAACAGAAACACAAGACCATCCAAATAGGAAACTTCCTCGAAGATGCTCTGGTCCCTATTCCCAGGCATGACCCACATTAAAATTATTTATACTGCCCATAAGAAAAGTCCAAGCCTGCAATCACAAGCTGGTACCATGCAAGGTCTTCCTTTGAAGTGTGACTTTTGCACCTGGGGAATTGCACTAATGGCAGAGGGGGCCATAAACCAGGAGTCAGTTCCAGAGCCCCAGTGGGATCAGACTCTGCTTGTTCAGGCTGGGCTGGTTTGCTTTATGGCAGCTCACCCTGCAAATGTGTCACAACAAAGTTCAAAGTTCACAGCAGAGAAGCAGAAATCCCACAGGGTTGCAGCAGGTTAGCAAGGTGGATAACCAGGTTTCTCAAGTCCTGTGAGATCAGCAATGTGCTCATCCTGTGGGTATGGCCATGTGAGGGCTGCAGGTGGTACCTGGCTGCACTTGGAGCCAAAAGATGGGAACATCCATCTCACTGGCTGTGTCCACCTAATACTCTGAGGTTGGGTTTTTTGGTTTTAATACAAAATATCCACTACTGGAGTCAAGATACTACTGAGACACTTGTAATTGGACTGTGTGCTAGTGTCTTCTGTTTAGATCAATTATACTTACTACAGTAAGTTGAAAAGTGAAAAAGTATCCCCCTCACCAGGAGTGGAGGGAGGGCTGAGAGCACAAGCAGTTTCTGTACAGACTACAACAGTTTTTCTCCTGTTTGTTCCCTTACAGCTGTAGTGTTTCGAAATGCAAATTAATTTTCAACTCCCTGCTGTCCTCTGGGTCACTCGGGCATAAAGAATTCATCTCCTCACAGCTGCAAGCAGGATAAAAAAGAAACATCTCTTTTCTGAACTGTAAAAGCTGTATTGCCTGCTCAGCTCCCTCTTTCTGCGAGCACTTCCCCCAGACAAGCAATTCTCCACAGGGACCCCATGTTCCTCTTTGTAATGCTAAACCCATCCCCAATAATCTTGAGTTCCAGCAATTCAGAGGGCAGCTGGTGAAGCAATAACAGTGCCTGTTATGTTTGGAAATTTGCCCCAAATAGATCAAAACTATTGGCCTTTCAAAGTATCAACTTGTGTCCAACAAGTTTGTGTAGGAGAGAAAGCATCTGCAGGACTGGAGATGCTGCTCAGCTCTAATCTGGGTCAACTGTTGCTCTTTTGTCCAAGCTCTGGGCCCCATTTTCTACCTCACAGGGGTTTGGGTGTGCAGAAACACATAATACTGCAGCAGAAGAGATTTTTAGGCACCTAAACCACACGGGTTTGTCCTGATTTACAGAACTGCTCCAGTGAATTTGGCACCATTTGGTTCTCCAAAGAGCTGACAGGTTTAGATATGTGAAAATAGGCAAACCCAACCAAGGGGCAAAATAAGCCTAGGGGACACATGCAGGTAATATTACTTATTTCCTACAGACCTCACAAGGCTACTCTGGATCTATCAGGCCAACCTGTGCTAACACTTAAATAAATACCATTTCATGTTTATATTGTACTCTTGATCTTCCAAGCACTTCACAGATTTGACAAACCTACCCTTGTGGCACCTCAGGGGCAGATATGGACTGGTAATTTGATTTTACAAGCTTGGAGATGGAAGGGGAGATAGCAAACAAGTTCCCTGAGGCCACAAAAGGTTTGTGAGAAATGGGGTTTGAGTCAGGAGCACCAAGCTCCTTACTACAGCTTAGATTAGTGATTACCCAACTCCTTTGAGATGGATTTTGAGAAAAAAAAATTACTCTAAGCTGTAAAATACTGAAAGAAACCAGTTTTGGCATGTCTGAGGCTGACAGGTTTCAATAGCTCACCAACCTCCTGAAAAAAGGTCTACAATGAACTACCAGCCAGCTGGGAAATGGCTTAGTAGGAGAATTGCAAACACTCCTCCAAACCTCAGATTTACATCCTAATTGGGAACTCCTTTAAAAACAGAGAAATGAGTAAAAGCTGAATGCCAGCTCTGAACCTGCTTCATTGGAAACTTTGTAGATCACATTCAAACTTGCCTGCTTGGACACCCTGAAAATACCTGCTAAAAGTACAGCCCCCGCACCCCCCGAGGGTTCATTCACAGAACAAATGCATCTAATACAAACCTCCAGCCACAGCCAACATTCTCCTCAGACCATTGGACCGACCATGGCCAATATTCCATTGTTCTGATCCAAGTGTCCTGGCAGACAACACCCTCCCCTCCCCCTTTACATTTTCCAGGCAGCATTTCACTGAACCTTTGTATTAGAACAAGAAGTTATTGCTTAAACAACTCGATTGATGTGGCTGCCAGCATTCAAGTCGTAACAATTCCAGGCATTCCTGGGGAACTACATGGGGTCGATTCTATTGCCACTGCCCAGGTAAAGCTGGAGGAGCTGTTTCTGCTGGAAGCTCTGCAGATACCAAGGAGTCTGAAAGGAAAATCTTGGAGTAAAGCAATTCCCTGTCAGGGACTCCATGAGCAGAGATTTCAGTTGTGCCTTCAAACTTGAAGTTCTTGGCTTTGATGGGCTGCCTCTGTTTACAGTTAAAAATAGTATTAAAGAAAGGAAGAGGCAAAAGCAACAATTCTGTAAATATTTATGTTTCTACTTTTCAACAAAGTTGCTTTACTTCTTTGTTCAATTTCATTTTCTAGCACTAAAAGAGTAGAACCTGGTTAAATTTACCCTCTAGGAGTTAAAACATCAAGAAAAATGGAAGTTAATAAATATGTAAGACTCAGCTGGCTTGAATTCCAATCAAGGCTTCCCCCACAGCTGGCAGAGATCCAAAGCCAACCAAAGACTTTTGGTCTAATGAAAATTATGAGCAAGTAAAAGGGACTCCTTGCATTAATACCAGGAACCAAAGGGATGACATATACTTTACCCAACTTAGGCTTGAGCTAAGGGGAACCAGATTTTTCCAGATCCCTGCCAAGATGTTGCCTGAGATCTCATTCCCTGTGTTTCTCTTTTCAGTCTTCTCCTTATACTAAAAATCTGCAATAAATCAGCATCAAAGGCAACTACATCAGCCAGCTGCAGCCAGGGGATGGCTTGAAGGGAAGGATAACAGCAGCAGACCCCAAACAAGCTCTGATGCCACCAGAAATCCCAAGATGCTGTTAAGGAGCTTATCTGAAGAGCATAATAACCAGCACCAGAAAATAAAACCATCCCTTGGAAAGAGTTGTTGCTAGTGCCTGGTGGATAACAGGATCAAGGGCTATAATGTGAACAGTTCTGAAAAGTCTCAGCTTTAATTTTTATTTTTTCTTTAATTCTATCCAACTTGTACAAAATAATTGCTAATAAATCTGAGGAATGGTGAAGATTAAGAAGGGCAGACAGCAAGAATCAGATGAGTTAGTGAACACTGTCTTTGGTAGGCATTTACTTTCTCAGCAAGAAAAGCAATTTCTCTCCCTGCTGGTTACAGATCATTGGTGTTTTCTAGGAATACAAAAAATGAAGTACAGATCCTTCCCTATAGGAAACTGGTCTGTTAAAAATGAGTGCAACTCACTTCCAACTACAGAAGCTGATGATGTTTCAGTGCAACAAATGCATACAGACACAAAGAATACAGATTGCTCTTAGCCTACAAAATCCTTTGGTACCAGAGCTGTATGCATTTCCTGATGACAGGAACACCTGATACCAGCATTTTGGGGTTCCTCAGGGTTAGCCTGTGCTCCATGCTGACTGCCAAGAGAGAAATGATCCCCTCTATCCTGAGCCAAGCAACATTTTCAGCAAGATAAAATATTCTGAGGTTACAGAGCAGCTCTGTAACCAGCTCCCACACCAAACACACACGTCCTCTACAAGCTCAATTATTTCTACTGTGGTTGAGCTAAATTTAAGTTCTATTTGGTTTTATTTAAAAAGAAAAAAATATGGGGGAAATAAAGTCTCTCTACCTACAAAGGGAATGAGGCCTCTTCACAAGACAGGGATTAGGTTGAATCTGCTGCATCTCACAGCTCCATGGCAGGTGCCAACAGCACCAAACCAACTGGGAACATCTCTCAGGGTGATTAACACACAGCTACTCCCCAATGAGCCTGGTTTGCTCCCAGAGGATGTTTGGCTGCCAGGGGAAATATTCAAAACCCAGAAGGAGCCAACAAATGAGTAACACACCAGCATGCCATGGAGAGGCCTCTGGAGGCAGGTGACTAATGCTGACCAGAGAAGTGTTGTGCAAACCAACATAGCTGGGGGGAGAATCACCACAAGCTTTGCTAGATTTAGACCCAGCAGAAAAGTCAAAAAGCCCTCACCCCAAAACTGGTTTTGCTCCTACAGGTACCAGCCCATGATTCAGCAGTGACATGTGACAGAGGAGGGACAAAAAGGCTGGAGCACTGCCTGGAAGCCTCACTCCTCTGTACAGCCCAACCTGGTGACCAGGGGCACGGGGTAGCTCCTCACCTCATTCTCCTTTTCAAAGCACCTTAGAACACAATGATTTTGAAAAAGACTCCTGTGATCTGCCCATTACTCAGATCCTCAGCCAAGGAACCAGACAATGATGCTTCCTTCCCCTCACCTGTGGTCCTGTCTAGCAGGACCTTTGGGAAAGGACTGCTTCACACCAGGCAGGTACAGCTCCTACCACAGAGCCAGGACACTGCCTGTCCACAGCTGCCAGCCCAACAATCCCTGCAGTCCCTGCCATGGATCCCCAGGCACACAGGGAGCTGAGGGTGTTACTGTCAGCACTTGGTACAGATCCCACCTCTCCCTACTCACAGTGTTAACTTCTCTGACCCACACACACCAATTAATCAAATAACTGCATCAGCATCAAAACAGAGAAGGCAACAGCAACCCCAGCTTTGTTCCACTCCCCCTATCTTACTCAGACACCCTCCCCGCAGGAGGAACTCCACAAACAGACGTATTACACCCTGAAGCTGAGCAGACACAGGTTCTGGCACGCCAGCCTGAAGAGCCTTTGGCCAGAGAGAGCAGTCTGCTCACCTCAAAAAAATCATTCAGGTAAACCAAGCCAAGCACTTTGGTGGTTCAGGACTCAGGGAGTGTGTAGGGAGCTCTGCAGGATGGTATCACTTGGGCTCTTCCTCCTCACCAGTAAAACAGGGAACATTCCTGGGTCCTTTCCCTCCTGTATGTCTCATTCTGCTTTGGCAGGAGGCAGAGTGGATGCAGCACAAGAGCCATGACCTGCTGAGCACACAGAAAGAGGACCCAGTGCAGCAGATAAAATATTTCCTCTGTGTTTGTACGTTCCCTCCTGGGTGTACACAAACACACTCCTCTAGTGAAGCAATCTGAGCCAGCTGCCTCAATACAGCCTTCAGGAATTAAATGTTAGACCTATTTCAGTCCTTGTCCCTCCTTTTGTCCTCTTGGGCTGCTCCTCTCTCACCATTTCCTATCCAGAAGACAAGCAAAGTTTGGGACTGCTCATATTGTTTCACAGCAAATTGAGCCTTTGCCACCTTCCCAAAGCTGATAACCAATAAAATTCTTAACATAACTCCAGTTTGGTTTAATGCTGCAGTTCATGATACTTTGCCTGTCATTTCAGTGTCACTTTCTCCTTCAGTCCTGCTAAATCTTTTTGGAAACTGGCCAGCAACCCAGCATCAACCTAAAGGGGCCTGTGAGTGCATTTGGTTTCTTTTTTGCTTCTCTGAACTGAGATGTTTGGTGGTGGTAATCCCAAAGCTCTACCAGCAGGTACCATGCAGACTTCAGCTACAGTACTCTGTGCTCCTATAAAAACATTTGCTTATGTTCTGCTGGAGAAGCAAGACTACATCTTTGCTCTGTTTAATTCAGTTTGGGGTCTCCTGTGATATCTCAGTCCCTTTCAGCAGATCAGGGCTGCAGCTGGCTCCAAGACTGAAGAATTTTAACACTAAGGAACGTGGGGATCTTAAAATGCTGTGCATGCACAGAGCTTGGTTCACAAGAGCCCAGAAATGTCTCCACAAAACCAATTCTGGGATTACATCACTTGGAATACAGGTCAGAGGAACTGAATCACACAGAAAAAACCCCAGTGCTGCTAGATGAACTGGAGATGTGCCCCTGCTAGCAACATTCAGATTGGCTCTGCTTCACTCCAGAGAGTTAGAAAAGAGTAATTAAATCAAGGGTGAAAGCAAATGGTAACTGTGCAGATGAGGCTTTTTTAGCACAGTTCAGGCACAGTCACTTGGTCACATGTGATGGGAGGGGAGTATCCATACCAAGCAGTGAGCTCCCAGACTGTCAAACTGGAGCCTCCAGTGAGTGGAGTGAGAAGAGTTCAGTTCAGCTCAGGATGTGTCTTGTGTTGCTAAAGCCAGGGGAAGGAGTCAACACACAGGGCAGGGAAAAGCTTTAATTCTTCCTGGCCTGTGCCTAACTGAAATGGGCAGGAGGAGGGCTGGGGAGCAAAGAGAATTCTCTCTTTCCTATTAATGAGCTCACTCTGCTGGCATGTCTCCTGCTCTCCACGATTGTTCCCACAGAATGAATATAAAACCATCTCTATAGCTACCTGGTGATGTAAATTGCCTACTCATGATGCAGCTCTTATATGGGTTACTGTCTGTTTTTGTCTCCAAACCATCCAGTTTGGCTCTCTGATGCTTCTTAAGCCCCAGCTAAAGGTTCCAGTTAACAAGCCAATGAGCCTTGCCACAGTTCTGATTCCATAAGAACAAGCTCATATTACTCACCAGCTAGCAGTAAAACACAGCAAGCCAGGCAAGGGAGAGCACATTGCTGTTACCAACTGAATCAGCTGGAAAAAGTGCATCCAAGTCCCCACCCTTTACCATCCCTTTTCCAAAAGGCACTCACATGAGCAAGGAGGCTGAAGAACCACTGGAAAAATGTTTAATAGAGAAACTCCTTTCCCACCCCACATGTCACTCCACTTCTTCTGCATGGGTGACATCAGGATAACAACTCTGGTCTGCAAACCAGAGCTAAAATATGAATCACACCAACAAGCTAACCCAGCCAGTGATGCTGGGTCCAACTTCACAGCCTGAGATGTCACAGTGAGAGGGGAGGAAAGAACATGTGAAATGGAAGCTCACCTGAGGAAGAGGAATAAGAATTGTGTAAATTTTTCAAGGAATGGATGGCTCTTCTCCACTAACTGCTTGCACTGCTGATGGGAAGACGAAAGGGACTGAGAAGAGTTACAGAAAACTCACCAGGATGAACTCAGAGAAAGTAAGCTGTGACAAAATGTACTATCCGTATATTCCTGTAAATTTTGTAAAACCAAGAGAAAAAGCAGATGGAGGATTTGCACTGCAAACTGAGCTAGAATCATGCAAAGGTACTGACTTAGAGAGACACTTTTTTCTTATTAGCACCAACTTCAATTCACCTTTCAGCCACTGATGTTTGTTACACATTTCTCTGCTAGTATCAGCCAGCCCTTCACGAGACACAGTCACCCTGAGATAAGATTCCCAGCCAAGGAAGAACTTGAGAATGAATTGCTCCTTACCATCATGGCCAGAGTTGAGAAGATGCTCTCCCAGGTCACAGCCAAACACCCTTTCCTTCAGGATCCCCCGTTGCTTCAGTTTCTGTTTCGTTGGGCGCGACTTCATGAATGTACGAAGGAAGGTGATGAGCTTGCCGTGTTTTTTGGACACTACACACACACAAAAAAAAAACCACAGTTCATTTTAGATTTGGTTCAGTTAAACAAGGCCAAGCTTAACACTTTCTACAGAGCAGGTATGAATTGTAGTAACATTAATATTAATTGTTTACAGAACCAGATTTCTGAGGTCCCATACTGAACGGAGACTCAGCTTTTGTTCTAATTCTTGGCACATGAAGGAGTAACAGGAGACAGCTGTAATGGAAGAATTTAACACAAAGACACATTTATCTGCAAAGCAGCTCCAGGTGGGAGTGTGCTGAAGGACTGCCACGGAACTGGCTGATGGGCAGAACCTCTGGAAAAGGAATAAAGTTAAACCAACAAAACCCATCGTCTCCTGAGCACTGACAAACAGGGTCCATAATCTACAAGCAGAAATAAATGCTTTGGTACTGCTCTCATTCCAGGAGCCTGAGGCACCTCCAGAACAAATGAGTGACTAAATAATATCTGAACTTAGAGGCCACTTGGCTCGGGGTGCTGCAGATTGCCCTTCCAGCAAACCTGCCACTTCATGGACTTGGGAGGCACAGTCCATGCCAGGGCAGTATGGGCTCCCTCAGTCTTCTCCAGCCCCTACAAAATAAAAGCATTATTTTGGCCTTTAGGGGTTTTTTTAGTAGACAACAAAGGCAGCTGATTGGAAGAGATGCATTTATCCCCTGCAGAATACAAGAAGCCTAAAAAGAGTGGAGAGCTGAGGAGCCATCCCCTCCAAGCCTCCTGCTCTGTTTCTCTCTGTGCTATGCTGCAGAAATCACTGTTAAACCATCCCAAAGCCTGGGCACAGGGTGACACAAATAAACTGCAGCAAAGGGAGGGGAGGCTGGGCCCAGGTTTGTATGGGAACAGAACAATGCCCTTGAATGTCAACTTTTCTTCCTGGGGCCCACTGTGAAAGCAAAAGGGCTCTGGCCTCCCCAACAAAAGTGCCTTTGTAGACATGATTTAAAAGCAGTTTAACTTCAACAGAAGAGCTCTATAGAAAAGAACAAATCACTAGGTAGAAAAGGCTGTTCTTTGGGAGGAAGCCTTTACAGCTTCAGGAAGTTGTAAAGGCTCTGGGAGCCACATCAGCAATCACTCTCCCCTTGCTCCCATCCCAGATCCAAGAGAAGAAACACAACCATGTACTCCACCTGCAGTAAAACCTTAAAAACTATCATCAAGTGTCAGCAGAGGAATGCCATTTTGCACAAAAAAAGGAAAGCAAGGAAGACCCTGGTGACAAAAGTGAGTGTCTTCAGTGTCACTGATGCTTGGTAAGAAGCACAGGGAGCAGCCTTGGAATTTGGGATAAGGCAAGAGACTGATGCAGTAATGCTTCCCACAGGCAGCCAGGGTATTCTTCAACCAGATGATGTGAAACCCCTCATGCCAAGAACAAAGTTATACCACACTATGCTTCACAAGTATTTTTCCTTCTGTTTTGATACAGCACCTCAGTAATAACCCTGAATGCAGTCACCTTAACATTTTTCCATCTGCACAAACAGAGTTCTGCTTTTGGAGCGTGACACAACCCTGAGCTGCAGCAGCCAAATGCACCTGAATGCCCTGAAATCCTCAGGTCTCCAACAAACTCCACATCTGCCTTCTCAACAATCAAACTAAAATCATCTAAAAAAATGCAGAAGTGTTGAGCATGACAAACTGGGGCCATGGGGCCTTTAATTAAAGGAAGTTTTTCAGTTTAATGGATTTTTTTTAATTACACACAATAAATGAACAGATTGTGTTGACATACCAAACAAAGATGGATTTTGGCTGAATCCATCAAGAGAGTAAAGCAACAGCTCATTTATCATGTTCTTTCAGCCCCATTCAAGAATCAATGGAGATAAGTCTCATCCTGCTGTGTGTAATGAGCACCCCAGGGCTCCTGTGATAATGCTTTGGAGGTGATAGACCTGGCACTTGCTTTTACAGCAGTCAAATGAACAGACAAATAAAGCAGTTCCTAATACATGTGTATTTATGTATTTGAATCATTTCACAGACCCTGTATACAGTTCTTCATGAAGGTATCTTGTTTGACTGAGTGAAAAATTAATCCATCAGATTGAAGATGGAGAAAAACACACCCAACTGCAGTGCTGTATAAATTCTCCTGATGCAGGTTACCAGGTCACCAAGAGACCTTTGGGTGTCACCTCAGGCATGAAAAACAAAAAAGGTGCAATAGAGACACTCCCATGATCCAAGGATGTGCTTTGCTTGCTACTGACACATGCTTAAATCACTAACCAGAAAGGAGATCAGACTTTAAAAAACACAATAAATCTCTTCTGCCTTGAAGCCACTCAGTGCAGGTTAAAATAATTGTCTTGTTTTCTGCATCACTAAGTTGGCTCCTACAAACACCTTCCCATAGTGTCCCTGTGCAACACTCCAAGCCCCTGACAGGGCAATGGCCAAGCAGGGGAAGTAACCAGAAATTCATTTATCCACAGCCTGCTGAAACATTTGCAAGGTTCCTTGGGTAAACACAGAGCCCTGCACTGCTCCCTGCTGAATCCCTGCCCACCCTGGGTGAGAATTTCTCAGGCTAAACCGACTTGAGAGTTTTATACCTACCCAAGAATGAGTCACTGATGGGAGCCAGGCTGCTCCTGGGTGGGAAGGAAAAAGAGAACTGCCAGAAAATCCAAGCAGTCATCTCTACTGACAGCTTAGAAAGAAGAACATAAAAGCAAGAAGGTGTCTGATAAGGTGAAGTTACCTTCTGAGCTGGGTGCTGCCCAGTGAGCTGTCCTCCTGCCAAGAGCAATAAGAGGTGAAAAGCTTTCTATCCTGCTTCCAATTCCTCTGGCATCATTTGACCCTAAAACCACCAACACATCCTAAGAGAGATTCAATTGCTGATGTGTTTTGGATTAGATGGAGCCATTCACCTGTCTTGGAAACCCCAGAATTAGTGAATGATGGAGGCACTTGGTTTAGACCAGGAAACAAAAAGAATCTAAAATTGCTACAAACTAAGGAGATGTGAATAATCTAATTAGCCATTTTCTGTCTTTATTATCCCAACAATAAAGTGTGCTTATATGAAAAATCTGAACCATTTGCAATTCGTGTCTCTGTGTGATATTGACAACTGACAGAAAAATAAATTCAACCAATGAAGCAGCCTCAGCACCAGTTTTACATGGCTGCTGCAGTCAGAGATGGTGCTGAAAGGCCAATAAAACTGAACAAACCCCTAACATTTATCCATATATTTATCCCTCAGATTTAACCACTATAGAACAAATTGTTTACCAAGAAATGGAGGCTTTCCTAGAAGGAGCAGGGGCTGATTTTCCTGGGAAAGGCAGGTTTGGCTAAAGAGCCTGGATGAGCAAAGACAAATTTTGCATCCAGCACAGTGAGACTGGCTTCAAAAAATCCACAACCCAAACCAAAAAATCCACCTGAAGCTGGACCGCTTGTGAAGTTTTTGCTGGCATGGCGTGTCAATTAGGAGAAAAAAAACCTCACACCCTGAACTGACATCACTACGCTGGCCAAAGCCTTTCACAAGGTGGGAAGAAAGGAATATTTGTGCCAGGGAGTTTATTGTGGTTTTGGGAAGCTGCCATCCCCTGCACCTCCCTGAGGATATTCAGCAACCAACCCATGCCATTGTTGCTCTGCCACTGAGCTTTTGTAATACAAACGGGGCCTGAAACTCCTGCAACATTGATAAAAAACTATTAAATAACAATTACTTCCTTAAAAGCTGCACTTGCTCAGGGCTCTTGCTCAGCACAATATTCTATTCCTGGGTGACTTTTAGAATCCACTTGAAAGCTCACTGGGATCTCTCAGGAGATGCTGAGGATTCCTGGGTCTTCTCTGATCTTCTCCTGGGCATTCCTGTTGTGTTCCTGCACCTTTGGGTGAGGTTGCAGCATGAGGATTCAAACCACTGCTGACCTTGGTGCTCTGCCAGCAGAAGAGCCCCAGGCCACTTTCAAAAGGTGATATTTTATTACAATTGACCAAAATGCTGGCAACAAAAAGAAAAGTGGGATGGAAAAGCACATTGACTCCTTGGCTTTGAAACACGGGTACCAAACAGGACAAGGCTTTTAATAAATGAAGCCTGACTGTGCCCCCAGAATTATTTTGTCCATGCATTTTCCTTCCCTTTTCAGTAAGAAAAATCCCATGGTGCAAAGGCTCTGAGAACAAAACACAAAACACTCAACATGTTGAGACTCTTGCAGCCATGGACAGAATCTCCCATCTTACACACCCAGCCTCTTTCCAAAAACCAGGGGAACCAAACAACAGAAAAGCAGATATTAACAGATTTCAAGTGCTCGCTCAGTGGATGTCTGATGACCCAGCAACATAATTTGACTGAGACAATGGCCGTGTCCTATAGCACATCCTCACAAATCCATTGATTTGATAGACAAACCCTGCAACCCTTTGGCCAAGAGAAAGCAGACCCATGCTAAAAAAATACAGAGCACCTGCCTGATCTCCTGCAGCTATCATTAATAGTTTGGTTTTGAACACAAAATCTTTGCTGTCCACATGTTTTCTGATAAGAGGGTTAGTAAACTTTAAGAGAAAATCTTGGAGGGTGTGTGTAGCTGACCCACATTCCCAGCACATGGCCAGCATGCTGGGTTCTCTGCTTATTAGCAGTGATTTTTCAGGCTCCAGAGCCCAGCTGTCCCCTGCTGTGAAGGTCAGAAGCAAGAACACGTGTGGCTGCAGAGCTTCACATATATAAATTGTGAGATCCAGTCATGAAAGCAAAGATGGAAGGTGTGAAAATGGAGTAAAAAAAGCACAGTGAGGTATTACAAAGGAAAGCAAAACCCATCCTCTCCAAAGAGAGATTTACAGCAAGCAAAGCTAAACTTTTTCCAGGCTATTAGTCCCTCAAGGCTCATTCTCCTCTAAAATTAAACTCTGCTGCAGGGAGAGAAAGAGCAGCACCAGGACTCTGTGGATGAGCTGAGTTTGGATTTGCCACACATTTCCTATGCTCCTGATTCTGCAGACACTCAGGGATACATCTACCTGTGAGAGCGGACTGAGTTCCACCAGTTCTCTCAGCCCCTCCTTAAAAACCTCAGTAAATATTGTTAATATTCATCCCTTTGCACTGAAAAATCCACACTCTGTGGACCCACATCTTCCTGGAGAGAAATTATACACAGCCAAGAACTGAGTCACATCTCCCAGTTCTCTGTCATGTTCCTTAGCAACAAGACATTTTACTCCTCTCCTGCCACAGCAGATTCTATTTTGGAAGCTAATTTATACAGCCCTAAAAACCCAACCAGGATCTGGAACCATGCACCACCAAGCACCCTCCTTTAGCCCTTGAATGGGTTTGAACAAGGACCTACCAAGACCTGAGCAGTAACTACACTGGTCAAAGATTTTCACAAAAAGACTTTAAAAATCCATAGATGTGAGAGTTTAAAAATATCCTATCTCCAATAACCTTCACAAATGTCTCCTTACTGGTTTGCTTTATAAAGAAAACAATATAAATAAAAATGCTGCTTTTTGCTGCTGCAACATTTCTGTTGTGCCAGGATGACATCAGTTAGGGTTGGCCTCTGTTAAGAAGCCATGAAACTTGTTAAAGGCAATTCATTTCAGTGTCATTAGATAAAAAGCATTAAAATTAAGTATGATAACAAAAACCAGCCAGGAGTAAGCAGATATTTCCAGCTATAAGGAGAGTACCATACACATGGAGAGTAAAGTAGGTCATGATGTTAAATGCTGCTGCTGCTCTTACTTACAGTGCCCAGAAATGAGAAATTGTGGTTCCTCTTTTATCTGCCCAGGTTCAGGAGCCACCATTTGGCCACTGCCTGTGAGCAATGGTCTCAGCCAAGCTACAACTCTTCCTTGTCCTTGCCAACCTCAGCCTTTGCCTTGTTTTGGTTAGTGAAGGAACATCAGAGATCCAGCAGCTCACATGTTCACTGTCATGCCCATGTTACACAACCTCTGTCAGCTTTGGGTCTCATTACTCCTCTTCCAGAGGACTGAATTCAGAAGTTACCTGATAAGCAACATTTATTTGATTGAACATCCACAGCCACACATCTGCAATGACATGCACCAGGATGAGCTGTAGTTTGAACTGTCCAGAGAAGGTTTCTACATTTCAATGAGAATACTCATACAAGAACTGTGAACTATTTAGAATATTAAAAACTTCCCATGCTCCTTGTGCCAAATTCTGCCAGACTGGTTAATTATAACAGGAGAAGAACAATAACCAGAAGGTTAGCTAGATGCATAATTATGTCTGCTACCCACTGACTGCAAAGTTTGGTACCAAGAAATCCACAATACTTTCCAGGTTAAAGATAAACCTGCTCTTTTCACAGGCTCTCAGGCCACAAGGGAGCACTAAGATAAAATGACCTGACCTCCTGAACAAACACACCACAGGACATGGCAGAATTAATTCCCTGAAGTACAGCATACCTGCCCTGAGGGAAGTGGAATATGGGGAGGAGATAGGGATCAGCTTAAGGCTGACTGAGGAAGGAGGTGGCTCCAGAGGCACAAGGGCTGACAAGGTCAAACTATTGATTCTATTAACATGTCTGAATCGTAGCTGGGGGAAAAAAAAATGTGCAGACTAATACAGTCTGAGTGACAATGTAGCAGGGATGGGCTTGGGTTTGATAACACAAGGGAAATGATGCTAAGAGATGAGGTTCAAAGGAAACAAGTTATCAGAGGCCAGAACTGGAAAACTGAAAACCAAATTATAGACATGGGGGCACTGAGCAGCTCAGGTGGCACCAATTGGTCACAAGGCCAGACCAGGACAAAGGGAGCAAACTGGGAAAGAAGCCCAGCTCCATGCTGCACACAGTGCTCATCCCAACAGCTTCAAACCCGACTCAGCCACACTGCAGCCTCAGCCTCCCCACAGCTCCTGCAGCTGCAAATGGGAGCAGTGCTGCAGGAGATTCTCCTGAAACTGGGAACCCTCACCCAAAGCCAGCCCTGAATAGCATCAAGGACACATGCAGCAGCCCAGAGCTTTCTCTCCTCATTCAAACACAAATCACGTTTCAGCCCTGTCCTCCCATCGCTAAACCAGGATAACCGGAGTGACTGCAGCACTCCAGCTCCTCCAGTCCTGCATGGCAGCTCCAGCTCCAGCTCCAGCTCCAGCTCCAGCTTGGGTGGTGGGAGGAGGCAAGCAGTGAGGGGAAAAAAAAAATAAAAAAAATCTGAATCAACAAACAACAGAAAATGAATAATTAGGAGCATGGCAGATGGAGGCCAAGCCTGGAGCGAGAGGGAGTCTGCTCTTATGCAAGGTCTTGGGAAGATCCTGGGAAGGAATCTTTATATTCCATCAGGAAGGGGCAGGAGCAATCCACCTGGAATGAGGAGCAGCCTCAGGTCAGAGCACACTGCCTGACAGCCTAAGCCCAGACACTACTTCAGCTCTCAGCCTCCTGAAGCCCTGGGCAGTCCCTGCAGCATCCCTGCTCCCTCCCTGCCCCTCCACACTAGTTGCCAGATGCCATTTTCACTAGCCTGAGGACAGCTGCTTACAGCCCAGAGCAGTTACTTTCAAAATGAGACTGACCTACCCTTCCAAGATTGATCTCATCCTGGTTTTTTTCCTATTTCCCTACCTTTCTAACTTCTTTATAGTTCAGCCATTAACATCTGCATTAGGCCCCGAGAGGAATTTGCCTTTGGAAGGAATACTGGAGTGGAAAGAACATTGAGGACAGCAGACATGAGCCTCAGTCACATCACATCCACTTTACACAGGATACAATAATAGCTTTAAAGAGGATGAAAATGACATCTTTCCATGCATCCTCCTTGCACAGCTAGAGGAGTACAAAAAAGCTGAACTGAAAATGAAAATTGGGCCCGATACCTGTGGGGATTTGCAGCGAACTAAATCTGCCTTTTAAGACTTAGGAATGCAGCTACTGCATTGTTTTGCCTGCTTTATTCTTTGCCTTTATCTTACCAGTCCAGGGCTTTGATTTCAAATGAACTCTCTTATCACGCCTGAGTGCCCAGAACAAAGGAGGTGGGGGAAGAGTGGAAAGGGAAGGCCTCCTGTCCTCTCCATCAGAAATAATAAGATCCTGCAGGGCATTTAGTCCTTAAAATGGACTAGAGCTTTAGGAGGTTTTCTGAACAAATATGAACAGATCAGCCACGGTTACTTGCAAAGTGTCTGCTGTGATCAGGGTAACTAAACTCTCCCTGGGAATTTGGTTTTTCAGAGTGTGCATCCACTGCCCCGGGCTCCAGCAAACAAAAGGCTGGAATTTTGCAATGGGAAGCCCCCTCCTCCTGCACAACAGCATCAATAATATTAACGCTCAGGAATGCATCCTCTGTCCTCCCTGGGGAGGGAAAACAGAAAGATAAAGTGATATGCAAAAAAATCTATTGAAATTCAAATTCTAGGCATTCCCATCTGTCAGCTGCCTCCTTGGGAGCAAGGTATAAATCTGAGCAGGCAGCACTGATCCCACATCCCTGCAACCCCAAGGACCCAGCCGCAGGGAGCCTGCAAGCTGGAATTCCTTCACCCCTGGGATGGGAATACTCACACACATCAGCCCTGCCATGAAAGAAGCTGTCCTGAACAGCTCTGACTCCCTCCACACCCAGCACCACAGGTAAAGTCCAATAAAACAGTTTATAACCACAGACCTGGTGAGCACAGAGAGCTGCAACAGAAACCTGAAATCAGGGATCAGGAAAAGGGAAACAGGTAAAGGAATCAGCAAAGAGGGGGGGACAGAAGTCTGTGGCTTAATCACTCTTCAGATTGCAAGAGGAGCCAAGCACCAAGCCTGCCCCAGGGCACAGATCCCTGAGGATCTTCTCCCAGCAGGAAGAAATGTCTCTACCTCCAGCAGAGGTATCGGACAGAAAGTGTCACTGGAAATAACCCACTAACAGGTGGTTTGCAAATCCTATTTTTTCGTATATCACCGATCTGGCCCAAAACGTGATCCCGGGCTACCCCTCCCCAGCAAAAGCCGCTTGAGAGCCTCGGTTGTCCCTGGGTAAGCTGAGCTCTGCCCCAGGCACCCTGTCCCCTGTCCCCTGCCCCAGGCACCCTGTCCCCTGTCCCAGGCACCCTGTCCCCCGTCCCCTGTCCCAGGCACCCTCTCCCCTGTCCCCTGTCCCAGGCACCCTGTCCCCTGTCCCCTGCCCCAGGCACCCCGTCCCCTGTCCCAGGCACCCTGTCCCCTGTCCCCTGTCCCAGGCACCCTGTCCCCCGTCCCCTGTCCCAGGCACCCTGTCCCCTGTCCCCTGTCCCAGGCACCCTGTCCCCTGCCAGCCCCCCCGTGGGCAGGAAACCTTCCAGAGCCTCAGCCCTCCCCTCACCTGAGCCTCCCCTCCCGGTGTAACATTGCCAGGAGAGAAAAATCTTCATTCAAAGACACAAATTCTCCAAACATACGAATTAAAGAGCTGCCAAGTTACTAAGCAACAAGTGGGCGCAGAAACCTCGAAATACTCTGCGAGTCTTACATAAGGAAGATGTTAATGCGAAGGGGAAAAAAAAAAAAAAAAAAAAAAAAAAAAGAGTAGAAGAGAAAAGAAGAGCCCCTTCTTACCTCCCTTTCCTCCTGGCAGGCCAGCAGACCTCCCCGGCAGCTGTCCCCGACCCCCTCCCCAGTCCCCAGCCCGGGGTCCCTCGGTTCGGTTCGGTCCCGGCCCGATCAGCTGCGGGCGGTGCGGTTCTGCTCGGGCCCCGCACCCTGCGCGGCTCTGAGAGGTGCGGGGGGAGCAAATCCTCCTCTGCGGCTCCTGCCAGGCCCCTCCCCGGCCCACTCAGCCCCGGCCCGGCTCCACCTCCCGCAGGTGCCTCCTTCCCCTCCTTCCCCGCCCCAGAACCGCGGCCTTGCCAGCGGATCCGCCCCCTCGGACCCTCCCATGGAGCCGGCAGCCAGCGGGAGACCTGCCCGGGGTGTCCCTGTCCCTGTCCCTGTCCCTGTCCCTTCCCCGGAGACCTGCCCGGGGTGTCCCTGTCCCTGTCCCTTCCCCGGAGACCTGCCCGGGGTGTCCCTGTCCCTGTCCCTGTTCCTCCCCAGGAACCTGCCCGGGGGTGGCTCTGTCCCTGTCCCTGTCCCTCCCCGGAGACCTGCCCGGGGGTGGCTCTGTCCCTGTCCCTTCCCCAGGGACCTGCCCGGGGGTGGCTCTGTCCCTGTCCCTTCCCCAGGGACCTGCCCGGGGGTGGCTTTGTCCCTGTCCCTCCCCAGGGAGGTCCCTGCACCTCGCCCTCTCCCTTCCCCCTGGCCCTTTCTGCGGGGCAATGGCCCTGATCGCCTCAGTGGCCAAAGGGCAGAGCTGGGGAGGGGGACAGACGTTTTGGGCTCGTTCTGGGCAATGTCAGATCTCTGGTTTCTCTCCACATGACCCACGACCTCTCCTCAGCCTCTGTTATCAGGGCAGACCCGGATTGCTCACTGGAGTGCCTCTAGGAAAACACATGGGGCCAGGAGAACTACACCAAAGTTTCTCCTTATTCCAGCTTCCTTATTCCTGGCACAGAGTTCACCTTAGTGCCCCCAAAAGTACAAAGGGACCCGGCAGGAAGGGTCAAAGCCCGAGTTCAGAGCTGCAGAGGTCAGGGATGCTGTGATCTGCACCATCCCTCACATGCAGGTCCATCACTCACCACTCACATGGAAAATCCTCCAGTCCAGGTTAAAGGCTGACTCAGAATGTCCAAAAGGAAGGGAGAGAGGTGGAGCAGGCTTGAATGCTTCCACGGAAGCACATCCCAGCTGGAAAACTGGACCCAGGATGGGCCACGCAGGAGCCCCATCTGCCCCTGAGCTGTGGGGACAGCAGAGACACTTTGTACCCAGTGTCCCTTCTGATGAGCTAAAGAAATTATTCCCCCTCCCACTCTGGGTGGCCACATTGATCAGCTCACAGAAAACAAACTCAATTAAAAATTCTCCCAGTGTTCTGCTATGTCCAATCCAATCAAACCAACAGGGGTGGCTTTGCAGTGACCCAGATGACAGCCCAGCTCCACACACACCTTAACCTGACTGTGCCACCAGCTCCAGCATCCCTGCTCAGCCACACCAAGGCCAGCACCCAGCCATGGGGTTCAGGAACTTCATCCAAGCCTTTTCCTGGTGCCAGGGAGGCTGGTGGTGGTACCTGCATTTCTGACAGGCTTGAGGAATAAACCCTGCTGCTGGTCTGGTGAACTGTGCTGACCCTGAGCTCCTGGGGTCATCCCAGGCTGGGATGCAGTTTCTCGAGCTTGGTAATTGCTGTCACCCACTTGAACATGTGGGAAGTTGGACAACCTTGGGGTCAGAAGGATTAAAGAGGAATCTGCTTCTATTTTTGCAAATGTCTTGGTTCTAAGAAGGGTAAAGCTCACTCCTTTTGGTGTTCATCTCCTCCTCAATCAAATGTGTTACTTTCAAAATTGTTTGCTGACTCATCTCTCCAAACAATTCTTGTTCTCCAGCTACTTACTACACTTGGTTTTTATTACTGGAATTGTTTTCCTTGGACAATGATCATACTGTCACACTACTTTTTCCCCTAGCAGCCAAGCATGACTCCTAAATCCAGTTTTATATGTGCTTATGTACAATTCTGATTACAAAACCTCCTTCCTGGTATCAACTCATCATTCCATTAATGTTCTTCCTATCAAACCCATTGATAAAACTTGGTGAAACCCTAACACAAATGGGGAATGAATACAAGAGAAGAAATGCTATTCCAGATTTACATGCAAAATGCACAGACAACAATTCAAAGTACCAGGCTTGAACCACAGAGTCACAAACTGGCCTGTGCACTTTCACACCATGGCCAGAGATGACACAATCCTAGTTTTGCTACCAAGAGCTGGAATATAAAAGATTTATCACCCGTAAACCAGAGCTCCCTCAACTGTAGATTTGGGTGTTACCTTTGAAAATAATCTGCTGATCAGCAGTGTTTAGGGGGGATTCTACTCAGTGCTGTACAACAAGAAACCTTTCCCCCATCTCTTTGCTTCTTGTAAAGAAAAATACTTCATGCCTGCTACAAAACACCTTTCTTATAGGAATGAAACCTGAGCAACCAGGCTCTTCTGTACCTGAAAACAAGTCTGTGTTTGGCAGCAGGGCTAAAGAGCTTGTTCACATCGCCACACAGACTCAGGCTCTGGAGCTTACAGACACTCCCCTCAACTGGAAAACTTTGCCCTCCACTGCACTGCAACCCTGAGATGCCCTCTTGCTTCTTCTGAATCCCTTGATCAAAAATAATCAAATAATCTTCACATGTGTGTCTTATTTTCTGTTCCTATTTGCTTTTGCCAGACAATTTTAAGGAACAAAAGCAAGCCAAAGAGATGCATTCTGCACTGCTTACATGTTCACCAGTTTGCAGTGGAGCAGAAAAGGTGGATAATGATGTCTTTTAGACACAGCTAACAAGCCCAAGCATTTGAAATCAGTGAAAAAAAGGCTCCAGCCACACACTTGTCACAAACTCAGCCCTCAAAGCTTTCTGAAGTTTAACCCGTCCTCCAAAAGTTATTTCAGACTTAAGTACTGGGAAGGCAGAGTAACCTAAAAAATGTTATTAATATATTCCATGGCTTCTTCCACTTTCTGGTTTTGCAAATTTAACCACTGAAGGAAGCTTCAACCATTATTAGAAGTTAGGCAGCCAGTACTCTTCAGTGCTGCTTCTTAGTCAGCTGGATTTATCCTGCAATCAAATACTCTCAAAACACACAAAAAGAAGCCTCCCAAATAAACAACCCCCCAAAAAAGGGTTTAGGGGAGAAATTAAAGTTATACATGAAAGCAGAGTAGAAGATTTAGAAAACCACCAAGGGAATGGCATGCCATGGAACAGACTGCCACGGGATAACCCCAAAATTATTTGATTTGGTTTACAGAGTTCCCAGGTTGGCATAAATCTATTTCACATAAAAGTACCCAGGCAATCACGTGGAGACATAGCTATGGTGTGCCACAGTGCCCAGGGTTGCAAGAAAAATGTTCCAAATATTTCATTTGCACAGGTAAAAACAGAATTAGGAATGATGTAACACAGCCACGTGGGTAACAGAAGACTTTCACAGGCCTTTCCTTTAGCAAAAGCAGTTCCCATGAGAACAAGTCAAAAAAATTGATGCAAGCCTCCCACTGCAGTTAGAGGATTAAATGCTGGAGCAGAACGAGCGTGGCACCAACACAAGCTCTGAAATGAAATCTGGCAGATGAAACCTCAGCTCAGCAAGCAAAGTCTTCTGAATTAATCACAGACACAGGCTGATTCATGAGCTAGGAAGCAAGTCCTAAAGGCCAGAGTAATGTCCTGAGCTGCAGCTAAAATTCACTACCAGGGAGAGGGGAAGGAAAGGAGGGAGGACAGAGAGAGATGGGGTGGCAGAGATGGCAGAGGAGCAGTCCTGCCTTGGCTGCTTGTGTGGGATTTTGGTGGGAACATGGAGCACATCTTGTCCAACATGCATATTTTAAGTGTTCACTTAAGAATCCTCCCAAACATACACCACAGATGTGCCCAATATAAGATCTGAGAAAGCCAAACCAACAGGATGGATTCACCAGTGTATGTTCTCCAGCTCCACTCACTTTTAACATTAATACAGGTTCACACAGAGACTTTCTGCAGATCCCTATGGGCACCAAAGCAGCAGCCAGATGGAGTCAGAGCCTGAGCATTGCTCCTTTGCATACAGAGAGGTGATGGGGTAGCTTCTCAGCCTTTGTGAACTGAACAGGACCAGGTTTTAATTGGGAGATTTGAGATATGCCAGTGCAAGAAGCAATCAGAGCTAGGTGCCATCATATAAGCTTAAAACTGCCTGAAAACATTTCTGAGATACAACATGGCTCCCCAAACTAATTTACAGAATTATTCAGGAGAAAAGCAGAGCAGAACAAACTACCTTTTCCCATGATTTCAAAGCTCTTGGCATAACTGCAGTTTTGCTCAAGACAACTATTATTAGAGTTAAGGCCCACTTTGAGAGAGCCTGTGAGAAAGGAAAAAATACCAAGTTTAAAAATAACAACCCCCCCCAACCTGAATACGTGGAGAGCAGGCAGAGTGAGAAAGCAGCACAGAACATGTGAAAAGAAAGTTGGCCTTATTAATAGCACCTTGGTGCCTCTGATACTCATGCACTCAGCCAAGTTTTAAAGCTTTACTTCACAAGCCATCATCCTCTCTCAGTGGATTCAGCCTCTTAAAAAAATTGTTAAGCATGCCAGCCTCAAACTCCACGAGTTTTTCCAGAACAGAAACACCAAAACATCTCTTACCTACACACAGATCTATGTAATTATTTCTGAACTGATGTGCACAGACTTTGGACAGATCCATACAGCACACTTCTTTTTCTTTCCCAATTAAAACTGGCCATGAAACATAGCCAAGACTTGTCCCCAAATTACCTGTTTAAATTCGGGAAGCCTGAAGCAAAGCCAATAGGTTCAGCTTCTTGAGAAAGCCTCAGAGTGACCACACATGAGGAAGAAATTGCATTCCAGGGAATACCAAAATTAATGTCTCTGACTGCTACCTGGGACTTCAGGAGGCTGATTTCCATGGCTGTCCTCACACCAGTAGTGCCTCCCAGTGGATGCTGGATACACTGATGAAAGAAGTTGCTCAACTGGCAGTAGCTCTGCTGCTCCCTTGACATAACCCAAGCTTCCAGGACAGCCTGGGTGCTCAGGATGAGTTTGGTTTTTGGTTTTTGATTTTAGAAGGTAAGGTCTGTGAGCTTCTTCATACTTACAGCAAACTCAGATAAGCCAGGAAAAACAGGAGTGGAAATGTTGGAGGCTGGATCCAGAGGTCTCATTTGTTCATGCCCTGCACCTGTGCTGATAGGATGCTGTCCAAAGAAGCCACCACAGCAATCACCTTCTCAGCCAGTCTGCATTTTTGTGCATAATTACCCAACCAATCTCATGTGCCCTGTAAATTACTTGCTGTGCACAGGTGACATTTGTTCCTAAAATCACCAGAACTCCCCTTCCTGGGGGGTTGGGAGGGAGAAGACAAGAAGGTTTTGTAATAGATTAGAAAACTCTTTTTAATTCAGCTAAAATAATGAAAATAACTGAAACAGTAAAAAATACTCAGATCCTTCTCCTCATCCTGGGTCCCTAGTGCCTGCAGTCCAGACTTACTTCTTCTCCCAAACTCCTGTGCCTTTTTTTTGCCACACTTTCAAATCAACTACCTGATCACCATCAAGATGTGTTTCCATAGCACCCAGGAAATGTTACAAAAATAGCTGTTGGTTCAGACTGCAAATCCTGCTTTTACTAGAAACATAACCTAAAATTCCAGAGCCTGGAGGTAAGAAACAACCATGGGTGCTTAAAACACAGAGTCAAAATGCACACTTGGGTGCCACTACTATTGTCAGAAAACATTTGCATTGTTAAAGGATTAAGGAGGGAAAAAAACCCACATTGATGTCCTAATGCTATGCATCCTTAGTGACTTAGCTGAAATACTTAAAATTCTTGCTCATCTTGCTTACTTATGAACTAGTCAAGACTTACAGATTTTATTTACAGGCACAGGAAAAGTATTTCAGATTTGCTACTGAAAAGCAAGTCATGTCCAAAAATGTGTTCTCATAGGCAGATGTTCATTGCAGAAAAGATTGGCATGCTTTAACTTGGAGAACTTATTTTAATTTCCATGTGAATCCACTCTTCCCATGCACACCTGCCCAAATAACACCAAATCTAGAATGCTGAAGTTTCTGTTAATATCTGGCCCTAGCACACAGGCTCCAGGGAGCCCTTCTCTCAAACTCAAGACTTTCCAACAGAATGACAGATTTTATGGTGTGACTTTTATAGGAGACCAGATGAATCCTGTATATATAGCAGCATTTCCACAGATCAGCCCACAGTTCTTGTCCCTTTCTATTCCTGCCAAAAAATAGGAAAGAGAAAAAGAAGGGGGGGAAGAATCACTTGAAGCAAGGGATGGAGAGCAAAGAGAAAAGAAGATCCCAAGGAAATTAAAAACTGTCTGGAAACGTTGCTGCAGTTCTGATTTGTATTTCAATTCTGTACAGGAATTTAAAGACCTCAGAAGACTGCAAGAGCTTGTCTTAAAGCTGTGAGCAGTCCTGGGCAGTCACAGCAATAAATCCCTTTCTCCTAAAAAAGGTAACTACTGGAGCAATTCAGATTAAATAAGCACTTTATCAGAATTCACTGCACTGAAAGCAAGCAATGCAACATAATTCTGGAAGACTGAGTTTGGCTTTCCTAGTGTATCCAAACTACCAGCAAAATAATACTGCATAAAGAATTTCTGTATTTTCAAGGAAGCAATCTATATGAAAGAAATCTGTATGTCAATGAAAGAAGTCTATAGGACAATCTATATGAAAGAAAGACTTGCCATGCAAATACATTTCAACTTGCATACAAAGGAACCAGATGAAGCACAGGGACATAAAACATCATATTGTCTGAGCACTTCACAGGCAATAGGACATGTTGCCTGACCTGCTGGGAAACAAAACTGTTTGCTACTCAGTCTCTCCTAAAATTCCACTTACATTTTCTTTCAAAGCACTTAAGAGATCCAGGAAAACAAAAGTCCAGATAATAAGGGAAAAAAGGGAGAGACCTGTTTGCTATCAAATGCTTCTCAATAGCTGATGATCAAATTGGTTAAGCATAGAACATGCACCACAGACAGCTCAATTCCTTAGTTTCACTGGAACTCTTTAATTTTATATAATATTAGTTCTGAAAAGCTACAGTGACGTTGTCATGACAATGACAACACAACCCAGTTGTTTTTTTGCTACCACTGTGCAATGGGTACACATTAGGGTCATTTACATTGCCATAAAACTCCAGCATTTAACCACATTTCCTTTCTCCCTTAGACAAGCAAGTTCTATCCTCCAGAACATGGTCACGCAGGGCCTGGCACACTCTTTGCCTATTCCTTTTTGAGGCAGAAATTGAAAGTCTGGGAAAAGAAGAACACCTTATACTTAGAAATTCAGCAGCTGGGGGGGAAGTGAAGCTTATTTATGATCCCCAGACTAATGGCCACATAGACACCCCCAGCCCTGAGCACTCAGCCTTGCTAAGCAGCTCTGGACTCCCTGACTTGGATGAAATCACTTGCAGAATATTTGTCTGTGAGAAGGTGGATGCTGAGAATCAGGCAGTGGCTTTCCTGGCCATCAGATATTAAACCAAAGAACAACAAAAATGACCTATTTCAACTACATCTACCTTCTGTAAGCAAGCCTAGGGTGTTAGTAAATGGTTATTGCTATCACATACAGTATTAGCCTTGGTTAGGACACAGACACTGAACATAACAGGCTCTACCTGAGCTCAGCTGGGACTGGTTCAGAGCCTCTGAAACACATGCAGAACCTGGCTTTACACTATCCAGCTCCAAATCTGCACATAATTCCCATCAGGTGGCAAGGGGACAGGGGGACAGACAGGAGGTGAGAGAAAGGACAAAGTTAAATGAAAATAACTCCTGGAAGAAACTGCAGGAGACTAAAAATTTAATTTGTAGAGACAGCAATTAGAGAAACAATGCTAGAGAAACCTAGATTGCAGTGTTCTGGGTTCTTGGGTGCTGCTTGTCTGGCATGTTCTGGACCTGACTATTTCTTTACTAGAAATGTCTATGTGCAAAAAGAAGTCTAAGTGAAGTGATATGCCAAGGTCACAGGATGAATAGCAAAAAACAGGAGAGGAGATGAAATAAGAGAAGTAAACACCCAAACCCCAAGAAAACTCAAGCTGCTGAGGATGAAGGTGGATGCTGCTGGTACCTGAACAAACTGGGCTTAAAGCTGACCCAGGTGTGACCACAGTGTATGCACTCTAATTCTCAGTTCCAGTGCAAACACACGTATTCTGTGCACACACCACTATAAGCACAGTTTTCATTGTAAAAAGAGTTCACAATATAAAATGGATCTCAATTTAGGTTGGCAAGTGCTAGTGGAAGAGTCAGTGATTCTAAATGTAGCTGCATCTTGCACAATAATGGTCTTTGGGATGGTTGGGATACCAAAGATTTAGTCACTAATGACTTAGTCTCCTTTTCAGAGGCACTCTGTCCAATTTTCAAAAACTTATTTCAGCCATTGCTTGATGTAAAGGAGCAAAAAAAAAGAAAAAAATCTTTTCCATGACATTATGTCCAAAGGAAACTCCTTGGATCTTTCAAGCATCCACTATTCTAATTCTTCCCAAGCTTTGGGGGGTTATTTATTTATCAGTGGGGATAGCCAGTCACAGCAATAAATTTCATATTTAAACTGTGCTCCAGTTTAAATATTTCCTGGCTCTGGTTGTTGGTTTGGGTATGTGCAGTGAAGGAAGCCCCACCACACACAGTCCCAGTGGTCATGTCTGAAATACAAACCCTGTTCTCTCCCCTTCCTCTCTGCAGTCTCTCCCTTTCTGTCCCAAGAGCATTTGTAATGTTGGCACATGCTCAGAAAATTGGGTGTTCACACCAGAAACAAGAAGTTTGGTGGCAAATAACATTCTGCTGCTGGAGGAACCTTGTGCCTAGAAACCATGTGCCTGTTTCCCAGGTTACAAGGGTATCAGTGCACAGTCTCTATGCCAACAGGTTGGAAATGTGGATGTGCCTGGAGAAAACATATATATACACATCTATAACATAGAATTTGTTACCTATCTATCTGCAAGATTTGCATATCCAGTTCAATACTGATTTATGAGCTCCAAACAACATCCTGGGGAGAGCAGACGTGTGTCAATGAGACCTTGGCTGGAAAAAATCTTAAATCTACAGAAACAGGCTCCAATTTTAGCAGTGCCAGGTTATTGTTGTGAGGGTTGGATTAGCACTAACAGGATCTAAAAAAGACCATGGCAACATGAAGCAGGACTCTCTGGGTAAGTCAGCTGCTTCCCCAGAACTTGGCAGCTTCACTTTGGGCACAGTGAGATGCTAAGCACAAGGAGACCCCCAGCATTTTCTGAGCTTAGAAAAAAAACCAACAACAAACTCACCAGGAAACTGCAGCTTTTAACAAGGCACATTAGACTAAAGGTTTGAAGGTTTGCTTTGTTTTCCCTGAATATCCTTCAAAGCATCAGTCAGTGTGACTGACTGAAATGTATAGAAGGAAAAAGAAAAAAAAAAGAGAGAGACAGAAAAACAGAAAGGGAGATAAAGAGTGAAAGAAGAAAAAAGGAATAAATGAAAACATACAAGGGGGGAAGTAGCTCCAGGATGCTGGCCGGGCTCCGTGGGCAGGGGAGACTGGGAAGGTATAATTAAAGAAAAACAAAACAACAAAACAAACAAAAACAAATTGGTTAAAACATGCACCCACTGCAAATGGGTTAATTTCATTTAAAGCTCATAGGCCATTCCCAGGGTAAAATACAACCACAGACCCAATCCTTCAAGTTGTTTGGTGCTTTATTCCCAAAACACTTTGCAAGTTCATTGGGATCCAAGAATTCCCACCCAGCGTGTCCCTGCTCAAAACAAACCCCAAACATTTTGCATGTTTGAACTTTTAGCACAAGGCCCAGCCCTGCTGAGAACCAGGGTGAAGCATAGGATTTGTTTGCATTACTTCAGTGTCTGCTAAGCATGTGTTTATGGTTAAACCCATGTTTAAGTACATGGTTGAGTCAGAAACAGGGCTGGAAGATGTAACACTTCTTTATATAAATGGACAATGCCAGCCACTTAGAAAACAACTCCCAGATTTGTAAATGTATTTTTTGTGTAATTCCGTTCCTTACATGTTTTGCTTTCCTCCATTTCTAATGGTGCTAGAGCAGACAGCTGCTCTGACTTTTCATGCTGTGCAAAAAGAAACACTATATTGTCCCAGAGATCTGCTTTCCTCCTGACAAAACCATAAAAATCATTAATTGCAGAGACTTTGCTCCTGTTGCCTCAGCCTCAAGTGTCCGCTTGGTTTTGGATGGAAGAGAGGAAACCCAAAGCCCAAGAAATAAATTCCCCCCAAGATCAGATGAGCTTCAATGTGGGTTTTAAGCAAGCTGGTGGCTTTCAGAGCCTTGGAGAAATATCTACAGCACATTAAAAACCCATCTGCAAGTCCTTTCAAGAAGTAGTTTTTCCCCCCAGATTTCACCCTGCAATCTCTGTCCCCTCACAGCTCTGCCTGAGCTCCAGAGGAGCTGGGAACCTGATTTCCAAAGGATTGGGCCTTAGCTCTGTCAATACTGAGAGCACTTTCTCTGTCCCCTGCACCAGGAACTTTTGGTGGCCCTGAGCATGTGTGTGTGTATTCCCCACCTGCTTCCAGCTGGGAATGGATACCTGCCTTGGCTCAGCAACATTTTCATTGAATTCACTTTCAATGAGACAGTTACTGCTTGAACGCCAACAACTGCTTTGTTTACATCAGATTAATGAGACTGGGACTAACTATATCCATATTATCTTTCCATATTTTCCTCATAAAAACACTAATTAAGACATTATGTACTCAGTGTCAAATGGCTGTTAAAAAAACCCACCACCACCACGATCTTTTTTTTCTGGTCCAGGCAGCTAGCCTGTTTCAAACCAGGCACAACCTCTTCAGTCTGTAATGATCTCAATAGTTTTAACACAATAAATATAATTCAGTTTGCATTTCTGCAGTTAAAATTAATTCATTCAGTGCTCTGCCAGGAGGTCAGAACTGTTCATTGCCTGATCCAGACCTAAATTTCAATCCTCCTGTGGTTCAGAGGATTATCTCTATTTGGCATGTTGTAAATGTGCTAGTTATGTCTGAATAAGAATTATTCATTTACCGTGGCTTGTAATACTAAACAAATACCCTCTAATGTGTCCTTAGTTTCATGTTGTAACAGTACATTTACCTGCTAAATCTAAATTAAATGAATGGATGAGACAAAAATTTGAAAAATCATCTAGAAAGGTGGGCAGAGCTGTTTGGGTTATTCCCTCCTGTCCTAAATGAGACTGAGGGACTGGTGAGAATGACCTCTGCAGTTTTCCAAATGCTCATTGATTTGAAAAACAGAAAAGGAAACGTTACCTCCTTCTCCCCCATTTTTTCACTTCAGCTCTTTGTTTGCCCCCCAGCAGCTCCCATGTTTAGAAACCTTCCCACAAAATCTCGTGCCCAGACACACTGCAGGAAGGCTTGGGTCCCCAGCAAGATGCTACTTGAGAGCCAAACACACAAAACAAATGGCATCTATGTGAGGTGAAGCACAAGGTGGGATTTTAAATATTGCTAAAGGACAAATAGCCAGAATGAGGAGAAAGAACAGAGTGGAACAGAGAGCTGAGACATGCTGCTGTTAACCAGGCCAAAGGGGTGAGGGGGACAATGTGAACACAGGAGCACACACACACACACAGTGTTCCCAGAAAAGACCAACCAGAGAGGGATGGAAGTGAACAAGAAGAGCAAACACAGCCACAATCTACAGGCAATTCCCAAATGTTTGCTTAGAAGGAAAAAACAAACCAGCTATTCACTTTTTTTCTTCTAAGCAGCACAATGAATATTTAAAAGATTCACTTTTCACTGAGTAGCTGAAATTCAAATGCAACCTCTAACCTGTATTTCTTTCCAAATCTTTACAAATCTTTACAAATGCAAGCTGATTCTATCTATTGTAGCACTGAAATCCAGCTAAACTGTCAGTGAGTGGTGTTACTACGAAATAGCAGATGCTAATTCAATATAATAACTTAGGCTAAGAAGTTCAGTCATCAGAGTATTGCACCTGAGTAAGAACACACAAAGAATTTACTAAGAAGGAAAGTGCTTGAGAAATCTGGGGTTTGATGAGCCCACAGTGCCTTCCTGGATCTTTACAGAAAAAGAAACAGTTGGGATAGCAGCCTGCATCCCACCTGAAAGAAAAGCATTTTCTTACAACACAGGGAAAAAAATGGGGGCAGGAGCATAGTGAAAGCATCACCAATCCTGAAGTGAAAGGACCACTCAAAAGGTCACTTCCAAGATCTCCTGAGCACCCTTACTCCTGCTTGGATGCCTTTCCCAGGTGTAAGAAGTTTGAAAAAGGAAAATGATAAACAATTTTGTTACACAACAATGAAACTGATTTTCAGGTGATGGCTTGTGTGCACAGGCACACCCAGAGATCTGGAAACACCCCTGCAAGCACACCTGCCCCTAGCAGGATTTTGGGAGGTGATAGCTTTGAGAATCCAAACTTCAGTGTTCACTGTACTTCAGAGGTGAGTCAAGGCAAAACCAACATTCTTTCTTTGGACTTGAAATTTCAGAACTGAATAAAATGGACAGTTTTCTGTAGGGTACATTTTCTCTCACTTATCTCAGGCACTGACTACATTATTGTATTTCCACAGTCAAAGAAAATACTGTTTCTAAAAGTAGAGTTTGCACCTAACCCCAACCTTCCTCTCCCATTCCCCGTTCTTCATTCTCCTTTGAATTCAGTCATTATTTGTTCTGCATTTCAGACCACTGCAGTATTTTATAGCTCTACTACAATGCTGTCCCCGTCACTTCTGCAAATGAAAAACCTCTAATTATAAATAATAATAAAAACACAGGGCAGGAAGTTCTTTGCTTTCCATCTGCTCTTCATTAGATTACTCAACCCAGCCAAATCTTTGGACCATTAAACAACCCAAGTTCTATGTTTGTAAATGCCTTCATGGCAAAGAGCTTTATGCTGCAGATACAAAATGTCCTAGATGCTCTACACATCAGATTTTGATTAAAGAAAAGAAAGTTTGTGTGTTGATAAGTATGCCTTATCAAGCCCAAATCTAAAACTTCACATCAATTCTAGATGAAATACACTGCTAATGTCACGTAAGGACAAAAGCACCACGAGGTTCCTTTGAGAAAACTCTCTATTCCTTGGGAAAAACCAAACTGATGGTTAAAATGCACTTAAAGGGAGGAAATTAATTGATGTGGATATTTAAGTATATGAGAATTTTTCTATGGGCTTAAGGTACAGATTAGAATATATTAAGTACACTGATAGGGGTGAGGAAAATGCAAGTTCTGCATTAGCCCAGCAGTGCAGCTCCTGGCAAGGCTCTGGAGGAACAGCTTGGGAGGATCCAGGTTCACATTGTCCATCCAGGATTCTCCAGCAGCTCCTTTCTGCTCTGTGCCACCCTCCCAGAGCCAGCAGACAAAGCACTGGGTGGTAGCCCAGCCCAGGAAACTGAAACTCTTTCCCTTCACCTTCTCACCCCTTCTGGATTTCACCCATCACTTTTTTCCCCCAGGCAGCCAGGTTCCTGGAGTTCTCACCAACACACTTGACATCTCTTAACCATGGGAACCTCCTCCCTGACTCCTCCTTGCTCCCAAGTCACCATTTCTCTAGCAACTGAGGAAGAGCTTTCCAGACTTCAGCCTCCACCATACCAGTACTGTCACTTCCCAAGGTGGGAAAAATAGCCAGGTTTATTCTGCGTGCAAAGTGAAGGCAGGGGACGATTACAGAACTCCCAACATTTGTTCCAGCAATCTTTATGTCTGAAAGCTCATTAGTGCTCTTCTAGAGCAGCCTTTTGCCTTTAATTTTACACTCAGAACAACTAAGCAGGGAAGGGCAACAGGGACAGCCTCATGACTTGGCAATATCTTTCAACTTATTACTTTTAATAGGACTTGGGCTTTCGGTATCAACTTTATAACAAATATTTCCCAGCACTGAAAGAGGAAATTCACCCCCTGGTGTGTTGTTAAAGGCAAATAGAATCTATTAATCTATGCTGCTTCATTATCTCTCATTAAAGCATAGCAAGAAACTACTCACTAGCAGCTCATGATATTTAATTGCCTGAGCCATATTTAATAATAAACAGTTGTATCTATCAGCCTGGCCTGTGTTTAGATTTAAAGCTGCCCTTGTCTACATGCTTTAGCTGTCAGAGAGCAGAGAAGTGACTGATCCCAGCATTTAGAGATCAACTTCAAACAACAAAAAGCAGATCCTGGATTCAAGGACTGACCACCTGCTGCAGTGAATTCCTACTGACCTCTGGGACACTGATTCCAGCAAATACCTTTGCATGTTCCCAGGAGGAACAAAGGCTGGAGAGACCAAGGGCTGAGAAAACTCTTTCCCTCCAGTGTCAGCTCCTTGAAGCACACAGATTAAAGCTGTGCACTGAGAGCTTAGGGGGTGCTCCTGGCTTTGTACTGCTGAACCAAACCTTCTGAGCTGTACCACAACTTCTATAACATGCATTTTCCCTTAGTAAAGGGCAAACGTATGGATCACATCTATTTGTTTTTAAGTATCAACTCAGCAATCTCATAAGATAAGGAACATCATTAAAGTCAAGAGAACAGATGAAAAGAATGCCAGTTAACCAGCTTTCCAACTCAACTTTCTGGCTGCATGTTTTCAGAAAGATCAGCAATATGAAACTGCTTTCTCATCACACAGAAGGTACACAGATATATCTTTATATATAGGAATACATAGATTTTTTTTTTAAAATAATTGGAAGAATAAAACAAAAGCTTCACCACCAGTAAACTCTGCAGAGATCTCTGTTTTGCCAGCACATCTAACTGCAATCACTTCCAGTGTGCTCTAGGATAACAGCAGAATCATATCCCAGATCTCATTTTCTATTTCTTTGTCACCAGCAGAGTTTGGTTATTAATTTACCTGTATTTCATAGGAGACTGCCAGAAGGCAGCAGGTAGTAGGAGTCATATACACAGAGCAGAAGCAACTAGGATTCCAGGTTCTGTTATATCCGACCTTCTCTGTCAATCCCCAATCACAAATAAGCTTCATTTATTCCATCTAAGTCAGCATAAACATTTCTGAGTTGCCTGTATGCTCTTTAGGAAAAATCTCTAACATACAACACTGGACACCAAGAACTGGGATGTTGCATGGAATCCCTAGCTAGAGATTGCTGAAGGAATCTTCAGTTTTTGCAAGCTTAAAATCTTTCAGCTCACGCAGGAGATGGACACTGACAGGAGCTTACAAAACACTGGAGGTGAAAAGACATTTACAGTGGAACTGTTCAGAGAGGTAAGGTGTGGGTGATCAACACCCAGAAAGGATAACAGAGTATGTAGATGGGATGGGCAATACACAGAGTGCAACATGACATGTATGAAGGAGATATTAAACATATCAAACAGTGATGGGACATCAAAAGGGTAACCCCATTCTCCTTCACTGCATCATAAAACTTAAAAGTCCATACCTGGTTTTGGCACAGAATTGGTGACGGATTGAGGAACTTTGTCGTTAATTAATTCAACACACTCACTAGGGAAAAATCCAACCTGTAGGAAAAACAGAGAGAGAGGCAGAACGTTGAATGTGTTGGTTTTGAGAACTGAACTCTTAAAGCAGCTTCCTTGAACTCTGCTTCACATCATCTAGCATACAGTGACCAGCAGAAGTGCAGTCATTTCTCTGTGCATTCCTGTTAGCTGGCTCTGAACACGGACAAGCCAGTGCAAGCACTGTGCCTCAGTTTCCCTATCAGCAAAGGACAAGGGAAAATGATACCTCAATATCTATGTCTGAAAATTGATTTGAGAGAACAGCTGACAGAGTGCACAAGTTGTTTAACCCTTCTGATGGGCTGGGGTATCCCAACATCCCACTTCCCTCTACTTTCCAGTGTCCTTCATCTAACTCAGCTCAAAGTCCAGCCAGACCAGAGTCCTGGACACCTCTTATCCTTATTCAATATTTCCAGACCTTTTCCTCCCATGTCCTATTCCTGACCCAACACAGCTTCTGTCCTGTGACATGTAATTCAAGCACCACCACCCTTCTGAGCCACCCCAGAGCAGGATTTCCTGCCCCGTGTCAGGCATTTGGTTTGGACAGCTGGGAGCACTGAGTCACTTCATGCAGCCCCAGTTTGGTGAAATGCTGCAACAATCCATGGCGAGGAGCCAGTGCATGGGCCCCAACCTCATCTAAACAGAACTGGGCCAGGACTGCTGCCAGTCATGTTAGAACATCTATGAAATTCACTGGAGCCACAAGGCAGCCAGCACTGAGAATCTGCCAGTCTCCTCTCTATTTTTTCATCTTTCACAACTCTCTTTTGTCTCAAATGAAAAAAAAAAATCATCTCTTTTCTACTTCAAGTTTATTTTCACCCATAAACCCAGCAATGTTCATGGTGCGTGCAGGTAAACACTACAGCCTTTGAAATCATTCCACACAGTGGTGGTTTTTGTGCAGTTTATAGATAAAAATGTCAATTAGCACAAGAAAACCATCCTGAATGGCAGCATCAGACACAGGAGCCCTTCCTCAGGCAGCTCAGTGATGATGCTTTGCTAGGAGATGTTGGGAACCAGGCTGATGGGTACACACCCAGAGAATACTGGTATTGAAACAAAATCCATTCTCTGGTTTTAAATTACTTCCCTGCAGAGCAAAGAGTCTCTCTTGGACATTTCCTCTGCAAGAGATGAGGGAGATAATTTTTAATTTAGGAAAAGCACACACATCCGGTTAAAGTGTCAGCCCCATCCCACAAATGATACATTTGGGGGACTCCACAGCTGAAATGATATGGTTTCTTTCATTCTCAGTGCTTTGAGAACTTTTAAAAATTTTTCTCAACAAATAATTATAATGGATTTTTTAAGGAAAGAGAATTTTTAATTGTGCTACCATTGAAAAGCTTTCTGATGGAAACCTACGGTTAGAAGGGCTGATGGCTTACATTTTCTGACTTATTTATTCTGACTTTCCTTGTAAGATCCCCAAGAGATCATCTTCAGGGTCACAACCTACAACTTAGGCCTCATTCCCACCCACTTAAAAGATGCTGCTTTTTCTCCCATGGAAAAGTTTCCATGATTTTGTATAAATAAATGAGTTTAGTCCAAGAGTTAATCTCAACAGATCTCGTAAGGCACTCTCAGAGCTTGAGCCAGGATTAAAGGATTTGGCCATGTATGAAAATTAAAAGCAAGGGTAGCATATATTCAGAGAAATACAAGCTTGTCTATAGGTTAAAGAAATCATCCCACACCTTAACCAAAAGAGGACAGCACAGGCTGCTGTTGTGTGCAAACATTTCTGCAAGAACTACGCTTTATCTTTTTTTCATTTCCATGCCTGTGTCTGCTCCAATGGAAGATACATGAGGCTTCAAGGGGAAAAGTCAAAATAACAGTAGTAATTTTTAGTGGACAAGGAGGAAATTCAAGCAAATGGGGACGTAGTAGCAACATAAATGGCAACTGAAACATTTGAGACAGCTTGATTAGGTTTTGGGTTTACCATAGGCCATTTTTACTAATTTTTATTAACTGGCCCCTATGTTCATATCACATACAGGTTGTTTACTACAAAATAATGCTAAAGAAAAAAAAAAAAAGTGCTCTTAACTAACAGACTGATTTACTCCTGACCAATCCAAGACAATGTCCCTTTTTGAGATTTCAGGTTCAGGATGGAACAGGGTTTGAAAGCAAGGGCCTGGAGTTCCACAGCCCCTGCAAACTCATGTAAGCACAGACCAGTTCCACAAAACGTCCAAATTTATCCAAAAGACAGAATTATTCAGAACATCAAAAGGCAGTTATGCATCAAAAAGGGCCTGTCCTGAGTGATTCAGCTGTCTGAAACAGAGTTACTGATTGAAAAGACAAAGCATGAAGAACAAGGAGAACAAAGAGGGCTGGAAGGCTGTTAATGTGGAGGTGGCTGTAATTCAGGTAACAACCTTCCAGTGAAAGCAGTGACTCACTGAGGACATTTGAAAAGAAAAAGGCTGGAGGGAAGATGTCTTTTAAATAATTTTACTTTAAGCAGAGCAGATGATAAGAAACCAAGTGGGTTGTTTTGTTCTGCACAGGATTAAGTGCCTTGCAATGCAGTCATTATCTCAGGTATGGGGAGAGGAGCAAATGTAACACAGGAGTCTGACAGAGAAGAGAAATGGTGATTCATTTCTGAAGGACAGCTCAGGCTGGCAAAGAGCAAATTGACATCCATGCTGAATCCAAGGTGCAGCTCAAGCTGAACATATTTACAAGCTATCAGCTTTGCATTCCTGCTGAAGTCTGGAGATCTGCATAACACTGAGAAACCCCTGTTCTAACAGGGGGGCCACAGAACTGAACACACCTCTGCCCAGACACACACATCACAACTGGTTTAAATACACAAAACTAGGTAAAGTCTTTTCAGTCAAGAATTTTTTTTCTCCTTTCTGCAAAACCTTGCTCTCATCAAGACAGGATTTACAATGTAAGCTGGGCTCCATTTGTTAAACCTTGTTCCTTTCCTAGCACAAAACTCTGGGAAGTAATATGAACAAACTGTTCAAATATTTGGTCTTTGGACCTTCTTCTTCTATCTCACTCCAGAACCACAACAATCTGGCAAGACAGTCTTTGCTGATTTTGTTAATTAGAATGACTGGATCAACAGATAGTTATCATTCCTAAATGGGAACAGAAATGTTTGCCTAGAATAAATGCTTTAAAGGCTGCAAAGTCCTTACACATGTAGCAACATTTTTCACCTATATACTCTTTTTAGGTATTCATCAAGTACACTTCTGTCCTGAACTGCAACACATCCCTAGGTCTGGTGTATCAACACCTGAGAGAAATGTCCTTCCTTTGAATTCTCTTCTCATTGTCCCAGTTAGCATGGCCAAAAACCTCCATTCCCACAGGAAATGTACTAGTCTTTTTTTAATCTACTCTCACAGCTTATAGCCCTTCAACTTGTCACACAGCTAAAATCCCTCTCCCTCTTTGCAGAAGGCTGGAGTTTGCCCCTCTTGGCAGCTGATGGAAATAAAAAGCTCTGATAAATACATCTCAAAGAAATGACAAACTGTCAGGAAAAATGCACCTCTCTGCAAATCAGATCCACAGTTGTGTGAAGAGATATGTCTGCTAGACTGTAATATCTGAGTTAGCAAAGCTGATGAAATGCCTGCCTGTCAACTGAGATCCAGCTGCTGAAACCCCCAGTCAGCAAGAAGCACACAGCTCTGCTACCCTACCCCAGCTGGCAGGCAGGAACCTCTCCAACTCCTCTAACTTCATTTTCTGCATTCTTGCAGACACATCCTGAGCTGAGAACAGAGCTCCTGGAACATGTCCAGAGGAGCCACTGAAATGCTCAGAGGGCTGAGCACCTCCCTGGGAAGCCAGGCTGAGGGATTGGGGTTGTTCAGCCTGGAGAAGAGGAGGCTCCCAGGGGAGCTCAGAGCAACCTTCCAATATCTGAAGGGGCTACAAGAAAGTTGGGGGAGGGCTTTGGACATGGGGGAGTAGGGAGAGGACAAGGGAAATGGGTTAAAATGTGAAGAGGGGAGATTTGATTGGACATTAGGAAGAAATTCTGTAATTTGAGGGTGGTGAGACCCTGGCACAGATTGCCCAAGGAAGCTGTGGATGCTCCATCCCTGGAAGTGCTCAAATCCAGGCTGGATGGGGCCTTGAGCAACCTGGGCTGGTGGGAAGTGTTCCTGCCCATACAGGAGGGTTGGAACTGAGTGAGCTTTAAGGTCCTTTCCAACCCAAACCATTCTGTGATTCTATACATTATGTCTGCTGCATTTCCAAGAGTGTGGTACAGTGGCCATGAGCTGATTCCCATTGTGAAAGCCTCCTGCTTCTAACTGAAGATGCAAGCTTATTCCAGCCCTAATCTGTTAAGCACAAAGATGGTGCTGTGTTTCTGCAGCTGCTCAGATCTGTCATGTCAGTACACTGTGCTGGTAAACCCCTTTTCAAGCAGTTTGCTCATCAATTTATCTTTATGCTGGGCAACTACAACTGGATTGCTCTGATCTCAGAGACACTGACAAACTGCAGAAGAGCTCCCTGGCTTCTTGTGTTCTTCACATCTAATCCCAGTTCCAGCCAGCCTGATGACAAGCAGGGAGCTTGCACTTAATAATGGAATCAACATCCTTCATGGGGACACTCTACACTTGTAATAAATCAGCTTTGTGCAGTGCCTGCCCTCAAGTACAGATCACAAAGAAATTTTGTTTTACTGATTCACTTGGAAGTGAAATGCGGTGCAGGCTGATCCTTCCAAGTAGTACTAAAGCATTTAATTAATTTTTTATAGTGTGGCAAGTACTAAGATCAAAACAAAAGTCCCACAAAAACATAATACTCTTCCAAACTAGAAGAACAACAGTCAGGTTTGTTCAAAAAATATCAATACATGAACTCTAGGAACAAATTTCATTGCAATGCAGGTATCACACGTCCACGCTACTCTGCTTTTACAAATTTGATACTATCTGAATTCCCACATCTGATAAAAAGCCAACAAAAGCTGTACCTCATGTGCTTTGGCTAATCACACAGAAATGTAATCATACAACTAACACTCCATTCAGATGGGATTTGTAGAGCTTGGAGATCCAATTGCACAGCCCTGGTATTACTGACAGCAGAACCACAGGCTGGATCTGGCACAGAGAGGTCTGCCAGGGGAAATCTGAGGTACTTTGAGACTTTCCAGACCAAAATATGCAAGTGTATGGTCAAATCTGACCCTCTCCAGAGCAAACTCGTAATTCCACCTACTTGTAGACAGCAGCTGCAGTATGAAAATCCCTCCTGCTTAAAAGGAGCTGAAATGTGAGACACTACAGTGAGGAGGTTGAAAGTCAGTTGCCCCAGCCTTCAGTAGCTTTGGGGTTTTGTTTCATAAACAAAGACTTTTTGGAAAAAGAAAAAAAATTCCTAATGAGAAAATCCAAGCTAGAGAATAACAACTGTTTGGAAAGTGCCACTTCAATGCCAAAGTTTGGTACCTAATTCCCAGGTATATTTAGGATCTGTACAAAGGCTTTTAACATTAACACAACAGAGTAAATGCAGACAGAGATAAAAGCACAGGTTAATGGGTGCCTCATCCAAGTCAGTGGCACTGTCCTCTCCACTGGCTTTCTCTGCAGCCTCCATGCTCAGCCTGATGTAGTTTTAGATGTGGGAGGAAGAGGATGATGTGAGTAACAGTGTCAGCTGCCTTGGCAGGGCTGCAACAGAAGCTTCCACCAACATCAGGCCAGCTGTCAATCAAAGGGTCACAGCTATCCCTACCTTACACAGTGAGATAACTTCCTTTGATCACCTCTAGCCCAAGTCCAGAGAGAAAGAAGCCCTTTTACCCCAACCCAGTGCCACTCTCCTTCCATCCAGAAGCAGCCCTGGGGCAGGCACAGCAGTTCTATGAGCACACTGCTGAGTTTCCTGCTTTAATTAAGTTGCTCTATCAAGTCTGATGCTTGTGCCTACCTGAAATCCATGTTTGCCTCTCCACCAGGTGGTCAGCTCCTTTGGTGGCATATCAATGACAGACACTATGTCTCCCACCTGCAAAAGATTGGCAACAATCACAGCCTGCAATGCAACCAGAAGGAAAGCACAATCCAAACAAAACCCCCATCTTTCAGCCCTGCAAAAAATTGTGCAACTTGAGAGCAACTGTTCCAAAGCTGATCAGGAGACATCTGCCTTCCCAAAACCAAACTGTGAGGTAGAAGAGTTACTGCATTATACAACACTCAGCATCCAGCTGTTCAGGAGGAAACAATATTCCAAAGCAGCAGGCTCACTGCCAAAGGGTACAAAAGTGTTGTGGTGCAGAAAGGCAGAGAGAAGTAAGAATGGATAGTGTGTGAAACACTTGGAAACTCCTCATCAGAATATGAACAGAGGAGAAGTGGTGTGGTATTACAGCAAAAGGAAGGAAAATGAGCCTGGAGACCAAACAATTTTCTGAAGCTGTGCCCACTCCCATTAAAAATGAAAGATTGGAATGGTTCAACAGGCAAGCAGTATGATTGAGACTGAATTCGGCTTGGTGGGAACCAAGATCTGTGTGGCCTCTATAAGAGAAAAAAAGATAGGTCAGAGCAGAAGGCCAGAACACCAATAACTGCTGCAGTAAGAAACAGCAAAACTTGTTAATCTGCTTTTACACTTAGGAGCCTCAAAGTGCTTTACAAAGGAGATAACAAACCCTCACTTGCCAGACAGGGGTAACTGAGGCACAGAGAAGCAAAGTGAATTCCTCAATTCCATTAAGAAAACTGCTGTCACCACACTGAGCAGAGAATGTGGGCATTTTCCTGAGCACTGGGGAACAAATGCCAGGCACTGCTTTTGCAATTGCTTATTAGAAACTGACAACATCTGATGTTCCAGATCTTTGACTGCAGCAGCTCCTACTCTGCATCAAGTAAGATTTTCAGAACAGTATTAGATTATCTAATTGCCCTTTACCAAATCTCTTGAGAGTCTGATTCTTCACTTTTCATGGGAGCAGAAGCTCTTAAAAATTTTAGACACAGAGTTGTATCTAACAGGAACACAGGTTGTGCAAACTGGCCAATAAATAATTAAATTGGCTTGTGTCCAGGTACACACATATGTGGACAGTCTTCCTCAACAGTTACTACATACTTTTAATCCAGTGTACAGCACAAACTCTCCTGGAACTGCTACTGCTCAGAGATCAGGTTGGAGTACTTGGCAATATCTGTTTTATCAGCAGACACCAATGCCAAGTAAAGCTGTATTTAAAGGTGACTGAACTCCTCCCTGTATCCAACTCAGTGCAAATCAAATATTTAATTGAATCTTCCAAGCTTCACTTCACAAGACATTCTGAAACTGTCTGAATCTTCTTCCTGATGCACACACACAAACACACATGTTACCCTCTTCTGCATATGCCAACAAGGAATCTGAGCTCATTTAATTATTTACCTCAAAGGACAGTTCATCTGCTGCTTGAGCAATGTATCTCTTAATAACATGGGCAGCAGCAATAGCAGGAACATTAATGGATGATTCTTCATGAACTAGCAAGTGATTCCCCTTGTTATCAATCTGAAATAAAGAGCAGAGGAGAATGTGAGGCAGCTGAGGACAAGTGAGGCAGCATTTTATTGGTGCTCACACATGGCAGAGGCTTCAAGCTGATTCACAGAGACAGCACAGCTTGGGGGGACAGCACAGGGCACATCACACCCAGGAAGGAAGAACAATTCACAAAGCCTATTTCAGAAGATTTCAGGTCTCCTTCCATGCTGCTCATGAGAAAAATGCTGTACTTGTGCATTTTTGTGTGCAGACACTAGCAGGACATTCAATGTTTACACCTCCTTTGAACACCAAATCAGATTGTTTTTCCTGAAGTACTTCAAATGGCAATAAAACCAAACCAAAACAACTACAAACATTCTCTATAAAGTGGAATTAATGCTCTGGAAGAGGCACCAAGGAAAGGGACTGTCAAACTGTCATTTTCAGCTTTCAATAGGACTGCTGTGAACTCTACAGTTTCCTTTCTCTCTATAACTTCCTTCCTCCCCTTGTGCTCAGGTTTCCAAGATTTTTCTCCTCCTGAAAGACTTCAGCATGAGGAGCATATCAGCAGGGAAAATTGCAGGAAAACGCACTCAGTCCTTATCACAACCATTTAAAAATGAGCTGCAACAGTCTAATAATAGTTGTTTCTATTCCTGGTGTGCAGCAACACTGGGAAGGCAGTGGAAAGGCACACATATCTCTACCCAGATTCATCAGCAAGAGCTCTGCTGACACAGGCAGGTGCTTGGGATCACTCAGCCCATTCTTTCCTACACACTGTGCCCACTAAAGTCTATTGTTTAAGATGGGAGAAGCCCATTAACAGGGAAACCAAAGCTGCAGCTGCAATTCACAACATACAAACAGTGCCACTACAAGCACAAGGCAGGCTCTGTTGAGCAGATTAATCACCAGTGACAGCAAACAGGAGCAGATAATATTTATTGTTTCAGCAGCTACCACAAAGAAAGATAATAATTAAAGAAAAGGCAGAAAAACACCATAACTGAGACAGCTCCAATAGTCTGAGAAACCTGCTGCACTTGCAGCACTGCCTTGCCAAAAAGGAGTGTGAGGATGTCTCCACTTTCTGTAACCTGTTATTCAGCCTTTAGCACTGAACTAGACTTTCCCAAATGGTGCACTGACCCAATCCCTGCTCCACCAGAACCTCCACCTCCTTTTATTTTGTAAATATTAACAGAGTGAGATGTCTGTGTGACAAAATCCAAGCAAGAGGGGAGAAAAGCTCTTATATTCTTAACATTGGATCTCAGTCTGGTTTACACCTTTTGTGGCCACCTGCATGTCTGTAACAGGAATAAAGCTGTTAAGGATGGCATTTCAGGGACACCAGTAGGTCTGAAAGGACTGTAACTCTTTCCAGAAAAAGGGCAGAAGAACCCATTTGTGAATTGCTCTGGTGCTATGGTCAGGAAATAAAGAGCTTCATATTTTACCTCCATCCATGTGAGAGCAGGCCCACAGTTGATCTTGTTGCCTGCGATGGCTGAGAGACGGGACAGGTAAGCCATCAGCATCTGGGTGACAAGCTAGAAGAGAATCAGACAGGCAGAGAGTGTTCTTGTCACTACACCAGAGTCTGGAGAAGCTTCTTCAGACTTGCAGAGACCGTTCATTATCCATTGCCATAGACCAGTGCTATAGTCATATATTCCCTTCTGCAAAGAAATCTGTCATTTGGAGGACAAACTACATGCAGTGTTACGACTGTTTAGACAAAAAGAAGTGCAAAGAAGCAGTCTCTCTGAAAGTAATACTGTTATTTTAATAAAATATGTAGATTTTCTTTATTTCCCTTAAATCTAAAGCCTTCTTCTCATTGTGAATCTACAAACAAACAAGTCATTGGTGCTATGGCCACCAAACACATCTGAGAACCATTTAGCGAAACAAATGCTGGCTGCCATTTCCACCCACTTACAAACCCTTAAGAATGTGGCAACTTAGAATGACCCCTTGGTGAAAGAGTAATATTTCAAGTAGTAGAAGAGGGGTTTAAAAATATACTGAGCTCTGTCCCTTCTGTAATAGTAAACTTGCTTTTATTAAAGAGAAGCTAGCGAGGTCTTTCCAAAGCGTCAGTGTCGTAAAGCAGTATTGTAGCCAGAGTCTGTGAAGACTGTTTAAAACATTGTTCTCCTCAAACAGCTGTTCAAATGTGGTCAGTTCAAAATAAAAAATATAGCAGGAGACAGCAGGCAGCTGCAGAATTGCATTTCACAGAGGAGTAGAGCTCTTCAAAATCTTTACATCTGCAGCGCTTACGGATAAAATGGGGATTTTCAGGCTACAAGGTACATATTAAATCAATTGCACAAATAAAGATATGAGAGACAGGAATGCCTGAAACATAAATTAAAAAAAAAAAACAACACAACCTAGGAATACATTATCCTTTTGCTGAATTTAATAGACCAGAGGCTTCAAATTCTTTTCAGAAATAGGCTGCATTAAGCCAAACTAATAAATCAGATTCTCTGATGAGCAGTGGGACAGCATTAACAGCTTCCCATATTCAACGGGAAAAGCCCTGCAGACTTGAGTGGCATGCTGATCTCAGCCACTGCATGTTCTGCTGAACCAAGCAATCAATCCTGGCTCAGCACTGAAAGAAGACAGCTCCTGATGGATCCTGGATGGATTCATCTTGGAATGCTTGGAACGGCCTCGATGTTTCCCTTTGCAGCTGGGCATCTCCTGGGCAGGTAGCACCAGCTTTCTGACACAGCATGGAAAAGTTTTTCCATACTTGTGCCTGATGGCTGGGGGCAAACATACAACTCCAGGGCTCAGAGAGAAGTGAGCTGTGAAATGGAGCAGCAGGCACTGTTGGGTGCCCTGGCACAAGCTCTTCTTGTGAACAAAACAAACAAGCAGTTTTGTTCTGCTCTGCTGGCTCACACAACCCCTGAGTCCTGCCTTACATTGCCTCCCCCTCCACATCTTTCAAAATGATACAGTCAGGATGCATCTGCTGCTTCCCAGAGTATTTTGGATGTGAATAAACCTCTAACTTATTAATGGCCAAGAAACTGAAGGAATTCCAGCTCACTGTATTCCAGGTGAAGAAAGTAAGTCAAGAAATGAAAGATACTTCCTGTTCATTTGGGGGGGGAGGGGGGACAAGCAAACAAACAAGCACCACACTTCAAGCTTTTAAGAGACCATTTAAATAAGTACTAATGCAAATGCTCTTGAGAAACACCTTCAGTATTTTTCAGTTTCTAAATACAAGTCTAACATTCTATGGCATTACTTGTGCAGTGCTGCAGCCTGAGAACAGCACGATTTCCCCACAATGCTGAGCTCCTAACATTAGTTTAGGAAATATCCACATGGCTTTAAAAGTTGCCGCAGAGATAACAAAGTTCTTACCTAAGGTACTAACAGGACAGCTTCTCTCCTGACACTCTCCATAACCATTCTACCTTAACTCATGTGAAACTTCTGGGCACTTCCCTTTAAATGAAGGGTAGAAAACACATCCTTGGGCTCCCAACCACCAACCTGTACATCTAACCCAGGTCACCTTAAAACTACTTTGTAGATATTTGGAAATATCTCCCAACCCCTTGCTGGTGAGTGCTTTACCACTGGGGATTTACCTCTGGGCTGTCCTTCAGGGCATCGGAGCGGGGGAGCTCTGCGAGCTGGGAGAAGCGCCGGTCATAAATACAGAGGTGAAGGTGTTTGTCAAGGACTCTGAAATCTTCATAACTCCTCTTCACAATCCAGCTCCTCCCCTGCAGAGACAGAAAAGAGAATCACATTTTGGTAAGCTCCTCACTCGTTCAGATGAGATGAGGAAAAGGAAAGCATGTGCAGAAGCAGCAGAGAGATCAGACCATCCTGCTGCTCAAAACATCTGAAAGTGATGAAGTGCCTCAGTATTATTTTCATGTTTTAATTTGCAGGCAGCCACTCATGCTCAAACCAGTGGTTAGCTTTCCTGTTTTAATTATGTGGATTTGGATGGAGGCCAGCATTATGAGACCTATCCAAAGTTTTTAACTTCCACCTGTCTTACAAGGATTTTGTAGCATTTTCATACACGGGGTGTCTTTGCACAAATGTAAATTACAAAATGGTTGCATAAAAAGCATGAAATTAGATTGCAAAGAGATAGGACATACAATCAGGAATGTGCAGGCAGAACTGAAGCTTGCAAAATTTCAGTCACATGCCCCAGGCAAATTTTGAGCTGAATTAAAAAAACTATCTATGATGAATAACACTAGCTGAAGATTTACCCCTGAATGCATATCATTTCCCCAATTAAAATACTGACAAGATACCTACTGCTTCAGGGGACAAGGAAGGGATGGTGACAGAACAGAATGATTTGCTTTTTGAAGCTTTTAATATCTAACATGTACTTCTTAAATGCTTCATGGCCTATTATGATCAATAAAAAAATGCTGTAATAATGCAGCAGTTTTCAGGTCAGAGCCCATTGTGAACACTCATTAATCCTCTCAACACTCCCATGTGGCCCCTAAAATGACAGTGGTTTCCAGCTGGGGACACTGACTCAGGAACAGTGACCCTTCCCAAAGCTTCCCACCTTCTGTTCCCCCACCAAGACCCAGTGGGCTCAGCACTGGGCTCCACAGAACCATGGCCTCCAGCCACTTCTCAGCCACAACTCTCTGTGTTCCTTTATCAGGAAAGTTCTAGGCATCACTTTTCTATTAACATCCAAAGCTTGCAAGCAATTGGCAGTGTAGAACCTATGATCCAGGTTATTGGCTGTTTTCTGTCAAATTTATTAAAGACAACTCCAGACTGTGTACTGTGCCCATAAACTCTGCTTCTATAGCACAAGAAATCATCAGGATTTCACGAGCCTACAAAATGAGTACCTACACAGGACACAAATGCTCTGTAATTTCCATTAGTTATGTCATCTTACTTCTTCTCTAACAAAGAAAAACAAGAAAAGGAGAGCAAACCTAACTATCTTCAAAAAAATAAAAGCCCTTCCAATTTCTCCATCTCTTGCAATTAAGTGGCTCTTGCTCCCTTGATAAGTTGCCAGGATGACCTTGAGCTGAGCAAGGTTTAGTCCCCAGCGTAAAAAACAACTGACTGGGAAATCCCTACAATCCTTTACTTGATTTGCCCACAGCACTTAACAGACCATTTCCAGACCACCTCGTACTCTCCCCACTGAAGAGCAAACCTATGTTTCCAATGATCAAAATTCATTCATTGCACAATACTTTAATTTCAATTGTTGGGCTGTAGATTTGCAGTCTCTTTTTATCATGAATTAAACAGTAAGAGTTAAATTTACAAGACAGGGATAGTTGGGAGCCAGCAAACTGCTGGTCTGTGTGACAGAATGCATGGGATCAGCTGGGGAGAGAAGAGAGAGAAGGGACTCCACAGACAGCATCCTCCTGGCTCCTGCTGGAACCCATTCCAAAGCATCCCAGCACTGAGGTTACTAATGGCAAGCAAGGAGTTAAGGAGCAGGGCCAGCTTACCTCCTGCCAGCAGTGCTGCTCTGGCTCCAGGATCTCTCTGGGAGGTTCTCAAGGGCTTGGGGAGCACTCATGGCACAGTCCAAGCGTGGTGCAGCAAAGTAACCCAGACCCCCCTCCCACTCCTGCACCTTCAAACTGCAGCAGTCCAGCAGCTGCTAAGCAACCAGCTGAGCCATCCCTGCAGGAGCAGCAGCAGCCTCCACCAGGGGTGTGCACAAGGCTGGGAACCAGAACCAGCATCCCCATTCCCAGGGAAGTCAGCCCATGCCAGTACTGGCAGCCCTGGATCTCAGGATACTCGTGGGGAAGGGGCTGCTCAGTGTTCAAGCAGATTCAGAATAACTGCACATACCATGTGTTTGTACAGAACATGGTTTCAGGAGCAGTGTTACTAATTCCCACCCAGCAGAATGTTATTCCAACACCTCAAATGTGAATATTCCCTAATATGCTACAGTTATAAGTCTGCCTTAGCTGAATTTCAAAAGGATGCATGCTTCATGTTGCTCTAAAGCTTCTATAAGCAAAGTTTTGGCAGATTTGGAGCCTGAGTGATGAATTAATAAGCAAAACCAGAGACATTTACCAGGAGCACAATTAACTTTCCAGGAAGGAATCATTGCAGCAGCCTAGGAAGAACTGGACAACATTTTGTGCTGCCCCTCAGCTCCCCAGTACAAATGACAAGAAAGGAAAATCTAAATTTTCCCAATCACACTCCCAGAGATGCACACAAAGCCAAAGCAGCACAGCTCCCAGGGACCTCATTCAGTATCAAACCACAGTGTTTCACTCTGTCAATATAAAACATGTACAGCTTGCTCCCTTTTCCTGCAAATTTTGAAGTGCCAAAAGAGTTTTGCAAAAGGGATCTTTTTTAAATGTAGAGTTAATAAAATAACAGACAAGTAAGTGACTGGTAAGTTGGTCTCGTGGTGTCAGTTGTTTTGTAACAAAGCTGAACACTGCTGGTGCTTCAGGCACAAAAACTCCCTAACGCCAAAATGCCTTCTTCCCATTCTTAATGATTTCTGTAAATTGTTGTTCAAATCCTTTTGATCACCCTCTCATTCTGCAGTTGAGTGATGGCTATTCTATTCTATTCTATTCTGTAATTATTGATGATTGTGCTTTAGAGAAGCACAAGCTCAAATCCTGTTTGAATAAATACAATTCTTTCAGAAAAAGTGTAGATACAAGTTTTATACTAAAGATTTCAAGATCTCCTCTCCCTGCTATGTAAAAGAGTGTGCTTCCAGCTGAATCTATCTCCATCTGTGCCAAAAGGACTCCTTTTTGTCCATCAATGCCTCTTCAAACCACACAAGGTACTATTGAGTTCCAGCACACACAATTTTCCCGTCCCACGGTCTGAGTATGTTTTCTCTGTAGCACCTAAGATTTATTTATTTTAAGACAGGGATAGACCTTTCTTTTCTGGTTCAAATGCTTATTTCCTGAGAGCAATCTCATGGATGCTCTCATGAACCTTCCCAGTCCACATGGAGATGGAGAGCAGAACATGAGATGAAAGCTTATGGCAAAAGTCAGTGCAGTTTGACCCTCTGGTAAGCAAACACCACGGATTAAATGGCTGGAGGAATGCCAGCACCCACGAGTGGAGGTTAACACTGCCATGTGGGTGACTTTACAGCTGGTTGGGTCTTGGGTTCTGTATGTTATTCCAGCCTGACCCTTCAGCCCTTTTTCTATTAAGAGTCACGCTAGAAAACGGCTGAGAAATTTAGTCAAAATAGAAAACAAGACTGATAAAATCCATCACTTCAGAATTTGCTCAGGAAGTGTTTTTAGCTGGTGCCGTAGGTGGCTTTATCTAAGTTTATTTTTCAAAATGTCCTGGATGATTTGGAAGTTATGGTTTATTATTATAACTTGAGCAAAATTATAAATCTTGACCAGAAGGCAGAGGAGAAAGTTTGGTGAATCCTTAACAGCCTGACTTCACACAACAAATTAAATCTCTGCCAGCTTTAATTATAAGGTATTATCAATTAATTTCAATCAGAAGGAAAAAAAAAAGAATTTAATGGAAAGCATTGCAGCTTTTCTGAGGTACAAATGGTACTTCCTTGTGCTCCTTGATTCCAGTTACAGATATGAACACCAGGCTGCCCCAGACCTGGGGTGACTGACAGCCCAGTGGGGAACTCACCATGATCAGGGGTCTGAAAGAAGCCACCACCTTCCAGTGGTTCCCCTGGCACTCAGCAGGCAAATACTTGGCTCAGGCCTTGGTGCCCATTGGGTTTGGTCAGGTACAGAGGGCTAAGGACACACTAAAGGCAAACGTGTAGAGCATTTGAAATTCTAACCATTGTTTTCCCTCCTTATTTCTGAAGGGCAGGCACCTCAGGAACTTGGACCAGGATTTACAACTCTCTCCATGTCAGTGAAATTCCTTGACATGTTATAATTGAAGCCATTCAGTACCAGTTATCTCTTTAGTACAATTATACCATACCAGCAACAGGTCCCAGAGAGGCAGGAGGTGAAGGGGAGGCTGCAGCACTGGGGGAATGCTTTCTACACTGCAGAAATTCAATTAATAACCCAACATGTGCTTACAGCCACAAAGGGAACACTTCAAACCCCCTAACAGACCACCTGCTAAGGACAGGGAACTGAAATTACCATCCTACAGGTGGCAAGGCCATGAGAGAATGCATTTCCATCCTTCCAAATGATTCCATGGACACGGGAGGTATTTACCCTGTGCCCCAATGTGCTGTAATCTGCTCAGCACTTAAGCAGGGAGAAAAAACAATGTTTCATCAAAACAAGCAAGCCAGCACCACTGTCCTTTAAAAGAAGCCAAACAAAACCCCTTTGAAAATGACTTGCCTGAGGTTAGGAAAAGCAAACACCACAACCCTTTCACAAGGACTTGCCTGGGGTTAGCTGCTGCAACAAGAGGCTCAGGCAGATAGAGATCTCAATTTTCTTCAGTCTCATTTATTGGGCACTCCCTGAAGCCAACAGCTGAGTTTTTAATTATTTTTTTAAGTGACCAAAGCGCATAGGCATGTCTTTGTTACAATTAATTGCAAAGAAGGGAAGATTTTGTAGGCTGCAAACTAAGGCAATGTGTTTAAAGCCTCCCATCACCCCAGTGATGTTCTACCAAGAGGACAGACAGACATTCACAGAATGACCACTCCTGCAGCTCCCTGACCTCGCTTCCCCCCAACATTTATCAGAGGAGGCCAGAGGAAACCTCCCTGCATACCGCTGCTCCTCTGGGTAGGGTTGTAGAGATAAAACACACGAATATTTCAAGGAAAAAGGGATGCAAGCAGGTACGTTATTGATACAGCTGACCAAACCTTCAGGAAAGAGGGGCAAATGGTGAAACATCATTTAGAAAGCAGCTTTGGAGAAGTTCTCTTAGCAGAGCTGGAGTCAGAGACAAAATGGAAAAATATTTGGGGCTTTTGGCAGCTGCACCCACTGGTTTGAAGAAGAAATGTTGAAGAGCAGTGCCAAGCCCCAGGAGATGAAGCATGCGGGACAGGTCATCTGTAGGATCTAATATGCTGATGGAGTCTTTTTAAAAGGTAAGCCACAAAGTCTGGAATAAAATACAGAATTTTAAAAGTTAAAAAAATAGATAATTGGAAAAAGTCAGTTCCTTTTTTGTCTGTCAAAGCCTGAGCCTTTGATTACAAACTTGCTCTATGGTCTCTAACCATAGCAGTTTTGCAGTTCTGTTTAATGTCTACACCCCACAGCCTGCTGGCAGCTCATGGAGTCTGGAGGCTCAGTCCCTGCTGAGGCAGGGGAGAACTTGGGAATTCACATGAAGGGATTCCCAGCTGGTTCACACTGCAGGTGTACACCCTGTTCAATGTGCTGAACTGGGTCACTGTATCATGGGTCACACAACTCAGTGACAAAAAGTCCCTGCCTGATGGCTTTTAGCAAGCCTGGGGCACAAAACTGCTCTGTAACTCTAGAAAAAACATAGTGAATGAAAACAAATTAAGGAACAGACTCAGTCGTGGTCCCTCTGAGAGTTCTGTCACCAATTCATCTAAAAAAAAAAACAAAAAAACCTCACTTTTTAATTTAACAGCCAGTTGGGTAATACATCTCTAATTCCACGGGCAAGTTGTCCAAGTTTGAAGCATCGTAACTGTGCACCTTGTCTCCTCCTGCTTGTCCAGCCATCTAACATGAGTCCTTGAGCAAAGTGAGCTTGCAGCCTGCAGAAGATGCCACTGGATGAGACTGCTTCAGACTGCCTGTCCCAAAGGACTGTCAGCTTTCCCAAGGAGAGGAGCACTGCAGCATTGCTATTAAAAATGCATGCATGTTAAACTTCTTTGTAAGGAACAAACATCAGAGCAGCTAAGAGGAACAGGCAGAGCCACCACAGTCCTCCTCTTCTTTTGGATTTGAACCAGGCCCAGCTCTTGGAGAAGTTGTAAAACGAGGAAAATTGTAGACAAACTGCTGCTCTGCAATGCATTTACACATGTTTGGTTCTGGGGCAGGACTGAGTCTCTTCAGACTAAAGCCAACTGTCCTCTTCAATTTGAGGCCAGGCCCAGCTCTGTCTACAAAGCAACACATGACAAACAGAAGCCCTGCCAAAATGCACCACTTGCAGAAAGAAACCATAATCATTACCCCCTGCTCTTAAATTTCAGCAGTGATTTTCACTTTTACTTCAGAGCTAAGTAGAATACAATTTGGATACAGCAAGATTGATCTCTCTAATTCAGAGCTTGCTTTCTGAAGGCAAATGCCCAAAGGACACTACATTAACAAACTACCATATAATTATGAAAGCTTCTCTTGCTTATAAAAACTGTCATGGCAGCATATTCATGAGACATTGCACTTTATTCTGAAAAGTAATTTCCCCTCTTGCTCATCATCCCTCCCAGGGCTACATTGATCATTGACTTGATGGGAGATTCCATCATGGAACACCCGCTGTAGGATCCAGGGCAGCAGCAGCTCCCAACATCACCCCCCTCTCCCTTTCCCAAAGAACTGCAGAGCAGCTCAGTCCCATGCAAGGCTGAGGAACTGGTCTGCAATCCTGGGCTGATCATTTTCAGATACTCTCTTTCCCAAGTGAAAACCACTCTCAAATAAATTTCAGACCATTTCTTCACTGGAGTTTAGAGTGAAGCCATTAGCAGCAAGCCCCTGTCTTTGGTCCATTGAGGGACAGCTTGAAATGCACCTAAATTTCCAGCTGCTGAAGGAAGATGCTTCAGCACAAAGCAGTTCCAAGGCAACACTGAGCTCTGCAGTTGTTGCTTAACAAATAAATCATTCCATTCAACTTCCATGCACGGCTGGAACCCTGTTACTGCATCTCAAGCATCCAGAGTCAGGAACAAGGAAGGCCCATGCTGCCCTTGTTTCCTTCACAATACCTATTTAAATAGAGAAGAACTCAGAGCACTATGAATTGAGAAATTCAACACCAAATTTTAAGAACTACTGTTGGTTTTTCTCTCTTGTTATCAGTAGGCAGACTTACACACCAGAGCACTGAATCTGCTCAGTGCCTGGGAATGATGTGAAGGAAAAGTTCCATCAGCTGGAGAAGGAAACCTGAGTGCTGCTGGATTCATTACACCCTCCTGTGTAGCAAAGAAGACAACAGCTAACTTCTCTATTTCTATTCCCCAGTCCCCAGAAGCACAAAAATCCTACAAACAGCCAGAGCAGGCAAATGGCACAAGTCTGGGAAGCCTTCATTCTAGATCCCAGTGGGGACACCCTGCCAGCTGCCTGGCTGTGTCCTTCAGAATAAGAGGCAGCAAAGACACCAGGACAAAAACCTCCTGACTTCAACACTGCTACTTCTGTTGTTGCTTGTCTACATCACTCTAAATTAATGATGGCAGCAGCAGGTACAAATTCCAGGCTGAGCACAGGGTATGGTGCAATATGCTTGTAGAAAAAGAAAAGGCCACAGCAGAGCAGAGTGTTAATCCTGCCTGATGTTGAGTGCTGCCCTACCCAGATCAGTGCTTTGTGGCAAAACTCCAAATAGTCAGTCATATCCATATCCTTAACAATTATCATCCTAATTAATGAATTAATTTATCCCTCAGTACTATCACAACAGCTACAGAGCAATAGGTGTTAATTATGCAGTTCTTAAAGGCTTCTAATGAAATTCTCTGCCCTACAGATGCTAGTTTACTTTCCAAAGGCCTGGAACAGACTCAGGTTTTCCAAAGGCACCACACCTTGGCAGCACTTTAGCATGGCCTGAGCTTTGAATACAGCTCAACAGCACTTCTCAGGCTGCTTGCCAGCTTCACACATTCTTTATTAATCCACATTACCATTGTCACTTCATTTTTATTTAGTGCTGTTGAGAGCAGAAGGTATGTAGTGTGTGACCTGAGATCAACCGTGCAAGCACAGAGCAGCAAGTGATGGATTAGCATTGTGGAAACATGGTTTTTAGTTGCTTTCTTTTGACTAATGTGAAACAGCCCTCCTCAGATGAGAAATGCTTAGGACAGAGGTTTGAACGTCTGTGAACATCTGGAAGGAGCAGCTAAAAATATTCAATCCATAAAGGTCTAAAGTCAGGTTTTAAAAAGTTTTGGGGGACTTCAAAATGAATGCTCTTTATCACAGCAAAGATTTTTAAACACTTGCAGACACGTGAGGTACCCAACTCTCATGGGCAAAATTGGGGGTGAAGTGACATTTCTCCAGGCTTTTTGTTTTTATCTTCAGGCAAGTGGAACCAAGTGGTAGAAAAGGAGTACAGAAAACAGTCTGGGGGGGAAAGGCCATGATGGTGACATGAAAGGTGTTTTAATGCCTTTCAAATCAAAGTAACTTGCCTGAGCCCTGCTGAGCACAGAAAATGTGCTATGAAAGCAAAGATACCTGCAACTTATACCTGCTTCAGTTTATCTGCACCCCCACTGAACACCCAGGGGATGGATTTTGGGAGGACACATCCAATGGGTACCTGGACACTGGAGGAAGGGAGGGTGAGAACACTCAGGTAGGGGCAGGAGACTGCAGCCAAACTGCAACAGGCATGAAGTGAAACTATCCCAACTTACTATTCAATGAAAAGACACAGTAACTGCTTTTGCTTAGCAAAATCTTTAAACAGTGAAGGCAGAAAATTCTGTATTAAGACAGGAGAAGGTTAACACATGTTCTGAAAGCAGACTTTGCATTGAATAGGATTCAGCATAGGTATTCCACTTAGATATAACCTATTAACAGAGACCAGCTTTCCTCTTCTTTAAAAAAAGACAACACAAAACTATTTGTATATGTGTTAGCATTTGTCCCTTAGAATCATCTGTTTAAAGAACTGTGGCCTTTCACAGGAGGAATATTAGTAGCACTTACTCAGTAACTGCTCTCTAGGTGTTTGAGCTTCAATTACACAAAATTATTAATAAATTAACAAAAGGGACAAAAGACAATCCTTTAAGACAGAAAACAATCAGACAAAAGGTTGCTGAATGTTTGACTCACAGCTCCTACTGCAAACAATTTGTGGCTTTTAGTAGGGACTACCAGAGGCAGACAGACCCAGCAAACCATACTTTAGACATTAGCAGTCTGAGTAAGACATTTGCTTCTCTGAAAATATATTCCACTTGCCTCTCCCCACAAACCACCCGGGATGGGGAGTCCTTTTTGTTCTTCCTACTCAGATCCCATTTTTTCCTGGCATTCTCTGTTGCCCTTGAAGCACTCATTATTGCAACCACACTGCCAGTAGTGGAAGGCTGGATGGGCTGAATGCCTTCAGAGCTTTGCAGATAGTGAGTGGTCTTCAAACAGAAGATATCATGAGCCTTGAATCTCCTGCAAGGGAGAGCTGGAAGATACAAGTGGGATATATTTGTGCAAATGCCTTCCTCTAGTACATCACAGACCTTATCCTATCAATCAAAAGGAACACAGCCCAGAGAGCAAGGGCTGTCTTGAACAAAGAACAGGAACAGGGCAAAGCACTGTGCATCCTGGGCAACAAAGCATCATGGCCCAACTTCCTGCCAGTGCAGGGGCTGCAAATGGGAGCAGAAAAATGGAGAAAGGCCATGCCTGGACCACGAGAGCTTCCTGCTTTGAGAACAGCCTTAGAAATCTACCTAGGTTGCAGCAGAAAGAGAGTGACTCTGCAGGAGGTTGGCATCAGCCCATGGAAAGCAGGACACAGAGAAGGTAGCGTGGCTCTGGTCTGAGAGCACAACTCAGTCTGTGTTTAAGGGATCTCAGCCTCAGACTTTTTTAAAAATCACTCATGCTTGCCTGCATGGTCTGTCATTTCTGTTTTCTACTGCCTGTCATTTCTGTTCCCACAATCTCTCTGTGATAATGACAATGAACAATAAAAACCACAGGAGATAGCTAGACTTGAATGGCTCCCTTAGAACACATACATTTTTACAATCCATCTCTTGTTGTCTCCTTTCAAACCTTCACAAAACTATGCCTGTAGTGTTGAACCAGAGAAAACACTGTCATTAGTACTGCACACTTATTATTTTTCTTTCCTTTTAAAAAATATAGGTTTAGATTAATCATTCTTTAAACACTTAAATACATGTGCATGTAGTTGCTGCTGCAATGTCACATAAATCCAAAAAGATTCAGAAGTCAGATTTTACAACTCAACCAAATATGCAGCCTGGATTAGCCTATTCCAAACCTTTTGCAGGATCTTGCTTCTGCTGTTTTATTCTCAACACACATAGTAACCCTTTTCAAATGTCTTGCAGACCTTGTAAATTCTTTGCTTATCCACATGGAACATAGCAAGGATTGCAAACATTGTGAATGGACCTTCACAGCCTGCAGGTACAGCAGAAACCCATAAATGTCTGAGACATTCCCTGTGCTCCTTTAGGGACCACACTTAGGGCTAAGGCTTTAAATTGCTGTCTACAGAGTTCAGAAGGTTCACAGGTACAGCCCTCACACCACACCTTTCAGGATTTCATGCTTCTCTGTTTCTAAACACAAAAATATAAGCCCTTTATCATTTGCTACTTTTCACGTTTAAATTTGTTCAAAGAAATTAAAAGCAGAATCTTATCTTTCCAGTTTTCAGAGGTACTTGGAACAGCTCCTTCTATATTCCCACTTCTTTGTAAGAGCTAATAAACTGGATTAATTTTTTAAGGTCTCTAAGCAGAAGAAAAGCTGAATAGAGATTTTAAAAGTAATGCCTGAGCCTGTATTTCACAAGCTGACTTGCAGCAGAAATCAAATACAACTCCAAACCAATTTTTTTTCAAACCTTATCTGGGAAGGCTTTGCAAAATAGGCAAACAATAATTCTCTTTACACCACTAAAATTATACTTACAGATGGGAAAGAGTGGGATAGAATTTCCTTAGTGTAAATGCCAAACTGTAGTCTGCCAAACACTGCTAAGGCTGAGCTGGATGTTTTAAAAGTCTAATGCTTAAAAGCTTTGGTTTGCTCTCTGCCACAGAGTGAAATGACAAAATAGCTACCTTTTTATGGACCTCACAACACATGGATTGTATCTGCATGGTCCAAACTGGGCAAGGCACAGCAGTGTAATACATTCAGCTCCCAAGCTAGGTTTTTAGCCTAGCTAGATCTATAATCTAAAATTTCCAGGATGGCCAAACACTCCTGAATTTCACCATACTATTTGGTTTTGCAACAAATCACAAATATCTTAAGGCTTTTACACTGATGTGTGTTTACCCTTAGTTAACAGACTTTGTTTTCTCTGTGTCCATCTGAAAAATCAGGGGGAATTTTGCAAGCTGCTGCAGGAGGCTGAACACCAGCCCCTCCAAAAGGCAAGCATAGGAAAATTTGTTTTATAGGCTTTTTTCTCTCTCCATCAAGATTTTTGGCCTGATGCAGATGCATCCTGCCAAAATCTCTCCCTGCTGCACTATCATTCCATGAGCTATTTCACACCTCCACTCTAACGTGGAGCCAAACCCATCCAGACACTGCTGGTATCCAATGCCTGACTGAATGGAATCTTTCCCTGGACATGAGGAGAGGCTGTGGGATGTCAGGGGTGAAGCATCTCCATGGGAGGAATGATGCTCAGCTGTGCAGCTCCTTCCATGCCTTCCTGCTCATTAAATCCAGATGCCACAAGTTTCTCACAAGCTTTGTTAGTATCTGAGAGACAGGGACATAAATTAAGAGGCAAGAGGTGAGGCACAGACCCCAAAGCATCTGAGAGGCTGCCAGAAGTGTGGGACAAGCTGCTGGACAGCTGGGCTCATGGCCATGGCTGCACCATTGGTGCCCTGCATGCCCTGTGCTGCTTTATTTGCTGCTCCTGGGGCTTGGCTCCTGCAGGGCTGAAGGACCCAGTTCCCCTGGAAGTGTCCCATTGATCTTTCGAGATGTCAGTCAGGTAGGCAGGGAGATCAGAAGTGGTCTTCAGGGTTAGAGAAAAGCTGTTGTATAAAATATTGACATTTCTCTCTCTAAAATAGTCAGGCATTAATAGAAGGCTCATCTCTGCACTAAGAGCTGTGAATGCAGTCCCAAACATGAGGACTCAAAAGATACTGAAGTTCCAATTTCTTCAAGTCCTCTGAAAAATCTCCCTCTGGGTCACTGCTCTTGGCTGGCACTCAGACATGTGCTGCTTGTTAGCTGGGGTTGCTGTTCTAAAAAGTGATGATTTTTAAACACCCAAACACAGGCAATTTGGAAAGATGTCCACTTGCAGCCTCTCCTCCCCAGGAGCAGTGTTTGGAAGCACGTGGACACCCACGCCTGTGCACATGTGTACGTGTGTCCTGAGAGCTGACACCAGCCAGGAATTGCTCCGGGTCCTTCTGTCACATTGCTGCAGCTCAGCTTCTGCCAAGCTCCACCTTCAAAGCAGAGCAGGATGCTTTGCTCCTCAGCTCCCTCCTAACATTCTCCTGTGCACACAGACTTAGAGCAGGAGAACACGTGTGCTGCAAATTTGTGATTGTGGGGACAGCAACACCACTGTGCTGGGACAGTGACAGAAATACTTCCCTACACCCCCCAGTTCCAATGCAGACAGAACAGCTATTCCTTCATACACTTCTTTTTAGTACCTGAGGAAAGTCAGCAGGATCACAGAAAGAGATTTATAGAGAGACAGACACCAGGGTGATCCCCGTTATGTTCAGCATCCACTGATAAAATGGATGCTCAAGAAGTGATAAGATGAACTGTGGAAAGAAGAGCAGAAAACCTACCACACCCAGGTGTTAACTCCCCATTGAATTTATCAACGCAGTATGTCTCCCACAAACAAAAATTTCATTCACCATATTAAGATATGATAAACTCTTATGTAGAGTTTCTCAAAGTCACTAAACCCATCTTAGCAGACAGAAGATCTGTGCTACAAAGTGGTAGATTTCTCTGCCCAAAGCATTTTGATCCCACAGCAGCAGGAAAAGAATTTCTGGCTGTCTGGAGCAGTCCAAGAAGCCCCATCTCCTGGCTGCCAGCAGCACACTTCCAGCAACAAAATCACTGCCTGGCATCCTCCCTCCCTCCCTCCCCCCCTGTACTCCCTGTTTCTGTGCCTGGTGTGTCCCTGTGGCACTGCACAGAGGCAGAGTCAAAGCATGCAGGCTTGTGTCTGGAGGCTGAGCATCCTGCAGCTCTGCACAATGTGTAGCAAGGGGGTTTTGCTGAACCAACTCCTTTTTCTCCCCTCAGTGCTCCTTTTCTTACACTGAGCTGGTGGCAGTACCACAGACAGCATCTTTTTGAGGACTGAGCTAGTGAAGAAGTGGGGAAAAAAAAATTAACCCCCTACATGCGGGAGAAAAGTGTTGTATCAAAATATTAGGAGGCTGTGCTGGCAAACACAACCCAATGCAGTCTGCAGAATGAGCTGGGAGGAGAAAGAATGGCATTTACCTGACAAGAGATCTGCACCAGGTACACCAGTTCCTTGGATTCACAGCCGTTTCTGGTTACTTCATTCTGTTCCTCCGGGAGTGAAAGCTACACCAAGGGAGCAGGGAGGGGGTGGAGAAAAGAAGGAGAGAAAAAGACCAGGTCAGTGAGCAGGGATAAGCCAGGCATGTAATAATGCATGAGGCACAACATTCACAGCAACTTGCTCCAAGACATGCTGAGTATCAGGGAATCAGGAAGTGCTTATCTGCCTGGAGTTGTCAGAGAGAAAATATTCAGCATTCATGGCTTGCACAGCCTCTCAAATGCCATTGGATTTTGGCATCTCACCTGATTGGTTTATTTTTGAACTGTATTTTTATTTTTAAACTATCATAAGAGGGCAAAATGTTCAAGCCAGGGATTAAACCTCTAGCTTAGAAGCCTGCAAAATTAATTGTTCAACTGAAAATATCTCTATAAACATTCATGTATCAGATAACAGTGATTCCCCCCTCCAACTTTATTCATTTCTTCTTTTATATGTTCAGGCAGACACTAGATAATAAGACATATCTCCTAATTTCACTGTTGTCAAGCAATTTACCACGACAGAGAGCTTCATGGCACCATTCATCACCTCCAGAGTCATTAACTACAACATCAGGATGAGGGTTTTTTCAGGGCAGTGAGGAGAGATTTAACCACGTCATTCCTGTAGAGGTCCTGAGAGCCATAACTAGTCCTTCAACTAGTCCTGCTGCTCTGCTAAGACTTAGGACCCTAAACTTGACACGTAGGCTTGTATTTCATTAACTTCTCTTGAAGGAGATATTACAAAGTGATCATAAACAAGACCATATGCAAAGCAGATAAAAAAGAAATATCTTCAAAAAAGCTGTTTCATTAAAGAAGAAAAAGACCCTTATCCAGTGCAGAGCCCTGGGAAGAGAAAACCACACAATACTTCCTTAAACATGGGTCAGGAGGAGGTATCCACACAGACAGCATCACTGCCTTTCCTCCTGCTCTGATGGACAGCAAATTCCCAGGGAAGGCACTGCCACCCTTCCCAGAAGAGTTACTCACTTGATTTCTTCAGCAGAAATTATGCCAGTTTACAGAAAGCACAGAAGAAGAGCTCAGGACTTTTTCCACAACTGTCTTTTGGAACAAGACTTTTTCTCTTGTGAACATAAATATTTGAGTGTGAAAGAAAAATCCTAATTATCTATCAACTACAAGCCCAACATAACTACCAATGAAAACAATCAAATGACTGAGGAGAAAGCTCACAGATTGCTGTATTTTCCTGACCCTAAGCAGCAGAAAGTTAAAACCAGGTGATCAGGGGAAAGGGAGATATAAGGCAGAATTTGCTTCTAGAGAAACGACCACCAAGACTCGGAGAGACTTTAGCTTTGCATTTTGCCAGCATCTCCCTCCTCTTCTTAAGGAAGACACAAATTCAGCACTCTTCCTTCACCAGCCCTAACTTCCTGAATACTCATTTCTTTTCTGAGTGTATACATGATTGCAGACAATTAGAAAAGATCTCCAGACCAAATAAAGTCTTTGGATTTCCACAATTTATTATCTTTTTACCATGCTGAATACATTTAGAGGAAGGGAGACCGTGTGTGCAGCTTCTCCTGGACCACTTTCTCAGCACCTCTCTTTTTTGCCTTCCTTCAACAGTTTCTTGTATCACCCATAAATTCTCCCTCCAAAGCCAGCTTTTTCCAGTGTGCCAACCAGTCCCACAGACAGCTCTACCTGCTACAGAGGATCTTTGACACAGTGAGATTAATTCCACTAAAAAAAAAATTGCATCCCAGAAAGAGGCAATTTTAAAGATTGTAAGAGTGACTTTTCTCTGTGTGTAGCAGAGTGAAGCCTGCTGCCATTAGTGTGATTAAATGTGATGTTCCCCTCACTTCATCATCATCATCCTTTGCTATCAAATTTCATCTTTCAACTGCTACCAAGTTTTGAAACTAACAGTCCAAGAAAAACAAAATAACAAAGCATGCAGTAAAGGAAAGCTGCTACATGAGTGGAGATATTTTCCACATTTGTCAGGTACCAGGGAGCTCCATGTCTATTAAGTGTGGGTTTCCTACTCTAGGAGAAAAGTTTCCATCGTTTAATCTTCCCTATGGTTACTTGGGGCACCATACACCTACTCCATCAACCCATAAGGAAATTTCAGGGCTTGCTTCCCCCTGAGCAGTGCTGAAGGACAGGACTGCAGGCTCCCCTTGGCTCTGCCAGACCCTGGTTTTACCTGAAAAGGGAAAATGCAATGAAAAAAAGCCAGGCAATGAAATACTCAGAATATGGATGCAGCAGCTCCCTAAAGAGATTCAAGGCCAGACTCTGCAACACAATACAGGGCAGCAAAAGGTGAGAGTCAAGTTAAGACAAAGGCTGAATATTGTATCACCTTTCCTCTTACAGATACTGTCATTTACACCAGTTTGGGCTTCAGTCAAGTCTACACAAGGACCCTCCAGAAATAGCAGGTGAATCATCTGTAGTTGTCCTACAACACCTGGACCTCACACTCAAATCACAGCAAACTTTCTCTTTGGAGATTACCTACCCAGGGATTAACCTACTGGTTTAGATTTATCCACTGTACCCCCACGTGGTGAAGTTTCTACTTCAATGCTTCCAGTGTTCCCATTTAGGCCAACTGACTGTAGTGAAAGTGACATTTCAAATCCATTGTATTGCCCTACATACGAGCACTCTGTTCTTTCAGAGTGGGAAAAGTTCACAACTCCTGTTCCTCTTCCTGCTGCCAACCTTGTGACCACTGTGTGCAGACACAGGAAAATCTCCTGGTTCTATCCCCTAATGTGAGCAGAGGTAGAATCTAATGTGAAAGGTTTTAAATAGATAATTAAGGAGAGAATGAAAACTACAAGCTAGGATTTCTTCTCCCTCCAAATCTTCTCCCTATCTCTTTCCAGGCAGAAGGAGCAGAATTATTCCTACAGAACTTCAAACCTGCCTGAGCCACCATACTTTAAGTACACTGAACCACTGAGAAACCATCTCAGCAGTGTGGAGAACCCATCAGAGCAGCAGTGTGGAGCCCAGACTGAGCTGGGACAGCCCCAGGGAAGAGCACTGGAGAGAGCAGCAAGAGAACTCAAACTCTTGGAGAGGATATGGATGTTCCACACAGCATCTTCCAAGCTCTTATCTAAATTTCTCTAAGAATGATGCACTCAGCCAGAAGAAAGCCAGAAAGTTTTTGCATTTGCACACTGGTGGCTGGCTCTTGGGAACAGTTTTGATGTCTGAGTGTACACTTGACACAACATGAAGCCACAGGGAGAAATTAACAGCTTTCCCAGCAAAATGCAGGCACAATCCCACATATCCATCACTGAGACATTTCTGACATCTCATACCAAGACACAGACAGAACCATGCTCAACTCTGAGCAGCAGGTGAAAAATTAAACTGTTGACAACTTTGCTATAAAGCACAAGCAAGGCAAGGTGAGGTAAATAAAACCCCTTTCCCTTTTTACCCCATCCATGACCCCAGCTCAGCATCAGGCAGGGTGCTCCAGGCAGGAGGAAGAGGTCATGGAGTGGCAATGTCCCAGCCTCAAGGACAAGGAGAAACTTCAGCAGGTTCCATCTCAACCAGAGCTTCATCTGCAGCAATCTCAGGAAGAGATGGCAAGCATGCTGAGGGAGTGCCTCTAGCCAGGACTTTTCAAGTCAGTGGAAAGGTTGTTGCTTTTCCTGGCAGAGGTTGGGTCATTGTTCCAAGGAATCCTGGTAATCTCTGTACGTTTTTCCAAGATGGAATTTAAGGTTAACATCCTGGCAAACACAGCCACATGCAACTGCAGTTTCTGATGCTCACAGTCAGCCCTAGGAGAAGCTCATTAAGTTTCCAAACCACCATTAAATCTCACAAATTTTTCTTGCAGCCTGAGGAATAAACTTTTGAGGGGTTTTATTTCTTTCTAAGCCACCACACTTCTAATGTCTCCTTGATGTCTGTCCTCCAGTTAATTTATGATGTTTGTGCAATTTAGTGAATCAGACGAGGCAAAAACCACAGGACAAATGCCACCTTTCTGCATGGCTTTGGAATGTATGGATGGGGTGAAAAGCATGTCTGAGGGCCAAGAGTAAGAAACATGAGGCTTATTTTCCTGTGAAAGATTGCTATGTTTTATTTAGAAAAAAAAAATCCTGGGACCCAAATATCCCTGAGACAAATCGTGAAGAAATTAAAAGCCTTAACACTGATCATACTCAAGAGACGCAGGCTAGTAAGGAAAAGTTTTTATAAAAAAAAGCTTTTAGTATCTCTCCTAGCTCCAGCCTCCTAATGCACAATCCTTTTCCATCTCTCAAATTACCCTGGTGATTCAAACACTACTTCATCTTCATTTAGCTGAGTCCATTACTTATATCACTTTGTCTTGTAACAAGGTACCTCCAAGACCTATTTTTTGATCTATTTGAAGCTATTATTTTATTATATTTAAAATTTTACTTTGGCAAATCTTTTTACCCAGGGAAATATTTTCTAAGTAATTACTGTGACAGCAGATATGTATTTATCTGGCTTTTTTTTCCCTTTCTCCAGGTTTATCTTGCTAAATGTGCTAATTATACCCCCCCACACACAATTCCCTATCTTCTCCTGCTTTCTCATTTTCATTTTGAGCTGGAACTTCAGAGCAGGGAAAGAACATTTTGGACTGACTGGCTTCTTTAACCAAGCACAAATATTCCGAAGTAATCATGAAAGTAAAGACAATGTTTAAAGATTAATTTCCATTCCTGAAACTCCATTTCTTCACTCTTATTTGAAAATATCTTTCTGAAAGCTCTTGGTACCCAACTCAGCAAACACATTAGAGCTCAACAAGACAAAAAAAGCAAATCCACCCAGAGTGGCTGGATTTTCACGTCATTGTTAGAAAGTGTGGATGATAAACTGGGTAGAAGCATCATCCAGGTTAATTCTGGCCATAGATGTTTGTTAATATTGGCAAACAGCTCAGCTCAACTCTGTATTTTGATGCTGAAATCAAACTCAAACACAGCTCTGCAGTAAAAAAGCAAAATGTTCCCATGAAGAGATTCTGGTTTCCTCCCCTGGGCTGAGCAGGGTACAACAGAGGACATCACAGAACATGGAAAGGGGATGCTAGCAAGAGATGTGAGATGGAATCCTGGTTTAGCTTCTCTTCCTAGCAGACACCAGTTCACATCAAACTGCAGGTGTTCTCAGAAGGCCAAATTTTATGCAAGTACAAGCACCAAGTAAATTTTAAAGGTTGCAGGGATGTGTATTTTGCCTGCAGCTACTTTCAGAACCATTTTAAGCTTGTAAATCACAGGAGACAAGTTTTCCTATGGACGTATGATTATTAGCAGTCAGCAAACCCCTTCAACTGAGCTTCGCATTCAAGACTAATAAATCCCACCTCTGTTTATAAATCCCCACAGCTAGAGAAAAGGGCAGATGCTAACTCCACAGCAGCATCCACGCTGACTAAACCAAGGAAAAACCAGAGCTCCTGTGGGGTGATGAGCAGCAGCTCTTTAATAAACTCCCAGCTGAGGTCTCACAGAGGGCTGGCAAGTGGCATCACTGCAGGCTGGCAGCAAAGGGGCAACTCAGGAGATTTAGTTACCTCTGGACTGGGGCTTTGATTTAGAGGTTGATTCCAGAATGTAATTCTTGACAAAGGTTCCTAAGGCTGCTCCCAGGCAATGTGCTCTCTGAAGATGAAATCAGGAGTAACCTTGACAGAATTGGACTCTGAGTGCAGTCAGGAAAGCGTGACTTGGAAAGAGCTCCCTTCCAATGCCTGATCCCAGGCTGAGCTGCCAAGGCAGGCAGTTTATGTACACACTGCTGGGGTTTGTTTGTTTTCATTTTTAAGCCAAGTGTATTTGATGTCTAAGCTTGTTGAGACATCACATCTCAGAGTTGTATCAGAGATACTTTCCCCAGATTTTCCTGTATTAAGTTGCAAATGTTTTCTCATGTGGTCTCACCCTTTTATTTCCTTTAAATGTGTAAGAAGGTCATTCTGCATAGGCAATGAAAAATTCATAAAAACTTCAGATGCAGCCATTAGGGACTCCATTAGGCAAACCCCAACTTCTTAGGGTCTGAAAGGAGAATGTTTTCACGAAGCTCAGATATCTGATGTCATTAAAAACAAACCAACAGACAGCCCCTCGGTGAGGCTGCATGCAGAGCAGTGCCTGGGGCACTTGATGATTGGCAAAGAGGACACAACATCCTGAATGCTCCATCAGCTGCATCTGCCACCCGGGAGGGGGGTTCTGGTTGGAATTCAGTGGGTTTGTCTTTAAAGCTCCATATGAAATGACCCTTATGGAACTTCCTGACTGCAGGCATTCCAGGCTACGAAAAGAATGGCCAGAAGAGAAACCTGACCCGAAACACTGCCAGCAAGAGAACTTTTTAGATGAAAGCCACCAGGCTGAACACTGCATTTGACTTTAGCTGGGTGAAACCTGCATTTTCTGCTCCTTTGTATGAAGCAGAATCTGTATTGCTTGTCATCAAAGTTGGGAGGATGTGGGAGGAATACAGCTCTACTGCTTCACAGTTCCCTTTCCTGTAAAGTACTGTGCTTCCATATTGCCCTCCTTTTCTTCTCCTTTCCTCCTGTGGGAAACTATTTCCAGTGTTTCAGAAGACAACAATCCAACAGGACACTAAGCAGTGGCCCCCAAACAACCACCTCCCAGGGGCATGGCTGGCTGTACTTGTGCCAGACATACAAGGGGTAATAAGTTACACATGGTGACAGGGTGGAAAGTCCCTGCATCCAGTAAGTGTGACCACAGCTGGGGAATCCCTGCCAGAGCAGATCTCAGGGATGGGTACAGGCAACCCTGTTCCTTCTCATCCTCAGGAGAATTTCTGAGGCCATGCCCTGAAGCACAGGAGGAAAGGTCCCTGGGCTCTGCTGCCCAGACATGTGCTTCAGGAATTAGGGATGAGAAGATAAGGAACAGAATCCGTTACTGACTCCATCTATGACTACCAAGAGACATGCCATGGGACAAAACCACTGGAAAAAGGCAGTTTTCCTAGCCCAGCTATGATAGACATTAAAAGCAAGGCCATAGGGCAAGCCCAGCCTCAGAGCTGTGAATGCATCTGGTTCCAGTAAACACTCCATTCTGGCACCTTGTTGATTAAATGATTGGTTTGCTGTTGAAGAAAACAGAGTTCCCCTTTGACAGGCACAGAGGGATGGGTGATGGCTTGTTCCACAGCCTCAGGATTTTCCCCTGCCCCAGCATACCTGGCCAGCCCTGCAGCAGAGCCACCAGCTGCCTCCAGCCCCCTGCAGCTTGCTGTACAGATGTCAGGGCTCACAAGGAAAGGAAAGAAAGCAACAAGTGCAGCACAAACAAAAAGAAAATATTCTTGAGCTGCCCAAGTTACCTTTCAAGTTTATTTTCCATCAAACAATATTGCCTAGCTGAAACTTTTCCTTAATAAAATCCAAAAATTGCAAGGATGTGTTAAATGACATGGGGTGTAGGTTCCCATTAATATTATACTGCTGACAAAAGATATAAACACTGCAGCAATTCCAGGTTCAGACACCTCCAGGTACAATAAACAAGGCTTCAAGCTGAGGGGTTTGATGTGGTTTTGATGTAGAAGAGTTTGAACACGTATTTGAGCATCTTCCCAGGAAGTGCATCACACAACACTGCTGGACCACGCTGAGGACCTGGAACTTCTTCTGTTTCAGACTTCTGAGATTTGACTCTTATTTAGCTGCACACTACTTGGTAGGCATCTGCCCCCTAGATCTCAGGAGCATATCAAGTTGTTCCCTGTGAATTCCTAGCTTTTAAAATGTGAAAGATACAAAAGGAAAAAAGAAAGAGAAAACCCAGCTACTCCCAGGAGTGTGTTGTAAGGAATCAGCATAAGAAAAAAGCCAGGAGTCAAACAAATAGATTCCAAATAGTTAATTTAAATCTCATAGCTGCTAAATTTTGTCTGAGAAGCACTGCCATGCACACGGTGTAGTATTTGGAAAGCAGCTTGTCCCTACAGTCCTTCCTCTGAATGCTCAGCCAAACACAAGCACATAAATAAAACACAACAAAGCTCTCAGCTGCTCTGGCTATGGCAAATATTAAGCTCATTTTTTTCAGTAGCTCAAGAACTTTATCACCAGCTCTTACTCCTCACACTAACCACAGACTCAAAGGTGTCACTCAGCCTGATGCAACTCAGAGGGAAAAAAAAAAGTCTGTAATCTAGAGAGATTCCCCTCATTCACATATGCAAATAGGGTGCAAGGAATGAAAGGCTCATTGGGCCATATGAAAAGCAGTGAGCAAAGATAGGCAGGAAATGGGAAGTGGTTTAAAACCAGCTCCTCCACAAAAGCCAGAGAGAGCTGAGCCAGCAGAAAGGGAGAAGTTACAACATATCCCAAAAGCTCACAGTGCCCCTTTCCACAGGAAGCAGCAGTGGGAATTCTCAGAGTTATTTTGCAGGGGTCTTGCAAAGCTTTGCAATGATCTGCACCCCTGTACTGAGAGCTGGGAACAGGACTGAGATGCCTGGGGCAGGGATTTCAGAGGGAGGCACATGTACAAAGTCATTCCTAGAAAGCCCAGATGTTGATTTTGTCCAGTTAATAATTTACTGACTATGAATGGAAAAAAAAAAAAAGTATTTAGTCTTGTCAAACTTAAATGGCAGTGTGTATTTTTCTACAGTTACTGTCAGTGTGTCTAGGGTGAGTATTATGTGTCCCTGCACCTCATTAAAGATTTATCCAAATCTATGTTTCACATACATATATATACCTGCACCAAAAAGAAACATGTAGTAAAGGTTTAGAAAATCATCCAGGTAAAAGTTCAGAGTCAGTATTAATTCCCTTAATCAACAGATACTACTACATATTACAAAAGGATTACTTTTAAAGCAAGATGCATATAAGATCAAAAAAAAAAAGGAAATAAATCCTAAAATCTCATTTTAAGACGAAACCTTTGCTAAACCTACTAGCAACTGCCTGAGACACATTTAGCAGCCTAAGATTCAATGCACTCCTCTTTCTCCTGGTCCCTCATTTCTCCAAGTAGTAGAAGCTGCACCAGAAGTGTAAAACCCCACCACAGCAGCCATTCACTCCAGCTGAGGTAGGAAACCACTTTTCCTACCTGTTCCCCAGCCCCATTTCCAGGTAATTCCTTATACCTCATTACTGTGGCTTTCAGAGAGACTCCCTCAGTGCAAAAAATCTCTTAAAAGGCCACAGGTTAATCTCTGGAAGGAGAGGCACAGTTTGCATTATCCTGAGGTTTAAAATCCATAATGCAAGGCAGTCTACACAAAACTGCAATCAACTCCCCCTTTAGACCCCATCTGATCATTCTGCAAAGAAATCCTTGCCTGGTAAATTGTAATCTGAGTCATTTCTTCTTGTCACATTAGCATTTGGTGCCATCCTGAAGGCATTCTCCCAGCTGTTTCCATTTTAGTGTCTTTATTATTACCCTGTGCCAGGAAACAAAAAGGATCTCAGAGCAAGCACAGAGATCTCCGAGGCTGTGTGCTACTTACCCCTGCTACAATGATCTATTCTTTCCATGGATGGGATCCCTAGCCAAGGCCTAACAGTTCCAGGTCTCTCCGTGGCTTCCCAGGACCTAATTGAAAAAAACCTTCCAGGCATCAGCTCCGAAATGCAAAGCTCTGGGCTAGCAGGAGGAAAAGCAGCTCCCCAGGTTCAGCTCCCACGCTCTCCTCTCCTCCAGCTGAAGGTGCCTGTCAGTGGCAGGCAGGATTTGCCTCCCCAGCCCTGCCTGCTGGATCCACGCTGCCCATTTCATGCTCGATTTGCACGGGAGAGAAATCAGTGGTGTGCCTTGCTGGCTCTCTCCTTGGAAAGGTCCCCAAGACACGCCGGAGAGCTTCACAAGAGCCAAGAGAAACAGAGAGGGAGGGAAGGAGTGGGGTTGGTGCTCAGGCGCAGCACAAGGCTGCTGCTACAGCTCCAAAGGAGGAGAAAAAAATGACAGCCAACTGCCATCACACGCCTGAAACCCAGCACAGTCTGAGCCAAGCTGAGTCCTCATCCTTCTTCCTGTTCCTCCGGTATCCAAAGTGCTCAGAAATAAAGCACTCTGGAATTCCTCTCCGGTCCCTGGTGCTGGGCGAGCTGGCAGTCCCTGCAGGATGTGTGCCCAGCTGCCTCGGCACAAGGGTTCTCTGTTCCCTGGACACACTCCCCTAAGGAACCAAGGATTTAAATGAGGAAAAGTTTGCTGTCAAAATCTTCCCTCTTCAGTGAACGGGCTCAATATGGCTGCTCATCCAAGGGGTCTGCACCAGGACCAGAGAATGAATGATGGTGAGGGATGTACAAAATCTCCTTTTGCAGCTCTTGATTTGATAACCCCTCCCCAGGAGCTTCCCTCTTCCCCCCAGGAAGCCCCAAGCTGGGGGTCAGGTTTAATTCTGCATGGTAAGTTAACCATTCAAAGGACTGCTGGTTCTAGGAAACACCACCCCATGTAACTAATACTGCTCCTGCAATTTCACAGCACTTCTGCTAGGCAGTAACACCAAGGGCTTGTCACTGCTGGTCAGGAAGAGGCATTTTGCAAATTTTGCCAGGCTCAAAAAGGGAAAAGTAAAGATCTTCCATGCATTGTTCAAATCAAAGACAATTCAACATAATGATGGGGTTTCCACAGCCACATTTGGTATTTCTGAAGCTTCAGGGTTGTGACAGGATTCTGGTATGCTCGGTACTTCTAAAAAAAGAAAACAATAAAATGCTGCCTGACCATCCACCTATCTGAGAAGTTGCTCCTTATTCAAAGTTGCCAGCCCAGGGTGGAACATTCCAAGCTCTGGGAATGGCTGCAGTCTATTTTGTTGTTGTCTGGGTCTGTGTTGATTAACACATGTAAATACAGGCAGCTGGTGTCACTTCTCTCCCTTTCCATTTCACACTCTATTGGAGTCAGATTTCACAATTAATGGAAACCAAAAGGATGTCATTCAGAAATTAATCCTTCCTGGCAGCCTTTGCCATGCTGAGGTCTAGTCACTACCTGGGGAGACAGAGCCCCCCTCCTGGCAATATTTAGAATGAAACATCTGGATATCACACAATAATACCACAACCAGTGTTGGGAAGTGACTGCATCCAAACCCTCACGTTACACACTTCACAAGAGAGGGAAGGCTTCTTCTGTCCTGCCAACAGGGAGAACCATATTCCTCCAAGTGCAGAACTTCAGACAGGCAGCTAAGAGACTGAAGCAGAAATGAAGACAGTGTAAGCAATGAAATAATGCACAGAATTTAGCAATGAGCCTAAAGAAGAGCACAGGCAGACTCAGCCTCCTGTTTGGTACTGTTAGGGATTTAACTCTGCATGGATTCAGGACTGTGTTTCATAAGCCATGAAAGCACAACAGAAACAATAAACTGGATTTAGCCACTGGAAATAAGCCTACCAACCCTTGGACCTGCTCTGAATCCCAAAAGTTCATTTCTGACGTGCAGAATCAGCCCATGACCACAGAAGGCTGGTCCTCAGCCTGGACAACTTACCCCTCAGCCCAGCCCATCCTCTCTCCCAAGCACTCACCGAGATGAGATTTTTGAATACTGGAAGTTGACAACAGTAAAACTGCATTACAACCATCTCCATCAAAAGATGAAGCTGTTTGGAGTAGCCTGGAATTAAAGGCAAGGAGAAACCCAGTGCTGTCCGGAATTTCCGAGCATGAGGAGCCCGAGATCCCTTTGTACACTAGATGGCATTGCAATACTGATTATGGCAGGGAGCAGTCCATGTTCCTAAAGTTCCTAAGGAAAATATCAGCCAAAGGCTCTTCCTGCCCTTGGAGAAACGCTCAGCACCACTGGGTGAATATTTACAGTGTCAGAACAAGGGAGATGGTTCTGGAAGAGGAACCACTCGGTGGCTTCAGGCAAAAACAAAGAGGCAGTTAAATTGAAGGAGCTGGGTTATTTATTTATTTAAGGAAAAGAAAAGTAGCTTTGCCACAAAACAAAGTGTCCTTTCTTTCACTGGCTAGCCCTGGACCAAACAGGATACTTCCTTTGGCTGTTGCCAATCAACGTGCACAAATGCAACGTTCCCTTCATCCAAGGAAAGGGAGGATTTTCACAGCTACCCACTCAGGAACTACTTCCCCAGGAAAGCCACTTCACTGGGCCAAGGAGGAGATTGCTTTGCAGTTTTCATCCATCACTTTAAAAGAGCCCTGGCATATATGCTGGCAACATACACTGAGGATATAAACCACCCCGAACTTCCAATGTGTGATTAGTGAAGCTTACTGAGAAATGCATTCATCCACAGTCAAAAAAAAAAACTTAAGTCAGTGAATTTAACTTTTTTACAGCTCTGTAAGATCCATATACGGTGTTTCAGAAAACTGCTGACTTCCAAGGAAAGTGCATTTCAAACCAGTGAGTGAGGATTGCCCTTTCTTCCCTCTGCTCCAAAATCCAAACGTTGTGGGAGGTCAGTGACAGTTTCAGTCACAGTCTAACTTTTCCACTTGCTGGAAACAAGCACATTATTCCTCTGACAGGACTGAAAACTGATACAGTCCTGGCATGCCAGGATGTTAGTCTCTCACTCGCTTGGTTTTTCTCTTCTGTCCCTCACTAAATCAATATTAACTTTTTTTCCACACTGATAAGAATCAGTCACTGGAACAAAATGCCTTAACAGCAGGAGCTCAGGGGAGGGGAAAGAAAAACAAAAAAGCCTCCCAAATAACAATTTTGATTCAGGGGGGGAGAGTACTGTGGCAATAAGAAGCTTAATTTGCTTACAGGAGTCACTGAACCTGTCTCACTGACATGTTTTCTAAGAACTTTTGTCTCCTGAATGCAGAAACCATTAAAACCTTTAAAAAAAAAACAACAACAACAACAAAAAAACAAACAACAAACTTCAGAAACAGTCTGTGAGCAAAAGCAAAGTGGCTTTGCACAGCATGTATAGGGAAAGCACATCTTCCTGAGCAATAATTTGCAGGACTAGGCTCAGGACAGAAAGCAGTGAGAGGGGAGAAATGAGTGTTGCTACAACCACAGCTGAGAACTCCTTCCCCAGGAACAGCATCACTCATTATCTGGCTTAATACCAACTCCTCTTGCTGACAAGAGGAGCAGCAAATGAAGGAAAAGAATCTCCCTTTAGTTGGCAGAAGGAAGTGATAAAAGCTGAGAGGAAGCCCACTCCATTTCCTCCCATGACCCCAGAGCTGGGAAAACTCACCAGGCACTCATCCTTACCAACAGGCTGTGTGAACCCAGCACTTTTGGCATTTGGCCTTGCCTACACCCCCCAGTTTTACACAAACTTCAGTCTGTGGCTAGGCTGACCACTGAATGAATTTTATTCTAAGACAGCACAGAGCTACAGGACTCAAACCAAGCCCATGACCTTTAGCTGCTTGCAGATTACTTCACAAACTCCACCTCTCAAATCCACTCCTGCCCCATTTTTTTAAAAGGAATAAAATGAAAGTCTGTGTTCCACTGCTGGGGGCAGAGGCACTGTGTAAAGCTGACAAGTGGCTTGTGTCACCCATATGGATTTTCATACAAAAACTTCAGCACGTGCTCACACATGGGACAGACTAGATGGAAACATTTCCTCTCAATTACTCCCTTCTGGAAAAAAACGGGGGCTGGAGGGTGAGCAGAAGAGCTTCATGGACATGATTTTCTAAAAAGAAAAGTACTTCTAGTAGGAAAACCGGGAACTTCCCTCCTTACCCAGATGTTGCTTAAAATCTTCAGCCAGACTGAAAATACCTGGCTTTAACATGGAACTAAAAGGGGCTATCACCTGCTCTGAAAAGTAAATATTGCCCAAATACAAGAGAAACCTTTATACCAGTTGCAGAAGGAACATAAATGAGCTAAGACAAGGCACTGTAAATCCCCTTCCCCCCACACACAGTCTTTATATGACATTTTACATCATGCTGTACACATACAGCTCCATGGCACAGCTGGACCTTGTGTAGGAAGGTCTGAGTCTATTAGGGATGAACACATTCAATGACATTTACAAGAGTTAAATGACTTGAAGAAATTATCCTCAACTGGTTAAAGAAGTTTTCCAGAGTCCAACCAGGTGGTTACACTCCTGTGCCTGTACAGCAATGATGATGCTGATGCTGCAACACATCCCAAAGGCCTGAAATAAGGGGGTGCCTTAGTTTTAGCTCAACCACATTAATGAGGAAAATCTCTGAAAACTAGACCTTTCATCCTGAGGTTGATTTATAAGGTTCCAGTCTCAATAATTCTGCTGAAAGGCACTACTCAGCAAACACATGGCTGCTATAATGCAGCCATTAAGAATGAAACAGTTGACACCACTGTCACCCATTTCCAGTTCTGAAATTAAATGAGTTGGGGAAAAAAAGATTGAAATCAGCATGTTGAAACCTTGAGTCTTAAGCAACTATGTGAGAAATGCAAGTTTCCTGACACAAACAAGTTTCTTCACTCCTGTTGAGAAAGGCTGGGAGGTACGTGCACACTCCATGGCTTGCACAGAAAAACCCCAAATAAAAAGGGAAGTTTATTTTGAAATTCTCACAACTTTTAATCTCATTCTATAATTCAGTGATCTCCTTTCTTAATGACTTAAAGTCTGGAGCTGTCAGTCCAGGAAAACTAAACTCATTACATTGCACTGAAAAGCATCTCAGGCTCCTCAACACTAGCTGCAACCTTATGATGAACCAAAAGAAAAAAAAAAAAAGGGGGGGGGGGGGGGGGGCAGTTTTTTGAGCTTTTCAGAGCCTTGTCAGTCAAAAAGATGCTAAAGATGGATTCCTCCTAAATTTTTCTTAGCAGTGAAGTGCTTGGATCACTAAATAAGCCCTATTTACAGCTGGTCACTGAGGTCAAATGGAGTAAGGAGTCAGGAAAATCAGAGAAATCTTCTCCTCCTGCCCTGAGGTTGTCCCCAGAGCTGCAGAGGCTCCTCAGAGGCCAGGCAGGAGAGGACCTGCACAGCACAGCACCAAGTGACAAAGAGCACTGAGCACATCAGAGACTGCAGCATGAAGCACCAGAGCTGGGGGTCACCCAACCTTCCACATTTGGTGTCCCTGGAGAGCAGGAGCACTTCATTAACACTGTGATTTTCCAGCAGTTAGATGGAAATGTGTTGCACACCCTGACACAGAAAGGCCAGCTGGAAAAAATGAAACTCTGTTTTCCAGAAGACAAGTACACCCAGGAATTACCCCCTTACTTGCCTGCCATGCATTATTTATGTCATGTGGCAAAAGTAATTTATCATGTCTGCATTTCCAGCATCCCAGGGGAAAAAGAAAAATGCTTTTGCAGATGTGTGTCTCTAAGCTGACTCAGTGAACAGCAAGAACAGCAAAGCAAAATGCTTTCTGTTAATAGGATTACACAAATTATCTAGGAAGAACTTAATAAATAGGATTGTTTTTGTGGACTAGTCGATAGACCATGTCTTGTTTTCTTGATCCATGTATCAAAACTTTGTTTGTCTCCAGAGTGTGGGTTTCAAGAGTTAAAAATACAGACAAACTGCATAAAGGTCACTGACATCTGAAACTCTGTTTTGATTTTTAACGTAGAAAATTCTGCTTAGGATGTCAGAGGCAGAAGATGAAATAGTGAAGACCTAAAAAAGAGCATTTTAACCTTTAAAATTCCCAGATGTCACTTCTGGGAAGGTGGGTTTTGAACAGCTATGGTCACATTGGAAACAGGGCTACACCTTGCAGACTCTACCTGAGATTTTCCCCTTGGAATGGCATAGTTGGGTTTTTTGTTTTGCAATTAAGCATTTCCTTGCACTTGATCAAAAAGCTTACACCAAGGCTTCAGCCCCAAGAGAAGGTGTATGGAAGGGGATCTGAATCAGGCTCTGATGCACCTCAGCAAGGCAGCCCCTTGGTCCTCAGCTGCCACTTCCCTTTCTGTCAAGCAAACTCTTTTTACCCCAAGGCCCCAACCCTGCCTATTCCAGGACTGAGCAGATAAAGAATCATTAAATAATTTGCCAGCATTTCCAACTGAATTCCTGGATTCACATCGTAAAAATAACAGAAGTTGTTTTGGTGTTTTAAATTACCTCAAGCTGGTAAATGGGAACTGGGTCCAAAATTGGTTATTCTAAAGCTTGAATGTTTTGACACACCACATTTGCAAACACTCAGGCACCTGAGTGAGACTTTTCAAGTTCTGTAGACAAAATGGTCAGAAATAAAGAGTCAGAAGAAATAAGATCCAAGAGCTTTCTGGTCTGGCCACCCAGGAGAGCTGAAGGTCAGAGCCTTGCCTTGCAGGACATGGAAGCAGAAGCCTCCATCTTCTGCTCACCCATCACAGCAAGGGAGAAAAACCCAAACCCACCAAAGCCTACACAACATGTCCAAAAGTCTTCTAGACATTAGAACAGTACATGTGGGTGAGAATCTGTGCCTCCCCTGCTGAACTAAACCTCTGCCTGAACCCAGAGCCCTGGGAAAGTCCAGATTCACAGGAAAGCTTCTGCACCAATCTCTCTGTTGGAAAGCAAACAAAGAGCACAACCTGGGGCTCAGCTCAGCAGATGTAGGAACATCCTCTCCAACACACGTGCAGCCCAGCCAAGATTTTCATAGGTAGCACCTAAATACCATCAGTTCAGCTGCTTTCCTCTGCATGTTCTGGCCTTGCAGGATAGATCATCACGGCACAAGTGGAGTGTCAAGCTTCTACCTGAGTATTCAGAGACAATTCTTCCCTGGTTTTATAACGAGAGAACAACCTTGAGTTCACCACCCTTGTGATTTGCAAAGACTGGAAACCACCTGGAAAGCAGATCACAAACCCACCACGAGCGAACGGTCTCCACAGTGGTCAGAGCATTTCTGGTCTGTTCAAACCAACAGACCTTAACCAGCAAGAGACCTCAAAGCCCAGCCAGCCAGGGATACAAATTTTCCAAGATCAGGCTATAGCCTATCCGTATTTCTTCTCCACCAGGAAATGAATGAAAACATTTATAAGCACAGGACAAAGGAATGCACACACCTCTGGCAAGCTAAGCTAATGAATGAACACTTTAAAAACTTGTAGCCTACCTTGCTACTCCTGAGCTGCCAACTCTGTCATCAAACCTCAAAATTCTGGCACATAAGCACAAACTAAACAAACTCTCCTTTTTGTAAGCAGGTACAGTAAACACAAAATGTAAATGTTCCCAATCCTGTTTGGTTTAACAGTTAATACATCCACTGACATGACAAACCTCCACTGGAGAATGAAAACACCCTCATGCTTCTGTAAATCTCAGTTTGCCAGTTACTAAAAATCACACCAGCTTGGCAGAGATTGCAGATCTCTGAGTACAATATTATGCTGCATTTTAGCACCATTCCTGTTAACAGTATAGCTTTTACTATATACAAAACCATTTTTAATGAAGTTTAATCCTCTCTCAACTCTGAAACACAAGTGAAACAGATCTTTCTGGAGCACATGGATTCTTTTCAGATTTTTAATATATTTAATATATTTTAATTATGCATATAATACATCATCCTGTTTTTTTCAGGTCATTAAACCTCAGGGAAGAAAAATTGCCCAACACAACTCTGTTCCAGTTACTAATTAAAACGATTTTTTTACACTTTTGTGCCACACTGCTAAAGATGATTTACGATGGCGGCAAGCAGCAGGAGGTCAATGCCAAAGTTAACAGCTGGCCTAACAGTCCCTTTTTAGATTTATTCATGCCATCAAATACCACTATGCATCAATAAAGACTATAAATCCACAAACAAGTTTGCTCTGTTTTCAGTGATGAATGCAGGGGGAGAAAAATAAGCTGGATTCCTGCAGGAGGTCAGTGTTTTCAAACTGGAGTGTGACTAGAGCCCAGCTGCAATGAGTAAGAGAAAATATCTATCTTAACACACCAAAGTCTGGAGAAAATGCTCAGCCAAATTTGCACAGTGGTATTTCTTACAGTCCTAAGTCATGAACACATTCAGCACCTTGGCCCAGCCACAGAAATGCTGTGCTGGGTTCTGCTCACACACCTGCTGGAGAGATGATTGGAATTCATAAACACATTCCCAAGGTAAAAAGGAGAAGAAAAAACTGAAGAAATAACAGCTCAATTGAATCAACAGGTAAAATCTCATTTGTTTTCAACAATGATTTGTGGGTTATAGTCTGCCTTTCCATTTATACACTGAGATGATTAGCTTAAAATACAGAACCTCCATGGAACCAGCCAGAAAGCCAATGCAGATAAATAGTGACAGAAAGGAACTTTCCTCCTTGTGACAGGCACTTCAATAACCAGCCAGTTGAGTAACATCAGACAAATTACCTTTTACTGTATAATAAAAGATAAACAGCTTTATGAATTATTGATTCCAGTGAGTGTCACTCAGGGGTAGAAGGTGAGAGCAAAGCACAGAAGATGTTTTAAGAATTACCTAGAAGCTAAGGGCACAGAGAACAGCAGCAATCCCCCCCTTGCCTTTGGAGGATCACAAATGCCTTCAAGGTGATGCCCAGGTCAGCAGCAGGACCCCCTTAGCCTTAGGATTCTCTCCTGCCAGGGTTTTGAGCAGGCTCTAATAACTGGCAGAGAATTTACACAATTCCTACCCATTCAGGTTGGATCACTAAAAGGCTGCTTGCTTTCTCTACAACAAGTAACAACTGGAAAACAAGTAGTAAATGTGGGACCAGCAATAGTAAAGTTAATGGGGAAACACTCTCAACTTGCAGTTACTCTTGTACTATGTAACCCACACTGAATTTCTCCCCATTTCCCTGGAAGAAACCCAAACAAGCTGGAATTTCACAGGTGTGATCTCGGTTCTAGGGAAGAATTTTTCTGAGGAGTTGGTGGCAACTTGGAAGCAAGACCAGGAAAGAGAAGAATCCAAAAACTGAGGTGAATTTACTTGAATATTTTCCCAACGTTTCTGGCATTGAGAAGCTTGGCCTAGAGACACCAAATTTTAGAAATCTGTTGCTACTGGCAGGAGACTGTGCCAAGTTTCATGGAGTTGTGGCTGAAATGATTAAGTTAAGAGAAGCAGTTCCCACCTACACTATGAACAGTTGTTTTTATATACCATGTCCTTAAAGCAGCCCTTGCAACATCTCTCCCTACCACTTTAGAAGACAATAGTAAGGAAACCAGGTGGGAAAGACAGGGAACAGGAGAGGAAACCCTTGGTCTAAAGAAGTGGAACATAATGTACCAGAACCTGGCAAAGTCATTTTGGAAGAAGATTAACAGCATCCAGAGATGAAAGGTTAACACAAGCACCACTTCATGTGCAATATGGGTGTGCACATCATAGCCACTCATCTATTTGTACAGAATTGTCTTTCATACCAAAAGTACAGAGCAAACTTCAGGCTATTTTTTATGATTTTTACTGTGTATTTCTGTCTTGTAAAAGGAACTGGGGCAGGGGGGCTGCTGTTTCATGTTTCACTTGTTAAAGTAAATATTTTTTTTCTCTTTGTAAACACTTTGTCTATGAGAGGAATAACTCATGAGCCTGGAGCTGCTCATGACTGCCAAGAGAGAGAAAGTTTTCATGCCCAAAGAAAAGCTGAGGCAATGAACAAGCCCCCCTATACTGAAGGTAGTGAGCAGCCTTAGGTTAAAATCACTGCTGGAGATGTGAACCAAGCTCTCTGAGTTCACACAGACACAGATCAGGGACCACTCTTCCATTCCTCTTGGCTGTACCTGCTCTCTGCAGAGGATTTCTTAAACTACCCCAGTGAACTCCAGAGAAGAGAGTTCAGAAAAGTTTCCATTTTTTTTTCCTTTGCAATCTATCTCAGGAAAAAAATTACTGTTCGATTAACATGCCTTCACACCCACATTTCCCTTCTCAGCCCCCTCCCTGGAGTACTATCAAATCAAATTTAAAAAGCCAACCAAAAAGAAGGTGACCCTAAAAAGTATTTTCTCAACAGACTTTGCTGACAAAAGACACAAGAACTGAACTGCTCTTTGCTCTTCTGACCCTTAAACCATGACAGGAACATGCAATGAGAGGCACCCACCCCAGCTCCCACAAACCCAGCCCCTGGTCCTGCCTGGAAGGCTGCAGCTTGCCAAAGGCTCCCAAAGCAGCAAACACTGCTGAGCTGGGAACAGAGCTGCTGGGAGCTGCAGGAGGAAGGGATTCTGGTTCAAACACTTCCTTTACCACTGATAAGGGCTGTGCTCCTACCACTGCAATTCCAAGGCTTGAGAGATAAGAGAGGATCTTCCACACATGTAATCCCATCCTGGTCTGACAGGGTTATTTTTAGAAGGCAAACCCAGAGACAGATAAGGTGCTGTTGGAAGGGGTAAAGCTGTGTCAAATGCAAGATTGCTGAAGTGATAGGAGTGTCCATGACAGCACTTCCTCTCCTTTAGCAATGGGGCTTTTCAGGCAGCAAAAAATATAATCTGGGAAGTGCAGAGCTGAGCAGCTCTCCATATTCCATTAGTAAAACCCACTCAACTGAAGATAATTTTTTAATTCTTTTAAGTGAAGAACTAAGTCTTCATTTCTAGCAGGAAGTAAAGATATCTACAGAATACCTAAACACTATTGCTGAGGTTTTTCTATAAGGTACATTAAGTCAAATGACATTTGCACCATGCTGGGGGAGGAATCATTCTGCTTTGCATAACTTAGCAAAACAGGGTTTTTGTTGAAATAATAGCAGTGCCAAAGCTCACTAAAAGGCAGTGAGATCGTGACACAGCTGCTGTACTGGGATACTCAGGGAATGAATTAACATGAGCAGCTCTACAGCTAAAACACAAAACCTGCAACAGGCAATCAAAGTGGCCTGGGCTGAGCACCATGCTCAGGCACTGAGCTGATGAGGGATATATTATTTTAAGTTCAACTGGGATGATCAAGGCACTTCTGAAGTGGGATGTGTGGTGAGCCCTTCTGCCTAAATGCATTTAAGACCTGGAGGAGATGCTGAGCACTTGGAACTTCATGCTTCAGTGCTCAGCTGAACACCAAGATGCCCCATACAGCAACACCTGTACAAGTAACATTTTTATATTGATGAATTGAGTTTTGACCTTCTAGAGAGAGGAGAGGCATCACAGGCAGATGTTAGCCAGGAGCTGGAGAGAAGACAGCAGAACTGACCTGTGGAAGCCCCATCAAGGCCTGGGCTGAGAGCATCTCTCTGGGGAGTCACAGAGCTCAGTGAGGCTGAACCTGCTAACAGCTCTCACACACTGACCCACATCAGAGTGGAATCTGTTCAGTGGAACCTGGATTTTCATCCTAACATTAAAAATCGATGATGAAGCCTTAAAAAATGAATGCAGTGATAAACGTAAGGTATTTCAGAAAAATCCCAGTGAATTTCTGGCACTGAGGCAATCTGTAAAGCCCAAACTGTCAGTACAGCTTGGACATCAACTACCTGTGCCTGGCAAAGCAGCAATTTTCTGCTAATGCAACGTGTGTCTTGCTGGCAGATGAGGTTGAAAGAAGTATAGCAGAACACTTCTGAAGAGAGAAACATCCCAGAATTTACCTGATTATCTTAGCATGGTGCTAGGATAAGAAGAGAGCAAATCCTTTTTAAACCATCTCAAAAAGTTAATTTCAAATGATCTCATGAGGTGAAATGCCAAGATATTAATACCTATTGCACCATGAGAACTTATTATAAGTGACACAAATGTTACAAAACAATCTGAAATTTGGCCAGGCTGTTAATAGACAGCATTACACAATTCCTGACACAGGCAGATAATGCTCCATTTCTACTATGCAAATTTTTAACAGTGAATAGATTTTGAAAGGAGCTTACACCCACCACCCCTCAGATGCAACCCAGTAACTCTCTATTAGGTGCCAAGCTGTCATTTAGAAGTCCCTTCAGCATTCTGCTTTTCTCTAGTTTACTTTGTTATCCCAAAGGAGCTATCAATGAATGCCACCCCAGTAAAATGTATCAGCTCTATCTGAAGCTATTTTTAAGTCTGTAAAATAATACTGCTGTTGCATTTCATTTATCTTATCATTAATACTGGTCTCCTACTAAGGAAATACTGTACTGCCCTACCCTTTTGTATTTCAGGAGCAAAGCTTTGCCCTTAAGGTATTTTTATCCATTTAAAAAGTTATTACACCACAGGGATCCAGCAGAAATCCTGCTTAGAAAATGGAAGGGGGAAAAGAAGCATAGAACCTGATTCACCTTATTCAAGCACATGTTTTGCTTCAGGTACACAAAGAGTTAATAAGTCTGCACAGTTTTTCAGAGGTAGCAATGGTGGAAACGGAATTAGCCCCCCAGCACACACACAGTCACACTGGGATGACACTGCCTCTCATGCTGTCACCCTTCTCCTGGCTTGACAACAACACAGACACTGTCAGAGGAAACAGCCCAGGGGCCTGACACACCTGAAGAACCCATCCTACTTCTTCTTCCTGGGTTATTCCTTCCCCAGTTAGTGCTCTGCAGCCAGCCCACTCCCCAGGGCACAGCACAGAGGACAAGTGAGCAGGAGCAAGGCACCACAAAAGTAACTCCATCAGCCCCTGCTTGGGGAAACTCCCCTCCAGAACTTGATTTCAGTGTGCTGGCAGAACTACAGGAAGGAAATCTGTAAAGATGATGTTATCTGATTTTACTTCTCCCTTTCAGGAACACATAAATGTCAGTATTTCAACCCTAGGAGTATGCCCTGCATCCTTCCATGCTCTAAAGAGCAGTGCCATGCAAAGGGGTCCCTCTCCAGCGTGCAGATGGTGCTGAACATCTCTGAGCCTCAGAAAGGAAAACTCAAGAGGACAGCACAACACAAAGCACATCTGTGTGTGCACAGAAGCTTGCTCAACACCTACCTCAACATCCAGTTTCTCTCCCAAATTATCTAAGTGTCAAACCAGAAAATTACCAGGAGACTGGAAATAGGAACATAGATTAGTCACACAGTTTGGCTTCAGCATCCTGAGGAGTGCTCCTGTGTGCATGCACAACCCTCACTATCAGCTGTGATATTTGCACTGCAGTCCTCTGCAAGCCCACTCTTGTCTGACTTGTTCTGCCCCTGTGTCTGTGTGTCTGTCCCTGCACATGCACCAGGAAAGGACACACTTTGAGCCCTGAGTAGGACCCTGACTCCTTCTCAGTGGGAATTTCACAGAGAGGGAGCAAACGGATGCATAATTCTGTTTGCAAACCTGTCATGTACAGAAACATGAAAGGCTGTAAATAATTCAGTCTGTATTACAGGAAATGTTGTACAAATGAAAAGGTTGTAACCTCTTTTTTGGCTACAAGACTGGCAGATGCTGGAGGCATTCCTGCTTAAGTGCAGAACAAGATGTGCCCTGTTCATGAGCAGCAATTCTTGGGTCTCTGCCCTCCCCAGTCCTGCTCAATGAAAACTGCAGGATGGATCACAAAGGAGTGAAGCCTGCAAACTCCTAGAAATGCAACTGGGGCTGACTGGCAATTTCTTGTATTCTGATGACACAGCTGCTGCAGTGCTCAGTGCAGAGCTGAGGGAACACAAAGAGAATGGATGAATTTGAATTATTTATATTTACATAAACACGTTCACAAAATTGTTTAGATACACACATGCACAAAGAAAAAATATGCATGCAGTTATTGCATGTGACTCAATAATAAATGTTTTATGCTGTCTCAAAACAGTGTCATCAGTCAAATCCACTGGAAAAAAAAGTCATCTCCACTCTCAAAGGAGTGGCCACGTGGCTGAGTACAGCTGCTGGCCCAGCACAGGGAAGCTATTCCCAAGAAAGAGACCACTCTGCTTCAACTTTCCACTAAACACTTTGCAACAAACTGAACAAACCTCAGCAGAGGTCCCCTCTGCCTTCTCCCTCACGAGCTTAGTTGGCAGGCAAACCCCAGGCTGGTTTGTATAAAAAAGAAATGCAGAACTCACCTGTATGTTGCCAAAGTCCACGTTTTCATAATGGAAATGTGCACATTCAGCCATCTTCGGGAAGTGACCCTTTGTAAAGGATAACCTGGAGCACATCAAAAGCACACTGTAAGAGAGCTGCAAATCCCTGAAACATTGCTCAGCATCAAGCACTGTTCTAAAATGTAGCCACGGATACAAAATAATGACTTTCTCATCCTAAAAGCCAAGGGAGCAGAGGGGTTTGCTGATGTGATGCACCAAAACAGAGGAGAACAGAACCAAGGGAGAAAGGAAAACTAAATTGCAAAGTGACTTTTCTCATCACAGCCTTAAAGAACTGTGGGGCATTTCAGCAACCCCAAAGCCCACATCTTCAGGAAATGGTGCAGGGAGAAGCTGCTCTACCTTCACAAATGCATTCTTGCAGTGCAAATAAACAGCCTTACACGAGACACATAGGAAAGGAGAACTTTACCTGTGAAAGGCATCACAGCCCATCAGTCCCGGGTTGATGTATCTGAGGGTGCAGAACAAATGCTATTTATCCTTTGCCTTTTTCAAATTCAGGAGTGAGGCATAATTATTCCCAAGTGTCTCCAGTTACCATGATGGCTGACAGAGAGATCCTCTGGCTCTGCAACATGCTCTTGCTTCTGCTGAAGCTATTATAGACTCCTATAGATATTTCTGGTGGTGAGCCAATGAGATTGTCATTATCTAGCTCTCTCTTCCCACGGGAATAGAAGTGGGAAGTGAGATGCTGCATCTGGCTGCTCAGCACCAGAACAAAGAGCCATTTCCCTTCCAGCAGCAGAGCACTACAGAGAGGTGATCTGAATGCACAGACCCATCAATAGGAGGGAGCTCAGGGCCCCAAGTCAGCACTCTGAGCAAAGTAATATTGATTGGTTCTGATTCCCCCCTTTGCAGGTTAGGGGTTTGAAACCTTAGCTGCAAGCATAATAAATTGGTTTATATTCTCTGGGAGAGAATGAGGGAGGGAGAGAGAGAAAGAGAGTTTAAGCCCAGAGTTAAAAAAAAAGTCTGTGAGATCAAGGGAAAAACAAAATACTCCTAAAAAAAGAAAAATTGTCAAGACTCATTCAAATGAAGAGGTACAGGGCAGAATGCAAAAAAAAAAAAAAAAAAAAAAAAAGAAAAGAGAGAAAGTATCAAATAAAAAAATAGATCTGGGCCACCCACTTGTCCTGGTGTAGCTTCCTGAAGCACAGAGAGACAGGCAAAAGGACCTCATTTATACACTGCCTTCTCCTTTGGTTTCTTTATATATAAGTGTTCTTTTTTTTAAAAAAAAAAAAACAATACTGTTTCAGGAAGAAGTCACAAAATTGTAAAAATAGAGTAACAGTGAGCCCAAGACTAATAAGCTTTGCTTCTATGGCCATAAACAGGTGAGACTGTCAACAAAACCTCACACACCCCCTGTTTTAGATTACATTAGCTACAATTTACTTTGTTTCACATGGATTTTGGTTGCTCAGATGAAGATACTCTAAAGAACTGTTGGTGAATGCCCTTGCTGTATTGCAGCACCATAGCTAAACCCCAGACTATCAAAACTAGGAGCCCAGCAAAGATGGGGGAAAAGATCCCAGAAGACTGCTCTTACTTTTTTACATTCTTCACTTTCATACTTGCTGTGCTGCCACAGGTCCGGAGCGGCAGCTCCCCTGGGAGGTCAGGGATATCTGCACCTCTTGCCTGCAAAAAACAAAAAAGAATAAGCAAAAGAAGTTAAAATTTGACTTGCATGCTATAGCCTAGACTGTGTATTTTTACATAGATGTAAAAACAGAGCTCAAATCTCAGTGCTACAAGGTGTACTTCTGCTTTTTTAATGAGGAAAAGTGACCCTTGGGATTCTGACCATTCTCTCTTCCTGACCCATGTTACTGTTAATTCTTAGCATTCATACCTGCTCCTGGTTTCTACAGAAGAGCTTTTCAGAGGCAGGAGTCTAACAATTATTCCTGAGCTCTATAGACTCCCCACTAGGTACATATTTTCCATACACCTGTGTACGTGGATGCAGGCAGAGGCAGCAGAGCAGCTGGATAGCTCAAACTGTGGCAAATCAAGGTAATGACAGAGCTGTATGTGGGAGGTAAGCTTTAAAAAAGAGATGTTTGAAGCTATTGGTATAGGTACATCAGCAGATTAAAATTCCTTAGTCACTAAAATTCATTTACTTTAGTAAGGCCAGAACTACAAACTCCCTCTTTTCATTTGTCTGTCATGTTTTGCCACCCTCTCCCTCCTCCAGCTGCTTTTCCAGAAGCTGTCAGCTCTGGCATTCACCATCACAGGCAGCAGCAGTTTCCCTTCCTGTGCTGGGCTCCAAGCTCAAGAGGAATGTGGGGTTTCAGGTGAGGCTCTTACGAAGGGAGCAGCGATCAAACAGGAAGATCAGCACAGACTTCACAGAGGAACTGAAGAAAAATCTGGTTCCCAAAGCTGGCCAGAGAGAGCTCATTAGTGATGGGGGGGAGATCAGCTGAAGGAGCTTTTTGCTGCTTTATACAGTGCACTACAAAACTTGAATAATGTCCAAAATAGTAACTGCTCAATCAAGAGGAAGAGAGGCACTTCAGAATTCTCCCTTTCAGAAGCCTGGAATGAAGAAGTAACACATGAAATCCATTTTCTAATGACAAGAATAAAAAGACAAGTTCCCTGATCCAGAAGACCAGTACCAATGCTTCTACAAGGTGGTTCACCCAAAGCTCTCTCTGAACAGAGGAGATGAGTCCCAAAACTGGTACCCACTGCAGAAAAGAGCTGTAGAGAGCAGTGGAAAACACAGGAACAAGTTGGTCCTGCCCCCCCAGACTTCAAAGTCAGACAATCACAATTCAAGCTAGCAGCCCAGGAATGGAACAGACAATGGGGGAATCTCTCTTACCCCCTTCCCTGAAGCTCTCATCCTAGCTTGACATGGGTCAATTTTCCACGTGTTTCACCACAACACAAAGAGCTGCAGTAAAAAAAGTCAAACCCAGTCACCATGCCTTTATTCATGAACTTAGAGAAGCAGAGCCAGAGGGAGTGATTCCTCTCATTCAGCTCCAGACACACAGGAGGGATGCAGCTACAACTGTGTTACCTACCCCAGGCTACTTTTACAGTCACCAGAGATAAACAGGCACTTTGGGTCTGGTTCACCTACTTCAGACAAGCAGCTGAAGACAAAAGCAAGCGTGTTGCAGGGTATCCATTGCTCCCTTGACCCAGGGAATGAACCTGGCACAGACACACACACTGCAGACAGATGGGTTCATGAAAGCAGCAGGACTGCAGCACATTCTCTGCTCCTGAGCTCTACCCTTGGAAAAGGGAGGTTGCAGCTATCAGGAGTCAGCTCTCCCCTTCCAACATCACTGAATAAATTTGAAGCCAGAAACAGCCACTCTCTCTTTGCCTACAAGAAAGCTGGGGGAAGGCTCTGGACACAGGGGTGTCCTGAGAGGACGTGGGGCAATGGTACCCAACTTAAAGAGGGGAGATACAGGTGGGACATTAGGAAGAAATTCTGTAATCTGAGGGTGGTGAGACCCTGGCACAGATTGCCCAAGGAAGCTGTGGATGCTCCATCCCTGGAAGTGCTCAAATGCAGGCTGGATGGGGCCTTGAGCAACCTGGGCTGGTGGGAAGTGTTCCTGCCCATGCAGGAGGGTTGCAACTGAGTGAGCTTTAAGGTCCCTTCCAACCCAAACCATTCTGTGATTCTGTGAGTTGTGCCTTTCAGAGCCCTGCACAGAAGTGATGCTTCAGCTCCACAGCTGTACAGAACACCCACACACTGAAGAAAAACAAGGACAATATTTATATTCTTAAATAAAACTGTCCTTGGCTGACTGACTGTTACTAGGCACACAATTATTTCAATATTTAATGGGACACTTGAGAGTCTCATTGTGAATTTTATCATTAGGAGGATCACCAATTTAATAAACCTCATAGGTCTTTTACATAAGAAAATAACTAATTACAGTAATAAAAGTGCCATTCCTGTAAGCTGCTCATAGGCAAAGCTGGATGGGCTTGCCTTAATTTGCTAAGGAACAGAATTTCTGTAGGAAGAAAAATTATTTTTCTTCTCTGTGAGCAGGAGAAGCTGGTGGGATATAAAAATGCATAAACAAATCTGACAGAAAAATGTGGGCTTCAAGCCAGCTTGCAGCAGTGGGCAGAGACTACCCTGGATCTGACTCAAAGCAGCGTAGGCAAAACTCACACCTCCAGGAGACCTAAATGCCAGCATCTCTCTGAATAAGTTCATTATCCTCTGGCTTCCAGTTATGTCTAAATCGTGCTGGAAGAAGATATCAGCCTCTCCCATTTCCAACAGCAAGTAGCTATTTAAATGACTACAATGAGATGAAATACAGTAATTAACTTTGTTTGCTTTTCCAAAAAGATCTGAGCTCTTTGGACTCTGCTGCAGAATAACAAGTTCTCCCAAGTCTCAGAGTGGAGGAAAAAAGGGCAGAATGTTGATCTTTAGCAAGCTAAAATCTTAAGCAAAGTCAGAAAAAAATTGGTGAATAGATATATAAGAAACTCATTGCCATTTTAGAAACCACACTAGTCAAAAAAGACCCAGCAGTTACTTCCCATTTAAACTAAAAATCTAAGCTAGAGAAAAGCACACTTTGTTCAGCACTAGATTCATACCTGTTTTGACCCAAAACATCATCCTAGACTTCTCTCCTCTCAAAACACAAAGCACTCCAAATAAGATTTGTCACCTTTTGTGCTTTGTGTCACAGTAATTTAATTTTTAAAAGAATTTTGAAACAGTTGAATTATTTACATCAGAGAATTGGCTAGCTAACCTTCTGTGGAGCCCTAGTAATTGCCTACCAAATCTCTTTATGCAAATTATTTAGTCCAATTTTCACAGCTTAACATCACTGCTACATCCATCTGCTTTGGTCCAAAACTTGGTAAACAAATCAGGTCTTGAACTAAAGTGCAGTCTCTTGATTTCATCAGGATCCTCAGTCCTCCTACATTTTCACTGAAGGATTTGAGCACCACCCATCTCCCCTGCACTTGGATCAGGAGAAGCTGGGACAACACTGGAGACCTTCAGGATTTTATAACAGGCACACACCTTGATTGCAAAGCAGGTAGAGCCCACTGAAATGTTGCTCTAATTCTGGGAGAACTCTATATATCAGGAGAGCTCTGAGGCACCATCACTTGTGTTGCTGCTTAACTCCCCAGGAAGCTGAGAGCTCTCCCGATAAATCTGGGGGCCCAGCTTTAAGCATCTGAGTTTGAAATTTTGGGTCTTTATAGACATGATTTGGAAAACTTCAGCTTTGTGCTCTGTAGCACAAAAGCTTCTCATAAATAATTTATATGTAGCAATTCTACTGCATAATGTGAATGGATTTTCTCCTAAGAAGACTCACAGCATTTATCAGAAAACACGGCAACCTGTCTCCCTCACATCCACAAACATAACACAACCTGGAAGAACTCATAAAATTGAAGAAAACAGTCAAGGGAACACAATGTGATAAAGTTTCCACTTCAGCATCCCCAACAGGGGAGAGCATGGATCCAATGCAACCCACATCCCTCTCCTCCTGCCAGGCTTAACACTGGGACACACAGGAAGGGAAGAAACACTGGAATCCCACCAGGCTCCAGCAAGCCCATAGAGAGCAAACTGGCTCTGCCCAATACTTCTATAAAACCCCTGAGGAGGGAGCATACACAGGAACAGACACAACACAAGACCTGACAGCTCAGCACGTACCTGTGCTATGGAATTCACCTGGGATTTCTGGAGGTACAAGTTCACTTGAATCCAAGGTTAACATAAAGCAAGAATAACTGTTAGACATGCAGTAACATTTATCTATCTGCCTACCATCAGCCTCTCACCAGAATCTGTTTGGAGGGACCAGACTGCTCTGGATTCCTTCAGCAAATGGCCTTCTTTCTAAAAATGGCAGAGCTGATTCAAAATGCTAGCTGGTTTCCATGACAGCCTTTCCTTTACATCATCCTAATTTTTCCTCGATTTTCTTGGGGCGGGGGGGAAAGCAACCCAGCCAATTCTATGATTCTGTGATGCTGGGATTTAAAATGAAGAAGCAATTGCATCTGGTTTATGTAACCAGGTCCAACAGTCTCAGCTGACACAAAAATATCTGCTCACTAGACTACAGCAGCTTTACCAAAGAAATGAAAAATAAAAATAAAGACCCCTCCTTGAACTCTGCATTTCCCAATTGACCATTTCCAGGAATTAATTTCTGTGCTGTTCACAGCCTGATCAGCAGAGTGCAGCACTGGCACATTTAATAACCACCTGGAGTCTACTCAAGGCTGCAAACCAAGGAGCAGCTCCTGTTCTGGTCCCCAAGGGGCCTGTGTACCCATCTATATTTGCAGAAGGTGGCTGCACAGCCTCACTCAGAAAGGAGCAAGGCATGAGGTAAATTTTACCTTTGAGAGCAAGGTTTTAGCACAGTCTGATTACAGCAATCCAAGCCACTGTGTGCAAGGAACCAGCTTTGAGATCCATCAGAAAGGCAAAAAGATGTTTTTCAGAACGAGAACCATTTTAACTATTTTTTTTTTAACTGAACTCCTCACTTAGCTCATCAGTGAGTGCAAACTTCTTCATCCCTGTTGCAAAGAAAAATAAATCCTTTCTGATGTGCCAAGGGGTAGCTGTAGGACTGACAGGGTGATGTGCAGGCACACCTGGACTCATTACAGGTAATACTGACTTTTTAATTTATCTCTCAGTTTGGAATGTGGGGAAAATTTACCCAGAGACACCTTGAAAATATCATGGTAAAGGAGAAATGTAATAGAGGAGAGGCAATGAAAAAAGTGCTTCCAGTAGGGAAACTCTGAATACTGGCCATGCATATTCATTACCCCATGTCTAAGAAATCTGCCTTTAATAAAGAAGATACTTTAATGTGTATCATTTTTTGAGTTTGGGACTTCAATTCTATTTTCCACGTTCCCTGTCAATGCTGAATTGTTCTGGCCAGCACTTACTGCATGGCACGGTTAACAGTGAATTCTTCTCTTTCAGAAGACCACACAGGATGTGTTTTTTCTTCTCCCAGCTTTTCCCCTCCAAAGGGGGAAAAAATAAGAAGAATAAAAAAAAAAAAAACAACAAACCCACAACTTGAAAGCATTGCCATGAGCTGGCAAATTAAGGGAAACTTCTCATTCCTGAGACTTAGCATCACAGAAGAGTTAGTCCAGGGCATCCATTTCCCAGAGTTTAAAAGATCAGTCTGGAAAGAACAAAGAACAAATTCTTAACTATTCATCTCCTGTGTTTTCAAATGCAGTTCACTAGCTGGCAGCTCCTGGATAAAACCATCTCCAGTTCACATGTAAAACAACTAATGTGGTAAGTGGAAGCTGAAACCCAGGCTAAGCAGCTTGGCAGCTGTATCAACCTACTTTGGCAGCATTATTGTCACTGTGACCACAACTCCCCCTGAAAGCAGCCTCACTCTGTGTCACCACCAGATTTCCTAAGTGAGGCAGGAGGAGATGGCTCAGAATTGCACTGATTCTCTGCAGAGGAATCAAATGCACCCAAAGGAGGGGGATTATTCCCAGCAAAACAGTCCCACACTTGTATTTTCTTTCCTTGCTATCATTTCTTTGCAGGACAAACATGGGTGCAGGAAACCAAACTGCCCATGCAGGGCCAGCATTAGCATGAGAACTACCTGGCAGCTTCAAGTTTGGGTTTGACATTGCTATAGAGAGCACTGAGCTCCCTGATTAACCATTCACAAAGGTCCCAGCCCAGGGAGCTGCAGCTCTGCAGTACCCAGCCTCACATAATAGCAGCCTGGCTATGGAATGCACTTTCTTTAAGAACAAAAATCCCCCATCCAATATGCATGGGAAAGGCAGCCAGGGTTAGTGTTTCTTCTGTAGAGCCTGCAAAATAAATTTGAGAAAAAAAGCCACAGGAAAAAAAGAGCATCCAATGAGCACAATCCTTTGATTCCAGTTCCCTGTTGGTAAAAAAAAAAAAAAAAAAAAAAAAAAAGACCCCCAAAGTCCCAGACCCTGTTTGATGCAGCATTTCTGCAGTCTCTTGTTTCCCAGAGGGAGGAGGGGGTCCTGATCGTGGCTGAGTTACAAAAGGACAAGTGGAGCTTTGGGCTGGTATGGTAGAAAGCAATTTCTCATCACATAAAAAACTACAGGGATGAACTCAGCAAATACCACTCTGGTAATTCCCCTGGCCATACTCTGTGATTATGCAAATAACAAAGTTAGGTTATGTTGCAGGTATAAATCAGCTTAGAAATTGAAGAATTTTCCCAATGCAGTAAAAGAAAGGCTGGGAAGGTGAAAGAAAGAACAGACTGAAACTTAGCCCCAGTACATGAGTCAGTAGAGTTGAATTAATAATTTATCTTTATTCATATAAAGCCAACCTGGACTCAGCTTTTCTTTTCCAATGGAATAAAATAGAAAAGTGGCATATGAAACACCCAGGCCCTCACAATAACTCAGGGATGGGAAGAATGCAGCTACTCATAAGGTGCAATTTATACCAGAAGCTGTCCCCAAACTTGTGAAGAACAGAAGGGTCAGCTCACTAATGGTGTTCAAGGGTTGCCCAGGAAAGCTTGGCCTGGGCTCACAGCTGCTGGGCAGGAGAACTGGGGCAGGATTCCTGGCCAGCTCTTCCAAACCCTGCTCTGCTCCATGAGCTGGGTCTCAGAACCAGGTTAGGAGAGCTGACACAGACATTCATTGGGACAAATGGGATGTGACAGTGCTCCCCAGTGAGATCCCTGGGGTGAGGGCAGGACAAGAGCTGCAGAAAGGTCTTTTCTTTCCCTGCAAAATTCCCAGCAAACTCAGGAAGGGGAATGCCAGCCTCTTCCTCACCTCAGCAATAACCTGAACTCTGCAGAAACTGAGAGACTCTGTCCTCAGGGAATGCTTCCTTGCGTTCATAATATTATTAGGTAAAAGCAAGGTGGGATATTTTTCCTCTAAAGATCAGTACTGAAGGTAAGAGAAAGCAAACTGAGAAATAGAAACACAACCACAGGCACAGAGAAAAAAAACCCAACCATAAGCAATGCAGAAGACACTGCTACACACTGATGGAACTGTCCCACAGCACTTTACCTATTGAGATGAGAAGCAGGTAAGCCACACAGGATTCCAGGCAACTGTGCCACAAAGCAAGAGTCAAAAAGTTTGGATTCTGCAACCATATTAAAGAGCAACTTCAGATGTTTTCAAATGGAAACTATTGCAGTACAAGATACAGAGCAAATCAAGAACACACAGAACCTAAAATTTCTTTTACACTCTCAGAACCAGTGTGTCAGGAGCACTGTTAGCCTGAGGACAGTTTCATGGCCTTGAAGAGGTAAAGATTATTTTTTAAACTCCCATCCCAACCTTTCAGCCCCAGGCTACTCTCTCCTACTTCCTCTCATTGCAGCTGCAACTGTTTTAGTGGCTATAGTACAAGTCCCAGAAACAATCCAGATGATAAAGAGGAAAGCCAAGCTTGTTTTGGGGGATTGTTTTTAAATGGGAATAGCTCAGTGATTCACTTCCCAACTCTTCATCCCAGAATCTCTCCTGCTGTAGCTGCCCTGAGATAGTCCTGTGCAGCATGGGAGGTGGGAAGGAATAATGGAAAAGAAACTTTCTGGAAAGTTTCTGGTAGCAAGCTCCTCCTGCATCTGTCACAAACTTTCTTAGAGGAACACTAAGGCAAAGCTGAAGCATGAACACTACCAGCACAGACCCACTGGGTTTGGCAGCCAGCATCAGCTGTGCCCTAGAAACCATGGGAAACAACCAACTTCACTGATCCTGCCTTAGCAAATTCTAAATCATTTCTTCCTTGCTAAATGTTGCATACATGGAGATTTTAAAACAGCACTTGAAGAAATGTAATATTTTTCCTCCTGGATCAACAGTGCTGGAACAACTGGAAAGTAACTGGAACTAGCAACAATTGCTTCTATAGCATCTCCAATTAAAATGAAATGATTGCTATAAATTAATACTTACTGCCAAAAATACAGTATCTGTTCTGGTTTAATTGAACTCATTTAATTGGCAAACCCAAATGGAAGCCAATGTGCCAATTAAGTGATTGTCCCAATTTTCAAAGATTCTCAGGGACAAGCTTCAAGTTAGCCTGTAAGATCAAAATGACTCTCAGCAAGCTAAAGAGCCATACACAACAATATCCCACTTTGCCAAAAGCTTAACGAGAGAAAAACCCCACTTGCTTCATGCAGCAACAACAAGGAACACAAGTTCTGTGAACTGAGAACGAAATATAGGTTACTGATACAATGCCAGACCAGAACTGTTTTGACCAAAATATTATTAGAGCCTGATGGCTGCGTGGTGTGTCACATGGCACATTTGTCTTGTCTCAATGCCTAGATTGTCCACACTGCCTGAAATCCCCTTTCTGTCTCATTCCAAATGGTTAGCCTCATTCCAAATGGTGCCCTGTGACCTATCTGCTACACACTGGAAGCTGCAGCAATTCACATAAAAATGCTGCCAAGTGCTGGAGAGAGGAGATGCACCATGGGTTCTGCAGGATTAGCAGGAGCCTTACCAACCCAGGCAAGTCAGAAGCCTGAGAGGCTTCCTCAGCACAAAACTAACCTCAGACTTCAAGGCAACATTTTCCAAAGCAGTTAAGAAAGGCAATGATTCTGAAGACTCAGAGCCAAAAGCCAAGTGCTGAAGCACCTAGGTGAAGAAACAGCTAATGCCTATTCCCAGGGAGCTGGCCAAGAATTGAAAACCAACCAACCACAAATAACTTAAAAAGAAACCCTACATACTCCTCATTTTTTGCATCTATTCTTGCAGAACCAACAATTAAGATCTGGGGCAGCCCTGGGCTAAGTGCTGTACGAAGAATGAGAAACAAACCCTGCACTAAGGAGAGCAAAATCTTTCTTTAAACCTTTACAATTTGCTAATCTCTACACACTGTTAGAAATAGCATTTAAAAATAGTTTTCTCCTCACTCATGTCCCAGATTTAAAGGAGTGATATATTGAGGTCTCATTAAAAAGCCTTTATTACCTTCCCAAGCCATGGTATGTTACCTCATCTGGTTTCAAATGCTGAAAATACTCCAGATCTCCAAATTCATCTGACCTGATCTAAGAACTCAGATTATTTCAGGGACTGCCTAGGACAGGCTCTGTGCCTTTCTAAATCTGTACCAACTGCCAGCTCCCTGCCCTCTTGTTCACTTCTGCTTTTCACAGACTGAAGGACTCCTAGCAGTTTCCCATCAGTCAGTCAGAGGCTCCTGAATCGCACCTTTTCCAGGCAACCTGGTTATAAAACTTGTAACACTTGGGGGCACTGTGATGAGCATCTCGCTGACTTCATTATGGAAAATCATACTTCTGGATCCTGAAAGCTCCAGCTCAGAGGTGCACTGCAGAGGGCAAGGCTGATTTCTTCCTGGTGAAGAACTCTTGGTCACCTCCAGCCATGAATGAATTCATCTCTGCAGACTGCAGGATGTTCTTCAGAAACATACATAGAGATACCTACAAAAGAAATCCTATTTCTAGTTTTGGAGTGAGTATATCCATCCTGTCTCCAGGATCTGTCAGATTAATGCAGCTTCAGGTGGTTCCTTTTTGTGACAGGGTGCATAAATAATTGTTTTCACATTTATCTCACTGTTCTAATCCTGCTTCCCCACAAAATTTAGACAAATGGGAGAAGGAGGCAATGGGGTCAGAGCATTCCCATGTGCTTGTGAGCACCCAGCCTGCTGGGGAGAGGCAGGAGGTGCTGAGAGCAAGGCAGCTGGTCAGCAACAGGAAGGAAACATAATATAAGGTACAAATGTCAATTTATGCTCAAGCTAATGACAGCTGCTTTGTAGGCTTGTATGAGAAATATCTAAAGGCTCTCTTTCACAACATCTTTTTTTGTAACATAGAAATAGAGCACTCCTCAGAACTCTACAAGATGCTCCTTTCCTTTAAATAACTATTTCAGAGAAATGTTACAAAATCCATATTCTGTGATATGACTTGGCTCAAATATGGCTTTTTATCCCTAGAACTCAAGTGTTCTACAAAGAAAGTCAATATCATCAACTCCATTTTCCAAACTGGAGCACGGAAAGAAAAAACCAGCTTGTCTGAAGGTTACCCAGCAGTGCAAGGGGAATAGGAGGCAGAGGCAGTGAGGAAAGCAGTGTAATTAATATGGCCAAATTCTAAAAATACAGCACATGAGTCGGGGGAGGGAATACAAAATGTAGCAGTTCTTGAGGGCTACCCAGGCAGCTGGCATCTCCTCTGAGTCCTGAGAAGGCTGTCCAGCTTGTGTTGCATCTCATTCAGAGGATTTCACAAGTACAGTGAAGTGCCAAGAACCACCAGAAAGACCCAAACAAATCAGGTCTCCAAGACAAACCCACCTGCCTTTCTGCTAAGCTACACAACCAAGGAACAAGAAGTTTTCACACTGAGGTTTTCACTCAGCTTTCACACTGAGGTTTTATTTCTCAGACAGACTTAGGCAGCATTTTGCTCAAATCTTCCTCTTCCACAATGCTGCATGCTTCAAAGAGCATGTTTTTACAAGGAGTTTCCTTTATGCTCAAAAGTCTTCCTGAAAAAGAGGTTAATGCAGACTGAAAATCATTGTGACATTATGGACCTTTTAATTGGTTACTGGAGCTGCTTTGGGGCACATATTAATAGGGCAGAAGCATTATGCATACTCCTTCTTTCTCTCCTTGACAAACTGCCAGAGGAAGGAAAGTATTTTGGTCTTGTTGAAAGTTCAACACAATTCATGTAGAAATGTGAAACTCAGGGAAGAGAAATCAATGTGTAATTAGAATATTAGACTGTTCAGAACCCAAAGTAAAGCATAAAGAAAAAGTAAGAAGGTGCTTTACCATAGCACTGAGAGTCTCCTCCCAGTCTGGCCTCTCTCGGGGATGGATGCTTCTCTGAAGCTCTGGCACAAAGTCATCTTCTTCTGTATGTATAGAGGACTTCATCATTCTGGAAGGGAAGACAGAGAGGTTTGATACTCAGTGACAATTTCCAGGTGTTACAGTGATTAGTTACCTGCCTCATACAACACTACAAATGCTTTTCTCAATCCAGAACTCTTACAGACTTCTAAGTTTCTCTTACTTCTTCATGATACAAGAAGGACAAAAAGAAATCTGGAACGGAGAAATCTGCACTTCCTAACCAATCATAGGATGATTTTGCTTAATCACTGCACAATTTGCAAGTATTAAAACACAGAAAAATGCAGAGGAGTAATTTGCAGTCCATTTCAACAAAATTGTTTCTGTTGCCCAGGCAAACAACATCAGCCTTAGGAGAAAAAACTTACAAATTCATTCCTGAGATGTTGTTGCCTGTGTTGCCTGAAACAGAGACAAAAGTGTCCATATCTTACCCTGCATTCACATCCCAAGTTTGAATCATCAGCTCTCCCACTCCCTACTGATCCCATCTGCAGACCGAGCACCTTCAGCTGCCTCAGCTCTGCAGGGATGTGCTCAAATCAGTCTCATTTTCTCAAGGTAAACTTGTCTTCAGATAAGGAGCTGCCTTGCAAATACTCTATCAAGTATATTTCAAGCCTGCAGAGAGATCACAGGCTCCAAATGAAAATGTAAGAAGTATTCCTAAGAGTTTCTCAGCCTGAGATGTTCTATATGGCACTCAAGGCTGTCTGAATGGGCTTTTGAGGGAACCCTGGCACAGAGCTGGAGTCCCAAAGGCCTGCTGAAGGTTTGGTGTCATCCATTCTGCCTTCAGGAAACAGCACATTCAGGCAGGCTTTGAATTCATTAATAGATCACCAATTATTAGCCCAGGATAAGCATTTTGTAAACATCACCAGATAGAGCCAGGCAGAAAGGCAGGGCTGGTATTGCTAAATGTTATCTCTGCTGATTTATGGACCCTTTCACCAAACCCAAGCACAGTGAAAGCCAGAGAAAAAAACTGCTGTGCTTCAGGTCCAATATTTGACATTCTGAAGCCCCCACATGCTGTTTGACGTGGGGAAGGAAGTGCCTGGGCCAAAGCATTCAGCTCTGTGCCCTACATGAGGGTTAAAAATGAAGTCATTAACACTCCCAGTAATTGCCTGGCCGGGTTACAGAATTATATCCCATCCAGTTTTATACCTAGCTTTGTGAGCACATCTCTGCTCTAATAAAAAACACATCCCAGAGAATATGGGCCTCAAAAGGCAAAGTCAGAGTGCCTCAGGCCAATGCTGTTAACTGGTTTCATGTGCCATTCCCACCACAAACTTTACCAAATCAAAGTAGAGCAGTCCTCGATGAGGCAAGAAAAAATACAGCTACATGGTGAAAGTTGTATGTATCTGACAAAAACTGTATGAAAATACCCTGACTGAGAACACAGAGGTGCAATGCCACCTTTGCAATGTATGTCTTCAAAGAACTGAATTTCTATAGCCTGAAAATTTGCTGCTCAGAGTAGCAGCTCTTTCATTTCTCCTTTGCATATCCAAAGTGGGAAGATCTGTTTCCTACCACCCCAGCTCCACCACATGAGAAGTTTGCCACTTATTTTATCTGAAAGTAAAAGCTAGAACCTGCTGGTTGCAGAAAAAAAAATATTATGCAACTCAAAAATAAAAGATAAAATAAAAATAATCTGTGGGGTTTTTTGAACAAAGCTCAGGATTTTGGAAAAGGCTCAATAAGGCTTTCATCATTATTGGCTTTGGCAACATTGCAATTGTACAAAGACTCTGAACAAACCATCCCACGGCAGCTTTAGTTGACTGCCCCTGGACAACAGTTGATGTAATTCCATGGTAATTCCATGGGGTGATGGAATTCAAGGCAGGGTAACATGATCAGGACTCACCCTTCCACAGCCACCTCTTTCTCAGTGTAGAGACTTGAAACCAAGGAGATTGAATTTACATCTTTACAGTAATTCACATCAGCACTCTGGATTACAAATGGATTTACTACATAGACAACTTCTCAGGCAATTCCTCCTGGACTTCTCCAGAGAAATCTGCTTTCCTTGGGAGAAGAAAATGTTCTGGGTGTCTAAAACGTGTCCAGTCCCACCAGGCTGCTCAAGGCTATGACTCCTCCTCTCATTAGGGAAGTCACAGGCACAAGATTTCACCATTCCCTCCTCCCAGCTCCTGACTGTCAGTCACACCAATCCTTCACTACTTTCCCCAAAGTTTACCACACAAGTAAAGAGGAGAGGGCAGAGGGAATGAAGATTATAAAGCACACTACATGCACTTCACAGCCCCTGTGCTCAGCCTGCTTGCAGGGAACATTTTCAGCCACACCTGGGAAGATGCTTAAAATACAGGTGATGGGGACAGGGTGTTGAACCTTGGGAATCAGCCCCACGTTCTGGGTCTCTGTCCTCAGAGCAGACAAGCATGGATGTCAGGGTACCCAGGCCTTTTTACCCATCTATTCACTCACGTTTGTTTCGTTGGATTTTATCTATAAAACTCCATGATAAACTCTTACCAAACACTTCCCACTGAGATCATGAAGTACAGCCAATTCCTTGATATTTGCCAGAATTGTTCCATGAAATATTTTACTACTGATGGAAATGAAATACTTTGTCACAGTACCAAAAAAAACATAGGAAATTATACTGAAGATTTTCTTACACAATTATATACACTTGATAACCACCTGTGAACCCTTATTAATCTTTAATAGTAACTATTTAATTCCATGCCACCTGAGACAAGAGACCAAGGACTGCTGGAGATGCTCCAGGTGAGATTATTTATACCCAAAGTGTAGGAGATTTCCTGCCTATCCTTGATCTGGATGAAGGCAAATAATCTGGGTGAATTAGCAGTGATGAAATATGGGCAGAAGTAGGGCCAGAAAAGAGGGAGAGGAGGCAGCAAAGCAGCTACTCAAGACCTTCCCCTTTTTCCAGTGTTTCACCAGACTTCCCAAGAACTCTGCATTCTAAAGGATGACAGAGAACAGAACCAAAGCTCAGGTTCCTGGGAAAACTGTCATGGAAAGGCTGACAGGACTGGCATCTACCTGCAACAAGACCAAGCATGATTTCCTCAGACACCCCCAGTTCACCTTTGGGATTTATCCAGGAACTCAGCCAGCCCTTTGCAAAGCTGCAGCCCTCTAAGCCCCCAAATGAGAAAGTGATACCAGTGTAACTGGGTAGACTGGGAAAGAAAAGCTTGGAATATTTTATAAATACACCCATAATCATAGATATGAATATATGTAGAATCATATGCTTTTCTGTAGGGATATTCTGTCTATTTGACATTATTTTCATTTCTACAGAAAATACATTTTCATTTATACAGAAAATGTATACAAAATCCATACATATGCCTGACTCACCACAAACATCAAGCTGCAACATGACTGACTGTCTTCTTTCTGCCATGGATTCTTTTTCATGGGAGGAGAAAATACCTTGAGTGCCACCAGCACTTACACAAAACACTGACACAGATAGTTTGTAAACATCAAAGGCTGAGCAAATTCAAGAAGCTGCTCTGTTCTGGAAAGCCTTCACTGGGTCATTTCAAGGGAGGTGTAAATGACTGAAAAGTCACTAAAAATTTCATACCAGCCACAAGAAGAGCAATGCAGTTTTATCTAAAATTCCACTTCTTAACTGCTTAGCAGCTCTGAATGCCCTTCAAATGAAATCTGACACCACGATATTAATAAAAGTTCTGGCTGTATAGAGGCCATTAAGCAATCTCTCTTCAGATGAATGAATCCTTCTTCATTGTAAATTGAGAATCAAATGTACTGGAACAAATGTTTGCAGGACATTCCACAAAAGGCACTGCCTGCATGTACACCCATTCTTCAAAGTTCTCCATAGGTCAAGCTGATGAATTTCAACTCAGAGCTTGGACATCTGTACCTGACAGAATTCTGTCAAGAGAACATCTGATGTTCTTTTCCTCTCTCTTCAAACCTAATTTGCTGGGGACCAAAGAGACAGACCAGATCTGCTTTTCAGGAATAAAAACATTTCAGTGCTGCTCTCCTGAGCTGCCCTGCACTCTGTGTTCTGTGTCCTACCTGCCCATGCTCTGGGCTCTGCCACATCCCACAAGGCAGAGAGTACCTGGAGCAGAGAAAAGCTGCTTCAGAGGATGAGTAAATCAAGATGCAGCTTGATGTCCACAAAGCCTATTGCTACCTTGTGTAAATTTTGTAAATATTAAATACTGCTTCATTAACACTAACTTTCCCTGGGGGCCACAGAAATATCAAATGATTCTACAGTTCTGTTTGTGAAAGACAGGAAGAATTATAAACAAGTGTATGTGTGGGAGGGGTGAAGTTGGAAATTGCTCCTTGAGTTAAACAGGACAGAAACTTTAAAATACTGTGGGATTCCTACTAGAATGTTTGTTCTCCTTATTCAGGTTGTGTGGCACATCCCTTGTCCCCCTGGCAGGCCCCAGCAGCAGGAGTAACATCATTGTCAGGGACCCTGATGGCCTCTGGATGCTGAGGACACCCAGGCTGACAGCTGTCCTGGTGACAAATTACCTCCAGAGGTGCCTGATGGGTTGAAAGCCATGTGCTCAAAGCATGAAGCATTCTGAATGTCAGACAGTTAAGTATCTGCCTGACAGATCCTCTTTTTGGACTGGGGCTTTATATTTTTTAAATTAAATGCCAAGCATGATCTTTAGGTTGTGCTCCCCCCATGGAGACATCAAACATCTCAGCTTTCCTGGCTGCTTCTCCCTCAAATGACTTTTTTTCTGACCTCAATTTAGAAGGTGACAGCCAATGATAACTTTGATTTATTAAGTTTATTATTTATCCAGCACTGCTCTTGTGCCTGGAGATTTCCCAGCCAATGGAAAAGCACAGCCCTGCCCTACAGAACCAATGAGTCAGGTGGCTTTAGAGCTCCACACAAAGGGATGTTTTCTGGGATATAAATTCTACCCAAAAAGCCAAATTTAAATAAGGCCTGCGCCAACACAAATCTGTGCTGCAAACCAAGGAGCTCTGAAAACTGATAAAAACTGATAGTTATGCTGCTCAGGTAGTTTGCACAAAAGACCAAACTAACAAAGTCTTCACCAGGGCACTACAAAGGAACTTCAGCTGAAGCTTTGCATTGCTTGCAAATGGCATATGCAGGGAACTGTGCATCTCCTTGGCTCATCTTCCTTGCCCCTAGCAACCCTGTTTGTCTTCAAGGAGCACTCTGCACCTTGAGAATGCTCCCAGCTCCTGCTGGAGGCTCAGGAGAGCAGCAAGCCTCCAACTACCCAAAGTCATCAGGGGCAGATTTCACCAGGCTGGGGGCTGATCTGATGAATGCAAAGGCACAGGGGGATGATCTCTGTGCAGCAAAGGTGTGGATCCCAAAGGAGAGGTCATTCTGAGGGAACACCATCCTGGAGAAGCAGTGAGCAGGACAAATCTGCCCGGGCCACCCCCCTGCTGCTGAGCTGAGGCCATGGAAGTGGCAGCAGTGCAGGGGGATGGATAACTGGAAGCCAAACCCAAGAACTGGACACACACCATGCAAAAAAGGTGCCACAGGGGTCAGAATGTCCTACAGTGACTCAGAGTACATTTCCATCCTTGCTTTGTGCAGAACCAGTGTCAGCACTACAAACAGACCCACTGCTGATGCAGCCTTTAACCACAAAAAAACCCCATTTACTTTGCCCTTTTGCAATAATTCACAATTGTTAAATATATTTTTCAGTGAGCAAAAAAATGCAAAACCAACAGAGAGGAAAGAGATCAATGATGTGCCTTGCCTTGAGTCCTCAAGGATACAGCTGCAACCACTGCTCTCCAATCAGTTCTACCTTCACCACCCACACAAGCATTTTTGGTACAAAAGCATTTGAGCTGGCACACATGTCTGCTCTGAATGGCAACCCTGCTGCCAGGCTTCCTGCTGCCACAGAGAGGAATAGAGAAAGAACAATTAGCCAAGGCTTCAGGCTAATTTATTTTTCTTTTTGAAGAAGAGACTGAGAGATGTTACATCATAAAACAAAAGCATTAACTCCAAAGGCTACTCAGAGGAGCAGTACTGAAATATCATGTGTAGCCTATATTCTCAGGAGTTCTCAGAGTAAGCACTATTGTCCAGTGCCCAGTGACCCCAATCATACTAAATGCTGTCCTTGGATATGCCAGGAGACTGTAAAATGTCCCAGCAATGACTGGCTACATCAAAGCAGAAGAGCTGAGTGAAAAGAATCCTCCATCCACACTCCAAAACCTCCCAGTAACTCATAGCTCACCTTATCCAGGATTTCAGAGGAAGACTGAGCCTGAAGGGATGCCTGGAGTTTCATAGCTCCTGCCCACAGCTTTTACCCCAAGGCATGGGAATACCAAACACCTTATGAGGACCTGGGGGAAAATAATCAGGGCAGAGGGAGAACACCCCTCTCCTGGGCAGAGAGGAAGATCAAGCACTCTCTCATCAGGTTCTATCCAGATGTGGAGACCAAGAGCCCAGCCCAGCTTCCCAGCAATGAGGCCACAGGCTCAGGAGAGTTTGAAGGCTGTTGCTGTTTCTGTGGCTCTGAGCACTGCAGTTTTATGCAATACCTCTCCTCCTCTCCTTTCCCCATTACCTTAGGAACTTCTTTCAAAAGACAGAAAGCAAGAAGCTATGGCCAGAAAGGCTCCCTGGAGCCCCAGAGCCCAGCAGCATTGGGCTGCAGAGATCAGAATGAGCCCAGTGCTCACAGCATGGCTTGAGGACACCACTTGGATCCAGGAATGAGCCTCAGAAGCCACTCAAGGGCTCTGCTGTTCCCAAAAGAGGCAGTTCTACACCTCTCCCCAGCCATCTGCCTGCCTGTCCTTACAGACATGGCCCTGGAGGAAAAAGAAATGTTTTTTAAAGAGGACTGGTTTTCCAGTGGGTCAGCTGCAAAGCACAGGGCTACAAGGATCCCTAAGGAGGGTGACTGGGCTGGGAAGGTCTTCAGGCACTCATCAGAGACCTTCTTTTGACTTTGGGAACCTCCTTGCCTGTGAAGCCTCAGGTGAGATCCATCCCATCCTGATGTGTCTGTGTGCCTCTTCCTACTGAGTGGGGAGAATCCTGACATTTATCTTCACTTTGCAAATTGAGGAGCTGAGGACCTGAGGTTGCAAGAGTGCTGCACTGGGCAACATCACCCAAATCCTTTGGGACTGCCAGAGCTCAGGAAAAAAGCACAGTTTTGTTCTTTCTTTGTATTTCTAACTACTTGAGGGGGAAGCATCTGCAACACAAGGAGGAAAAAAAGGTCAAGTTTCTGTTTATTTTTCTTTAGTTTGAAAAGCAAACTACCAACAACAAAACATAAGCATTACAGAAGCAACCTGTGACTGAGAACAGGGACACAGTAAAAATGAAAAAAATGTCAGCCAGGAAACTTCACCCTTTTAAAACAAAATGTATTAATTGCACTGCTTCACGGTTTTGTATTTTTAGGTGACCTCTTTACATTTCCATCAGGCAAGCCAAGAAAGTCCCTGAAAAACCAACCCAGTTTTAAAGGCAGAAAGAAGGGGGGAGAAAGAAAGAGGGGAAAAAAGCAAACTACATATCCCGAGGTAAGTCAGGATACTCAAAAAGCAACAAAAATAGGAGCCCTCTCATGTATTATAGAGGATGAAAAGTCTGAAAGGTGTTTCATTGCTGAAGCAGATGCCAGAAGTGGAATGCAGGAAAAGCAAAAGCAAAGCAGGTTCCCTGTCCCCTCACTTCTAAGACAAGACGTGTGCCTTTGCCTTGCTCTGTGCAAGGAGAGTTCAGGATTTTCCAAAGTTACCATATCACAGGAACACCAGCTTCCTGAGCACAGGCCAAATCCATACCTGATCACAGAGAGACACCATGGGAGCAGCTGAAAGGGGTTCTGCTGTGCAGAAGTGCTTGAAATGAGTGCACTTCTATCAAATGCAGGAGGAAAGAAGAAAGGTAGGTGAGAAACTGCTTCCAGGCTCCAGGAAGCAAACCTCACAAATGGCTGTGGAGTTGTGCAATGACTCAGCAGGAAAAAAAAAATAGAAAAGTTAAAATCCAGCAGGAGATAGGCAAGCCTTTTCCCCATAAAAACTGACAGCTACCATAAAAAATAAATGAAATAAAGAAGAGAAATGAGAAGAGTTCCCAGCCTGGAATTTTGCCTAGTCCCATAAGCTCTGCCTTCTCCTAATCAGCCATTCTTTATTACCCTTTAAAGCTCACCTGAGCAAGCAGAGGAGCAGGAAACTGAGCTGGCTTTAACCCCTGCTTCACCACCACCTCTGCCCAGGTAAGCTGAGCCTGTGCTTTCCTTGGTCAGCAACATGATAGGGAGCTAAAGCCAGCACAAGAGGCAGATAAGCACCCAAGAGAAAGAAAAGAGCCTGAGGAGTTCAGCACCAGCCCAGAAAGGAGCAGAAGAGTCACCCCCTGTCACCTCCTGTCACCCAGCCTGCCAGCCAAGGACCATGGGCAGGACAGGAAGGTGATGGTATTTCTGCACCTCTGTGGTTTTCCTGGCAGTCAGGCTCCTGTTTTACTTGCAGAACTTTACAGGATGGCTCTCTCATGGCTGCAAAGGCTCAACAGCTCTCCCTGAAACACTGAGATGAGATGTAATCTGTTAAACACATGTAACAGTCCAACCAGATGGATGAGGCAAGTCAAGGTGCTCAGTTTGAACACATCCTCCCCTCTGCAAACCTCTATGCTAACAGCTTTTCCAGAACATTTAATCCTCCACCCTCCTAAATTACCACTGAAGCATCACTGAGCCTTCCCTTTGAAACCAGGAGGAGCACCAGGTGATCAGGCACCTGCCTGCCTTGAACCACCTGGTCAAGCTCAGGGAAATTTAAGCAGATGTTTACGTGCTTTGCAAGGCTGGGCTAGAAAAAAAAAATATCAGGTAACCATCATTTCTTTCCATCATTCTTCACTTGCAAAACAAACACTTGAAAACTGCCTTTAACATCACCCCTGGCATGGTTCCACCTCTATAAATAAAACACAGTATCTCTGCCCCCATTTTGCTGATGCATCAGGGTAATAAAAGGTGAGAGGATGCCAACACCTTCTCTGTGCAACAGAAGATATCTAAATAACTGTTGGCTAAAGCAGGGAACTGTGAAGTCAGAGGGGAAGGGAGAAAAGGCAAAAAAATCTGAGTAGGGCAGCTGAACAGATGACAGTACTTAGAATGAAGGTTCCAAATGCTTCCCTTGGCCACCAAGCCACCTTTCTGTCTAACCCCAGCCACTGGCCTTACCCACTATTGAGCAAATTAAACCCTGCAAGGCAAGGAAAGCTGGGCTTTACAGCTAGAACCTGGGAATACTGGTGTGTGGAGAGCTGGAGGGGCTGGAAACAAGGGATCCAGGTGGACCCGGGGCTGTTGTGTCAAAATCAGTCCCAGTTCAAACCAGGAAATCACAGTGAGGAGAATCACAACATCTGCAACCCAGTCAGTCATCAACAAGGGCAATCCTGCCAAAAATTAGATAGATAGCCCCTAAATCCAGTTTTCACTGGGTTTCAAAAGACCAACCAGATTAAAATATAATTTTTCCCCAAAGTAATTATACGTGAGCCACACAGCTCTTCACAATTAAGTCCAAATGTTCCTTTAAAACAGCTGTTTTTGTTACTCTTGCTTTCAAAAGGGTGTAAATAATGCACAAGGAGACTGAGGCAGTGAAGCCTGGAATAAAACCCCAGAGTCCCAGCTGCCTCCTTTCCTTGCTAACAGCCTCCTCTCCATACAACATCACCCTGGACAAAGCCTTTTTAAACTTTTTTAACCATCTGTTTGCACACAAACAAAACCACCAACACAAACTTTCCCCCCACACAGGGATGTACAGTGGGCAAAGAAGTTCCTGAGCAGAGACAATCTGGGGACTTCTCTCTTGCAGGTAACATTACAATGTGTTCACTGGGGTTTTTTTTCAGTATGACTAAGGTAACATTTCAGTCCAGTTCATATTGCATCACATCAGAAGCTGGAACCTTTCCCTGTAACCTTTAACTGTCCTGACTCATGCTGTCAGTAATAAAATGCCCTCTTGGGAACATAAATAAATAGACAAAGCTGGTTTGGTAAAGTACCTACCAAGGAAAGCATGATGTCTGCTTATTTTTAAGACATTAAAAAGGGTTGCAGGTGCACTATGCTAACCTAAAAGGACAGGTGATGGAGGGATTTATAAATTTTTCACTCTGATGGAACAAAAAGAAAGTCTGGCTCAGCTTTTGAAAGCATTCATCTCAAGCACCCAAAGGGCAGTCTGGAAAATGGAAGCATTCCTATTAGGTTGGCACTTGTGCAGAAAGGCAGGATAATGAAGTGCCCAGGCTGTTCAGGCTGCCCAAAGAAATGAGAGATTGTTAAAAGTACTGCACATTCATTTCAGTGCCCAGGAAAATGGCAGTGAACAGAGTTTGTCAAGCTAATCAAGACGATTTTAGAACTGACACCTGCAAAAGGTACACAACTAAGAAGTCAGCAAAAAGAGAAGGCTGGGAGAGAATAGGTTAAAAAATAAGAGGTAAGAATATAGTGAACAAAGGAATAAAGCCTCCTGTTGAGGCCTGGGCTTCCAGAAGCAGCCAAGCAGCTATCCCAGTGTCCCTGGAAGCTTGTCCCTTGCCTCTCGTGCCTCCTGTCACCTCTTCACTGCAGAACACTCAAGAGAAGAAAATCCAACATGTCATCAGGGCAGGGAAAACACCAGCCCAACAAAAAGGAGACTGCAACCATCACTAAATCTCCTTCCCATAGAGGAAAAACACCCCTGGAGGGAGAGAGGGAAGGATGAAGAGGATGAAACAGACACAAGCGGAGAAAAAGGAGCACTGAGCACTTGACAGAAAAGCTGATGGCACTCTGGAGCATTTTCAGGCCTCTTCTGTGTCCCATCTGCATGGGAACTTTGGCAACGAATGGCCTGACCCGCACCACAAGTGACCTGGAATTAGGCCAAGTCATGCAGGACATGGATGTGGATTTCCAACACCACTCAGGGCTTTAGAATTCTGTCTAATCCAGGAGCTCACAGCCTCTCATGCCCACCAGGCTGCCCTCCCTGCTCCCTCCCCCAGAAGAAGGCTGGTGGCATCTCACAGGGTTAGGACTCAGCTCTCTGCATCTCCCTCTCCAGTTTCATCCCCAGCCCCATGCTCCCAGGCAGATGACAGAGGGTGACATTACTCCATGTGACAGCCCAAGCCAAGGCTCCTGCCTCTGCAGGTTTTTCCTTTAGAGAGACAAAAGAGCTCACTGAAATGCTTTTTGCAGACTTTGTTTGGAAATTACTATTTTTCTAAAATGTACTTTCCCTGTTTGGAAAACCATTCACAATAGATACTCAAGTTGTTCTTTCTGTCAAGCAGAACAAAAAGGAAGAATCAGCTGCTCTGTTCCTATCTCTGAAATACAGCAAAGTAATCACATAATTAGCCAAAGATTTTTACATTTGATGTAAGTCTCAGTAATATGTTTTGCAAGAGCACTCTTGACATTTGGTTCCATGAGTTTCCTAAGATCCTCACAGTTAACTATAAAAATCTTTCCAACAAAATCTAAATGAACTCCAAACTATCCAAATGTCCTCTTCTAGTTTGCTGGGCCTTTCACAGAGTAAATCAAGAGGCAATACCATCCAGACCTGATACCCCCACCCCGTTTTGGAAAACCTACAGGAAGGAGCACAGTTAGTAAAAAATTACCACCTTTTCAGCTCTTGAATGGAGATGGATATCAGCCTGTATTCCCATCACATAATTAAGGCTTTCAACACATTCATTTTGTTGTAAATGCAGCAGTAACTAAATATATCCTCAAAAAATGACATCATTTTGTTTTCCCAGCAGGAGCAAACAGACCTAATGCACTATTAGAATAAAATAAAGATTTCCTACCACACAGAAAGTGTTCTCCCTTGCAACTTTCTGCCAGGCCACACTAACACCATGACCACATCTCCCCCTTTTCTGGTTGCTGCAAACAGCCAGCACCAATCATTCCCACACAAAGCCATGCAGGCAGGAATGAAGATTTGATGTCTTATCTCCCACCAAAATGCTTCTTTCACACACTTGCTCTTGCCCAGAGAGCTGGTCAAGTTCATTTCATTTCTTTTTAGCACACTCAGGATGCCTATGTAGTATTAAAGGGTAGTAAAAAGTAGGATTTTTATTAAGTTTTGAGTTCATGATATTAGCAAATGGTATTCCTCCTTGATGTGCCATTTTTTCCTTCCTGTTCTGTTTATACACAGCACCAGAAAACACTGATGGGTACTGTTCCTCTGGCTTAACAAACTTCAAGGGAGCTGGGAAAGAGGAATGGTTGGGCCAGGAGTGGGAAAGGATGCTTGAGAGACAAGGGGTGGTGTCAGCAGGCACATGAATAACATTCATGGACTCAGCAAAACCTAATCAGAGGTTACATCTGTACATATCCTCATGCACTGTATATTAAACTCATGGGCTATTGGCTTCCTTTGAATTCCTAAGAAATACTTTTCCAAATAGAGTTTTATCAGATGTATGAAACACACACACAAAGGTACAGTCATTATCCAGAGTGGGCACACAATAAATAATAAAAAGTACCTGCAGTTTCTATTTCAATATTTCCCCTCTTCAAACAGCACTGAAGATTACAAAATTCATTTCCCAAACCAGTATTTCTTGTTTGCTCCCTGTGCTACACACCACTGCACTCCTTCCAGCATTCCCATTGGACTAATTTTAGAAAAACTTGTGCTTGGAACAGTGTGTATCCTGTCCCTGCCCTGCTCCTGGGTCCCACTGGCTCCTGAAGGTCCCTCTGGTGTGAAACAGGGAGGCCCAGACAGTACCATCTGGCAGTAGGAAATGTTTCTTGTCTCTGTCAGGCCAAACAGATTTTTTTGCCAGCAGGTAGCACCAGGAGAAGTTGCCAGAGATGTTCTGGCAGAGATGTTCTGTCCTCAGAACTCCACACAATGCCACATCATATATTTTATCTGGAATTGCACAAGTACTTTTTGCCAGTAAGTAGCAGTCTGAAGTTCTTTCCGATGAGTCTCTCCATTTCTGTCCATCCAGACTCTCTGGTTTTACTTTTTCCTCAGCAGGCACCAAGAAAACTTCATGTATGAACAGGAGAGAATAGGCCAAAAATGTGACCTTCTGTTCTTTCATGAGCCACTGGAGATTTGTCAAGAATTTTCCCTATCCAGAGGCACATCCTGATTCAAACAGAGACTAGGTACTAATTAAAAAGGCTGAGTGGGCACCAGCTGGTATTCAACAACAATTTCTCATCTCACCTGGGGTTTTGTATCCTATGTCCATACATTGCTAGCCCCAATCAGATAGGAAACCTCATTTGCAAAGTCTGCTGCACCCAAGAGATCAACACCTTGTCCTCCCCTGCTGCTCTGGAGCTCATCAAATGAATTACAAATTCTGAACACACACACACGTGAAAAAACAGGATCTTGCATGCTTGCTGCTCAAGGAGCTGAGAAGAAATGTGGAAATATTTTTGTCTCCAGATCAATCTCTGGGACTTGTATGACCTTCATAAATGTCCCTGGGACTAGACACTACCTCGAATTATAAACACATCAGAACACAAGGTGCAAGACTCAATGTTAGAATTTGTTCCTTCACTTCAGGTCTCTCACTGTTTCAAAGCTCCAGTGACAAACAGTGCAGAAATATTTACAGCTTTCACTATCATCACGAAATCACAAACAACATGACCTATTTTGCATCTAAAAACTGGAAGGCGTATTAGAAAAAACAAACACTTAATCACAGCGCACCCTAAGAGGCAGAACTTTTAAAATCAACCTTGTGATTTTTCAGGAACTCGACTGCTGGAGGGGTCACTCAGTGCAGATGAAAAGACACTCCTGCTGCCACAGAAGTTTCCCCAATAACATCATTATCTCCCTATCAAACTTGCTTCCCTCTTGAGAGAGGTTTTTTTTTTTTTGGGGGGGGGAGAAGGGTGTTAGTATTTTCTTTCAATAATGACCCACACCCTCCCCCAGGCTGGCAGCCTAAGAATCTCTTCTCTGTTTCTTAAAATCATGCTGGCTCCAAGGCTACAGATTGAAGCTTAGCTGCTCCATCATCCCAGCAACCAAATCTACATCTCAGATAAAGAACAACTCAGCTTTGCCAGCACAGCCCCCATAGGAGAGCAACAGAGCTCTGACACTTTCACAGCTTCCCCTGGGGATTTGAGTATCAGCTCTGGAAGTGATCAGAGGTTTGGTAATCTCATTATGCTGCTCCTGTAAAAAGCTATGAGCCACTGTGGCAGTATGAAACAAATTAGTTTGTAGACAAAAAATAAAAGAAAATCAACACAGTTTTGTTTAACCTTCTGGGCATGAATTCAATGGCTATCTGCAACCACAAACACTGGGATTTTAGAACAACCATCTTCTGAAATTGACACCTTGCATTGGCCTTGCTTCCCTTCATCATTAATTGGGAACGGAGATTTTTGGTCTACAACAATTTAAGGATTTTCATGTGTGCCCAGCAGCAGCTCCCTGGGTTGTGCAAGAAACTGGGAAAGTCCCCTGTTAAAAGGGAAGCTGTCAACATCTGCTGAAACTGTACAGAATTAAGAAATCAGTTTCCTCCTCTATTCTGTGCAATCCATGCCTTGCTTCTGCTTAGGCAAGCACTCCATCCACTCTGCTTTTCCTCCACTGCACCATACGAGATCAATTGAACTTCAGGAAATTCTTCAGATCTGCTCCTAGACTTTGGATGTTCCCCAGACTAACACTCCCCAGGGCTGATTTCAAACAGCTTCTGCTTATGCAAAAGGTGATTTTGAGAGCTGGGATTACTGACACTGTTTTCAAAGGCAAAAGTCGAAGCTTGAAACACATGAACAAATGTGTTAGGCCACACGCTGAGGTCAAAACTCACTTTCAGTTCAAGTGTAGGAAAGCGTTTGCTGAGTGAGGCTGTGCAGAATTCCAGCCTTGCTGTTACATCACTAATGGAAAACATGAAGATATTGTGTCAGGGTCCCTCTTCCCACCACTCCAAATCATGAGATTTGCTCAGAAAACATAAAAAGAAGTAATAAGCAGTCCAGTGCTCTTTATTTATCCTTTTACTCTTGATTTCATGGCATGTATCGACCTGGTTCTCAAAATTTCCTTTGCAGCAGATCTTTATTCAAAAAACAAATAGATTTTTACATGGTCACGGTAGACATGCACTTAAATTAGACATTTTATGTCAGTAATCTCAAAACATGCCATCCATTGGTCCAGTACACTTAAAATAAAATTCAGCATGGTGACAGGGAACAACCTGTGAAGAGACACTATGTATAAGAAATGATATTTACCTAATACAGTGGGCAAAGCCCTTCCATTAAAGTGAAAGTACAAGCAAACGTACAGACAAAACAGCAGCTTCCAAAGGGTTGGAAATTTTGCATTTCTGCTTCAGGAAAAGCACTGGTGTAGTATCTTGTTACGTTTCACTTTCAATAAGGACAAAACCTGCCAAAATAGACGAGTGAAGAAACGTGGCCATTAATTAAAGCATGTCTGCATGGTTAAAACACTCCTGAAGGGCTGAAATCTCCTCGGCCACAGTCCGATCCTGAACAAGGTTTGGAGCACTAATTTGTAAACCCTGGGGAAAAAAAGCTTGAGAAATCCTCCCCTATTCAATAGTGCCACAAACAGGGAAATTGATGGGCACCACAGGGTGAGAGAAGCCAACACAGTGATGGAGTTCTGTGCTACTTTTGGTTTACAACAGGGAGCTGCAGCCAAGGACTCGGATCAAGAGGAGAGGCACAACAGAACTGTCCCCTTTAAGAGTGGACAAACCCCATCAGGACACACTGCATTACATTCATTTGCCAAGAGAAAGAAACCCATTCCCAGCATCTGTGCATCAGCTCAGTGTCCAACAAAGCCATCATCTCATTTCAGCAAAAGCAACAGGATGCTTGTGATCACCCAGCTAAAATTGCCCCCAGCTTGAACTGTCTGAATTAAAAAACAAAGTGCTGTGTTCAGCTCTTGGCATGCTCATGTAACAAGGGCTTTCTAGTCTTCAATGTTAGAAGTGTCAGGTTAAAAGTCCTTCCCACATCTGATGAAGCAGAGATCTCATGAAGCTGCACTACCCAACAGGCAGTAATGCACTGTCACCTTCTGGATGCTTCACAAGTTTCTTCAGCCATGGGATTTACTGAAAGGGGATGCAAGGCCAGGGAACCCTTTATAAATGGGAGTGGAGGCCATGAGAATCATCTGTTAGATGATGAAACACACACACACACACTGTTCCCTGCCTGGAAAGCTGAACCCAGGTCATGCTTGGCTCTGCCAAACATCATGCTGCTAATTACCACCACCACCTCTTCTAATTTTGCCACCACAAAGCTCCTCAGAGCAGACAATGGGTGCTGTCAGCTCTGAAAGAAAAGGGTAGATCTTCTAATAAGTATTGCACTTTTACTGCTCTTTTACACAATGAAGGCAGAAACCCAGATTAGATTATGGGTTGTGTAAGAAAAGGCAACTGACAGAAAAATGGATGTTGTGTCACCTCCCAAGTGTCTCCAGAGGTGCTGGGAGAACAATATTCACATTCACAGCTTCAGAAGGAATGACCAAAGGATGCAAGAGAAGCCAGAATTGAAATGGTGTCTCAAAGCAAAGATACAAGTTGCAATTCCTCCCCATTTTCCTCCGGTCACCACTAAAAAAGCAAGCATGAGTGTAAAAGGCACACAAGTGTGGAGGTTTGTTTTGCTTTGCTTTGCTTTCTGGATATACACTTCAAACATTAGTCAAGCTCTTGTCCAGAAACAATACACAAAGCTCCTTCAACAAATAAACAAATGGGAAGACCAAACAGTGAGGCAGTAACCTGTACTGACATGCTCAGAAAGAGAAGGAAAGGAGGGAGATGTCTATCCCAGCTCCCAGCCTTGGCCACCAGTTCCTGTTCCTGTTTCCACCATGGAATCTGCTCAGAGGAATACAAGGGGTGTATTTGTTGGCTTTGCTTTTTCCACGCATACACCTTGAAACCTACCCTGACTCAGCAGCTGACAATCTGCCTGCTTTGGTTGGTATCCTCAGGATTGGAAAGCTCAGATCCCACCCCAATTCTTTTGTCCCCCACTCCCACTATTTCACAGTGACCTTATCTCTTACCCTGTCCCTGCCCCTTTTGTGGAGTTTTTTTCCCCTTTTCTCCAGACTGATACATGAATGGAAGGTGGAAAGAACTTTTCCTGTTTATGAAATAAGACCATTGGTGAAAAACTGGAGATTTACTTTGACTACTGCAAGGAGAAGAATATAAAAACATGACACCAGGGCCTAAAGTTTCCAAAAAGTGCCAAACAGAAAGAATAAACAAGGCTCAGAGAAAAGAAAGAGTAAAGAAGTTTGGTAAAGGGGGATTAAATTATAGTATGGGGGTTTTTGTACCCTTGATGGAGATATTGAATACGTTCTATGTTCTGTTTGATATTCTGGTTGTTGCAAAAGGAACTGGAGAGGCTAAGGACGTGCTCACTTAATAAAATTGCTCACTTCATCTTGAAGAGAAACTGCAGGGATTTTTCCCCTGTGTGCATGGAGAGGGGAACTGGAGAGAGCTCCCTGCTGGAGCTGGAGGGCACAGAGAGGTCAGGAGCAAAGCAGTCCCTGGGCAGCTCCAGCAGAGGTAATGTCATCAAATGCCAACCCAGAACTGGTTATGCATAACCTCAGTCACCCAGGACTGGTCTGGAAGAAGCTGCTCTCTATCCAGAGTCACTGTCCCTTCCAATCTCAGAGTTGCTCTTTTCTCTCCCTCTTTGCCTCCCACTAAACAGATATTGCTACAGGTAGGGTGAGAGCCCTCCAACCCTTAGCTGTACCACCCAGAAACTGATTCACTTTTTTTTTTTTCCCCTGAAGAAAATCAGCACAGTTCATTCTCTTTAGATTTACATCAGGAAGCTCCTTGTACTCCAAGTATCAGTCCACAGCACCAGATCGTGAGTATAAAGTTAAAAATACTTCTATAGTCCTACTAAATGCAAGGCTTGCTTCTAAGAAATAAAACAAACGTTCATCTCTATGCTGAAAAGCAGGGCACTGAGGGAAGACAACTAAGAGGTCTCCCCTTAGGAGAGGCAATCATAATAAACTAATATCAAGTTCTGCCTCTGGACTATCTGGAAGAGGTGAAAAGGGAACTGCCACTGCCAGAACTAACAAGTATTTAATCTGCAGACTTCTCTGAAGCACCAGAGCTTTTTTGGAAGAAAGCTGCATATCTTGTACCAAATCCTTGCTAAATTTTGGCTGTCCTTAGCCCCAGACCTGGTACTGCACACACTGACATTGCCAGCTCCTTACAAATGCCAGAGTTTGCATTCAGAGTGAGCTCCAGACATTCAAGAGAATTCAAACCAAACAAAAATCCCACAATTTTCCCATTTACAAAATCCTCTGCAGCATGTGTGCATCTGTATCCAGGGATGCCAGGGCATTGTGTATTGTGCTTTTTGTCACAAAGGACTCCAGGGAATGCAGGGGCTCCAGCATTAGTACACTATCCTTGTTTAATTTTTAAATACAGTCTTCTTAGTAAGTAAGAGGAACCAGAATTACCTAACTAACTTTCTCACAGTACCTGACTCACTGGGTAGTAAAAAGAGGAGGATATTCTGCAGCAGCTTTCCTAAGGATAAATGCTTTAAGAAAGCAAGAAAATGAAGGGAAATTCAGAGAAATGTTGCAGTACTGATAGGAGACACACTCCTTCAGTTTCTTGCAGTGTAGGCTGAAATGGGTGGAGTCAGCATAAATTATCAAGACTGTTGCTAATGCATTATACAGTGAAATAAGAACCCATGCCTCCAGCTTCCAGCAGCTATGTTCATAAATAACTTCCACTTTGGTAGAAACAGCCTTGATCTGTAAACCAGGTAGGTGGTAACAGCACGCCCAAGGCGGCACATTTTAAATTATACTAGTTCTCCAATTCCCTCTTTTTTTTTTTTTTTTTTTTTTTCCCCACCAGTAAATATTTATGCACGCTCAGCACTGAAGTAGAAAATCCCAATTGAACTGCAACAGCAATAGGCTTATATCAGCAACACTACAAATCCAAGCCTAGGGTGAAGGAGTTGATTTGCTATGAAGATAATCAGCACTGCCTCATTCCACAAGAATTTTCACTACACCATAAGCTGACCCTCCAGAACTATTGCTCCTGAACCCATACCATATCAACAGCACTCAGTTATCCATTAGAAAAGAAAAAAATTTGCTCAGCACAAAACCCTTGTGACTACTGCTGGTTTCACACAATCAAAGTACAGACTAAATACTCTGCTGTGGACAGGGTATATTGCATTTTTTATTAAAACAATGCAAGTTGCAGTCACACTAATAACCACATTCTACATACTTTACCCAAAAATGCCTCAAGGACCTTGTCACATGAAGAGGCCAAATTAGACTTTGTTTGCTTTCCACATGCTGGTCTAACCTATACAGTGTAATCTGATCAAAGGAGGTAATTAACCTTTCTCCATTCAAATACTCAGCCACTTAAAGGTAAGTCATATACATAGGCTTAAAAATACAGTAAAAATTAAAATGAAGTTGCATTTGGTGAGTGAAAATTACAGCCTTGCCTTTTAAAATCACGCTCTACATTCTTATTACACTGCTGACTACAAGCAATTGTGAAACAATTCCATTCCTCGGGGAAATGGTGCTGTTCTAATGAGCTATTTATGAGAAAACAGGGTAAGGAAAAAAAGAAAAAAGAAAAAAAAAAAAAAAGGAAGAAAGCACCTCTGAGGAGCATTTCTCTGTAGGTGATTTATTGATAGTACTGACCTTTCCGATTCATCAAGATCACTCCCAGTTCCTATTGCTCCTGCAGTGAAAGCTGCTGCGGAGATCCTGGGGAAGGCAGCAGCACCTCCGGTCCCTCCCTCCATGTTGCACACACACACACTCACACACACTCACAATCACACACACAATCACATGCACACACAATCACTCACACTCGCACATACTCTCACAGAGAATCATGCACAGAATCATGCACACTCACACAATCACAACCACAAAACCCCATACACAATCACACAAACAATCACAAGCACACACACACAATCACAAGCACACACACTCACACAACCCCACACACACTCACACAAGCGCACAATCACAAGCACACATACACAATCACACAACCCCACACACAAAATCACAAGCACACACACACTCACACAACCCCCCCCCCCCCCACAATCACAACCCCACACACACAATCCCAAGCACTCACACACAATCCCAAGCACTCACACACACTCACACAAGCACACACACACACAATCACAGGCAGAGGCTGTCGGAGGGGTGTAGCAGAAGGGGGTACATCCCTCCTTTCCCTGCCCAGCACTCAGCCTGTGCTGCCAGGGCCTCTCTCCATGGCAGTGGCTCCAGAGGTGGCTGTCCCAGGGGCTCAGAGCTGGGATTTCAGCCCCCCCAGAGGTACAGATCCCCAGAACTGAAAAGCACAAAAGAGCTGGCAGTGCCGGGTTCCCATTCCGCCTGTCCTCCCTACCACTGCTTCACGCTTTCCTCAGGCTGTTAGAGCTGTAACCCTTCCCGAGCCGGAGGAAGTGGAGGAAGGAAAAGGAATTTCTTTGTCCTGGGCACCTCCTAGCCTGTCCCTCGGATCCGTGGAGGGATGATCTTACCTGCTCTGGATGGTTTTACCCTAAATAAAATTTCAGCAACTCCGAGGCGAGCGTCCACTAAGAGTCCTAAGAGCAGGAGCTTATTCCCAGTTCTGCCAAGGGTATAACCTTGGATCCATCCCAGTTATGTAGTGGCTGTTCAGCTCCCTCCTTTTTGAGAACTGGGTAATATTTAGAGGGTTCCCAGAGGAGCCTTGTAAGGCTTAATCTACTCCTGTGTTTATGCAGCCAGTTTATAAAGGAGTGGTGCAAAACTGCTATTCCATTTCCTAGCTTATACACTAAACCATAAATAGGAAATAAATACTATTACCCAGCCTTCAAATCCCATTAAAAGACTGAGCCTTCCCCAGACCACCGCTGCAGCTGATGAGATCTCTGGACGAGGCAGTGAAGTCTGGCAGAGAGGAAAGCTGGGGTGATGGATGAGTGGCATTCAGCCCTGGCTTTGCCATTAGCTTGCTCTGTGACCTTGATGAAGTGGTTTTAATCTTCCTGGATTGGCACAAACTGCAGAGCTTTTCTCACCTCTGTAAAATGGCCAAAGGTTTTGGTATTATTCCTACTGCTTTTAGCTGAAGCTCCAACACACAAACCATAGTCTGTAACTAACAGGCTTAGGAACCAGCCAGACACAGCCCATGGAAAATCAACACAGAATCTAAAAGTACTTCATTTTGCACATAGTTCCTTTCAATTCTGAAGGATTGCTGTGAACACTGTTGGTTATCAGCTGGAAGTGCAGCTTTTGGGTGTCTGAGATACTGTGTGCTCTCAGCACTCTGGGAAATACCGAGTTTAGAAAGACAAGATTCACTAAAAACACTTGTTTAAAATTCAACCAGCCAGGCTATAAAATCCCCAATTTTACAAAAGAGTCAGTACAAGTCCGTTGGTTTATTTTGTTTGTTTGTTTTAAATGGTTGGGTCAATGTTGTTTGCTAAATGCTGTATAACTGAGTGCCAATAACCTTGTTAATTAGACCTAATGCACAAGGACACAGGCATGCCAACCATCAGTTCAGCACTTCCAGGAGAGAGGGAAGATGCAAGCTTGGCAAAATGTGAGCAAAGTCAAACAGGTTATACCAGTTCTGTGCCTAGAAAGCTTAATGATTGTTTCTAAATCCCTTTCTCCCACTGCTAATTTTATTTTGTTTCACCAAAATAGACACCACCAACGGGACAAGTTACAGACAGAACAACTGAACAGGAACAACATGCCCATTAAAAAAAAAAAAAAAAAATCTATTCTGACTTTGCATCAGTAGCTGCTGGGCTTCACAACACGCTTCCTCCTTCCCTTTAACTCCAACCTGCAGCTCCCTGTGGCAGAACTCACAGTATACCAGGTGGATTCATCTCAGGGTCTATACCCCTCAGCTTGTGGTTTGGACCTGTGTCTTTAGCAGGTAAATTCATTCAACTCGAGTCAAACTTCATGACAGGAGAAAAAACAAAACCAGCTAACAAAATAAAACCCAGAGGCATGCTGCGAAAGTGAAGGTGTTTGCATAAGGTGATGGGGACAGAGCCAGGAAGAGAACCCTGGGGTGGTGCAGGACTCCAAAGCACTGACAAGGAGAACACAAGGTGACAAAGCCTGTAAAACTCACCCCCCAGCTGTACTACAACAAACACTGCTGGGCCTTAACTACAACCACCCAAAGCGACTACAGTGTGAAGCAAAACCCCACCTCTGTAGCTGTGACTGTCAAGCAGAACAGTAACAAAGGAAAATCAAAGGTGTCATTTCCTAAAGCAATAAAGCATACCAACAGGTACTGTGCATACTGCATCTGTTGTAGCTTAAGGTCTACTACTGGACCTAACAGAGGAGTAGAAGTAGCAGGAGGGGTGGATATTTAAGCAAACATGTTTATTGTACAGTTCCAAAAGAGAGAAATTCTTGCCAACTACCTGGAACCAGTTACTGCTACAGAGAAAATGGATTTACCAGTGCACCAAGTTCAGCACATCCAGTCCCAGCAGCACCCCGGGGTTGGGTCACAGCAGGAGGTTATATCCTGCTGCTGCTTTTCATGCTTCTTTCATCATCACTGCCAGCCATGCTACAATCTACCAGCTCCAGCTCCTCCTTTCAGCTTCATCCCATACTGTCACCTTCCACTTTCAGTTCACCAAGGCCAGAAACTCTTAAGAGGGTATCTCCAATCTGGAAAGCTACTTTATGACCCAGTTGCACTCCTGACCAACTTACTAACTTCCAGGTTGATAACTCACAAGGCTGAGAATTCTATTTACCTAAGGATTCAGGTTTCTAGTATCTAAGTAAACTCTAAGAGACTGCACCAGGAACTGCCCTTTCAAAAAATTCTCTCTGAAACTTCTGTTAACTACTTAAACAATAAGGTTATCCAACTTGAATACTGTTTGTCACCTCTACCAATACATTCTTTCCTCCTCAGCTAGCTTCACTGAGTTTAAACACTCTTCTATTAAAAGATAAAAATGCCAAGCAAGAGCAGATTTTAAATTTCACCTCTTTGCTTGCTTGAGATTATCTAGGCAAAGAAAGAGCAAGGATGAGGCAAGACAGCTTACCCCCTTGCTCCTAGAACAATTTTTCATTAAAAATTTATTGCAATTAATAATGTACACATGACAAAATAATGTAGGACTGCTTCTGACTTTAAAAACAAATAAGTTTAATGAGAAAATATTTCAGTGTTGATACATGTATTTTTTTGAGTAAGGGAAGAGAAGAAACTGTATACTACAACCACAATTTTAGCTAAGGCATTGCTCAATAGGCACTAAAGCAAGTTCAGGAAACATGAAGACCAACTGGTCAGCTGGAACCAAGAAACTAAAATATTTAAAAGAAATCTTGCTGTAAGCCCAAGATGAAGACTATTTCATTGCTAATTCATGACAGGTCACAAACTGCTCTCTACTGAAGCATTTTACAGGATATTTGTTTTCTCTGAGCCACAGAGCACAGTCTTTCACAGCCTGTCCAATCTTGCCTTATAGGAAAAATGTTTGGGTTTTCTTTTTTTTTTTAATGCCAGAAGGACTTGGTGAATCACAACACAAGAAAGAGAAAACCAAACTGCAGTTTTGGACCGACAAAACATATGTAAAAGCCTTTCAGCCCCTCACCACATCAGAGGCTCCTTTTGTATGGTTGAAGTTAAATGAATTTCTGAAGGGATGGTTTAAGCTATGCCTTCCCCATGAAAATAACAAATGCTGAGCAAACTGCAGCAGACACCTTCCAATCCCTGTCCAAAAGGAGTCTGCATTCCTGCACCTTCTCCCCTGGAAGACCTATGCTCAAGGCTCTATTAAAAATACAAATGTATTACTGGACAACTCAATTCATACATTAATTAATCACCTTCAAAGGCTGTTTAAACTACACAGGCCACAGACTCTCTCCTGCTCTGCACCAAGTCTGAGGTGGAACAGCTCCAGTGACACCCACTGGGAGTGTGGAATGGCAGCCAAAGCAAGGTGGTGGCAGTGGGAGGAACAAGCCTGGCTGCAGGGGAACAGGAAGAAGGAGAAATCAGCCCAAAGTCTGACACAAACACCCAAGTGTATCCAGTCTGCTGGAGAAAGGTTGTGCTCTGCTCCCAGCACTGCCAGGACTCAGTTATTGCAAATACAAGGAGCTGGAACACTCTGAGTAAACTAGGTGGGGGTAGCAGCTGTGATAGGAAGGGCTGAGGTCTGACTTCAGTCTGGGTTTTGCAGGAGGTGCTGGCTCAACAGAAAGGACACAAACAACATGGGAAAAACAGAATATGCATAATTCTTCCAAATAGAACTGAACTTCTCCTTGCATGGGGATAGTGCCTTATCTTTGCCTGCAGGGAGATTATTTGATCAGTCCTAGTTCTGTACCTACAACTTCTACACTCCCACATAAACACAGGAATATTCTGGTTTGTGAGGCAAAAGGATATTTGTGCACACTGCCACTGGATGTCCTTCAGTAACTGATTCTGCATCAAGACAAACAACATCATCCATAGCCCAGTTACAGAGCAACTTTTTGCTGTTACAGGCGTTGGGTTGGTTTTTAAACACTGAAGGAATAAGGCATGGAAATGTATTTTGGACACTTCACATACCACACGTGTTGCAAAGCAAGAAATGCTACTGCTACTCCTACTCCCACCCCGAGGAAAGCCACAGCAGCTCCAAGTTTCAGCCTTCTTCTGATGTCCAAATGTAAGGATGAATTCCAGCTACCACTGACAGATAAAGAAACACCCAAATGAAACCCAGGATACATGTGTATGACAATCTTGTGATGCAGTCATTGCTTGGGTTAAATACTGAACATAAATGTTTTCTGTTTCAAAACACACTCTGTATTGTCTCAAACTAGAGCTTCTAGGATATTTTTTTTAACACTACTGAAAGCTTTTTAACACACAGCAGTTAAATGTTAATAAAGCAGACACTTTGAGTACTAAGGGATTACACTTTTTCTTTTTTCCTCAAATGGAAAAAAAAGATGAAAGACAAATCTAATTTTCTCTCGTTACAATCCGTTGATGCACAGATTTTTGTTAATTGTTTTCCTTATAATCTAAATGTTTAAAACTATAATAAACCTATGAAGCACCACAAGAAAATAAAAGAAGACTGAGAAAGTGCTTGGGGAATCTTTTAGCAAATTTTTCAATAGTTTTGCACAGAGAACAACATCCAAGAAGCCTGGGTGCACGTTACAGCAAGAAAACACAGAAGTGCTGTGGTCAGGGGAAAAGGACACACACAAGGGATATTACTGCTCTGCTTTCCAGGCTCAGCATCCAGAACACCTAATGCACAGGGGTATTCATTAAGTGGGAAAAGGAATATGAGAAGTTGTAAAACACGTGCTAAAAAAAAAGTCTGGGCACACCCCATTATTTATGGAAAAATGCAACTGGGCAGGTTCACTGAGTGCAAAACTCACAGAATGGTATGAACCTGCATCTCCAAGTGCCTTTTCTTTCCTTGTCCATTTTGTGGCAAGTCACCACTCCCAGAGTCTAGACTGACCAACACGTTGGCCTTTTGTTACAGCTGAGGAGTGACTGCCTTTTACCTGGGGCCTCTCAGTTTAACAGTACAGGAACCTGGTGATAATTCGTGCTTCATTCAGCCAGAAGCTGCCTTTTTCTTTTTATAAAGAAATCCTTGGAAGAGTTTAAGGCTTTATTGAGTTAGATTTGTCTTAGAAAAACACTGAGCATGTAAAGAAACATGTAACAAAAGAGGTCAAATAATCACTTGACATAATTTTACTATCATAGATAAAAGGAAGAAAAGAGAAGGAAAATGGCCACAACTATTCCTCATCTAGGACCCTCCCCAGGAGCCACACCTGATGGATTCCATGCTCTCAGTAACAGGAACTGTAACAACATCAACTCCAAAAACATTCCCAGGGCAGCAAAAAGTATTTGACACCACTTCAGAGACTGAAATGTAGTTCTTTCACTTCAAAGCCACTATGAGACTTTTATTGAAGTTTTGGCTGCAGTGCAGAAGTTGAAGGATATGCCTGCTACACCAATGCACAGAAGGACATCTCAGATGACAATGAAAGCCCCACATTCTTGGAGCTGGCAGGAAAACCTTTTGCACTCACTGTGCCAGGCAGTGTTTTCCTTCAGGAGGAAGATGCAAAAAGAAACACACAAAATGCTGTGCACACAAGCTGAAAGGATGCACCACCTTGCTGGCTGCGTTCGTGTTACAGCTGATCCCATGCTACTAACACAGGATTTTTCTTTTATCTTCCCTAAAGCTACTAAGCAGACCAATGAAATTTGTTATCCGTGATGTGCCTGGATTTCTGTACACAGAAGACAGAATAATCAGAGATTTAGCCACAGATTTGTTCTCATATTAAAAACCTTTAAGGATTTCCTGCCACGTAATTCAGTTCATCATTTTGCCCTTTCAGGTGGGCTATGTAGGAGAATACTACAGGGCTCAGTAACAGTCAGGAGGATTTTTTTCTATCTATTTCTGGTCATTATCCAAGTGACTTCTTGTTTGGCTCCTCCATAACTTCTTGGTTATTACTGGTATAAACGTGGCCTCTGTGGTTATCATGCCAAACCTACTCATGCTGACAATGAAAGCAAGCCCCATATCTGATGTTGGAAAGTCTAACTTTTTCTTGTGACTCTATCTATTAGGATAAATATGAAGGACAAAAGAGGGTTGGAATATTTTTTTTAAATAATCCTATTGAATTTTTAAGCCAGAAACAGTCTCCTTAGCAATTTTTCATGGGTATTTTATAATGCAGGTAAGCAAGAACCTTTTAAAAATTATACAAATTCTCAAATTAGTTACTGTAAAATTCCATGTTTATCATTATAGAGTACCCTCCAGACAAAAAAAAAACAACAAAGCAAACACCTGAGGAAGAAGGGAAGACACCATTGTCTCAAGAACTTGCAAAAAGGGGGAAACATAGCCCACTGCTTCATTACAGAAATCTATACAACTCATGTATTCAAACAGGTGTTGGAAATGCCTTTTTTAACATAGTCTAAGCAAAAAATTAATAATCCAATAGTTATGCAGAGAAAATATACATATTGACAGACTTAAAATTTTCTCCATAAAGCCTTCCCCACCCTAATTTTGGGGCAAACTTGGTTTCACCATGACAAACTAGGGGTTTCCTCTCTAAAGTCTAAACTGTGGTCTCTAGAGAGCTGATCTGCTGAAGTCTCCCCAGTTTGCTAAACTTCAGTGCCAGAGGCTTTTTGCTTCTCATTAACCCCTAACTCAACCAGCACCAAACACATCCAGGTGTCTGCTTTGCAAGCAGCATTCCCAAACAAGTCAAGCACCGTTGTCATGTTCTACAGATACTGCAAACCACTGAAGAAAAATGTGGAATCTCAAATTCATCACCAGTGAAGGAACAGGGGATGAAGAAGGTTCCAGTCCCTGAATTAGCTCTGATGAGGAAAGGATCCTCCTTCACTTACCATACAGAGCATCTGCAGCATCCACAGCTGGACTGCAGCTGTCTCCACCTCTCATGCTTTCTGCTGAAGTATCAGTGGTCAAACAAACATATTGATTCCCATTTTAAATGAACCTGCACTTGAAGGAGGAGCAGGGGGAAAACCAAAATGATATGGCAGGTAGCCTTGGCAGCAGTGGTTAAGGACAGGGATTTACACCATTATGTGATCATTTTAACAAGGTGGCTTTCCTTCCTCTGATGAGTTTTTGTCCTCTGCATGCTGCAGCTCATCCCCTGTGCTCAGCAGTTCTATTTATACAGCCATGACTCACCTTAGGACTCCCTCAATGTACCTCTTCCACTTTCTCTTCAAAATAAAAACAAAAGGGAAATATTGTGAAAGCAAGATCTCTTTCTAAAGTTCATCCTGAAAGGTTGGCAAGATTGTGAAGAATACATGACATTCAAGGTTCAGAATGCTCAAAAATGACACAGGGGTCTCAAGGGAGGAGGGGTCAACTGCTAGAACAGGAACTAGCATCCTGATTCCACATGGCACCAACAGCACAAGGAATAAAAAGATCCAAGACCTCACCAGCATGCAGAAATTTCAAAGGTATCTTCAACGGTCAAGCAAGTTATCTTTGTACTGTAGTAAAAAGGTTGAGGGTTTTTTTCCCCCTGTACTACCCTAAGTGAATTATTATGTTGCTTTTATTGTTATATTGATGACATTTCTTTCAATCAAGCAAGATAAGGAAGAAAGCAGTGAAGCTTGGCAGGAAAGTTAGGTAGACATGTCCCTAGAGATTTCTCCTCTAAAGTCTGAGAAAAACAGGCTTGAATGAAAACCAGGCTCAAATCTGCTCTGGTACTCTACAGACTGTAAAAGAAATATCTTTCAGATGGTGTTCCTGAGGGGGTATAGGAGCCAGGGAAAAGTAAGTTCTCTCCATTTAGTCTTTCTACATGCCTGAAGGTAAAAAGAAATCATATTTCTCTCACTTCCTCAAATTCTACCTTTTTGTTTTGGGTTTTTTTTTCCTTACTCAGCTCACTCCTAGATGCTCCCTTCTCTGACTTCTCTTGAATCCATGCACACACATCCTTCCTCTCTACTACAGCTCATTCCTCTCATGCAAGGCTGTGGGTACCTCATCACCCAAGTCACCACATCTTCACTTCCTAACAGCTCTTTCCTCCTAAGAGCTCCTGATCAACTGTCCAACAAGGAAGGGATTTTCTCTTTTTTTTTTCACCTGTGTAAGAGGGTCGGAACAGCCAGCCAGATTCACAGCTACATAAATGGATGTTCCAGTTAAACTCCTCAGTGCTTCTTAGATACACATCCTTCCTGCCACAGAAGGTTGTTTGTGGGTTCAGTTTCAAGGACCTACATTGAAATTGGGAGTTACAAACAGAGATCATGATATAGGAACAATTTACTGAATCATTATCAATACCAGCAAGAAGACTAATTTGATAAACAGCATCCATTAGAGAAAGCATCAAGCAGTTCCAAGAGAATAAAGCAGGTAGTTCTCTTCTCCTGGATTCTATGATTAGAGAGTTAACAGCAGATGATCTCTAATCTGCAGCAATGTTTTTTGTTTAAAATTGCAGTGTCAGCTGCACGCTCATAAAAGTCCCTTGTTCTGCTTAAGTGTTTTGCTTTTTTGTTCATTTTAAAGCTCAATACAAAAAGATCAATTTCTTCCTTTATACAGACCTAGTGCCCCAGTTGGCAAAACTTAATGGTAATAATCATGACTCCAAAAAGGCTGAGCTGTTCTTTCCAAATTCCTCAGCTGTAAGTAATCTTCTGTGAACCACTGAAAGTAGTAAAATCCAGCTTGTCCTCATATGCAAACATGAACTGAAATGTCAGCATTCCTCAGTGAGCTCCAAAGGCAGAGAAAACTGTTCAGCACATAACAGCCAGGCCTAGGTGCAGTTAAGTATGTGCTGAAGTGCTCCTGTGAAGGGCCAGGAGAAACCTCCTCAAGAGAAGTCATTTCCCCAGGTCCCTGTGTGTTATAGCACAAAATACAGGTTCCTTGGATCCTGAGACCACCCTAGAAGAATCTTGAGTGCTCTCCTGTTCCAAACTTGCCAGGTACCACTGCCAAGTGGGCAGCACAGACCTAGAGCACTGGGAAGGAAAGGCTCTGCAGCTACTCTGATTCTCCTTCTTTTCAGAAGGATGGAATGGAATCAAAGCTCTCAAACCACCAGAGCTATTAAGAAACCAGGAGGTATTCCAGCTACCTGCAGACTTGCACAGAACACAGGAAGAAAGTTTGGGCATAGAAACTGCACAGAATGACCTTGAATTTCCTCCTCGGGTGCAAAATCATTTCAGTATGCCTCACCTCAGCCAAGCTCTGACATTTCCAGTGCCATCAGGAAGATGTCCTTATTGCATCTGCTTTCAATGGACAAGTCCTGTGAATGGAAACTGAATCTGGGCAGTCAGTTAAACAAAATTTTTGCTTTGCTGCTGCCTAATTAGATGATGCTGACTAATCCTCTGCATTACTTTACAGTGAAAGGAACCCAGCAGGAGTGTTAAGATGGGCTTTTCAAGAGCTAAAAGCCATGAATGATTTTCTCTTACTGACAATTTTTCTCTTGCACAAGTTGCCTCCATCAACTGTTCATTTCTAGGACTATATCCCACAGATGTCCCTGTGGCCTACAGTGTTACAAGTTCAAAGAACAGCATAAGAAATTAGAAAAGATGAAGAGGAAAAAAACTGGGCACAGTCTCCTACAAAACTTTATATAGAGGTGACTACAATGAGAAATGATTCTCAGGACTGGCCTCTCGATGTGCCATGAAGTAAACGGGGACTACAAATTTTAGCTCTTCTCTTAGAATAAAAAGTAGCCATGTAGGTAACTGTAACCATAATATTGCCCCCAACCGAACTCACTAAGAATTAATTGCTTGCAGGTTTGCAGCCCTTGCCAAGCTCAGCCCCATAGCATGGAGAATTCAACTGCTCAAGCCTTATTTTTTTCTCCAAGCATAGCTTGTTAAGTTATGATCAATTAGGAAACATAATAGGACTAGTGGAAAGACAAGGCAAACAACAGAAGCCCAATTAGCAGGGGTCATTAAAGCCTAAGATGGATCTAACACTCCATAGGCATGTGAGGATGTAAAGTTTCTCCATTTTCAGTGATGTCAGCCAAAAGAAAACACATGCACTTTGTAGCTGGGGAGATATTGATAAAATGTAAAGTAAAACTACCTCAGTTCTCAAATGTTTTGCCTTTCATGATGTAGGTTTCCCAAAATCATGGGAAAGTAGACTGTGCTCTTAACTTACTGCCTAACCTCCTCTAGGATTTGAGATAAAAAACCTCTACCTACTGCTAGCCATGTATGTGCAAATCTACAGAACACTAAACCATGCTTACACTGGTTGTAACTGGAAGAAATTCAGCCCTCTCCACTCAGGATACTCAAGGCCTCATGTACCATGTCAGCTGCAAGTAAAGACTGACCACTACTACCTGGGGCATCTCCTCTGGGTTCCTGCATGTCCATCTTGAACTGGATTAAGAAGTTCTTTTTAGGAAAGCACAAATTTTTAACTACAGGCTTTATTCTTAAAACTAACTCAACATAAACAGAGCCTTCTGCTCAACAGTGTAGCTCCTGCAAGCTGTACAAGGTCAGATTTGCCTCCTTTAGTGCCAAAACCAGGTCAACCAAACTGCCTACTTACTTCAATGACTTACCAACAGTTAATCCACTGGGAACAAGGAGGGCTGCAGTACCCACTGAGGGCAGATTTTCAAGTCTTGGGCATAGCTGATCACATAAGTTGGCTCCACAACTCTTATTATCAATGATTATGCAGAAATTGAGGGTAGTGATGGAGGAGGAAGAGCATCTAGGTTTGTGCAAGGAAAAATTAAAAAGCCCTTCTACTTTTGCTGCAGATACACTTGCTCAGGGAACTGAACAAACCCAAAGTCCACAAAGCTATTTTCAAAGTGCTGCTGCTTTCAAAACAGCTTCTTAGGAATATCTGCAGGTAGGCAGCTGCATTGCTTGGACCTTGTTAGATCTCCTATTTTCATTGGCAAACAGTTTCACAAGTACCTACTGCAATAATGGTCACAGAATAAGTAGATGCATACATATTCCTGCACACGATTAAAATAATAACTAGTTCCCATAAAGGATACACATGCAGGTATGTGAAACAATAGTTCATGCAGAACAGCTGAACCTGAGGAAGTGTGCAGGCATTAATTAATTCAGTACCCAAATGCATCAGATATGCTGGGAATAACTTTTGCTCAAGGTCACTGGTGAAGCTGTTTTAATATAATTAATTCAACAGCATTTAGAATAATTTAAAAGAAGCTGGCATAAAGCAGTAGTTCCTCTGAAACACAAAAAGAAGCCAAGGACTGTGCATCGCCTACAAACAAAAAAACCATTAACCCCCTAGCTGGGGTTAGCCATGGTGGGAGAGGGTTAATTCTGCTGATTCACCAAGGCAGCTCAGGCTTTACCCCCTCCAAACAGGAGGGAGAAGAAATGGCCCTTGAAAGTCAAGACCCAAAATACAACTCCAGGGAAAAAAGTAAAGGCATGAAGTTTAATGTTACCTGTTTCCTGTGAGTGAGTGGTGTGTTGGCCCTTCAGGTTCAGGTAATGGCACACAGCAGCAAAATGGCAGAACAGCAGCCAGGGGAGGATGAAACACCTGAGAATGTGTCTCAGGCAGAACCATGTAGATTTCATCATTTCAGTGGCTGATTCCAAGCTGCCTGTGACCTATTTTGGGCCTCTCAGTTGACTACAATTAATGGCATTTGTGGATTTCAATTTACGACATGAACTGGCTTGCTAAGAAAAAGGAGGGCAATTTCTGAAGTTAAAGTCAGAAACCCATTTTTAAGTTAAAACATCAAAAATACACTACATAACAAGCCTATATATTGTTCTTTCCAAGACCAACTCCAAGGTAACCACTTTAAAGAGGCTTTTATGGTGTCTCACATCTTCACACAAGGACAAAATGTGATTTCATAGCTTGAAAAACTTACTTTCTCTTCAATAAAAATGCATATTAAAAAAATTCTTTTCCTTGCACTGAGACTGTTCTGTTTCAGAAACTCATGCAGACATTCCTTCTGGGGAAACAAATAAATAAGTGAACAAACAATTCTTACTCATTTATATCCAGGGCTTGCTTTTTCTCCATGAAGGTGATTTATCACAAAATCCTTTTCACAGTCCACATAACCAAGAAAACTAGAAGAAACCTACAAGGACTTTAATTAGAACTTGGTATACTGTACATTCCCAAACACATAAATCTTTCTGCCCTGCCTGCACCTCCAATTTGTTACTTAAATGGCATGTCTGTGATTTGTAGCTTTCCTTTGCTTGAAGTTTTTATTTCTCTGGTAACTTTTGAAATAGACAGCAGTTTGTACAGCAAAGAAGAGTAAATCCATTAAATCTTTTGTAATGAAGGAAAGCAAAAAAACCTCACAGTGCCCTTATCTGTATCCACACCTGCACAAAACCACCCTCAGGATTTCACTCCAACACATTCCTTAAGTGAATTCTGCTTCAGAATTTTGCCAAAAGTTTCCCTGTCTAATTCTGCAACCCTGGCTGTGAAGGGGAAGAAAAAACTCAGAACACTTCCCTATCCCTTCAACAGTCCTTTTTAAAGTAGTATCATCACACCACATCCATCTCAATCCATGTTCCAGGGGCTTTTCATTCTTATTTAGACTTCATAAAAGGAAGTATAAAAAGCTTCACATGCAGGCTCTGAACAGCTGAATCAAGTGGATTCCAAAACTCAGATACAGTAAAACAAAGCTATGCAGAAGAATTTGTGCTGGAAATAACCTTATGCAGACAGCTGCTGTGCTGTTAAACTTGGTTATCAAGGGACAAAACCCAGCTCATCTTTTGCCTTGGAACACCATCCTTTATCACAGTTGTGGTATCTAAGTGCTTTTTCTCCTAACCAATTACATCTGCTGCTGTGCAGCAGTCAGTTTGCATTTAACAAGATGTGTTAACCAAACATCTCCAAAGTTTTCAGGAAACAACCAATGGCTGCCATAATTTGTGTCTGTTTACTTTATATTCCAATATTTACTTTCATACTAAAAATATTGATCAGTTTTGCTCCCATCTGAGGAAAGGGCAAACAAGAAAAGTTCCCAAATGCTCAGAACTCTGCTGCTCCTCTCAGGAGTCACACTGCCTGCTACCTTCTAGAAACATCTCCTGCAGCTGCTGACAGATAAGAGCTATTTAGGCTTCTGAAACATTTTGTAGATAAACAATAATAAAGCCCCAAACCAGCATTTGATGACTCCTCTGGGAAAACAACTTAAAATCACATCCCTGCCCTTGGTGACAGGTAGACATTTACCATGGCAGCTACGAGACAGCAGATTCAGCAGGTGAGGTAGGAAGCAGAGCAATAAGTTATACAGCAGCAGCAGATGCCTTTGAGGAAGCATTACCTCATTCTCCTCCTCCACATTCATTCCCAGTTGGAATGATGATATAAAATCCACACCATTTGCCTGAATAAAGTGCCAACACGCACACAGAACAGGAAAAGCAGGGAGAAGATGAACCTCTTCCCTGCTTTTCAAGGCAACACCCCTGCCCTAGCTTTTTTTTTCCTCATTTTAGAGCACCTACACTAGAGCAATATATTTTTAAAACTACAACGAAAAAAAAAGAAAAAAAAAAAGAAAAAAAGAAAAAACAAATAAACAAAAGAAACCCAGCTAACCCCACTAACTTCATAAAGGCTGGACAAAAAGGATGCAGAAAAACACATATTAGAGGACAAGCATTTTACAGCACCTTAGGAACACAGAGATGCTTTTTGAGAGCACACGAGGGCCACAGAGGCTTCCTTTTCCCCTCTCCCCCACACCTCATCTCTCTCAGTTGTCCATGCTCTAAACATGAGTCTCAGAATAATGAAACAATTGTGTTAAGGAACAAAAATAAAAAGGCAGAAGGGGAGCAGTCTGAATCAGATTCTGAGATGGGAAAGCAAACCAATATTTGATCCCAACAAGACCTCCTGATTGCAAAATTCAGCTTTAATGTAACCAATTTCTTGTTTGTCCACACATTCCCAGAACCCCCCCACAGCAGCAGAAGCTACACCCATGCTGGATATTTTGCCCTGCTGAACCTGTGATGTCAACATTCTCATTTATGCACAGCTGGAGAAGGGACTTGAAGAGGAGTATTACAGTATGGGTGTGGAACTTAGAACAGGCACTACAAACCTGTTCCAGACTTCCACAGGATAAATCATCTCAGCAGCAACTAATCCAAAATGCCAGACATCAGAGCCTGTTGACTGACAAATACTCAGTGGAGAAATAATCCAGGAGTTCAGTGCAGATATGACTCTGTAATAGTCTTGACAGAAGGCAAAGCCACAGGTCCAGCAACAAAATGGGCTTTTTTTTATCATTTGTAGAAAAGGGATACCTAGAGACAAGCACAGACCACTAAACAAAAAGTATTAAAATAAAAATTGATCATCTAAACCACAAAGTTGATGGCAAAAGAGTATGAAAAAATGGAGGAAAAGGTCACCTGGCATGTAGCAAGAGAAGATTTAAAGAGAAAATCAATCATTAAGGAATATGGCAGTCAGACTGGTAACACATTAAATCACCTACTGTAGTCTTAAACTAGTCAGGAGTGGTTCCTTACTAATTGATAAAGCACTTTAAATCCAAGACAGACCTTCAAGATTGTGATAAACAAGGTTTTTCTCAAAGGTTAAGTAAATGTATCCACTCCACCAATCCATGGACAGGAAACAAAGCAATGCAAACTCCTGGGCTACAGTTGCAGCGATTTAAAAACAAATAAATAATACAAATATCAGCAACAAATTCTCTTCCTGAAGCCGAAACAAAGTATCTTCAGTCATAAATTGCCTTCAATTTCCAGAGACCCCTGAAGACAAGGTCTGCAGTGTGCTTGTAGCTTCTCACTGCCAACTCATAAACCACTCATGTACAATTAAATACAACTGAGAGATTTGAGGAGGCTCTTGAAACACATCTTAGAAAGAGACTGAAGAGAGCCACCACTTGAAGGACAGGCACCATTCCTCTGGCTCTCCTCAGAGATGAGCCAGCATTCTCACCACCAGCACTGTAGTCCATGTCCAGACCCCAGCCTTGCTGCTCAGAGCTACATTTGTCACTGCAATGACTTTCTTTCAAAAGATAAATATAAACAAAAGGTAGGATTCTGTGTGGGCACAAACCACATTTACAGAAATGGAGGTTGCATTTAGAAAACCCTGATATGCAATTATTGCATTCTTGTGTCCTACACAGAGACCACATTCACACATTTAGTACACTAACCTGTTCTCAGACTCATCCATAATTACCTTAAATTGCTTGATTTCCAAATTCAAGCTTACAGGTTTCATCCTTTATGAATTTAAGGCTATACTAAAATGAGAAGGAAGCATTCAACACAAAGCTGTATTTATTGCTCAGATGTTGAGCATGTAGTTAGAGAACACCCTATTTTTTTTGAATGACAGAAGTAACAAAGGATATGTGGAGAAGCTATTCAAAATACATCCTAGGGAGGAAAAAAAACAAACTGAAATACTACTTCATTGATTCACCTGAGATTCAGAACTTATTTCATTTCCAGATGCCCACACAGAAGCTATGAATCACCCAATCTGCTGGCTGAATGCCACTGCTGCAATTCGAGTTACTATGACAGTATTGATGCCTCAGTGCCCCTTAATCTTATATATAAGATATTCATTAAAAAATAAACAATGTAAGGGGCACAGGGGGAAGTCTAGGCAAGATGACACTTAAAGAAAACAATTCCCAAAACAGCCACTCATATAAAATTCAAAACCTGCTGCAAACACAACAAGGAAGGAGTGAATCCCTCAAGGGAGCTATTTCTGCACCAGGACACCTCTGAACTTCCTGAGTGCCTCCCTCTGGAGTAAAACATCTCTTCTGTTGGCTTCCTCTCCAGCTTCCCCAGGAGGCTTCACCTCTTCTAACAGCAGCCAATGCAGAGGAAAGGTCATTCATAATTTTCTTTTTTATTTTTGCTTCCCTCTGAAAGAATACTCGCTTGTCTCCTTATATTCTGACCCAGCTACTAATCTTTGCTACGCTTTAAACTGTTTCCAAATTGAAAATCCTCTTCATCACAGGAAAGAAGCAACTCCTACTCACTGACAGTGTATTTTAATACAACATCTTGTCTGTTCTGGTATTCTGACAGTTTCCCCCTTGATTTTACAAGAAAAACTAAAAGAAGCTTAATGCACAACCGAAATAAATATTCATTGTATGGCCCTCTGCAGAAAGCATCAGAAGATTTCCATCCCCAGATATCTCAGGCCAGACCCTAAGGAAACAGAAAGCTCTGTCTTTTCACAGAGAGGAGTTCAGCTGCTAGTGAGAGGCTTAAACCATACACCAGGTCAATTTTTGCAAAATTTCTGCTAACTTCAGCTATGTGACATCACAGCCATCACCACTGAAGATAAATCTCAGGCACAAGACAATGAGGGCCACTCTCCCAGTCCCTGGCACCTTATGGCAGCACACAGCTTGGTCAGTAAAAAAAGTGTTTGTCTCCTTTGGAGTATTTTAACATGGCACTGACCGAAGCACAACAGCATGAAAGCAGAATTACCTGTTAGCATGTCACCTAAGTGACAAATAAAAAGGATTCCACTTCCTCATTTGCAAGAGAACACCGAGGTACTTGTTCTGGAAACTGCAGGAGAACAAACCCCTTGCTGCAGCATTCCAGAGTCCTCTTACAAGCTGCAGAATTTTTCCTGAACACCCTGAAGCAGCTGCAGGAAAGCCATACTCCTAAGAAAACAATTAGTTCTGCTCTCTTTCTTTTTTAAAGCTTCAGAGCTTGAAAACTACATTGTCACTATTTTTGATAATGTTTCTAGACAACACAGAGTCATTAACATGACATCCTCCCCCCCCCCTTCAGGGCTGGTAGCTCAAAGCAACAGATCTAAGTACATGTGCTACCAGAAAAGCCTAATAATCCCAACAATTTTAGTATCTCTGCTAGAATTAGAGATTAATACTTTACATAATTCAATGTATGGTATTTTAGAATTTCAGCAATGGATTCTCACAGATAAAATTACATGGAAAAAGCCAATGCAAAGCTAAGTCATCTAAGTCCACTTCTTATGACGAGCAAAAGCTAGATATACAGTGGTTGGCTTTCAGGATTTGCAGGGGTGAGGGGTTTTAATATTTGATCTTCGTATCATTTTTTCCCTTTTTTTATTAAAGGATATGCTCTAAACCTACACTCATATATCTTCACATTTGATGGCACTCTGAGTCTGTTAATGACTCTGTAGAAGCCTCTAGTTCATTGTCAAGTAATGGCAAATCTTGAGGGCATCTCAGAACTCTAAGCCCACTCTAATTACACAAATACACTTTATTAGCAAATAAGTTTTGCTATAAAAATAGATAAACCTTGTGATTTGCATGTACACCTCCATTTTACAACCTGAATTTACTACCTACAGACATGGAAAACACATGGAATAAAGACAATGCATTCTTACTGGCAGCACAAAATATTCTTGAGATCCAAGAAAGCCCAGCTGAGCACTGGAAACAGCTTGATCCAGGCTGCTAAAGGCCACAGAACAGTTAGTTTCTTGAGAGCTACAGATGTACATCTTCTTTTAGGAGGGAATTTGAAACGTGTTCAGGCAAAATGCCTTTTGCCATGTCTCATCTTGCCCAAATTTAAGGCCTCCAAGGTGTGCTGCTATACCTGTATATTAAGCAATTGCCTGTTAAAAGGGTAAGTCCTTTGTGCTTGTGAGAAAGCCTTACACTGTGCTGCTCAGAATTAGTTTTTCAATAGTTTTTCCCTTGCAGTATTGAAAGTCAGTGACAGCAAGGAGCCCAAAATAGCTGTTCCACTCCCATAGAAAACAAATAATTATTAAAGGTACCGAGTTGTCCACCCACATTTCAGGCAGTTTGAAGAGATTTAGAGTATTACTTTGTGCTGATCTTGTCAAACCTCTTTGGAGCTGCCAGGAAATGTCTGACTGTGGAGCCAGATCTCCAGGAGTGCTGAGCACCCTGAACTCCAGGTAACACCCAGAGGGACTCACAGAACCTTCAGTAAGACCCAGCAGGTAATCCTTTTCTAAGGTTTAACTTTGCTCAGTTTTGGGGAATACATTAAAATTGTTTGGTTTTTTTTTTCATTGCAGTTCCTTCTCCTCCCACCCTGTCCCAACCAGCATCTATTTCTACCTTAATGAAGCAACCATAGGTGTGATGCTGCTGATTACAGGCAGAAAGAACACCAAAACAAAGCCATGCAGAAAACCTACACCTGGCTCTGACAGTCATACAACATAGTTCTATCTTCTTAATGAATTCAATGAAAATTTGGAAAAAACCCACAATATAGATAGATAGATAGCAAGCTTTTAGAAGTGCCAAGACCATCTCCAAAAGCATGTCACAGCAGGATACCCTTTCAGGTACACAAAGACACTTGATTCTCTATAATCTACATCTGCAGTAAACAAGGCATTTTTCTGCCTTAGCTTGCTCACTCCTTGCCCCAGCACTTCAGTTCTAAAGAGGAAAGCACTACTCACAATATCAATGATTTTCCATCTTACTAGTGCAGCTGAGGTATGCAATTTTTCTTCCTTCAGAATGGCCCAAATGCTCTTCACACAATATCCTTCATCCACCTCTGACTTCTTAGCAAAAACTCTTCCTCTTGTGTTAGCATCTCTCCACTCAAAAAATAACACTGTCACTTCTCTATCCTTTCCTCCCACAGCCTTCTCAACACCCTCCACTCCAACCATTTTCACCTCAGCTTTTCATCCCACTTTTCACTTGTTCTTGCAAGCCCCCCTCCCTTTGCCTTTCCTGTCCTGCTCCCTTCCTTCCCTCCAGCACTTCTGAAAACCCTGCATGCTAAAAACTTAACAGCTGTGAAATTTACACTGTCTGGCACCATTTACTGACAGTAAATAATCTGTTCTAACTTCTGGAACCACTTCCATCACATGACATCCACAATGCTGAAGCTTTGGGTGAAACTTCTGCAGAAAAGGTTCTGTGCTCTGGAACTTTCTCCTTAACACAAACTCCTGCTGAAGCAGTAATTATAATTCTCTCTTGATGTTTCACTTGATGATGACAAGTACTCCCCCCAGGAGCTCAAAGAAATCCTTCTCTATAATCCAGCATAATAAAAGTCATGCCAGAACACACATGGAGGGAAAAATATCCCTCCACCCAATGTAAATTTAAGCTGGAGTTTAAAATCTGGAGGCCACTAACCAGCTGGGTACAGAATTGGGCTCATCACGCTTATCACATCTGAAATATTACCTAAAGTCAGGCATGGCACAAGATGACATCCCCCAGTCTTTCCTACAAAACCCTCCCTTCCTAACTCAATCCTGATTTATGACACAGCCAGCAATTTCAGCAAAGCTTTGAAGTGAGAGGTGCTTCATGCTAATGAATGGTAAAAAAAGCCAAGTCAAAATAGTCACCATTTATACTTTTAAGAAAGAGAGGAGTAAAGCCCTTTATTTTCAGACTAGCAAGAGAAAACAGAAAAATGCACTTCTACATAGCAAAATCTTGAGGGAGAGGGAAAACTTGCCTGCTGACTTTTCTTGGCAAGATCCAGTTAGGAAGTCATTCAGAACTCCACTTACAAAACAACCACAACAGCAACACCACCTTTACAAGCCACACAAAGGGGCTTTTTCAAGGTGGACAGAAAACCAAACCAAAATAAAAACACCTTAAAAAGATGCAGCCTAATTTATTGCTCCAACAAAGTTCCAGCCTATCACTCTTCGTGCTCGAAATACAGTCACCAAAATCTGATTTAAATTATTTGTAAATAAATGTGGAAGATCTCTGCCATCTGTGTCTTAATTGGTGACTCATTTCACAGCATTGCTAAAGGATTTGTCTTCTCTTCCCTTCTTCCTCCCGCTAAATTCATCACCACGTTCTGCTGCCTTCCCATTAAGCTTTGCCAGGCAAGCTCTGTCTCTCTCTCCTCTGTTACCATAGCAGCCACAAGTAACAGAATGCAACCTTAACAAAAGATTACTTCCCCTCCTTTAATTTATTTATATGCAAGTAACCCACTGAGAGGTGACAATAGCAATGACTTCACTTGGCACTACAGGAAAGGGTTGGGGGTTGGTTTTTTTAATTCATTTTTTCTACACATGTGCTACCAAAGATAATTAAAATTCCTCTGGAGGGGAAAAAAAAAAATGAACTCTTTGGGATTAAGAAAATGCCATAGCAGATCTGGAGAGGATGCTGATCTGGAATTAAAGCTGAGGGGACTGGAAGAGAGAGGCTTAACACATACACTGCTGGTGTATCACTTTCTAGAAAGCTTTTCACTTTTTTTCAGCAGTTATTAGAACCAACGAGAGGGTGTACTGCTAAAAAATACCTAATTGCAAGCATTTACGTTTAATAAAAAACACTTTAAAAAAAGGAAAGCAATCCAACTCGAAAAAGATTAAGATTAAGAGGAAAAACTACCTGTTTCTGATGTGCTGGCTACACACACAAACTGAAATTGTTGAATTCTTGTCAGAACTTCAGTAAAACAAGCTTCCTGAGATTCTGAGATACATGTAGTTAAATTATATCCTGGCTTAGGTGCCTCTGGTCCTCTCAGAGAGCAGCAAGCTCAGCCCCTCCACAGCAGGTCAAGGCCAGCAGGTCAAACCAGGAGTCCCCATCCCAAGGAGGTTGGATGTATGGAAGCAGGGCTGGGAAGGGAATCCCTAGGTTAGGAAACAGTCCAGTAAGCAGCAGGCAGGTCCAAAGCTACTAGAGAGAGCTGAGGGCAAGGCAGGGAGGCAGTCTGTGGGTCAAGGTCCAGGTCAAGGAGCTCTGGAGGAACACACTGGTGTGGCTAAGGCCAAGCAGAAGCCAAACTCTTGCAGCACAACCCAGGTAAAGCTTGAGAAGGGCCTAAGGGCTGAACTTCCTGGGCTCATGGGGGTGGTGGAGACCCCAGGGGAGGCTGGTCAGGACCAGTAAGGTTTATTAGTGCCCTCAGGGACCTGACAGGTTTTTGAACAGTTGTGGTATCATCTGAGGTTAAAAAAAAAAAGAACCAAAACAGCTGTTTTCATTCCTTCCATCCCATTGCTCTTACTTAACCAAACTGACGTGGCTGGGGAGCACTTACCACTTAATAGTAAATTTGACCTCTCTCACAATAATTTGCAAAGATGGGTATGTGTTTTAATTTCAGTGAATTCAACTAGAAAAGTATTCTTCATTTTGCTACATCCAGGAGGTGCTAATTTACATGAAAGTATGAAAGACTAAATCAAAGCATAAGGATCTAGGAGAGACCATGAACTACTTTATTCTGGAGAGCAACTCTCTAACCTTTCTTTGGGAAGATTCCACTGAAACAGGCCTATGTAATTTGGAGGATTTGACTTCAATTTAATAGCTATGTTTTAGACAAAAGTCAATGTCAAGATAAATTAAGTGCTGGACAGCACTTGGCAGGCAATGCCTCAAAACAAGTTGAATGCTGCAAAGTTGAATAGATTTTAAATATCAATCTAAAAATAAAAAGACATATTTGCCAGTCTAGAAATTTCTTTTCAGAAGGGAAATTCCTATGCATTTTTTATACTTTCCTTTGAAACAGTAGTTCCTAATCTCCCCATTATTTCATTCCAAGTCTCAGATAGATAACATATTAATTAAAAAAACTCCCAAAAGAAAAAAAGTTTTACTATTTCCTGTTGCATATCTTCTGGCTAATCAATTTCTTTAACAGCTCAATTAGAGAAAGCCTTTGAATAGCTGAGTGGTATGATTAGTTTGCCAATAATGACAAAGCTTTCATATCTGCTGCAGCTTTTAAAAGCAGAAAGTGTGCCATTCCGAAACCACAGATGAGCTGCTCAGATTGTTGAATTGGAACCTGGAGAAACATTTTATTTCTAAGCCCCCAGGAACCACTGACCAGATGAAACTGAACACTCCAAAACATTCCTGATTCAAGTCAAGGCAGACAGAGGTTTTCACACACTCTTGTGTGCACACAGGTAGAGAATTGGAATGTGTGGAGATCTCATTTCTAGTGAGGGCTGGGGATCAATGAAGGCAAAGAAAGTACATGCAATAAACAAAACGGATTGGAAGTCCTAGAATAAATATTTTGCAGCTGAAAGAAGCACGAGATTAAACTCCCAATCCCCTCTCTGCCCAAAAAGGGGAGTTTATTTTGATGTCACCGACAGCAGCTGGAGGAGAGCTGGGAAAGAAAGGAATCACACAGATGCTAATTGTTTATTATAATATTGAGAACTGCCCCCTCAATATACATTCTTCTGAGATTTTTTTTTTTTTCGTTAATGGAGGCCATCATTTTGCACTGGCATATCAGAAACTGCAACCACTGCTTTGGTCTAACATCACCGTTGCAAAATTTATGGGATGTGGAGCACGATTACAATAAGCTAAACAGAGCTAGGTTTCCAAGGTTAGCCTTTAAAAAGTCCGTATTTCTAATGTTTTTGCTTCAAGGCATAAATTACTCTACCTTCCCAAAAGCATTTTAATGCCATAATTTATTCACTGTGAAGAAAGGGAGAAAAATTCTGAATCACCCAAACCACTAAAATAAAATGGACTAATAAAAGGTACTTCCAATACACACAAACACATATTTGACTAATTTAATGACATGGTGACTTCAGTGAAACCTAAAGACACCCCAGCCCTCAGGATCTAACACTAAGAAGAGTAAGTACAATATCCTGGCTCTACTAAGCACTCCCATTTGTGCTTGCCAAATGCATGGGGCCAATTCAAAACAGCAATACACATAATGTTCTAAAAGGAATTCAAAGAGACAAGAATGCTCTTTTGCAATTCAATAAACCACTATTTCTCACGCTCAAGTGGTGACCTCCTCTTAAATACACTTTAATACTTAAGTAGCTGAAGAGAAGGTGCAGCCAAACATCCAGGGTTTGTCAGATAAAATAATCTACATTTAAAGAGCCATGACCAGACACTGTAAGCCTCAAAATTCCGTAAATATAAAAGAAAAAAAAAAACAAGGAAAGAAAAAAGGAAATAATACTGTGGCCCAAACTTCAGTGCAACTGAAAAACAAGTACAGACTTTACCATAATCACCCACATTGCCTTCAGGAGGCTACAAATTGCTCAACCTTCCTCACAGTCACAAAATCATTCACTCAGACAATTCATTTTAAAAATATATCCTTCATTGATTCAGGTTCATAACCTTAAGTAATATTCTACAACATGCAGCAGAGTCCTCCTGTCACCTGTTACCATTATTTACCTACACCGGAGCCATAAAACCAATCCATCCAGTGACTGCAACAGTCCAGCACTGAAAGGGGACAGATCTCTCCTCTCTCTGCCTCTTTTCTTTTTTTTTTTTTTTAAAGCAGGAAAGATTTTATTTAGGACATTTCAACTACAAATGTGTTTCTAAGACCACAGGTTAGGAGGTAGTTCCTTGAACCTTTCAAGAGCATAACAAAAAGGAAAGAACTAACCAAGGCACCCCATTAACATCAGCCAGAGGCATAAAAAATTAATTCATTTGCTTTTAAAATTATCTTGAGATGGGGAGGGGTTTTTTTCCACCATATCGTTTCAAGCCCCGTCACGTTCACTACATTAAGTTCTGCAAAGCTCACATCACCAGCCATATAATGAATGCTTTTTTCTTAAACAAATGAAAAAATAAATTCAAAAGCAGTGCACTTTACCAGTTTTAAAAAGAAACAATCTACTATCATCAACATCAATGAAAAATTAAAATTTCTTTTTAAGAATCATCCTCAAAAGGTAGTTAACCAACACCTCCAACCCCAGGGGAAAATACATGAATAAATAAGTACACTATTATTTACAGTGTGTTGGGTTAACATACCAAGGATTTTAGCTGTTAGCAAATCTCCATGTACTCTGGGGTGGTTTTCTTTGAGACTGTAGGGCTTGGAATTCCCTTTAAGTTTTCCCATGTTGACTGTTATTGCAGCACTTGGGGATTCTTGCAACCATTGCACTGCTGCTGAACTCAAGATGACACCTATTTCCTTCCCAAATGCTGAACAATTTCAAATTGATTTCAAGTCAGCAGGAGTACAACTACTACTGCAGGAAGATACACCCAGGAATTAAATGCAGCCCTTACTCGAGTTAATCCTATGGCTCTTGGCATGTACCAAAATGCAAGATAAGGTCTCATAAGCAGAAGCTGCTTTTAACTTGTACCTGCATGGTACCTAGTGGTGCAATTATACCAAGTAATAGGAAAAAAACCAAAGAAAAGTTTAAACAAACTTTCAGCAGCATTCACACAGACCTTATGGCCACTGGCAGCTGGCTAGGTTATCACTTCTGTGCTATCCCTCTTGGGAATGAACAGAGGAATGGAGGAGCTATGATCACAAGGCTTACATGAAATTGCTCTCCCAGTTAGTGTGTTGGCCTCCACCTCCACCAAATTCTAAGATCTTGTAAACATCTTTTATCCTACCACATACAGGAAAAGGAAGAGACTACCAGACTGAGGATTTTGTAATAGTGCTCCAGACAGCAAACACTTTGATACCATACTCAGTTTATTTTACTCCAGCAGCAGGTTTTAATAGGTTAATGTTCAACATGCATGGTTATACACAATAAAAGTTAGTTCACAACGCTAAAAATTCTCCTGAATATGATCAAAGAGGTGTCATTTGGCAAATTTAGGATAGCACAAAGTTGTAGTGGAAGAAGAGGGGGAAAATGTGTTTCATATCTGCCCCAGAAGGCATGCAGTTGTGTTTACATTTTAAGCCTATTGAAATGTTTGGCCTCTGCACGCAAAACCAGCCCTCATTTAAACCCTTTCACAAGGAAGTTCTGCACAGTTAAAAAAGCATCTTAAAGTCTTCCTCTGTGTTTTTAAGCACCAGAATTGCCTCCGAGATGGCTTTCCTGCCTTGCGTTATCCTTCAGTTCTGACACTCAGCCACTTCTCCATGTTCTAAAAACTAAGCAACAAATTTATAAATGAAAAATCCATGGAGATTATTCAGTTTTTAATCTGTTAAATCTTTTCAAAGCTTCATATAAGTAGAGCATATTTTTCTCTGTTGTGTGAAAGAGCCTTCCACCACAAAGAGCTTAAAAACCTAAGTGAAACCCCCTTTCCTTTGCATGCTTCTTACTATTTGCATTAAATACACTACAAGTACCAACATTTAGCATTTTGGAATGAGATTAGACAGGCATCTGGGATAGAGAGGAAACAGCAAACTGGTGGAGCCTGGACCTTCACCTATTCACAAATGCTTCTATCACCTCTATAAGCACCAAATGTACAAGTTTATTGCTGAAAACTTAAGACTTGAAAAAGATGAAGGTGTAAAGGAGAAAATGCAATACAGCAGAGGCAAGGAATCAGAAAGAGAAACATTTATTGCTTTCTCTCTACATGATCATTCACAAGGTGACTGCCTACTCAGAGACAAGTGGGACACAGCAAGAAATTCTGATGCAGTTTTAAAGGCAATGTATATCTACATTTCAGACTGTTCCCAGTGAGACTAAAGAAGACAACAGTGGAATCAGAGTGGAAGAAAAGAAGCTCAAGCTGTTTGTACACATTCACAAAAAAATGTAAAACTGCAGCATCTCCTAGAGAAATGACATTAATATAAAGTAGAAAGATCTTAGAAACAATCTTAGAAAACACAAACCCTCTAAGTTCTCCTTTTTTTTTTTTTTTTTTAAAAAGGGACATTTCAACTCCCTTTTTAACTTATCGTTTACATTAATCTTTACTTGAGCATTTGTTTCACTTCGTGTTTTTAAGATTTGCATTATGTGTATGCTTAAGGGGAATACTTCAAATGTTTGTTGAAAAAAGCAATAGTATAAACAAAAATAAACAGAATTCTCCTTGCAATCCCTACAGATGTCCAGCTGGAAGACAACAAGCCCAACAGCAACTTCCATGGTATCAGGAGTCATTCCTGGAAAAGTCCAGAGCATTTTTAATTCCTCCTAAGCCTTTTCATTTCAACATCTTCCACCAGGGTTTCAAAAGTCTAGACTTTACTAGAGAGCAATTTTCCCAACTTCCTTCTTGGCCTGGCATGCATTTCCATCTCATAGAAGGGTAAGAGAAACCTCACACCTTAAAGGCTGCGGGTAAAAAGTTGAGATTTGCAAATGTTAGTTGTTTGTGAGCCCTTGAAATGCTAAAATATATTTATAACATAGAAAAAGAAGAAAACAAACAGTTAAAACAGATGGGACAAACAGAAGAAAACTGTAAAATGATTTGGCTGGGACAATGTTGGAAGCTGTCTACAAGTACTTAATAGAGTTAAATGTTTAAAAAAGAAAATCATTTGCCTGTAAGTTCAGACACCGAGGTGGTAAATAGCACCGTATGTCATACCATATGTCAGTCAGCAAACAACCTTAACAAATCATCTTTCAAAAAGCATTCTCTAAGGCTACATGTTATCCTCATTTCCCCACACAAACAGGAACTATCTTAATTTAAGCAGCAAATTCACAGGCTGTTGGAATGTTAACCCCTTCAAACCCTGAGCAAACCGGGGCTGTTGACACACTCAGAGCTAAGACTGCAGCCACTGACCCCACAGGTACACCTGCTTAAAAGCAAAGATGGTTCTGTCACTGTTTTAAGTGGCAATAACAACATGAGTTCTTAAAAATTATTGATTTGTTAGATGTGCTTAACTCAGCCCTTCCAAATCAACTCGAAAAATCCGTGCATCACTTACAAGTGCTTTGTAAGGTCTGTTGTTCTTAGCCTTTGAACAACACACAGGAGTCAGATTTAGAACATGCAGCCCTTGGGAAGAGAACAAGATGCCTACGATGGTATTTTGGAACATGAAATATAACAGCAAGATCTTCCACATGCCTCCTTCTTCCACAGTTGCTGTCTAGCCCCTCGTACTGCACTTGGTCTAGCAACTTGCTAGCAAATTTGAGGCAAGAAATTGAAGCCTTAAGAGCTGGTACTTTTAACTCAGTTATACATGCCCACGGAGCTAACATTTCAAATACCTCCATCTTAGCTTCTGAGAGTCCTTCTGGATAGGGAAACCATCAGTAATTCTCAGGATGCTAGTCAGCAAGTTGCTACTCAGCAAATCAAGATTTGCTGCTCTCACGTCTCAAAAATTATGAGCAGAATGCCTAAATGAAACACAGGAAAATATGTTTGAACAAATTTACTAATAAAACCTCTACAGTATTTAGAATGTAAGACTAGATAATTCAGAAGCCAGAAAAGTTGAAACTATTGCCCAAAATGGGTATTTTATTCACATTTTGTATTCAAAACAGACCACAGGATTTATACTGACCCTGGAGTCTGCCTAAAGTCACTGCATTTCTAGCAAATTTAAGAAAGATTCAAAACACTTCAGATTCCTCCCTCAGAATGTATGTACCAAATAATTAGGAGCTCCTGATCCACAGCAGGGAATGCTGAGAAGACCTTCACCCAGAGGAAGCTGGAAGCACCATGCATCAGCAAGTTTTTCTGAGATGACAAGGTCACCAGGTTAAGTGTAACAGAGTTTTCTTGCATTAGTTATAGGATTCTGCTGACTTAGCTGTTCAGACTGAAGAATTCTTCAAACCTGTTTAGCAGGTTGTCAACCTTCTACTTTGCAAGCTAGTTCCATGCTCATTCCTCATGAATATTGGTGCAATCTCCAGCAGAAATTTCAATGCCTTATGCCAAAGCTGGAGCTCATGGTAAACACACCAGCAGGGGCTACTCACTAGTTTGAAGTCTCCCAGTTTATGAGAAACTATTTTGAGTTTGACAAGTGTTAAATATTTCGACCTTGGGTCTGTTATGTCAGAATCTCAAACAGATCAACATAGCTATACATTTCTTGGGCTAGTTTTGAGTCTCTTCAGCTCCTGCAGTTTTATTTATTAATGAATGCTCCCTCCTATTCTTTGTTAGAAAAATGCATGTTTAACAAAGCTTTTATTCTCCATACTCTGGTCACTTAGGGTTAGGTGGAGAGATCATCACTTTTAGATTAGAATTCCTGCTGAACCAATCCTGCAGATACGTTAAATCTCAGTTTTATTTTGCTATTCTGATTTTCTAAATGTAGGCTACAGGTTTTGAGACAGGAATGTACTCCCTAAAAATCTGTTCAAGAACACAGATCAAAAACTACCTAGGAAAAAACATGAAAATCAAGCATATAATTTAAACCTCATAAAAAATAAGGAAGATTAGAGAAGGCAGACTGAGAGACACTTTTTATCTATTTATCCTATAAATTCTAAAGCTGTACATCCTTTCGTTTGCTACTCTTGTGATACAGAAGTTGTGACCCAGGTTTTCTGAAGTGTTATTTTGCATACCTGCTCCCACACTCAGTGGCAGGCACAAACAGAGAAACCTTTAGCACTTTGTGCCTACAGGAATATTCAAAAGGGAAATTCCAACATGCATATGCATCTGTTAACACTCAGATGGAAATCCAAGGCTACACAAAGAATTCAGAACTACATTTCTTCATGTATTCAAATTTTTGGAAATTTTAACACATGAATGAGAAAAGCAACACAGCCTCAGGAAGAAGCCAAAGGACCCACTGCCAGGAATTTCTGAGCAACTGTCCCAGCAGTCACTGACAATATGGCCCTTAGCAAATGCTCTAACAGCTCCACGGAAAGGAGGAGTTCCTTGTCCAAAACAGTAGGGAATATTTTTAATTCTCTCCGAGGACTATTATGAAGATTAATTAAGGTCTGAGCAGCTCTTTGAAGATCAAAACTGCTATGCTGTTATTTATTATTAAAGAACAACAAAGTGCATTCTTGTCTATAATTCAACTTCATAGAGAAAACAGAGAAAGAGCACATGTGCTCAAGTGCATAAATTAGTTCTCCCTGCCCTGACAAGCTGTGATTTGCATAACTGCACTTTTAGTCACCAAAACCCCATCAGTAAATCTATACTCATCTCTTTGAAATATTTTTAAGGCCTTAAGGAGTATAACCAATACAGTTTCTCTTCTGATGGTTTTCTAGGATAAGCTTTTCTTATCAGATATTTTTTCCTCCGTTCAGCAAAGCACTTTATCCTTATGGAGCCCTAGGAATACTCACGTGACCACTAGACATATTCCAAAGTACTTTGATAAATGAGAAATTCAAAACCTATTCTGGGTGTTTCCATTCAAAAAGAGAAGAGAGGGTGACAGAATGGGGTTTTCTTGGGGTTGGGTTTGTTGGGGTTTTTTTTGAGGGGGGGAAATAAACTAAATATGACAATTATTTTTGAGGTCTGTTTTCTTCACAGACTTTCCCATCAATATTTCACAGAACTGCCCACTACTGAAATGTACATACAAGTACTATGTTGCATAGTGTATCACTAATTTTCACTCCCTTCAAATGCATACAATTTTTTACTAAAAATGCTATCATATTCCAATTATATTTGTATTCTTAAAACATGCAGTCATCTGTATTTTGGCAGCATCTGCACAAAAACACAAAAGGCAAGTAGTATTGACAAAAATTTAGAAATAAAAAATAAAAATGCAGAATAACAATGCTCTAAAGCCTTGCTGCCACAATCATGTTTTCCTGATTTTATTCAAACAGCTACCGCAGGAGGTCAAGTTCTCCAGCACCAGGATGTAGCAGTGCAAATATTTAAAGAAAACAAGAATACCAGTGGTTGGACCTCGAGGGTCAGGAGCACTGCAGACTGATGTAACCTGGACACCTACTACCACCTTAAACTTTAAAGAAAGTGCTAACAAGGGGTTCAGTATCTGAAAGATGCTGAGCATCTTGCCAGTGTCAGACCAGATCACCTCTTCACAGGAAATCCCTACATTTTACTGGGTTACATTTTGGCTTTATTCCCATTACCTTAGTTTGCACTCCTAAGATTCTTAAAATCTGCAGCATATTCTTATTAAAAACACAGATACCAGCTTGTGAACTTCTGTACTTTTCGACTGCTTGCAGGAGAAAGTTGTGCTATATTTAGCAGCCATATGGCATCCCTCCTTCACACACGTTTTCTAGTGATAAGAACTGACAAATTAAGTTTTCTAAAACACTGATCTATGTGTTTTCATTCCCAATTTTAATCTTAGAAGTTAACTGTAGTTTAATTTTTAAACTTGGCATTTAGCAAACAGGAAATGCGAGTTTTACCAATAGCAAATGATGCAATCAAGAAAGTTTTCTTGTAATGGAGGTGAAAATGTTCAAAAAGCTGTGTTCTAGACGTTCTTCCTAAATGAATACAATGTGGCTACATAACTAAATAGCCAAGGATGCATTGGCTTCCTTTTGCCATTTGCTATTGCACTGTGTATGGATGACTGAAAGTATTAGGGAAAGAATACTCCATATAGTAAAATGTTTATAAAATTAAGTTACTTGGATATTGCAAACTGCTGTACAAATAATCTGAGGAGGAAGCAGTAAGCACAGCGTCAACCAAGTCGTGCACTGTAAAAAACTTCAAAGATACCAGGGCAAGCTCTGTAGTTTTCCCATGCTCCTGGGAGCCAGGTTTACATACAGCCTGGGAGACAGAAAGCTGAATTTCCCTATACCACACACTGTGTTTACAGAAACTGCAGACGAAGGTTAAAAAGAGAGCAGTTTTAAGAATCAAGAGAAGGCATTTGAGATACGCTGTCATTTGGGACAGCTGAAAAGGCAAGTTGCACATAAAACACAAATCTACATAAAACTTCATCCTGACTGCCAGCCCATCATCCCTGCACCCCTTAGGAAAAAGTAAAAAAGGGAGAGAAAGGGACTGAAGACTCCCAGAAGTTTCACACCCAAAAAAAGAATCTCATTGTTTTCCTCTCTAGCACAGGAAGAACCACTGCCTGAGAAACTTATCTGTCATGGAAACCATGCCTGAGTGCTGCTCATCTTTCTGGTTAACTAGAGCTTTTCCAATGCTTTCCATGCTTTTCTGGGGACCAGGGACCCAGAGAACATCCCAAGTGATGCTCTCACAGGCCAGGCAGGGTGCAGCCACCCTCCCCAATGGTGACTGAAGAACAAGATGCCAGAGCTCATCCTGTGCCTCCTCTTGCATGGCACTGACCTCCTGCCAGCTCCCTTCTGAGTGGCAGGTTCTAGGGCAGCCCCAATTCAACTCTGTGGGACTACCCCAGCTTTTTCCTTCTGTCCAAACAATTCCAGAGCAGCACAGAGTATTTCTTCAGCAAGAGAAAGAGGGGCAGCCATGAACATTACACGCATGCCTGAGCACATTTATGAGCTGCATGTATGGGCTGAGAAATAGAAATGAACAACTGTGGTTTTTCCAGCCAGTGTGTTACGTTTGTTATGCAAAGCAAAATACTACATACTCAGTGATGTAGTTTCTCTTCCTCTGAATGAAACAATTTAGGGAATATGTTCTTTCAGTACAGCCCATCCTTTCTTAAAGACTTGTAAAATTCACGAAAGTGAATGATATGGCACAAATTGCTGCCTGAAGCAGACCCTTCAATGCTGGACAACCCACTGGAGACCATGGCCCTCAAGACATCAGTCAACACATTTTGCAGCCACACAGCAACTTCTTCAGAACACTGTTTAGTCCCTAAGGAGGAGGAGCTATCGTAGAATGAAAAATAATTGTGAATGTAGAACAACTCCAGGAAGCAGGAGAAACAAATTGCTTCACATGCCAGAATTATTTGCACAGAACACTTGAGAGAGAGTAAAATGTTTAAGAATGCAATGAATCATTAAGATTTCTTCCAAAAGAAAAAAGAAAAAAAAATAAAAATCACATGCAATCATTTGTTTAAAGGTTGCCTCATTTAAAAAAAAATAAAGTAACAGAATAAGCATTCCTGCATTCTTGATTATCACATCAGAGCTTGGTGGGAGAACAAGAAAGTCTTCCAATTAACGTTTTTTTAATGCTTTATATGTGGTTGTTGAGCACTGCTGTGGAAGGACAGAGGGAAAAGCAGATCTCTGGTCTTCTGGCAGTTTTTCCCGTTCTTTAACAATTCCTCCTTCAAATGCACAGCCACAGAGGTTCAAAGGTCCCCACAGCCTTTGTTCTTGGTTCCAGAGTACTTACAAACAAACTTTTGTTCCACTTTCTTCAATGAAATAAGCTGGGGCAGTTCCCAATGACTGAAATTTACATCTGAAGCTTGCCTTGTACATCATTCAGCTGAACAACTATGGAATCTCATAGATTTATTCAAGAATAAATTACCAGAACTTTCTCTGAAATAAAAATCAACTACTGACTATTAAATCAGGCTCCAGCAAACACATTACACTTCTGCATATATATACATATAGAAGTGAGGAAGGCTCAAAACACTTTACTGATTGTATCAAAGAACATTTGTTTTATCTGAATATAAAATTAGCAGTTTTTATTGTTTCTATCCCAGGCAGAGTGTAATAAATGAGGAGACGATCACAAGGGCAAGCTATAGAAAGCAGCTACTTAAATACCTTCACATTCCATGAAAAGCTGATATGGAAATTGTTGATCAAAATTTGTAAATACTCCATCAGATTTTATCAGCTGCTATTTAAACTTTTGGGAAAAAAATAAAAGAAAGGTGCATTACTGAGCAGGATAACAAGCTTTTTAAATTAAAAATAAAGAATAAGATACTGCCTTTTAAAAGATTGATTGTTCCTAGAAGGTGGCAGTTTTCTCTCTAGAGATGCTTCTCATCAAACATACACAGAAAAGATAGCAAAGGCTGGGTTTTCTTCTTTATAAATTGTGCCTTCAAGCTAGAAGCACATCGACTGGCTATTAGGAAATCTAATGAAGACATTCATGAGTCATAATAAGGAGTAAAAGGGTAAATCCCAGCAAATATTCAAAGGCTCTTGCAACAACTGCATTCTTTTTTGTAGTAGCCACACCCCCAGTGAAGTCAGGAAGAATATGGTGAAACAAACATTCAGAATACTGCTTTTATATTGGCCCAAACCAGGATTCAACCAAAAAAAAAAAGCCCCAGCAAACTGAATTCAAAACACTAAGCACTCTATCTTTTCTTTTCCTCCAGAGCACTCACATGCACCCTGAGCATTCTGAGACCTCCCAAATGCCAGGAAAAATTGCTACTGAAACTAAAACAAAAACCAAACCAGCTTAACTTAAACATTTTCATAGACATTTGTTTACTTGGTGATAAATAAACCTCAGGTAATAAAATGTGTAGAGGTTTCTTTGGGAAGCAAAGAAGTGGAAATTTGGGGGTACTTTATTTTCTAATCTATTGGTTAAAAGAAAAGAGCTTCTGAGCATATTCTCATCTGTCATAAAATTCAAAATGACACTATGAACTCCAGACCTGCACACATAACAAAGAGCAGAGCAAAAGAACATCAGTGAATAGTACCAGTTAAATGTCATAATCATCACCTGACAATACACTCTAAATACATTCAAACCCTTAGTATGAGGATAGTTAGTATCATGTTTAATGAAAATGCAAGACAACAACAGAAGGAAGCAAATACAGGGCACATTTACCAAACTGATTACAATAAAACTGGTATCATTGGTTTATCAGCTTAAACAATCAGCAGCTAATTAACTGTGCATTTAACAGCCAGGTAATATAGTTTCTTCCCAGGGAAAATCAGATTGGAAAAGTCAACATCAGCTTTAACACGATTACTTTCCTGTCCCACACCTGGTAAAGCAAATCCAATTTACTAAATAGTTTAAAGGGCAGCTTTTAATTATTTCACACACTTCCAATGACCCTAACACTACATATGCACAGATATGGTGAGCTGCTCTACTCAGGTGTATACAGATTCCAGCAACACAAACCACCACTTAAATAAAACATGTGAAGGCTACTTAACAGCATCTTAAGAAACACAAAAATAAACCATCCCACAAAAATAATACTGAAAAGAAACAGTTTCAACCAAAGCAGCTCAGAATTGCTAAGGGACTGCTGACCCACAGCATTTTAGCATCAGGTTATGTGATTATCCAAATTGTGGTTGGCTGGAAGACCTAATGTGCATAACTACAAAAAATGGCTTCTCTTCAGTGTGCTCAGTATGCACATCCCTGCTCTCCCACTGCCTCCCAGTGCTCAGCCAGCCTGCTCAGAGGATTAGCATAAGAACAGGAATGGCTGGGAAAATCCACATGCTCTGACTGACCAGACTCCTTGGCCTGCTTCACCCCAGCTGCCAAACTGACTTCCTTTACAAAGGAAAACAGTTGCCACTTTCAAAGTTGATAAACATTTCCATTTGTTTCTTTCAGATTATGGTATCAGACATCACTGGGGCAGCTACAAGACCAAAGAGGGAATGGGCACAACTTTCACTGCTGTAGGCACAGACATCGCCTGCTCACCGCTTCCAAGTGCAAATTCCGGCAGGACTCCAGTGGTGGAAAATGGGTCTCGGATCAGACCTACCGTGTTCATCATAAAATCCCCTTCTCAGCCAGCTCATAGGATCTGCAGGTACAATATGCTGCTGCAGTCCACTAAAGGCTCAAACCAGGTCACCGGAGCTGCAGCTCAAGAGCCCAGGTCCCTCACACTACACCTGACAGAAGCCACCCATGCGTTCAGTCCCAAGAGAGCATTTAGTCCAGGTTTTCACAAGTAAAATGTACAAATTTCCTTACAGCTCTTTATATCTTCTCCCCTTTCTGCTCTTACCCTGGAATCAGCCACACCAGTACCACCAGTTGGGACACAATACCTCTTGCCATGCTTGCAGTCACTGCAGATAGGGGCACACACAGATAAGAACATTTTGAGAGGAAGTGCAAATGAAAATAATCCCCCAGTTCCTGAAGAGGCCAACATTTTCCTTTTGTTTGTGAGCTGAAGGACACAAAGGCCAAGGGAACCCATTCCAATTTTTCTCTCCTATACAAACTCTTCTAGCCATAATAAAGTATAAAAAACATGATTTGTTTTTGTAAATATGTATATCGGGTTCCTGAAAACACACTGAATTTTTGTATAAACAGATTAGTGTTTGACGTGTTTGTTTTGAAATAGGGGAAGCTGACTGGAATCATCCCCATAATGTGGTCTGACACTGTAAAACAATGTATTCAAACAGCAAAATGACATTTCCTTTTCAGAAGTTCACAAAAGAAACAGAAGCCCGGGGCAAAATGGCCAAAGTAGCACTGTTCCCCTTTTTGTTAGATTTCCTCTGCTCCCTCTGGGGTCTCCTCCCCAGCCAGTAAGTCACCACTGCAATCCTTCCCCCCGAAATTCAGTGACATCACCAGTTCCCTCACTTTGCATCACAGAAAAACAGACTGTTAAGAAGCAGGATACTGACATTTCACATCCCATCAGCGAGGGGCACAAAACAACTGCAACAACCAGCTAGAAACCATACAGAAAGTCTAAAAAGTAGAACAATTCCACATATTTCTGCTGATCTGCCACAAATACTGTTTCTTCAAAAACTTTGCAAATATACTTCAAACAAAGAAAACCTAGATAAAGACCAGGAGGTGAGAGACTGAACAGTAATTTGCTTCTGGCAATGGAATTCTGTACATTATGTGTGGTATTAATACCACATTAGTGCTTTCAGTTGTTGTTTCCCCAAATAACAGGTTTTACTGAAGGTATATTGCCAGACTCTCACCCTATTTTTCCTACCTCTGTCATATCAAAGTAGTAGAATTTTGGTTCTTCCAGATGGCTCCACAACATTCAAACATTATAAAACCATCAGATATACAAGGGTGCATACCTGGAACAGCACAAGGAACCTCTCAAGTTCCATAAAAACAAATCAGTCCAAGCACACAGAGCACCTACTTGCTCTTTTACCATGAAGAACAGATAATATTTTCCTCACAAGTCAAAATGAATCGTTCACTGGAGGCTAACCTAATTTTGCAAAACAACAATGAAAAGACATCCCTGCTGTGTGCAACATATTGCATTGTTCTAAATAAGCACATGGAGGTAATTTGTCTGGGTTCTGGAGAAGGAAGTACCTGTCCCAGGCTCAGTCCTCTAACCCTTGAAACACACATGTTTTTTAAGGAGTCTTGGAAACAGGCACGTTCTGTTTCACATCTTTTCACCTCTGGAGAACACAGTCAAGGATTATGGCTGTTACTTGGAATGAAGCATTATATTTTAAGCTTCTACCTTCTTGAGTTTTCACCTATTCCTCTAAATTGCATGCTCACCAATGACAATATCATCCCCCACAACAAACCGTGACATCCCCAGCAGAGGCTGTCCAAGCCTCTGTCCAAAGTGCTGTTTTCTGCACTATCTTATGTGGAAAGCAAAAAATTACTCATTCTCATCACCTTCTTCCAATTCTAAAGCCACCAGAACGGTCTGGAGCAGCAGTTTGCAATAGAACACAGGTGCTGAGGGGACACACAGTGTTTGTGAATGGAAACCATAACGTAAACACTTGTAAATTTCAAAGGTTAGTTTACCTTTTTCTCTCATTGAGACCATTACCCGGAGTCCAAACGTGTTACAGATCTTTCCTCCCAAGCCCCTGTCCTTCTAGCCTTCACCCACATCCCCGCTGCAATTTACTGGCCAAACCAATCCCGATTTTCCAGATAAAACCATCTCCAAAGCACAGAACGCCTGGTGGGAGCACTCCCCCATTTCCCCCCGGTTCCTAGCAGGCAGATGTTGCTCGCAGAACACCCTCGGTGACCCCAGCAGCCCCGCAGCCCCTCGCTGCACCCCAAAACCCCTCAGAAGGCATTCAGGGGCTCTCCTCACCCCCCCCCCAAGGACAGCCCCACACAATGGAGAAAAGGGCCAAGCACAAAGCCAGCTGCACGCTAGCCCGGCACCACAGCGCCGGTTTTCCCCACGCTTCAAAAGCCGGGGAAGGAGACACGCAGGCTGCAATCCCCATTATCCCTTCATTCCCAGAAATTTATTCCTTGGCCAGAGGGGAAAATTTACCCAGCTCGCAGACCGGAGGACAGCGACGGAACGCGTGCTGTGAAGCGCGGTCAAAAAGGCAGAAGAGGAGAGGGGTGGGGATAGCCACCAACCCCCCACGAGCGATCCGCGACTTCTTTTATTCCTTATTTTCCTTATTTTCCTTCTTTTTCCACCCCCCCCCCCCCCCTCATCACAGGGCGGCCCCGCGTGCCCGGCCGTTGGATTTAACGGTCGCGACCGTTGGCCAGGCTGCCGCGAGCGAGCGCTCGCCCCCTCCCCTCGCCCACCCCCCCCCGGCACCGCCGTCACGATACACGGGGCTCTATCGCGACATAACTGCCCTCCCTTTCCTCTCTTTTCCACCTTTTCCCCTGCCCAAGCACTCACCTCGCTCCACCACAGCAGGGGCTGGAACCCCGGGGGGGGGGGGGGGGTGGGCGTCCCAGCCGCCGCCTACCAGCCGAGTCCCGACATGGCGGCTGCCGCCGTCGCAGGTGAGCAGACGACGGGGGCGGTGAAGAAACGAAGCAGCGGGAAGGGCTTTGAGTTCAGGGGAACCGCGTCCGGCACCACGCCCCCCCCCTTACCGGGCTCCAAAAAAAAAAAAAAAATAAAAGATTCCGAGGCCCATACAAGCGTTTCCACCGCTCGCTTGGCTCCGCCCGGAGTGGGCGGGCGGGCGGCTCTCCTGGGCCGTGGCGTGGAGAGGAAAAGGAGGGGGAAAAATGGAGCCTGGGGATGGAGCTGAGGGTGCTGCGCTTCCCGATCCCCTCTGGAGGGGCCGCGAGGATGCTGAGCGCGGATGCTGCGCGGGGCTGCGGCTGCAGCAGAGCCGGGAGCGCCCGCGGGGATCGGGCGTGGGGGTGCGGGAACAAAGCGGGTGCGGGAACAAAGCAGGTGCGGGAACGAGGAAGGAAGCCGCCCCCACCTTGGGGTTGCGGTAAAGGTGATGTAGGTGGAGGTCTGGGGGTCCTGCGGTTCCCTGTTAGGGAGGGAGAGCGGGGTGTAACTCGGGGGTGTAACTCGGGGGGTAACTCGGGGGTGTAACTCGGGGGGTAACTCGGGGGGTAACTCGGGGGTGTAACTCGGGGGGTAACTCGGGGGTGTAACTCGGGGGGTAACTCGGGGGGTAACTCGGGGGGGTGTTTCCAGCAGGGCTCTCCCCACCTCCTCCCGTCTGGCTCCTTTCTCACCGCGGGGTTTGGTGACCCCCTGGCTCCCTCCTGCGTTCCCAAGGCCTTCCTGGTTCAGCTTCAGACTGTTATTTTATGGGAAAACGCTAATTCAGACTTCTAAGCCTTGCTCACGAACTCTTCCTCCAGAGGAGTCAAGAGCCTTGGTGAAATTAAGAACCCGCAGTGCTTCATCCGAGGTTTTTTATCAGAAAGGGACGTGCCCCGTGTGTTATGTTTCAGTAGCTTTATCCTGGGCTTTAGGGATGCTTTACACTTTGGGAAACAAAGGGATTTCTCTGGCAGGAGGGAAGGTGCAGAACCCTTCCTGCTGATACTGCCACATGGTGACTGCAGAGGTTAAAACTCCCATGGCTAATGTGTATTATTTATTCCTCCAGCAGTGACAGTGCCAAGCAGTTCCTCTCCCTTTGGCAGGGACCCGGAGGTGTGGCTGTGAGGACCAGGGAGCTGTGTCCTGGATGTTGCTCTGCACCTGGCAGCTGACGTGGGAGCTGTGGCCTGTGCTGTGTCATACCCACAGGGGGACAGCTACCTTTGCATTGCAAAAGCAGATAGGCCGTGGCCTGCATGATAAGCCTTCAGGAATGCTTGAAATTAAGGTGTTCTGCAGCCTTGATCTGATGCTTTTTGGTTTTTGTTTCCACTCGTGGGATGCTGGAAGATGCATGAGGAGTGCTGGTGATGCCAGCTAAGCAGAGTCTTTGGATCAATGAGATCACTGTTAGATAATATATTGGGTGACTGAGAACAGCAAGCATGCAGAAGTTCTGAGCTATGAGATTGAATTGAAGAGCTCTGAAGAACTTTTAGGGCTTGGGATGAAAATTTTCATTTTTTCAAAGCCTGTCATGCATAACTGATAACTGCAAATGCATGGTCTGGAGCAATAAGTCAGAGATGTGCAAACTGCTCCATGTCAGCATATGCTGTGCCAGATGCCAACAAACACAGCAGTGGTTAAGAGCATGGGTGGGGTTGGGGTTCCACGTGTAAGGAGATGGCAAATCATGAAGATGTCGTGCAGTACCCCGTAAAATGGGCAAGAATTAAATTATATGGGTTATCCTCTGCAAAAGAGGATGCACAAAATACCTAAATGATGACAAGGCAGAAGCATGTGATTTATTGTGCTTGTGTGTTCTACACCCTACAGCTCTGATGAGGAAATTGGGATGAGCCAGGACCGTGCCCACATGGCTCACTGCTGATAAAACCTTGGGGCACTGGATGTGGGTTTGTTGGTTCCAAATCTAGTTACGTGTAAGTGGGTGATCCCTATCTACCCATTCCTGATTTGAGTGACTTTGAAAGTCCTGGATGAAAGATACCCAGAGCACCCCCAAGTAGATGAGCCTATCCCTCATTATTAGATGCCATCATCTCTTTGGCAGCTTTAGTTCTTCCTTATTTTGTCTCTGTCCCTGAGTGATTTTTGCAAGGCTTGTTTGTTGCTCTTCCCAAGCAGAGTATTTTTCATTATGTTTAACTAAAAACAAATGGGGAGTTGCATATGGGAATGCAGCTTGAGAAAACAGGAGATCAAAGAAAGGTCTTGACTCAGTGCTGAGGATCCATGCTGCATTTCCCCTTTCACTGCCTCCCACCAACCTCGGGGCTTGTGATTTGAAGCTCACTGCATTTACTTTTTGCCTGAACAACTTTGCTTCAAAAAAAAAAAAAAAATAAAATAAAGGGATAGTATTTTCCCATCTCAGACTTTCTCTGTTGTTTATCAGTCCTTGGTCTTGCTAATTTTCTGGGAAATTGTAATGGCTCTTTGCTATTCCAAGGAAATGCTTTGACTTGAAAGAAGTGCAGAGCCCTTGGTCACCCAAACAGGAAAGGACTGAATTACTGAATTGCTTCAGCCCTTTCCAGTTGTAGGTTGCTGCTGTGTGTCCACAGGGCTTGTCTGCCCTTTTCATGGCAGATCTGAAGGTCACTCAGCCCTGATCACCTCAGCAATAAGTTAGCCAGTGCTTTTCAGGAAAAGAAAACAACCAAATGATGTGAGGGAGGAATCTGGCCAGGTGTTAGCTCTTCCAAATACAATTTTTTAGTGTCAGCTATTAAAAACTGGTGTGTATTTATTTGTTATCAAGAGTACAAGGCTTTTCTCTCTCAAGTGAGGACTTTTTGGAGCCACATAGGTTGTTATGTGTTTAATTTTTTTTCCATTTGGACAAGGTAAATTGAAGGTAAATTTTTCCTTATTTAGAACTGTTGAGGTTTGGAGGGGGGGTTCATTGGGAAGGTGCCTCAGCCTCTGCTAAGGGAGACTGTAGAGAGCAGCTCTATGTTGTGAGCTCATTCAAAGTTTTGTTTTATATGGTTAGCTGGCCTGGCTGTGCTTTGAGAAGATGTTGATGGGAGATAACACTCTATTTTTCCTTCGTTTACTTTCTGCTTGTCTTAAATATTTTTCTTGGAGTGAAAGGATAAATGTTGAAGACAATCAGCTGCATTTTGAGATGCCTTCTGATCTCTAGATGCTTGTTTTGAGAAGATGCTGATGCCATTGCCAAACAGAGCTAAGCACTGTTTACCAAATAGACTGGGACCACAACAAAGAAGTGTTAAAAAGGTGGGGGAAAGGAAGAGAGACAGTCTATTTTTGCTCCTAAAAGCTGCTTTGTACTTCCACAGCACCTTTCCTCCCAGTGTTTCGGGGCAGATCACAAGCATTAGTCATGCTAAGATTTGGGAGATGAGTGAGGCAATTCCTGCCACCATTGAGAGATTAATCTGCTGGATATATATAACCCAGGGAGAAAGACAAATCCTTTCTGGGTTGTGGGAGTCAGACAGGTTATTATTGTATGTTTAGAGAGCTTGTTATATAGGGGTTCTAAATTTGGACTGTGGCTTCTGGATAGTTACTGGAGAGATAGGCTTTTGGAGAGGCTGCTCTGGCAGTCTTCAGGAAGCTAAACCAGCAAGTGTTTTGCCATCAAGGAATCAGCATAAAAATGCAGCTTGTTTCATTGACTTCAGTTTTAAGCTAATCTTGATTTCAGTTGTAATTCAGTTAGGATTAAGGGATCAAGTGTGAAATCTTGCCTCTTTTCCCCAAAGTAAATGTTAGTGATAAGGGCCAGAGACTTCATCCAAGTAACTGCAGTAGCAAATCTGGCATGTTTGAGAGGACTCTAGGGGAGGAGAGGCAAAGGCTCTGTCTTGACCAATCTTCATACTCATGTTTTCAGAGAATAAATGTATATCTTTCTGTCAATGGATATATTTTGACTCTAGCTGGGTGATTGCTCAACTGGTCACTTTGTGATACACTGTGCTCCATTCCCCAGTGATTTGTGTTCAGACATCTCAGCTTGTATCCATCAGAAATGGGAGCTGGGTTTTTTTGTTTCCCTACAGTAGTTTATGGCTAGATTTTAATTTATTTTCTTTTTAGTATATTTAGATATCAGGATCCTCCTGCTTCATGTAGGACAAAATCAAAACCATATGTTTTTAAAGCTGTTTATCCTTGGAAGAGGTAAGGGTGTGGTGCATAGAAAATGAAATGGATCCCATTCTGTGTCTACATGGCTGCTCACCATACAGCTTACACCCAAGAATAGCTACTGAGCAGTTGTCACTGGTGGTGCCACAACTAGTTGCTGCTGCATGGTTTCTAGTAGAAGTGATAAACAGGACAATAAATAATGTGGCCCTGCCAGGTGGGATGCTGGCATATGTCTTGTGCATGGTTGGCATCAGAGATAATATCTCAGAGATTTTACCCGGGCTTAAAAAGTTTTGGTGGGGCTGATCCCTGCTATCCCCAAGGTAAAACAACCCCCAAATCCCAAAGCAGAGTTGATAGAGATGCTTTAGAGGAGCACATCTCTGTCCACATGCACAACACTGTAGAGCCAAGTGAATTCTAGACTGACAAAGACATGCATTCAGAATAGCTGAGATCAGATTTTTAATGAACCATACATTAAATGAACATAATGAACAAAAAATACCATCCTCAGAAATGACTTGGCTGGGGTAGGCATTGAATACTCAAAATGCTTGCAAACAACAATATAAATTCACTGTATTCTGCAGCCATTACCCAAAGATTTGGACATTTTCCCACCACTTTAAAATTGTTATTTTTCTGTCACCCTGTGGACAAGAGTGTGTTTGGTTGTATGAGGCAATGAGGATTAGGATGTAACCGTCTAAATTGATTTTTAAGGCGCAGAACATCTTGATGTTTACAAAACATTCTTAGTGTACACCCAGAGTCTCTGGGACTCTGCATATGTAAAGTTCAAGTCTTTATAAATACAAACAGAGCAGAATGTAACTTTCTCTGCCAGCCTGTCTCTTTGATGGTCAAATCCACCCAGATGAATGCACAGGCTGCTGAACAGAATTCTTCCAGTTATTTGGCTTATTTCTCCTTGTGTGCAAATGTGATGATGTGCTTGGGACGGAGTAAAATTGCTCTTTTGACTGCTCTCTCTTTAATCCTCCCCTTCCAGCCTCACCAGTGTTCCTGGAGCTATACTGCCATGAAGCATCTGTGAAATCAAGTGACTGCTTGGGTCAATCACAAGGCTGATTCTTCTCTGAGAGAGCAAACTTCAGGGCAAGCAAGCACATTCCAGCTTCTGTGACCTTGGTGAGAAGGGGTGTGGGACTGTGCTGCAGAGCCTCAGCTGCTCACACGGTTTCTCCCTTCAGACCACTTGTGCACAGTTTTCTGGAAGTTTTGCAGACTTGCAAGTTTTTTCAGTATAATTTGAGACAGATAGCCCAGCTGTCAGGCATTGCACCATCAGTTTTCCAAGTAGTTATGGGCACTGGTGTGGGTGGAGAGATGCCTTGGCTTGCTCTGGTAATGAGACCAGAGATTGAGCTGAATTACTCAAGTGTGTAAGCAGGGGTTCTGCAAGACTGAGGAGATTTAGCACTTGCTTTGCACTTTTGTGACTTGCTAAGCAAGGGCTCAAGATCTCAGTTTATGCTAACTTGACACCTGGATATTTTTCCTATAGATAAATGGCCAGGGCTGCCTGTGTGGGAAGGCAGTGTGAATTAGGACATGCTAGCATTGTATTCACCCTGTGAGGAAAAAGCTGAGAAAGGATATGACCTTTAAAAATTGTAGCACACCACTAAGTGAGTAAAGATCCTGGGCTGAGGGAAACCCAGTCCCTGGAGTCCAGTCCCATTCTTTAGCTGGGAAAAAATCATCTGAGGCAATGGAGATCAGATATGCAGGGCAGACCAGCCCCTGCCTTGTTTTCACAGTGAGTGATTTAGTGCTGCTCCCCATCATAATTACTACAAATGATGTTGTGCAATAATTTGTATATTTATGGCTCTGTGTGCCCGGAGCTGCCTGTTTCTGTTTGTGCCTCCCCATTACCTGGAGAGAGGGAACAGATTGTACCAGGCCTGAGGTTTGGCTATACAAGCTGGACAAGTATCCTGTGAGAAGTGCACTGTACTTTGCATCTTGAATCTTAGATTTTCTCCATTTCTGTTAGAGAGTGGCTATAGCATCCAGCTACTGTGCAAATGTCTGGAATAGGAGAGGGAGAAGTCCTCAATGGAAAAACCAGAAAATGCTGCAAGGGAAAACCTTGCACTAAACCAGATTAAACCCCATGTGAGTTAGAAAATGTGGTAAGAACTGTGCACAATAGCAGCTGTTGAGATACTGATCCAGCTTTTTGTACCTACAGGGCATTGCAGTAAGGGGGTGAATAAAGTTCTCTTGGAGAAAATATCTGCAGGAACCAAGCTGATGCTGGGCTCACTCTGAACCAGCAGATTAACTTGATTGTTCCAAACTTGCACCACAGCCAGCAGAGGCTACTCCGACCCTTGGGCACTGGTCCAGAATCCCAGATGAGGAGAGGCAGCATCACAGAGAGAGCCAGATAGCTTATGGGGCTGTGGGAGCAGGGACAAGCTGGAGAAAAAAACATCACTGGAAGGAAGGGAAAGGTTGAGGGTGGCTTTGGGCAATGGGTAGGAAAGAGAAAGTGTGAGAAATAAGCAGGGAATTTAGCTAAAAGGTTCCTTTACTGATTGATTTAACTTACACTGGGGAGAAACTGGCCTTAGGTCAAATCTGCAATGCTTTTATGTGATTGCTTTCCCTCTGAGCATCCTAGAATGAGAGTTCAGCCAAGCGTTTTGGCCTGTGGGCACATAAACAAGAAAAGCATAAGAGATGTCCCTTACAAGGACAGTTCCCTTATAGATCCTTTACATGCCAGTCTAGAAGCTGTGCATCTGTTTTACTCAGTGAGCTCCTCTGGCAGGAGGTGGATAGGAAGAGCACCTCCTTGCAGCTAGAAACTTGGTAGAAAGTGCTGCATCATCAGTGGCACTTTTTTGGGGGAGCTCACTTACAATATGGAAACTCTCAGGCTGTCCTTGGAGTAGAGCCATCTGTTGTCAGCCCCTTGAAAAAATACAGGTTGATTAAATAGGTCAGAAAACAGAAAGCACATCCCAATTTATTTAACAGGTAAGAATTCTGTTGCTTAATGTAGCACTGGAGCTGCTGCTAATTTTTTGAAGGTAATATAATAATAGCTTTGTTCTCAGCTCAGGGATTAAGGAGGGTCACAGGTATTGCTACTCAAAGAGCATCTGCAGTTTTCCAGGAGCATAAATAAATAAAAAAATATGCCAGTGAATCAGGTAAATATGAAGATGTATGTATAGAAGAATAGCTAACAGGGAGCAAAACCTTCAGAGTGGAATAAATCTCCGTTCCATAAATGGGCTGGACATAAACACATGTACATATCTGCAGTGATATCAAACCAAAAACTAAGCTGGGAATCCTACTGGAGATTTTTGCCCTTGAGTCTTCATTATGTCCCTTTTTCTTTCCTCATCTTTCAGCCCCCAAGGCACTGGACAGGGCTCTCCTCCTGCCTGGCAGTCTGGGCTGTACCTGGTTCCCCTCTGTAGCAGCCTCACACACCACTGAGCAGTTTTGCTTCTGAAATTAAAAAGATGCCTGGGTCTGACTGAATCATTCTTCATTATCTCAGTGGGCAGTAGATTTAGGAGCTAGAATTGCAATGAACAGTTATTAGATTGTGTGTCTTCTGGGGATAGCTAATTTTTTTTAATCCTCAGATTCCATGACTTAACATTGTAATTAGCTATTAAACATATAGACTGCGTCAAGAGCTGGGTTTTTTGTTTTTGGTTTTTTTTTTTAAGCCTGCTTATTCTAAGAGTCTTTCTTTTCTCATTTACAGGGGGGGTTGTGCAGTTCTTCTGACAAGTTCAAGATAGCCAGTGGGAATGAGACCTGCAATTAATCCACTGAATGCACAGCACAGGCAGAAGAACAGCTTTTGGATGAAGAAGCTCTTCAGTCTCTGTAAGGTGATGGCAAACCCTGTTAGTTAGCATGGTGGCTTTTGGGGATGTTGGTGCTCAGAGTGGCAGCCAGCACCCAGCAGAGGGGATGTGGGTTTGAAGGGAACCCAGCATTAAGAGCATTGGATCAAACTGTGACCTGAATTGTACTTTGATTTGACATCCCTAAAAATAACTTCAGAGATTTTGTGGTGAGGTGAGACCCCTTTGGATGCTGCAGTATTAGGGTGTCTTGATGGTTTGTCACAAAAGCCTTACAGGCAGTGGAAAGCATACAGTGCTTTAAAGGTTGTCCCTTTAAATTCACTTGTTTTTTATGTAATGCTCCTTGGTTTCTTGCACAGTAGCCACTGCAGTACCTGTCATTTATTGCAATTTACTTCTGAGGTTGTTTTCCTAGCTGCTTTGTGTCCTTGGATCAGATACAACACTCTTTGATTCCTTTTGTCCTTTTGTCTTTGCTTGCTTGGCTTTAAACATTTTGTTACCTGATCATGGGCCCAGGTTCTCTTCTCACCCATTCTGCAGCAAACCAGGAATCTTGAGCAATTTGTTACAAAGCACTGGCATACACAAGGTTTAGGACTGGGGGTTTTTTTGGGTTGTTTGTGGTTTTGTTTTTCAAGTTTTGTGCTGCTCTTCCAGTATTAGTTCCAATATCCAGACTAGTTCCAAGACTGAGTGACTACACTTCACCTGGTGGTCATCCACACCGTATTTCCAGTTACCTGGTTCTTCCTGAGTGCTTCGTAGTCGTAGCACAAACTCCACCACCAAGAGAGGTTGTCCATGCTTGATTCCTACCAAACTCAGGTGGATGGCTAGCTCATAAAGCAGGCATGTCCTTCCCAGGGCAGACAGCAGACTCACTTGTTTGGTCACAAGACACTCAAAACATCAAGTGAAAACTGGAATGTTCCTGATACAGAATGATGCAAAGCCTGCAGCAGTGTGCTGACTCTCAAATGAGAATCTGCAGTCAAAACCTCTGCTAAGAGTGTCCTAGTGGAGTATTCCCAGAAATGAGGAAACAAATTACTTTCTTGATGCAAAAGCTGCTTTTCTATTACCTCTTGTGATCTCCAGGGAAGAGGAGAATTGGTCAAAAATGGAAAATAATTGAGGTCTGGGCAGAAATAGGAACTGTCCCTGGGTCTTTCTTTCTTTCTTTCTATAGACTAACAGTGTCTTGGGGCTGATAAAGGTTGATGCCTGGACTGGTTAAAGGGGAAGAATTCTATCATGAGTTCTACACCATTCATTGAGTAGTGAGAAGTAAAACATCTCCTCATTTTCCAGAGGATGTTAATTTTTTTGAAGAATTTTTTTTTTTTAATGGAAAGAGAGGGGGGAAATACAGATACTTAATACAGAATATAGATAGAAAAGAACAGCAGGATAGGGGGAATGTGAAAGTAGGTCAGATACATTGCAGGCAAAAAAAAATCATTATTGTGATTAGGAGAGATTAAGGAAGGCAAGAGCAAACAGCATCAAAGGAATCCAATTTATGAAGCCATTTAAACAAGAACATTCCTTGAAAGTCAAGTTCTTCATACAGTACACCAATTCAGAGCAAAATGAGAGAAGAATACCCTATGCTATGTATTTAATTGAATACCTAGTCTTCTCTATAACAACCCATGAATTTTTAAAAAGACCATTTTTTTTTAATTGTCATGAGGAATAAGTGCTGCAGAAACTGTTACCCACTCTTCCCTGCATGAGTTCTTTTAGATTTTTCATTTTTAAAGCTATAATTATCCAGCTAGGTCTCTAAGTGAAGAGTGCACCCAGTGTGATAGTAGTGCTTACTGACAGCAGTCAATCAATTACTTCTTCAGCAGATTAGATGCTTTACATAAAATAAAGAGATTCTCAACTCAAAGATTTCACATAATTTACAAGTGTGCAGTTATTTCATCCGAGGACTTTAAGAAACTTTTCAATGACAAGTAGATTCTGCTGTTTAACTTTTGGGCAACCAGAAGTAAGGGAGATCTGACCAGCATGCTGAGACTTTCTCAGTCTCTTTTTCTTCCCTTTTTCATTCTAATCCTGAGTAACTTCTTTCCCCTGTATGCCATAACAGCAGGGAAATCCATTTTGATTTAGATGGGGTTTGCTTGCTTTCTGCAAGCAGAAATGAATCCTGAAAGCTCTCTAAAACAGAAACACCATTCTTCTCCTTCAGTATGTTTCATTTTTGATGTCACAAACAATGCACCATAATGGTAAATCCAGGCAATGCCTCTTGGTCTGCAAAAGGCACACATCCTTTTCTAAGGCAGACCTTTTGCTGGGTGAATTCTGTTATGACCTGTTTGGGGCCTGTTTCTGCACAGCACTGCAGGGTTCACCTGCTGAGGTAGATCAGCTGGAGTTCTTACATGGTTTTAGCATTGGCGTGGGTCCTCTAGACAAAAACCCACCACCCATGAGCTGTTTGACAAAGCTCCGCCACGGCAAATGTTTCATAAGCAGGAGCAAGCTGTCTGAGAAATTTAAGCAAGATGTGGATGTCTCTTAACACTGGGTTAAATTCTGGCTGAACATTTTTCTAAATAGCTGAACACTCCTGCCAGAGGCTGTGGGCTGGTTTGCAGCCTAAACCAAGCCCAGTAAAACTGCTGACTTGAGCTGAAGCATGTAGAGGTTTGGCATTCTAGAAGCTTTTAATTAACAGCACATTTTTTGCCTCTCGTTAGTTCCCTGTTCAGGAGGAATTGGTGTGTGAAGCCTGCTAAAACTTTTGAGTTGAGGTTACCCAGATGGCTGAAGTTGGAGCTGGTGCCTTTGCAGCCTTCCAGGTTGGGAAGTCACAAACCTTTGCTGCTGCTTTTGCAGGGATGGATCTGGGGGCAATACAAGCCCAGACTTGAGTGAACACTTCCTGCTGACTGGCTGTCACATTGCCACTCTAACAATGTCACCTTTCAGGTCCAAGCAGTGCCAGAACTCACTCTGCTCTTTGTACAGCACAAGGCAGAGCTTTGATGGAAATAACCTGGCTCTTCTTTGTTTAGGCAATAGAGTGAGTGTGTGGGGAAAATCTCAGCCCCCAGTCTTGTTCTGGATCTTTTCCAAAGATTGGCTTAAATGTTGAAGCAAGATACTTATCTTTCTATTTTGATGAAACTCCAGATCTTGATGGTTTTCTGCATGTTAAATAATTCCTTTGAGTCTTGCTACCACAGCTGTACTGGTTTAAATTGGTCTAAAGTTTCTGTGTTGAATAAAACTATGCTAAATTATACCTGGTGAGGTTTCAGTCTCTTATTACCATGTGTTTGCTGCCTGACAATACAAGGTAACTCATTATCAGTATTTTTCTACTGCTGTGATCCAGTGCCCTGTGAAAATCTTGGGTATGACATGGCAAGGTTTAGGATTTCAAGTGCTTCTATAGAGTATTCTTGCAGGGTGAGGTATTGATCCAGTCTGATGGGATGTGGGCTTGGAAAGAGAGCAGCAAGGCATGAAGTACAGCCACTTCTTACAAACCAGCACACTAGAAACACACTTTAACTGCAAAGTGGAAAGTAAATAAGGAAAAATTAGGCCTTACTGTAATTAGCTGGATATTTGGACTCTGTTCCTAAATGTGTTACAGACTCCTGTGGCACCCTGCAAGTTCTTTTCCTGTTTACAAAATGGGAATTTTGAACATTTCCCATTACAAAAACACTGGCAATGGTTTCAGACTTAATGCTGAAGATGAATGCTGCTTTACTTTGAGAGCTGCTGGAAAAAATGGCAAGTCTTTCTTACTAAATAGCAATGTCATTATTATTGTTATTGTTGCATCTTTAAGCTGTCAGATTATATAAATCTAGGCAGATGCCTTAAAGCATTGTGTGCAGAGGAAAGCTCTCTGTAGGAACAAATTCCCTTTTCCTTCGTCTTGGAATAAAATGTCATAATTGTATGGGAAGAAGGGCAGCTTTTATTGAAAAGGAGATATAAAGGGGTAGGAAAGAAGCTAATACAGCAGTAGAAAAAGAAGAAATGGGAGACAGTTCTTTGTCCAGTCCAGTAATGAAATGTGAATTATCCCTGGGCTGGTCCAGGAGTCTGAGGTAATAGCATTTTACATGCCCCTTGATGCTGTTTCTTTTTTATCTTAGAAGTTTTTATCACAAACCTAGTTTGAATGATCAGCTAGACACCCAAACTCATTTGCCTTTTCCATGGCAGTGTTGCCAAACTGATCCATAAATTTTGTGCTCAGAAGTTAAAAACCTTGACTGTTTCTATGGGCACTACAGCTCCAGGCTTCTGTGGGGGTTCTACAAGGTGCTTTTAACCTAACGTGAATGTGATGAACAAAATAATACTGGTGATTAATATATCTATAAACCTGAAGTATTAAAGCATGTTGTCCACAGATTTTGTAACATTGATGAATTACCTCTATGCATTCTCCTTTCCTGAATCTCTCTCTGGAGCCTAATACAAAACTTTTCAGGTTCTTTTTAAGGCTGTTACTGTTTGTTGCATTGCACTACAAAATGCTGTGACATGGCTGTTTCATTTTGATGAAATGACTGGAGCCACTGGTAGTGCAATTATTCCTTCTCTAGATGCTTTAATTACAGCAGTAAGATGTTACGGGGTTAATTAATCGTTGCTCATTAAGTGCTTGGAGACTCCTGAATGAAAGATGCTACATATGTGCAAGGCATGATTATTAGTTATTAACAGCAATGCTCCCAGCTATCTGCAGGGTAAAAACAATCTAGTTGCAGTGTAAAATGGAAGAGCTCACAGGAATACTGAGGTATAGGCCCTAAGTTAATGTTCTTTAAAGCCTGGTTATTGAACATCTGCATGTGTGCAGCAGTTGTGGTTCCTTTACCTTCAGATCCACCTTTTCTGTTACAGGCTTTTCCCTAAACATTTTCTTTATCACCAGCAGCTGTATTTTTGCCTGTAGGCATGGACAATGCATCTGTGTTGAAAACCAGGCTGCCTAAGCTCTGGTATTTATCCTGGCACTCAGGAAGCAGTGCTATGTCTAGAAAGATATTCTATCAGTTTTCAAAATTTAATAACTTGGTGTGTCAAAATATAAGCTGTTCAATTAATGGCATTTCTTTACTCATTCCAGAGAGATGCCTCTTCCCTTTGCTCCTTCTTGCCACACATTTTTTTCCTTGTGTTGAGGAAGAAACTATTTATTGATGAGAGTAAATGACAGACATGAAAACTGGCTGAAAACACTGTCCCTTCCTATCTCTAGAAAATACTTACTGAAGTGAATATCTGCAGCAGTTCTTCAGGGTGCTGACCCATCACAAAGGGACATATCTACAGAAGCAAGATGTGACTACATGGGCTGTAAAACCTCCCCTGAAGTGGAGAAGCTGGAGAATGGGGCTGGCAGGGGCAGTTTGTTCTGTGAGGTGGTGAAGAGGCTGCTTAAACAGGTCTGTTGGATCTAGGAGAGAACCAACACAGTTGCCAAAGGGTGGACTGAGACTTATGAGCATATTTCTAAATTGCTGGGGCTTGTCCCAGCACAGAACAATATAAGCCACCCAACAGAGAGAGCAGGAAGGTACCAGTCCCATGGCTGCTGCTGCTCATCTGATGTGCTTGGTTTCTGCATGCAGAGCCTTTTATCAAACTCCCTCTTACAATGATGGTGTTTGTCTTGCCAAGGAGGTGTGGGACTGCCATGTTTCTCCTCAGGTATTATGTGTTTCACTCTGCATATGCAGATTGTCTGTGAGCTGCATGCTTAATAGCTCTGAAGTTTCCTGGAAGCATTTCTCCTGCTCTGCAGGTGCTGCAGGGATGAGCTTTGCATACCCAAAGGATATGTTCAGGAGTCCTGGAGACAGAACCAGCTGATCAAAGCTGCTGCTGGACAGCCAGAAATCCAGGGAAGTGTATGTGTTGTTCAGTTCTGCACAGATGAATTTTCCAAGGCAGAAGAAAAAAAAATCTGTCTAGGGAATCCCATCTATCAGAGTGCTCTAGAAGCAGGGGCTTTAGCAAGTTCCTTTGTGGCTTTTGTTTGTTTGTTGTGGTTATTTTTGCATCACTGCCCTGTGCTCTGCAGTGTCCAGCTTGGGACTGAACTGTGACATGGAGCATAATACAAATGACAAAAAAGTGTAAGAAGCATAAAAGGGCATCTGAAAGGGTTTCTCCCAAATAACTGATCTTATCCCCTAGGAATTTTTTATCAGCTGTAATGGACTCAAACCTTTTCCTGCTTGCAATGAGGACAGATCTAGGCCTGCTTTCCAGCTGGATGGCTTGGTGGAGTTTAATTTGATATGAACTGGCTTTCTTCCTAGAGAAGGAAGATAACTGGAAAAGGGAATCACTTTCTGAAGATGTCAGATGTAGCTGTGTATGGGTCACAAGGAGGATTCAGCAAGTCTGACCAGATAAAATTCTATGGGGACAGACAGCCTATTGCCATTTTTCTGTATGTTTGCAGCTGCTGGTATTGCAGAGCTGTGGCTGGGGATCCTAGATGCTTCTGCAAAACAGATGATAGTAAAAATACCCTGCACCTCATTAAACAAGTCAAGGAAAACTCCAACAAAGATGCAGTTAAATTGTTTTATATTCTGATGATGCAGTCTAGATCTACAAGAACTATAGGCAAGGAGATGGGGATTTCTGGCTTCAAAAGCAGGACTGGGGAGAAAATTAGGGCAAATTTCATTGAAAAGCCTGCATAGCTTGAGGTGTTCTGTAGTATGAAATATTGCAAATGCATAAATATGCAGATAGAAGTGCATTTGTCTCAGTTACTGCTACAGCTCAGAAATGCAAACGTTTTCTCTGCTGCAATTGTTTTGACTCAGCAGAATCATTCTTTCTTTGCTGGAGCTTTCTCAGGCTCTGCTCACCTGTCAGCCAAGGTATGCTGCTAGGCAGAGGCAAAGGGGGGGGTGGCTTGGTGCCCATCTTTGTGGGTAGAAGACTATTTTATTAAATCTTTCTGGACAGTGCATTTCAATTTCTATTGCTCTAGGGGATCTGGAATCGGAGCCAGTCAGTAAAACAGGCCCCCTGCTCTTGGAGGTGCCAGAAGAGAGCAAAGCAAGTGGTTTTTTTTACAGTGAGTTAGTTTTCTATGGATCATGTAGTGACTTAAAAATACTGCTATATCTGCTCACAATTTGCAGTATCTGGTTTACTATTTTATCCATGAAACTATTATTTCTCTTAATATTCAAGCTCATGAGATGGAAGTGATGGCAAAACCATCTGCAACATTCTTAGCAGTTTCAGTGAAAAAAAAAAAAAAAAGATCCTTTACCAAAGGTATTATGATAGTCAGGCATCTTCCCCTTGCTTCAGCCAGCCCCCCTACCTGGTCTCTTTATTTTCCCTGCTTAGTCAGCAGGTTCTAAAAGCTTCAAAACAAGGATGAAAGCATACAGCCTGAAAAATGCTGACTTCTCACAGTACTGCACCCTGTCATTCAAGCACCCAGGGACAGAAGCACTACCAACGTCTTCCTAACAGCAGGCTTTAATCTCCTTCTAAAGGTTGCCACGTGTGAAAGGGAAAATAATTTACAAACAGCAATCCTAAAAATAAAAAGCTTAGAAGAATTAATACCTTTTCAGCCTAAAGTAGGCAGCGTACAGAACAAAGAGGGAGAAAGCTAAACCAATCTTCTTTCCCTTTCATGAATATATTTTTTTAAAGTTTGACTAACTCAGCCTGGTGTATTAACATCTTATGGTGTTGGGGGGAATGTAATTTGCAGCCTGCATCTTGTGTCTCCCCCTGCCAGACAGCCATCTCCCTTTCCTCTTGCATTTTGTATTCCTGGGCGGAACAAACTTTGTCAGCCCTTTACAGCCAGGCTGGGAATATGCTCCTGGTAATGTTTTCTCCAGGAATCCCACTGGCATTCCAAGTGATAATACCATACTGCTCCTAATATTTTACTTTCCATTAGCTTCTCCAGTCCCCTTTGAGCTCCATGCTGTCTGGCAGGATAATGTCACTCTGGTCAGCAGCATGTCCAGGAGCAGAGGGGAGGAAGAATTCTGCACACCCATGAAACTGCTTCCCAATAGTATCCAAAGTCTGCAGCTGTACCTGGGACACTCAGTCTCTGTTGATTTACTCCACATGAGAGTCTTGCCAACTACACAGTAAAAGGCCTTGGTTAATGTCAATTAAATGTCCAAACTTTGTGTGCCTTTGAGACAGCCACTTCCTAGGAAACACAGCTCTTCTGCTACTCAAAGACTTCAAATGCAATTGAAGACTCAGGGACTCTGTACAGGCAATAGAATATTATTCAATGAAAAGGAGCTGAGAGCAACACAGAGCAATATTTGGGTTGTTTTGTTTTGGATTTTAATTTGATTTTGTTTTGCCAGCCAGATGAGGCACCAGGTAGTTCTGATTTTGGCTTTCCTGCTGCTGCCCTTCAGGGCTGTCTGACCAGCTAACTGATTTTGAGCTAATTGATGCAAGCCTGAATTTATGGTGTTTCCCATAACTGTCCTGGTGTGGCAAGTCCAAACCTGTATGATTTTGTTAGCAGGGTGGTTGTTTTTTTTTTTCCCCCTCCATTTTCACTGGAGAGGTGAATCTGCAAGATCCTATGGACCCCTGGGGATGCCAGAGGGAACTTTTTGTAAGAGTAAAGGCTTGTCTCACTGATTCCCCTTTGCTTGACTGTGGCCTGTGAGGGATTTCAAGCTAGAGCACCAAAAGAATAGAGGACATGAGACCACGACACATGGCTTAGGGTGCTATAAACTAATCCCTGCTCTGGGCCTCTGGAAAAGTGCAGAGAGACTTGTCAGAAATGGGGGGGGATGGTGTGCAAGGAAGAAAAAAAGGGAGGTGAAATGGTGGGAAAGAATGAGACAAGGGCAAGAAAAATGTGTGCACAAGAGGTTCAAAGACATTCTTTGGCTTCTTCTGCCTCCTGTGCTGGCTCAGTCAGTGCTGGGGCCATGAGGACCTCTCTTAATCTCCATTTCCTTTTCCTCTTTCACTGGGAATGGAAGAGTCATGAATAAGTGACCCTGCTCTCCCTCTCTTTCCCTCTCCATTTCCTTTCCCAGCAGCGTCTCTCTGGGATACACAGCCATCTGGCTGTTTATTGCAGCAGGATCTGAGCTCTTTAGATGTCTCCTTAGGAATTTGGTCCTGGTTTAATGATTTCTCATTCCTTTGCATTTTCTATATGTCTCATTTGTGCCTCTGGAGCCAGGGTTGAGGTTGCGTGAGTGCACTCTGCCCTTTTGTATCCCTTTGTGTACTTTCATGCTTTCTCTTTTCCCCAGAACTTCTCAACAAACCAGATGGTTTGGCTGCTATTATTTTTATTTCCCTCCCTCCTCCCCCCTTTTTCTCTTTTAATTTTTTTTTCTTCTTTTTTTCTCACGTTTCTCTGCTTCCTGTTAGCACCATCCCACTCTGACCCAACTGACTGAGCGTGGGCATCAGCCTCCCTCCTGCTCTCATCCCATCCATCCTTGGTCAGGACACTGACCTTGGAGGCATTGCTGGAGGCGGAAAGGGAAGATGGAAACGATTCCAGAGGAAGTTCAGCCCCCAAGTTCAGCACTGGGATAATGAGCAAGAAGCCTTAGCTTCACTCCCTCTGTGCTCAGAGCAAAATGCACAGTACAGTTTGCTTAACCCCTTCACTCCCAGGAGAAAGCAAAGAGGCTGCTAAAGAGCTAGGGGGACAAAAAGGAACACCTTCCCTGACCAGATCATTGACACTGGCTAGAGTGCATGAGGTGCTGAGAATATAATGGTAAAGAAGAGTTCTGTCCTGGGTACTTCCCTATTCCTTTCCTCTTCCAGGATATCTCATAAGATATTAACCATACACATGGTGCAAATAGATTTCTGGATGGACTTGTCATGAAAGAATGGATTGATGCTGTGGAATGAAATCTCCATGTGTGTCTGGTGGTGAAATAAACTATGATTGTTACAGGGCTATTGTTCTAGGAGTATTTAAGATCTTTTCCTTGCTATTTTATTCTTCTTGCTGTACCAGTGAATATCCCATAGTTGTTCACTCGAGCTGGATGCCATCAGGGCAAGGCTGAAGATAAAGCTGATGTTTCCTGTCCCATCACAAGTGCTCTATGTGACAAGTAGCATGCAGGGCTGGTGTGCTGGAATCTGTGCCAAGGAGGCTGAATGGCCACTGACAGCTTCACAGTGGCAAAGGATATGGACCCAGAATAATTAAACAACTGTGTCTCATTGCAGCTCATGACAGCTTCCAGATGTTGATCTAAGTGTTTCCAGATGTGTTCTTCAGGACCTCTGGTTGTTGAGAGTAGCCCTGCACTGGGAGAATGAGAGCTGCATCCTCTTCCAAGGATGGACGTGGCATCACTGTATTTTTCTGTTGGACCTGCATGGTGGGGATGAGATCAGAAGCATTCAAAAGCACACCCAAAGGGCAAAACTTTTTACCTGTCCCTCCAGGAACTGTGTCCTGTCAAGAGCTCACAGATATGCACAGTTGTGCACACCCAGGCACAAAGGATTGTCCTGGAGATTGCCTGTAAAACCATTTTCTTCCTTTTGCACAATAACTTTCAGGGCTCACTGTCTCCTACAGTGGAAGATGAGAGTGGGAGACTTGCAGACCCAGAGGGACCACCATGATTATCTTGTTAAATATCACAGGGCTGGGAATTTCTCTTGGTTATTCTCATTTCTCTGGCCTGATACCTCCCCCTGCTGTTCCTTGCCTGTTTGGCACTCAGCATCCAGCTCCATCCCTGCTCTCCTTCACTCTCCTTCACTTTTATAAGTCCAGAGCTGAGGTCTGGCCTTTCTATGATCTCGTTGGTCAGAGAGCAGAGGTGAGGCAGTGGATTTCCATCAGAAAGGCTCCACAGAGCATGAGGATGGCTTGAAATGGAGCTCATGAGCTTGGCATCCTGGATGAGCTCTCTGCCTGGGCAGGGGGTTCAGCTCTGCAAACCCTGAGCTCAGAATTAAGAAGGTCATGCTAGTACTGACTGCAGCACTTCTCAGTTTCTGCCTCTTTAGACCACCACCTCTCCATCTGTCTCCCAGGGCTGGGTTTTAAGAGATTGTTCTGTTAAGCTTTACATTTTACAATTTGCTTGTTTAGAATGATAGTTCACACACTCAGTCATTAAAGGTTTTCTCTGCCCTTACCTTTACCCTGAGATTGCTTTATATTGTAGGGTTTTTACAGTAACAGGTATGTTATAATATATAGGAGAATACAAGAAAGAAGAGGAACAGAAGAAGTGTTATTTGTGTTCATTCAAGCCCCTTAACTGTACCATGCAAACCATCTGGTATAGAACAGGCAGGCAGCTTTACCCAGGTATGCAGAGATTCCTTCTGACTTCTTCAGAGGAGCTGCCCCCCAAGAAACAAAACAATGGTAGATTGTGGAATCTTGGTGAAAGGAATGTTTTTTATTGCATGGCAATTCAGCATCCAGCACAAGGAGTGCTCATCCTAGCTGAGTGCCATCTTCTGAAAATAACTATTGCTTTCCAAAATAAAACCAGCTCTAATAGTACTAAGAGTAGAGGGAAAGACAAATGAGAAGAGGCCACACAGTGATGGTTTTGCTCTTTAAGGCACAGTTGTTCAGCCTGAATTCTTTTGCAAAGCTCAAGAACATTTTAGTCTTTGATTTCCCCAGGTTTCCCTGGCTGAGACAGTGCCCTTGCCTCATGCTGCACCCTTAAGAGGTGATGCTGGGGTGCTGGCTCTGAGGCTCAGCTCTGGAGCATTGCCATCTGGTGGGCTTCTCTGGGAAAGCCTGACCAAGCTGCACCTTCCTCTGCAGCCTTCCTCATGTGCCCTCTGGTCCATGAGCTGATGGGAACCCTGCCAGGGCAGCAGCATCTTTGCTAACTCCAGGCCAGCCAGACTAGGGGGTGAAGATGGGAGTTTTGAAATGGCTTTCCAGTGATCAGCGTGCTTTGAGCTTTTATTAATCCTGCTCTGTGTAAGAGTTTGGGAAATTATAATGTTTGATTTAAAGCACATTTTTATAAATGCACTAAAAAGCAAAATATTTAGTAGAAGTTGTAATATTAAAATCAAATAAGACTGCTAAGCAGTCTTAATAAACCAGCACTCGGATGCTAAATGTGAGCGCATTCAAATTAGATGTAAAACTTAAATATTTTGAGTTGTCACATCTCAGGAGATGGGTGAATTCTTTGTTTCAGGACACCATCAAATGAAGGTTTTGTGGATGTTTTTTTGTAGATGCTGTTTCAAGACAAAATCACTAACCAGTGCAGTTCAAGGGCATCTGCATTGAGCCCTCTGGATAACTCCATGGAATGTGCTTTAGCTCAGTGTTGCAACTGTTGAAATAAGGATGACCTGAATAATGGGAAGAGAAGGCAGGGTTTGGGCTTAGATTATGTGGGTTATACTTCTGTCCATAGGAGAAAGCAGATGGCACTTATTGAGATGAGATTGGGTAGCTTTGTCTATTTAGATTTGTTTAGAAACCTAGTTCGGTGTAAAATGAGAGTGGAATTTGAGTTACAACAAACTTGGCTACAACGTTTTAGTTTTTAGCTACAAATGTACTGCTACAACCTGACTCAGTCCACACAAACTGTAAATCAGACTGTGTTCACCCAAAATTGTACTTTGCCTGATGGAAACCAGAGCTGAGGAACCCTATGTGGACACTCAAGACTTTTGTGTTCTCTTTCTGGAACACGTGGATGTGATTCATGAGTCTATTCATGTCTGTGATGAAGAAGTATCCAGGCATATGGATATGCAAGGTATTCCTGATATTCCTGAGAAGCAGGAGCCAAATATAAGGCTAGCAGTGACTCAGGCAAGATAGTTCTTACAACAAGTGTGAAAGACTCCTCCCAACCTCATCCCCATGTCTTCTCTTCCCCCATTTTATACAGCAAAGTCTGGATTTAACACTGAGTCCCTGTGAGCCTATTGCACCTGAACAGAATCAGAGAATCAGCCAGGTTGGACAGGACCTCTGAGATCATCAAGCCCAACCCTTGATCCACTATTAAAACCACAGTTTTAATAACTTCTTTGACCAGACAGATGCAGAGGTTGGCTATGATTTTATTTGGTCCAGCTGGTGAACCTGTACTTGGCTTGTCAGGAGACAAGGGAAAAAAACTTTTTAGATGAGCAGAGATCCTGCAGAGAAGGACTAGGACACAAGACATCTGGTTGCATTTGGAGTGCTGCCCTGAAAATCACTCTTATTTCCCTAGACAAATCTCATTCCTCATCTTTCTCTCCAGTTCCCCACATGTGAAGAAATTTATAGTGTTGTGTGACCTGTGGATGCTGTGAGAGAGAAGGACACTCAAGTTCTGTGCTCACAGGCTCAAAACAAAAAAAAAGCCAACCAATAAAGAAAGTGATGAATAACAAAGGCCAATACAAACCATTTCTTGGATGTGGTACAGCACAGTTTTAATGACTCATGGTCTCATGCAGTATAAAATAACACCACCGTTTCTGATCAAACAATAGTTTTATGTTGCATCATGCATCAACTGCTCACAGACTTTTGCACAAGAGGAAGAATTTTATGCTTTATACTCATACACTTTGCAGCCTTCTGCCACTCTGCTTCATAAAGGTTTCAAGGGGGTTTATGCCAACTTTGCAGCAAAGCCAGTTTTCTTCCTGCAGATTAGTAATCAGATCCTGTGGCAGCACTTAAATATTTTGATGATGGTCCTTTAAAAGCATCTTAGATTAGATAGACAGATAGGAATGCATGATAATAAACCGAGCAGACATGGCCATGTGCTGACCTACTCATTATCACTTCAGTCAAATTTGAACTGTGTGAATATTCTGACACACTAAAAAGGGGAAAAAGTCAAAGTAGTCTTCTTAAGAATAATCCTATTTTTCACTCTCTATAATTGATTATATATGCATCTTTATATAGAATGATTCAGAAGAAAGGACAAGGAATAGGTAATTTTATTCTTGTCTGTCTCTTGCTGGCTTCCTTAAAAAATGAATAGATACAGCAATACTCTGACAATCTAAATTAAAGTCTATTAAAAACTTCATTAATGGGCCCTCCACCAAATGCCAGCTTTGACAGTAGTGAGTCAAGCTGTGTCTCAACTTACTCCAGTGCTGCCTCCAGACCCAGGACTGGGCATTTGTAGGGAGGAACCTGATCTCAGGAAGGCACCGCAGGATGCCCTTCACAGTTATGATTAGAAATGTCCCAGGAATGCCTGGGGAAGGGTGGGTGTGCAGTCTGCCTCAGACACTGGCAGCTTGGACCCTGCTCTCCCAGCACTCCCCAGATGGCACTGTCTTTTTTTCCCAGTGATTTTGATTCCCTAAGGTTGCCTTGGCCATGTGCTCAAGGGTGGCAGCTCGGTCACTCAGGACCTGAGAGCAGGGGAACATCTGACTCTGATTCTTTCAGGATTTGTTTTCAGGACTTTCAGATCTTGCCCACCCCATTCCCTGGGGGTGACAGGCAGTATTCCAGCAGGTAGGGATCACCACAGGGACACCACCCAGGAACTTCTCAGCCTTATATTCAAATTTCCACTCCCATCTATTTCCAGGCTTTGCAGCTGGCCTCTGGCAACTAAAGGCTCTCTACCTCTAGAGAGGTTGCCCTTTCTCTTGTAAAGCTTTGAGATGATTGTACACAGAGACAACACCACAGCAGCACAGATATCATCACTAAGGTTATGTTAGCCAACTGGCTGACTTTAATTCCTTTGGCTATTTTTCAGCTATCTACAGATAGGCTTTGATTATTTTTTTTTCCCTGACACGAAGATTTTGTGAGTTATCTGCTTTGAGCTTTATTCACAAAGAGCCTTAACCCAGCCTTAACTTTATTTTTTTTTTTAAAAGGACTGGCAACTGCAAATTTAGCCAGAGGGGGGAACTGTAGCTCCATCTCAGCAGCTGCTCTAGCACAACTGGCAGGCATGATCTTATTAAAAGCTTTGGATTCAGTCTTCTCTCTTTCTCTTGAGGCAGCTGCTGGAAAGAACTCTTGGTAACATTCAGAGTGGATTAATTGTTCTATTAGATCAGTTTTACCAAACCCCAGTGATCTAAAAATCACATCAGGTCTGAAGGGATTTCAGGTACTCATTTAAAATCATGACATTTTTCTTATGACAGATGCTGCTTGAAAGATGCATTTTGTGCTTTTTTTTCAGTCCTTTAGTGGTTTATCTTCTCAGCAGTCAGAGTGTATCTGACAGAGATGTGCTTATATTTCTGCTAACAAAACTCAGGAAGCTGGTACCTTACAAACCCCACAAGGAATTATTGAGCCAGCAACCCTTCAGCCTCATCACAGTTGGTCCCCTGAAGAGAAAGCTGGGTGAGGCTACTTTTCAGAGGCATTGAGCAAGGTGCAGGCCTCCTGTGGAAGGTTGTTTCTTTTCAGTTGTACGTGCAGCTCTCCAGAGAGCTGGCTGAGCAGAGAACAGTGACTAAAAAGGTAGGGATGTGTTGCAGCCTTTCTGGGGTCACAGGACTGGCGAGTGACAGAGCCAGGAATTGCATCCATCTCCTGAAACAAGAGTTGTTTGCAGATGGCACTACGTCCTCTCAGGGCACAGCAATGAGCATTTATTAATTGTTCAGTTTAGCACCAGTTCCTTTATCTGTCTCTCCCACTTTTTACATCTCCATCCTTTTCCTTCAGCCAGAATCTCAAACCGCAAAAAAATTCTGTGCTGCATTTTGGGGAAGAGGAGTCTTCAGAGAGGCTCAGCCTTAAAAGTAATGGAAACATTTGCTAATGAATGAGCCCTCGTTATTCACATTACAAGGAAATACTTAATTGACAGTGGCCACCGGATAACAGGGTTTAATTAATAAATCTATGTGGCGTCATATACACGGCAGGAAGGGATTACAGGGGTTAATGTGTCTGTCTGATGGACTTTTATGGAAGAGTTGTGTTGCCTGGCTTTTAACATGAATAACCCACATGTCTGTGACCCACCACTTGCAGAAGGAGAGTCAATTGGTTATGAGAACACAGCAGCCCTGTCTGGATGTTTGGACATGGGTTGGATGGCATCTGAGGCTGAAGCAGACCAAAGGCACATTTGTTTTCTTGCCTCTTTAGCCAGCATCTGGGTTTCTATGGTGCTGTCTATTCTAACCACACACACCACCCTGTGTTTGACAAACAGTCATCTCAAACTTAGCATATTATTATTATTATACCCATTCATTAGTGCCTCGGATAGACTGCCAGCACCCACCACAACCAGAGGAGCAAGCTTTAGCAGCAGGATATGCAGAACAGGGATTCTCAGCTGATCAATACCTTTACTGCAAAATTAGTGAGCCTGTGCTGAACTACTTTTACCCACCACCACATCTGTATTGAGTGGGAAGGAAGGCTCTGGAGATCCCACTGAAATCTGTCACAGAAAACAGATTGCTGTTACTCTGACCTGCAAGCTGCTCTTTGAGTTTGAAGTGTAGTGTGAAAAGGTCAGAAAGAGTCCAAGACTTCTAATCACTTTGTGTCTTGATAACATTGTCATCCTTTTCTATTTGCATGTAATTAGAACAGTTAAAGTCCTCATCTAAGAGCTGAGAGCAATTATTTGTTTGTAAAGCAAAACTGGGTCAAGCTTACAAACACCAGCCCAAGAACACTTTGCCTTTCCCCATTTTGCAGATCGTTTGGGTGCTAGTCCCCAGGACCTCAAAAATCTCCTGAAGAGGAGAGAGAAAGCAGCAGCTGACATCTTTGCCCAAGATCTTTGCCCAAGAGACCTGTCTCTCCTAATAAAGACAGCTCAGCCCTCTGGAAGCAAACAGAACCAGCTTGGTCTCTCCCAGCCCACCATGGGGGCTGCATGAGCTGCTCTTACCTGTACAAAGGGACAGCTGGGCACAAGGTGAACAAAACTGCTCTCTGCTTGAACTAGTGCCTCATACAAATAAAGCCCTTTGGAACCCAACAGGGTTGTTTGTACTCCTGTACCCGGGAGAATCTTGTAGCAATGTGGCCATACCAGTTCTGCTTAAAACAATTAGGAGCAGAAAAGCCTTTAACCTGCTTTTTGCCTTTCCCAGCAATCATTTGTGACTTACCAGTACAACTTAAGTCACTGTCCTTTGCCTTATTGAGGCACTATATGTATATATGTAAAAATCACACTGGATGTTCCAAGAAGCAGCTTTTCACAAGGATGCTGCTATAAACTCCAAGTAAGTCTTTACTGTTAACTGCTTACTTATCCTGATTCAACCAAGAGAACAGCTAGACCATGGAGACCTAATTAGCTGGTAATTATTCTCAAGCTTTGTCTCATCTGGATCACCAGACAGATCTTTATCTAGTATCAGTTTAGTCCCGTTGCAGGCAATGGAACAGGATTAATCTGTTAAACTGGATCCTGTTCACAATCCTAACATTCTGGAGGACCCTGGAATTTTTCCTGCTCATGTCTGTAGAAATAACTAACAGCAAGTGTTAAGTGGAAGACTGAAGTGCAGGTAATATGCCAGGGGTGACACTGATTGGCCAGTGGAGGTCACAGAAGCCACACAAAAAAAGGGGGATGCAGACCAGCTATTGGGGTAAACTCTCTGCCTCCTGCCCCATCTTCCCTCTGGAGCTGATAGCTTGCTTTTCTCTGCCCAGATCAGCAAGGTTAGCAGTGATTATTGGTGTCTGAAGCATGCCCTGGAGTTTGGAATTAGTTGCACATCAAAGGTTCATGTTCAGGCATTACATCAAGACAGAAACACCTGCTGGATTACTGTCAGATGCTTTCTCTTAGCTCCATCCTTCTCACCCCAGCTGCACATCTATGTCTGCCCTGATTATTTTTCTGGCAGAATTCTAGCAATGGTACTCTACATTTCCTTTATAAATTATCTGGTTTCTACTCTAGAATAATTAGAATAATTTCTACTCTATAATAATTTAGAATAATTGGGTTTCTACTCTGTAAGGGAAAAAAGCCTATTTGTCTCATTCTAGGAGCAGGTGTATCTAGGAAGGAACAGGCTGAAGCAAGGCTGTTTTACTACTGGTGAAGTACTGGTGAAGTACTGGTTCACTTCTAGGCCATCAAGTGGTAGTACTAAGTGGAAGAGAAGCTTATTTTAATGGGAGAAATTCTCTATATTGGTTTATCCTCTATTTGCAGCTGAATTTTCTTTCTGCTCACTTAGCAGATGATTTCATATATGCCTTGACTCTCCTTCCATGTGCCAGCATACATGTCTACTTTAACATTTCTGTTTTCTGACACATTTAGTATTCTTTGCTGGACTTTAGAGCTAAAACTGTGATAAATAATTATTTTCTTAGTATAAAAAGCACAGAATAGGATGCAGAAAAGAAGACTAAGGACTCTCAGAGTGTTACCTGATCCCTTGTTATAGCTTTTGAACAACATTCTTACCTACACTGGGGATCCATAGCTGATAAAAATAGTCCAGTATTAGGCAAACTTAATCTGTGTAGACTGTTTATATTGACCTTATCTATTTTAATAGCAAGCACACTTTGTTTTCAAATTCTAAGACCAGTATTGTGTTATTACCAGAGCATGACCAGCAACCATAACCATTACAAGACTCTCCAAGGCTGTCCTGTTCCCTTTTTATAGTACAGGAGTCTCTTAGCACATCTCCTAATTAGCACTTGCCCAGTGGAAAAGCAGGGATGTAGGCACCTTTCCTTGCCTGTGAAAGGGGGAATGAAAGGGGGAAGATGACCCTCCTTTGTTTTTTGGGTTGTTTTTTTTTTGAGGCCAGATTTCTCCCTTCTTCTTGTGGTGGAGATATTTTTAGAACAAAATGTGAGCTGCTAAATGAGAAGGAAGGCAGTGCCTCAACTCTGGTATGATAAGAAGAAGAGGAAGGCTATGAAGAATGTAAAATGTTAATGTAATAAGCAGGAATGTCTCTGGAGTAGGAGGAAATGCTAATGGCAGGCTGGTGGCAAAGTGGTAGAGAGGAAGCAGGCACAAGCTTTCAGGCAGTCTACAGAGATTTCTTTTCTGCAGTAAAGCTGTTCCTCAGTTGCTGTTGTTTCTGCAAGAAAGATGTTGTGATCAGTTAAGAGCTAATACCAGGCTGGAGGCTCCCAGAAGTGGAAAAGTCCCCAGCAGTGAGGACTAAGGCCTTGGAGGCTGCCACTGGGAAAGAACTGATGAGAGCACGTTGGAGAGGGAAGGCAAGGAAATGGGTGATGGTGAGAAGAGAACCAGCTCGGGGCCCAGCATGACGCTGGGTTTATGGGCAGAAAAATGGGACATCTGAGTAAAGGAAGTTGGAAGTGCTCCTTAAAAGCAAGGGGATTGGACACACGTAGCAGTTGTTTGATGTCCTGCTCCCCCACTTACACTGCTAACACAGTAAAAGCTCTGTGGCTTAGCCATTGGCACCAGGGGCTTAACAGCTTTGTGTGTTTTAATGTCCTAATTATGCTGAATGGCAATGGAATTACAGCTGATTTCTTGCTGTTCCTCGTGGGTACGAGCTGGTCTGTCTCATCCTGGGGGCAGGGCTTGTCCTCTACAGAGCCAGGATCCTCCAAAAAAACTCAATCTGAAAACATGTTGCAGCAAACCAGAGGGAAGTGAGTTAGTGTGGAGGTGAGCAGTGGCACAACCTGATTGACTGCAGATTCCTGTGGGTGCCTTGGCTGTTGTTAAGCAATCCAGAGTGTGACAGATTGGCTTCCAGAAAGGCCGTGGTGCAGGTGGGTCATTCTTCAGGGACCAATCTTTTTTAGTCCAAGGCTACTCCAAGGGATTCAGTGTTCCAAGTCGTTTTGACAGAGCTGGGACTGATAAATCTGAGTGTGCTGCAGGCAGTGCAGCTGTCTGTGCAGTGTCCCCCAGGTCCAGCACCTCTGGACCCTTGGAGCTGTGTGTTGGCCCTTAGCTGATGTTGAAATACCCAACTGCTGCAACCCAGGCAACAAATCCTACTGGGAATGGGATCGTCCTTAAAGTCTGGCCATGAAGTTGATTCCTGAGCTGCTTCACAGGTAGGAAAGTCATCCATATTTTGTTGCAGGTCAATGAAGGATACTGAGCATCACAGGGAGCCAAATTAGGCACAAATTAGGTAGGAGGGAGGCTCTCCTCTGTGTTTCAAGCACCAAAGCCTGGCTTGGCTGGTTTCCATGCATACAGCAGCCCTTTGCTGTGAGCTGCTCCTGCTACCTCAGGAGCATATATTTGGACAGAATCTCTGAAAAGGTTTTTTTTCACTGTAGCTGAGGCTTTGTTCTTTCCTTGTATAGAAGGAACAAATCTATTTGTAGGCACGATCAGGCTCTAATTCTTGGAAATCTCTTTGCCCTTCTCTTAGTGTTAGGCAAAGATTCAACCTTACCTGTGAAGACTAGGGACCCAGCAGTGCTCCAGCAAATTCTGATGTGCTCTGTTATTTATTGACTCCAAAACCCCTGGTCTCTCCTTGTTTGGTGTTGTATTAATGAAGTGCCAGCCTCTCTACACCAGTGAGTTGCAGCAGAACTGTGCCTGGGGAAGTGAAAAGGAAGACCTGGCCTTTTTGGAAGTGTTTTGTGACAGAGGAGCTTCTTACAAGCAATTCCTGACTCTGCAGCCTGAATGGTTTGTGTAGGACACACAACCACCTGCCTTCCCTCTGGGTGTGGTGGCCTTGGTTTCTTTCAAAAGGCTCTGCTAAGATCCATCTGCAAGTTTGGGTATGGGGAGCTGAAGAGCCCAGAATGATGAAGGCTGTCTAGAAACCATTTATAAAGATCAGTACTTGATGGCATCAATAACTCCTGCTGGGCTTCTTGCAGGCTGAGATAGTGGCAGATTGTCAAAATTACTTAACATCCTGGAACACCACCCATTCCAGTATGAATAGGCTTCTTGTGTACAACTCACATGATCGTGGTGTTTTTCTGGTGTCTCTATGGAGACTGGAGACATTCTTCTGGTCTACTGGTTTGGGATCTTTCTTCTTCTCAGCTTTCAGGTAAATTGTCTTGCAGGCAAAACTAAACAGATCTAATCCTCATGAATAATGAACGAAGCATCAATCACAGAACACCAAAACATCCTGGCCCTTCTTATAGAAGGAGCTGGAAATATTTTGATTTTTCCTTCTTAAACATGCTACCATCCAGCTTGGCAGAGATTTAGCAATCCTTGTGCAAAAAATAACTGGCCTTAGGCAAAGCTGGATGAAGGAGTGAGCATTCACATGTGGATCCTCATCCAAATTAGGCTGGAGTATGGATTAAAGGGTGAAGCAGTGTCAGATTTGGGAAGCTGACCACGCCAAAAAACTGGGGGAACTTTTTAAAGATGTTCCAATCCCAAACACACACTCATGGGATCAGATGCTTTCCCTTACCATTGGCTTCAGTCCCTCTGGGAAAGTGTTTTAAATGAGATTTTAATTTTTTCTTTTTGCCTTGTCCCTGTTGAAATAGGTGTCTTGGTTTTCATTGCATCCTGAGGAAGAGATTGGTTTGCAGTGTGGAGCTCTCTGGAGAAACAGATATGTGGGGAGAACAACTATTTGTTGTCTTGTTAATACTTGGGATGAATAGAAGGGAACCAGGCATGCCCAAAGTCCACTGCTTGAGCAGGAACAGTTTCCTTCTGTGATATGCTCCAGATTTTTTTCTTCCTCAGCAATAGGCTTGTCCATGGCCAGTACAATCTGCTACCTTTGCTCCACAGCAAGTCCCATCAGTGTGTTTGACTGCTCAGGATGACACAGAATGTTCCTTTACATTCCTGGTTGCCTCTCCCAAACTTCTTAGCCCTAGTTTACAAGTCTGGATTCTAACCTCTTAGCTGTGGCATGAAAAACAACTCCTTGCTTGCTGAAAGGTAGCATATATTTCTTGGCAGGAACTCAGGTGAATGTGGCATCTATGCAACACCCAGAAAATCAAAGGCACCCCAGAAATATCCCTCTAAATGCCTTTGGTTCTGCCAGTGAGTCTGTCTCAGGATTCGTAATGATTTATTCTATCCTGTTTGGTGTGTTCAGTGCCCTGCGTGGGGGCAGGACAACACCCCTGGTGAGCTCATGGAAACCACTCCAACCTCTACCAATGGCAGGAGCTGGTTGGAGTTTGGTAGCAATAGAGCTGAGGAAAAGGAGAAGCTGTTCAGGTGGTGTGCATACCTGCAAAGAGGCAACTGGAAAAAATAGCAAGGTACTGTCTCACAGCCCCCACTGCCACTGTGGGGAAAGCAAATGAGGTCACGGGGGAAAAGACTGGGATTTTAATTATGTTCTCCAGCTGCAGGATGTGTGGGGTTGAGTGAGGCTTGGATTCTGTCCTGTGGGTTACCAGAGGGAGGCTCTGCTCACTGTCCCTGCATGTAGATCTGAAACCAGAGCTACATCTCCTTTCTAAGGGACTCCACACTCTGTGTGATGAGTTTCTTCTGACTTCTGCATTCTGAGGCTGCTACCAACACTGATAATAATGTGTTAGCTATACTAGTGCTTTGAAGCAGAGCAACTTAACTAATTTGAAGATTAGCTGCTGACTTTACTCACATAGTAAGTGCAAATCTACTCTATTTCTAGAGGATTCCAAGTGGGCTGTAAGCAAAGGAGACAGGTTTAGGGCTTGTGTCATAGCAACAGAGCTCTCCCAATCCATAGTTCATTTTTCACCATCATTTTATTGAATCCAAGCCTTAGTTTATTCACACCACATGGAGAGGGCTCCTTTGGACTGTTGCTGCCATAAACCCAGGTCCATCCATTACAGGACAAACCTGCTAGCAAAGCCAGGGCTGCTTTGGGCCACACAAATGCTGCAGCATTGCAGGGAGGTAGGGAGAAGAGGAGAAGAATCAGCCTTGCTTAGTGAGGTCTGTTGGCACTCAAAGAGACAGCTTTAAAGGTGACAGGAGAAGTAATATAACTGTGAGAATCTGAGACAGGTTTGGAAACTGGAAAAAAATTCCCAGTAAAACATCTGGACTTGCAGCAGTCCTATTTTGCAGTCACTTAGGCCAGGAGTGAAATTTGCTTGTAAAGATGAAGCAACATCCTCCCTGAAGGCAAGGGAGTGTGGGAGCACATGCAATTACCTCTCTGCTCTGGGGTGTCTGTTCCATCACACACTTTGGTGCCCAGCACTGTCATCCTGCCATCTGCAGAGAGGTCAGGATTAACTTTAGAGTCAACAAACATTTCAGTTTCTCTTCCATCCTATGATGGGATTCTGGTTTTACAGAAGGTTTCCAGGAGATGGGGGAGAGAAAGACCCTAAGCAGAGGTGTCCGACCATCTCTCTGTTAAAAAGCATCTTGGAGAGAAAAAAAATGCCATTTTCTCAGGCATCAGGCAGATACTAAAATCCTTCTTTACTCCTATGAAATGGATGCTGAGGGCTTTTACTCAAAGGGACTTTTATGCATCAAGACCTTTCACACTGAGACCACAAAGCCTCTGATACCCTTCCCTTGAGCAAAACACTGGCTTGGGAAAGGGATCTTAGCCCTTTTGGTAAGGAAAAAGGAAGGCTTCATTTCAAAGCTTTGGCACTTTTTTTACAGAATGGGCAGGGAAAAAAAGAGACTTTTTTAAATTTAGAATTCTTCTTTAATTTTTTTAATGTGATCTGGAAACCCAGCAGTAAGAATTCCTCTTTAGACAAATGATCCCAGTGTGCTAGGTGATGTAAAGCTACAGAAGCAAGCAAGCACAGTCAACTAATGCTTCCCTGAACAGAGCCAGGTACTTGGGTACTACCTAAGTAACAAATTTAGTAATACAGCAGCAGCTTAATTCTGATGGCCTTAATCACCACCTTGCAATAATGTTTGTGCTGGGACTAAACAAGTCTACTCCAAGGTGCTTAATCATTTTCCTCAGGTGCACAATATCATTTCAGTACTGTGTGAACAGTGCCTGGTAGCACAGATTGTCTCCAAATGGAAACAAATTGTCTCCAGAAATCCTGGTTCGGGTCTCCTGCCATGTCTTTCCTGATTGAACATGGTCACCCTCCCTCCTGGAGCCTCTTTCAGTTCTCTGCTGGAGGGATGAACTCCCCTGCTCTTCACCAGCAGCTACCCCTTGCTGAATAACAAGCTTCCTTGGTGCCAATCCTGGTTTTACACACACAAAGAACCATCAGTATCAGTCAGTAAATGGCAGGATCATGTCCCTTAGATTAAATCCCCTTTTCTCTCTTGGAAAAGGGCATGTGCAGAAATCCCTGTACCTTGCTGTCACGCTGCCATTTCTGGGCTCGTATGTGCAAACTGCATCAAGTCCTCTCTCCTCCAAACCTCTCCTTAAGTGCTTTTTGCTTTCCACCCTCCTGGATGACCCCAGTTCTCAACCAGTAGAGAAACCTTAGGGAGAAGGACTTCCCAGCAGGGCTGTCCTACATGGGAAGAGCACTAGGGGCTCCAACAGCTGCTCGGGCTTTGAGTCCCCTTGGCAGATGTTTGCTATTCCAGCCACTTCATTAATGTTGGAAACAAAACCCCTGATTATTCCTGACCAAAGCACCCTCTTTTTGATTGACAGCCAGTGTGTGTTTCATACAACATAGCCCACTGTACTGATCTGGCCACTGGTTTTAACAAAAAAAAGAATTCATTAATAAAAGAAAGAAGGTTTCTAGAGGCATGCCCCAGGGTAATCCCACCTACCTGTTCATCTCCCTGGGCTCCAGTGAGGACATCAATGTTTCTGGAGCAGAGGCAGAGGTGTCAGCCCCAGATCTCTGGATATTCAGCCCTTCAGATGTGAGAAAGCAACGCTGAAAGGCAAGTGGAGACTCTCGTCTTGTGGTCAATTACGTGCGAGGCAGGCGAGCCGATGCTTTTCCTCCCCTCCTGCTTTCTGGGCTGGCTTTAGGCAGGCTTATGGAAGACTTTGATTTCCAGCTCTTGTAATGCACTTTTTATTTAGGAAACATTCCTCTGCTGCCTCTTGTCAGGTTTGCTGAAGCTGGTGAATGCAAAATGAATTTGGAGGGGGGGTAGGAGGGCTGCCCAGACACCGAGGACACGCGGTGGAACAAAGTGCCATTTGCTGCCGTTTTCTGCTCTTTCAGGATTTAAATCAGCAGCTTGAGCAGGGCATTGCTTCAGAAATATTCTTTGTAATTATTATCACAGGCAGGGACTGATTAATTAATGTATTAGTGTTATTGGAAATTATTGTGTTTTTCTTTTTTTTTTTTTTAAAAAAAAACACATTCTGGAAAAGAAACAAATACGTTACTTTCCTAAAATGTTTTAGTCTGAATTAAGGAGTATTCATAAAGCTACATTCCTACTGAAGCCATCAAATCACCCTAAATATTTGTCATTTGCTTAATAGCAGTTTAAGTCATTTGAAAATAGTGGGAAAAAAAAGTCCTGGAACTCCTCGGTGGTTGTTGTCATTCTAGTTAAATTCCTTCTTGCAAGATCGCTTTAGTTTTTCAAAATAAAAAAAGTGAAAGTATTTCCAACCCATTTCTTTTAAACGGGAATGCCATTCCAATGGCTGCATGAGCAAAACACTTTCTTTTCTCTTTAGTATAATTTGCTATGCCGTGCTTTTTAAAACCACGTAACGACTTTTTAAGAAAATGGTTCAAAAGATAAATCAAAAGTATTGTATTTCTTTCCAAGCCTTCCAGTCTTGACAGTCTATGGACAAGAGGAATGCCTTTTCTTTTTAGTTTCAGGGCTCTCCAAATCAGCAAATGCATCTCTGAAGTTTAAAGCTAAATGATACTTGTAATTGAAAGATAAATGGCTTAAAGAGTTATGAGGGCTTTTAAAAACATAGATCAGCAAAAGAGAAGTTGCTGAAATTTTTTATGAGAGCTTGAGATGGTCGTTTCATTCTGCAAAACCAGATGCAGTTTTCTAAGAGTAAAACACAAGTTTGCTGCCATTTGGATCACTAGAGCAGAAAAACTAAAGGGTAGCTGATAACATTTTGCAGTTTAGATTTAAGTCCTTGCATGGAGCCTGCAAATAATCTTTTTTTTTTTTTTTTTTTTGGAGGCATAGCACCTCTCTCTAATGAGCCTTTCTCTTCACCCATCCGAAGTTTGCAGCCACAAGCAATCGTGACCTGCTGTGGCTTCTGGAAAACCACAGCAACCGGTGGAAATAGGGAGGATTCCTGCCCCACCTTCCCTGGAATAAGGTGTCCTGGTGATTCCTGTGCTGAACCCCGATTCCAAACGGGGTGCGGTGCATTTTCCCAGGCCTAAAATCCCCATCTGGGAGCCGGCCTGGCTGGGAACCGGGGGAACATGGAGGCTACAGGGCAGAGAAATAAAACTCAGGGCTCAGCTGGTGAGGAAAATCAAACTTTGGGGTCTGTCCTCAGGCAGAAGGGGCTCAAAGTTTATCTTTAGAAAAACCTGGCTGTGAATAAGCAGCACTGTGCCAGCAAAGCATCTTGCCTGGGAGAGCAGGGGCAGAGAAAGCTGCGTTTGCTTCAGCAGAGCACCGAGAAATAATAATTTTTCTCCCTTGCTGCTCTCCAGCACTTTGTGACTGGGAAAGAGGTTTGATGCCTATCAAGAAAAAAAAGAGAAAGAAGAGAGAGAAAGCGGTAGGGGCTGAGGAGGAGGTGGGATGTTAACTTTCAATTAATTTTTTTTTAACTAATTGCAGGATAGAGGAGGGGAAGAGAGGGGGGAGAAGAAAGGAGGAGGCTACAAAAAAAATAAATCAAAAGCCAACCCCAATCTGGAACCTTTCCAGCTTCTTCATCAAAAAAAAAAAAAAAAAAGAAACACACACACCCCAGTATCTTAAAATAGAGAGCAGGGAGGGGAGAGGTTCCTGGGATCCTCCCAGCCCGGCTCAGGGTAAGGCTGGAGCTCAGGGGAGCAGCGGGGACCCTGATTGACAGCCCCAGCCTCCTAAAAAAAGGCGGCGGAGGGAGAGATGCTTATCGGCGGCTTTATATAGCGGGGGAACCCGGCGGTGCCGGCAGCAGCAGCAGCAGCAGGAGGAGCAGGAGCAGGAGCAGGAGCAGCATCGGGAAGCGGCCCCGTGGGTGCCCATGCCCGCCCCGCCGCGGGTCCCGCAGCCCCGCAAAGCCTCGGGGCCGCCCCCGCCATGCACAGCCAGCCCCAAACCCGGCCCCAAGCCCGGTTCCGGCCGGCCAGGAGGCGCTACAAGACCTTTATGATCGATGAGATTCTCTCCAAAGAAACCTGCGATTACTTCGAGAAACTTTCGCTTTATTCCGTCTGTCCGGCTCTGCTGGTTCGGCCCAAAGCTCTGCACTCCTGCGCCGGTAAGCCCGAAAACGGGGGGGGGGGAGAGCTCCCGGGGGTAAGGGGGAACCCAGCAGCACCCAGCAGCACCCAGCCCGGGGCTCGGAGGATGCTTCGGGCTGCAGAGGCACCGTTTGCAAGCCAAGCCTCTTTTCCCACGGTGTGGTGAGCAAATTCCTGCCTGTCCTGCTCTTCTGAAGCAAAGGAGACACCCCCAAACCCACCCGCCTAACCTCAGTTTTCAGTCCTCACCCCCAGTGCAAGCAAAGTGCCTGTGCTGCTCCTCTGAAGCATAGGAGACACCCCCAAACCCAGCCCCTCAACCCCAGTTTTCAGTCCTCATCCTCAAATCAAGCAAACTGCATGTCCCGCTCTTCTGAAGCAAAAGACACCCCCAAACCCAGTCTCTCAACCCCAATTTTCAGTCCTCACCCCCAACGCAAGCAAAGTGCCTGTGCTGCTCCTCTGAAGTATAGGAGACACCCCCAAACCCAGCCCCCCAACCCCAGTTTTCAGTCCTCACCCCCAACGCAAGCAAAGTGCCTGTGCTGCTCCTCTGAAGCGAAGGAGACACCCCCAAACCCAGCCCCCTAACCCCAGTTTTCATGTCCCAGCTACAGTGCAAGCAAACTGCATGTCCCACTTCTCTGAAGCATAGGAGACACCCCCAAACCCAGCCTCTCAACCCCAATTTTCAGTCCTCATCCTCAAATCAAGCAAAGTGCCTGTCCCGCTCTTCTGAAGCGTAGGAGACACCCCCAAACCCAGCCCCTGAACCCCAGTTTTCAGTCCTCATCCTCAAATCAAGCAAACTGCATGTCCCGCTCTTCTGAAGCGAAGGAGACACCCCCAAACCCAGCCCCCTAACCCCATTTCTCATGTTCCAGCTACAGTGCAAGCAAACTGCATGTCCCGCTCCTCTGAAGCGAAGGAGACACCCCCAAACCCAGCCCCTGCCCTGAACCCCAGTTTTCATGCCCCAGCCAAGGGTTTGTCTTTCCTTCTGCTCCCCGTGTTTTCCAGGGAAGAGGGGAGACATAATTTAATAAATCTCCAAGGCCATGTTGTTAATCTCAGCAGGCAGCGGTGGGGTTCAGCTTTTCTCTTGCTGGGGGTGTTTGCAAATAAATAAGTAATGCAAGTGCTAATGAGTTAGCAGGAGCACAGGTTTTCTGGCAAGCAGCCTTGATCTTGGGGGGGTTTTTGTTGCCATCTGTGGGAGCGCAAAGAAATGAACAGAAAATGTGAAAAAGGAGAAAAATTGCTGTTGAGACAGAGTATTTCCTACCCAAAATTCTCTCTTCCTTTGAATGAAGTTAGGCTATTTCTAACAGAGATGATGTGAAAATACTTGTAATGATTTTGCAGATACAGACAGCACAAATAAATACATACAAATGGATCTCTGTTCTGGGCAAATACCACTGATTTTAATGCAATAGAATGAACAATTTGGTCTTCATGGTAAGCATTATTCAATTTCATAATTGGTGTAATGTGAGCTTTGAAAAATCCACGTTAAAAGCTAAAATATCATTCTGATAATGCATTCCAGAGTTAAAAAAGAAGAAAAAAAGTCCTTTTTTTCTGGATAAGCAGGCATTTTTCCAGATTTACGTTCTTCTCATAAGGCCACACTTCTAATGGTGACACCTAATGCCTTAAGAGGATCGGGTGATGAAACTGAAACTTAAAAAATACATGCTTCAAGAAATCTTAACTATTAATAAATATTTGTAAAGGACTGATTTCTGGTAAAATGATACACATTTCAAGGTCATAAAATGCTATTTTGCCTCACTCACCCTGTGAGTGGTCATTTTCAGTTTGTATTAAGTTGTTATTAAAAATTCAAGGCCTGCACTTTGACTTAAGTTTGGTGTTTTGGTTTGGTTTCAGTTCTTAGCTGAATATAAATGAGACGGAATATAAATGAGAAGGAACTTTTGAGGTGTTGCTGGACCTCTGCTAAGGTGAAACTTGCTGTTAGGTTACCTAAGAGCTTGACGAGTAAACCCGTGCTCCAAGCATGAGGCTTCCTCTGATCTTATTATTTAGTTTGAAAATAATTCAAGATCCAGAAGGCATCAGGAGGCTGAAGGAGAATTAAGCCCTGTGGTGCCCAGCTTTTTGGAAGTGGTTACACGAGCAGTGTGAGCCTCACTCCACATTTATTCCTTCCGATGGGTTCGTGCGGAACGTTCGTTCCCTTCTCTAGCTAATCACTGACACGGTTTTATACAAGGAGATCTGGTTGTTAATCAAGATATTGCTGATAAGAGAATTTTTCAGAGCTGAGCCCTTGCTTCTGCACAGGCAGTGAAATTCTGTGCTGGGTCAAAACAGGCACGAAAGTCCCAAATGGTTTCAGTGTGCGCCGTTCCTCCAAGAGGGCCCGATTCTGCTCCCACAGAGCTCATGATGTGACTTCCCCAGACCTCAGTCTGCCAGGAGATTTCCATCTCCTGTCTAGAAAGAGGAACCACCAGAAAAGAAAGCTTCCTTTAGCACCCAGAAGGAGTAATTACCCATGTCCAGAAGTGTGTGGCATCAAACCCCCATGAGCTGAGTATCGCGTTTAGGCTGAGGGATCCTTCATGGGTTTGGATCCTTCATGGGCGTTTCCCAGCAGCTGTTTTGAGTCTCACCACCCACATGGGGAGAAAAAAAAAAAGCGAGGTTTCTTTTTTTAACATGTAATTCTGTGTCAATGATAGCAAACTTTGTGTAAGACTAATATATATTCATTAAATAATCATTAATAATCCTCCAGTGATTCAGCGGTGGACTCTGAGTGATGCTAGCATGACTCTTGTGGTTATTGTTCAATTAAAGTCTTATTTCTCTTTGTGCCTGGGATCGTTAATGAATTTGCCCTCAAGATTGTGTTTCTAGCCCAAGCTCTGGCCTGTCCCTGTGTCAGGGTGGATTGTGAGTAGCTGCTTCTAATGGAATAAGGTTTATGGAGGTGCAGTGTTTGAGCAGTGACGTATGGAGAGAGATTGGCTTGTGGGATTAAAAATATAAAAGACACTGCTACAAAATTCCAAGCTTCCAAATTGTAAGGTTTGTAGGTACAATTGAAGTCCTATATATAGTAGATAATTGAAAATTTTATTTATTAGAAAAGTGAAAATTCTGGTACTGTTGAAGAAATGGACAATACCACAAAAAAAAAAAAAAAAAAAGAAAAAAAAAAGAAAAAAAAAAGAAAAGAAAGCATTTATAAAATAGTCAACACAAATATGTTGAAAAAAACCCCAAAACAACAAAAAACACACCCCAAACCACTTAGAGACTAACGACTGCAGAAACACAGCACTATGGCAGTTAACTTACTGCTTGAGTTAATCGGGGAGAGAGCCAGCACTTGGTCTCTTTTCCATCTGAAAGAAATTCATCTTAATCCAAATCAGAGAAGTTTACCTCGCCAGTGGAGTTGTAGCTGGGAGTTGGGAGTGTTTGGAGCAGCACCCAGTGAATTAGTTCCTTCAGCTGAACTTCTCTCCAGCAGCACAGGTTTTGTTTTTTTCCAAGTCGGGAGTCAAATTCTGTAAGTGGGCTAAAGAGTTAGCAGTGCTTTCATCTTGGGTGAAGTTAGGGGGAGCCTGGTATGCCTTTATAATTTATTTGGAGCTGAAAGATAGAAGATGTTGAGATTGTGCAGCATGTGTTTAACAACATCCTTCCTTAAGCAAAGAGGAAAAAAACATCGGGAACCAAACGGGAACTATTTTTAGTTTTGGCTGTGATGAAATACTAAATACTGAAGCATCTGCAGCCAAATTAGGGCAAACCAAAATTGTTTAGTAGAGGGGAAGGGGTGGTGGGAGGAATGTTCAGGGCCTTTTCTGTAGATTGTGAAGACAAAGAGTGACATTTTAGTTGTAAGGAGCACTCAGGAGGTCCAGGGCAGAGCTCACCGAGAGATTCCCTTTGCGAAGAGCTTGGAATGAGCCCCAGCCAGAATTTTTCATTGGAAAGAAACCTGCAATTCCATGGGAAAAGGATCCATCATTCGCTTAAAATTTGGTGTATGAACATGTATCGGGGCACTTGTTGAGCCAAATAAACCAGGTTGTACTCATCCTGAATCCACGGCAAAATGAGAGCCAAGTTCAGAGCCATTGTGACTAAAATAAAAAAAAATAAACAGAAATATTTTCAGATGGTGGCTAATACCTCTTTGATTTATGACTTTTTGGATTGCAGACTTAGTGAAAGCATTATTTATCTTGTTTCACGATATTTGTATTTTTATTGGCTTTTCATACTATGTCATAGTTAATTTGTGGCAATAATGATTACAGTGTTAATGGATACTGTGCTTGGTTTGTTACAGTGAGTTCTGACGGTTGCGTTTTGGCTGAGCAGAGTCTTGGGGGAATCACTTTTCAAATAATCTTGATATAATTTTTCCATTTTAGAT